>CM074788.1:15053189-16340689 GCA_037355745.1 Pseudo-nitzschia multiseries | reverse complement strand
CCTCCATGCAGCAGCGAATCCGAATCCGCCCCCCTCATCCAACAGAGCAGCGATTTGTCTCCTCCTCCTCCAACAGCAACAACAACAACAACGGGGATTCGTCTCCTAATCCTCCAACAACAACAACAACGGCAATTCGTCCCCTCCTCCAACAATAACAACAACGGTGATTCGTCTCCTCCTCCAGCGATTTGTCTCCACCATCCAGCAGCGAATCCGAATCCGCTCCCCTCATCCAACAGAGCAGCGATTTGTCTCCTCCTCCTCCTCCTACAACAACAACAACAACAACAACGGGGATTCGTCTCCTCCTCCTCCTCCAACAACAACAACAACAACAACAACAGCAACAGCAACAGCAATTCGTCTCCTCCATCCAGCAGCGAATCCGCTGCCCTCCTCCAACAACAACAATGGGGATTTGTTTCCTCCTCCAACAACAACCGCGATTCGTCTCCTCCAACAACAACCCGATTCGTTTCCTCCAACAACAACAACAACAACAACAACAACGGGGATTTGTTTCCTCCTCCAACAACAACCGAGATTCATCTCCTCCAACAACAACCGCGATTCGTTTCCTCCAACAACAACAACGGGGATTTGTTTCCTCCTCCAACAACAACCGTGATTCGTCTCCTCCAACAACAACCGCGATTCGTTTCCTCCAACAACAACAATGGGGATTCGTCTCATCCTCCAACAACAACGGCGATTCGTCTCCTCCATCCAGCAGCGAATCCGCTCCCCTCATCCAACAGAGCAGCGATTCGGTGGAGGAGGAGGAGCGATTGGATGCCAATGATTCATTGCCGCGCGAATCCGCTCCCCTCATCCAACAGAGCAGCGATTCGTCTCCTCCTCCTCCACGCCGGTGGAGGAGGGGGAGCGATTGGATGCCAACGATTCATTGCCGCTTGCCGGTGGAGGAGGAGCGTTTCGATGCCGACGATTTGTTGCCGAGCGCCGGTGGAGGAGGAGCGTTTCTATGCCGAAGATTCGTTGCCGTTACCGTTGGTGTAGCGCCGGTGGATGAGGAAAATGGATCGCGTTTGTGGATTCCCGGTGGCTTTGCCGACGATCCTATTCAAATAATATATGATAAATGAACAAAATGGGTGAGTATCTATTGATGTAGTACATGATAGAGTAAGTAATAAAAACAGAATAATATAATCTACATGCCGATCAATTCGATGCCACAAACCAAGACTGTTGGCGCCCAATCGATTCGATGCTGCCGCCGCCGCCGCCGCCTCCTTTTGTTGTTGCCTTCAATTTGTCCGATTGATTTGATGCTTACAATTTCAAGGGAAGATTCGCCCCACCTACAGGGAACAAGACGACGAAAGATTCGTCGTCCGATTCGTTGTTCCGATTCGTTGCTTCCAATCCTTTGCTTCCGATTCGTTGATCTGTTGGTTCCGATCCGTTCCTATGAAAATAAAAAGAAAAACAGAGAGGAAATACATTATCAGTAATGCCGTGGAGTGGAAGACCAATCAATTGCCCTTGTTGTTGCCGATGCCTATCTCTCTCGTTCTTACCTTTGCTTGTTCCGACGTTCCGACATTCCAACAACCAATCCGATTCCGACGTTCCGACAATCGTCCCAATGAAATTGTAGTTGCTGCCGTAGATTACTTCTTACTCCATGTCACGAAAAACAGTACCTTGTTCCTGTTGATATAAATGCAAGGGACAAAGCCAGTTCATTGATTTCAAGACGTATATGTAAGGCTGCAGTCCAAACAATATCTATCCAGCAAATCCCCTTCTCGTCAAATGCTAACTACTTCTTTTGCAGTACAAGGCTGTTATTTCGGACTAAAATATCTGACAACAGATCCTCCGGCTCAAAAGAGGTTTTGGATCAAACGTTCTCGGACGGAGTGTTGATTACAAGAACCAACACCCTAGTCAAATAAGTCGGATGTAAGAAGGCAGATTATGAAGTGATTTTTTTTTTGTTGCGAGGTAGATTGTTTTTTTTGTTGCGAGGTAGAAAAAGTGTTTTTTTTGTCGTGAGGTAGAAAAAGTGATTTTTTTTGTCGCGAGGTAGAAAATAAAATTACTGTGTGTTTGTGTGAGAGAAATTTTTTTTTGCGAGGTAGAAAAAAAAAAAAGGATACTTCAACTCCAGTAGAATTCTACACGTTTTTTGTACTAGATAATTCGTATGTACGAAAAAAAAATCAATCTCGTACGTACGGTACGAAAAAAAAATCAATCTCCTGTAGAATTCTACACGTTTTTTGTACTAGATAATTCGTACGTACGAAAAAAAATCAATCTCGTACGTACGAAAAAAAAAAATCAATCTTGTACGTACATACGAAGAAAAAAAAATCAATCTCCTGTAGAATTCTACACGTTTTTGGTACTAGATAATTCGTACGTACGAAAAAAAATCAATCTCGTACTAAAGAAAGTGTGTCGTAACAAACAAACGCAAATGCAATCGGTCCTCTTTCGATTGATTTAGTGAGTAAGATCATTGTTACAGTTCATTCGGCCTTAGCGGACGACAGGTTAATTACTCATCGTATCACCGAATCATCGTGTCGATTATACGGCATATTACCGTGTAATTCTTAGCACACAAAACACATGCAAACCACCCTCAATCGGTCTTTCGTGTTACCGTATAATTCACCGTGATATTCCCATTGGAATATCACAGTATTTGTACCTTATTGTGTAGAATTAGTACTAGGTTGTACATAGATTTTAGGGCATGATAGTGTTTTAGAGTTGTTAATTCTTCGAAGAGTGAGCTGATGGGGAAATTTGGTAAAGAAACAAACCACATGGAAACGCCGACGATTATTCACTCAAGTTAAATAACCTTACGAATAAGGTTATTTGCCCTTATGACTTTTCGTACAGTACGCGTTACACGGTGAATTCTTTTCAGTCCCCTTCAGTCATAAATCCTCCAACCGTTAAGCGGCTGGATTCTATGGCTTAATATGTTCATCGTGAGTTGAATACCAAACTGTATCCAGTCTACCATCAGAGGCCCTATCAAATAGAAATGGGGTGGCGTTTTGCCTTTCATTCTGGCTCGCGTCATGGCATTTTGCCCTGATCCTTGCCAGTTTGATATATTGTATTCATGGATCAAATTATCCATTTTCGAAATGCTCATTGCAGATCGATTTGTTTCCATGATCGAACTTAAATCAACTTGTTGCTTCGGTCGAACGATTGATCGAACGTTCCATTGAACGATTGATTTTTACTTTACCACATGCAACGAGAACAATGTTCTCTGAAAACAGCGCCACTCATTAGCTTTGTAAACAAATCAGCAATATTTGTTGAACCTGGTTCCTTTGCAACTCTGATAATTCCTGCTGCAATAGATTCACGCGCTTTGTGGTATGCAATGCTGTTGTGCTTCTTCTTACATGGGCTTTCAGGTCGTGTAACATTTGTGACAACTGAATCATTATCACAATACACATTTGTGCTCCCATCAATTGGAACACCCATCATTCTCAACTTGTACCTTAGACCTTCAACCAATTCGATTGCAATTTTCAAAGCAATGATTTCAGATCCAAAAGTTGATGTCTCAACTGTTGTTTGTCTTTTGGAAAACCAAATGATCGGTGCATTATTAATGAAGATAATAACACCAGTATGAGATCTCCTTGTTGCCTTGCATCCGGCATGATCAGCATCGACAAAACAGCTCATCGTCACATGTTTTCCCAAAGCTTCAGGCATATCTGTTGGTATGACTTCAGCGGCACCAGGATAAAATTCAGACCAGTCACATTTTTGAAATTTACTTTCATCAACACTTGGTACAGTATCATCAAAAACCAGTTTTGACCTGTTGTACTTTTTCAAATATGCAAATATATGAAACAACTGATTCAAATGCCCGATCCTTGCCTGTGCCAAATACCTTGACATCAGTGATACTGGCATTACTATGTCAAGTCTTCCTAGTTCACAAATCCACCTGAGAACTCCAATTAAACCTTGATAGTAATTTTGCAATTCAGGGTTCAATTCTTCTGATATATCAATTTCCGGTCGGTAATCATGTGACAGTGGACTAGATGCTGATTTTGGTAGATACTTGTAGCCATATTTTTCAGTTCCTAACTCTTGTTCGACTGCTGCAACAGCTTTCGCTGTGTACTTAGTGCTTGATAATGACCATCTTGGCTTTGAATCACCTTCAAAGTAGAATTTCCCAATATCAGCTCCCAAATATAGAGTTGGCTCTTCAATCGTATCATCCTTCAATTTGAACTTTCGTTCAATGTTTTCAAGCTGGAACTTTGGATCTTCGCCAGAACATAGGATATCATCTACATATGCAATGAGCATTGCCCAGTATCTGGATCCATCTTTCCTGGTTTCAATTCTTAAGTGCACATCCGGATCTGCCTTGCACGGTGAATATCCAAGATCTCTCAAATGCTGGGTGAGGTATGACCTGAAAGATGCACCAGCAACCGGCAGTCCATACAATGCGCGGACAATCTTACAAGGTCTTCCTGCAAGGTGAGGTGGAAAACCATCTTCTTCTCTCGCTTTTAGGAAGTATTTCTCTTTAATCGGGGCTGTCAAATATGCATTTTGAATATCAGCTGAGAGAACCTTCAAATCATTCAGCGCTGCCAGCAGAAAGAATATTCTTACTGAGTCTCGACTGGGAACCGATGAATAAGTATTTTCTTTGGCCACTGCAGGGACTTTGTGTCCGTCCCCTACCAATCTGGCCTTCCTTGTTAGGGACCCAAGCTTGATGTCAAAAATCATGTGGGTTGTTATCTGTTTATGGCCAACTGGAATAACATCATCATCAGAAAATTCAAACGCTGCCATATTATTTGTCATTTCCTTATGAATTGCTCTTTCCCAGTGGTCAGTCCCTGTTTTCTTATCAATAGCCAGCGCTTGTTTGATTGAATGTGGCAATTCAACTCCATATTTGTGAGTCTTCAACCAATACTTTGCTGTTTTGGCCGCTTTAAGGATTCGATCCTTCCTCCTCAAAATTTTGTGCACCCACCATCTGAAAGCTGGTGATTTTTCAAGGTTATTGTTAACTGCATACTCGGCTAATTGCACTGGAAATGATTCTTTCACATCACTTAACTTACACCACGATTCAGTGCCATCTTTCCAACTGGCAAGAATTCTCCAACCCCTAGTTGTCGGCTTATGGGTTTTCCTGCCATTTTTATTATTTTCCTTCTGAATCCGATTTGTTGAGAGTCTGATTCAAAGGCTTCTGAAGAACAGCAACGCTGCGTTAGTGTGTTAATAGACGAACGATTGTACTCTATGCGCGACAATTGTGTTTAGATACTTTCTGCAACGGATAATCGGACTACAGGCGAGACTAGGGAAACGCCAGATCTCTTCTCGCTGTGACTTATTCAGATTGCAGCGAGACAGACCTTAGTATGTAGATTACAAGTAGTTGGTAGCAACTAGTGTGAATTTTGGGATATAAATCAGTTGAATGTTAAAAGTATGAGATAAGAGAGTAATCTTGCTGGAGAGCATGATATCTCTTTTAGTGCAGTGATGAATACAGTACACTGCTAATCGTACAGCACTGTAGAATCACATGCTATCATGAGAAGCTTCCTTCTAATCGTACAGCACTGTAGAAGGATGTGTTTATCATGAGAAGCTTCTTTCTAATCGTGATCATCAAAATAGCTGTTACAAGAAGCTTCTTCGAACCTCCCTTTTGATCATGAGTATCGAAACACATGATTGGGAGTATCAAAATGGCTATACCGGAACCAGGCAATTCACTTTGTTTTGGTCATGAAAACAAAAGGAATCTTGCTTCCAATCTTAAGTATTGAACTTCGATCGTGAAAACAGAAAAGAAATGGGCTTTCCCGGTCATTTTCCATAAGATATGAGCTGGATGCAGTCATCGAACATTCCAATTTGGTCGTGAAAGGACCTTGCTTCTGATCTTAAGTATCGAACTTCGATCATGTAAACAGAAAGAATGGGCCTTCCCGGTCATTCGGTCTTCGAGAAGAATATTCCAATCCTGCTTACAGAGGTGCGTACGGTATGACTCGATCCTGCTTACAGAGATTCTCCAATCTTGCTTACAGAGGTGCGTATGACTCGGTCGGTATTATCGTACCACTCCAGCTGTAGTACTGTAAATTACGTAGAAATCTACGTAAGTTCAAGTACCGGCCTGTGGTTCCCATACGTACGAAAGGAATTTAATATGCCCCATCTTCTTGCACGTGATCAGGTGTATCACATAGCTCGAAAAGAAGAACAAGTAAATTTCGTGAGTACCGGAAGTAATTTAATATGCCCCATCTTCTTGCACGTGATCAAGTGTATCACATACTTTGGAAAGAAGATCAATCGGAGCATCGATTCAGAGAATTGAATCGTATCAAAAGGATTCAATCGTAGAATTGATTGCAGGCAAATTCATAGATTTCCCAGATGAGCATCAACTAATTGTAGATTTGGATCAGGAAGCTTGAATCGTAGAATCGAATTCGGGGGATGCGATTGATCAAATACAATCGTAAGCGAAGCTTGATCGGGGAATCTAATAGGGGATTGATAATCGATTCTGTAGATACAACTATAGCCGATTTGTAGGAGATTTGTAGATATCAATCTTGGAACTGTCGTAAGGTATACATCAGATCGTGGACCTTGCTCGTGGACGAATCGTAGATCCTGCTCGTGGACTAATCGTAGAATGGAATCGATTGAGTATGAAATCAAGGATGAAGGTCGACTTGTAGAGATCGGAAGATTGATCGGATTTGTGGAGGTCAACTTGAAATGAATCGTATACGGGAATATAGAGGAATCATAGAATCGAATCGAGTAAGTATCACATCAAAGATGAGTGAGTAACAATTGATGGAAACCTAGTGATCATACTAGATCGAATCGTAGAATCGAATCGGAGGGCGCGATCGATCAAAATACAATCGTGTAGGAATCGATAGATCAAATTCAACTGTAACGTTGGAGAATTGAAATCGATTATCGATTTGTAGATGGTGCCAAAGGATAAGAATGCCCCATGATAGTGCATCGATAATTTGGAGAATTGATTCGAATTGAATCAAATCGTAGAATCGAATCGTAGTAGATCGGATTGTAGAATCAAATCGTAGGATGTGATTGATCAAGTACAATCGTAATCGAAGCTTGATCGGGGAATCTAATTGGAGGATTTGTGGATACCATAATCGATTTGTAGAGACCAAGCTCGTAGATCTTGATTGTGGACGAATCGTAGACGTGATTCGTAGAAACGTCATCTAATCGTAGAATTTTGATGGATCTTGATCGTAGATTTGGGTCAATCGTTGGATCAATCGGATCTTGATCGTAGATTTGGATCAATCGTTGGATCAATCGTAATCAAAATGGAAACATAGAATCGAATCTCCAAATCGAATCGGATCAATTGTAGAAACGTCAATCTACTAATTGTAGAATATGATCAAATCGTAGAAAAACCGATCGAGTTGGAGGAATCCAGACATGCCCCATATCAATCAATGTCATCGTAAGTCCAATTAGCAACCAAGAGAGTAGCATGTAGGTGATACATCTTGAGCTTGATAGCATCACGATGCCGTTTGGTGAAGCACACAGCAGGCAAGTCGTAGGTCAAAGAATGTACCCCATAAATAGTAGCCTCCCGATTAGGGCAATAAGGTGCACCTGACTGTGAATAGACATGTACTGGGTTTGGAGCGGCACTATGGTTGGCATGAACTGAGCGTGGAACGACACTATCCTTAGAAAATGCCCCAGATGGTGGAAGTTGCAATGAAGGAATGCAAGTACTGGGCTTGTGAGAAGAAAATTTCTTGGGTGACCGGTGGAATGTCACAGTAGCAGATTTAGGATGAAACGTCCATGCTGTATTAGATGAAGGCTTAGGGGAAGGACGTGGGGAGTGACGCTTATGGTTCGGTGTAGAGAAAACATCACCAGGTGGAGTGTCCGGGTGGACAATAGGAATGGTTGAAGAGATTACTCGTTTGAATCGAACTGATTCAGTGCTGGGGAAGTAAGTCCAAGTGTAGGATGGAGTACTGGTAGGAACAGGGACGGGATCAGTATTAAGACGAGCTAACTTATGCGTTTCTGGAGATCCAAGCGGGTGTTCATTGTTGGCAATAGTAGCAGTAGAGATGGCAGGCGTTTCACAAACAGGTTTAGGTGCTTGAGATGGTAAGGAAACAGTTGCTAGAGGCGTTACGGAAGCAGATACCGAAGATAATGCCGGTCCTGGAGTCGTCGTAGAAACAGGTATCGTTGTCGTAGGTGACGCCCGTGATGGGACTGGTGTTGTCAGGCAAGGTTTAGCTTGTATGCTGGGTTGTGATGCCAGAGGAACTTGAGCAGTGACATGTGGGAATGGTGCTAAAGGAATTTTAGCAGTAGCCTTGTTTTGGATAGCAGCCATTCCAGGAGACCGATTTTGAGTATCGCAAAATGCAAGGAAAACATCCCGAGTGTACTGATGATGGTCATACCAGTTGCGGCCAGCTTGAGAATTGATGAGAAATATAAGATCAACGAATGTGGTTAATGTTTGTTGATCGTCCATACTGATAGAACGATAGCCGGTCTGAACGTGGTATTCGAGGTCAGCAACATAACCATAATCAATGATAGTTGTAATAAACCAATCCCAGGTGGTTAAGCCTGCCAGAATGAGGGCTTCACATAGATGGTTACAAGCTTCCTGAGGAACATCCAGGGTTGTATGTAGGATACGAGCAAGTTTTAGGTCAAAGGATGGGAACAGTAATTTGAGATCGGAATCCGACATGTTGGATTGGTGAATGGACATGGCGAAGCGGCAAAATGTGTCGATTCTGGTGATACGTTGCCGTTGGTTGATGGTCAAAGCGAGGTATATTCGATTACTTCGAAAACCGATGAAAATTCGATAATCGGATCGTCGTCGTTGGTGGCGACGTCGTTGATAATAAATAGCGTCGGCAATTGTCGGCAGAGGAGTAGAAGAAACAAAGCGTCGTCGCCGTTGAATAAGCGAGCGTACCGTGGATAATCGAGCGATGGTAGTTGCAAAACGATGTTACGGCGAATACGTTCTTGTCACTGTCGGCGTCGGCGTTGGCGTTGGCGTCGGCAGCAAGGAATCGATAGTAAGAAAGAGTTTGCAACAGACAATAGGATGGTTGTTGTTGTTGTTCTCGAAAATCGTTGTCTCTTCTGTTGTTCTGATTTGCGCAACGAAAATTCGGTCAATCGGTGATCGTCAATCGAAGTAGACTCTTGTGTGTCAAGAAGGTGATTGATTGTAGAATCCAATCGTAATCATAGTATATCTGATAAGGCAGTTTACAGAGCTTAGCACTATCAAATGGGCATCGGAATCGGAATGCGAGGTATTGTTTCACTGTGGATCGCGACGCGGAAGAAAATAGAATCTGTCGAGTGAGAGATTCTTGGATGGAGATATTGCTAATGGCGTGTCCAATGCAATGGGCTTCTAATAAAGACCTCGGCGTGTCCGATTGGTGTCTTTCTTGTGTGTAATCGGATCAGAGAACTATCGAATCGATGGGTCTTCTGTCGGATTGGTTGTGGCGGTTCGGATTGGTTGCAGCGGTTCTTCTTATGCAAGCTGCCTGAGAGCTTGCGACTGTTAATCTATTATTTTCCTTCTGAATCCGATTTGTTGAGAGTCTGATTCAAAGGCTTCTGAAGAACAGCAACGCTGCGTTAGTGTGTTAATAGACGAACGATTGTACTCTACGCGCGACAATTGTGTTTGGATACTTTCTGCAACGGATAATCGGACTACAGGCGAGACTAGGGAAACGCCAGATCTCTTCTCGCTGTGACTTATTCAGATTGCAGCGAGACAGACCTTAGTATGTAGATTACAAGTAGTTGGTAGCAACTAGTGTGAATTTTGGGATATAAATCAGTTGAATGTTAAAAGTATGAGATAAGAGAGTAATCTTGCTGGAGAGCATGATATCTCTTTTAGTGCAGTGATGAATACAGTACACTGCTAATCGTACAGCACTGTAGAATCACATGCTATCATGAGAAGCTTCCTTCTAATCGTACAGCACTGTAGAAGGATGTGTTTATCATGAGAAGCTTCTTTCTAATCGTGATCATCAAAATAGCTGTTACAAGAAGCTTCTTCGAACCTCCCTTTTGATCATGAGTATCGAAACACATGATTGGGAGTATCAAAATGGCTATACCGGAACCAGGCAATTCACTTTGTTTTGGTCATGAAAACAAAAGGAATCTTGCTTCCAATCTTAAGTATTGAACTTCGATCGTGAAAACAGAAAAGAAATGGGCTTTCCCGGTCATTTTCCATAAGATATGAGCTGGATGCAGTCATCGAACATTCCAATTTGGTCGTGAAAGGACCTTGCTTCTGATCTTAAGTATCGAACTTCGATCATGTAAACAGAAAGAATGGGCCTTCCCGGTCATTCGGTCTTCGAGAAGAATATTCCAATCCTGCTTACAGAGGTGCGTACGGTATGACTCGATCCTGCTTACAGAGATTCTCCAATCTTGCTTACAGAGGTGCGTATGACTCGGTCGGTATTATCGTACCACTCCAGCTGTAGTACTGTAAATTACGTAGAAATCTACGTAAGTTCAAGTACCGGCCTGTGGTTCCCATACGTACGAAAGGAATTTAATAATTTTTTCCTATGGTCGTGGCTTCATCATCAGTTAGTGCAGTGTTGTCGCATTCATGGTCAATGAGCTCATCTAGTAGAGTGAACATCCTCCCGTCATCATCAACAGAGCTGTATAGGCTTTCTGCAACAATATTTGCCGTGTATTCCTCCATGGTGCCATCAGGTAGTTGCAATTTATACAGCCTCGTGTCTAGTATGGGATTCTCATTTCTGATTCCTATTGGTCTGTTTTGCAAGTCGCGAACCCTGTCCTTGACAACGCACCTGAGTCTTTCATCACCTCTTTCAATGATCACTTCATTTCCCAGATATTCATCTGGTTCATCAACATCTTCTACCGATGCTTCTGGCTCAGCCATTTCAAGTTTCATATCCGGTGTTTGTACTGGTTGATTCTCAAATAGCTCTATTTGGGGCTCTGGGTAGTTTTCCTGGAAGAATGATGCGCTGTCCTTGACTTCATCTCCAATCTTGGATTCAATTGATTTGTCAATGGCTTCCATTCTTCTGAGGATATCTCTGTCCCGCCATTCAAATTCCTTGACGGGTCTTATTGAATTTGTAGATATTGGTATTGCTGATTCGGTCAGGAGCCAAAAACAATCCCCCCCACCTACCCTATTCCCACAGGGACCCAACCATCGCGCCAACCTTTCGACGCCTCGGGTGGAAGAATCGCCTTTATCATAATAAAACACAAAATCATACCATTCTGATGAAGTGTATAATGTAATATCGGGCCTATAGCCATGGACCAATTCAAATGGAGTTCGCCCCATTGAAGAAGGGTTGTTTGATGCTGTTCTCTGCCTTATGTTTGCACATAGTTCACCACAAAATGACCATAATCGTCTCGGTGACTTCTTCTTTGCAGACTTGGTTGTGATTGCGCTACCAAGATGACCAATTGCTTGTTCTGCTCGATTTTGGAATGGGCAATGTGGCTGGATGAATGTCTGATGGATATGGTTGCGCTTTACAATTGAATTCCAGTGTGTTTTGTAGGTTCTTGGGGATCCTTGTTCTGGCGCACCATCAGAAATCAAATGCTCTGGAATTCCAATTTCATGAATAAATGTCTTCAATCCTTGGTGGGCTTGTGATTTGTCCTGTATTGGTATAAATACTTCAAACCCATTTCCATTTGTAAAGATCTGTGCACATTTTTCTTGCCTCATAATACTCATGGTTCTTGCATGCCAGGTATCAGTGTACCAGGTTCCTTGTGCGACTCTCTTGTTCCTGAAGCGCTGAGTAGGCAGCCGCTTCATCAATGGTGATTGCAAATTCCTGAGTGCCTTCTGTGTTGTGACTTTCAATGTCTGCTCAGCTTTCTTAAAACTAATGTTCCAAGTTTTGGCTAAGCGTTCACAGTCAACCTTGTTTGGACCTTCAATTGTTATCACTGATGGCCCCCATTGATTTCTTCTGTCAAGAGACCTCCTTTCGAGTGTATTGTCAATTTCTTGCAAGCTAGGGGCCTGTTTTGATTCTGCTTCAGGAGCTTCCATAAAGTCAAATTCTGTATCATCAAACAAAAATTGGTCTACCCTTCGCGCGCTTGAAATATTCCTTACTGAAGAAATCCGATGAGCAATATTTCCATCTGTTGCAATCTGGCATTCAGTTAGCATTCTCCTTGTGGATACTTGATGAACCCTCATCAGTTTGCATTGCTGCATGACACTTGGATGCCGTTCTTTTCCTAAGCTGGTCTTGGGAAGTTTATTTGTAACATTACTAGCAGGTTCTGTTACAACAGAACTTTCCTCCATTGCTTGGTCCTCTTCGGTTGACATAGCTTGAAGGCTGAATTGGTCCCCTGAAATTGGATCTCCATTGTCAATGGCTAGCTCGGCCATCCTGAACTTCAGTGAATGTGGATCCCAGGGGGTATCATTTGTTGCTATCAAATGTTGACATCCATCAAGTTCCATTCTTGTGGGCTTTCTTGTGGGGAAATATGAGATCACATTCCTCATACTCAGTTTGATAAAAACTTTCTTCGGATCATCATCCTCCAGTGGAGTTTGAATTGTAATTCCATGCTTGGATCTTGGATCAAATTGGCGAGGTGTCTCTTCAACAGAGTTGAAATTGCAGTCCCTCACTTGATTTGGGCATATCAAGCTGTTTTTCAATTTGTCCCCAAAGTACAGTGCTTGATGGAACACTATGATATATACTTGGCCTGATGTTGGATTCGTCCATGCAGTCGCACAGCTTCCAATGGGGATTTTCTTGATGGGCTTGTATTCTTCAGAAAAAGGTGCAACATCAACGTGTGTTGTGATTTGATCAGGATTCAGTAATACCATATTGCTTCCTGCTGCGGTAGTATCTGCATGGGAGTCTAACTCACAATATCCTTCTTCATTTTCCCCATCATCAAAACCTACAGGGACATTCATCTGGTATAATGACCGGCTCACCATTTTTAACAATTTGTGTTCTAGTGATAGTGTCCGGTTATTATGTCATTTCTTAGATTTTGATCCAAAACTGTCACCCGCGCCTTCCTTTTCAGTTTCTTTCTTTTTGGTCTCAGCAGCCTTGAGATTTCTTTTCTTTTTAGCCTGTCTCATCTGGTAAAGCTCCTGGCGCTGTTCTTTTGACATTGTTTTATAAACACTTGTTGGGTAAGGCTTGCACTCAACTTTTCCTGTAAAAGTTCCAGTTGTCTTTTGCTTTTTGTTGCTGGTTGTGCCCATAGAATACAAACTTCTGGAACCTCTTTTACTCTTCCCTGTTGCAAGCTTTTTCAATCCAAGACGATTGGTGAATAGAATCAAACATTCATTGAAGTTGTCACGATAGTCTTTGCTCTCATCAATTGCATCTGCTTTTGCAGCATCAAGTCGCTCATCACTGATTGAATTGATAAAATCCCAGACAAATCTTCTTTCATTATGATTCTTTTCAAATCTCAGGATTGTTCCATGAAAAGCAGTCCAATTTCGTTTGTGCTTGTTCCAGTCATAATTCTTAGAATCTCCAGTGTAGTGTGAATCTTTCATTTCCTGGTATGTCTTGTTTAGAACCATAGTGATATTGGTATCAGTGTAAGCATGTTGCATCAGCAAAATGAAAGCGTTTCTTGCATTTCCTGAGTTCAGCGCGGTGTTTTGGAAATGTGCCACATATTCCCAACCAGGACCCTTTCTTGTTGCATCACACAGCAACCTCCAGACAACATTGTTGTCTTCATCATACTGGGGACCTGACAGGACGCCACATCTTTCATTGTAATCACTCCAAGTTGGATAAGTATCTGTTGTACTTTGCCCGACTGTTCCAGCCCTGGCTTCATCAGTAACTTCTTCCTTTTCTTGGGGTCTTATGACATACAAGATTGGAAATCCCTCAGAGTTGAATCTGTACCTCAGGTTTTGTCGGAAGCCTTCCTCCCATTCCCTGAATTTTGTGAGATCCTTCAGCTCCGGTGGAGTTGCCTTTTCCTGTGATTTCACACTTGATTCCATCATCTTGATTCTGAATTGCTGCAGTTCCAGGTTGTTTGGGTTTGCTTTCCAGTCGATAGCCCTTGGCTTGACTCCAATCAATGGTTGATACCGGGCCCAATTTGCCCAAGTTAGGAGCCTCGATGATAGCCTGTTACCATAGTGGATACTTTTTGGATTAGGACAGTCCGGACTGATAGATTTCAATCCGTGCATGAACGATTTAATGCTTTCCTTGTTGAGGTCTGTAATTTCACGAATATTAGACATCCCTCCCCTCATAATTTCTTCAGCTGATTCATAGTTGATACCAAAATCCATTAGGCTGCTCCTGAAAGCAAGCTGTTCTGGGTTCAGAAATCTACCATTGTTGAATCCCCTGATTTTTATCCTGGGTTGGGATGACCTTCTTCCCAGCCGTTCAGCTCTTGCGTTCTCTGCATTTTGGTCAGCATCGTTTCCTTCATCCTCATCATTTTCGCTATCCGCGTCATCTGGATTCACACCCTTTCTTTCTGCATCTCTCATTGCCCTGACTCTTTTCTTTATTTCTTGGTCGATGATTCTCTTCATGGTTGAGTTTGATTCTGGGTCCCCAAAGGCCCTTTCCATGACTTCCATGATTTTATCTTCCAAATCTTCCTTTTCTTGCATACCTCTTCCATTGTTTTCATTAGAATTCTGTGAATCGTCATCGTCTGAATCGTCATCGTCATCCACTTCCATTTTTGTTTCTTCCATGTCGCCGTCCGCTCTAGTTCGTACCATGGTGTTGAATTGTGTATTCTAATGGTCGGATGGTCACTTTGAAGAGAGTTTTCGGATTATTTGAAGTATTCGATAGATGATATTCGATGGAATATTGAATATTCAATCGATGGTGGTATGTGGTGGAAGAGTAAAGAAAGTGTGTCGTAACAAACAACAAACGCAAATGCAATCGGTCCTACGATCGATTGATTTATTGAGTAAGATCATTGTTACAGTTCATTCGGCCTTGTCGTTGTCGACAGGTTAATTACTCATCGTCAAATTACTCGTCGTATCGTGTAATTTCAAGCATACAAAACACATGTACTTCTTAAGACACAAAACACACGCAAACCATCTCCGATTGGTCTTTCTTAGTATCGTATTACCGTGTAATTCACCGTGATATTCTCATTGGAATATCACAGTATTTGTACCTTATTACGTAGAATTAGTACTAGGTTGTACATAGATTTTAGGGCATGATGGTGTTTTAGAGTTGTTAATTCTTCGAAGAGTGAGCTGAGAGGAAAATCCCGCTAAGAGGCAATCCACATAAAAGCGCCGACGATTATTCATTGATAAATAACCTTACGAATAAGGTTATTTGCCCTTATGACTTTTCGTGCTATACGCCCGCTTAGTACGTACGAATACGCGTTACACGGTGGATTCTTTTCAGTCCCCTTCAGTCGTAAATCCAATCGTTAAGCGTTTGGATCTTTTGACTTAATCTATTCATCGTGAGTCGTGTTGAATACCAAACTGTATCCAGTCTACCATCAGAGGCCCTATCAAAAAGAAATGGGGCGGCGTTTTGCCTTTCATTCTGGCTTGTATCATGGCATTTTGCCCTGATCCTTGCCGGTTTGATATATTGTATTCATGGATCAAATTATCCATTTTCGAAATGCTCATTGCAGAACGATTTGTTCATTTTTTTTTTTCGTGATTGAACTTAGAAAATCAACTTGTTACTTCAATCGAACGATCGATCGAACATTCCATCGAATGATTGATTTTTATCAAATCTCTTACCACATGCAACGAGAACAATGTTCTCTGAAAACAGCGCCACTCATTAGCTTTGTAAACAAATCAGCAATATTTGTTGAACCTGGTTCCTTTGCAACTCTGATAATTCCTGCTGCAATAGATTCACGAGCTTTGTGATATGCAATGCTGTTGTGCTTCTTCTTACATGGGCTTTCAGGTCGTGTAACATTTGTAACAACTGAATCATTATCACAATACACATTTGTGCTCCCATCAATTGGAACACCCATCATTCTCAACTTGTACCTTAGACCTTCAACCAATTCGATTGCAATTTTCAAAGCAATGATTTCAGATCCAAAAGTTGATGTCTCAACTGTTGTTTGTCTTTTGGAAAACCAAATGATCGGTGCATTATTAATGAAGATAATAACACCAGTATGAGATCTCCTTGTTGCCTTGCATCCGGCATGATCAGCATCGACAAAACAGCTCATCGTCACATGTTTTCCCAAAGCTTCAGGCATATCTGTTGGTATGACTTCAGCAGCACCAGGATAAAATTCAGACCAGTCACATTTTTGAAATTTACTTTCATCAACACTTGGTACAGTATCATCAAAAACCAGTTTTGACCTGTTGTACTTTTTCAAATATGCAAATATATGAAACAACTGATTCAAATGCCCGATCCTTGCCTGTGCCAGATACCTTGACATCAGTGATACTGGCATTACTATGTCAAGTCTTCCTAGTTCACAAATCCACCTGAGAACTCCAATTAAACCTTGATAGTAATTTTGCAATTCAGGGTTCAATTCTTCTGATATATCAATTTCCGGTCGGTAATCATGTGACAGTGGACTAGATGCTGATTTTGGTAGATACTTGTAGCCATATTTTTCAGTTCCTAACTCTTGTTCGACTGCTGCAACAGCTTTCGCTGTGTACTTAGTGCTTGATAATGACCATCTTGGCTTTGAATCACCTTCAAAGTAGAATTTCCCAATATCAGCTCCCAAATATAGAGTTGGCTCTTCAATTGTATCATCCTTCAATTTGAACTTTCGTTCAATGTTTTCAAGCTGGAACTTTGGATCTTCGCCAGAACATAGGATATCATCTACGTATGCAATGAGCATTGCCCAGTATCTGGATCCATCTTTCCTGGTTTCAATCCTTAAGTGCACATCCGGATCTGCCTTACAAGGTGAATATCCAAGATCTCTCAAATGCTGGGTGAGGTATGACCTGAAAGATGCACCAGCAACCGGCAGTCCATATAATGCGCGAACAATCTTGCAAGGTCTTCCTGCAAGGTGAGGTGGAAAACCATCTTCTTCTCTTGCTTTCAGAAAATATTTCTCTTTAATCGGGGCTGTCAAATATGCATTTTGAATATCAGCTGAGAGAACCTTCAAATCATTCAGCGCTGCCAGCAGAAAGAATATTCTTACTGAGTCTCGACTGGGAACGGATGAATAAGTATTTTCTTTGGCCACTGCAGGGACTTTGTGACCGTCCCCTACCAACCTGGCCTTCCTTGTTAGGGACCCAAGCTTGATGTCAAAAATCATGTGGGTTGTTATCTGTTTATGGCCAACTGGAATAACATCATCATCAGAAAATTCAAACGCTGCCATATTATTTGTCATTTCCTTATGAATTGCTCTTTCCCAGTGGTCAGTCCCTGTTTTCTTATCAATAGCCAGCGCTTGTTTGATTGAATGTGGCAATTCAACTCCATATTTGTGAGTCTTCAACCAATACTTTGCTGTTTTGGCCGCTTTAAGGATTCGATCCTTCCTCCTCAAAATTTTGTGCACCCACCATCTGAAAGCTGGTGATTTTTCAAGGTTATTGTTAACTGCATACTCGGCTAATTGCACTGGAAATGATTCTTTCACATCACTTAACTTACACCACGATTCAGTGCCATCTTTCCAACTGGCAAGAATTCTCCAACCCCTAGTTGTCGGCTTATGGGTTTTCCTGCCATTTTTTCCTATGGTCGTGGCTTCATCATCAGTTAGTGCAGTGTTGTCGCATTCATGGTCAATGAGCTCATCTAGTAGAGTGAACATCCTCCCGTCATCATCAACAGAGCTGTATAGGCTTTCTGCAACAATATTTGCCGTGTATTCCTCCATGGTGCCATCAGGTAGTTGCAATTTATACAGCCTCGTGTCTAGTATGGGATTCTCATTTCTGATTCCTATTGATCTGTTTTGCAAGTCGCGAACCCTGTCCTTGACAACGCACCTGAGTCTTTCATCACCTCTTTCAATGATCACTTCATTTCCCAGATATTCATCTGGTTCATCAACATCTTCTACCGATGCTTCTGGCTCAGCCATTTCAAGTTTCATATCCGGTGTTTTTACTGGTTGATTCTCAAATAGCTCTATTTGGGGCTCTGGGTAGTTTTCCTGGAAGAATGATGCGCTGTCCTTGACTTCATCTCCAATCTTGGATTCAATTGATTTGTCAATGGCTTCCATTCTTCTGAGGATATCTCTGTCCCGCCATTCAAATTCCTTGACAGGTCTTATTGAATTTGTAGATATTGGTATTGCTGATTCGGTCAGGAGCCAAAAACAATCCCCCCCACCTACCCTATTTCCACAGGGACCCAACCATCGCGCCAGCCTTTCAACACCTCGGGTGGAAGAATCACCTTTTTCATAATAAAACACAAAATCATACCATTCTGATGAAGTGTATAATGTAATATCGGGTCTATAGCCATGGACCAATTCAAATGGGGTTCTCCCCATTGAAGAAGGGTTGTTGGAGGCCGTTCGCTGCCTGATATTAGCACATAGTTCACCACAAAATGACCATAATCTTCTCGGTGACTTCTTCTTTGCAGACTTGGTTGTGATTGCACTACCAAGATGGCCAATCGCTTGTTCTGCTCGATTTTGGAATGGGCAATGTGGCTGGATAAATGTCTGATGGATATGGTTGCGCTTTACAATTGAATTCCAGTGTGTTTTGTAGGTTCTTGGGGATCCTTGTTCTGGCGCACCATCAGAAATCAAATGCTCTGGAATTCCAATTTCATGAATAAATGTCTTCAGTCCTTGGTGGGCTTGTGATTTGTCCTGTATTGGTATAAATACTTCAAACCCATTTCCATTTGTAAAGATCTGTGCACATTTTTCTTGCCTCATAATACTGGTAGTCCTGGCATGCCACGTATCAGTGTACCAGGTTCCTTGTGTGACTCTCTTGTTTCTGAAGCGCTGAGTAGGCAGCCGCTTCATCAATGGTGATTGCAAATTCCTGAGTGCCTTCTGCGTCGTGACTTTCAGTGTCTGTTCAGCTTTCTTGAAACTAATGTTCCAAGTTTTGGCTAGGCGTTCACAGTCAACTTTGTTTGGACCTTCAATTGTTATCACTGATGGCCCCCATTGATTTCTTCTGTCAAGAGACCTCCTTTCTAGTGTATTGTCAATTTCTTGCAAGCTAGGGGCCTGTTTTGATTCTGCTTCAGGAGCTTCCATAAAGTCAAATTCTGTATCATCAAACAAAAATTGGTCTACCCTTCGCGCGCTTGAAATATTCCTTACTGAAGAAATCCGATGAGCAATATTTCCATCTGTTGCAATCTGGCATTCAGTTAGCATTCTCCTTGTGGATACTTGATGGACCCTCATCAGTTTGCATTGCTGCATGACACTTGGATGCCGTTCTTTTCCTAAGCTGGTCTTGGGAAGTGTATTTGTAACATTACTAGCAGGTTCTGTTACAACAGAACTTTCCTCCATTGCTTGGTCCTCTTCGGTTGACATAGCTTGAAGGCTGAATTGGTCCCCTGAAATTGGATCTCCATTGTCAATGGCTAGCTCGGCCATCCTGAACTTCAGTGAATGTGGATCCCAGGGAGTATCATTTGTTGCTATCAAATGTTGACATTCATCAAGTTCCATTCTTGTGGGCTTTCTTGTGGGGAAATATGAGATCACATTTCTCATACTCAGTTTGATAAAAACTTTCTTCGGATCATCATCCTCCAGTGGAGTTTGAATTGTAATTCCATGCTTGGATCGTGGATCAAATTGGCGAGGTGTCTCTTCAACAGAGTTGAAATTGCAGTCCCTCACTTGATTTGGGCATATCAAGCTGTTTTTCAATTTGTCCCCAAAGTACAGTGCTTGATGGAACACTATGATATATACTTGGCCTGATGTTGGATTTGTCCATGCAGTCGCACAGCTTCCAATGGGGATTTTCTTGATGGGCTTGTATTCTTCAGAAAAAGGTGCAACATCAACGTGTGTTGTGATTTGATCAGGATTCAGCAATACCATATTGCTTCCTGCTGCAGTAGTATCTGCATGTGAGTCTAACTCACAATATCCTTCTTCATTTTCCCCATCATCAAAACCTACAGGGACATTCATCTGGTATAATGACCGGCTCACCATTTTTAACAATTTGTGTTCTAGTGATAGTGTCCGGTTATTATGTCATTTCTTAGATTTTGATCCAAAACTGTCACCCGCGCCTTCCTTTTCAGTTTCTTTCTTTTTAGTCTCAGCAGCCTTGAGATTTCTTTTCTTTTTAGCCTGTCTCATCTGGTAAAGCTCCTGGCGCTGTTCTTTTGACATTGTTTTATAAACACTTGTTGGGTAAGGCTTGCACTCAACTTTTCCTGTAAAAGTTCCAGTTGTCTTTTGCTTTTTGTTGCTGGTTGTGCCCATAGAATACAAACTTCTGGAACCTCTTTTACTCTTCCCTGTTGCAAGCTTTTTCAATCCAAGACGATTGGTGAATAGAATCAAACATTCATTGAAGTTGTCACGATAGTCTTTGCTCTCATCAATTGCATCTGCTTTTGCAGCATCAAGTCGCTCGTCACTGATTGAATTGATAAAATCCCAGACAAATCTTCTTTCATTATGATTCTTTTCAAATCTCAGAATCGTTCCATGGAAAGCAGTCCAATTTCGCTTGTGCTTGTTCCAGTCATAACCCTTGGAATCTCCAGTGTAGTGTGAATCTTTCATATCCTGATATGTCTTATTCAGAACCATAGTGATATTGGTATCAGTGTAAGCGTGTTGCATGAGAGAAATGAAAGCGTTTCTGGCATTACCAGAATTCAGTGCAGTGTTTTGGAAATGTGCCACATATTCCCAACCGGGACCTTTTCTAGTTGCATCACACAGCAACCTCCAGACGACGTTGTTGTCCTCATCATACTGGGGACCTGACAGGACACCACATCTTTCATTGTAATCACTCCAAGTTGGATAAGTATCTGTTGTAGTTTGCCCGACTGTTCCAGCCCTGGCTTCATCAGTAACTTCTTCCTTTTCTTGGGGTCTTATGACATACAAGATTGGAAAACCCTCAGAGTTGAATCTGTATCTCAAGTTTTGTCGGAAGCCTTCCTCCCACTCCCTGAATTTTGTGAGATCCTTCAGCTCGGGTGGAGTTGCCTTTTCCTGTGATTTCACACTTGATTCCATCATCTTGATTCTGAATTGCTGCAGTTCCAAGTTGTTTGGGTTTGCGTTCCAGTCGATAGCCATTGGCTTGACTCCAATCAATGGTTGATACCGGGCCCAATTTGCCCAAGTTAGGAGCCTCGATGATAGTCTGTTACCATAGTGGATACTTTTTGGATTAGGACAGTCCGGACTGATAGATTTCAGTCCATGCATGAACGATTTAATGCTTTCCTTGTTGAGGTCTGTAATTTCGCGGATATTAGACATCCCTCCCCTCATAATTTCTTCAGCTGATTCATAGTTGATGCCAAAATCCATTAGGCTGCTCCTGAAAGCAAGCTGTTCTGAGTTCAGAAATCTACCATTGTTGAATCCCCTGATTTTTATCCTGGGTTGGGACGACCTTCTTCCCAGCCGTTCAGCTCTTGCGTTCTCTGCATTTTGGTCAGCATCGTTTCCTTCATCCTCATTTTCGCTATCCGCGTCATCTGGATTCACACCCTTTCTTTCTGCATCTCTCATTGCCCTGACTCTTTTCTTTATTTCTTGGTCGATGATTCTCTTCATGGTTGAGTTTGATTCTGGGTCCTCAAAGGCCCTTTCCATGACTTCCATGATTTTATCTTCCAAATCTTCCTTTTCTTGCATACCTCTTCCATTGTTTTCATTAGAATTCTGTGAATCGTCATCGTCTGAATCGTCATCGTCTGAATCGTCATCGTCATCCACTTCCATTTTTGTTTCTTCCATGTCGCCGACCGCTCTAGTTCGTACCATGGTGGGGAGGAGTGCGATATTTCAAACGAAGTTTCGGATTATTTGATGAAGTATGGATGGTCGATTCGTAGGATGTTTAATCGATAGATGGTATGTGGAGAGAGAATGTAATCGAATCGAGAGTTTTGGGTGTGAGATATGGATGGTAAATGTTGACTGCCGTCAAGTGTGATTCGCTTATCTGTTTTTGTATTCGTATATCCGTATCGAATTTTTGTTCCGGTTCGTCTGTATTTGTGTGAGCTTTTGCTTTTGTCGCAATTTAAGATTGTGAGCTTTCCTATCCTTTCTCGAGATTTGCTCATTCTGTATTTCTGTGGTGAATTTCAAAGATTGATTGTTTCCTGAGAATTTAGTGTTCTCCTTTTAGTGTTCTCGACGATCTTTTCGCGATTTGGTGTTCTCATATCTTTGGATTTTCGTTTTCGTGCGGGCAGATGCTTTTTGCAATCTGTTCCTTCCAATCTGTTCCACCACAGAATACTTCAGGCTCAATCTTCTAGCTCGCGTCATTCTTGTTTTCAGTGAAAGATCAGTGTTCTCGAATATTGATTCCTTTCAACTGATGCCAACCTGGGCGATTCGTTCAGCTGAATCGTCCAGTTTCTTTTCCCTTGCTTGTTTTGCTGGATCCCGAAACCCGGTGGAGCCACCACCTTGGTTCGGTTCTTTGGTCTCTTCTTTCAGGGAGACCGCCCTGGTGTTGGTCTATTCCAGGGCTCCACAGGCAACTGCCTCTTTTACATCCTTGAGGGTTGATGCCGGTAGCTGATCAGGCTAATCCGGATTCTTTGTCTTCGAGCTCAAACTGCGTTTCTCGGTGGGAAACGCGGTCCTCAGCATTGTAGGATGCTGGCCACAGCTCGTAGAGAGTGCTGTGGGTCTGATAAACTAAAGAAAGTGTGTCGTAACAAACAACAAACGCAAATGCAATCGGTCCTACGATCGATTGATTTATTGAGTAAGATCATTGTTACAGTTCATTCGGCCTTGTCGTTGTCGACAGGTTAATTACTCATCGTCAAATTACTCGTCGTATCGTGTAATTTCAAGCATACAAAACACATGTACTTCTTAAGACACAAAACACACGCAAACCATCTCCGATTGGTCTTTCTTAGTATCGTATTACCGTGTAATTCACCGTGATATTCTCATTGGAATATCACAGTATTTGTACCTTATTACGTAGAATTAGTACTAGGTTGTACATAGATTTTAGGGCATGATGGTGTTTTAGAGTTGTTAATTCTTCGAAGAGTGAGCTGAGAGGAAAATCCCGCTAAGAGGCAATCCACATAAAAGCGCCGACGATTATTCATTGATAAATAACCTTACGAATAAGGTTATTTGCCCTTATGACTTTTCGTGCTATACGCCCGCTTAGTACGTACGAATACGCGTTACACGGTGGATTCTTTTCAAGAGTGTAAGAATCGAGGGTTGGATGTGAGAGATGGGTATTAATCGTTTGTGACTGCCGAGTGATTTGTATTGTATTTATCCGGATCGAATTTTCGTTCCGGTTTTCTTTATACTTTCTGACTATTCGGATCGGGTTTTCGTTCCGGTTGTCTGTATTTGTGTGAGCTTTTGCTTTTGTTGCAAATCAAGATTGTGAGCTTTCCTATCCTTTCTTGGGATTTTTGCTCATTCTGTATTTCTGTGGTGAAGGATTGAAAGATTGTTTCCTGAGAATTTAGTGTTCTCCTTTTCATTTTTGGATCTTTCCGATCTTCCCGATCTTCGGGGATTGGTGTTCTCATATCTTTGGATTTTCGTTTTCGTGCGGGCAGATGCTTTTTACAATCTGTTCCTTCCGGGCAGATGCTCTTTGCAATCTGTTCCTTCCAATCTGTTTCACCACAGAATACTTCAGGCTCAATCTTCTGGCTCACTCATTCTTGTTTTCAGTGAAAGATCAGTGTTCTCGAATATTGATTCCTTTCAACTGATGCCAACCTGGGCGGCTCTTTCGACTGAGCCGTCCAGCATCTTTTCCCTTGCTTGTTTTGCTGGATCTCGAAACCCGGTGGAGCCACCACCTTGGTTCGATTCTTTGGTCTCTTCTTTCAGGGAGACCGCCCTGGTGTTGGTCTGTTCCAGGGCTCCACAGGCAACTGCCTCTTTTACATCCTTGAGGGTTGATGCCGGTAGCTGATCAGGCTATTCCGGATTAGTCTTCGAGCTCAAACTGCGTTTCTCGGTGGGAAACGCCATTCGTCCTCCACAGCTCGTAGAGTGCTGTGGGTCTGATAAACTAAAGAAAGTGTGTCGTAACAAACAAACGCAAATGCAATCGGTCCTCTTTCGATTGATTTAGTGAGTAAGATCATTGTTACAGTTCATTCGGCCTTAGCGGACGACAGGTTAATTACTCATCGTATCACCGAATCATCGTGTCGATTATACGGCATATTACCGTGTAATTCTTAGCACACAAAACACATGCAAACCACCCTCAATTGGTCTTTCGTGTTACCGTATAATTCACCGTGATATTCCCATTGGAATATCACAGTATTTGTACCTTATTGTGTAGAATTAGTACTAGGTTGTACATAGATTTTAGGGCATGATAGTGTTTTAGAGTTGTTAATTCTTCGAAGAGTGAGCTGATGGGGAAATTTGGTAAAGAGACAAACCACATGGAAACGCCGATGATTATTCACTCAAGTTAAATAACCTTACGAATAAGGTTATTTGCCCTTATGACTTTTCGTACAGTACGCGTTACACGGTGAATTCTTTTCAGTACCGTACACGAAGAAAAAAAAATCAATCTCGTACGTACACGAAGAAAAAAAAATCAATCTCGTACGTACAGAAAAAAAATACTTCAACTTATGGGTTGGGGTTAGGGATTAGGGATAGGTTTAGGGTTAGGGTGTAGGATTGATTCCACGCGAGATGATTAATACGCGCTTGTTGTACAATATAAACAGTAGTAGTGTATCAACATGGTACACGGTGGTAAAGAACTCGCAAGAAGTCCACATATGAGAACTAATAATTACTGAATTTGCGAACCGGTTGTAACCCTAACCATATTGGGAAAAACTTTGCCACACAGAATGCCCAAAATGATGTGGTTTGACTCTCCAAATGGCAAACATGGGTGTATTTTTGGTGCAATTCCAGGGCACAAACTAACTTATTGGATACTAATGACTCAAAAAGTATCCGGTCCAAGCAATGAATACATTCATCTCGACTCATTAAATGCATATTGGGAACAACTTTGTCACATAGAATGCCCAAAACTTGGTGGTTTAACTCTCCAAATGGCAAAACATGGGTGTATTTTTGGTGCAATTCCAGATCACAAACTAACTTATTGGGTAATGACTCAAATAGTATCGGGTCCAAGCCATGAATGCATTCATCATGACTCATCCAATGCATATTGGAAACAACTTTGTCACATAGAATGCCCAAAATCTTAAGGTTTGACTCTACAAATGGCAAACATGTGGGTATTTTTGGTGCAATTCCAGGGCACAAACTAACTTATTGGGTAATGACTCAAAAAGTATCTGGTCCAAGCCATGAATACATTCATCATGACTCATCAAATACATATTGGGAACAACTTTGTCACACAGAATGCCCAAAATTTGGTGGTTTAACTCTCCAAATGGCAATCATGGGGGTATTTTTGGTGCAATTCCAGGGCACAAACTAACTTATTGGGTAATGATTCAAAAAGTATCTGGTCCAAGCCATGATTACATTCATCATGACTCATCCAATGCATATTGGGAACAACTTTGTCACACAGAATGCCCAAAATGTTGTGGTTTAACTCTACAAATGGCAAACATGAGGGTATTTTTGGTGCAATTCTAGGGCACAAACTAATTTATTGGGTAATGACTCAAAAAGTATCTGGTCCAAGCCATGAATACATTCATCATGACTCATCAAATGCATATTGGGAACAACTTTGTCACACAGAATGCCCAAAATGTTGTGGTTTAACTCTCCAAATGGCAATCATGGGGGTATTTTTGGTGCAATTCTAGGGCACAAACTAACTTATTGGGTAATGACTCCAATAGTATCGGGTCCAAGCCATGAATACATTCATCATGACTCATCCAATGCATATTGGGAACAACTTTGTCACATAGAATGCCCAAAATCTTAAGGTTTGACTATACAAATGGCAAACATGGGGGTATTTTTGGTGCAATTCTAGGGCACAAACAAACTTATCGGGTAATGACTCAAATAGTATCGGGTCCAAGCCATAAAAGCATTCATCATGACTCATCCAATGCATATTGGGAACAACTTTGTCACATAGAATGCCCAAAATCTTAAGGTTTGACTCTACAAATGGCAAACATGGGGGTATTTTTGGTGCAATTCCAGGGCACAAACTAACTGATTGGGTAATGACTCAAATAGTATCGGGTCCAAGCCATGAATGCATTCATCATGACTCATCCAATGCATATTGGAAACAACTTTGTCACATAGAATGCCCAAAATCTTAAGGTTTGACTCTACAACTGACAAACATGAGGGTATTTTGGGTGCAATTCCAGGGCACAAACTAACTTATTGGGTAATGACTCAAAAAGTATCTGGTCCAAGCAATGAATACATTCCTCATGACTCATCAAATACATATTGGGAAAAACTTTGTCACACAGAATGCCCAAAATCTTAAGGTTTGACTCTCGAACTGACAAACATGAGGGTATTTTGGGTGCAATTCCAGGGCACAAACTAACTTATTGGGTAATGACTCAAAAAGTATCCGGTCCAAGCAATGAATACATTCCTCATGACTCATCAAATGCATATTGGGAACAACTTTGTCACACAGAATGCTGTAAATGTTGTGGTTTGACTCTCGAAATGGCAAACATGAGGGTATTTTTGGTGCAATTCTATGGCACAAACTAACTGATTGGGTAATGACTCAAAAAGTATCCGGTCAAAACTATGAATACATTCATCATGATGCATCAAATGCATATTGGGAACAACTTTGTCACTCAGAATGCTGTAAATGTTGTGGTTTGACTCTCAAAATGGCAAACATGATGAGGGGATTTTTGGTGCAATTCCAGGGCACAAACAGTCTCATTTGGTAATGGCTACCAAAGTTTTTGTACCAGGCCATGAATGCATATCACATGACTTACAAAATGCATGTTGGGAACAACTTTTAAATGCATATTGGGAACAACTTTGACACACACAGTACAGACAATGTTGTGGTTTGTAGATACAAATGGCACACAAGACAGTACGGTATGTTAGGTGCAGCAGTCTACAAGATTCTACATGTGACTAGAGGATTGAAATACATAACCTTAGTGAGATCAAAAGTTTCCCTTCTGAAAAAATTATGGCGCGGGAGGGCTGGCTGGCACAGGTACGTGATCTACTTCTACAAATATAACAGCGCGCCCAAAACCAGACAACACACAGAAGATGTTCGGGCAAACAACATAGTACAGAACCCACGGAAAAATTCTACACACAAAACATCGTACACATACTACACGAAACACCGTACACACACACACACACACACACACGCACGACACACACAACACACACAACACAAAACACCGTACACAACCCGACAAAATTATTAGTACACACACATAACCACACAAAAAGAAACACATGATTCTTGATTGGCACCGTATTCAGAAAATAAAATAAAAAAATATGAGTGCTATCGGAAAGACACGACGAAGCAAAAAATCCGAGGGGAAGACCCTTCGAAACAACAAAACCATCCGGCCCGCGTCCGATAACTGTCACGCGACCCCACGCAACCCCTCGCAAGCCCTATTTTCAGAAAATCGACCCTGCGTTTGTTATGCGCAAGGGTATTTTTTTAAATTCACAATTTTTGTGGTAATGATTTTCGACCCCCCTCAGGTTGCGACCAAAATTCTCCCCGAAGACTCAAAATGTCCATTGATCTCTCCATTTTGACTAAATTGATTTAAAAAATCTACTTTTCACTTCCACACTTTCTAACCTTATCCCAAGATATGAAATAAATTTACTTTCAGAAGTGTTAGTTCGCTATTTTTCCGCGTTGTTTTCTACGGTATGTCACGTCGTGTCTTCTTTCATACCATCGTGCCTTTTAATGCTCGCTTCGATAGCATCATGCTCGTCTTAACGAATTTTCGTACAACTCTACAGCACTAACTTCCTCCTACACGACTTCACCACCATTCTTTCTTTTTTAAATTGTTTCCTAATGTTGTCGGAGAAAAATACGGACTGTTGTCGGCATCAAATTCGATCGAAAAAGCCGACAAAGCGAAACGACGACCGAGGTGCGATTATTTCGATGATCGAGTCTTAGAATCAAACGCACCTCCAATGCATGAAAATCCCTATGTGGTAAAAACGATATCACTTAGGACTACAAACAAAAGACAGTAATCGGTTAGAAACAAGACATACCCAAAGACCTGACCAATAAGTGAACACTTGGAATCCATAAGTACATTCAAAAGAATATACTTGATATCCCGTGAGGAAATTACTTATTACAATCAAGAAAATCAATACCGATTCCAGATGGGCCTCATATCTAGCATATATACCACGGACAAGCATACGCCCCATTTGAACAAAGTACTTAACAACGTGAATGACCGATACCACCGAATGACCGATACAGTAAGACCGATACGACGCTAATACAGCAACAGCAACAGAAGAATCGGTACGACGGTAAAGAAGACAGTAACAGATAACCGGGGAAGATCTCTACCATGTAAAATACAGCAGAGAGCCCCAATACAGTACGAAATACTCAGTAAAAATAAGAGCCTCTCTCAGAGCTCACATCTCTTTAAATTTCAATTATCTAATACCTTACGGTCGATTTTTAGAGTAACAACAGGTTATAGAGCCCTTATACCTTCCACTAACAAGTGGATACCTTAAGCTACCTATCTCCGCCCCGTACAGCACCTCCACTGTCGGTTACAGCCAGAGTATACTTGGTACGGGACTCGCACGCCGGGCTGTATCAATAGACCTCCCCCCCGCCTCTCTTTCCTTCTTTCTTCTCCTCTTTACTCGCGTATCAAGGGGTGTATACAGATCCTTCTACCAAGAATCTTCTTCTGTAATACACGACCAAGAAGCGTACGTATCAAGGGGTGTATCTACAGAACATTCTACCAAGAATCTCCTTCTGTAATACACATTCAAGGCCGACGATCGAACACCACGACGATCGCGTTCAAACGCTTCCGCATCGGAACTCCAAGGAACGTTACGGTTAATCGAATAACACCAACGTGATTGACGCTTCGACAGCACCGGTTAATCTGATAATCACATCATTGCAACGTCGATTACCAAGGTTCATTCGTTTCGTTAACGACGCCACCGAAGCACTTCTACCCACCGACGATTGTTCTCCAAGAACCTTCTCCCACTTGCCACGACGGTTAATTACTTTGACGACAACGTTTAACGAAAGCCGATTCGCGAAACACCGACTCGACACTATATACGAATCATCGGACGATTACGGCTCCTACGACAATCTAAATCATGCCGCCTGCACCTCCATTTGACTGGAATCAAATCCAGGACATTGCAATCCGATTTGGGACATTCAACACAAAAGGCAATGCCCACAAACATGAGGCCCTCAACGACTCATTCTACCATGCTCTAGAAGACACTGCTGGCTTATTCCTCACAGATGATGCTGACAGCGAAGGACCCAAGACGCTTGCTCCAGATCCAGTAACCATGCTCAAGGAAATTATTGTAAACGCAATCATGGATATCATTCCCCCCAAGGAACAAACTGAGATCAATAAGGGACACATATCCACCCTTTTTGCGGACGCTTGTCTATGGTATGTTGCTCCAGACAAAACACCGAAGATAATCCGAAACAAACACTCAATGGACAAGGCAGGAACACTAGCCGTTGCGCAAGGACAAGAAACTCTCCTCATAGAGATCAGAGCAACCCACTGGGGCTTCAAATCAAACTGGGACGCAGTACATTTTGACGAAGTCTATGACACAAAAATCTACACCTTCCCTGAAGGAGACGCCAACGATGAAAATGCCACTGCGCCAACTCCAGCGACGGCAACAGGCACCGACATGCAGCAATTGACCACTCTACTCCAGCAACTGGTCGACAACAGCAACACCAATAACAATAACAATAACAGTGCCGGCGCCAACCACCAAGCGCCACTCGACTTACCATGGAACCCAGCAACCTTACCACCACCTGTCAAGGACCGATACTACAAGAAAGATGAATTCCTCACCAGAGATGATATGAAGGACTTCTCAATCACCTACACCGACTCATCCGGAAATGAAACGGTCATCAGGCAAAACTACTACCTACACAACCTGGGCAGCGGGAGAAATGACCAACGTCTGATCACTAGAAGTGGTGATTGCTTTGATCTGACCAGAGCCTCTGACAAGTCCAAGGAAGCTGCTAGAGACAAACTGTTCCTCTCAGGATTCCCACAACTAAAGGACGCAACGGACCCCCAGGTTAGAAAATGGTACAGAGAAATCACAGCTCATTCCCAGCAACATCATATTTATGTGCACCCATACTATCTATTCAGACGTGAAGCTGATCACCTCAGAGGATTCACAATTGGTGATGACCTTCCGCACGACCTACCTTCAAGATATGAATTGGCTATCAATGAATGGGGAAATCTCATTTACACAGCACTGAGAACTGATAAAATCATCCCTGATTCATGTGCAAGTATGAAGGCCACTATTCAGAGCTTTGAAGGCGGACAGGGATATGAAGCGCTCTACACGATTATTGCTCAAACACATCCCAACTCAAAAAGGCCATCCAATGCCAGCTGAATGGTCAGAAACCCTCCCAACCAAGATGCAAATGAATCTCTTGAAGAATACTACTTCCGGTACAAGGATTATCTGAGACTTAGAGTGTTCCTCCAAAACCAACCCAGCACTATCAGTTCAACAGAAGAAGTCAGCAATCTTATTGCAGGAACCACCCTCTCAGAAGAGCTCTTCAAAAAGACAGAAGATGAACGCGACTCTGATGATCAATTCAAAAGAGACAAATACAAGGCAGGTAGGCTTCTACAAACCCTCCAAACCTATGAACAAGAGATCAAGGCTGAACAAAAGTACAAGAGGAACACCTCCAGATCAATCCAGCCCAAGCAATTGCCTGTCTCAGGTACCAGACCGGGTCACCAGCGCAATGATAGATTTCAAAAACGCGCTAGCAACAGCACTGTTAGGACACCTTCTACCTTGACCTCTCACTCAATCAGCCTGATTGAATCACTTGGCTACCCGGAGATGGACGAAGAATCTGACGATCCCTTCCTCCACCAAGCATACTGCAATGCCATCACGGCATTCGATAAGCAACCTAGTCTTTTTGACACATCCAGAAAATGTATCGTTTGCCACATGTCCGGTCACAATTTTGATAATTGTCCTGCATTGCAAGATATTGAGTCCCTGAAGAAACATAGGATTGCTGCGGCTGTTTTTCTGAACAAATCCAATAAGCAGACCCAACAACTCTTGGATTCCACCCAGCAAATCTCACAGATCAACATTGGTAATGAAGATCAAGATGAGGTTTCACCTGATGCTGCAGTAGAAGGACAAAATTTTTGCAATGGCCAAGAATAGAAAGTCTTTCTTGGAGCCATACTATGACATCACCTCAAGATGATCCTCAAGGATTTGACAACGCCACAGCGCCTCAAGTGAGCAGCTTATGCCCCTCCTTGGACTCCAGCAGTGCCAGCTCCTACGAATCTGTCATAATTGGTGCCGTCAACCTCCTTCCCAAGGACAGCTTCCAGTCATCAATCCCCATTGATGTCTACTGTGACATGGAATCACTCAGGGCTACATCCCCTACATTGGAATCACACCTGAAGACCAATGAGGATCCCAATTTCGATAGGGACAACCCTACGCCAGTTGATACATACAATGTGCAATCCCTCGTCCCACCGGACCCTATTGCAGCTACAGCCTACTTCCAACAGGGTGTCCGGGCTCAGATTGACACCGGTGCAAAGGTTTCCTGCACAAACCTCAAACACATCCTGCACAGCTACAAACCTTACACCAAGATAAGAAAATGTCCTGTCAGGCTTACAGCAGCAATAGGAGGCACAGCAGCTACCTGCATCCCTGAAGGCTCAGGATATTTGCATATCCCAGCACCGAATCACATTGGATATATCAAAGTCTTCTTCTACTATTCTCCCTCCCTGTCAACAACATTACTGAGTGAGAACGATCTCTGTGGAATGACATCCCGTATGCGATGTCAGTTCAGTGGACAGTCCATCCATAAATCATTCACTGAGAACCTTGACTCATCTGCTTCACAAAATGGCAACCTCACCATTATTTGTCATCACAAGCAGAACACTGCCTGCAGCATTGTCCTCCATGGGAGCATCATTGATGGTCAATGCTATACACACCCAGTACTGCTCCCAGACGTTGATATTGCCTCTCCATATGCCAATTGTGCAACATCGTCCGCCTATGCCTTAGCGACTGACATGCAGTTCAAGGAAGCTTGTGAACTGGCCTCCAATGAAGCAATTAGCAACTACAGGTATGATATATACACAAACCTTGTCAATCTGCAGACATACACTGACGCAGCGAAAGCTCAGTCTGATACCAGTGACATGCCAAGGTTTGATGCCAAACTGTTTTTCACCAAGATTGTGGAAAAAAATATCCCAATCCAAGCCATCAAAACCAAGACATCGAAACTCCTGTGGCACCAAAGGTTGGGACACCCATGCGATGATTTTCTGTATCAAACTCATAAGCACATCATTGGAGTCCCAAAGTTCAAACGGCAAACCAGTATTCTTGACCAATGTCCAACTTGCATACAATGTAAGCAAACCAAAACACCTGCTGGCTCACATTCCACACGCAAGGCCACACAACCGTTTCAGGGTTTATCTATTGATTTTGCATTCTCAGGTACCAAATCCTCCAACAGCAAACGCAAGCGCGATTATGAAGGCATTCATGGAGAAACTGCTTGGATTCTCATCACAGACCACTATACTGGTATGAAATATGGAGACACGCGAATCTCTAAAGCAGCGCCACTACACTGGTTAGAGCATTTCTTCGCCCAGCACAACCCAACTTGTGCCGACAAGTATGTTTCAGTTGATCAAGGTGGAGAACTCTATCACAATCCTGACATCAGAAACCTATTCTCTGCATTTGGATATTCAATTTTTCCCACTGGCGCGGACGCTTCACACCAGAATGGTACAGTTGAAAGAGCACACCGAACTCTTGCTAACTCCATGAGGACAATGCTGTCTGGTGCTAATTTGCCCATCAAGTTCTGGCCCTTTGCTTTCTACCATGCACTTCGGTTGTCCAATGCATTCCCTGAAGGCAATCAACTACATTCGCCATTGGAATTGGCAACTGGCCGTAAGGAAAACCTTACTGATTTCCGAACCTTTGGTTGTAGAGTTTGGGTTCGACCGCCAGGCAAAAGATCTATTAAACTCAAACCCAATGCACGCAAAGGCATCTTCCTGGGTTTCGTCCCATCCACTACAAGAAACATTCTTTGGTATGACACTGAAACGCACCGAGTCAAGATCGCCACTCATGTCAGATTTGATGAAGGGATGAATGACTTACCTCTTGCAGATCTTCCAACCAATGTCAAGCACCTGCTCCGGACTGATGACAACACTCCACTTCCTGCAGAAACCCGTGAGGCCTCATCCAGTGATTTCCAATTCTCAATTTCCCCCTTTGCAGACCTCACCAATCTTCGACTCACTGTCTCTCCATCTTGTGCTGATCCCAATTTTGGCCTTCGCTATGCCAATGACTCACTGATTGGCAGAGCCTACATCACTGACATCCTTCCCAAAAGTCCTGCCTCCACGCTTTTCTCCTCCCACAGAAAGACTCTCTCAAAGCTCCGAGGCGCTTATATTGTATCTATCAATCACAATCGTGTCTTTACTGCTGCTGATGTTACTACAGCTTTACAGGCCTGCCACGATCGAGGGGTGCGGGATTCTTCAATAGATACACCAATTACCTTTGCACTTGAAGAGAAATTGTCTATGAAGGAGGTCAGGAAACACTCAAATGAATATGGTTTATTTGCTCCCAATACCTCCTGGAAGGAACCCACTGCTGAAGAAGATCCACCATTCTTGGACCGGATTTCCTCCATCAAAGCTATCCAGCGCATTGGTGCAAAATACAAGCAGCTGATACAATCAAGAATCAACCAGGTCGATAGCACTGAAGCACTCCATGCCTCCATCCAAAAACACTTGGCACCAACTGAAGACGACATGGATGTTGTCATTCCTACTATTGACATTGCATCCCTCCGAGCTATCACCAAGCTTCATAAACCAGGAAATCAAGCATTACCACTAGATGCAGATTCACTACCAACTGAAGAGATTGAACTCTTAATCAAGGCCATCAACTCCAAGGCAACTACACCTGAAGAACAAGCACTAGGGCACTTCACTCGAAGGAATCTCAAGCCTTTATCTACATGGCCTGAATGGCAAGCTGGGGAGCGAAAACAGCTTGATCAGTTTGAGGATTTGGAAATGTTTGGATCACCAATTCAATATCCTAAGGACCCCGATGCTATCATCCTCAGACCTCACTGGCAATACAGTGTGAAAAGAAATGGCGTCAGAAGAGCCAGACAATGTTGCAATGGAAGCAAATATGCAGCGCCAACCCTGCATGCCATAGCAATGTCATACTCATCATGTGTTGAACATCCCAATCAAAGGTTATTCTTTGCTATTGCAGCTAGCCTCAATCTCAAAGTTTATGGGGGGGACGCGGCTGACGCATATGCCCATTCTCCAGGGCCCAACATTCCTACCTACATGACTATTGACGATGCATATGCAGAATGGTACAGACACAAGCATGACAAGGACATAGACAGACGATTGGTGCTCCCAGTCCTTCGAGCACTTCAAGGCCATCCAGAATCTGGAAGACTTTGGGAAACACACATCAACAAAATATTGAAAGGCCCTGATCTCAACTTCAAAACCACCACACATGACAGGACGATCTATACAACAGTCTTCGAGGGTGAAACGGTCTACATGTTGAGACAAGTTGATGATTTTGCACTAGCTTGTACATCAGAATCCATATCTGACAAGATCTATGACATTATAGGTGCAAGGCTCAAACTACCAAAGGAAGACGTGATCCCCTTTACAAAATTGGGATTGCTCGAGGACTTCAACGGAATTGACGTCAAACAAACAGCTGATTACATTGAACTGTCCTGCGCCAATTACATCGACCGGATCATGACATCCCATGGTTGGGAGACTGATTCTAAGATGAAACCCCACTCCAAGCCATCAGCGCCGTTATCAACTGAAGTACTGAGCCAACTGCAATCACATACGAATGGACCATTGGAAGGCACCAAGGAACACGCTGCATTACAATCCACATCAGGGTTCTCCTACAGAACACTCTTGGGTGAAATGATGTTTGCATATGTGAGCTGCCGGCCAGACATTGGCTATGCAGTGACCCTGATGTCAAAATACAGCTCCAATCCCACTGCATTCCACTATTCCAGTCTGAAAAACATCGCTCGATATCTCAGAACAACCCGATCCTGGGGTATTAGATTCTATAGACCGAATGCAGAACCATCTCTTCCATCAGGAGAACCATATAATGATGTAGTCCAAGATGGATCACTCCCAGAATACCCTGCAGATATCAAGCATAGCAAGTTGATGTGTTTTGTTGATGCAGCATATGGAAATGATCCAAAACATCGCAGGTCCACCACAGGATATGTGTTCACTTATGCGGGTGGAGCAATTGTTTACAGATCCAAAGCGCAATCACTCACTGCACAGAGTTCTACAGAAGCAGAATTCATTGCTGCAGTCACAGCGGCCAAAACAGCCAGATACCTCAGATTCGTACTCGAAGAATTAGTGCTTTGCAGGGGCCCTGTGGAGTTGTTGAATAGGTAGTTACTGTATGTATTGTAAGTATGTGTCAGTAAAGTTATGGTAAGAAGTACTCGTACGATAACGCGTGTGCATCAAGTAAGATCAGATTTACCAAAGGTGTTCTGATCTGTACCACCAATTCTTACCAGTACCAATTCTACAATTAGCCAACCAACCAAATTTATGTGTAAGCTATCAGCAAGGTATCTACATTCATAGGGGTGGGCAACTGCTACAAGTTCCATTGCTGTATTCCACACTGCCATCACGTTGAGACAGGAAAGGCAGAGATCATTTAGTAGGTTGTACGATCATGGCTGGCCATCTGTTTACTATCATGGCCAATCGTAAAGTGGCTAGGGAAATATGAACAAACAAACACTGGTTTCCTTCGCTTCCGTTTCAGCAGTTTCAGGTACTCTTTAACTCTCTTTTCAAAGTTCTTTGCATCTTTTGTTTGGAGCTACCGGTAATTACGAGCTACCAGATCTACAAGAAAGCTGTCTATGTTCTTCTCAATCATACCAATTATTTGAAGACAGTGCAAATCCTGACCATCCCCAACCTAATATTAACTCACTCATCAACCCAAAAACTCACCAAAAACCCACCAGATTTGAAGACTGTGCAAATTCTGCCAATCCTCGACCAAACTATCTCAGTCATCAACCCAAAAACTCACCAGATTTGAAGACAGTGCAAATCTTGCCAATCCCCCGCCAAACTATAACTCAGTCATCAACCCAAAAACCCACCAGATTTGAAGACTTTGCAAATTCTGCCAATCCTTGACCAAACTATCTCAGTCATCAACCCAAAAACTCACCAGATTTGAAGACAGTGCAAATCCTGCCCATCCCCAACCTAAAATGAACTCAATCATCAATCAAAAAACCCACCAGATTTGAAGACAGTGCAAATCCTGCCAATCCCCGACCAAACTATAACTCAGTCATCAACCCAAAAACTCACCAGATTTGAAGAGAGTGCAAATCATGCCAATCCCCGACAAACATATAACTCAGTCATCAATCCAAAAACCCACCAGATTTGAAGACAGTGAAAATCTTGCAGATCCCCAACCAAACTAATTCGGTCATCAACCCATAAACCCACCAGATTTGAAAACAGTGCAAATCCTGCCCATCCCCAACCTTAAATTAACTCAATCATCAATCAAAAAACCCACCAGATTTGAAGACAGTGCAAATCATGCCAATCCCTTACCAAACTATAACTCAGTCATCAACCCAAAAACCCACCAGATTTGAAGACTTTGCAAATTCTGCCAATCCTTGACCAAACTATCTCAGTCATCAACCCAAAAACTCACCAGATTTGAAGGCAGTGCAAATCCTGCCCATCCCCAACCTAAAATGAACTCAATCATCAACCCAAAAACCCAACAAACTTGAAGACAGTGCAAATCCTGCCAATCCCCAACCAAACTATAACTCAGTCATCAACCCAAAAACTCACCAGATTTGAAGACAGTGCAAATCTTGCCAATCCCTGACCAACATATAATTCAGTCATCAATCCAAAAACCCAGCAGATTTGAAGACAGTGAAAATCTTGCCAATCCTCAACCAAACTATAACTCAGTCATCAACCCAAAAACTCACCAGATTTGAAGACAGTGCAAATCTTGCCAATCCCTGACCAACATATAACTCAGTCATCAATCCAAAAACCCAGCAGATTTGAAGACAGTGAAAATCTTGCCAATCCTCAACCAAACTATAACGCGGTCATCAACCCATAAACCCACCAGATTTGAAGACAGTGCAAATCCTGCCAATCCCCAACCTTAAATTAACTCAATCATCAACCCAAAGACTCACCAAACTTGAAGACAGTGCAAATCCTGCCCATACCCAACCTAAAATTAACTCAATCATCAATCAAAAAACCCACCAGATTTGAAGAGATTACAAATCATGCCAATACCCGACCAAACTATAACTCAGTCATCAACCCAAAAACTCACAAGACTTGAAGACAGTGCAAATCCTGCCAATCCCTGACCAAACTATAATTCAGTCATCAACCCAAAAACTCACAAGATTTGAAGACAGTGCAAATCTTGCCAATCCCTTACCAAACTATAACTCAGTCATCAACCAAAAAACTCACAAGATTTGAAGACAGTGTAAATCTTGCCAATCCCTTACCAAACTATAACTCATTCATCAACCAAAAAACTCACCAGATTTGAAGACGGTGCAAAACCTGCCAATCCCAAACCAAACTATTACTCTGTCATCAACTCAAAAACCCACCAGATTTGAAGACAGTGTAAATCCTGCCAATCCCCAACCTAAAATTAACTCAATCATCAATCAAAAAACCCACCAGATTTGAAGACAGTGCAAATCCTGCCAATCCCCAACCTTAAATTAACTCTGTCATCAACCCAAAAACCCACCAGATTTGAAGACAGTGCAGATCCTGCCCATCCCCAACCTAAAATTTACTCAACCATCAACCCAAAAACCCACCAGATTTGAAGACAGTGCAAATCATGCCAATCCCTGACCAAACTATAACTCAGTCATCAACCCAAAAACTCACCAGAATTGAAGACAGTGCAAATTTTGCCAATCCCCAAGCAAATTGAAACACTGTCATCAACCCATAAACCCACCAGATTTGAAGACGGTGCAAATACTGCCCATCCCCAACCTTAAATTTACTCAATCATCAATCAAAAAACCCACCAGATTTGAAGACAGTGTAAATCCTGCCAATCCCCAACCTAAAATTAACTCAATCATCAATCAAAAAACCCACCAGATTTGAAGACAGTGCAAATCCTGCCAATCCCCAACCTTAAATTAACTCTGTCATCAACCCAAAAACCCACCAGATTTGAAGACAGTGCAGATCCTGCCCATCCCCAACCTTAAATTAACTCAATCATCAATAAAAAAACCCAACAGATTTGAAGACAGTGCAAATCCTGCCCATCCCCAACCTTAAATTAACTCAATCATCAATCAAAAAACCCACCAGATTTGAAGACAGTATAAATCCTGCCAATCCCCAACCTAAAATTAACTCAATCATCAATCAAAAAACCCACCAGATTTGAAGACAGTGCAAATCCTGCCAATCCCCAACCTTAAATTAACTCAATCATCAACCCAAAAACCCACCAGATTTGAAGACAGTGTAAATCCTGCCAATCCCCAACCTTAAATTAACTCTGTCATCAACCCAAAAACCCGCCAGATTTGAAGACAGTGCAGATCCTGCCCATCCCCAACCTTAAATTAACTCAATCATCAATAAAAAAACCCACCAGATTTGAAGACAGTGCAAATCCTGCCCATCCCCAACCTTAAATTAACTCAATCATCAATCAAAAAACCCACCAGATTTGAAGACAGTGCAAATCATGCCAATCCCTTACCAAACTATAACTCAGTCATCAACCCAAAAACCCACCAGATTTGAAGACTTTGCAAATTCTGCCAATCCTTGACCAAACTATCTCAGTCATCAACCCAAAAACTCACCAGATTTGAAGGCAGTGCAAATCCTGCCCATCCCCAACCTAAAATGAACTCAATCATCAACCCAAAAACCCAACAAACTTGAAGACAGTGCAAATCCTGCCAATCCCCAACCAAACTATAACTCAGTCATCAACCCAAAAACTCACCAGATTTGAAGACAGTGCAAATCTTGCCAATCCCTGACCAACATATAATTCAGTCATCAATCCAAAAACCCAGCAGATTTGAAGACAGTGAAAATCTTGCCAATCCTCAACCAAACTATAACTCAGTCATCAACCCAAAAACTCACCAGATTTGAAGACAGTGCAAATCTTGCCAATCCCTGACCAACATATAACTCAGTCATCAATCCAAAAACCCAGCAGATTTGAAGACAGTGAAAATCTTGCCAATCCTCAACCAAACTATAACGCGGTCATCAACCCATAAACCCACCAGATTTGAAGACAGTGCAAATCCTGCCAATCCCCAACCTTAAATTAACTCAATCATCAACCCAAAGACTCACCAAACTTGAAGACAGTGCAAATCCTGCCCATACCCAACCTAAAATTAACTCAATCATCAATCAAAAAACCCACCAGATTTGAAGAGATTACAAATCATGCCAATACCCGACCAAACTATAACTCAGTCATCAACCCAAAAACTCACAAGACTTGAAGACAGTGCAAATCCTGCCAATCCCTGACCAAACTATAATTCAGTCATCAACCCAAAAACTCACAAGATTTGAAGACAGTGCAAATCTTGCCAATCCCTTACCAAACTATAACTCAGTCATCAACCAAAAAACTCACAAGATTTGAAGACAGTGTAAATCTTGCCAATCCCTTACCAAACTATAACTCATTCATCAACCAAAAAACTCACCAGATTTGAAGACGGTGCAAAACCTGCCAATCCCAAACCAAACTATTACTCTGTCATCAACTCAAAAACCCACCAGATTTGAAGACAGTGTAAATCCTGCCAATCCCCAACCTAAAATTAACTCAATCATCAATCAAAAAACCCACCAGATTTGAAGACAGTGCAAATCCTGCCAATCCCCAACCTTAAATTAACTCTGTCATCAACCCAAAAACCCACCAGATTTGAAGACAGTGCAGATCCTGCCCATCCCCAACCTAAAATTTACTCAACCATCAACCCAAAAACCCACCAGATTTGAAGACAGTGCAAATCATGCCAATCCCTGACCAAACTATAACTCAGTCATCAACCCAAAAACTCACCAGATTTGAAGACAGTGCAAATTTTGCCAATCCCCAAGCAAATTGAAACACTGTCATCAACCCATAAACCCACCAGATTTGAAGACGGTGCAAATACTGCCCATCCCCAACCTTAAATTTACTCAATCATCAATCAAAAAACCCACCAGATTTGAAGACAGTGTAAATCCTGCCAATCCCCAACCTAAAATTAACTCAATCATCAATCAAAAAACCCACCAGATTTGAAGACAGTGCAAATCCTGCCAATCCCCAACCTTAAATTAACTCTGTCATCAACCCAAAAACCCACCAGATTTGAAGACAGTGCAGATCCTGCCCATCCCCAACCTTAAATTAACTCAATCATCAATAAAAAAACCCACCAGATTTGAAGACAGTGCAAATCCTGCCCATCCCCAACCTTAAATTAACTCAATCATCAATCAAAAAACCCACCAGATTTGAAGACAGTATAAATCCTGCCAATCCCCAACCTAAAATTAACTCAATCATCAATCAAAAAACCCACCAGATTTGAAGACAGTGCAAATCCTGCCAATCCCCAACCTTAAATTAACTCAATCATCAACCCAAAAACCAACCAGATTTGAAGACAGTGTAAATCCTGCCAATCCCCAACCTTAAATTAACTCTGTCATCAACCCAAAAACCCACCAGATTTGAAGACAGTGCAGATCCTGCCCATCCCCAACCTTAAATTAACTCAATCATCAATAAAAAAACCCACCAGATTTGAAGACAGTGCAAATCCTGCCCATCCCCAACCTTAAATTAACTCAATCATCAATCAAAAAACCCACCAGATTTGAAGACAGTATAAATCCTGCCAATCCCCAACCTAAAATTAACTCAATCATCAATAAAAAAACCCACCAGATTTGAAGACAGTGCAAATCCTGCCAATCCCCAACCTTAAATTAACTCAATCATCAACCCAAAAACCCACCAGATTTGAAGACAGTGTAAATCCTGCCAATCCCCAACCTTAAATTAACTCAATCATCAACCCAAAAACTCACCAGATTTGAAGGCAGTGCAAATCCTGCCCATCCCCAACCTAAAATGAACTCAATCATCAACCCAAAAACCCAACAAACTTGAAGACAGTGCAAATCCTGCCAATCCCCAACCAAACTATAACTCAGTCATCAACCCAAAAACTCACCAGATTTGAAGACAGTGCAAATCATGCCAATCCCTGACCAAACTATAACTCAGTCATCAACCCATAAACTCACCAGAATTGAGGACAGTGCAAATTTTGCCAATCCCCAAGCAAATTAAAACTCTGTCATCAACCCAAAAACCCAACAGATTTGAAGACAGTGCAAATCATGCCCATCCCCGACCTTAAATTAACTCAATCATCAACCCATAAACCCACCAGATTTGAAGACAGTGCAAATCCTGCCCACCCCCAACCTTAAATTTACTCAATCGTCAACCCAAAGACCCACCAAACTTGAAGACAGTGCAAATCCTGCCCATCCCCAACCTGAAATTAACTCAATCATCAATCAAATAACCCACCAGATTTGAAGAGAGTACAAATCATTCCAATCCCCGACCAAACTATAACTCAGTCATCAACCCAAAAACTCACAAGACTTGAAGACAGTGCAAATCCTGCCAATCCCCAACCAAACTATAACTCAGTCATCAACCCAAAAACTCACCAGATTTGAAGACAGTGCAAATCATGCCAATCCCCGACCAACATATAACTCAGTCATCAATCCAAAAACCCAACAGATTTGAAGACAGTGAAAATCTTGCCAATCCCCAACCAAACTATAACTCAGTCATCAACCCATAAACCCACCAGATTTGAAGACAGTGCAAATCCTGCCCATCCCCAACCTAAAATTTACTCAACCATCAACCCAAAAACCCACCAGATTTGAAGACAGTGCAAATCATGCCAATCCCTGACCAAACTATAACTCAGTCATCAACCCAAAAACTCACCAGAATTGAAGACAGTGCAAATTTTGCCAATCCCCAAGCAAATTGAAACACTGTCATCAACCCATAAACCCACCAGATTTGAAGACGGTGCAAATCCTGCCCATCCCCAACCTTAAATTTACTCAATCATCAATCAAAAAACCCACCAGATTTGAAGACAGTGTAAATCCTGCCAATCCCCAACCTAAAATTAACTCAATCATCAATCAAAAAACCCACCAGATTTGAAGACAGTGCAAATCCTGCCAATCCCCAACCTTAAATTAACTCTGTCATCAACCCAAAAACCCACCAGATTTGAAGACAGTGCAGATCCTGCCCATCCCCAACCTAAAATTTACTCAACCATCAACCCAAAAACCCACCAGATTTGAAGACAGTGCAAATCATGCCAATCCCTGACCAAACTATAACTCAGTCATCAACCCAAAAACTCACCAGAATTGAAGACAGTGCAAATTTTGCCAATCCCCAAGCAAATTGAAACACTGTCATCAACCCATAAACCCACCAGATTTGAAGACGGTGCAAATCCTGCCCATCCCCAACCTTAAATTTACTCAATCATCAATCAAAAAACCCACCAGATTTGAAGACAGTGTAAATCCTGCCAATCCCCAACCTAAAATTAACTCAATCATCAATCAAAAAACCCACCAGATTTGAAGACAGTGCAAATCCTGCCAATCCCCAACCTTAAATTAACTCTGTCATCAACCCAAAAACACACCAGATTTGAAGACAGTGCAGATCCTGCCCATCCCCAACCTTAAATTAACTCAATCATCAATAAAAAAACCCACCAGATTTGAAGACAGTGCAAATCCTGCCCATCCCCAACCTTAAATTAACTCAATCATCAATCAAAAAACCCACCAGATTTGAAGACAGTATAAATCCTGCCAATCCCCAACCTTAAATTAACTCAATCATCAATCAAAAACCCACCAGATTTGAAGACAGTGCAAATCCTGCCAATCCCCAACCTTAAATTAACTCAATCATCAACCCAAAAACCCACCAGATTTGAAGACAGTGTAAATCCTGCCAATCCCCAACCTTAAATTAACTCAATCATCAATCAAAAAACCCACCAGATTTGAAGACAGTGCAAATCCTGCCAATCCCCGACTAAACTATAACTCAGTCATCAACCCAAAAACCGACCAGATTTGAAGACAGCGCAAATCATGCCCATCCCCAACCTTAAATTAACTCAATCATCAATAAAAAAACCCACCAGATTTGAACACAGTGCAAATCCTGCCAATCCCCAACCTTAAATTAACTCAATCATCAATCAAAAAACCCACCAGATTTGAAGACAGTGCAAATCATGCCAATCCCCAACCTAAAATTAACTCAATCATCAATCAAAAAACCCACCAGATTTGGAGACAGTGCAAATCCTGCCAATCCCCGACCAAACTATAACTCAGTCATCAACCCAAAAACCCACCAGATTTGAAGACAGTGTAAATCCTGCCAATCCCCAACCTAAAATTAACTCTGTCATCAACCCAAAAACCCACCAGATTTGAAGACAGTGCAGATCCTGCCCATCCCCAACCTTAAATTAACTCAATCATCAATAAAAAAACCCACCAGATTTGAAGACAGTGCAAATCCTGCCCATCCCCAACCTTAAATTAACTCAATCATCAATCAAAAAACCCACCAGATTTGAAGACAGTATAAATCCTGCCAATCCCCAACCTTAAATTAACTCAATCATCAATCAAAAAACCCACCAGATTTGAAGACAGTGCAAATCCTGCCAATCCCCAACCTTAAATTAACTCTGTCATCAACCCAAAAACCCACCAGATTTGAAGACAGTGCAGATCCTGCCCATCCCCAACCTTAAATTAACTCAATCATCAATAAAAAAACCCACCAGATTTGAAGACAGTGCAAATCCTGCCCATCCCCAACCTTAAATTAACTCAATCATCAATAAAAAAACCCACTAGATTTGAAGACGGTGCAGATCCTGCCCATCCCCAACCTTAAATTAACTCAATCATCAATAAAAAAACCCACCAGATTTGAAGACAGTATAAATCCTGCCAATCCCCGACCAACATATAACTCAGTCATCAATCCAAAAACCCAACAGATTTGAAGACAGTGCAAATCCTGCCAATCCCCAACCTTAAATTATCTCAATCATCAACCCAAAAACCCACCAGATTTGAAGACAGTGTAAATCCTGCCAATCCCCAACCTTAAATTAACTCAATCATCAATCAAAAAACCCACCAGATTTGAAGACAGTGCAAATCCTGCCAATCCCCGACTAAACTATAACTCAGTCATCAACCCAAAAACCGACCAGATTTGAAGACAGCGCAAATCATGCCCATCCCCAACCTTAAATTAACTCAATCATCAATAAAAAAACCCACCAGATTTGAACACAGTGCAAATCCTGCCCATCCCCAACCTTAAATTAACTCAATCATCAATCAAAAAACCCACCAGATTTGAAGACAGTGCAAATCCTGCCAATCCCCAACCTAAAATTAACTCAATCATCAATCAAAAAACCCACCAGATTTGGAGACAGTGCAAATCCTGCCAATCCCCGACCAAACTATAACTCAGTCATCAACCCAAAAACTCACCAGAATTGAGGACAGTGCAAATTTCGCCAATCCCCAAGCAAATTAAAACTCAGCCATCAACCCAAAAACCCACCAGATTTGAAGACAGTGCAACTCATGCCCATCCCCAACCTTAAATTAACTCAATCATCAATCAAAAAACCCACCAGATTTGAAGACAGTGCAAATCCTGCCCATCCCCAACCTTAAATGAACTCAATCGTCAACCCAAAGACCCACCAAACTTGAAGACAGTGCAAATCCTGCCCATCCCCAACCTAAAATTCACTCAATCATCAATCAAAAAACCCACCAGATTTGAAGAGAGTAGAAATCATTCCAATCCCCGACCAAACTATAACTCAGTCATCAACCCAAAAACTCACAAGACTTGAAGACAGTGCAAATCCTGCCAATCCCCAACCAAACTATAACTCAGTCATCAACCCAAAAACTCACAAGATTTGAAGACAGTGCAAATCCTGCCCATTCCCAACCTAAAATTAACTCAATCATCAACCAAAAAACCCACCAAACTTGAAGACAGTGCAAATCCTGCCAATCCCCGACCAAACTATAACTCAGTGGTCAACCCAAAACCCCACCAAACTTGGAGACAGTGCAAATCCTGCCCATCCCCAACCAAACTATAACTCAGTCATCAACCCAAAAACCCACCAGATTTGAAGACAGTGCAAATCTTGCCAATCCCCAACCTAAAATTAACTCAATCCTCAACCCAAAAACTCAACAGATGTGAAGACAGTGCAAATCTTGCCAATCCTCGACCAAAATATAAGTCAGTCATCAACCCAAAAACTCACCAGATTCGAATACAGTGCAAATCTTGCCAATCCCCGACCAAACTATAACTCAGCAGTCATCAACCCAAAAACTCACCAGATTTGAAGACAGTGCAAATCCTGTCAATCCCCGACGAAAATATAAGTCAGTCATCAACCCAAAAACTCACCAGATTTGAAGACAGTGCAAGTCTTGCCAATCTGCGACCAAAATATAAGTCAGTCATCAATCAAAAAACTTGCCATATTTGAAGACAGTGCAAATCCTGCCCATCCCCAACCTAAAATGAACTCAATCATCATCCAAAAAACACACCAGATTTGAGGACAGTGCAAATCTTGCCAATCCCCAACCAAACTATAACTCAGTCATCAACCCAAAAAAAACCCACCAGATTTGAAGACAGTGCAAATCCTGCCAGTCCCCGACCAGAATATAACTCAGTCATCTTTCCAAAAACTCACCAGATTTGAAGACAGTGCAAATCTTACCAATCCCTGATCAAAATATAACTCATACATCAACCCAAAAACTCACCAAATTTGAAGACAGTGCAAATCCTACCAATCCCCGACCAAACTATAACTCAGTCACCAACCCAAAAACCCACCAGATTTGAAGACAGTGCAAATCTTGCCAATCCCCGACCAAACTATAACTCAGTCATCAACACAAAAAAACCCACCAGATTTGAAGACAGTGCAAATCCTGCCAATCCCCAACCAAACTATAACTCAGTCATCAACCCAAAAACCCACCAGTCTTGAAGACAGTGCAAATCATGCCAATCCCCGACCAAACTATAACTCAGTCATCAACCCAAAAACTCACAAGATTTGAAGACAGTGCAAATCCTGCCCATTCCCAACCTAAAATTAACTCAATCATCAACCAAAAAAACCACCAAACTTGAAGACAGTGCAAATCCTGCCAATCCCCGACCAAAATATAACTCAGTTTCAAAAGATTTGTTCTTAGATCCAGTACATACTCATACTACATACCATGCTTGAGTCATACTTCACTTTTGAGGGGGTGAATGTTAAGGAAACTTTTTTTAAAATATTAGTCCCCCCCCCCCCCCCCCGCCCCCCAATCCAGTACACACTCATACTGTAGTTAGCTACCTTCATACTTATTTTACCAATCAATCTATACTACCAATCAAGTGACGTCATTCGCGCGAGATTTTCCTTTCAAATGCGCAGTTGAAAACTAGTACAAGCAAGCAAGCTACATACGTTCATACCGATCTTACCAAGTGATCTATACTACGAATCAAGTGAAGCTTGGTATTCCCAGGCGACATTTTGTTGTTGAAAATGCTTACACAATTTACACGAATTTTGCTAGCGAGAGCCCCCCTGCCAATCGTTTGAATCGATAGATAGCTCAAACGTCGACAACAATGCATGTAGATGGGCGCTGGTACCTGTAGAACCTTCTAGCTCCCTCTGGAAGCAAAGTTATGGCAGTAGCAAGATTGGTCTCCCCATGTAACCTTTTTGGTGTTGAAAATTCTTAGTACCCAAATGCACTAATTAGGTGGTGACAGACAAACTATGACAGATAACTCACTTCTGTTTCTTTCATGATTCATCTCATCCATAACAGGAACAATATTCATGGTTCAATCACACAAAATATCTGATTTTCTATTTTTTAATTGCAAATTAGTGTGTATTTTTTCTCCAAATCCAGTACCCCAATGCACTGATTAGGTGGTGACACACAAACTATGACAGATAACTCACTTCTGTTTCTTTCATGATTCATCTCATCCACAACAGGAACAATATTCATGGTTCAATCACACAAAATATCTGAATTTCTACTTTTTAATTGCAAATTAGTGTGTATTTTTTCTCCAAATCCAGTACCCCAATGCACTAATTAGGTGGTGACACACAACCTATGACAGATAACTCACTTCTGTTTCTTTCATGATTCATCTCGTCCATAACAGGAACAATATTCATGGTTCAATCACACAAAATATCTGAATTTCTATTTTTTAATTGCAAATTAGTGTGTATTTTTTCTCCAAATCCAGTACTCCAATGCACTAATTAGGTGGTGACAGACAAACTATGACAGATAACTCACTTCTGTTTCTTTCATGATTCATCTCATCCATAACAGGAACAATATTCATGGTTCAATCACACAAAATATCTGAATTTCTATTTGTTAATTGCAAATTAGTGTGTATTTTTCCTCCAAATCCAGTACCCCAATGCACTAATTAGGTGGTGACACACAAACTATGACAGATAATTCACTTCTGTTTCTTTCATGATTCATCTCATCCATAACAGGAACAATATTCATGGTTCAATCACACAAAATATCTGATTTTCTATTTGTTAATTGCAAATTAGTGTGTATTTTTTCTCCAAATCCAGTACCCCAATGCACTAATTAGGTGGTGACACACAAACTATGACAGATAACTCACTTCTGTTTCTTTCATGATTCATCTCATCCATAACAGGAACAATATTCATGGTTCAATCACACAAAATATCTGATTTTCTATTTGTTAATTGCAAATTAGTGTGTATTTTCCCTCCAAATCCAGTACCCCAATGCACTAATTAGGTGGTGACAGACAAACTATGACAGATAACTCACTTCTGTTTCTTTCATGATTCATCTCATCCATAACAGGAACAATATTCATGGTTCAATCACACAAAATATCTGAATTTCTATTTGTTAATTGCAAATTAGTGTGTACTGTCTATGTGGTACTTGCAATACTACTGGTAGTAGTACCGTACCTGTAGTAGTACTTGTACTGCTTGGCATGTACTTGATGGTCTGTCCTTTTTCCGTTTTTATGGTCTGTCCTTTTTCCGTTTTTATGGTCTGTCCTTTTTCCGTTTTTATGGTCTGTCCTTTTTCCTTTTTTATGGTCTGTCCTTTTTCCGTTTTTTGGTCCGTCCTTTACCCCTATTTTTGTTTTTATTGTCTGTCCCTTATCCGCGGCTGGCATGCGCGCGCGTGCACGCGCAGGCATAGCCAGAAGAATCAGGTAAAAAGCTGTTATTTTAATTCCATTAAAAACATCTGGTTCTCCAAGGTTTTTTTTGGGGTGTTTAGATAAGCCTCTTTTTTTTGCAGGAGTTTTCAAAAGTAATATTATTTGAGTCTCCATCTCACGATTAGATCTCTTGCTTGCTTCTTTTTCCACTTTTTGTTTTCGTACCGGTAATGGAAAAAGAAGCAAGCAAACAAAGAATCAACAACAATGAACCAAGAACAAGAACAATGGTGACAGTAAAAACTTGATATCTCCCTGAGTATTGGGAGATAGTAGACCAAACTGGTACCAAAATGTCCGCAATGACAAGGTGGTATCGATTATGTCAAACGGCTTTGCGTTCGTAGCTTAGGGGAGCAACGAAAATTAATTTCAGTCGTCGTTGTCATTGCCGTCGTCATCGTCAATGAAACCAAGAATGGTGACAGTAAAAAATTGATATCTCCCTGAATATTGGGAGCTAGGAGACCAAACTGGTACCAAAATGTCCGCAATGAGGAGGCGGTATCGATTTTGTTGAACGGCTTTGCGTTCGTAGCTTAGGGGAGAAACGAAAATTAATTTCGCCGCCGTCATTGCCATCGCAAGGTTGACGACGATGACAATGACGTGACGACCAACTTGATCTAAGACAGATTTTAATCGTATGATTTTTTTCTTTAATCAGGTTAAATCTTATGGTTACTTGCAACCAAAAAAATGAGAGTTTGCTACCATAAAAATGAGCGCGCGCCACTAGATATTACTATTGCTTTTAGAAGAAGCATCTCATTTCCGTAAATAATTATTTGGGTACTGTTTTTAATGATTTTTAGTCGTAGCGTTTGTACCAAGTCTACTTGTTAAAAACAGATTTTTTTAATATTTCTACGTATTTTCCCCCCCCCAAACCCCCCCCACATAAACTCCGTCTACAAGGTTACGTTGTCAACTCTTAGGATTAGGGTTAGTGTTTAACGTTCAACTAACAACTCCACCAATTAGGATTTGCCCAAGCTGGTCCAACCCCTATCTATGAAGACAATGCATTGGCAATTGAGATCATCAATGCTCAGAAGCCAACTGAAAGAACCAGACATATTGAAATCAGGTTCTTTGCAATTCAAGCTTGGAAAGAAAATGGTGAAATCAAGATGATTCATATTCCTGGAGTTATCAACCCGGCTGATGATCTAACCAAACCATTGGGATGGATCTTGCACGCCCGACACGCAAGATACATCATGGGACACTACCCAGGTTAAATCATTCCATTGGATTGCTTCGATTGACAACCGGATTAGGCTATTCGATGACGATCGATCTTGATACAATCAACGTTGCTCAAGTTGGCTCCTCGATTTGACTTGATCCAAACGTTCGATCCCGATCTGTCTATCGATACAATTCAAGATGATATACTCCGACAGTAATCCAATACAACACGCAGAGTATTGGATCAAGGGGTGTGTTGTCGGAGAAAAATACGGACTGTTGTCGGCATCAAATTCGATCGAAAAAGCCGACAAAGCGAAACGACGACCGAGGTGCGATTATTTCGATGATCGTGTCTTAGAATCAAACGCACCTCCAATGCATGAAAATCCCTATGTGGTAAAAACGATATCACTTAGGACTACAAACAAAAGACAGTAATCGGTTAGAAACAAGACATACCCAAAGACCTGACCAATAAGTGAACACTTGGAATCCATAAGTACATTCAAAAGAATATACTTGATATCCCGTGAGGAAATTACTTATTACAATCAAGAAAATCAATACCGATTCCAGATGGGCCTCATATCTAGCATATATACCACGGACAAGCATACGCCCCATTTGAACAAAGTACTTAACAACGTGAATGACCGATACCACCGAATGACCGATACAGTAAGACCGATACGACGCTAATACAGCAACAGCAACAGAAGAATCGGTACGACGGTAAAGAAGACAGTAACAGATAACCGGGGAAGATCTCTACCATGTAATATACAGCAGAGAGCCCCAATACAGTACGAAATACTCAGTAAAAATAAGAGCCTCTCTCAGAGCTCACATCTCTTTAAATTTCAATTATCTAATACCTTACGGTCGATTTTTAGAGTAACAACACCTAAAAACCTTTTGTCTTAGATATGTGTCCGTGTGTATTATGATAGTACTAGTAGTAGTAGTAATGTAGGTATGATAGTATCGATTTCTGTTTGAGTGGTGAAACGATTTTTTGTACAATTCATGTCAACAATCATGGAACGGCGTTTCAGAATTCAGTCACCGGAACGGCATTTCATGCTTTTGTGTTCGAATCATGTTTAAATTTGAAATCTCGGTGCCAAACAACTTTCTAACCTTAACCCAAGATATGAAATAAAATTATTTTCCGAAGTGTTTGTTTGTTTCTATGTTACGACGTTTCTTTTTTCATACCATCATGCCTTTTCATGCTCGATCCGATAGCATCATGCTCATTTTCATCATGTTCATTTAACACCCCCATCGAAACCATTTCTCCCCCTCCCTTCTTCCATTAGAAGAACATGTCACAACCTAGTAAAAATCGCCATCACTTCAAGAGTGGTTGTTATACCAAAATTCCCAAATCATTTATATGTCGTAGCTGCCTGACCTGTAAGGGCAAATCGAAGACATTCATTGGTAGCAGACAAGATTCGTCTACACACAAATCATACCGATATGTATCACGAGGCCTTTCACGTCACCTTGATTCAATAGCTTTTTGCCGTGATTTCTATTTAAAGCATAACCTAATGGAATTTTCGTCATCTGCCAAAGAAGAAACCACTAGTACAGTTCGTCATTCACCTACACAATATGGCCTGACATTGACGGAGAATGGTCCAATCGTTCCTTCCGCTTCTTTTGCTGCCGCTCACACTAACAAGGCATCCTCAAACGAAACGTTCAACTCTGTTCTAAACAGTCAGGTAGTACACAACTTATTTGTTCCACCAATGGATAGAAATGTAATGGAATCACAGTTGTTTCCTTCAGAAGACAACAGCAACAACGATGACATGGTTATTCATGAAGACAATTGCCTTCCTATTCAGAACGATAATGGTATGGATGCTTCGGAACCCACCGCATCCCAACCAAACATCAATGAAAAAGAGGAATTGATCCGATCTCATCTTTCTTTTTCACCTACCAATAGGCTCATTGCTGAAATAAAGCTCATGAATCTAATGACGAAACACAAGTTACCTCTAAACACATTCAAATCTATTTTTCAATGGGCAAACGAATGTCAAACTATTCATGGTGTTGACTTTAGCTCTATCTACCCCCGCCATCGAGAAGCCATATTTAGTGAAATCAAGTCCAATTTGGGTATTTCAGAGACCAAGTTCGAGCCACACATAATTAACTGGTTACCTTGCAATTTACCCACCCAAATATTTGTTCGATCCTTCCCAGACGCACTTCATTCCCTTCTGACCAATAAGGAGTTGATGCAAGAAACCAATTTGTCTTTTCCGAATGTCGAGACTCCTCTTTCACCCGAAAACAACCCACCACTCACCAATGAAACATACATAACAGAACTACACCACGGCTCTTGGTGGACGGAATCGTGGAAGCAGATCTGCAATGAAAATGATGAAATCCTTGTTCCTATCATTTTCTACATGGATGGAATCAGCTTGGATGCACATGGTCGTCTGTCACTCACTCCTCTCAACATGACTCTTGGTATTTTCAATACTGAAGCAAGAAAACGACCTGACGCTTGGACTACAATTTATTTTCATCCCGACACTGAAATTGAGAGCATAAGACACATGAAAAAAACCACGGCGAAAGATAATATTCAAAATCTACACACCGCGCTTGCATCGGCTTTGCAATCTTTCAAGGAAGTATGTGAAATGCAGGGCGGGTTGGAGTGGGATTATCTTCCGTATGCAGGAAAAGTGTTCAAAGTGAAAATGAAATTTGCAATTGCCTATGTTGTTGGGGATACAGAACTTCATGACAAACTATGTGGAAAGTATGAATCCTACACGCAAAAGGTGAAGAAATTGTGCCGACATTGTACATGTCCTACACGTGTCATCCATAAACCAAAAGCCCAAGTGGAGGAACTGACTCGTCTCTGGGCTCCAGAAGATTTTGAATCCCCCCCAAACAATTCTGCACGGGAACACCTGGAGTACTTCAAAAGCATTTCGCACCATCCCATAAAAAATGCTTTTCACAGCCTCAATTTTGGTAGTAATGTCAACAACATTCACTTTGCTACTCCCGGTGAGTGTTTGCATTTGCATCAACTGGGTGTAGCACGTCGGGCAGTAGAATCACTCGATTCATTGTTAAAAGGTAGTCCTACGTCCGAGAACTGTTTCGCGGGGTTCGAATTTACTTCTCGCGCACAAATTTTGTGCGTGATTTTAACACGGCAATATTTCTGGACACCCTGAAATTCGCGACAATCGTATAAGGGTATATGTAAACTCAGCACTATTTCTGTGCGCGTGATGCACATTACTCTACTCTCAAATAAAAATAATTTATTTCAGTCTCTAGCAGAACCGAATTATTATTCTGTACGAACAACACTTACTTCTATTCACGAATAAAAAAGAAATCTTGAGTCAGTATTAATTCCAAAATATTAATCTACCAAACAACAATTCGATTCTGCTCCCCTAGTTGTGAATTCTATTTCTTGACTACAATATTCCCTTTTTAAAATGTAGATTCTATTATGCTTGATTTATTCCTATTGCGACGTATTACGAATCCTCCATTATTTCTAATATTCTCAAAATTAAGTTCAAGATTAGTAGTAGTTTTGTATTATGTATGTACTGTTATTTTCTACATTAGTTCACCCATAGATAAACTTTCATTCATCAATGCTGTTATTGCCGGATCAATATAGACGTTTCTTTTCTTTTTCTTTTTTGGTCCACTACAATTAGTGGAGCTGCTACTAGTAATATTTGCATCGCCATGCTTATTGTTGGTGTAATTTGTCGAACTTTCGTTCCTAAATCTGTCCCTCATCATTTCTTCCAATTTCCTTCCTGTTTCTGGGTGTTTTCGCATCTCGCCAATTTTGTCGCACAAGCCACTGAACAACTCGCGACCTTCCTCCATCCATCCATTTCTGCTTCCACTGTCTGAATCGCAGAATTTTTTTTTTTGTCGCGGAATCGTGGCATCACCCTTTCGCCGCTGCTGGTTCACCCATACATGATGCTCATTGTAGATCAGTACCAATGCAAATGCTTCATTTGCTATAGTAAATATATCACTCAGCAAGTGCCTCTCCTTCCGTTGTTTGAAATTGGAATTTGTCGGATTGATTGCCGACATGATTCTTGTAACAAAATAATAAAAATCTTCATCTTCCGCGTCTTTGTATGTTCTGTATTGAGGGTTTAAAATACCTGTGTTTTCATATTCTGTGTCTTGAATAACTGCAACAGTACCAGGGAATGTGATAGGGACTCGACCTTTTCTGTAATCGTCTGTACGGAAGTATCATAAGTATCAACGGGCAGCATGTTAGTGTTGTCGGACCAAAAATAGATTCCCAAATTCCTAATTTCAACAACCAATTCTCCCACCTGTATTTACCTATCCAGTTTTTTCTCGCTAATGTTTGTGAGTTGTGCCTCAATGCAGTCAGTACTGTCCCTACTCGTTTCCTGTAAAAGGAACAGAATGCCGCAAGTGGAATATTTGGTGGCTTCATAACCGCACTTGCTCCAACAGCTTTTTTTATTACAAGCGCCGTTACCTTGTCATTGATAGGGAACTTCATGTTGGGGTACCAATGTTTTTTGACGTAATCCCTTAGCTGCTTCTCCACTGTTTCAGTCATATCACTCAAAGCCTTAAGCATATCGTTGTCTATTATAAGCCCATATTCGTCTGTAATTGTACTTACTGCTTGTTCTTTTGTGTCGCCGGCATTGTAACTCCCCTCTCCCTGCATGGTTGCCTCCGTTTGTCTAGGTACCATTACTACCTTTCCCACCCCTATATGTGGTTCCCTATATTTTTTCCGTAAGTGTTTTGCCACTTCCTCTGCCAATTTGTCATATTGGATATTTTTCATGACATGTTCGGCAACATCCTCTAAATTGTAGCATTCTCCGTTAGATGTTTTCTCTACCTCATTGGTTTTTGTTCCTTCTTTCTGTTGGTTCGTTACTGTAGTGGTGGTTGTGTTGGTAATGGTCAGTGCTGGTTCGTTACTCTGGTTGATGGTGTTTTGTTCTTCCGTGTTTGTAGTAGTAGAAATTGTGTTGTCGGAACCATTTTTTTTACTGTTGCCCTTTGATGCGTTCATAGTTGTGGTATTACTGTTACACACTTTGTTAGTAATTGCGGTGTTTGTTTTCACTCTTTTTTTCTTACCGTTGTTGTCCCCTGTATTTTGATGATCACCGGGCCGGATGGTTTTGTTGTTTCGAAGGGTCTTCCCCTCGGATTTTTTGCTTCGTCGTGTCTTTCCGATAGCATTCATATTTTTTTATTTTATTTTCTGAATACGGTGTCGATCAAGAATCATGTGTTTCTTTTTGTGTGGTTATGTGTGTGTACTAATAATTTGTCCGGTTGTGTACGGTGTTTTGTGTTGTGTGTGTTGTGTGTGTCGTGTGTGTGTGTGTGTGTACGGTGTTTCGTGTAGTATGTGTACGATGTTTTGTGTGTAGAATTTTTCCGTGGGTTCTGTACTATGTTGTTTGCCCGAACATCTTCTGTGTGTTGTCTGGTTTTGGGCGCGCTGTTATATTTGTAGAAGTAGATCACGTACCTGTGCCAGCCACCCCTCCCGCGCCATAATTTTTTCAGAAGGGAAACATTTGATCACACTAAGGTTATGTATTTTAATCCTCTAGTCACATGTAGAATCTCGTAGACTGCTGCACCTAACATACCGTACTGTCTTGTGTGCCATTTGTATCTACAAACCACAACATTGTCTGTACTGTGTGTGGCAAAGTTGTTCCCAATATGCATTTAAAAGTTGTTCCCAACATGCATTTCGTAAGTCATGTGATATGCATTCATGGCCTGGTACAAAAACTTTGGTAGTCATTACCAAATGAGACTGTTTGTGCCCTGGAATTGCACCAAAAATCCCCTCATCATGTTTGCCATTTTGAGAGTCAAACCACAACATTTTGGGCATTCTGAGTGGCAAAGTTGTTCCCAATATGCATTTGATGAGTCATGATAAATGTATTCATAGTTTTGACCGGATACTTTTGGAGTCATTACCCAATCAGTTAGTTTGTGCCATAGAATTGCACCAAAAATACCCTCATGTTTGCCATTTCGAGAGTCAAACCACAACATTTACAGCATTCTGTGTGACAAAGTTGTTCCCAATATGTATTTGATGAGTCATGAGGAATGTATTCATTGCTTGGACCAGATACTTTTTGAGTCATTACCCAATAAGTTAGTTTGTGCCCTGGAATCGCACCAAAAATACCCTCATGTTTGTCAGTTGGAGTGTCAAACCTTAAGATTTTGGGCATTCTATGTGACATAGTTGTTTCCAATATGCATTGGATGAGTCATGATGGATGCATTCATGGCTTGGACCCGATACTATTTGAGTCATTACCAAATCAGTTAGTTTTTGCCCTAGAATTGCACCAAAAATACCCCCATGTTTGCCATTTGTAGAGTCAAACCACAACATTTTGGGCATTCTATGTGACAAAGTTGTTTCCAATATGCATTGGATGAGTCATGATGAATGCATTCATGGCTTGGACCCGATACTTTTTGAGTCATTACCCAATCAGTTAGTTTGTGCCCTGGAATTGCACCAAAAATACCCCATGTTTGCCATTTGTAGAGTCAAACCTTAAGATTTTGGTCATTCTATGTGCCACAGTTGTTCTCAATATGCATTGGATGAGTCATGATGAATGTATTCATGGCTTGGACCAGATACTTTTTGAATCATTACCCAATAAGTTAGTTTGTGCCCTAGAATTGCACCAAAAATACCCCCATGATTGCCATTTGGAGAGTTAAACCACCAAATTTTGGGAATTCTGTGTGACAATGTTGTTCCCAATATGCATTTGATGAGTCATGATGAATGTATTCATGGCTTGGACCAGATACTATTGGAGTCATTACCCAATAAGTTAGTTTGTGCCCTGGAATTGCACCAAAAATACACCCATGTTTGCCATTTGGAGAGTCAAACCACAACATTTACAGCATTCTGTGTGACAAAGTTGTTCCCAATATGTATTTGATGAGTCATGAGGAATGTATTCATTGCTTGGACCGGATACTTTTTGAGTCATTACCCAATCAGTTAGTTTGTGCCCTGGAATTGCACAAAAAAAACCTTCATGTTTGTCAGTTGGAGAGTCAAACCTTAAGATTTTGGGCATTCTATGTGACAAAGTTGTTCGCAATATGCATTTGATGAGTCATGATGAATATATTCATGGCTTGGACCAGATACTTTTTGAGTCATTACCCAATAAGTTAGTTTGTGCCCTGGAATTGCACCAAAAATACCCACATGTTTGCCATTTGTAGAGTCAAACCTTAAGATTTTGGGCATTCTATGTGACAAAGTTGTTTCCAATATGCATTGGATGAGTCATGATGAATATATTCATGGCTTGGACCAGATACTTTTTGAGTCATTACCGAATAAGTTAGTTTGTGCCCTGGAATTGCACCAAAAATACCCCCATGATTGCCATTTGGAGAGTCAAACCACAACATTTTGGGCATTCTGTGTGACAAAGTTGTTCTCAATATGCATTTGATGAGTCATGATGAATGTATTCATGGCTTGGACCAGATACTTTTTGAGTCATTACCGAATAAGTTAGTTTGTGCCCTGGAATTGCACCAAAAATACCCCCGTGTTTGACATTTGTAGAGTCAAACCACAACATTTTGGGCATTCTATGTAACAAAGTTGTTTCCAATATGCATTGGATGATTCATGATGAATGTATTCATGGCTTGGACCCGATACTTTTTGAGTCATTACCCAATAAGTTAGTTTGTGTCCTGGAATTGCACCAAAAATACCCCCATGATTGCCATTTGGAGAGTCAAACCACAACATTTTGGGCATTCTGTGTGACAAAGTTGTTCTCAATATGCATTTGATGAGTCATGATGAATGTATTCATGGCTTGGACCAGATACTTTTTGAGTCATTACCCAATCAGTTAGTTTGTGCCCTGGAATTGCACCAAAAATACCCCCGTGTTTGATATTATTTTCCTTCTGAATCCGATTCGTTGAGAGTCTGATTCAAGGACTTCTGAAGAACAGCAACGCTGCGTTAGTGTGTTAGTAGACGAACGATTGTACTCTACGCGTGACAATTGTGTTTGGATACTTTCGGCAACAGATAATCGGACTACAGGCGAAGCTAGGGAGACGCCAGATCTCTTCTTGCTGTGACTTATTCAGATTGCAGCGAGACAGACCTTAGTATGTAGATTACAAGTAGTTGGTAGCAACTAGTGTGAATTTTGGGATATAAATCAGTTGAATGTTAAAAGTATGAGATAAAGTGAAATCTTGCCGAAATGCAAGATATCTCTTTTATTGAGATGAATACGTTGCAACTGCTGTTGCGTAGTGCTGAGATTACTCGCTGATTATTTCCGTACATGTATTGGTCGTTGACCATATATATTTGTATGCATGTATATGTATTGTGTGAGAATCACATGCCAACGGTTTTCTTCTCTTGTTCCGTTAGGAAGACTCCATGAAAATGTTTATCATTAAGGTCAGGAATTGCTCCTGTAGCTCGTGTGATATTTTATGAAATCAGAGTTTGCTCACCGAAGAACAATGGCAATATCGTAAGACAGGGATTGCTCACCGTTTATGCGCGATGGGAATCGATGCGCCGTGGGAATCGATACGCCGTGGGAATCGATTACTTAGATTATACGGGACTCATTGATTCATGCGCATAGGAAATCTACCCTTTGGTAGCTTTGGTACTTCTGGTCACGAAAGGAATTTAATACTCCCCATGTCTCCTTGTGAAGGGTCATCACGCTCTACATGATGCTTCCATCATCCTGGAGAAGGTCGCCAGTATTACCACAGAAGTGGAAGATGGGCCTGAGCAGTGGATACACAACTGAGTGACTCCAATGCTTGGTGAGAATGTCTGCACAGTTATCCTTACCTGGGATGTGCATCATTGCAATGAAACCTCTCGCTATCATGCTCCGTACGTAGTGATACGATAGAATGTTATGACGCTTATGCAACCTTGCGTAAGGGAAGGTCGACGTTTGGATCATCTTTTCGTTGTCACCCCAAGAGTATGAGATATCATGGACTCGTGTTCCGAGGTATCGGAATGAATGGCGTAGATCGATAATCTGTTCGATGCAAGTTCTTCCTGCAACAAACTCAGCTCCAAAGGTGGCTGTTTCCGTAGTAGACTGCTTCTTCGAGAACCACATCATGGGAGTCTTGTTCGCGAAATGAAGAATGCCGGTAACTGCCTTGCCACTGAGAATATCATGCATGAGGTTGGCATCGTAGAAGTGTGATAACACTACTGTCTTTCCAAGCGGTGCAGGAGCGTCGTCGGGTAGCTCCTCAGAATGCTCCCCATAGACGGTATTGGACCAGTCGATGGTATCGGGTTTAGTCAATATAAAATCGGGCGGTTCCACACGGAATCTGATTTTAAAGTGTCTAAATTTGGAGATATATCCATAGATACGTTTAGCACGTTCGAGATGCCCATCTCGTGGCTGGGCTCTGAAACTTGAGAGCGTCATCACGGCTGTTTGTACATCGAAACGTCCAATAGCGATGATCCATTGCAGTGAACCGATCATACTTTGGTATTTCTGTATACCGGTTTCTTCAAGAAAGGCTGAGGAGTCCAATTCAGGATGATCGTTCTCCGCGATGGGCGATCGGAACCTAGTGCTTGGTTTGCATCCGAACATTTGTTCGTAAGATGCTTCCATCTTTTCGATGAACTTTATGGGATTCATGCACAAAACACCATGTTCGTCGCGCTCAAATCCACATCCTAAGTGAAAGTTCATAGGTCCGGATCCCTTCAATTTGAAGTTATATGGTGACGATTGCAGTATCTTCAAGAAGGAATTGGGATCGGCCATGCAGAGACATAGGTCATCTACATATGTGCATATAAGCTCATATACACGTTCACCATGCTTGTTCGTTCCTGGTTTGAGGAATATTTCCGGTTCTGCGCGGGATCTTTCGAAGCCGAGTTCGATGAGACAAGCCGCAAGTAAGTCTCCAAAACACTTGCCTGAAGACCTGAGACCATATAGGGCTTTGTAAATGACCAATAGGTGACCCTCCAACGATCCGAATTCGGGACCTGCCTTGATGCATACTTTCTCGCAGGTGACTGCTTCTAAGTAGGCGTTACCTATGTCGGTACCCCATGCTTCTAGATCGTTGAGTTCAGCTAGGAATAGGCACATACGTAGACCGCGAAGAGATACGACGCCTGCGTAAACACTGTGGATAGGGGCCTCAGTGAGATTACCGTTAGCAACGAGGCGAGCCTTGTGTCTTCCGTCGTGTTTGACAGCGTATATCATGTGTACCTTGATCTGTTGGAATCCTGGGGGAATGGAGCTTGGCTTGTATACGCCTTTATCAATGAATGTATTGTATTCATTGAGTTGTGCCATTTCAAGAGTGGTGGCATCTTCCCATTTGGTGTTTCCGTTGGCTTGATCAAATTGGAGGGCTTCTTCGTGGTTACGAGGCACTTTGAATCCATATTGATACTGCGGAGTGGTACGGAAAGAACGTAGTTTGGCTTGATGCACGAGTCGATCAAGTTTCTTGGTTCGTCGGGCTAGGTTGGTGATTCTCCTGAGACGTTTCCAACCTGGGAGGTCAAGCAAGTTGTTGTCTTTCCCATATTTTGCAACGGTGACCGGGTCATCAGCTGCAATATTGGCCAGAGGTTCATATGTGCGTTCCATATTCTCCCATTCAATCCAGAGGTTATACTTGGAACCTTTGTATTGAGGATGCTTGTTATCCAGTGGACCTTGGTGTCCTAGGATGCGGCGAAACGACCAGAGTTTGCCGTCTTCTTGTGTTGAATCACGGTGTATGTAATTCATGACGTCATTGTATGCAATGATATCATCGAGTTCGTCATCGGAGTGTTTGCACTTGAATTTGATGAAGTCTTTATTGCGTTCAAGACTGTCTTCAACATCGACAATGGTGAGACGTTTCCGGGTGCCATCGGGATTGGTTACAAGGAAGGAACGTCCTTGTAGATCGGCAATCGGGATCGTAGGAATGGTAATAGGTTTGCCATCATTGTCAAATTGTGCGTTACCTTCTTCGTCGGTAACAACTACCTGAGATGGGTCTACTGAAGGAGTAGCGGGGTTGATGTGTGGAGTTGTGACGTCACTAACATCAAAGTATGCTAATTCCGGTGGATCAAAATCATCTTCAGTAAGGAGAACGCCATCAGATGTCTTGCTGAAGATGTGTTCCGTAGGAGGACCATCAAGACTCTCCCCATAGTTGTTAGGGAGTGGAGAAGGTGACCAGCTTGGGCTGTCATCGACCTTCTTATAAAGAAAGCTCGGTAACGAGGGGTGGGTGGGTGGTTGAAGATTTGGTTGAGTGCCAGGTGCGTGGGGCGTGATATCTGTTGATGCAGATGGGACGGTGTCATCGGCGGTGTCAGAATCAGCAGGTGAACCATTAGGGGAAACTGAGCTGTTTGGTTGGGCAGACTCGTCAATGAGTTTATTCTGATTGGTATGCTCCCCATGTTTTAAAGCTGGAGCTTCTCCAGTGGCGTATATACGGGGTAAGGAATCCTTTGCATTACGCCATTTGATGAAACCATCATCAGTAAATAAGCCCGCGCGCTTGTTACGTGACTCGGGTGTAAGAGCAGATCGAACACCGGACCGGTCTAGTAACTTGTTGGTAACTGGATCCCAGATTCGGAAACAGAGCCCATTGCCAACATGTTCGGCGATGCCGACGAAATGACCTAGGCGTTCGGTAGATTTGGTACCGAAAGGGGAGTCATTGGTCTTGAAATACACAGGTTCAAACCAGAAGAAACTGGTGTATGCGCTGATGTCGCCAATTGTACCCGTGGCAATGAAGATTGGTTGTTTGTCGGACAGTGTAGGGTCAGAGACGACATTAAGGAGACCCGCGACATATGTCATGCACAGTAACCACATGTGTGGTGGTGTGCCGGTACGATCCATGACGCGATTGACAATGCGTTTGAACGTTTGGTATCGTCGTTCGAATTGATTCTGATGTTGATGGTACGGTTCACTTTGCCAGAGTCCAATCCATAACATTTTGAGGTAATCCATGACTTTCTTACTTGATTGATAGTTACCGTGGTCGCAAAGGAGGCGGATGGGCCTGCCCCATTTTCGAACAAAGTTCTGAAAGCAGGATAGGAAATCGCCGGTGGTGCGCATTTCTTCAACGTGAATAATATGCGATTTGCGGCCAAAGAAGATCTGAGCAATCTTGGATCCTCCATCAATTGCTGGGACATCTGAATAGACTGCATCGGACATAACATCGTCATTAAAGGGGCGAACGTTCATGGCCGGTTGAGGGGAATGAAACCGTTTGAAAATGTTACCATCAGGGCTAACCGCTAACGAACCGTATTGGGTTGAGTTTTCAAAGGTAGCCTTGATGCGATCAGTGGAAACCCAACAAAAGAAAGGTTTCAGGGATAAGTAGTCATGTTCGTTGGGGTATCTTTCGCGTGGTGTAGCTGCAATGCGTGTAGTGTCACTGGCTGTACAATCTGTTGGGAACGCAGTGACTGTTCCAGAGACTGCGGTTGGCGCGCAGCATGCGAGACGTTCTTGATGAGCGTAGTCAGTGGAAGTAAGCCAAAAGGAGCGATCGCTGTTCTTATGATCATCAATCGGAAGAAAGGGAGATCGGGTGGTATGGCTGGAATACGAGCTGAGGGATGTAACCGTGGAGGACCCGGGAGAAACAGATATATCGAGTCCTTCAAGGCAGCGTGGGTTCCCATATTCGTCGTAATCGGCATAGGGGAGTTGCTGTGGTTGAGGAGGATATTTCTGGAGAAATTGTTCATCCTTTGCACTGATCGTGGTATCGAGAACAGATGGGTCCCAATGTTTATCGGACGTCATGATAACATGTGGTAACGTGTCAAATTCGACAGTCGTATACTTTCGCATCGCAAGATATGGTAAGCCGTGTCGTATGCTAAGAGGCAGTGCATAGCCATCGGAGGTGGTGATGACCTGTCCTCCGCCTGCTTTGATGGACGTGTCGTCTACAGTGGAAAAATATGCTTCCATTTGGCCGGATGACAATATGGAAGGATGTCGTCCTGTATAGGCACATTCATTGAAAATGAGAATGACGGGGCCTCTGTTCGACATTGAATATGCCCCGCATGTAGCAATGGGAATGTTCTGTACCTGATGATTGTTAATGCCGGTGACGTTAACATATCGTGGTGGGATATCCTTGGAGATGAGACATGCATCATTACCGATGATGCAGCCATTCGCGCCGCGATCAACCATGGCAAAACCGGGGCTAGTAACGGTAGTTTTGTGTACACGGTATGTGTATGACGTTACGGGACCATCATTAGGAAATATGTGATCATCCTCGGGAGTATACCACTGGTGAAAATTGGCGGAATACGATGGTGTTCCGACAGGTATTTGGGTGTCACCGTCCTTTTTGTACTGAATGTCAGGGTTGTTTGAAAGGAATCGAGCTGGGTGCGCGGGTGACACGGAAGACTTGAGAGGTCGCTGGTCCTTAGACGAGGAGGTCGTTGATTTGTATACACCTAGAGACGCATGGAAAACGCCTCTACGATCATTCTCTACAGCAGGATGTAGGTCTGCTGCGGAATTGGCATGCTCATCCTTGGTCGAAGCATCGTCTTCTTGGAAAGATACCGAGTGTTCATGTTGGTATGCCTTCCGGGTAATGGGTTTGACACTGTTGGGGTCAGGTTGGTCCGTGTTAAGTAAGTCGTGTCGCAATGAGGCAACCACGATTTTCTTGCCTTCCGGAGAAAAACTGAGCCAACTCTTCATGTCCTGACGTGACAAGGCCTTCCATATGTTTGCAGGCAACCTTGTGGTAGGGTCAGGGGTACGTCCAGCCTTGAACACAGCATAATCTTGATAATCTCCTTCAAATTCGATTGGAAGAGCATAGTCATCATGGTGTTGAGTCGAGTCAGAGGAGAAATCATGAACGTGTGCACGTACAGTCGACCGAGGAGCAGACATCGCAGACTGGGAATCAAGTCGAGTTGCTTCGAGTAAAAGCGTGATTTTAAGATCATTGATAGCAGCGGCTTCGGCAACTGCATCCGTCACGTTGCTATTCGTTCCACCTGGATCCTTGACTTTGGCAAACTGTTCGCTTAGTTGGAAGCTGGAATAGCATGCCTGACATAACGCTGATTTTACAGTGTGATACTCGAGGGGCTTGTTGGGAGGACGGAGCTTGTTGAGACGATTCAATTCGTCAAACCAATGTGTGATGAATTTCACTTTGGATTCCTTCCAATTGTTGAGGTTCAACTTGAGCAACGCTTGTAGCTGGGTCGAGTTGTCGTATACCTTTGCTTTTGATTGGCTATGAAGGTTTACGAAGTCGAAGTAGGCCTGGCGTCCATCACGAGTGGTAGAATGACTGTGTACACATGATGCAGAAAGGTCACTCTTGAAGACTTCCAACATTAGTACCCAGAAGAAGGCACATTGTTTGATGTAGAGGTCACGGGTGTAACCTACGAGCGTGGCTGGGGGCCAAGTTTCATCGAGGAATGTCTCTGTATCGATGTCGTATGCCTCAAGTTTAGCTTTGAAACCTACGAGCCAGTGTTCAAATCTCGAGTCATTCGTGAGGGGTGTAAAGGACTTTTCATCTCGTGCTTTTCGGCACCATGATTCGTACTTTACCTGCTGAGGTGACTTTTTGTTATTTCCTGGCGGAGGAGGTGGTGGGTTCAGAACAGATTCGTTACGCAAGCGTTGGGCACGTTCTTCGCGGAATGACTGGAATTCTCTGTAAGTATATGACTTTACATCCTTCCAGTTCCTCATGTCTTCTGCTAGAACAACATCACCTTCTTGTAGGTCGATAGCGAAATCCGCAAGTGCTTCTATGGTCCTTTGGACGGAGCGAGGGATATGCGTTGCCAATCCTTGTTCCATATAGGTAAGTTCACGTGCAAAATCCGGTTCGATAAGTGCGTCGAGGAACGACTTCCATTCGCATAATCCGCCTTCTTTGAGAGCTAGGCACAACTTGCTAGTAATCTCACTTGTTACGTTGAATAATGATATGAGTATCGTTCTCATATCAGCATCGAAGCTGGGAAAGCGTTCGATAGTGGTGACTTCGGCGTCATTCTTTTCTTCGTCTCCGAGTGCATTGCCGGCCATTACCGGTTCAGGTATGTTCGGCATCTGTGGCGGTTCGGAGTCTTGGAAGGAAGTGCGTGGTGACTGAGAATGGGAACTGCTTCTTGTGCGATGTGCGACGTGCATATGCCAGCGTAGGGATTATGATTAATTCCGTTCCTGTTCCTTCTTGTGTGCAAGCCTTCTTAGAGCTTGCGACTGTTAATCTATTATTTTCCTTCTGAATCCGATTCGTTGAGAGTCTGATTCAAGGACTTCTGAAGAACAGCAACGCTGCGTTAGTGTGTTAGTAGACGAACGATTGTACTCTACGCGTGACAATTGTGTTTGGATACTTTCGGCAACAGATAATCGGACTACAGGCGAAGCTAGGGAGACGCCAGATCTCTTCTTGCTGTGACTTATTCAGATTGCAGCGAGACAGACCTTAGTATGTAGATTACAAGTAGTTGGTAGCAACTAGTGTGAATTTTGGGATATAAATCAGTTGAATGTTAAAAGTATGAGATAAAGTGAAATCTTGCCGAAATGCAAGATATCTCTTTTATTGAGATGAATACGTTGCAACTGCTGTTGCGTAGTGCTGAGATTACTCGCTGATTATTTCCGTACATGTATTGGTCGTTGACCATATATATTTGTATGCATGTATATGTATTGTGTGAGAATCACATGCCAACGGTTTTCTTCTCTTGTTCCGTTAGGAAGACTCCATGAAAATGTTTATCATTAAGGTCAGGAATTGCTCCTGTAGCTCGTGTGATATTTTATGAAATCAGAGTTTGCTCACCGAAGAACAATGGCAATATCGTAAGACAGGGATTGCTCACCGTTTATGCGCGATGGGAATCGATGCGCCGTGGGAATCGATACGCCGTGGGAATCGATTACTTAGATTATACGGGACTCATTGATTCATGCGCATAGGAAATCTACCCTTTGGTAGCTTTGGTACTTCTGGTCACGAAAGGAATTTAATATTTGACATTTGTAGAGTCAAACCACAACATTTTGGGCATTCTATGTAACAAAGTTGTTTCCAATATGCATTGGATGATTCATGATGAATGTATTCATGGCTTGGACCCGATACTTTTTGAGTCATTACCCAATAAGTTAGTTTGTGTCCTGGAATTGCACCAAAAATACCCCCATGATTGCCATTTGGAGAGTCAAACCACAACATTTTGGGCATTCTGTGTGACAAAGTTGTTCTCAATATGCATTTGATGAGTCATGATGAATGTATTCATGGCTTGGACCAGATACTTTTTGAGTCATTACCGAATAAGTTAGTTTGTGCCCTGGAATTGCACCAAAAATACCCCCGTGTTTGCCATTTGTAGAGTCAAACCACAACATTTTGGGCATTCTATGTGACAAAGTTGTTTCCAATATGCATTGGATGAGTCATGATGAATGTATTCATGACTTGGACCCGATACTATTTGAGTCATTACCCAATAAGAAGTTAGTTTGTGCCCTGGAATTGCACCAAAAATACCCCCATGTTTGCCATTTGTAGAGTCAAACCACAACATTTTGGGCATTTTGTGTGACAAAGTTATTCCCAATATGCATTTGATGAGTCATGATGAATGTATTCATTGCTTGGACCGGATACTTTTGGAGTCATTACTATCCAATAAGTTAGTTTGTGCCCTGCAATTGCACCAAAAATACCCTCATGCTTGCCCTTTGGAGAGTCAAACCACATCATTTTTGGCATTCTGATTGGCAAAGTTGTTCCCAATATGGTTAGGGTTACATCCTGTTCGCAAATTCAGTAATTATTTGTTCGTATATGTGGACTTCTCGCAAGTTGTTTACCCCCCTGTACCATGTACGTACATTCAGTACTAGCATGTAGATTCAGTACTAAGAAGAAAATTCCAACGTTCGACCGTTCAAAAAATTCAAACGGATCACATTTGGAATTCGAACGTTCGAACGTTCGAACGTAACGTTCAAAAAATTCAAACGGATCACATACAGCACAGTACTAGCTAGCATGTAGATTCAGTACTAATTCCAAATTAATTCTAACGTTCTAACGTTCGAACGTTAAAAAAATTCCAATGTTCGACCGTTCAAAAAATTCAAACGGATCACAGTACTACTAAAAACGTGTAGGATTCTACACTTGTACCAAATCATGTAGAATTCTACATGATCTACAAGGAAAAAGAAAATCGTACGCGAAAAAAAAAAAACTCTCTCACACAAACACACAGTAATTTTATTTTCTACCTCGCGACAAAAAAAATCACTTTTTCTCCATAATCTTACCCGACTTATTTGAGTAGAGTTGCTAGTAATTGGCACTCCGTCTGTGAACGTGGGATTCCACTTAATCCTGTTCAATGATCCCTTGATCGTTGATCAGCATTAGGCAGGTAATCCGTGCTCGAATATTTTAGTCTGAAATAACAGCCTTGTACTGGAAAAAGAATTAGCTCGCATTGGACAAGAGGTGGTTTGCTGGATAGATATTGTTTGGGTGCACACAAACATATACGTCTTGAAAGCAATAAATCTGCATCCATTGCTTCTATATCAACAGGCTCTTGGTACTGTTTTTCGTGACAGAGGAGTAAGAAGGCTGAAAATCAACGTCAGCAGCAACAACAATTTCATCGGGTCGATTGTCGGAACGTCGGAACAAGCAAAGGTAAGAATGAGAGAGATCGGCATCAGCATCCGCATCGGCATCGGCATATTGGTCTTCCACTCCACCGGCATTACTGATAATGTATTTCCTCTCTGTTTTTCTTCTTATTTTCATGATAGGACCGGATCAGAAGCAACGAATCAAAACCGAATCAGCGGATCGGAAGCAGCAACCATCGAATCCTCAGCAACGGATCGGAAGCAGCGGATCTAGGTGCCGTGGTCGTCTTCCCTGTAGGTGCGGGGAATTTTCCCGGTTGGTGATAATTACGATCGGCATATACATTATATTATTCTGTTGTTATTATTTACTCTATGTACTACATCAATAGATACTCACCCATTTTGTTCAATTATCACCATGTATTCGAATAGGAACGGCAACGAATTGATCAGTGGGATTCATCCGGCAACGAATTGTCGGCATCTAATCGCTCCTCCACCGGGAACCATCGAATAGAAGCAACCGGGAACGATAGAATAGAAGCAACTGGGAACAATCGAAGCGCAACCGGGAACCATTGAAGCAACCGGGAAGCAACCGGGAACCATTGAAGCAACCAGCAACCGGAAACCATCGAATAGAGGCAGGGAACGATCGAAGCAAGCGTGAACCATCGAACCGACACCGGGAATCATCGAACCGACACCGGGAATCATCGAACCGACACCGGGAATCATCGAACCGCAACCGGGAACCACCGAAGCAACCGGCATTGGCAAGCGGGAACAATCGAATAGAAGCAACCGGGACCCATCGAATAGAAGCGGGAACGATCAAAGCAAGCGGGAACGATCGAAGCAAGCGGGAACGATTGATCCAACAACACCAATCGATCCAACAACACCAATCGATCCAACAACACCAATCGATCCAACACCAATCGATCCGCAACGGCAAATCGATTTGTCGTCGACCCCAATTGATCCAACACCAATCGATCCAACACCAATCGATCCAACAACACCAATCGATCCGCAACACCAATCAATCCAACACCAATCGATCCAACACCAATCCATCTGCAACGGCAAATCAATTCGTCGTCGACACCAATTGATCCATCACCAATCGATCCAGCAACACCAATCGATCCAGCAACACCAATCGATCCAACACCAATCGATCCAACACCAATCCATCCGCAGCGGCAAATCAATTCGTTGTCAACACCAATCGATCCATCACCAATCGATCCAGCAACACCAATCGATCCAACACCAATCAATCCAACACCAATCACCCGGTGCAATGGGATTCAAAACAACAAAGCAATTGCCAGCAAAAGCAATCAAGCAAAAATCAAAGAGGAAACGTGGGAAGACTGAGAGAAAGAAAATGACTTCAAATTTTCTCGAAAACGCAGCACCATCATCAATCCACCAGACTTACAAACACTTGTCGGAGATAAAACCTAACAAGAAAGCAGAAGGGGACAGGAATCGGCGCCGAGATCCAAATGCAATTTTCAAACATATCGAGGAAATAGCATTGAAAACAGTTCACAAAAATGGGTTTCAAGGAAAATTCATGGCTACAAATTGGGGCCGGACCACATTTGGAGAGAAGAAATATTCTTTGGCACAGGCTGTGTCTATTGACAGTTTCAAAACAGTGGATAGTACCGACAAGAAGTTTGTTCTAGCGTTCGCCGAATCAGAACCATCATTGAGAATCTTTGCTAAAGCTTCCAGACAATTCGCAAAACAACGTTTGGGTACCCTCGAAAATATAGAAATCACAAGAACATTCGCTGGGAAGATTGTTCAATCTAAACCCAAAATAGGCCGAGGAACCAAATGTGACAGTGTAAACAGTGGATATGCTATTATTGGGATGAGACCAAATCGATTGAAATCGGGAAATGGTGTGTACGTTTTCAAAAACAATGTGGACTCGACAACAAAAGCCAACCTTGAACAAAAAGCCCTACACATTGTGAAGGAAATGCAGCTTTGTTTAACTCCAATGTCCAAACTTGTCAACCTTGAAACGACTGTGATGAATGAGGTTGTTAATCGTACAACGCTGAATGCAATCGGCAATCACGTAACGGCCTTTTCTATTGGAAAGGATTATCACTCAAAAAGCCATACCGGTGTCGATATGTTCTATACAAGGCTGACGGTTATTGCTCCAAAACATGTAAGTGATGACGAGGTGATTTATTATTTTGTCTTCCCCACGTATGGAGTGAAAGTTCCATTGAGGTCGGGAGATACTCTATTGTTCAATCCATTAGTATTACATAGCTGTTCGAATCCCAAATTCGAAGGGTCTTATATTATGAGCGCCTATGTATCTCGCAAAACTGTGCTTAGAGCTAACCCTCTATAGTAATATTAAACAATAATTGAAAGTTAGCAGTTACATTCACCCTTGCTACTCAATCGGAACTGCTGTCCGAGCTTTCGCTCTCTGAACTGGATAGAGAATCACTGGATTCGTTATCATTCAATGCCATCTCAAATGGTTCCAACTGGATGTCGTCCTGTAGTGTGCATGCATTGTACAAACATTCGTAAGACGGTGGTGTAGCAGCATTTTTGCTTTCAAAAAAATTTAGCCATGAGATCCGATTCGATATCACTAGCCAATCGCAATTGGTAATACAGCCATCAAGTCCTTGCTCTGGAACAACTGCCAGCTCAGAATGGATAGTGTCGACATGAAATAGGTACAGTGAATTCATCAGGCGACCACGTTGGACAAATTCAGAAGCTGTTTTCTTAGGCACATCTTGAAACCGACGAGCCACAGCATACATTCCGTTTGTATCAATTGGATAGCCACCAATACTACTGTATGGCTGCTTCAAACTCTGTACAGTTAAAAAGCATACCAGATGGCACGGTATGAGCTTGGGATTGTTATTTAAATCAAAGTCCAATTTCATCAAACACCAATCCATCCATACGGAGTTGAGCAGAGAACTGTCCGATCTATATGAAGGATGCGAGCGAAATATACAATTAGACCCACAAGCAACATCGAAACGATGGTGCTCTGTAACTCCACAAATGTGCAAAGGATTCTCCAATAAAGGTAGCACAGAATCACAAACAAAGTCGAGTATGTCAGAAGGAAAAAATGGTTTGGTTTTGTTCGTAGAACAAAGCCACTTCATTGTTGATTCCCCATTTTCGGTTCTCATTATATGAAAATGAGAACCGCCACCATCAGGTCGTTCAATTGGAGGAGGATCAGGCGGATGCAAGTTGAAGTGATATGTTGCCTGGCTTAGCATCATTTTCTCGGACTTTCGCTTCGCCGTTTGACCGATTAGTGATGCAGCATTACCTTGCGTGTTCTTGGAAGGAGCTTTAATCTCAGTTTTATGGTGAGATTCATTGGGAGCACTATCCCAGCCTGCGGGGCTCCCCCATAAAGAGATATAATCTGGTAGGTGAAAGTACAGGTGATTCTTGATTAGTTTTGTTCCCATCCCTTTCCTGTGACATGTTGAGTTTATACAATTAATAAAGTGAACAATTGTTTTTGGGAGATTCTTTAAGGAACCATATTTCATTCGACCGTGTTTAAGAAATTCTTCCATTGATAGAATTAGCTGAATTACCTCTGTCTGTTTCTTTACAAAACGATGGTCACCAATAATGTCAGATCCATGTTTGGAAACCATAGCGATCAGAAGAGAAATAAGCATTCCAGAGAAATCATGCCCTTCTTTCTTCGTAGTTGATAATAGCTGAGTCCCAAATTTGGTGCGATGAAAATCACTGTGAAAATGAAATTTGCAATTGCCTATGTTGTTGGGGATACAGAACTTCATGACAAACTATGTGGAAAGTATGAATCCTACACGCAAAAGGTGAAGAAATTGTGCCGACATTGTACATGTCCTACACGTGTCATCCATAAACCAAAAGCCCAAGTGGAGGAACTGACTCGTCTCTGGGCTCCAGAAGATTTTGAATCCCCCCCAAACAATTCTGCACGGGAACACCTGGAGTACTTCAAAAGCATTTCGCACCATCCCATAAAAAATGCTTTTCACAGCCTCAATTTTGGTAGTAATGTCAACAACATTCACTTTGCTACTCCCGGTGAGTGTTTGCATTTGCATCAACTGGGTGTAGCACGTCGGGCAGTAGAATCACTCGATTCATTGTTAAAAGGTAGTCCTACGTCCGAGAACTGTTTCGCGGGGTTCGAATTTACTTCTCGCGCACAAATTTTGTGCGTGATTTTAACACGGCAATATTTCTGGACACCCTGAAATTCGCGACAATCGTATAAGGGTATATGTAAACTCAGCACTATTTCTGTGCGCGTGATGCACATTACTCTACTCTCAAATAAAAATAATTTATTTCAGTCTCTAGCAGAACCGAATTATTATTCTGTACGAACAACACTTACTTCTATTCACGAATAAAAAAGAAATCTTGAGTCAGTATTAATTCCAAAATATTAATCTACCAAACAACAATTCGATTCTGCTCCCCTAGTTGTGAATTCTATTTCTTGACTACAATATTCCCTTTTTAAAATGTAGATTCTATTATGCTTGATTTATTCCTATTGCGACGTATTACGAATCCTCCATTATTTCTAATATTCTCAAAATTAAGTTCAAGATTAGTAGTAGTTTTGTATTATGTATGTACTGTTATTTTCTACATTAGTTCACCCATAGATAAACTTTCATTCATCAATGCTGTTATTGCCGGATCAATATAGACGTTTCTTTTCTTTTTCTTTTTTGGTCCACTACAATTAGTGGAGCTGCTACTAGTAATATTTGCATCGCCATGCTTATTGTTGGTGTAATTTGTCGAACTTTCGTTCCTAAATCTGTCCCTCATCATTTCTTCCAATTTCCTTCCTGTTTCTGGGTGTTTTCGCATCTCGCCAATTTTGTCGCACAAGCCACTGAACAACTCGCGACCTTCCTCCATCCATCCATTTCTGCTTCCACTGTCTGAATCGCAGAATTTTTTTTTTTGTCGCGGAATCGTGGCATCACCCTTTCGCCGCTGCTGGTTCACCCATACATGATGCTCATTGTAGATCAGTACCAATGCAAATGCTTCATTTGCTATAGTAAATATATCACTCAGCAAGTGCCTCTCCTTCCGTTGTTTGAAATTGGAATTTGTCGGATTGATTGCCGACATGATTCTTGTAACAAAATAATAAAAATCTTCATCTTCCGCGTCTTTGTATGTTCTGTATTGAGGGTTTAAAATACCTGTGTTTTCATATTCTGTGTCTTGAATAACTGCAACAGTACCAGGGAATGTGATAGGGACTCGACCTTTTCTGTAATCGTCTGTACGGAAGTATCATAAGTATCAACGGGCAGCATGTTAGTGTTGTCGGACCAAAAATAGATTCCCAAATTCCTAATTTCAACAACCAATTCTCCCACCTGTATTTACCTATCCAGTTTTTTCTCGCTAATGTTTGTGAGTTGTGCCTCAATGCAGTCAGTACTGTCCCTACTCGTTTCCTGTAAAAGGAACAGAATGCCGCAAGTGGAATATTTGGTGGCTTCATAACCGCACTTGCTCCAACAGCTTTTTTTATTACAAGCGCCGTTACCTTGTCATTGATAGGGAACTTCATGTTGGGGTACCAATGTTTTTTGACGTAATCCCTTAGCTGCTTCTCCACTGTTTCAGTCATATCACTCAAAGCCTTAAGCATATCGTTGTCTATTATAAGCCCATATTCGTCTGTAATTGTACTTACTGCTTGTTCTTTTGTGTCGCCGGCATTGTAACTCCCCTCTCCCTGCATGGTTGCCTCCGTTTGTCTAGGTACCATTACTACCTTTCCCACCCCTATATGTGGTTCCCTATATTTTTTCCGTAAGTGTTTTGCCACTTCCTCTGCCAATTTGTCATATTGGATATTTTTCATGACATGTTCGGCAACATCCTCTAAATTGTAGCATTCTCCGTTAGATGTTTTCTCTACCTCATTGGTTTTTGTTCCTTCTTTCTGTTGGTTCGTTACTGTAGTGGTGGTTGTGTTGGTAATGGTCAGTGCTGGTTCGTTACTCTGGTTGATGGTGTTTTGTTCTTCCGTGTTTGTAGTAGTAGAAATTGTGTTGTCGGAACCATTTTTTTTACTGTTGCCCTTTGATGCGTTCATAGTTGTGGTATTACTGTTACACACTTTGTTAGTAATTGCGGTGTTTGTTTTCACTCTTTTTTTCTTACCGTTGTTGTCCCCTGTATTTTGATGATCACCGGGCCGGATGGTTTTGTTGTTTCGAAGGGTCTTCCCCTCGGATTTTTTGCTTCGTCGTGTCTTTCCGATAGCATTCATATTTTTTTATTTTATTTTCTGAATACGGTGTCGATCAAGAATCATGTGTTTCTTTTTGTGTGGTTATGTGTGTGTACTAATAATTTGTCCGGTTGTGTACGGTGTTTTGTGTTGTGTGTGTTGTGTGTGTCGTGTGTGTGTGTGTGTGTACGGTGTTTCGTGTAGTATGTGTACGATGTTTTGTGTGTAGAATTTTTCCGTGGGTTCTGTACTATGTTGTTTGCCCGAACATCTTCTGTGTGTTGTCTGGTTTTGGGCGCGCTGTTATATTTGTAGAAGTAGATCACGTACCTGTGCCAGCCACCCCTCCCGCGCCATAATTTTTTCAGAAGGGAAACATTTGATCACACTAAGGTTATGTATTTTAATCCTCTAGTCACATGTAGAATCTCGTAGACTGCTGCACCTAACATACCGTACTGTCTTGTGTGCCATTTGTATCTACAAACCACAACATTGTCTGTACTGTGTGTGGCAAAGTTGTTCCCAATATGCATTTAAAAGTTGTTCCCAACATGCATTTCGTAAGTCATGTGATATGCATTCATGGCCTGGTACAAAAACTTTGGTAGTCATTACCAAATGAGACTGTTTGTGCCCTGGAATTGCACCAAAAATCCCCTCATCATGTTTGCCATTTTGAGAGTCAAACCACAACATTTTGGGCATTCTGAGTGGCAAAGTTGTTCCCAATATGCATTTGATGAGTCATGATAAATGTATTCATAGTTTTGACCGGATACTTTTGGAGTCATTACCCAATCAGTTAGTTTGTGCCATAGAATTGCACCAAAAATACCCTCATGTTTGCCATTTCGAGAGTCAAACCACAACATTTACAGCATTCTGTGTGACAAAGTTGTTCCCAATATGTATTTGATGAGTCATGAGGAATGTATTCATTGCTTGGACCAGATACTTTTTGAGTCATTACCCAATAAGTTAGTTTGTGCCCTGGAATCGCACCAAAAATACCCTCATGTTTGTCAGTTGGAGTGTCAAACCTTAAGATTTTGGGCATTCTATGTGACATAGTTGTTTCCAATATGCATTGGATGAGTCATGATGGATGCATTCATGGCTTGGACCCGATACTATTTGAGTCATTACCAAATCAGTTAGTTTTTGCCCTAGAATTGCACCAAAAATACCCCCATGTTTGCCATTTGTAGAGTCAAACCTTAAGATTTTGGGCATTCTATGTGACAAAGTTGTTTCCAATATGCATTGGATGAGTCATGATGAATGCATTCATGGCTTGGACCCGATACTTTTTGAGTCATTACCCAATCAGTTAGTTTGTGCCCTGGAATTGCACCAAAAATACCCCATGTTTGCCATTTGTAGAGTCAAACCTTAAGATTTTGGTCATTCTATGTGCCACAGTTGTTCTCAATATGCATTGGATGAGTCATGATGAATGTATTCATGGCTTGGACCAGATACTTTTTGAATCATTACCCAATAAGTTAGTTTGTGCCCTAGAATTGCACCAAAAATACCCCCATGATTGCCATTTGGAGAGTTAAACCACCAAATTTTGGGAATTCTGTGTGACAATGTTGTTCCCAATATGCATTTGATGAGTCATGATGAATGTATTCATGGCTTGGACCAGATACTATTGGAGTCATTACCCAATAAGTTAGTTTGTGCCCTGGAATTGCACCAAAAATACACCCATGTTTGCCATTTGGAGAGTCAAACCACAACATTTACAGCATTCTGTGTGACAAAGTTGTTCCCAATATGTATTTGATGAGTCATGAGGAATGTATTCATTGCTTGGACCGGATGCTTTTTGAGTCATTACCCAATCAGTTAGTTTGTGCCCTGGAATTGCACCAAAAATACCCTCATGTTTGTCAGTTGGAGAGTCAAACCTTAAGATTTTGGGCATTCTATGTGACAAAGTTGTTCGCAATATGCATTTGATGAGTCATGATGAATATATTCATGGCTTGGACCAGATACTTTTTGAGTCATTACCCAATAAGTTAGTTTGTGCCCTGGAATTGCACCAAAAATACCCACATGTTTGCCATTTGTAGAGTCAAACCTTAAGATTTTGGGCATTCTATGTGACAAAGTTGTTTCCAATATGCATTGGATGAGTCATGATGAATATATTCATGGCTTGGACCAGATACTTTTTGAGTCATTACCGAATAAGTTAGTTTGTGCCCTGGAATTGCACCAAAAATACCCCCATGATTGCCATTTGGAGAGTCAAACCACAACATTTTGGGCATTCTGTGTGACAAAGTTGTTCTCAATATGCATTTGATGAGTCATGATGAATGTATTCATGGCTTGGACCAGATACTTTTTGAGTCATTACCGAATAAGTTAGTTTGTGCCCTGGAATTGCACCAAAAATACCCCCGTGTTTGACATTTGTAGAGTCAAACCACAACATTTTGGGCATTCTATGTAACAAAGTTGTTTCCAATATGCATTGGATGATTCATGATGAATGTATTCATGGCTTGGACCCGATACTTTTTGAGTCATTACCCAATAAGTTAGTTTGTGTCCTGGAATTGCACCAAAAATACCCCCATGATTGCCATTTGGAGAGTCAAACCACAACATTTTGGGCATTCTGTGTGACAAAGTTGTTCTCAATATGCATTTGATGAGTCATGATGAATGTATTCATGGCTTGGACCAGATACTTTTTGAGTCATTACCCAATCAGTTAGTTTGTGCCCTGGAATTGCACCAAAAATACCCCCGTGTTTGACATTTGTAGAGTCAAACCACAACATTTTGGGCATTCTATGTAACAAAGTTGTTTCCAATATGCATTGGATGATTCATGATGAATGTATTCATGGCTTGGACCCGATACTTTTTGAGTCATTACCCAATAAGTTAGTTTGTGTCCTGGAATTGCACCAAAAATACCCCCATGATTGCCATTTGGAGAGTCAAACCACAACATTTTGGGCATTCTGTGTGACAAAGTTGTTCTCAATATGCATTTGATGAGTCATGATGAATGTATTCATGGCTTGGACCAGATACTTTTTGAGTCATTACCGAATAAGTTAGTTTGTGCCCTGGAATTGCACCAAAAATACCCCCGTGTTTGCCATTTGTAGAGTCAAACCACAACATTTTGGGCATTCTATGTGACAAAGTTGTTTCCAATATGCATTGGATGAGTCATGATGAATGTATTCATGACTTGGACCCGATACTATTTGAGTCATTACCCAATAAGAAGTTAGTTTGTGCCCTGGAATTGCACCAAAAATACCCCCATGTTTGCCATTTGTAGAGTCAAACCACAACATTTTGGGCATTTTGTGTGACAAAGTTATTCCCAATATGCATTTGATGAGTCATGATGAATGTATTCATTGCTTGGACCGGATACTTTTGGAGTCATTACTATCCAATAAGTTAGTTTGTGTCCTGCAATTGCACCAAAAATACCCTCATGCTTGCCCTTTGGAGAGTCAAACCACATCATTTTTGGCATTCTGATTGGCAAAGTTGTTCCCAATATGGTTAGGGTTACATCCTGTTCGCAAATTCAGTAATTATTTGTTCGTATATGTGGACTTCTCGCAAGTTGTTTACCCCCCTGTACCATGTACGTACATTCAGTACTAGCATGTAGATTCAGTACTAAGAAGAAAATTCCAACGTTCGACCGTTCAAAAAATTCAAACGGATCACATTTGGAATTCGAACGTTCGAACGTTCGAACGTAACGTTCAAAAAATTCAAACGGATCACATACAGCACAGTACTAGCTAGCATGTAGATTCAGTACTAATTCCAAATTAATTCTAACGTTCTAACGTTCGAACGTTAAAAAAATTCCAATGTTCGACCGTTCAAAAAATTCAAACGGATCACAGTACTACTAAAAACGTGTAGGATTCTACACTTGTACCAAATCATGTAGAATTCTACATGATCTACAAGGAAAAAGAAAATCGTACGCGAAAAAAAAAAAACTCTCTCACACAAACACACAGTAATTTTATTTTCTACCTCGCGACAAAAAAAATCACTTTTTCTCCATAATCTTACCCGACTTATTTGAGTAGAGTTGCTAGTAATTGGCACTCCGTCTGTGAACGTGGGATTCCACTTAATCCTGTTCAATGATCCCTTGATCGTTGATCAGCATTAGGCAGGTAATCCGTGCTCGAATATTTTAGTCTGAAATAACAGCCTTGTACTGGAAAAAGAATTAGCTCGCATTGGACAAGAGGTGGTTTGCTGGATAGATATTGTTTGGGTGCACACAAACATATACGTCTTGAAAGCAATAAATCTGCATCCATTGCTTCTATATCAACAGGCTCTTGGTACTGTTTTTCGTGACAGAGGAGTAAGAAGGCTGAAAATCAACGTCAGCAGCAACAACAATTTCATCGGGTCGATTGTCGGAACGTCGGAACAAGCAAAGGTAAGAATGAGAGAGATCGGCATCAGCATCCGCATCGGCATCGGCATATTGGTCTTCCACTCCACCGGCATTACTGATAATGTATTTCCTCTCTGTTTTTCTTCTTATTTTCATGATAGGACCGGATCAGAAGCAACGAATCAAAACCGAATCAGCGGATCGGAAGCAGCAACCATCGAATCCTCAGCAACGGATCGGAAGCAGCGGATCTAGGTGCCGTGGTCGTCTTCCCTGTAGGTGCGGGGAATTTTCCCGGTTGGTGATAATTACGATCGGCATATACATTATATTATTCTGTTGTTATTATTTACTCTATGTACTACATCAATAGATACTCACCCATTTTGTTCAATTATCACCATGTATTCGAATAGGAACGGCAACGAATTGATCAGTGGGATTCATCCGGCAACGAATTGTCGGCATCTAATCGCTCCTCCACCGGGAACCATCGAATAGAAGCAACCGGGAACGATAGAATAGAAGCAACTGGGAACAATCGAAGCGCAACCGGGAACCATTGAAGCAACCGGGAAGCAACCGGGAACCATTGAAGCAACCAGCAACCGGAAACCATCGAATAGAGGCAGGGAACGATCGAAGCAAGCGTGAACCATCGAACCGACACCGGGAATCATCGAACCGACACCGGGAATCATCGAACCGACACCGGGAATCATCGAACCGCAACCGGGAACCACCGAAGCAACCGGCATTGGCAAGCGGGAACAATCGAATAGAAGCAACCGGGACCCATCGAATAGAAGCGGGAACGATCAAAGCAAGCGGGAACGATCGAAGCAAGCGGGAACGATTGATCCAACAACACCAATCGATCCAACAACACCAATCGATCCAACAACACCAATCGATCCAACACCAATCGATCCGCAACGGCAAATCGATTTGTCGTCGACCCCAATTGATCCAACACCAATCGATCCAACACCAATCGATCCAACAACACCAATCGATCCGCAACACCAATCAATCCAACACCAATCGATCCAACACCAATCCATCTGCAACGGCAAATCAATTCGTCGTCGACACCAATTGATCCATCACCAATCGATCCAGCAACACCAATCGATCCAGCAACACCAATCGATCCAACACCAATCGATCCAACACCAATCCATCCGCAGCGGCAAATCAATTCGTTGTCAACACCAATCGATCCATCACCAATCGATCCAGCAACACCAATCGATCCAACACCAATCAATCCAACACCAATCACCCGGTGCAATGGGATTCAAAACAACAAAGCAATTGCCAGCAAAAGCAATCAAGCAAAAATCAAAGAGGAAACGTGGGAAGACTGAGAGAAAGAAAATGACTTCAAATTTTCTCGAAAACGCAGCACCATCATCAATCCACCAGACTTACAAACACTTGTCGGAGATAAAACCTAACAAGAAAGCAGAAGGGGACAGGAATCGGCGCCGAGATCCAAATGCAATTTTCAAACATATCGAGGAAATAGCATTGAAAACAGTTCACAAAAATGGGTTTCAAGGAAAATTCATGGCTACAAATTGGGGCCGGACCACATTTGGAGAGAAGAAATATTCTTTGGCACAGGCTGTGTCTATTGACAGTTTCAAAACAGTGGATAGTACCGACAAGAAGTTTGTTCTAGCGTTCGCCGAATCAGAACCATCATTGAGAATCTTTGCTAAAGCTTCCAGACAATTCGCAAAACAACGTTTGGGTACCCTCGAAAATATAGAAATCACAAGAACATTCGCTGGGAAGATTGTTCAATCTAAACCCAAAATAGGCCGAGGAACCAAATGTGACAGTGTAAACAGTGGATATGCTATTATTGGGATGAGACCAAATCGATTGAAATCGGGAAATGGTGTGTACGTTTTCAAAAACAATGTGGACTCGACAACAAAAGCCAACCTTGAACAAAAAGCCCTACACATTGTGAAGGAAATGCAGCTTTGTTTAACTCCAATGTCCAAACTTGTCAACCTTGAAACGACTGTGATGAATGAGGTTGTTAATCGTACAACGCTGAATGCAATCGGCAATCACGTAACGGCCTTTTCTATTGGAAAGGATTATCACTCAAAAAGCCATACCGGTGTCGATATGTTCTATACAAGGCTGACGGTTATTGCTCCAAAACATGTAAGTGATGACGAGGTGATTTATTATTTTGTCTTCCCCACGTATGGAGTGAAAGTTCCATTGAGGTCGGGAGATACTCTATTGTTCAATCCATTAGTATTACATAGCTGTTCGAATCCCAAATTCGAAGGGTCTTATATTATGAGCGCCTATGTATCTCGCAAAACTGTGCTTAGAGCTAACCCTCTATAGTAATATTAAACAATAATTGAAAGTTAGCAGTTACATTCACCCTTGCTACTCAATCGGAACTGCTGTCCGAGCTTTCGCTCTCTGAACTGGATAGAGAATCACTGGATTCGTTATCATTCAATGCCATCTCAAATGGTTCCAACTGGATGTCGTCCTGTAGTGTGCATGCATTGTACAAACATTCGTAAGACGGTGGTGTAGCAGCATTTTTGCTTTCAAAAAAATTTAGCCATGAGATCCGATTCGATATCACTAGCCAATCGCAATTGGTAATACAGCCATCAAGTCCTTGCTCTGGAACAACTGCCAGCTCAGAATGGATAGTGTCGACATGAAATAGGTACAGTGAATTCATCAGGCGACCACGTTGGACAAATTCAGAAGCTGTTTTCTTAGGCACATCTTGAAACCGACGAGCCACAGCATACATTCCGTTTGTATCAATTGGATAGCCACCAATACTACTGTATGGCTGCTTCAAACTCTGTACAGTTAAAAAGCATACCAGATGGCACGGTATGAGCTTGGGATTGTTATTTAAATCAAAGTCCAATTTCATCAAACACCAATCCATCCATACGGAGTTGAGCAGAGAACTGTCCGATCTATATGAAGGATGCGAGCGAAATATACAATTAGACCCACAAGCAACATCGAAACGATGGTGCTCTGTAACTCCACAAATGTGCAAAGGATTCTCCAATAAAGGTAGCACAGAATCACAAACAAAGTCGAGTATGTCAGAAGGAAAAAATGGTTTGGTTTTGTTCGTAGAACAAAGCCACTTCATTGTTGATTCCCCATTTTCGGTTCTCATTATATGAAAATGAGAACCGCCACCATCAGGTCGTTCAATTGGAGGAGGATCAGGCGGATGCAAGTTGAAGTGATATGTTGCCTGGCTTAGCATCATTTTCTCGGACTTTCGCTTCGCCGTTTGACCGATTAGTGATGCAGCATTACCTTGCGTGTTCTTGGAAGGAGCTTTAATCTCAGTTTTATGGTGAGATTCATTGGGAGCACTATCCCAGCCTGCGGGGCTCCCCCATAAAGAGATATAATCTGGTAGGTGAAAGTACAGGTGATTCTTGATTAGTTTTGTTCCCATCCCTTTCCTGTGACATGTTGAGTTTATACAATTAATAAAGTGAACAATTGTTTTTGGGAGATTCTTTAAGGAACCATATTTCATTCGACCGTGTTTAAGAAATTCTTCCATTGATAGAATTAGCTGAATTACCTCTATCTGTTTCTTTACAAAACGATGGTCACCAATAATGTCAGATCCATGTTTGGAAACCATAGCGATCAGAAGAGAAATAAGCATTCCAGAGAAATCATGCCCTTCTTTCTTCGTAGTTGATAATAGCTGAGTCCCAAATTTGGTGCGAGGAAAATCTCTATCAGACTGACGTGATAACAAACCACCGTACCGTTGTGCTAAATGGCCAATACTGTTAGCAACAGCCACACCGTGCTTCAAATTGGGGGCATAAACACATGGAACACTTCCGCGGAGCAACAATTCAATTGACTCGATGGCCCGTTTGGCAGTACCAAGCTGGTGCATGTGCAAACATTCACCAGGAGTTGCAAAATGAATGTTGTTCTGATTAGTACCAAAGCATAAATCATGAAATACATTCCTTATGTTGTGATGAGAGTTGTTTTTGAAGTTCTTATTGATATCGTTTAGATCTGTGCCGGGAAAACAATGGAAATCAACAGGTGACCACTTCTTTGTTGCAGGTTGAACAGAAGGAATGTTTATGTTCGGAGAATAACAGTTGCAGTGACGGCACATCCGCATGACGCCCTTATTGAAGGAGCCGTATTTTCCACACAATTTATCGTGAAGTTCTGTGTCGCCAATAACATAGGCAATGGCAAATTTCATTTTTACCTTCCACTGTTGATTTGCGTACGGAAGATAATTCCATTCGATACCACCGTCTTCGTTACACGCGGCTTTGAAGGAACGAAACGCTACTTCCAAACCATTGTGAAGATTCTGAATTTTTTCCTTTGAAGTGGCAGGACGAGAGTGTCTGGTTGACTCCCATTCGGGGTCGGGATGGAAGTAAATAGTTGTCCATGCTTCAGGTCGAGAACGAGTCTCCACATTAAAAATACCAAGTGTCATGTTCAATGGTGTTAACGTAAGTCGTCCGTGCACATCCAAAGATATGCCGTCCATGTAAAATATAATAGGAACAAGAATTTCTTGCGAATTGGGATTGCAAATTTCTTTCCAAGAAGATTTCCACCACGAGCCGTGATGCAATTCTGAGATTACAGAATTAGGATTCAACTCAGGATTATTGTCGGGAGACAGAGGGGTGGAATAGTCGGGAAAGGAGAGGTTTTCTTCTATCATTAGCTGCTGGTCAGAAAGAAGAGAATAAATGGCATCCTTAAAAGAACGGACATACACCTGAGTGGGCTTATTATCAGGTAACCAATTCAGTATATGAGGATGAAATTTCATATGGAAAATGGATTTGAATGTGTTCAGTGGCAATTTATGTCTGGCCATTAAATTCATGAGTTCCAATTCAGCAAGAAGATGAGGGGGCGGCGGTAGTTTTGTGTGGCTTTGAAACGCAGCCTCTCTTTCGTTCAAATTAATGCTTTCATGAAAAGATGGTGGTGGAGGGGCGGGCTGAGCAGTAGCGGCGTTAACAGCAGAACCATTAGTGTGATCTTCTTCGTTGTCTCCACAATCAATGTTGTTGGTAGAATTGTTGTCGTTATTTTCATTTACGTCATCGTCATTGTCATCCTCGTCATCGGAATTGTCGATATCATTATTCAGCGGGAATGCATCTTCATCTTGAACAGCAGAAACAGCCATGTAAGATTCAATGGCGTTCCGATCCATTGGCGGTAAAAAGACATCATGTACAATCTGTTGATTTAGAACAGAATGAAGACCCGTCGCTGACTGACTTGTGACAGTGTGTTGCTGGGAGAGATGGGAAGGGGGAACAGATGGACCGTTTTGTGTCATAGTCATCCCAAAATCAGACGGAGAATGTTGAACAGACGGCAAGGTAGGCTGCACTTTGATAGAGGTGGAGAGGTTATAGATCTTTCGTTTAATTAGACCCTGACTATGGTAGAAATCCCGGCACTCATCAAGACAATAAAGATGTCTTCTTAGGCCAACGGAGACGTATTTCAAAGTACCCTGCTTGTTTGCCGTGGATTTATATCCTAAAAACTTGGAGTTTTTGCCATTCAGCGCGCAACAACGGCAGTAGAATGGAAGAGGGGTTTTCATAACAGGAGGCATGATGTTGCAGAGTTGTTTGAAGGAAAATATCAGTAGATGGGGTCGAAACGAAGGAGATCACAAAGATGAATCGTTGAAAGGAAAAAATTACATGTGTTACTTTGTGTGTGATGTGTTTTCTTGTACGGTAGATTTCCTTACTACCATACTTCGATTGCAAAAATGGTCCGTAAAGTAAATGCATTACTACTTAGTGATGATTGCAACATTGCTCGTAAAATATGTTTAGTAGTGAACAGTACGTACAGTCAACTCCTTAAGAGGGTTAATACACAGCGCCGGACGGGTCAATCCCATCAGTTATTCCAAACATTTGTTGGCAGGCGCGTCAGTTCTTCCATAAGGTGCACGGAAATGTGAATCGAAATGGAAATCGTGGACAATTGCGTTGTTGATTATCGAAATGGAAATCGTGGAGAATTGTTTTGTTGATTGCAATCAAGTTGATTCCGACTTTCATGTACCCGTAAAACCAACTAGTACGCTATTTTGCATGAGTTATTACTAGTAGATACTAGTACGAAATCGTGGACAATTGCGTTGTTGATTATCGAAATGGAAATCGTGGACAATTGTTTTGTTGATTACGATCGAGTTGATTCCGACTTTCATGTACCGGTAAAACCAACTAGTACGCTATTTTGCATGAGTTATTACTAGTAGATACTAGTAATACATTATTTTTGCTAGTACTTCATCATTATAATTGATTATTTCATTATCTTTCCGACGAGGAAAACAAATACCAACGTGTTAGGTGTTACTACTACCTAATCTTCGAATAGATAATCTACTCTACTGATACTACTAATACTAATCATCCAATCGACAGTCGAACCAACCATGGAGGGAATTTACAAACTACAAAAGGTGATTCAGGAACACCCAGCCAATCTCGAACAAGGACACTGGAAAATGGTTGTTTATCACAAGAAAGAGATTAATCGACACCAAAAAATGATTCGTAAGATTCGTGAAGAAAAAAGAAATGATCCAAATGTTAAAATTGAAAGCGTCGATCCTACTAGCAATGATCAAGTCGATCCGAATGTAACCAGCAGCATCTATCCACAAAGCGGGTTATTTGAGAGCGAACAATATTGGAGTGGCGATTCCGACGGTGTAGCTTCTGAAAATACAGCGGATCTTCCTGCCGTTAAACAGGAACCAAACCCTTGAGTGCAATAGCCCGCCTGGGGTGAATTCGACTTGGAGTTGACATGGAGTTGGAGTTGGGATTTGAGTTGGAGTTGGAGGATTTGGGTCGGAGCCCATTATACCGGTATGGTGGAAACATGTTGAGAAAATGAAATAAGTCATTCGTGCACAAGTTGTACACAAAATAGTGCTTGTCACGAAACGAATATGATATCCTTAACCCTAAAATAGTTATTTTATTTGAGGAGTGACGAGATATTGTCTCAAAAGTAAAGGTGTGCGACGCGCGAGGTATTTTAGTAGACACGCGACCTAAAAAGGTAGGAAATTTAAAAAATAGGGTCGAGAATTGTAAAAATACCGCGCGATAGCCCGCGGGGGGTCGAGAAACAGTTCTCGGACGCTAAGTGTTGGTATGCCCCTGATTTAAACACGAATGGCACATCAGCTACTATTGGTTCACTTGCGCAGTTATACGGTGCTCTTTTGTCAAGGCAATCGGACAGAGATTTCCCCAGAACCAAGTTTTCCAGTCAGCTTCTCTCCATTACCAAAAAGGAGGGTAATGATTATTCGGGAATGCTCATTTCCATTCTGATCACCCTTTGTTCCGATGTGGCAATAAACATCATCAAGGACGCGACATTTATTCAGAAACAAGTAGAGGTAATTCAACTGATACTGTCCATGGAAGAATTCTTGAAGCATGGGAATATACCCATTTCTGGATTGGAAAATCTCCCCAAGATGATAATCCATTTTATCAATTGTATTAATTCGACCTGTCTCAGAGAGGGAATGGGTACGAAACTGATCAAAAACCATCTATACTTTCACGTTGTTGATTACATCAAACTTTGGGGACTTCCATGCGGATGGGATTCTTCTTATTCCGAATCACACCACAAAACTGAAATCAAAGCACCCTTGAAGAACACTCAACAGAATGCTTCGACATTGATAATGCAAACGGCAAAGCGACAGGAAGAAAAAATGCTGTTACGAGTAGCTACTTCCAAGTTTAATTTAGTGACGGCAGAAGATGTTTCTGGTAATCGAGTCCCTCCCGAAGTTTCTGGTTCAAAATTTCATGTTTTCACTAACGACGATGGGGCAAGTACTATGAGATGGGTTAGGTCATCGAACAAAACAAAACCCTATATTTCTCCCATCGTGTTGTCTTTTGTATGTCAGAATGTGCTTCCACTTTTGGAGGACTGTACGTTCGTGAAAGGATTTACTGAACATAACAGGTTTGACGAATGCACACAGCAAAATTACTTGTTTCGGAGCCACCCTTCATATCGTTCCGATGGTGGCCAACTAAACTCTGTCTGGTATGATTGGGCGTTGTTTGATGTCGGCGCATGTGAAATACCCTGCCATATTATGTGTTTCCTTGAACTCTACAATCTGAAGCAGCCTTACTCATTTGTTTCTGAGTACGAAATTGCCGACGAAGGCATTTATGCAGTAGTGACCAAGTTTAAATCCACTCCACTACCAACAGCTTCGTCGTTTGTGACGAGAGGTGAAGTAGACGACAATTCCCTGTTCTTATTTCATGTCGACAGCATACTTTCCGATGTAGCAGTTGTCCCTGAACTTGATGCAATTGATACGTTGCAATCTAACTCATATCTAGTTGTCTCTAATCGAAGGGCTTGGCTGGATGAATTCCACAAGACAACGTCATCTTTGCCTAATGAAGAGGCACTCTACTCCCAATGCACTATTGTTGAAGAGGGCAGGGACAATAATGATGATTCTACTAATTCAGGTGATGATTGTTCAATGTCATCGAACGATGATGACTATAGTGAGGTCCTCTCTGATACATCCAATACTTAATTGTTTTCGTACTACAATATCTATAATCACTTAGTATTAGTGAAGAATTGAATGCTCCTCCATATTGATCGTAACATATTTCTCCTACGTTTTGATTGATAGCTACTCCGAAACGATTGCACAATGTCGCAGTAAAACAAACGAAGTGAATGTAACGTCTAACTTTAAATTATTGTTTGATATATTATAGAGGATCAGCTCTTCTCACAGTTTTTGTCGACACATAGGCATTCATAATATAACAGCCTTCGTATTTTGGATTCGAACAGCTATGTAATACTAATGGATTGAACAATAGAGTATCGCCTGACCTCAATGGAACTTTCACTTTATACGTTGGGAACACAAAGTAATAAATCACCTCGTCATCACTTACATGTTTTGGAGCAATAACCGTCAGCCTTGTATAGAACATATCGGCATCGGTATGGCATTTCGAGTGATAATCCTTTCCAATAGAAAATGCCGTTGCGTGATGGCCGATTGCATTCTGTGTTGTACGACTAACAACCTCATTCATCACAGTTGTTTCAAGGTTGACAAATTTGGACATTTTACGTAAACAAAGCTGCATTTCCTTCACAATGTGTAGGGCTTTCTGTTCAAGGTGGTCTTGTGTTTTCGGTTCCACATTCTTGTTGAAAACATACACACCATTTCCCGATTTCAATCGATTAGGTCTCATCCCAATAATACCATATCCACTGTTTACACTGTCACATTTGGTTCCCCGGCCTATTTTGGGTTTAGATTGAACAATTTCCGCAGCAAATGTTCTTGTAATTTCTATATTTTTGGGAGTACCCAAGCGTTGTTTTGCACATTTTTTGGAACCTTTTGCAAAGATTCTCAATGATGGTTCCGATTCGGCGACTGCTAAAAGCAACTGATCGTCGGTACTATCCAATGTCATGAAACTATCAATAGACACCGCCTCTTCCGATGTGTATTCCCTTCCTCCAATTGTTTTAAAACCCCATCGTGTTTCCATGAATTTACCTCAAAACCCATTCTTGTGAACTGTTTTCAATGCTATTTGCTCCACATGTTGTACAATTTCCTTCATACTTTTACGCTTCTTGTGTTTTATCTCCGACAAGTGTTTGTAAGTCTGGTGGATTGTTGATGATGACGTTTCTCCATTTTTGAGAAATTTTGATTTCATTCTCTTTCTCTCTGTCTTCCCCTGTTTCCTCTTTGATTTTTGCTTCATTGATTTTGTTGCCAATTGCTTTCTTGTTGTAGTCAATCCCATTGCACCGGGTGCCTTTCTTGTGTGACCGTTGCCGGACTCTTTGCAGATAAGATGTTTGAGGAAGACGATGAATCGATTTGCCCATGGAGTGTGTTTCCGTGTCAACTTTGTGGAACGGCGTTTCATATTCAGTTGTCGGTAACCGCATTTGTGACTTTTGTGGCCGCTTTGAATGTTCCCACCTGTTGATATTGCTGCCGCTGTTGGTTAGTTCGTTCCCGGTTCCGTCCGCTTCAAAATCCGCAGAATCTCTGTAGTGGCGTTTCTGGGTCAAGTTTGTGGAACGGCGTTTCAGATTGAGTTGTCTGGAACGGCAATTCTGATTTGAACGTCTGGTGTATTGGCGTTTCTGGGTCAAGATTCTGTAATGGCGTTTCGGACTTACTATTCTGGAACGGTAATTGTGTCTGTATTTTTGTTTGAGGGTAAACTTTCTGGAACGGCGTTTCAGAATGAGTTGTTTGGAACCGCAATTCTTACTTTTGCGGGCGGTTGGATTGTTCCCTATTGCTGCTGTTGCTATTGGCGTTGCCGCTTGCTGCTGTTGCTGGCGCTGTTGTTGCTATCGCTGGCGCTGTTGGTTCGATGGTTCCGGGTTGCGGCCGCTTGGATAGTTCTTGCTTGCTGCTTTTGCTATCGCTGTCGCTAGGTTTCCGGTTGCTGTTGTTGCTCTATGTCGTTGCCGTAGTCTACGATTGTATTCGAGTTTATGATGATATGTGAATTGAACCAAATGGGTAAGTATGTATGGATGCGCTACATTTAGTAAATAATAACAAAAGAATAGTATAATCTACGTGTCACTAACCTACACTGTTGGCCTTCTTTTTGTTGTTGCGTTCAATTCGTCCGATCAAATTGTTACGATCCTGCGTCCGCCTTGTCTGACGTTGTCTCAAATTGATTGTTCTACTACTGATCCGTACCTATGAAAATAAGAAGGAGGGAAACACAAGTAAGGAGGACATCATGAGCAATGCAGGATGCAGGCATCATTTTCCCTCTATCTTACGTTGTTTTTTTTTCCGCCTTCGACCCAGTGTTGCCTTCCGATCCGTTGTTTCCAATACGGTCCTATGAAAATAGCAAAATAGAAATAGGAGGAAATACATTCTTATCAGCAATGCAGGTGACATTGTAATCATTGCCTATCTCTCCCATTTGTACCCTTCTTGCTTGTTCTTACAATAGTTGTTCGCCGTACCTCCGTCCGTTGTTCCGATACTTTGTTCCGAATCGTTCTCTCAAACTACAGGGGAAATTTGTCGGTCAAATTGTTGTTGCCGATACGTTGTTCAATCTTATTCCTTTCTCACGAAAAACTGGATCTTTATCCTGTTGATATATCTACGCAATGGATGCAGATTCATTGATTTCAAGACGTATATGTAAGGCTGCAGTCCAAACAATATCTATCCAGCAATTCCTCTACAGTCCAATGCCGTCCAATTCTTTTTCCAGCAAAGGCAGCTTATTCGGATTAAAATATCTCGAGCCTGAATTCCCTGCATAATAGTGACCATTGCTGATCAGTTAAGTGGGATCCCGCGTTCTCGGACGGAGTGCTTTGTCGTACAAGTACGGTAAACCAACTCTGCTCAAGATAAGTTTGGTAAGATGATTATGAAGGGAAACAGTATTTTTTGACTCGAAAAGAAAAAAAATTCACGCTGTAAAATAACACTGTAAAATAACACTGTACAATCACCACACTGTAAAATCACGGTGTTAAATCAGTTCGAAAAAAATGTTTTCACTGTGTGTGTGTGTTTGTGTGTGTGTGGCCATGTGTGTTCCAAACAAAGAATCGAGACTTACTAACCTGTCAGATCTACCGCTGTAAATCTAGAACAATGAAGAATAAAACCATTATCTTATTTAAAAATAAGAACATTAAGTAAATAAATATCCACCCGCGCTCCTTTTGAATAGAGAACAAGAAAAAGTAGTGCAATGACTTTTATTCTTAACGTTCTCAACTTGTGATGCACTGAGAACTTTTATGTACCGGTGAGGTTGTACTTCTTAACAACAACACATGTGTGCCGGTGATCTTACTGGTAATGAATTTGCCTAGTTTTGTCCACCAGTATTCTATGACAGTAGTAGCTACGTAGACAGAAACCTTTGTGTATAGGTATAATACGATAGTAGTATACGTAGTAGTACTAATGTACGTATGATAATACTAATGACTTCTGTTTCGGTTGTGAAGGGTGATTTTGTATAATTCATGTCATCAATCATGGAACGGCGTTTCAGAATTGAGTCACCGGAACGGCGTTTCAGGCTTTGTGTTTGGATCATGTTCCAATTTGAAATTTCGAATCATGTTTCAATTTCAAAACTCAAAATGAAGTACTACGTATGGCTCGGTGGTGAAACGGTTTCTTCGACAATTCATGTCAACAGTCATGGAATGGCGTTGCAAAGTTTGAGTTCCATTTTGGTTTCAATTGCAAATCACCAAATTACTGGGTTTGAAACTATTTGTCGGAAAATCTTAACATACATTACCGTATCTCAAAATGGATGATCGGTGTTTCGTACCGTTGTGGTTCGTTTTGGTAACGTTTTCACTTTTCGTTTGCAACGGCGTTGCAGGCTGTACCATTTGTTTACCGATAAAGTGGAAATATTTGTACATTGTTGCGTGATGTTTGTTTGTTGTTAGAGTTGCTGAGGTTTGAAGTTGAGTCGACTCTGTTTTCCTTTACCTAATTTACGAATCTCTTGATATGCGACAAAAAAAACACTTGTAGCAACTTAGATTGCTTTTCACACAATTTTATTTCGTTGTTCTCTCAATTAGCAATCAAACAATGCCGAGACTTACAAGAAGTAGCGCTAAACGTAACAAGGCTAATTCACCACCAGATGAAGTCACAGATGCAGCCGCAACTCCAACCAATGTAGCCGGCGCAAATGCGGCGGCACAAGTCAACGGTACTCCATCATCTACTCCACCACGAGATGAAGGGGCAGCCGCAGACCAAGACAGACCTTCAGGTAATAGTACCCCAACAACGTTGTTTGCAAACAATCCAAAAGCTCATCCGGTCAGTCAAGGGCGTGCAGTCGATAAACGAAGGCAGAGGAGACACCACACATCAATAAGACCATCACAGAATAAGAAAAGAACTCAAGTGGTACAAATACCAGCAGTCATTCCCGAAACACCACATCAAGCAGTCACAGGTGCCACTCAACCTTCGTCGTCTACGGGAAATGTAGGCGGTCGAAGTTTGTCATTGGAATTATTTGATGATGACTCCCAATACAAGGATCACACGGATGCAATGAAAAGACGTGTCAAAGCTTGTCTGAAGCAACAGGGTCCTAACGGATTCTCTGAGAATATTTTGACGGACGAACTCATCACTGCCGTCAGTCGTGACATCGAATCTGTCTTCCGCCATCTCATGAACAAGGTTTTCATTGTTACTAAACTTTCTTCTTCCGGAACCCGTCCTGACTTCAGAGAGCAAGAAACGTCAGACAAACCATCCTCGGGTCCTATACCAAGGGTTGTTGACGTGATGGTAAATCTTTTCCTACGTGACTCCGGGTCGCAGTTGACAAAGAAGGTCTGTATCTTGAATGCAAAGGAACTGACAACTCGTTTCAAGGAGTACAATAACAACTGTAATTCCGGATTATGAGTTAATTAATCTATTTTCTGTTTTTCCAGCGCTTAACCTGAATTCACGTATAATCCCGTGTTAAGCAATCCTCCATAATAAGACTGCACGTGCTTTCTCGTGTTGTAGATTAACTAATATTTCCTCAGTGAATTTGTCCGAGTAACGTGTCTCATTTTGTTTGTTTCTGACATATTCGGGCTTCGTGTATCCATTTTGTATGTCATTGATATTTCCCATATTTCATTGATATACACATGTATATCATTGACATACTTAGTATTGGATCCTAAGCCTCTGAATTTTCGTGTACTACTTTCTTGTGATATTTCGCTGTGTCCGATTCTTCTATCAATGATCTATTCATTCGATCGTGACTCATTCATTCTGTCATCGTGACCATCAGTTTGTTTTCTGTGATAGACTACCTTCGATTCCTATGTTGCCTTGTTGGTCTTCATATGCCCGAGTGTCTATCCATCAGCAATCTAATCTTCATCGTATTTCTCGTAGCTTCGTAATTAGTTGGTATTTCACCGCGCATCTCATTCATGTATGTGTGCGTGCGCGTCTGTCTGTTTTCTTATTCGTTCGTATTTAACCGCACGTAACGGTTATATCTTGTTTTTACTTAACAACACGATTTGCCGGTTGTTATACAAAATGAAAGAAAAATGGAACTCCTTCCAGTCAGCCCTCAACTCCGTTATCAAAGTCGATGAAAATACAACGGAAGGCGAAACACAATTCTCCTGGGTTCAAGGACAAGACGAATTATCGGAAGGCACGTCGCATTCTGTCTGGGCAAAGAATGTGGTTAACTACGACACCATACTGAAGTATATGAAAGTTTATTTAAGCTTACTGCGTTGGTACGTACGTTGTGTCCAATTCCCCCCTGCGCCTTCACTGGAAAAAGAAGGACCGTTTTTCAATCATAGATTTAAAGACGATGTAAAGAAAGGGAAGCTATACGTCCGGGAGATGGTCTCGTTCTTTGAAGGTCTTTCCTTTAACCGCGCATTGAGGCATTTTCTTTCCTCTAGTCACTCCTTTGATGATTTGGTGAAAGAAAGCAATTCTATTAGGGGTAACGAAGTTGTTGGTGGACCAATAAGAGATGGTGTCGCAGCAGTCGAGATAGTGCCCTTGACTGATTCCCAAAAATACCTCAAGTTGGAATGGCCCTCCGACGTGTCCAAGATACCCCTTGCGTTTGAAAAGGTCCTCATGTATTTGTGGGTATGCTTCCAAAGACAGAAGGCCAGAATTTTTGAAGCACTCAGCCTTGACCACTTCCCCAATGAGTCATTACTACATGACAATTTGTACAACAAACTATTGCCCAATCTCTATGAGTCTTCGTTTTTGATTGGAAAATACACAATAAAAGGAGTGGACAAAAAGGTGGGGATTATTCAATTCAACCTGTTATCTTCTCTTCACTTTTGCAAGATTATGGAGCACCGGAAAACTCTTAACCAGTTCTACAGAATAGGCGTTGACTTTGACAAAGAATTGGTCACTCTCTCCACTGAAAAGAAATCGGCCGAACGTGACATATTTGTGGACGAGTACAATGAAGAGAAGGAAGTTCACATGAAGACATTGTTGCAACATTACATCCTGAGTTTGTCCTGTGTTGACAATGTTGTTTCGACTTCTGACCAACTTGAAGAGGTGAATCTTGTTTGCGACAAATTGCTCGACTATGTTCTAACATCTCGTTTGTCACGTGATGCTGACGGTACACGTGTTTCGGTTAGTAGGGATATGGTTTCAAAGGAAATAATGAAGGCTGTACTTGGCCACGAAGAAGAAATTCCTTTTACCGTTGACCATGCACATGAGGTTCTGGACTATTTGTTGAAAGCAGAGCGAAGTTCTTTGTCGTCGCGCTCTAATCAAGGTGAACCTCACCGCAAAGATCGGTTATTCATTTTCACCAGTGACGGTGCTCGATCCGTTCAATTTGAAGAACCAAGTCCGCCTGAGCTTGTGAGAGGTAAGGAAAGTCGACATACTTACCCTATCGCAAAAGAGGACTACAGCTTATCCGTCACAAGGTTCCTTAATTTTGATGAGAACTGCACGTACACGGTGGACGATCGATTGTTCTGGGAACATACGAGATTCGTATTCAGTGATATTTTCATCACACGACCGGAAATAGTACTCGGAGCTTTTAATTTTTTTGAGAGGTCTTTGCGGTCTCTGACAACTTACAATTATCTACCTGAAGGGGGACAATTGTTCGTCCCCTTGACAAAGGAACTTTTGTGTTCGGTTTTCACTAACAAAAGACACCTGTTGGAAGCAGGCTTGCAAGTAAGTTTTGTTTCAGGAGAGGATGAAAAGACTTTACAATCCGATGGCGACTCATTGATCAAACTATTTGAAAAAATCAAGGTACCCAACAGTCAGAGTTACAAAGCTACCGACATTGCAAAGTGGGACTTCATGAAGAAACACTTGAAGAACTTCGAGAAGTTCATCGAAGAGAATGATAGGTATTCCGTACGATGGATAGTGTTCACTAACACAGAGTTTCATGAACCGGAATCATTCTTTCGATTTCCTTGGGAAGGCAAATTGACCGACAACTCTAGTGAACCCTCAATTGATGGAGGTAAGAAAAGCAATGATGATGAAGAAGAAGACGACGTAGAAGTAGTAAACGGCAACCTACCTCCCACAGAACCAAACGCAGTTAAAGAGAACGCATCCATGAAGGCAAAGAAGAAGTCGTTCCTCAGGAAACCAAAAAAACGAAACAAGACTGCATCAGACGAATCCAATGGAGAGCGGAAGTACAAGGAGAGGAAGGTCTCTCCAAACCTGGGCCACGTTGAAGATCTTGGATACCTTCTGCAAGTTCCTCGCCCAAAACCAGCCAACGTAATAAGACAGAAGCGCTCCGGAAACGTGAAGGTGTTGTTCGAAGATCCTGACCCGGTTATCTCGTATCCTAAATTTGCAATTGGTAGTGAGGTGACAATCACGGGTTTGCAAGCACCTGGAACTGGTGTTGTGAAAAGTTATGCAGCGAAGAAGAAGGACCAATATCCTCAATACCCTGGATACATGGTGCACAAGAAACTACAAGATGGTACAACAGTGAAGCGCGCCACCTGGTTCCCTTACGACAGAGTGGGATCGGATAAACCACAGTTCACCAAGTTGTCGGATGTATTCAAATAATGAAACTATGCTGTATTGGGTATACGTTCATAGCCTTCTCCACGCACCACCATAGAACACAAGAGCAAAGAGGGCATAAACGGGAAAGAATTTATCATATTACGGTGTACAAGAAACTACCGGATGGTACAACACCAGTGAAGCGCGCAACCTGGTTTCCTTACGACCATGTGGGGTCGGATAAACCACAGTTCACCAAGTTGTCGGATGTATTCAAATAATGGAACTACGCTGTAGAACACAAGAGCAAAGAGTGCCTAAGCGGGAAAGAAGTTATCATATTAGTACAACAACGTCGACACTAATAGTAGTTCTTCTTCTCCAACTTGGATTCAGATTAACCAAAACATTATTCTGTACGTAAGAAATAGTATTCAAAAGTAAAATAGAGTAATCTGACATTTACTGTGATTAGTCCATGAATATTGTTCCTGTTATGGGTGAAATGAATCATGAAGGAAACAGAAGTGACTTATTATCTGTCATAGTTTGTGTGACACCACCTTGTACTGATAAGTGCATTTGGGTACTGGATTTGTAGGGAGAAAAAAAATACTCTGCAATTAAAATATAGAAAATCGTATATTTACTTGGATTGAACCACGAATATTGTTGTTCCTATTATGGGGGACATGCACGAATCATGAAAGTAACAGAAAGGAAGTTATCTTTCAAAGTTTGTGTGTCACCACGTAATGAGTACCCAGGATTTGGAGGGAAAAAGCACAGTTATTTGCTATTATAAGATAGAAAATCCGAAATTTATTGTGAATAGCCCATGAATATTGTTCCTGTTATGGGTTAGATGAAACATGAAAGAAACAGAAGTGAGTTATCTGTCATACTTTATGTGTCATCATCTAATGAGTGTATTTGGGTCATGGATTTGGAGGAAAACACACAAATTTGCAACTAGAAAATATAAAATCCCATATTTCGTGTGATTTGTCCATCAATATAGTTCCTGTTATGGAAAAGTTGAATCATGAAAGAAACAGAAGTGAGTTATCTGTCATAGTTTGTGTGTCACCATCTACTTAGTGCATTTGGGACATGGATTTGGATGAAAAATACACACACATTTGCAATAACAAAGTAGAAAATCAGATATTTTGTGTGATTAGTCCATGAATATTGTTCCTGTTGTGGGTGAGATGAATCATGAAAGAAACAGAAGTGAGTTATCTTGCATAGTTCTTGTGTCACCACCTAATAAGTGCATTTGGGTCCTAGATTTTGAGTATAAATACACAGTAATTTGCTATTAAAAAATAGAAAATCACATATTACGTGTGATTGAACAATAAATATTGTTCCTGTTGTGGGTGAGATGAATCATGAAAGAAACAGAAGTGAGTTATCTGTCGTGATTTTGGTATCACCTGTTGTCGGTCAAAAATACACGTACTCTACTTACGTACATTCTACGGGAATAATATCCATTCTACACTTGAAAAGTTACTTATACTCCTACAGAGATAAAATGACTTCAAGTATCAAGATATCTACGTCACATCATGTGTTCTCTGTCTTATGACGAATTACACATGATCGACGACCGGTTTAGTCATCCCTACATACAACACTAACACAGGGATACCGGTCGAATACAGTAAAATACCAGTAACAGAGCAATCTCACGATATGCTCACATCTCTTTAAATTTTAACATCATATACCTTTGGTCGATTTTTAGAGTAACAACAGGTTATAGAGCCCTCTATCTCCGCCCGATCAGCACCTCAACTGACGGTTAACACCAGAGGCAATTGTGTGCTTAGCTCCCTGTGCGGCACATTCTAGACCTCCACTCCAGGTTTCGTTTCTTGCGGCGCCTCCCTTGCGGGCCGCACCCTGGACTGTACCTCGTCCTTCTGTTCCCAGCTTGTGGATCAGGGGGTGTACTCGCTATCACAAGCCTTGTAACCCACAACCAGCTCTCTGGATTACAGTTACAATTACAACCTAAAGACCACCACCGTCTTTAATGAAAGCCCAGCATTGCACCGGACACGCCGATTGCAATCACGACCGCCGCACCTTCGCTCGGTCATTTTGTTGGTTCCGCAGATTCTTCCTGCATCCTCGACCTACACCAAATCCATACTCCGATTACTGTTTCGGATCAATAACCACCTCGGATCTACACAAGATTGTTGTGAGCCTGCTGTTGAACGACTCCCTTCCCATCTCCCTCAGATCTTATCCGGATTGTTTGAGAGCCCGCTGTTGAGCGACTCCCTTCCAATTGTGTATTATCTCCTCCGATTCCCCATCGGTTCTTCCTTCGGATCTTCTTGACGGTCTTTCGGTCCTTCCTTCACATCTCCGACAGCCACCATTCATATCTCTTTGATCCCCGTCTTCTTCCGTCCACGGCACATTCCTTTGGTCTTTTCCGCCCCTCCGCGGAACATCCCAACGGTCTTCCGATATTTCGACCTCCCTCGATCGTTTCTCCAAAGAACGTTCTCTCCGCCGCCGACAACTTTGATTCTTTGTTTTCAGTTTCTCCGGACAATACGATTATTTCCCCACTACCATTTACGTCGACGCCACATCGAACGATAGGACGCCGACGCCGACAACTACAGCAACATCTACCCCGTTTACCTCCACGGCCTACAACTACAACTACAACAGATTCGACATTAAATCAATACTTCGTTTTTTCACTGACAAACACGATTCTTTGACGACGATCATTCTTCCGATTCTTTCGCACCTCCCCTCGGTCACTAATCGCATCACAAGAACGTTCCAACGACCATCCCCGTCTCCGGATATTTTTCCGGCTCCCCCGTTCTCTCCATTTCGCCATGAAGCTACAACTCACCGACTGGAACTATGTCAACGCCATACAGTTCTCGTTCATAGACGCTGACGAGATTGCCACCCAAAACTACCTGAATTCGGCGTACGCCAAAAAATTAACTGACCTCATCAGCCTCTCATCCTACAAATACGGCACCGCGACCCTCAGACCAGGCGCAATTCCTAACATCAAATCCCTCGTCGCTGAATCCATCACAAAAGATCTCCCTGACTCAGAGATATCTGCCAAATACAAAGAACACATTCAACTGCTTCTTGACAAGACTAACATTTGGTACGTTGACAACCACGGCATGAGACAACTGGTTCAAGATGATCAAGTACTGGCAATCGCGGCACGCACGGCGAGATACAACTATGATGGGAATAAGGATCCTACCATCCAGTTGGAACTCAGCATCCAACATTGGGGATTCCGCAGCGGATGGTACCCATACGAATTTGCCAAGGTCTATGACAAAAACGGTGGAGCAGCAGCATTTGAGACATCTCAGTCTCTGGAGCCAATGCCTACGGCTATGTCATATGACAATCGCGTGGCAAAGATCCTACAATTCTCCAGGAGAATCATCTCCCGCGAAAATGAATTTTGCTTTGACCTACCAGATCCCTATTTTGAGTACATTGCGTTCAAACAAATTTATCGCATGGCCTTCCCTCCCAGTTATGCATGGACATGGAAATACTCCCCCAACAGTGACTCTGTCTCCTTCCACCGAGTCCGATCCACCTCCTTCCGACGCTCCACTTCCTCTTCAAGTTGTCGTGTACGATGTCAGCAGGACAAGTCCCGTATAACTCCAATCCAATGCCAGGACAAGTCCCATGTGACTGCGTCATACGAAGCCCCATCTATCCCACCTTTGGCTCCTACTAATTTCGGATGGACCTTCAATCCTCAGAATGAAATTGCAACATTCCGACGTGTACCAAAATCTGTTCCCCCACCATCTGAGACACTTGCTGAGGACACTAACCATCCACACGCCGCTCCTACATACATCCGATCATTGCAACCTCCATGCCCTAATCAAAGTCCATCCAAACCGAATCATCCGCCCGTCCTTCGGCTCTCCAAACGACATCGGGATGCCCTCAGGGTCAAGCAGTATCATCTATATGCCAACATCTTGTCGATGCATTGGTTCTACGACACCTTTGACTGAACATTGCAACAGACTGCAACTTATCCTACGATAATTGCTTTATTCGCTACATTCTTCCATCACTGATAACGCCGACGCCACCTTTGACGCCGACGATTCTCTTCTTCCTTGGTCGGAACATTTCTTTGGTTATTTCTGCACCTTCGTGGATCATTCTGACGGCCTGTCGGTCCCGCCGGTTAACTCCTTCCTTCGATCATGCCCAACGGTTTTTTGTATCATTTACAACCATGGAATTCTATTGACCCATGGCATTTTCTTCTTTAAGTATGAATCGAGGGGTGTGCATCCGACTCCATGGTATATTGGATGACTGCATGGCGCTCAGTTTGGACGTGCACGTGCCAAAATTCCAGAATTTTTCTTGATACACTTAAAGAAATTTACTCCCTTCGATCCGTGCACTAATTTGCTAACCTCTTGCCAATGAATTGGTTTTACGATATCTTTGGCTGACGATTTGTATCATTCAACACCATGGCATTCGATTGAACCATGGAATTCAATCCCATAGGTGTTGAATCAAGGGGAATGCATCTGAATCAAGGGGTGTTCATTGGCTCGCCACATGACGCTTAATTTGAACACATTTCACTTCCAGCGTTTTCATCATAAGCCTCCACCACTCTACTTATGCTCCCCGCATGCCACACGGATCCAACTAAAAACAATTCACCGAACCGACTGATAATTCACCACTCCTCCACTCAGCGCTGAATCAAGGGGTGTGTTGCCGGTTCCGACGAATTCACGGAACTTACTCAAGACAAAGAGATCATTCAAAGCTTAATTAACATACGAGCTAGATGAGATCTAATACAGAGGAAATCTATTAGTCGACTTTGGACCCCGTTCTTCAATCCTTGACTTGATATTCTCCTTACATTCCGCTTGATATTTGATTCTGGAATCGATAGATCTTCTTCCTACCAAGGCAGAAATGAATCCCCTCCGATTCCATTCATTTCTACGACAAGTCTCTTTGAGATTCTACGACAAGATTCCCCAATCTAATCTTCTTTTCAATTCCGACTGATAACTCTTCTACTATCAATCAATCGTCTTCGAATCTCGATTCCCTTGTCAACGAAGTCGATTCAGATTTCCCAACCTCCTTCCCAGGATATGCATCAATATTCCGGCTGCCGATCACCGTATTCGACACTCAATCGATACTCAAGCTACGTGTCAAGCAGTCCATACTCAGGTTGATTTCTCCAATCAAATCGACAATTTCACTCAAGATCCTCCATTTTATTCGATCTGTACAATTTGTTCTAGGATCAAACCATCGACTCAATCATTCCGACCATCGGCCATCTCCTTTGGGCACTATGAGTCTCGGTTATCCCTTTGCCATCCTACTTGGGGCACAAATTGTTTCTACTATCCTGGAGGCGCTTCACGCCTTGCTTGCGATTGGTACACTTCTACGATTTGACTCTACGATCAGCCCCGGATTCCAGGGTGTCCACCGCATCTTTCTTTTACAATCATGGGGCACTCCTCGAGCGATTCTGTGACATACCTATCCTTGCATGCTCCGACTCTACAAGGCAATCTGTTTCTACCGCCTCGTTTTTCCCTTTTCTCCTTCTACGATTTGCACTACGGTCTATCGGTACCAATCCGCTATACAGGACAGCGTCCTGCATACCTGTCCGATCAACTGATCGTCTTTGTTATGACTCGATCACCATATGGATACGAATTCGATGCGCAGCATATAGACAAATTCCCATCCTACGTCACAACTTATGTCCAACAGGTGCACAATGCTGTCCAATCGGATTTCCCGCTTTGTCTTGTCTCCCGACAGTTGCTCAGTTGCCACCCCAGCTCGAATCCATCCACATCGCAATCAATGCGATGGAACAGTATACCTCCCGACTCTCTTGCACGGGCATTTTCTTCTGTACCAGACAGCTGTCGAACTCATTCGCAAGTCTTACTTTCCCATCATGTGGTATTACTTCAACAATCCTGCCACAAACCCCTTCCGCTCCAGGCCAGGGGGTGTCTGCCCATCGCATGACGCACCGAATCTCTTCCTATCACTATCGGGAACCACGCTTCATCAACCCCTTTGGTCCCCGGTTTTGTCTCCGACCAACGATCAATCCATTCTCTTGTCATCATTGATCTCCCCTCCGTTTGATCATCAAGCCAATTCCTCCTCTCGGAAGAGACTCTTTATCCCATCCGTGATATCCAATTGATTGTTTCCCACCTGGTTCTACTCCCAACATCGTCACGTCGCTGCGTCCCGCTTGCCATGATATCTTTTTCGTTCCTTTGTCAAATTCACAATGTTCCATTTTACCGCCTCTCAGATTTACCTCCGGTTCTCCTTCCTGCGATTAACGGTTTCTTCCTTTCGACTCAACTTCTTTGATTCGCATACATCCCAACAACCCCAGTCTCACTGGTCAAATCTCTTGATTGCCACTTGGCTCTATGACGACGTCACCTGCCAGATCACTTCCTACAACCATGGCATTCAATAGAACCATGAAACTCGCCCTACGGTTATGTATCATTTACGCCCATGGCATTCCATTGAACCATGGCATTCAATTCGGCACGTGTGAAATCAAGGGGTGTGCATCTACATCGACGGGAGTGCATCTGAATCAAGGGGTGTGCATTGTATAAACGCGTGACGCTTACTGTTGAACGCGTCTAACTTCCAGCTTTTTCCTCATAAGCCTCCACCCATTTACTTCTGATCCCCGCACGCGCCACCGATCCCACTGAAACCCATTCAACAAACTGCCAAATAATTCAACAGTCCATCACTACGTGTTGAATCAAGGGGTGTGTAGCCAGTTTGTGTAAACCCTACACACGCACATTTGCAAAACCTACTTAACGTGATACAAATGATGCGCGCTCAAAGGTAAATGAACATTCAAGTATCATGACAGAGATCCATTTCAAAGCTTAAATGCCATCCGAGCTAGATCCGATCTCAAACAGAAGGAGTCTACTGATGGGCGTTCACTTGATACAACCATCCGATTGAACACACCATGATCCTCTTGGACTACTCTTTATCGCATCCGTGATATCCAAGACGCTTCATCCAAGCACATCTACTCTTCTCTTTGGTTTTGGATTCCACTATAATCGACTCCATTCATTTCCAAGATCGATCAATCGTCATCGACGCTGCTTCTTCTACTCCATATTCAAATCGATTATCAACGTTCCATTTCTTCCTAAGATCAGCACCAATATATGATTCTACGGTACAAGATTCTACGGTACAATTGTGAACGACAAGCCAATTCCTCCTCTCGGACGAATCTTCTTCCCTCCGATTTTGGATTCCACCATGATTGATTTCTTCGACTCAATCGGTACTCAAGCTCAACCAATACACACGGCTTCGACTCCGTGGTATCATACTCCGATTAACCTTCCATCGATTTCACGATCTCTACATGATTCTCCAATTTGCTTCGACAAGTTTCATCCGATTTATACCATGGTCAATCCCTTTGTCGACTATCAATCCCTTCGTCGGCATTTGATGATTCATTCTGGAATCGATAGATCTTCTTCCTACCAAGTCAAGAATGAATCCCCTCCATTTCCATTCGTTTCTACGACACATCTCTTTGAGATCTTACTGTCTCTTACGAGTTGATGATTCGTTACCCATCCAATTGATTCCATCCAATCGATTCCGACTAATATTCTCATCGGTCTCGCGCGACCATCAGATACTCAAGCACCTCTGCTTCAATGCCACTCCGATTCTACGATTACAATCTTCCGATTCGATATCTAAGCTTAAGTTTTTAGAGTTCTACAAGATGGAGAACCGACTTGTAATTCAACACTCCTTCACTAAGTGTTGAATCAAGGGGTGTGTTGTCGGTCAAAAATACACGTACTCTACTTACGTACATTCTACGGGAATAATATCCATTCTACACTTGAAAAGTTACTTATACTCCTACAGAGATAAAATGACTTCAAGTATCAAGATATCTACGTCACATCATGTGTTCTCTGTCTTATGACGAATTACACATGATCGACGACCGGTTTAGTCATCCCTACATACAACACTAACACAGGGATACCGGTTGAATACAGTAAAATACCAGTAACAGAGCAATCTCACGATATGCTCACATCTCTTTAAATTTTAACATCATATACCTTTGGTCGATTTTTAGAGTAACAACATCACCACCTAATGATTGCATTTGGTGACTGGATTGGGAAGAAAAATACACACAAATTTGCAATTACAAAATAGAAAATCCCATATTTCGTGTGATTCAAGAATGAATATTGTTCCTGTTATGGGTTAGATGAATCATGAAAGAAACAGAAGTGAGTTAGTATCTGTCATAGTTTATGTGTCATCATCTAATGAGTGCATTTGGGTGATGGATTTGGACGAAAAATACACACAAATTTGCAACTAGAAAATAGAAAATCTGATATTTTGTGTGAGTAGTCCATGAATATTGTTCCTGTTATGGATAAGTTGAATCATGAAAGAAACAGAAGTGAGTTATCTGTCATAGTTTGTGTGTCACAATCTAATTAGTGCATTTGGGTCCTGGATTTGGAGGAAAAATACACACAAATTTGCAATTAGAAAATAGAAAATCAGATATTTTGTGTGATTAGTCCATGAAGGTTGTTCCTGTTATGGGTGAGATGAATCATGAAAGAAACAGAAGTGAGTTATCTGTCATAATTTGTGTGTCACCAACTCATAAGTGCATTTGTGTACTGGATTAGGAGCATAAATACACAGTAATTTGCTATTAAAAAATAGAAAATCACATCTTTCGTGTGATTGAACAATTAATATTGTTCCTGTTATGGGTTAGATGAAACATGAAAGAAACAGAAGTGAGTTATCTGTCATACTTTATGTGTCATCATGTAATGGGTGCGTTTGGGTCATGGATTTGGAGGAAAAATACACACTAATTTGCAATCAAAAAATATAAAATCCCATATTTCGTGTGATTGAACAAGGAATATTGTTCTTGTTATGAGTGAAATGAATCATGAATGAAACAGAAGTGAGTTATCTTTCATAGTTTTTGTGTCACCACCTACTAATAAGTGCATTTGTGTACTGGATTTGGAGGATAAATACACAGTAATTTGCAATTAAACAATAGAAAATCCAATATTTCGTGTGATTGAACAATGAATATTGTTCCTGTTATGGGTGAGATGAATCATGAAAGAAACAGAAGGGAGTTATCTGTCGTGATTTGGGTATAAACACCTAATGATTGCATTTGGTGACTGGATTGGGAAGAAAAATACACACTAATTTGCAATTAAAAGTTCCAAAATCAGATTTTTCGTGTGATTGAACAATGAATAATGATAGTGTAATGGATAAGATGATTAATGAAAGAAACAGAATTGACTTATATGTCAAGGTGGTTTGTGTGTCACAACCTAATTAGTGCATTTGGTTACTGGTTTTGGACAAAAAATTACAAGGGAACAACAGAACTATTAAAACTTTCATAAAGACTAAAGTATCAGCCTTAGAATTGGCAATATACTTTCATACTCTAACCAATCCATAGAATGAACAGTATTCATCCTTAAAACAACAGAAAGTAACAAACTGTTGCACTCAACAAAAACTTAGAAACAATCTTTATTTCTTAGGTTACTACTTGTTCATAGAAAAATAAAGAAATAGAACTAGTAGTAGGAACATAAAGTAAGGAGGGAAGTACTACGTATGGACCGTTCTAAGGGGGAGCCGAACCACGAGACACAGTTACTTGAATATAACCGAATCATTGCGAGATAACGAAATTTACACCACTTAAAGTGCGGTAAGAATTATTCCTTCACAGATTGCAACGAGTAATTGAACAAAAATACCTCGGTATTTGCCAAACGTAAATCATTATTACAACGAAGAGCAAAATGGAGAACATAACAACACAATCAGCGTACAAGAGGAAGCCATTGAAGCCTAGGTATGTTTTGGATTCGGCGGAGTACTGTGCAAGAATGACTGAGCTAAATGACGGTGACGAAAACAGCGAGAATAATCCATTCTTATATCATTTTGAAACTGGGTTCGATGCGCTATGTGCCGAAAACGGCAACTTGGTACTCACAATACTTAATGGATGCAACAAGATAGACGACGTTAGAGATAGACTCGACAGCCCAAAAGGGCATTTCGATGAAGAAGAAGCTTTAGAAATTTTGGAACAACGCTTGAAGTACGTAACTGAGGACATATTTCCTTTCTACAAGGAAGGCGACACTGATGCCGTTGACCACGTATGGGCTTTGGGTATCATTGTGGCACACATTTTATGCGGTTATCCGGCATTGAAAGGAACGGAGGACATACAGTGCTACAACAACGTGGGTATTGGACGACCAGTACAATCAGGAGAACGAGTGAGGCTCGAACTCAATGGTCATACAGTTCCACCAAAAAAATGGAGTAACCTTACGCCGGAAGCCAGAAAACACATAAAGCAATGCATACATTTTCACCCGGGTAACCGTCCCTGTCTGACAACCCTTTGGTTAAACGAGTGGCGCACAATGACTGAAGAGGCAATCATTGAAAAAAACAGTATAATGTACATCGAAGAAACCGACGACGGAAAGGAACGAAACAAAGAAACGAAGATAAACAACAACAATAAAAACAATTGGAATTCATTCATGAACAAAGCGAAAAAGCAGTCTAAGAAGAAAAAAGAAAACTCAAACAATTTGCAAACAAAGAGAAAAGGGAGGAAGAGGATAGAAAGGAGAGAAACATTGTGCACTGGCTACAACTTTACGAAAAACGTTGGAATTCACCGGAAGATTTAGAGGAATACAATAACTATCCCGTTCCTTCTGGTGCGTGGGGACGTGTGAAATAGTCCTAGTAACAAGAAGCTTTACTATGGAAAAACTTACCCCTACTTACCACGAATACGTGCAGAATCCTGTCGTACTTAAATACGTAAATATAAAAATTAACTACTGTGAAAAACGTTAGTTACAAATGAAAAAGTCAGAATTGCCGTTCCAGGAAGCTAAATCTGAAACGCCGTTCCAGAAATTTAAACCTAAAACGCTAATAAAGACGTTCTGTAAATTTTCCAAGACAGTGAATTGTTACCTGCAACACCGTTCCAGACACACAACACGGAAACACCGTGGCAAAAATCGTGCTGATTTTCCATTACAGGCTCATCAATGCAACTGGTTCCTTACAAATGAAGAAGTCAGAATTGAGGTTCCAGACAACTCAATCAGGAACGCCGTTACAGAAACTTAACCTTAAAACGAAAATGCATACGTTGTGCGGATTTCCTAAAACAGAGAATTGTTATCTCCAACACCTTTCCATACAATGTGCCTGTTTTCGGTTCTACAGATTTCAATATGAAGTGATGTGATACGGTACTAGTAGTAGGATGGGGAACATCAAAATAAATTGGTATCGTACAATCTAGTACCGTTACTAGTACTAATTGTTGGGAAATAGGAAGCGAATGTACGGAAGAAAAAAATGGCGCGGCTAGGCAGACAGTTCTTTTTGGTTGGCCCGCGCTCACAAGCCCGCTTAGACAAAGACAAATGTATTGCAAATTGCTGAATTCGTACAATCGATCACAAAACAAGGCAGCATAAAAATTCACAAAATTGCCAAAAACACCAACAATTGAAAAATTTGAAATACAAGATGACGAAACAAAAATGGTCCAACCTACCCAAGGCAAAAATAACACGTCTCCAAGAAAAGAAAATAGCAGAAAAAGCAACCGCAGTCAGGGATGGAGACACTAGAGATAATACCAAAAATACAGGCATTACAACCATGTCCAGCGAGACGAACACAAACATTGCAGCAACACAAAAAGGCACCACCACGACGGAAAGAGAAAAACCAATAAAAAGGAAAGCGGAAAACATTAGCATCATGGACAGCAGCGACAGCGACAGTGAAAGTGACACTGACAGTGACACTGATTCGAGTTTGGTTAGTGAAGACAATGATGGGAGCTCCAAAAAGAATAAGGATACTAGAGAAAATACCAAAGAGAAAAAAAGACAAAAAACTACGGAGGGCGGACGACAGAAAAAGAAAAACGAGAAAGAAAAAATATTAACAGAAATAGCGAATGAGGATCCGGATCTAGTACAGGATTGGGTGAAAACGTGGAGCAAAGGTAAGAAGGGAGAGAATTCTAAAGAGAATGCTGCAAAAACTACCAACACGGTACCATTGAAAACAGTGCGGGGCGGCGATAGCAGTGATAAAGTGAGTACATTGAGTGGTAGAACTATACATAGTATCGAAACGGAAACTATGAAACTATTGAAAACATATAAAGATACAATTGAAGGACAGGTGAGGGCATATGTGAAGAAGAAATGGTACGGTGGCCTGAAATTTATGACAACAAACACACTCTCCAATAAAATAATCGTGCAAGGAATCGATGAGTGTGTAATATCCTATCCAAAAGATATACCCATTAAGAAAATCTGTGAATACTTTCATAATGCAGTACCAAAAGCCCTGGCTAAATTGAGACACAATAATCAAACATTGGCTAGAAAAAATTGGTTTGGTAAGTGACGGCGTAATTGTTGAGTCATCTGGAAATTATGGTACTTTCGACATTCTTCAATATGTGCCTACGACAGACATACAACTAACCCAACCATACTATGATATCATACTGCCATTTGATGACATCACCGCAGTTGATAGTGAAATGGCAAAAGTGCCGGCATCATTCCCTGGTACTGTAGCTCTAAATACGGACTCGATGGAAATTCTGGCGAAAGAGTACCGGCGATACGGAAATGCGGCAAATGAAGAATTTTATTATTTTGTGACAAGAATCCTGTCTGCCATTAATCCGGGAAAGACGAACTTTAGGCTGAGGAAGACAAAGGATCTTATTAGTACCATCTTTAGTGTTACGGATGAGGCTTTTGCCCTAATGATAATTGACAACGAGTACAGAAATTGGGAAAAACAAAAGGAAATGAAACTTGATGGAACATACACGACACACAAACAAAAAAAATACATGAAAAAAAAATATTGCGATTCAAAAAGTGGAAGTGCAAATGGATGGGACAAAGAAGGACGGAAAGTGTTCACTAAATTGTGCAAGAAGATACAAACGTTAAGAGAAAATCCCGAAACGGGTATAAATTTGGAGAAAATGATGCTACAAAGATTCGACTCAGAAAGCAATCCTTCCAGTACTTTGTCGAATAATGGTGGCACTGTTGCCAGTAGTCTTGTTGAAGTGGAAAGTGAGGATGAAAACTATATTGATCCGGCATGGAGACAATTGCTTGACGAAATGGAGGAAGTTTAGGCCTTGTTTTCAGAATTGATACTGTTCATTTTGTCAGTCCATTCACTAATTTGACGAGGGTTCGTTCTGTGTGACAAACACGATTAAATTGTACAGAAAGAAGTACTCGTACATATCATACATATTTTGCATACGATAGTACTATTAGGCAAATTCTTTACACGAATAATTCAACTGTAGTGGTAGGTAGTCGCAAGCGATGATAGTAAATTTCAAGGGTTGTTTGTTGCAAGCACAAATATTAAATTATAAGGGTAGTGGGTAGCGAGCAATGGAGATACATTTTAAGGGTAGCGTGTCGCGAGCACTAATGTTGAATTTTACTGGTTGTGAGTCATGACGTTGCAAAATTCATATTTGTACATGTGATTCGCGAAGGTACGGGTAGGTGATATTAAAAATTAAAAATCAATATTCATGACCCAAGGAAAAAAATAATCGCGAACCAGGGGTTGAGAGTTAGAAAAATGAGCATGATACGAAGCGACCGAATCACAGGGGGGGTTTGGTTGTGAGTCATGACCTTGCGTATTTAATTCTAGTAAATGAGATTCGCAAGCGTACGGGTAGGTTTTATTAAAAATTAATAATAATTATTCATGACCCAAGGAAAAAAATAAACGCGACCCACGTATTGAGAGTTAGAAAATTATGCATGATACTGACCTAGTGAATCACAAGGGGGACTCGTGTTAAAATTACACACAAAAAGGGGTTGCGACAGTACCTCGCGACAAAAAAAAAAGGGGTCGCGTGACAGTTATCGGACGCGGTGATCATCAAAATACAGGGGACAACAACGGTAAGAAAAAAAGAGTGAAAACAAACACCGCAATTACTAACAAAGTGAGTAACAGTAATACCACAACTATGAACGCATCAAAGGGCAACAGTAAAAAAAATGGTTCCGACAACACAATTTCTACTACTACAAACACGGAAGAACAAAACACCATCAACCAGAGTAACGAACCAGCACTGACCATTACCAACACAACCACCACTACAGTAACGAACCAACAGAAAGAAGGAACAAAAACCAATGAGGTAGAGAAAACATCTAAAGGAGAATGCTACAATTTAGAGGATGTTGCGGAACTTGTCATGAAAAAAATCCAATATGACAAATTGGCACAGGAAGTGGCAAAACACTTACGGCAACAAGAGAGGGAACCACATATAGGGGTGGGAAAGGTAGTAATGGTACCTAAACAAACGGAGGCAACCATGCAGGGAGAGGCGACTGATAATGCCGGCAACACAAGAGAACGAGCAGTAAGTACAATTACAGACGAATATGGGCTTATAATAGAAAACGATATGCTTAAGGCTTTGAGTGATATGACTGAAACAGTGGACAAGCAGCTAAGGGATTACGTCAAAAAACATTGGTACCCCAACATGAAGTTCCCTATCAATGACAAGGTAACGGCGCATGTAATAAAAAAGCTGTTGGAGCAAGTGCGGTTATGAAGCCACCAAATATTCCACTTGCGGCATTCTGTTCCTTTTACAGGAAACGAGTAGGGACAGTACTGACTGCATTGAGGCACAACTCACAAACATTAGCGAAAAAAAACTGGATAGGTAAATACAGGTGGGAGAATTGGTTGTTGAAATTAGGAATTTTGGAATCTATTTTTGGTCCGACAACACTAACATGCTGCCCGTTGATACTGATGATACTTCCGTACAGACGATTACAGAAAAGGTCGAGTCCCTATCACATTCCCTGGTACTGTTGCAGTTATTCAAGACACAGAATATGAAAACACAGGTATTTTAAACCCTAAATACAGAACATGCAAAGACGCGGAAGATGAAGATTTTTATTATTTTGTTACAAGAATCATGTCGGCAATCAATCCGACAAATTCCAATTTCAAACAACGGAAGGAGAGGCACTTGCTGAGTGATATATTTACTATAGCAGATGAAGCATTTGCATTGGTACTGATCTACAATGAGCATCATGTATGGGTGAACCAGCAGCGGCGAAAGGGTGATGCCACAATTCCGCGACAAAAAAAATTCTGCGATTCAGACAGTGGAAGCAGAAATGGATGGATGGAGGAAGGACGCGAGTTGTTCAGTGGCTTGTGCGACAAAATTGGCGAGATGCGAAAACACCCAGAAACAGGAAGGAAATTGGAAGAAATGATGAGGGACAGATTTAGGAACGAAAGTTCGACAAATTACACCAACAATAAGCATGGCGATGCAAATATTACTAGTAGCAGCTCCACTAATTGTAGTGGACCAAAAAAGAAAAAGAAAAGAAACGTCTATATTGATCCGGCAATAACAGCATCGATGAATGAAAGTTTATCTATTGGTGAACTAATGTAGAAAATAACAGTACATACATAATACAAAACTACTACTAATCTTGAACTTAATTGAGAGAATATTAGAAATAATGGAGGATTCGTAATACGTTGCAATAGGAATAAATAAAGCATAATAGAATCTACATTTTAAAAAGGGAATATTGTAGTCAAGAAATAGAATACACAATTAGGAGAGCAGAATCGAATTGTTGTTTGGTAGATTAATATTTTGGAATTAATACTGACTCAAGATTTCTTTTTTATTCGTGAATAGAAGTAAGTGTTGTTCGTACAGAATAATAATTCGGTTCTGCTAGAGACTGAAATAAATTATTTTTATTTGAGAGTAGAGTGATGTGCATCACGCGCACAGAAATAGTGCTGAGTTTACATATACCCTTATACGATCGTCGCGAATTTCAGGGTGTCCAGAAATATTGCCGTGTTAAAATCACGCACAAAATTTGTGCGCGAGAAGTAAATTCGAACCCCGCGAAACAGTTCTCGGACGCATCTCATTCGTGTATGTGCGCGCGTCGATCTGTTTTCTTATTGGTTCGTTTTTAACCGCTGCTTTCTTATTCGTTCATATTTAACCGCACGTAACGGTTATATCTTGTTTTTACTTAACAACACGATTTGCCGGTTGTTACCACGTGCAACACATCGGAGTATTAGCGGGTCGTTGTGATTATTAGTAGTGATTTAGTGTGTGCATTGGAGTATTCGCGGGCAACAATTCATGTAGTAGCCAACAAGTTAAACTACCAAATACCAACTGTTTCTCCTCAATTTTCAGAGCCCTCCAAACATTCTTCGAAGAATTACGGAGCGCTCCCGAGGTTGGAACTTGGTCGAAGAAGAGATATCCGCGCGGTTCAGCGGAATACTCTGTGTCCAAGATCAGACTGCAGGCTGGCTAACAACAATCAGAGTCAGCGACGTATCTATTTTTATTGTCCACCAGGATTGGACTGCAGGCTGGCTAACAATCGGAGTCAGCAATTTACCTACTTTTTCCAAGAACGGACTGCAGGCTGGCTAACAATCGGAGTCAGCGTTTTATCTACTTTGTCCCCCAAAAATGGACTGCAGGCTGGCTAACAATCGGAGTCAGCAATTCTTTTTTATTTTTCATTTTGTCCACCAAGATCGGACTGCTAGCTGGCTAGTAATCGGAGCCAGCGACATTCAACAGCAGGATTGAAAAGAATTCACCGTGTAACGCGTACTGTACGAAAAGTCATAAGGGCAAATAACCTTATTCGTAAGGTTATTTAACTTGAGTGAATAATCGTCGGCGTTTCCATGTGGTTTGTCTCTTTACCAAATTTCCCCATCAGCTCACTCTTCGAAGAATTAACAACTCTAAAACACTATCATGCCCTAAAATCTATGTACAAACTAGTACTAATTCTACGTAATAAGGTACAAGCAATGTGATATTCCAATGAGAATATCACGGTGAATTATACGGTTAAAAGACCGATTGAAGATGGTTTTGCGTGTGTTTTGCGTCTTATTTATGTGTGCTTTGTATGCTAAGAATTACACGGTAATATGCCGTATAACCGACACGATGGTTTGACGATACGATGAGTAATTAACCTGTCGTCCGCTAAGGCCGAATGAACTGTAACAATGATTACTCTTGCTCACTAAATCAATCGATCGTAAGACCGATTGCATTTGCGTTTGTTTGTTACGACACATTTTTTCTAGTTTATCAGACCCACAGCACTCTACGAGCTGTGGAGGACGAATGGCGTTTCCATCGAAACGCAGTTGAGCTCGAAGACTAATCCGGACTAGCCTGATCAGCTACCGGCATCAACCCTCAAGGATGTAAAAGAGGCAATTGCCTGTGGAGCCCTGGAATAGACCAACACCAGGGCGGTCTCCCTGAAAGAAGAGACCAAAGAATCGAACCGAGGTGGTGGCTCCACCGGGTTTCGAGATCCAGAAAAAACAGGCAAGGGAAAAGAAGCTGGACGGCTCAGTCGAAAGGGCCGCCCAGGTTGGCATCAGTTGAAAGGAATCAATATCCAATCTGAGAACACTGATCTTTCACTGAAAACAAGACTGACGCGAGCTAGAAGATTGAGCCGCAAGTATTCTGTGGTGGAAAACAAAGACCGGAATGAACAGATTGCAAAGAGCATCTGCCCGCAAGAAGGAACAGATTGCAAAGAGCATCTGGCACGAAAACGAAAATCCAAAGATATGAGAACACCAATCCCCGAAGATCGGAAAGATCCAAAAATGAAAAGGAGAACACTAAATCCTCAAGAAACAATCTTTCAATCTTTCACCACAGAAATACAGAATGAGCAAAAAAATCCCAAGAAAGGATAGGAAAGCTCACAATCTTAATTTGCAACAAAAGCAAAAGCTCACACAAATACAGACAACCGGAACGAAAATTCGATCCGAACAAAAGTATACAAACCAGATCGAAAATTCGATCCGGATAAATACAAATCACTTGGCAGTCACAAACGATTAATACCCATCTCTCACATCCAACCCTCGATTCTTACACTCTTCCACCACATACCACCATCGATTGAATATTCAATATTCCATCGAATATCATCTATCGAATACTCCGAATAATCCGAAAACTCTCTTCAAAGTGACCATCCGACCATTAGAATACACAATTCACCACCATGGTACGAACTAGAGCGGACGGCGACATGGAAGAAACAAAAATGGAAGTGGATGAGGACGATCCACAGAATTCTAATGAAAACAATGGAAGAGGTATGCAAGAAAAGGAAGATTTGGAAGATAAAATCATGGAAGTCATGGAAAGGGCCTTTGAGGACCCAGAAACAAACTCAACCATGAAGAGAATCATCGACCAAGAAATAAAGAAGAGAGTCAGGGCAATGAGAGATGCAGAAAGAAGGGGTGTGAATCCAGATGACGCGGATAGTGAAAATGAAGAGGACGGACGAAATGATGCTGACCAAAATGCAGAGAACGCAAGAGCTGAACGACTGGGAAGAAGGTCGTCCCAACCCAGGATAAAAATCAGGGGATTCAACAATGGTAGATTTCTGAACCCAGAACAGCTTGCTTTCAGGAGCAGCCTAATGGATTTTGGTATTAACTATGAATCAGCTGAAGAAATTATGAGGGGAGGGATGTCTAATATTCGTGAAATTACAGACCTCAACAAGGAAAGCATTAAATCGTTCATGCATGGATTGAAATCTATCAGTCCGGACTGTCCTAATCCAAAAAGTATCCACTATGGTAACAGGCTATCATCAAGGCTCCTAACTTGGGCAAATTGGGCCCGGTATCAACCATTGATTGGAGTCAAGCCAAGGGCTATCGACTGGAAAGCAAACCCAAACAACCTGGAACTGCAGCAATTCAGAATCAAGATGATGGAATCAAGTGTGAAATCACAGGAAAAAGCAACTCCACCCGAGCTAAAGGATCTCACAAAATTCAGGGAATGGGAGGAAGGCTTCCGACAAAACCTGAGATACAGATTCAACTCCGAGGGATTTCCAATCTTGTATGTCATAAGACCCCAAGAAAAGGAAGAAGTTACTGACGAAGCCAGGGCTGGAACAGTTGGGCAAAGTACAACAGATACTTATCCAACTTGGAGTGATTACAATGAAAGATGTGGCGTTCTGTCAGGTCACCAGTACGATGAGGACAACAACGTCGTCTGGAGGTTGCTGTGTGATGCAACAAGAAAAGGTCCTGGTTGGGAATATGTGGCACATTTCCAAAACACTGCACTGAATTCTGGTAATGCCAGAAATGCTTTCATTTCTCTCATGCAACATGCTTACACTGATACCAATATCACTATGGTTCTGAATAAGACATATCAGGATATGAAAGATTCACACTACACTGGAGATTCCAAGGGTTATGACTGGAACAAGCACAAGCGAAATTGGACTGCTTTTCATGGGACAATTCTGAGATTTGAAAAGAATCATAACGAAAGAAGATTTGTTTGGGATTTTATCAATTCAATCAGTGATGAGCGACTTGATGCTGCAAAAGCAGATGCAATTGATGAGAGCAAAGACTATCGTGACAACTTCAATGAATGTTTGATTCTATTCACCAATCGTCTTGGATTGAAAAAGCTTGCAACCGGGAAGAGTAAAAGAGGTTCCAGAAGTTTGTATTCTATGGGCACAACCAGCAACAAAAAGCAAAAGACAACTGGAACCTTTACAGGAAAAGTTGAGTGCAAGCCTTACCCAACAAGTGTTTATAAAACAATGTCAAAAGAACAGCGCCAGGAGCTTTACCAGATGAGACAGGCTAAAAAGAAAAGAAATCTCAAGGCTGCTGAGACTAAAAAGAAAGAAACTGAAAATGAAGGCGCGGGTGACAGTTTTGGATCAAAATCTAAGAAATGACATAATAACCGGACACTAGCACTAGAACACAAATTGTTAAAAATGGTGAGCCGGTCATTATACCAAATGAATGTCCCTGTAGGTTTTGATGATGGGGAAAATGAAGAAGGATATTGTGAGTTAGACTCACATGCAGATACTACCGCAGCAGGAAGCAATATGGTATTGCTGAATCCTGACCAAATCACAACACACGTTGATGTTGCACCTTTTTCTGAAGAATACAAGCCCATCAAGAAAATCCCCATTGGAAGCTGTGCGACTGCATGGACGAATCCAACATCAGGCCAAGTATATATCATAGTGTTCCATCAAGCACTGTACTTTGGGGACAAATTGAAAAACAGCTTGATATGCCCAAATCAAGTGAGGGACTGCAATTTCAACTCAGTTGAAGAGACACCTCGCCAATTTGATCCAAGATCCAAGCATGGAATTACAATTCAAACTCCACTGGAGGATGATGATCCGAAGAAAGTTTTTATCAAACTGAGTATGAGAAACGTGATCTCATATTTCCCCACAAGAAAGCCCACAAGAATTGAGCTTGACGAATGTCAACATTTGATAGCAACAAATGATACCCCCTGGGATCCACATTCACTGAAGTTCAGGATGGCCGAGCTAGCCATTGACAATGGAGATCCAATTTCAGGGGACCAATTCAGCCTTCAAGCTATGTCAACCGAAGAGGACCAAGCAATGGAGGAAAGTTCTGTTGTAACAGAACCTGCTAGTAATGTTACAAATAAACTTCCCAAGACCAGCTTAGGAAAAGAACGGCATCCAAGTGTCATGCAGCAATGCAAACTGATGAGGGTCCATCAAGTATCCACAAGGAGAATGCTAACTGAATGCCAGATTGCAACAGATGGAAATATTGCTCATCGGATTTCTTCAGTAAGGAATATTTCAAGCGCGCGAAGGGTAGACCAATTTTTGTTTGATGATACAGAATTTGACTTTATGGAAGCTCCTGAAGCAGAATCAAAACAGGCCCCTAGCTTGCAAGAAATTGACAATACACTAGAAAGAAGGTCTCTTGACAGAAGAAATCAATGGGGGCCATCAGTGATAACGATTGAAGGTCCAAACAAAGTTGACTGTGAACGCCTAGCCAAAACTTGGAACATTAGTTTTAAGAAAGCTGAGCAGACATTGAAAGTCACGACGCAGAAGGCACTCAGGAATTTGCAATCACCATTGATGAAGCGGCTGCCTACTCAGCGCTTCAGGAACAAGAGAGTCACACAAGGAACCTGGTACACTGATACATGGCATGCAAGAACCACGAGTATTATGAGGCAAGAAAAATGTGCACAGATCTTTACAAATGGAAATGGGTTTGAAGTATTTATACCAATACAGGACAAATCACAAGCTCACCAAGGACTGAAGACATTCATTCATGAAATTGGAATTCCAGAGCATTTGATTTCTGATGGTGCGCCAGAACAAGGATCCCCAAGAACCTACAAAACACACTGGAATTCAATTGTAAAGCGCAACCATATCCATCAGACATTCATCCAGCCGCATTGCCCATTCCAAAATCGGGCAGAACAAGCAATTGGCCATCTTGGTAGTGCAATCACAACCAAGTCTGCAAAGAAGAAGTCACCGAGAAGATTATGGTCATTTTGTGGTGAACTATGTGCTAATATCAGGCAGCGAACAGCCTCCAACAACCCTTCTTCAATGGGGAGAACCCCATTTGAATTGGTCCATGGCTATAGACCGGATATTACATTATATACTTCATCAGAATGGTATGATTTTGTGTTTTATTATGAAAAAGGTGATTCTTCCACCCGAGGTGTTGAAAGGCTGGCGCGATGGTTGGGTCCCTGTGGAAATAGGGTAGGTGGGGGGGATTGTTTTTGGCTACTGCCCGAGTCGGCAATACCAATATCTACAAATTCAATAAGACCCGTCAAGGAATTTGAATGGCGGGACAGAGATATCCTCAGAAGAATGGAAGCAATTGACAAATCAATTGAATCCAAGATTGGAGATGAAGTAAAGGATAGCGCATCATTCTTCCAGGAAAACTACCCAGAGCCCCAAATAGAGCTATTTGAGAATCAACCAGTAAGAACACCGGATATGAAACTTGAAATGGCTGAGCCAGAAGCATCGGTAGAAGATGTTGATGAACCAGATGAATATCTGGGAAATGAAGTAATCATTGAAAGAGGTGATGAAAGACTCAGGTGCGTTGTCAAGGACAGGGTTCGCGACTTGCAAAACAGACCAATAGGAATCAGAAATGAGAATCCCATACTAGACACGAGGCTGTATAAATTGCAACTACCTGATGGCACCATGGAGGAATACACGGCAAATATTGTTGCAGAAAGTCTATACAGCTCTGTTGATGATGACGGGAGGATGTTCACTCTACTAGATGAGCTCATTGACCACGAATGCGACAACACTGCACTAACTGATGATGAAGCCACGACCATAGCAAAAAATGGCAGGAAAACCCATAAGCCGACAACTAGGGGTTGGAGAATTCTTGCCAGTTGGAAGGATGGCACTGAATCATGGTGTAAGTTAAGTGATGTGAAAGAATCATTTCCAGTGCAATTAGCCGAGTATGCAGTTTACAATAATCTTGAAAAATCACCAGCTTTCAGATGGTGGGTGCACAAAATTTTGAGGAGGAAGGATCGAATCCTTAAAGCGGCCAAAACAGCAAAGTATTGGTTGAAGACTCACAAATATGGAGTTGAATTGCCACATTCAATCAAACAAGCGCTGGCTATTGATAAGAAAACAGGGACCGGCCACTGGGAAAGAGCAATTCATAAGGAAATGACAAATAATATGGCAGCGTTTGAATTTTCTGATGATGATGTTATTCCAGTTGGCCATAAGCAGATAACAACTCATATGATTTTTGATATCAAGCTTGGATCCCTAACAAGGAAGGCCAGGTTGGTAGGGGACGGTCACAAAGTCCCTGCAGTGGCCAAAGAAAATACTTATTCATCGGTTCCCAGTCGAGACTCAGTAAGAATATTCTTTCTGCTGGCAGCGCTGAATGATTTGAAGGTTCTATCAGCTGATATTCAAAATGCATACTTGACAGCCCCAATTAAAGAGAAATACTTCCTAAAAGCGAGAGCAGAAGATGGTTTTCCACCTCACCTTGCAGGAAGGCCTTGCAAGATTGTCCGCGCATTGTATGGACTGCCGGTTGCTGGTGCATCTTTCAGGTCATACCTCACCCAGCACTTGAGAGATCTTGGATATTCACCTTGCAAGGCAGATCCGGATGTGCACTTAAGAATTGAAACCAGGAAAGATGGATCCAGATACTGGGCAATGCTCATTGCATACGTAGACGATATCTTATGTTCTGGCGAAGATCCAAAGTTCCAGCTTGAAAACATTGAACGAAAGTTCAAATTGAAGGATGATACGATTGAAGAGCCAACTCTGTATTTGGGAGCTGATATTGGGAAATTCTACTTTGAAGGTGATTCAAAGCCAAGATGGTCATTATCAAGCACTAAGTATACAGCGAAAGCTGTTGCAGCAGTCGAACAAGAGTTAGGAACTGAAAAATATGGCTACAAGTATCTACCAAAATCAGCATCCAGTCCACTGTCACATGATTACCGACCGGAAATTGATATATCAGAAGAATTGAACCCTGAATTGCAAAATTACTATCAAGGTTTAATTGGAGTTCTCAGGTGGATTTGTGAACTAGGAAGACTTGACATAGTAATGCCAGTCTCACTGATGTCAAGGTATTTGGCACAGGCGAGGATCGGGCATTTGAATCAGTTGTTTCACATATTTGCATATTTGAAAAAGTACAACAGGTCAAAACTGGTTTTTGATGATACTGTACCAAGTGTTGATGAAAGTAAATTTCAAAAATGTGACTGGTCTGAATTTTATCCTAGTGCCGCTGAAGTCATACCAACAGATATGCCTGAAGCCTTGGGAAAGCATGTAACTATGAGCTGTTTTGTTGACGCCGACCATGCCGGATGCAAGGCGACGAGAAGGTCTCATACTGGTGTTATTATCTTCATTAATAATGCACCGATCATTTGGTTTTCCAAAAGACAAACAACAGTTGAGACATCAACTTTTGGATCTGAAATCATTGCTTTGAAAATTTCAATCGAATTGGTTGAAGGTCTAAGGTACAAGTTGAGAATGATGGGTGTTCCAATTGATGGGAGCACAAATGTGTATTGTGATAATGATTCAGTTGTCACAAATGTTACACGACCTGAAAGCCCATGTAAAAAGAAGCACAACAGCATTGCATACCACAAAGCGCGTGAATCTATTGCAGCAGGAATTATCAGAGTTGCAAAGGAACCAGGTTCAACAAATATTGCTGATTTGTTTACAAAGCTAATGAGCGGCGCTGTTTTCCGGGAACATTGTTCTCGTTGCATGTGGTAAAGTAAAGAATCAATCATTTGGTGGAATGTTCGATCGATTGTTCGATTGAAGTAACAAGTTGATTTTATGTTCGATCTGCAATGAGCATTTCGAAAAAATGGATAATTTGATCCATGAATACAATATATCAAACTGGCAAGGATCAGGGCAAAATGCCATGATACAAGCCAGAATGAAAGGCAAAACGCCGCCCCATTTCTTTTTGATAGGGCCTCTGATGGTAGACTGGATACAGTTTGGTATTCAACTCACGATGAACATATTAAGCCATAGAATCCAGCCGCTTAACGGTTGGAGGATTTATGACTGAAGGGGACTGAAAAGAATTCACCGTGTAACGCGTACTGTACGAAAAGTCATAAGGGCAAATAACCTTATTCGTAAGGTTATTTAACTTGAGTGAATAATCGTCGGCGTTTCCATGTGGTTTGTCTCTTTACCAAATTTCCCCATCAGCTCACTCTTCGAAGAATTAACAACTCTAAAACACTATCATGCCCTAAAATCTATGTACAAACTAGTACTAATTCTACGTAATAAGGTACAAGCAATGTGATATTCCAATGAGAATATCACGGTGAATTATACGGTAAAAGACCGATCGAAGATGGTTTTGCGTGTGTTTTGCGTCTTATTTATGTGTGCTTTGTATGCTAAGAATTACACGGTAATATGCCGTATAACCGACACGATGGTTTGACGATACGATGAGTAATTAACCTGTCGTCCGCTAAGGCCGAATGAACTGTAACAATGATTACTCTTGCTCACTAAATCAATCGATCGTAAGACCGATTGCATTTGCGTTTGTTTGTTACGACACATTTTTTCTAGGATTGGTATCGACGAATTGATAGGGCCAATTACAATTAACAATTTACATCGAAATCGAAATACGACAATTTACTTACGTATCCACTTTGAAACAATTTACATCGGAATCGAAATACGGTAATTTACTTCCGTATCCACTTTGGATTTGAATACAACAATTTACTTACGTGCCTAACTATTAAATTCCTTTCGTACGAAAGTGAGGGAACGACAGAACAGTACTTGAACTTACGTAGATTTCTACGTAATTTGCAGTACTACAGCTGGAATGGTACGATACTACCGATCGAGTCATATGCACCTCTGTAAGCAGGATTGGAATATTCTTCTCGAAGACTAAATGACCGGGAAGGCCCATACTTTCTGTAAACAGGATTGGAATATTCTTCTATCTATGGTAAATGACCGGGAAGGCCCATTCTTTCTGTTTTCACGACCGAAGTTCGATACTTAAGATCAGAAGCAAGGTTCGTTCACGACCAAATTGGAATGTTTGATGACTGCATCCAGCTCATATCTTATGGAAAATGACCGGGAAGGCCCATTTCTTTTCTGTTTTCACGATCGAAGTTCAATACTTAAGATCGGAAGCAAGATTCCTTTTGTTTTCATGACCAAACCAAAGTAAATTGCCTGGTTCCGGTATAGCCTGGTTGATACTTCCAAACATGTGTTTCGATACTCATGATCAAAAGGGAGGTTCGAAGAAGCTTCTTGTAACAGCTGTTTCGATGATCACGATTAGAAGGAAGCTTCTAATCGAGAAGGAAGCTTCTCATGATAGCATGTGATTCTACAGTGCTGTACGATTAGCGGTGTACTGTATTCATCACTGCACTAAAAGAGATATCATGCTCTCCAGCAAGATTACTCTTTTATCTTATAACAACCGGCAAATCGTGTTGTTAAGTAAAAACAAGATATAACCGTTACGTGCAGTTAAATATGAACGAATAAGAAAGCAGATTGACGCGCGCGCACATACGTAAATGAGATGCGCGGCGAAACGCTAACCAACTACGAAGCTCCGTGAAATACGAAGAGCAAGATTAGATTACTGATACTGATGGGTAGACACTCGGGCATATGAAGACCAACAAGGCAATATAGGCACCGAAGGAAGTCTATCACAGAAAACAAACTGATAGTCACGATGACTGAATAAATGAGTCACGATCGAATGAATAGATCATTGATAGAAGAATCGGACACAGCGAAATATCACAAGAAAGTAGTACACAAAAATTCAGAGGCTTAGGATCCAATACTAAGTATGTCAATGACAAATATTAAGTATGTCAATGATATACATGTGTATGTCAGTGAAATATGGGAAATATCAATGACATACGAAATGGATACGCGAAGCCCGAATATGTCAGAAACAAACAAAAATGAGACACGTTACTCCAACAAATTCACTGAGGAAATATTAGTTAATCTACAACATGAGATTACACGTGCAGTCTCATATGGAGGATTGCTTAACACGAGATTATACGTGGATTCAGGTTAAGCACTGGAAAAACAGAAAATAGATTAATTAACTCATAATCCGGAATTACAGTTGTTGATTAACAGTCGCAGCTTCATACGAAGTCTATATAACAAACATACCTACGAGTTACAACCCATTCCGGAAGTATTCCTACAAGTTTCCTACGAGAAATTTCCTACTAACAAAAACCGATGATTAGAATTTATCGATCGCGAACTTTGGTAAAATCCATACTCACTTGTACCATTGAATCAAATCTAACACACTGGTACGAAACTATCGAAATAAGTGATTATCTCGGACGCAAGCCATTGAATACTACTGAGACTTGGCTAGAACAACAAAGAAGAATATCAACACAAAAATAAAAATAAAAAATATATAACAAGAAACAAAAACAAAAATAAAAATACATAACAATCGAAAAGAACATACACGACAACATGCCAACCTTTACTAACAGATTCTTCCAAACTCTGGGTGCAGTTACTTACCCGGCTTTCTACATTATGAGAAACAACGATTGGTGGAGACAGAATGAAGCAACCGATGTATCACAGGATACAAATGAGGATGAGGATAACCAGATTCCAACGACAACAAACAGTCCCCCGTCCCGACGCAATCGACGATCAAGACGAGAACTATCATCATCGTCGTCTTCGTCTTCATCTTCATCATCTTCTTCATCATCAGAAAGTGACGATGAAAATAGTGGTTCAAGACCTGGCGGAAGACCTGGCAGACGCAGAGATGCAGAACTGGTTAATCTCAGAAGACAAGCAGCAGAAGCCAAACGTCAAATGGAAGAAATCAACGCACTAAAAGAAGAAATGAGAGCTGCAAGAGCACGAGGACGGGAAAAAGAAAGAAGATATGAAGCAGAAATGAACACCCTGAGACAAACAATTCAAGAATCATGCAACAAGGATGACGAGATGGAAGCGCTTAGACAAGAAGTGAGGTCGGCCAAAGAAAAGGCAACGGGTCAACAGCTACTCAAGGCAAAACCAATCCATGATTTTGATGGCCAGCAAGAAAACTGGACAAAGTGGAAATCCGATGCAACAGCTACTTTTGCAGCCACAGGACATGAGGAGATTATGAATGATGCAGAGGCGGCCCGGAATGCACCGAGCAAAAACAAGGCACTTTGGGGAACATTGTTGTCGGCGTGCAGTGGCGGTAGTGCCCATTCCAAAATAATCAAGCATGAAGATACATTTGATGGTCATGCGGCATGGCAAGAACTATTGGGCTGGTATGATTCTGACAACCGGCGAGAATCTTATGCTGAGACACTGAAGCTTCGTCTACGATACAACCTGTTGCACCCCAACGGCAATATTTCTGAGTACATTAACACTTTTGAATTGACCTATCATAAACTCCGAAAAATTCCACCATACCACATGACCGAATGGGATGCAAAAAGTATATTCGCTCGGAATATTCGTGACCCCAACCTGGAGAGATTCAAAGAAGAATTGCTGGAACATAAAACCGACAGGACCCTAGAAGCAATGATTATTAAGCTTCGCATCCATGATGAAGAACTTGCTCGCACTGCATTTGATAGCAACAGAGGAGGCCACAAACGCGTCCGACGCACCCCTGATGGTCCTAACAAAAGACAACGTACGGGTTCCTCCGGCACAGGCACTCTTACAGGGACTATTCACCCTAACCTCAAAGGTATCATCAGAATCCCTCCAGACACATGGCAAGAGCTTTCTCAACCGTACCGCGATTGGGTACTCAAATACAACCAAGCCATCCGACACAGCGATACTCTACCACTTACTCCAGAGGGGGTTATTGTTGGTTCTCCACAAGATGATGGAATGAATCATTTCATCCCTAAATCTACCAGCCGTCAACGGAGAGTACGCCGGGTAATGAATCCCACTACCAATTTACCTCCACTCGAGTCACCGCCGCTGCCCTTATCTTCTCCAGCTGAATCACCCACTCCGGATGCTGATAGCGACCAAGATAGCATTGGAACGATTGATGAAACTGAATTATTTCCTCCAGGCTCTACTGCCCTCAAAACGGTCCGCTTTCGTCTACATTCTGGGGGGGACGATGCTGAAGTAACACAGAATGCATTGAATTCGAATCAGGCAACGCAGAATGCGGTAAATTCGGCAACACAGAATACAGTGAATTCAACACCACGAAGAAACGCATCATCCTATTTTTATACAACCCGAAGAAATAAGATGGAAATAAAATCTGAGGAAAGCGATGATGAGGATAGTGGAAAATGAGGATGAGAATGTGAATTGTAATGGAGAAGATGTACCAGATCTTGTTGCACGAATGGAACCGGATTCGGAAGATGAAAAGGAAATAGAACGGGACCGCCGAAACGTAACCAGAAAAATTTACCAAGGAAGAAGACCGAGACGAACAACAGGCAATTCAGCAATCACAAATATACATCGATACAGAGAGGTTCAACAAAATGATAATATTGCTGTTATTGACAGTGGTGGAGGAAGAAGACCAACGGTTACAGAACAAGCATGGCTTCGAATTGGAGGAGAAACTGGAATGACGTCTGCAATGAGGCCGTACATGAGTAATGATACCAGTGCCTATGTGGAGCATCCAGTTTGCAGTGCTGTAACGAAGGCCTTTATTCCAGGAAGAGAAGATCCAGTACTTCTAATGGTCCACTATGCCACTTATGTGACCAAGGATAAAGATCAAACTGATGGTGAATCGCTATTGACAACAATCGATATGGGTGATCATGGAGTACTGGTGAATGGAGTGCAACCACAGTTGAGCAAATGTGGGATTACAATCGGAACGACATTTCTACCATTTTCATATGATGATGAAAAAGTTTATTTTCATATTACCAAACCGACGGAAGGAGAAGTGGATACATTGGAAAGATTTGAGTTGAACAGCCCCGCACCACCAGATATGCGCAAATATCCAATGTTGAGAAGAAAGAGAGCAAGAGAAACATTCAAATTTGCAAAACTACCAATATTAGAACTTCGGAAAAGGTTTGCTATGTTACCAGAATTGACTGTTTTGAAAACATTGGAAAATACTACCCAACACTATGAAGAAATAGAAGAAGAAAATCGGGAAGTCCCCAGGAAACATTACAGGAAAAGATTCAAGGCATTTCATTTCAGAAGACAAAATGAAACAGTGAGCACTGATTACACATACTTCTCGAAAAAGACATCTCAAGGACACAACAGGGGACAATTTTTTAGTGGCACCAAGACAAAGCTTTGGTCTTTTCATCCTCTGAAAACAGAATCCCAATGTACAAATGCGTTACAGGATTATCTTCGAGAACATGGCGCTCCTGATACTATACTCAGTGACAACGCAAGATCTGAAACAGGGGTAAAGTGGACTCAAATTCTTCGGGAAAATATGATCAAGACCAGAACAAGCGAGTCACATCACAGCCATCACAACCTATGTGAAGCTGAATGGGGAAGATTGTCCAAGATGGTACAAAACAGTCTACGTATGTTTCAGGCGCCAATCAGTTTAGCACATTGGTGTGCAAAATGGTGCGTGTCAGTTAACAATTTGGCAGCCAGAAAGTCTCTGAATTGGAAAGTACCCCTCGAATTGCACCAAGGCTGGACACCTGATATCTCGCACCTGAGATTTCATTTCTATGAACCAGTGTGGTATTTTGAGCCACGATTCAAGAGTCCCAAAAACAATATGTTGAAAGGGAGATTTCTGGATTTTGCTGAATCAACGGGGGATGCAATGACCTATTATATTCTGACTGAACCAGATACACCAAAACAGAAAAGACAAGTGTTGATGAGATCGGTAGTTAGAACAAGACGCAAGGAAATTGGTACCAAAGATGAATATGTGAACGACAACCCGGAGGCAGAGAAGTTTACTCTTTCTCTGTCAGAGCATCAACAGAACATGGAAGATATCAAGAGCACTGATGAAGTCCCATTGTTATCTTCAGGGGAGAAATTTGTCGCGAGCTCTGAAGGAATAGAAATTTCTACTAGCACCAATCCAATGGAAGACAGTGATGAAAATGACAATACAACTTCAGGGGAGCTTGATGCCGATGAAGAGGAAAACACGTTGGACATGGAAGAAGAAATGTTACCAAGTGATATAGATGGATGCAACAATGCTGAAACACATCAGGATATCTTGGAAAGCACAGAAGTAAATTTGGATATGGATTTCCGGAAGATTTTGGATCATTTCTGGGAAAATGGGATTTTGGTATTCAAGGCGCAATACATCGATGAGCTGCAAGGCAATACAGTCTTGAATACTCCATTCCCACAATTGAAGAAAGATCAACCACTGGCATGTGCAAAGTATATCAAGGAGTACATTGTTGAAAGCAGGAGAGGAAATAACAGGCCGTTGAATGTATGGGCAGAGCAAGTAATAAAACAACAATCTGGTATTGTCAGAAGAATACGATTCATGAAGTCCCTAATACAAAAGAGTGTTCAACGCGCAGTCAAGAAGAAACCATCCAGGAATCAAAGATTGGCAAAGAAGAAGAATCGTGAAAAATTTGGACAGAAGATTCCAAATACCTATGAAGAATGTATGCAATTCGATGCAGAAGCTGGCAATACAAAATGGAAAGATTCAATTCAGAAAGAGATGGATAATTTGGAACGTCTAAAATGTTTCAAATATCACTCAGCAGAAAAAATATTTCCGAAAGAAGAAGGTTGGCAACAAGCAAGATTGCAGATGATATGGGATATCAAGAGCGAGGATGGCAGGTACAAAAGTCGTTTAGTAGCAGGAGGACACAGAGTTGACTCGAGTGAATACAACACATACTCCAGTCAAATCAACAGTTTATCTGTGTACTTACTATTTCTAATCGCCCAACACCAACAACTGGATTTGATGACAGCAGATGTGGGAAATGCTTTTCCAACTGCACCGGTTCAAGAAAAAGTATGGGTGTGGGCTGGAGACGAGTTTGGTGAAAAGAAAGGATGCAAAGTAGAAATACAAAGAGCGCTGTATGGACTGGCAGGTAGCGGTAGAGCTTTCATGGATTTTCTGGCTGACACACTCATGAATTTGGGTTTTCGACCGTCAAGAGCAGATCCAGATTTATGGCTACAGAAAGAAGGAGAAAGCTATACATATATTGGTACTCATGTCGATGACCTTATGGTAATAGGAAAGAAACCACAAGATTGGATAGCCAGAATTGAACAAGAATTTGCACTGAGAAATGTTGAATCAGAACCCCAGTATTACCTTGGTACAAGTCTTACAAGAATCAAGGATGGTCGATTGTTGATGAACTCTACAAAATATATCAGTGAAGTGATTCGGAAATATCAAGAGAAATATTCAGTGACTCTCAAGAAAGAAAATCTACCAATGAAAACTGATTGTCACCCTGAACTGGATGATTCTCCATTACTGTCAGTATCTGAACACAAGGAATTTCAACATATTATTGGCTTAGGACAATGGCTGGTATTATCTGGAAGAATCGACATTGCGTTTGCAGTATCATCATTATCAAGATTTGCAGCTGGGCCAAGAGAAGGTCATTTGCGGATGGCTAGACACATTTTGGGATATTTGAAGAAATACAAGAAGAAACGAATTCTAGTGGATTCAAGACCTCCAAGGATCAGTTCAAACGGTGATGTCAAACTCAAGTATAAAGAATTCACACATCATTACAAATACTACAAGGAAGAACTGGATCCAATGTTTCCTGTGCCATTAATCCCTGAAATGGACTTGAATATATTCTGTGACAGCGACCATGCACATGATTTAGTTACTGGAAGGAGCATCACTGGATTGATTGCATTTGTTGGGTGTATGCCAGTCTACTGGAAGTCAAAGAGACAAACGTCGGTTCATACCAGTACATTTGGAGCTGAATTTACTGCCCTGAAAGACGCGGTTGCATTGGCTATTATGCTCAGGTATCATCTTAGATCGATGGGAGTTGTAATCGCCAAACCAGCAGAGATCTATGTGGATAACAAAAGTGTAGTAATTAATTCCACCAATCCTGCAAGTTCACTCAACAAGAAATCAATTGCACTGGCCTACCATTTCGTCAGACAACACCAAGCTGGAAAAGTCGTATCTATCAGCCATATTAACTCACAGGACAACTATGCAGACATTCTGACCAAGCCGCTAAACAGTAATGCATTCAGGAACCTTCTAAATGAATTCATGACAATGTAAAAACAAAGTTAAGTACCACAATTCAGTAATAAAACAACCACACTAAAAATCCATGTCTAAAAATTATGTTGTATGCTTCCCTCTAAAAATTCAATAGGAATCTAAACCAAGATCATGGATTTAGGGGAGAACAACCGGCAAATCGTGTTGTTAAGTAAAAACAAGATATAACCGTTACGTGCAGTTAAATATGAACGAATAAGAAAGCAGATTGACGCGCGCGCACATACGTAAATGAGATGCGCGGCGAAACGCTAACCAACTACGAAGCTCCCTGAAATACGAAGAGCAAGATTAGATTACTGATACTGATGGGTAGACACTCAGGCATATGAAGATCAACAAGGCAATATAGGCACCGAAGGAAGTCTATCACAGAAAACAAACTGATAGTCACGATGACTGAATAAATGAGTCACGATCGAATGAATAGATCATTGATAGAAGAATCGGACACAGCGAAATATCACAAGAAAGTAGTACACGAAAATTCAGAGGCTTAGGATCCAATACTAAGTATGTCAATGACAAATATTAAGTATGTCAATGATATACATGAGTATGTCAGTGAAATATGGGAAATATCAATGACATACGAAATGGATACGCGAAGCCCGAATATGTCAGAAACAAACAAAAATGAGACACGTTACTCCGACAAATTCACTGAGGAAATATTAGTTAATCTACAACATGAGATTACACGTGCAGTCTCACATGGAGGATTGCTTAACACGAGATTATACGTGGATTCAGGTTAAGCGCTGGAAAAACAGAAAATAGATTAATTAGCTCATAATCCGGAATTACAGTTGTTATCTTATACTTTTAACATTCAACTGATTTATATCCCAAAATTCACACTAGTTGCTACCAACTACTTGTAATCTACATACTAAGGTCTGTCTCGCTGCAATCTGAATAAGTCACAGCAAGAGGAGATCTGGCGTTTCCCTAGTCTCGCCTGTAGTCCGATTATCCGTTGCCGAAAGTATCCAACCACAATTGTCACGCGTAGAGTACAACCGTTTGTCTACTAACACACTAACGCAGCGTTGCTGTTTGTCAGAAGCCTTTGAATCAGACTCTCAACGAATCGGATTCAGAAGGAAAATAATAGATTAACAGTCGCAAGCTCTCAGGCAGCTTGCACAAGAAGAACCGCTGTAACCAATCCGAACCGCCGCAACCAATCCGACAGAAGACCCATCGATTCGATAGTTCTCTGATCCGATTACACACAAGAAAGACAACAATCGGATACGCTGAAGTCTTTAATAGAAGCCCATTGCATTGGACACGCCAATAGCAATATCTCCATCCAAGAGCAACGTTCCCCGGATTATATATTTTCCGCGTCTACACTCCTCGCGACACCAACCTTGTCAGGGACCCGTCGACGCCCATTTGAGGGTGCTAAGCACCGTAAACCACCGATTGCAATTGTTCTACCAATAATTGCCTTATCAGATCTACTATGATTACGATTTGATTCTACGATCAATCACCCTTTTTGATACGCAAGAATCTACGATCATTCCTCCATCAACGGCGCCTACACCAACGACGACGATCCGATTAAAAGAATCTTCGTTGCTTCGTCACTTCAAAGGCCCGTACTACCATCGATCGATTGTTTCTACAACGACGAAACAACGAATTCTGTTGCTTCACCGCCGCACCAACACAAGAATTACGCTCGGTTCTTTGCTACCGCCGACGCCAATAGCGACAACGTATTCACCGGCATCGCCCGCTTGTTTCTACAACAACAAAAGGAAAACGAAATGTTGTGTTTCACCGCTACGCACCAAGAACATCAACTACAACGCAACGAATTTTCGTCGCTTTGTCACTTCGCCATGTCCATTCACCAATCCAACATGTCGGATTCCGATCTCAAATTACTGTTCCCATCCTTTGACCTGAAACTTGCTCGTATCCTAACAACCGGCAAATCGTGTTGTTAAGTAAAAACAAGATATAACCGTTACGTGCGGTTAAATATGAACGAATAAGAAAACAGGCCGACGCGCATATGAATGAGACGCGCGGTAAAACGAACAACATATGTTCTTACGAATACAATGAATGCAATGGTGAGACGAGATTACTGATGGATCGACACTCGGGCATATGAAGACCAACAAGGCAATATAGCCACTGTAGGAAGTCGATCACAGAAAACAAAAGAATGACTCACGACCAAAGGAATTGATCATTGATAGAAGAATCGGACACAGCAAAGTATCACCAGAAAGTGGTACGCGAAAATCTAGAGGCATAGGATCCAATACTAAGTATGTCAATGATATACATGTGAATATCAATGAAATATGGGAAATATCAATGACATACAAAATGGATACGCGAAGCCCAATTATGTTAGAAACAAACAAATGAGACATGTTTCTCCGACGAATTTACCGGTGAAACGGTAGTTAATCTACAACACGAGAATACACGTGCAGTCTCGTGATGGAGGATTGCTTAACACGGGATTGCATGTGAAATCCGATTAAGTATTCGAAAAACAGAAAATAGATTAATTAACTCATAATCCGGAATTACAGTTGTTGATTAACAGTCGCAGCTTCATAAGAAGTCTATCTAACAAACATACCTACGAGTTACAATCCATCCCGGAGTGTCAAACATACTATTCCTAAGAATTTCTTACGAGAAATTTCCTACTAACGAAAATCAATCTTAGAATTTATCGATCGCGAACTTGAAGAAAATTCTATACGTATTTGTACCACTGAAATCTAATACTCCCGTACGAAATTACTGGAATAAGCCATTATCTTGAACAAAATATATCGGATACTACTGAGAATTGGCTAGAACAACAAAGAAGAATATCAAAATAAAAAATAAACAATACATAACAAGAAACAAAAATAAAATACGTAACAACCGAAAAGAAAATACACGACAACATGCCAACCTTTACTAACAGATTCTTCCAAACTCTGGGTGCAGTCACCTACCCGGCCTTCTACATGATGAGAAACAATGATTGGTGGAAACAGAATGAAGTACCGGATGTACCACAAAATACAAGCGAGGATGAGGATACCCAAATTCCATTGACAACAAACAGTTCCCCGACCCGACGCAAACGACGCTCAAGACGGGCCAACTACGCATCATCGTCGTCTTCGTCTTCATCTCCATCATCTTCTTCATCATCAGAAAGTGACGATGATAATAGTGGTTCAAGACCTGGCAGACGCAGAGATGCAGAACTGGTTAATCTCAGAAGACAAGCAGCAGAAGCTAAACGTCAAATGGAAGAAATCAATGCACTGAAGGAAGAAATGAGAACCGCAAGAGCAAGAGGACGAGAAAAAGAAAGAAGATATGAAGCAGAAATGAACACTCTCAGACAAACAATTCAAGAATCACGCAACAAGGATGACGAGATGGAAGCACTTAGACAAGAAGTGAGGTCGGCCAAAGAAAAGGCAACGGGTCAGCAGCTACTCAAGGCAAAACCAATCCATGATTTTGATGGCCAGCAAGAAAACTGGACAAAGTGGAAATCCGATGCAACAGCTACTTTTGCAGCCACAGGACATGAGGAGATTATGAATGATGCAGATGCCGCCCGGAATGCACCGAGCAAAAACAAGGCACTTTGGGGAACATTGCTGTCTGCGTGCAGTGGAGGTAGTGCCCATTCCAAAATAATCAAGCATGAAGATACATTTGATGGTCATGCGGCATGGCAAGAATTGTTGGGCTGGTATGATTCTGATAACCGGCGAGAATCTTATGCTGAGACACTGAAGCTTCGTCTACGATACAACCTGTTGCATCCCAATGGCAATATTTCTGAGTACATTAACACTTTTGAATTGACCTATCATAAACTCCGAAAAATTCCACCATACCACATGACTGAATGGGATGCAAAAAGTATATTCGCTCGGAATATTCGTGACCCCAACCTGGAGAGATTCAAAGAAGAATTGCTGGAACATAAAACCGACAGGACTCTCGAAGAAATGATTTTTAAGCTTCGCATCCATGATGAAGAACTTGCTCGCACTGCATTTGATAGCAACAGAGGAGGCCACAAACGCGTCCGACGCACCCCTGATGGTCCTAACAAAAGACAACGTACGGGTTCCTACGGCACTGGTATTCTCACAGGGACTATTCATCCCAATCTCAAGGGTATTATTCGAATTCCTCCAGACACATGGCAGGAGCTATCTCAACTTCATCGTGACTGGGTGCTAAAATACAACCAAGCTATCCGACACAGCGATACTCCACCTCCCACTCCAGAGGGGGTTATTGTTGGCTGACACAGCGATACTTTACCATCTACTCCAGAGGGTGTCATTGTTGGTTCTCCACAAGATGATGGAATGAATCACTTTATACCTAAATCCACTAGCCGTCAACGTAGAGTGCGTCGCGTCATGGCTCCACCAACGTCAAATTCGCCCACGATTGAGTCAGCGCCGACACCAACTTCACCTACGCTCGAGTCACCGCCGACGGCCTCGCCGTCTCCTGCGGATGCCGATAGGGACCAAGATAGCATTGGAACGATTGATGAAACTGAATTATTCCCTCCAGGCTCTACTGCCCTCAAAACGGTCCGATTTCGACTACACGATACCGAAGTAACACAGAATGCAGAAGTAACACAGAATGCAGTGAATTCGGATCAGGCAACGCAGAATACAGCGAATTCAACACCACGAAGAAACGCATCATCGTACTTTTATACCACACGACGAAATAAGATGGAAATGAAATCTGATGAAACCGACGATGAGGATAGTGAAAATGACGATGAGAACGTGAATTGCAATGGAGAAGATGTACCAGATCTTGTTGCACGAATGGAACCGGATTCGGAAGATGAAAAGGAAATCAACAAAGATGATACTGAAACAGAACGGGATCGCCGAAAAGCAACCAGAAAAATCTACCAAGGAAGAAGACCGAGAAGAACAACAAGAAATTCAGCAACCATCAATATACATCGATACAGAGAGGTTCAACAAAATGACAACATTGCAGTGATTGACAGTGGTGGAGGAAGAAGACCAACGGTTACAGAACAAGCATGGCTTCGAATTGGAGGAGAAACTGGAATGACATCTGCAATGAGGCCGTACATGAGTAATGATACCAATGCCTATGTGGAGCATCCAGTTTGCAGTGCTGTAACGAAGGCCTTTATTCCAGGAAGAGAAGATCCAGTACTTCTAATGGTCCACTATGCAACTTTTGTCACCAAAGATAAAGATCAAACTGATGGTGAATCACTATTGACAACAATCGATATGGGTGATCATGGAGTACTGGTGAATGGCGTGCAACCACAGTTGAGCAAATGTGGGATTACAATCGGAACGACATTTCTACCATTTTCATATGATGATGAAAAAGTTTATTTTCATATTACCAAACCGACGGAAGGAGAAGTTGATACATTGGAAAAATTTGAACTGAACAGTCCTGCACCTCCAGACATGCGCAAATATCCAATGTTGAGAAGGAAGAGAGCAAGAGAAACGTTCAAATTTGCAAAACTTCCAATGCTGGAACTGCGAAAGCGGTTTGCTATGTTACCAGAATTGACTGTTTTGAAAACATTGGAAAATACTACCCAACATTATGAGGAAAAAGAAGAAGAAAATCACGAAGAGCCCAGAAAACATTACAGGAAAAGATTCAAGGCATTTCATTACAAAAGACAAAATGAAACAGTGAGCACTGACTACACATACTTTTCGAAGAAGACATCTCAAGGACACAACAGGGGACAATTTTTTAGTGGCACCAAGACAAAGCTTTGGTCTTTTCATCCTCTGAAAACAGAATCTCAATGTACAAATGCGTTACAGGATTATCTTCGAGAACATGGAGCACCGGATACTATTCTCAGTGATAATGCAAGATCTGAAACAGGGGTAAAGTGGACTCAAATTCTTCGAGAAAATATGATCAAGACCAGAACAAGTGAACCACACCACGGTCATCAGAACCTGTGTGAAGCTGAATGGGGAAGATTGTCCAAGATGGTACAAAACAGTCTACGTATGTTTCAGGCGCCAATCAGTTTAGCACATTGGTGTGCAAAATGGTGCGTGTCAGTTAACAATTTGGCAGCCAGAAAGTCTCTGAATTGGAAAGTACCCCTAGAACTGCACCAAGGCTGGACACCTGATATCTCCCACCTGAGATTTCATTTCTATGAACCAGTGTGGTATTTTGAGCCACGATTCAAGAGTCCCAAAAACAATATGTTGAAAGGGAGATTTCTGGATTTTGCTGAATCAACGGGGGATGCAATGACCTATTATATTCTGACTGAACCAGATACACCAAAACAAAAGCGACAAGTGTTGATGAGATCCGTGGTCAGAACAAGACGCAAGGAAATTGGTACCAAAGATGAATATGTGAATGACAACCCGGAGGCAGAGAAGTTTACTCTTTCTTTGTCAGAGCACCAACAGAACATGGAAGATATCAAGAGCACTGATGAAGTCCCATTGTTATCTTCAGGGGAGAAATTTGTCGCGAGCTCTGAAGGAATGGAAAACTCAACCAGTACCAATCCAATGGAAGACAGTGATGAAAACGACAATACAACTTCAGGGGAGCTTGATGCCGATGACGAGGAAAACACGTTGGACATGGAAGAAGAAATGTTACCAAGTGATATAGATGGATGCAACAATGCGGAAACACATCAGGATATCTTGGAAAGCACAGAAGTAAATTTGGATATGGATTTCCGGAAGATTTTGGATCATTTCTGGGAAAATAGGATTTTGGTATTCAAGGCGCAATACATCGATGAGCTGCAAGGCAATACAGTCTTGAATACTCCATTCCCACAATTGAAGAAAGATCAACCACTGGCATGTGCAAAGTATATCAAGGAGTACATTGTTGAAAGCAGGAGAGGAAATAACAGGCCGTTGAATGTATGGGCAGAGCAAGTAATAAAACAACAATCTGGTATTGTCAGAAGAATACGATTCATGAAGTCCTTAATACACAAGAGTATTCAACGCGCAGTCAAGAAGAAACCATCCAGGAATCAAAGAATGGCAAAGAAGAAGAATCGTGAAAAATTTGGACAGAAGATTCCAAATACCTATGAAGAATGTATGCAATTCGATGCAGAAGCTGGCAATACAAAATGGAAAGATTCAATTCAGAAAGAGATGGATAATTTGGAACGTCTAAAATGTTTCAAATATCACTCAGCAGAAAAAGAATTTCCAAAAGAGGAAGGTTGGCAACAAGCAAGATTACAGATGATATGGGATATCAAGAGTGAAGATGGCAGATACAAGAGTCGTTTGGTGGCAGGTGGTCACAGAGTCGACTCGAGTGAATACAACACATACTCCAGTCAAATCAACAGTTTATCTGTGTACTTACTATTCCTAATTGCACAACACCAGCAACTGGATTTGATGACAGCAGATGTGGGAAATGCTTTTCCAACTGCACCGGTTCAAGAAAAAGTATGGGTGTGGGCTGGAGACGAGTTTGGTGAAAAGAAAGGATGCAAAGTAGAAATACAAAGAGCGCTGTATGGACTGGCAGGTAGCGGTAGAGCTTTCATGGATTTTCTGGCCGATACACTCATGGATTTGGGTTTCCGGCCGTCAAGAGCAGATCCAGATTTATGGCTACAAAAAGAAGGAGAAAGTTACACATACATTGGTACTCATGTTGACAATCTTATGGTAATAGGAAAGAAACCACAAGATTGGATAGCCAGAATTGAACAAGAATTTGCACTGAGAAATGTTGAATCAGAACCTCAGTATTATCTTGGTACAAGTCTTACAAGAATCAAAGATGGACAATTGTTGATGAACTCTACAAAATATATCAGTGAAGTGATTCGGAAATATCAAGATAAATATTCAGTGACCCTCAAGAAAGAAAATCTGCCAATGAAAACTGATTGTCACCCTGAACTGGATGATTCGCCATTACTGTCAGTATCTGAACACAAGGAATTCCAACATATTATTGGTCTAGGGCAGTGGTTGGTGTTATCTGGAAGAATTGATATTGCATTTGCAGTATCATCTCTCTCAAGATTTGCAGCCGGACCGCGAGAAGGTCATTTGCAGATGGCTAGACACATCCTGGGATATCTGAAGAAGTACAAGAAGAAAGGGATTCTAGTGGATTCAAGATCTCCAAGGATCAGTTCAAATGGTGATGTCAAGCTCAAATACGAAGAATTTACACATCATTACAAATATTACAAGGAAGAATTGGATCCAATGTTCTCGGTGCCTCTAATTCCTGAAATGGACTTGAACATATTTTATGATAGCGACCATGCACATGACTTGGTTACTGGAAGGAGTATCACTGGATTGATTGCATTCGTTGGGTGTATGCCAGTCTACTGGAAGTCTAAGAGACAAACATCAGTCCACACAAGTACTTTTGGAGCTGAATTTACTGCCCTGAAAGACGCGGTTGCATTGGCCATCATGCTCAGATACCATCTTAGATCGATGGGAGTTGTAATCGCCAAACCAGCAGAGATCTATGTGGATAACAAAAGTGTAGTAATCAATTCCACCAACCCTGCAAGTTCACTCAACAAGAAATCAATCGCACTGGCCTACCATTTTGTCAGACAACACCAAGCTGGAAAAGTCGTATCTATCAGCCATATTAACTCACAGGACAACTATGCCGACATTCTGACCAAGCCGTTAAACAGTAATGCATTCAGGAACCTCCTAAATGAATTCATGACAATGTAAAAACAAAGTTAAGTACCACAATTCAGTAATAAAACAACCACACTAAAAATCCATGTCTAAAAACTATGTTGTATGCTTCCCTCTAAAAATCCGATAGGAATCTAAACCAAGAACATGGATTTAGGGGAGAACAACCGGCAAATCGTGTTGTTAAGTAAAAACAAGATATAACCGTTACGTGCGGTTAAATATGAACGAATAAGAAAACAGGCCGACGCGCATATGAATGAGACGCGCGGTAAAACGAACAACATATGTTCTTACGAATACAATGAATGCAATGGTGAGACGAGATTACTGATGGATCGACACTCGGGCATATGAAGACCAACAAGGCAATATAGCCACTGTAGGAAGTCGATCACAGAAAACAAAAGAATGACTCACGACCAAAGGAATTGATCATTGATAGAAGAATCGGACACAGCAAAGTATCACCAGAAAGTGGTACGCGAAAATCCAGAGGCATAGGATCCGATACTAAGTATGTCAATGATATACATGTGAATATCAATGAAATATGGGAAATATCAATGACATACAAAATGGATACGCGAAGCCCAATTATGTTAGAAACAAACAAATGAGACATGTTTCTCCGACGAATTTACCGGTGAAACGGTAGTTAATCTACAACACGAGAATACACGTGCAGTCTCGTGATGGAGGATTGCTTAACACGGGATTGCATGTGAAATCCGATTAAGTATTCGAAAAACAGAAAATAGATTAATTAACTCATAATCCGGAATTACAGTTGTTATATCCTACATACAACCCTGGATGTTCCTCAGGAAGCTTGTAACCATGTATGTGAAGCCCTCATTCTGGCAGGCTTAACCACCTGGGATAGGTTTATTACAACTATCATTGATTATGGTTATGTTGCTGACCTCGAATACCACGTTCAGACCGGCTATCGTTCTATCAGTATGGACGATCAACAAACATTAACCACATTCGTTGATCTTATATTTCTCATCAATTCTCAAGCTGGCCGAAACTGGTATGACCATCATCAGTACACTCGGGATGTTTTCCTTGCATTTTGCGATACTCGAAATCGGTCTCCTGGAATGGCTGCTATCCAAAACAAGGCTACTGCTAAAATTCCTTTAGCACCATTCCCACATGTCACTGCTCAAGTTCCTCTGGCATCACAACCCAGCGTACAAGCTCAATCTTGCCTGACAAAACCACCAGTCTTACTGCCGGTGTCATCTTCGGTATCTGCTTCCGTCACGCCTCGAGTACCTGTTCTCCCCACGCCTCCAGCACATGTTTCGGTTACAACTCAAGCATCTGCTTCCTTCCCATCTCAAGCACCTAAACCTGCTTGCGAAACGCCTGCCATTTCTACTATTGCCAACAATGAGAACCCTCTTGGATCTCCTGAAATGCATAAGTTAGCTCGTCCCAATACTGATCTCGTTCCTGCTCCTACCAGTACTCCATCCTACACTTGGATTTACTTCCCCAGCACTGAATCAGTTCGATTCAAACGAGTAATCTCTTCAACCATTCCTATTGTCCACCCAGACACTCCACCTGGTGATGTTTTCTCTACACCGAACCATAAGCGTCACTCCCCACGTCTTTCCCCTAAGCCTTCATCTAATACAGCATGGACGTTTCATCCTAAATCTGCTAATGTGACATTCCACCGGTCACCCAAGAAATTTTCTTCTCACAAGCCCAGTACTTGCATTCCTTCATTGCAACTTCCACCATCTGGGGCATTTTCTAAGGATAGTGTTGTTCCACGTTCAGTTCATGCCAACCATAGTGCCGTTCCAAACCCAGTACATGTCTATTCACAGTCAGGTGTACCTTCTTGCCCTAATCGGGAGGCTACTATTTATGGGGTACATTCTTTGACCTACGACTTGCCTGCTGTGTGCTTCACCAAACGGCATCGTGATACTATCAAGCTCAAGCTGTATCACCTACATGCTACTCTCTTGGTTGCTAATTCGACTTACGATGACATTGCTTGATATGGGGCATGTCTGGATTCCTCCAACTCGATCGGTTTTTCTACGATTTGATCATGATATTCTACAATGAGTAGATTGACGTTTCTACGATTGATCCGATTTGATTTGGAGATTCGACTCTATGTTTCCATTTCGATTACTACGATTTGAGCTTCGATTACGATTGATCCAACGATTGATCCAAATCTACGATCAAGGTCCGATTGATCCAACGATTGATCGAAATCTACGATCAAGATCCATCAAAATCTACGATTAGATTCCTCGCTCAAGCTTTGGGTTACGATTCATGATTCAATCAACCAATCTCTACGATTCGCCATTCATCTTCGATGCGATACTCAATCGATTAGATACTAACACACTAACGCAGCGTTGCTGTTCGTCAGAAGCCTTTGAATCAGACTCTCAACGAATCGGATTCAGAAGGAAAATAATACTAACGAATGGAGGAGGATCCACCAACCCGGCATCAAGAGATAGAAATTGCTTTTTCTGCAGAATCGAGGTCGGAAGAAGAAGAAGAAAAGAGCAGTGAACTATCAAGCTCCGAGAGCAGTTCCGCATCGAGTTGCACCGAAAGTCGCGCAAGCACAAGCAGCGCAAGCAGCACCGAGGGATCCACGAAGAAGAAATACAAATACAAGATGGTGGAGTATGTGGATAGCCAAGTGCCCAAGTTGGCCAAGGGGGATGCAAGCAAGTTTGAAGACTGGTACACTCAGTTTGAAGCATTCGCGGATAGCAGGAAGTACCGGGATATGTTGACCACCAAGCCACATAAGGACCTACCTCCAGACGGACAACTTACACCTCGAGAGGAGATGAGTACGACACAAAAAAGGGCTTACAAGTACCACAACAAAGCTCTGAATGATCTGTACAAGGCTTTTGCCGACAACAGGACAGGCCTAGCCATCATGGAGAAGTCCAAGATTGATCGGGGTGCATCAACTGAATTGAATGAAAAGCTCCGAGCACAGTGGCCCCGAGGTAGGGTACATCGCGTGATTGAAGAACTCATGAAGGAATTGTTGTCGGAGAAAAATACGGACTTTGTCGGCATCAAATCCGATCAAAAAAGACGACGACCGAGGTGCGGAATGCGAGATACGAATATTCCGCTGATAAAGCGTTAGAACCAAACGCACCTCCACTACTTGAAAATCCTTAAGTGGTAAAATCGATATCACCTAAGGCTACAAACAAAAGAGGATAATCGGTTAGAAACAAGAAATATCCAAAGACCTGAACAGCAAGTAAACACTTGGAATCCTTAAGTACATTCAAACGAATACACTTAATATCCCGTGAGGAAATTACTTATTGGAATCAAGAAAATCAGTACTGATTCCGAATGGGCCTCCTCATCTACTAACAACCGGCAAATCGTGTTGTTAAGTAAAAACAAGATATAACCGTTACGTGCGGTTAAATACGAACGAATAAGAAAACAGACCGACGCGCACGCACACATATATGAATGAGATGCGCATTGAAATGAACAACGTACGACCTTACGAATAGGTGAAACGCTAAGCTATGAAGCTACGTGAAATACGATGAGCAAGATTAGATTACTGATACTGATGGATAGACACTCAGGCATATGAAGACCGACAAGGCGATATAGGAATCAAAGGAAGTCTACCACAGAAAACAAACTGATAGTCACGATCGAATGAATAGATCATTGATAGAAGAATCGGACACAGTGAAATATCAAAGGAAAGTATCACGCAAAAATACAGAGGCATAGGATCCGATATTAAGTATGTCAATGATATACATGTGTATGCCAATGAAACACGGAAAATATCAATGACACATGAAACGGATACGCGAAGCCCAATTATGTTAGAAACGAACAAAATGAGACACAATTCTCCGACGAACTCACTGAGGAAATATTAGTTAATCTACAACATGAGAATGCACGTGCAGTCTCATATGGAGGATTGCTTAACACGGGATTATACGTGGATTCAGGTTAAGCGCTGGAAAAACAGAAAATAGATTAATTAACTCATAATCCGGAATTACAGTTGTTGATTAACAGTCGCAGCTTCATACGAAGTCTATATAACAAACATACCTACGAGTTACAATCCATTCCGGAGTATTCCTACGAGCTTCCTACGAGAAATTTCTCACGAGGTTCCTACTAGAAATTTCCTACTAACAAAAATCAATCTTAGAATTTATCGATCGCGAACTTCAGAAAATTCTATACGATATGTACCACTGAATCAAACCTAACACACTGGTTCGAAACTACCGAAATAAGCAATTATCTCGGACGCAAGCCATCGAATACTACTGAGATTTGGCTAGAACAACAAAGAAGAAGAACATCAAAATACAAATAAAAAATACATAACAAGAAACAAAAATAAAAATACTTAACAACCGAAAAGAAAAATACACTACAACACGATGCCAACCTTTACAAACAGATTCTTCCAAACTCTGGGTGCAGTCACTTACCCGGCCTTCTACATTATGAGAAACAACGATTGGTGGAGACAGAATGAAGTGTTGTTACTCTAAAAATCGACCGTAAGGTATTGGATAATTGAAATTTAAAGAGAAGTGAGCTCAGAGAGACGCTCTTATTTTTACTACGTATTTTCACTGTGTATCAGGGCTCTCTGCTGTATTTCATGTGGTAGAGATCTTCCCCGGTTATTTATTACTGTCTGCTTTACCGTCGTACCGATTCTTCTGCTGCTGTTTTTCCAATCGAATTTGATGCCGACAAAGTCCGTATTTTTTGGCCGACAACATGAAGTAACCGATGTATCACAGGATACAACTGAGGATGAGGATAACCAGATTCCATTGACAACAAACAGTTCCCTGCCCCGACGCCAACGACGCTCAAGACGGGCCAACTACGATCAGGAATTATCATCATCGTCGTCTTCCTCTTCATCATCTTCTTCGCCATCAGAAAATGACGACGATAATAGCGGTTAAAGATCTGACAGACGCAGAGATGCAGAACTGGTTAATCTTAGAAGACAAGCAGCAGAAGCCAAACGTCAAGTTGAAGCAATCAATACGCTAAAGGAAGAAATGAGAGCTGCAAGAGCACGAGGACAGGAAAAAGAAAGAAAATATGAAGAGGAAATGAACAAGCTACAGCAAACAATTCAAGAATCACTTAACAAAGATGACGAAATGGAAGCGCTTAGACAAGAAGTACGGAAAGCAAAAGAAAAAGCAGCGGGTCAGCAGTTACTCAAGGCAAAACCAATCCATGATTTCGATGGCCAACAAGAAAATTGGACAAAGTGGAAATCTGATGCGATAGCTACTTTTGCTGCAACAGGACATGAGGAGATTATGAATGACCCAGATGCTGCTCGAAATGCACCAACCAAGAACAAGGCACTTTGGGGAACATTGCTGTCGGCATGTAGTGGAGGTAGTGCCCATTCAAAAATTATCAAGCATGAGGACACCTTCGATGGTCACGCGGCATGGCAAGAATTATTGGGCTGGTATGATTCTGATAACCGGAGAGAATCTTACGCTGAGACACTGAAGCTTCGGCTACGATACAATCAATTGCACCCCAATGGCAATATTTCTGAGTACATTAACACTTTTGAACTGACCTACCATAAACTTCGGAAAATCCCACCATATCACATGACTGAATGGGACGCAAAAAGTATATTTGCTCGGAATATTCGTGACCCAAACCTGGAGAGATTCAAAGAAGAATTGCTGGAACACAAAACAGATCGGACTTTGGAAGAAATGATTGTTAAGCTCCGAATCCATGATGAAGAACTTGCTCGAACTGCATTTGATAGCAACAGAGGAGGCCCCAAACGCGTTCGACGTACCCCTGATGGTCCTAACAAAAGACAACGTACCGGTTCCTACGGCACTGGCACTCTTACAGGGACTATCCACCCCAATCTCAAGGGTATTATTCGAATTCCTCCGGACACATGGCACGAGCTATCTCAACTCTATCGAGACTGGGTGCTAAAATACAACCAAGCTATCCGACACAGCGATACTCCACCTCCCACTCCAGAGGGGGTTATTGTTGGTTCTCCACAAGATGATGGATTGAATCATTTTATTCCTAAATCTACTAGTCGTCAACGAAGAGTGCGTCGTGTCATGGCTCCAACTACCAATCCACCTACGATCGAGTCACCGCCGGCGCCCTCGTCTTCTCCTGCTGAGCCAACCACTCCGGATGCCGATAGTGATCAAGATAGCATTGGAACGATTGATGAAACTGAATTATTCCCTCCAGGCTCCACTGCTCTCAAAACAGTTCAATTTCATCTACATTCTGGGGGGGATGATGGTGCGGATCAGGCAACGCAGAATGCAGCGAATTCTACACCACGAAGAAATGCATCATCTTATTTTTACACAACACGAAGAAACAAGATGGAAATAAAATCCAATGAAAGTGATGACGAGGATAGTGAAAATGACAATGAGGATGAGGATTGTAATGGAGAAGATGTACCAGATCTTGTTGCAAGAATGGAACCTGATTCGGACGATGAAAAGGAAATCAACAATAATGATACTGGAAAAGAACGGGATCGACGAAAAGCAACCAGAGAAATCTATCAAGAAAGAAGACCGAGAAGAGCAACAAGAAATTCAACAACCACCAATATACATCGATACAGAGAGGTTCAACAAAATGACAACATTGCAGTTATTGACAGTGGTGGAGGAAGAAGACCAACGGTCACAGAACAAGCATGGCTTCGAATTGGAGGAGAAACTGGAATGACGTCTGCAATGAGACCGTACATGAGTAATGATACCAGTGCCTATGTGGAGCATCCAGTTTGCAGTGCTGTAACAAAGGCTTTTATTCCAGGAAGAGAAGATCCAGTACTTCTAATGGTCCACTATGCCACTTATGTGACCAAGGATAAAGATCAAACTGATGGTGAATCACTATTGACAACAATCGACATGGGTGATCATGGAGTGCTGGTAAACGGAGTGCAACCACAATTGAGCAAATGTGGGATTACAATCGGAACGACATTCCTACCATTTTCATATGATGATGAAAAAGTGTTTTTTCATATTACCAAACCAACAGAAGGAGAAGTGGATACATTGGAAAAATTTGAGTTGAACAGTCCCGCACCCCCAGATATGCGAAAATATCCAATGTTGAGAAGGAAGAGAGCAAGAGAAACGTTCAAATTTGCAAAACTTCCAATGCTGGAACTGCGAAAGCGGTTTGCTATGTTACCAGAATTGACTGTTTTGAAAACATTGGAAAATACTACTCAACACTATGAAGAAATAGAAGAAGAAAATCACGAAGAGCCCAGAAAACATTACAGGAAAAGATTCAAGGCATTTCATTACAAAAGACAAAATGAAACAGTGAGCACAGATTATACATACTTTTCAAAGAAGACATCTCAAGGACACAACGGTGGACAATTTTTCAGTGGCACCAAAACAAAGCTTTGGTCTTTTCATCCTCTGAAAACAGAATCACAATGTACTAATGCACTACAAGATTATCTTCGAGAACATGGAGCACCGGATACTATACTCAGTGATAATGCAAGATCTGAAACAGGGGTAAAGTGGACTCAAATTCTTCGAGAAAATATGATCAAGACCAGAACAAGTGAGCCACACCACAGTCATCAGAACCTGTGTGAAGCTGAATGGGGAAGATTGTCCAAGATGGTACAAAACAGTCTACGTATGTTTCAGGCGCCAATCAGTTTAGCACATTGGTGTGCAAAATGGTGTGTGTCAGTCAACAATTTGGCAGCCCGCAAAGGTAGTTTGTGCCCTGGAATTGCACCCAAAATACCCTCATGTTTGCCAGTTGGAGAGTCAAACCACAACATTTTGGGCATTCTGTGTGACAAAGTTGTTCCCAATATGCATTTGATCAGTCATGATGAATGTATTCATGGCTTGGACCAGATACTTTTTGAGTCCTTCCCCAATAAGTTACTTTGTGCCCTGGAATTGCCCCAAAAATACTCCCATGTTTGCCATTTGTAGAGTCAAACCTTAAGATTTTGGGCATTCTATGTGACAAAGTTGTTTCCAATATGCATTGGATGAGTCATGATGAATGTATTCATGGCTTGGAGCCGATACTTTTTGAGTCATTATCCAATAAGTTAGTTTGTGCCCTAGAATTGCACCAAGAATACCCTCATGATTGCCATTTGTAGAGTCAAACCTTAAGATTTTGGGCATTCTATGTGACAAAGTTGTTCCCAATATGCATTTAATGAGTCCTCATGAATGTATTCCTTGCTTGGACCGGATACTTTTTGTGTCATTACCCAATAAGTTAGTTTGTGCCCCGGATTTGCACCAAAAATACCCCCATGTTTGCCATTTAGAGAGTCAAACCTTACGATTTTGGGCATTCGATGTGACAAAGTTGTTCCCAATATGTATTGGATGAGTCATAATGAATGTATTCATTGCTTGGACCAGATACGTTTTGAGTCCTTACCCAATAACTCAGTTTGTGCCCTAGAATTGCACCAAAAATACCCCCATGTAGAGTCAAACCTTACGGTTTTGGTCATTCTATGTGACGAAGTTGTTCCTCATATTGAATTGGATGAGTCATGATGAATGCAGTCGTGACTAGGACCCAATATTGTTGTAGTCATTACCCAAGAACTCAGTTTGTGCGCTAGAATTGCACCAAAAATACACCCATGATTGCCATTTCGAGAGTCAAACATTAAGATTTTGGGCATTCGATGTGACAAAGTTGTTCGCAATATGCATTTAATGAGTCATGATGAATGTTTTCATTGCTTTGACCGGATACTTTTGGAGTCATTACCCACTAAGTTAGTTTGTGCCCTGGAATTGCACCAAAAATACCCTCATGATTGCAATTTGGAGAGTCAAACCTTAAGATTTTGGTCATTCGATGTGACAAAGTTGTTCCCAATATGTATTGGAAGAGTCATGATGAATGTATTCATGGCTTGGACCAGATACTTTTTGAGTCCTTACCCAATAAGTAACTTTGTGCCCTGGAATTGCACCAAAAATACCCCCATGATTGCCATTTGTAGAGTCAAACCTTAATATTTTGGGCATTCTATGTGACAAAGTTGTTCCAAATATGCATTGGAATAGTCATGATGAATGTATTCCTGGCTTGGACCAGATATTGTTGTAGTCATTACCCAATTACTCAGTTTTTGCCCTACAATTGCACCAAAAATACCCCCATGATTGCCATTTGTAGAGTCAAACCTAAAGATTTTGGTCATTCTATGTGACAAAGTTGTTCCCAATATGCATTTAATGAGTCATGATGAATGTATTCATTGCTTGGACCGGATACTTTTGGAGTCATTACCAAATAAGTTTTTTTGTGCCCTGGAATTGCACCCAAAATACCCCCATGTTTGCCATTTGTAGAGTCAAACCTTAAGATTTTGGCGTTCTGTGTGGAAAAGTTGTTTCGAATATGGTTAGGGTTACATAATGTTCGAAAATTCAGTAATTATTGGGTCTTTTATGTGGACTTCTCGCAAGTTCTTTACCCCTGCCGAAAATTATCTAGTACCAAGACGTGCACGAGTCTATATCTGTCTGTTCGAAAATTAAGTAATTATTTATTCTTATATGTGGACTTCTCGCAAGTTCTTTACCCCCATGTACCATGTACCAGCATTTACATCCAAATAAGGATGGGAGTATCTACCGGAAAATGAGTTTTTCACATGACTATCCCGAACATTATCTAGTACAAAAAATGTGTACGAATCTACAGGGGTAGAAACCTACACGGATTCACTACCGAAAAATTATCTAGTACTAAAAAGGTATAGAAATCTACTGGTGTAGAAACGTACACGGATTCAATACCGAAAATTTTCTAGTAAGGTGTAAAGATCTTCCCGTGTAGAAATCTACGAGGATTCAGTACTTAAAATTATTCAGTACTAAAAATGTGTAGAAATCTTCACTACTACAAAATCCTGTAGAATTGTACAGGATGTATGATTTTTTTTACCTCGCGACAAAAAAAATCTTTCCCACACAAACACTAATAAACTTTTCTTACCTCGCGACAAACAAAAAAGATCACTTTTTCTACCTTGCGACAAAAAAAATCACTTTTTCTACCTCGCAACAAAAAAAACAATCTACCTCGCAACAAAAAAAAATCACTTCATAATCTGCCTTCTTACATCCGACTTATTTGACTAGGGTGTTGGTTCTTGTAATCAACACTCCGTCCGAGAACGTTTGATCCAAAACCTCTTTTGAGCCGGAGGATCTGTTGTCAGATATTTTAGTCCGAAATAACAGCCTTGTACTGCAAAAGAAGTAGTTAGCATTTGACGAGAAGGGGATTTGCTGGATAGATATTGTTTGGACTGCAGCCTTACATATTGTTGTCGGCGGAAAAAAATACGGACTTTGTCGGCATCAAATACGATTGAAAAAGCCGACAAAACGAAACAACAACTGAGGTGCGGAACGACGATGATCAAGCATTAGGACCAAGCGCACCTCCACTACATGAAAATCTCTAAGTGGTAAAAACGATATCACTTAGGACTACAAACAAAATGGGTTAATCGGTTAGAAACAAGACATATCCAAAGACCTGACCAATAAGTGAACACTTGGAACCCTTAAGTGTGTTCAAAAGAATATACTTGATATCCCGTGAGGAAATTACTTATCGCAATCAAGAAAACCAATACCGATTCCAGATGGGCCTCATATCTAGCATATATACCATGAACAAGCATACGCCCCATCGAACAAATTACTTAACAACTAAATGACCGATACAGTAAGACCGACACGACGCTAATACAGCAACAGCAACAGCAGTATCGGTACGAGAATAATAACAGCACCGGGGAAGATCTCTACCACATGAAATACAGCAAAGAGCCCCGATACACAGTGAAAATACGTAGTAAAAATAAGAGCCTCTCTTTGAGCTCACTTCTCTTTAAATTTTAACATCATATACCTTTGGTCGATTTTTAGAGTTACAACAGGTTATAGAGCCCTTATACCTCACACGATTGCTGCCCATCCGTAGGATCGTGTCTACCTTAAGCTATCTATCTCCGGCCGTTCAGCACCTCCACTGTCGGTTAAATCCAGAGGAAATTTGTAGTGACGCCCATCCGTGTGCTACCCTTCGGCCTCCCCCATCTTTTTATTCTCCTTACTCGCGTATCACGGGGTGTATACAGATCCTTCTACCAAGAATCTTCTTCTGTAATACACGACCAAGAAGCATACGTATCTATCGACAGAACGTTCTACCAAGAATCTCCCTCTGTAATACACATCATCGTTTCAATAACGTCGACGCCGTCACACACACACATAACGACGATCGACAAGTACGCTCGAACACGTAATTAATTTCACCGCGGAATAATCCAAGGACGGCACAGAAGGTTGAATCGAAATTGCTCCGGACGACGTATTCCGCCAACAATCGATTGCTCCTCCATACGTATCAAGGGGTGTTTCTACAGAATGGCACACCACAAGAATCTTCTCTCCTTAACGATCATTCGTTATTTTGACAACGGCGCTTAATCCTCGCCGCCACAACGGTTATCGACACTATCGACGACGACCGATTCGCCATCCACCATGGTTCCTCCACCAGACGCATACGATTGGTCCAATGTCTATGGGATTGCATTCAAATTCCAAAGTGACAACAACCCCCAAGAAGTCCTCTCTCTCAATGGCACCTATGCAGAAAGCATCCCACTTACCGCACCTGAAATATCAACTCTCTTCACATCGGACGCTAATGATGAAGGCCCAAGAACCCTTGGTCCTGCCCCAGTCACTGCACTAAGTGTTGTCGGCGAAAAATACGGACTGTTGTCGGCATCAAATTCGATCGAAAAAGCCGACAAAAAAGAAACGACGACCGAGGTGCGGAATACAAGAACGATCGAGCATTAGAACCAAACGCACCTCCACTACCTGGAATCCTTAAGTGGTAAAAACGATATCACCTAAGGCTACAAACAAAAAGGAATAACCGGTTAGAAACAAGAAATATCCAAAGACCTGAACAGTAAGTAAACACTTGGAACCCATAAGTACATTCAGAAGAATATACTTGATATCCCGTGAGGAAATTACTTATTGCAATCAAGAAAATCAATACCGATTCCAGATGGGCCTACCTATATCCAGCACATATACCACGAATAAGCATACGCCCCATCGAACAGAATACTTAACAACAAAATGACCAATACCATCAAATGACCGATACAGTAAGACCGACACGACACTAATACAGCAACAACAGCAACGGTATCGTTATGAGAATGGTAACAACTAACCGGGGAAGATCTCTACCATGTAAAATACAGAGAGCCCCAATACAGTACGAAATACACAGTAAAAATAAGAGCGTCTCTCTGACCTCACATCTCTTTAAATTTCAATTATACCTTTCGGTCGATTTTTAGAGTAACAACAGGTTATAGAGCCCTTATAACTTACACTAACAAGTGTATACCTTAAGCTACCTATCTCCGCCCCGTACAGCACCTCCACTGTCGGTTACAGCCAGAGTATACTTGGTACGGGACTCGGCGACGGGCTGTATCAATAGACCTCCCCCGCCTCTCTTCTTTTCTTTCTTTCTTTCTCCTCCTTACTCGCGTATCAAGGGGTGTATACAGATCCTTCTACCAAGAATCCTCTTCTGTAATACACGACCAAGCATACGTATCAAGGGGTGTATCTACAGAACATTCTACCAAGAATCTCCTTCTGTAATACACATCTAACAACGACGACCGATCGTTTCTCCGACGAACGTTCCACGGTTAATTCTTTCCTACCCACAACGATTGTTCGTTCCCCCGACGCTCATTCGTTATTTCGACAACGACGCTTACATCACCGTTTCGATAACACCGACGAATCGAACGATATTTACGTTTCCACGATCGCTCAAAAACACCGACATCGTCGTTTTCGACATCATCGTTTCGACAACGCCGACACCTCTACCAATCGAAGCTCCAATTTCAACCAACATCGTTCGTTATTCCGACAATTGATCGAATCGACAATTCGACGATTGCTCCCCAACAAGCGATACAAGTACTTAATTACATCGCATCATCGACACCTCTATTAATTGCCACCTACGATTAACGACGACGACGACAACGACGAGACACCGATTCGATAATTCATCATGCCGCCAGCACCTCCATTTGACTGGAATCAGATCCGGGACATTAGAATCCAATTTGGATCCTTCCATACCAAGGGGAATGCAGACAAACACGTCGAACTCAACAAATCATTCTCTCACTACCTAGAGGACACCGATGGCCTATTCATCACAGACGAGGATGCCGAAGGACCCAAGACATTGGCTCCAGACCCGGCAACCATGCTCAAGGAAATCATTGTCAACGCAATCATGGACATAATCCCCGCCCGAGAACAAACAGAAATTAACAAGGGACACATATCCACTCTCTTTGCTGATGCCACCTTCTGGCATGTAGATACGACTCAATCAGCAAGACGACTCAGGAACAAGAATGCAATGGATAGAGCAGGAGAACAAGCTATCTCAAATGGACAGGACACGTTCCTCATAGAAATCAGAGTAACTCACTGGGGCTTTAAACCAGATTGGGATCCATTACACTTTGATGAGGTTTATGACGCCAATATCTACAATTTCCCTGAACTGAATGATGAAACGCCTACACTCCCAGCACCAGCACCATCACCAGCGACAACAGGCACAGACATGCAGCAATTGACCACTCTACTCCAGCAATTGGTCGACAACAGCAACACCAACAACAACAACAACAACAACACCAGTACTGGTGCCAACCACCAAGCGTCACTTGACCTCCCATGGAATCCGGCGACCTTACCACCACCAGTGAAGGACCGTTACTACAGAAAAGATGAATTCCTCACCAGAGATGACATGAAAGACTTCCCAATCACCTACACCGACTCATCGGGAAATGAAACCATTGTCCGACAAAACTACTACCTACACAATCTAGGCAGTGGCAGAAATGATCAGCGCCTGATCACCAGAAGTGGTGACTGTTTTGATCTGACCAGAGCCTCTGACAAGTCCAAAGAAGCAGCTAGAGACAAACTGTTCCTCTCAGGATTCCCACAACTAAAGGATGCAACAGACCCTCAGGTTAGGAAATGGTACAGAGAGATCACAGCTCATTCCCAGCAACACCACATTTATGTGCACCCATACTACCTATTCAGACGTGAAGCTGATCACCTCAGAGGATTCACAATTGGTGATGACTTTCCACACGACCTACCTTCAAGATATGAATTGGCTATCAATGAATGGGGAAATCTCATTTACACAGCACTGAGAACTGATAAAATCATCCCTGATTCATGTGCAAGTATGAAGGCCACTATTCAGAGCTTTGAAGGCGGACAGGGATATGAAGCGCTATACACAGTTATTGCTCAAACGCATCCCAACTCAAAAAGGCCATCCAACGCCAGCAGAATGGTCAGAAACCCTCCCAACCAAGATCCAAATGAATCTCTTGAAGAATACTACTTCCGGTACAAGGATTATTTGAGACTTAGAGTGTTCCTCCAAAACCAACCCAGCACTATCAGTTCAACAGAAGAAGTTAGCAACCTGATTGCAGGAACCACCCTCTCAGAAGAGCTCTTCAAGAAGACAGAAGATGAACGCGACTCTGATGATCAATTCAAAAGAGACAAATACAAGGCAGGTAGGCTCCTACAAACCCTCCAAACATATGAACAAGAGATCAAGGCTGAGCAAAAGTACAAGAGGAACAACTCCAAACCAATCCAGCCCAAGCAATTGAACGTCTCAGGAACCAGACCAGGTCCCCGCCGGAATGATCGGTTTCAAAAGCGCGCTAGCAACAGTACTGTTAGAACACCTTCTACTTTGACATCTCACTCAATCAGCCTGATTGAATCGCTTGGCTACCCGGAGATGGATGAAGAATCTGACGATCCCTTTCTCCACCAAGCATACTGCAATGCCATCACGGCATTCGATAAGCAACCTAGTCTTTTTGACACATCCAGAAAATGTATCGTTTGCCACATGTCCGGTCACAATTTTGATAATTGTCCTGCGTTGCAAGATATTGAGTCCCTGAAGAAACATAGGATTGCTGCGGCTGTTTTTCTCAACAAATCCAATAAGCAGACCCAACAACTCTTGGATTCCACCCAGCAAATCTCTCAGATCAACATTGGCAATGAAGATCAAGATGAGGTTTCACCTGATGCTACAGTAGAAGACCAAAATTTTTGCAATGGCCAAGAATAGAAAGTCTTTCTTGGAGCCATACTATGACATCACCTCAAGATGATCCCCAAGGATTTGACAACATCACAGCGTCCCAAGTGAACAGCTTATGCCCCTCCTTGGACTCCAGCAGTGTCAGCTCCTATGAATCTGTCATAATTGGTGCCGTCGACCTCCTTCCAAAAGACAGCCTCCAGTCATCTATACCAATTGATGTCTACTGTGACATGGAATCACCCAGGGCTACATCCCCTACATTGGAATCACACCCGAAGACCAATGAGGATCCCAATTTCGATAGGGACAACCCTACGCCAGTTGATACATACAATGTGCAATCCCTCGTCCCACCGGACCCTATTGCAGCTACAGCTTACTTCCAGCAGGGAGTCCGGGCTCAGATTGACACCGGTGCAAAAGTTTCCTGCACAAATCTCAAGCACATCCTGCATGGTTACAAACCTTACACCAAGCTGAGGAAATGTCCGGTCAGGCTCACGGCAGCAATTGGAGGAAAGGCAGCGACCTGTATTCCTGAAGGGTCAGGCTATGTGCACATACCAGCCCCCAATCCTGTAGGGTATGTTAGAGTCTCCTTCTACTATTCTCCCTTGCTGTCAACAACATTGCTTAGTGAGAATGACCTTTGTGGAATGACACCTCGCGTGAGAAATCAGTTCAGTGGACAGTCTATTCACAAAGTCTTCAATGACGACCATGACTCATCTGTTCGACAAAATGGAAACCTCACCATTATCTGTCATCACAAGCAGAGCACCGCCAAAAGTATTGTCCTACATGGAAGTATCATTGATTCTCAGTGCTACACACATCCAGTACTCATCCCAGACATTGATATTGCCTCTCCATATGCCAATTGTGCAACGTCCTCTGCATATGCCTTAGCGACTGACACGCAGTTCAAGAAAGCTTGTGAACTGGCCTCAAACGAAGCCATTAGTCGCTACAGATATGATGTCTACACGAATCTTGTCACACTGCAACAATGCACAGAAGCAGCTCAAGCTCGGTCTGGCATCAGTGACGTGCCAACTTTTGATGCTAAATTGTTCTTCACCAAGATTGTGGACAAAAATATCCCCATCCAAGCCATCAAAACCAAGACATCGAAACTTCTGTGGCACCAAAGATTAGGACACCCATGCGATGACTTTCTGTATCAAGCTCATAAGCACATCATTGGAGTACCAAAGTTCAAGCGCCAAACAAGTATTCTTGATCAATGCCCAACTTGCATACAATGTAAGCAAACCAAAACACCTGCTGGCTCACATTCCACTCGCAAGGCCACACAACCGTTTCAGGGTTTATCTATTGATTTTGCATTCTCAGGTACCAAATCCTCCAACAGCAAACGCAAGCGCGATTATGAAGGCATTCATGGAGAAACTGCTTGGATTCTCATCACAGATCACTATACTGGTATGAAATATGGAGACACGCGAATCTCTAAAGCAGCGCCACTACACTGGTTAGAGCATTTCTTCGCCCAGCACAACCCAACTTGTGCCGACAAGTATGTTTCAGTTGATCAAGGTGGAGAACTCTATCACAATCCTGACATCAGAAACCTATTCTCTGCGTTTGGATATTCAATTTTCCCCACTGGCGCGGACGCTTCCCAACAGAATGGCACAGTTGAAAGAGCACACCGAACTCTTGCTAACTCCATGAGGACAATGCTGTCTGGTGCTAATTTGCCCATCAAGTTCTGGCCCTTTGCTTTCTACCATGCACTCCGGTTGTCCAATGCATTCCCTGAAGGCACCCAACTACATTCGCCATTGGAATTGGCAACTGGCCGTAAGGAAAACCTTGCTGATTTCCGAACCTTTGGTTGTCGAGTTTGGGTTAGACCTCCAGGCAAGAGATCCATCAAGCTCAAACCCAACGCAAGAAAAGGGATATTTCTAGGTTTTGTACCCTACACTACCAGAAACATTCTGTGGTATGATACTGAGACACACAGAGTCAAAATAGCCACGCATGTCAGGTTTGATGAAGGCATGAATGATCTCCCACTTGAAGACCTCCCCACTAATGTCAAACACCTGCTCAGGACAGATGACAACATTCCACTTCCTGCAGAATCCACTGAGGTGTCATCCAGTGATTTTCAATTCTCTATCTCCCCCTTTACCGATCTCACAAATCTCAGGCTCACTGTCTCCCCATCTTGTACTGATCAAACATTTGGCCTCCGGTATGCCAATGATTCACTGCTTGGCAGAGCTTACATCACAGATATCCTCCCAAAAAGCCCTGCCTCAAAACTTTTCTCCTCACACAAGAAATCTCTCTCCAAGCTACGAGGTGCTTATATTGTATCTATCAATCACAATCGTGTCTTTACTGCTGCTGATGTTACTACCGCTTTACAGACCTGCCACGATCGAGGGGTGAGGGATTCTTCAATAGATACACCAATTACCTTTGCACTTGAAGAAAAATTGTCTATGAAGGAAGTCAGGAAACACTCAAATGAATATGGTTTATTTGCTCCCAATACCTCCTGGAAGGAACCCACTGCTGAAGAAGATCCACCATTCTTGGACCGAATTTCCTCCATCAAAGCTATCCAGCGCATTGGTACAAAATACAAGCAGCTGATACAATCAAGAATCAACCAGGTCGATAGCACTGAAGCACTCCATGCCTCCATCCAAAAACACTTGGCGCCAACTGAAGACGACATGGATGTTGTCATTCCTACTATTGATATTGCATCTCTCAGAGCTATCACCAAGCTTCATAAACCAGGAAATCAAGCATTACCACTAGATGCAGATTCGCTACCAACTGAAGAAATTGAACTCTTAATCAAGGCCATCAATTCCAAGGCAACTACACCTGAAGAACAAGCACTAGGGCACTTCACTCGAAGGAATCTCAAGTCTCTATCTACATGGCCTGAATGGCAGGCTGGGGAGCGAAAACAGCTTGATCAGTTTGAAGATTTGGAAATGTTTGGATCACCAATTCAATACCCTAAGGACCCCGACGCTATCATTCTCAGACCCCACTGGCAATACAGTGTGAAAAGAAATGGTGTCAGAAGAGCCAGGCAATGTTGCAATGGAAGCAAATATGCAGCCCCAACCCTGCATGCCATAGCAATGTCATACTCATCATGTGTTGAACATCCCATTCAAAGGCTATTCTTTGCTATTGCTGCAAGCCTCAATCTCAAAGTTTATGGGGGGGACGCGGCTGACGCATATGCCCATTCTCCAGGGCCCAACATCCCTACATACATGACTATTGACGATGCATATGCAGAATGGTACAGACACAAGCATGGAAAGGACATAGACCGACGATTGGTACTTCCAGTTCTTCGAGCACTTCAAGGCCACCCAGAATCAGGTAGACTATGGGAGACCCACATCAACAAGATCTTGAAAGGTCCCGATCTCAACTTCAAGACCACCACGCATGACAGAACAATCTATACAACAGTTTTTGAAGGTGAAACAGTCTACATGCTGAGACAAGTTGACGATTTTGCACTGGCTTGCACATCAGAATCTATATCTGACAAGATCTATGACATAATTGGCGCAAAGCTGAAGCTCCCTAGAGAAGATGCTGTCCCCTTCACCAAAATGGGTTTGCTTGAAGACTTCAATGGAATTGATGTCAAACAGACAGCTGACTACATTGAACTGTCTTGCGCCAATTACATTGACCGGATCATGACATCCCACGGTTGGGAGACTGATTCTAAGATGAAACCCCACTCCAAACCATCAGCGCCGTTATCAACTGAAGTACTGAGCCAACTGCAATCACATACGAATGGACCATTGGAAGGCACCAAGGAACACGCTGCATTACAATCCACATCAGGGTTCTCCTACAGAACACTCTTGGGTGAAATGATGTTTGCATATGTGAGCTGCCGGCCAGACATTGGCTATGCAGTGACCCTGATGTCAAAATACAGCTCCAATCCCACTGCATTCCACTATTCCAGTCTGAAGAACATCGCTCGATATCTCAGAACGACCCGATCCTGGGGTATTAGATTCTATAGACCGAATGCAGAACCATCTCTTCCATCAGGAGAACCATATGACGATGTAGTCCAAGATGAATCACTCCCAGAATACCCTGTAGATATCAAGGATAGCAAGTTGATGTGTTTTGTTGATGCAGCATATGGAAATGATCCAAAACATCGCAGGTCCACCACAGGATATGTGTTCACTTATGCGGGTGGAGCAATTGTTTACAGATCCAAAGCGCAATCACTCACTGCACAGAGTTCTACAGAAGCAGAATTCATTGCTGCAGTCACAGCGGCCAAAACAGCCAGATACCTCAGATTCGTACTCAAAGAATTAGGATTTGCCCAAGCTGGTCCAACCCCTATCTATGAAGACAATGCATCGGCAATTGAGATCATCAATGCTCAGAAGCCAACTGAAAGAACCAGACATATTGAAATCAGGTTCTTTGCAATTCAAGCTTGGAAAGAAAATGGTGAAATCAAGATGATTCATATTCCGGGTGTTATCAACCCGGCTGATGATCTAACCAAACCATTGGGATGGATCTTGCACGCCCGACATGCAAGATACATCATGGGACACTATCCAGATTAATTCATTCCATTCGATTGCTTCGATTGACAACAACCAGATTCGGCTATTCGATGACCTTGACTCAATCAAAATTGCTCGAGTCGATTCTTCAATTGGACTTGATCCGAACATGCGATTTGTCTATCAATACGATTCAACATGATATACTCCGACAGTAATCCAATACAAAACAAGTATTGGATCAAGGGGTGTGTTGTCGGCGAAAAATACGGACTGTTGTCGGCATCAAATTCGATCGAAAAAGCCGACAAAAAAGAAACGACGACCGAGGTGCGGAATACAAGAACGATCGAGCATTAGAACCAAACGCACCTCCACTACCTGGAATCCTTAAGTGGTAAAAACGATATCACCTAAGGCTACAAACAAAAAGGAATAACCGGTTAGAAACAAGAAATATCCAAAGACCTGAACAGTAAGTAAACACTTGGAACCCATAAGTACATTCAGAAGAATATACTTGATATCCCGTGAGGAAATTACTTATTGCAATCAAGAAAATCAATACCGATTCCAGATGGGCCTACCTATATCCAGCACATATACCACGAATAAGCATACGCCCCATCGAACAGAATACTTAACAACAAAATGACCAATACCATCAAATGACCGATACAGTAAGACCGACACGACACTAATACAGCAACAACAGCAACGGTATCGTTATGAGAATGGTAACAACTAACCGGGGAAGATCTCTACCATGTAAAATACAGAGAGCCCCAATACAGTACGAAATACACAGTAAAAATAAGAGCGTCTCTCTGAGCTCACATCTCTTTAAATTTCAATTATACCTTTCGGTCGATTTTTAGAGTAACAACACTAAGAGAAGCCTTCTGCAACAGCATCACCTTGGAAATGACAAACATCGATGAACTAGAAAAGGGACACATAGCCCATCTCCTTGATTCATGCCCCGTACGATTTCTTAAACCTGGTTTCCCAAACCAAAGGATCAGAAACCCACAGGAGTTTGACTCTGCAGGAAGAGAGGCTGTCAGACAAGCTGAAGCAACCAATAACCCAGAACCACTCGCCACAGTAATCTTCAACATCAATCAATGGAAGTTCAGAAGAAACTGGAAGACCAATAACCCCGGCAACTACTTCAATGGAATTTACACAGGTGAAGTCCAACCCGACGTTGAGGATGAAACTGCCACAGCTCCAAACCCAGCGCCCACCACAACGGGCACCGACATGCAAGAATTAACCACCCTACTCCAACAATTGGTCAACAACAACAACAACAACACCAACACCAACAACAATACCGGCGCCAACCACCAAGCTCTTGACCTTCCATGGAATCCAGCAACACTACCACCACCTGTGAAAGAGCGATATTACAGGCGAGATGAATTCCTCACCAAAGATGATATGAAGGACTTCCCAATCACCTACACCGACTCATCGGGAAATGAAACAATTGTCAGGCAAAACTACTACCTACACAATCTAGGCAGTGGCAGAAATGATCAGCGCCTGATCACCAGAAGTGGTGACTGTTTTGATCTGACCAGGGCCTATGACAAGTCCAAGGAAGCTGCTAGAGACAAACTATTCCTCTCAGGATTTCCACAACTAAAGGATGCAACAGACCCTCAGGTTAGGAAATGGTACCGAGAAATCACAGCTCATTCCCAGCAACACCATATTTATGTCCACCCATACTATCTATTCAGACGTGAAGCTGACCACCTCAGAGGATTCACAATTGGTGATGACCTTCCACACGACCTACCTTCTAGATATGAATTGGCTATCAATGAATGGGGAAATCTGATTTACACCGCACTCAGAAGCGACAAAATCATCCCTGATTCATGTGCAAGTATGAAGGCCACTATTCAGAGCTTTGAAGGCGGACAAGGATACGAAGCGCTATACACAGTTATTGCTCAAACACATCCCAACTCAAAAAGGCCATCCAATGCCAGCAGAATGGTCAGAAACCCTCCCAACCAAGATCCAAATGAATCTCTCGAAGAATACTACTTCCGGTACAAGGATTACTTGAGACTCAGAGTGTTCCTCCAAAACCAACCCAGCACTATCAGTTCAACAGAAGAAGTTAGCAACCTGATTGCAGGAACCACCCTCTCAGAAGAGCTCTTCAAAAAAACAGAAGATGAACGCGACTCTGATGACCAATTCAAGCGAGACAAATACAAGGCAGGTAGGCTTCTCCAAACCCTCCAAACATATGAACAAGAGATCAAGGCTGAGCAAAAGTACAAGAGGAACAACTCCAAACCGATCCAGCCCAAGCAATTGAACGTCTCAGGAACCAGACCAGGTCCCCGTCGGAATGATCGGTTTCAAAAGCGCGCTAGCAACAGTACTGTGAGAACACCTTCTACTTTGACATCTCACTCAATAAGCCTGATTGAATCACTTGGTTACCCGGAGATGGATGAAGAATCTGACGATCCCTTCCTCCACCAAGCATATTGCAATGCTATCACGGCATTCGATAAGCAACCTAGTCTTTTTGACACATCCAGAAAATGTATTGTTTGCCACATGTCTGGTCACAATTTTGATAATTGTCCTGCATTGCAAGATATTGAGTCCCTGAAGAAACACAGGATTGCTGCAGCTGTTTTTCTGAACAAATCCAATAAACAGACCCAACAACTCTTAGATTCCACCCAACAAATCTCTCAGATCAACATTGGCAATGAAGATCAAGATGAGGTTTCACCTGATGCTACAGTAGAAAACCAAAATTTTTGCAATGGCCAAGAATAGAAAGTCTTTCTTGGAGCCATACTATGACATCACCTCAAGATGATCCTCAAGGATGTGACAACATCACAGAGTCCCAAGCGAACAGCCTATGCCCCTCCTTGGACTCCAGCAGTGTCAGCTCCTATGAATCTTTCCAGATTGGTGCTGTCGAACTCCTTCCAAAAGACAGCCTCCAGTCATCTATACCAATTGATGTCTACTGTGACATGGAATCACTCAGGGCTACATCCCCTACATTGGAATCACACCTGAAGACCAATGGGGATCCCAATTTCGATAGGGACAACCCTACGCCAGTTGATACATACAATGTGCAATCCCTCGTCCCACCGGACCCTATTGCAGCTACAGCCTACTTCCAACAGGGTGTCCGGGCTCAGATTGACACCGGTGCAAAGGTTTCCTGCACAAACCTCAAACACATCCTGCACGGCTACAAACCTTACACCAAGATAAGAAAATGTCCCGTCAGGCTTACAGCAGCAATAGGAGGCACAGCAGCCACCTGCATCCCTGAAGGCTCAGGATATTTGCATATCCCAGCACCGAATCACATTGGATATATCAAAGTTTTCTTCTACTATTCTCCCTCCCTGTCAACGACATTACTGAGTGAGAATGATCTCTGTGGAATGACATCTCGCATGCGACGTCAGTTCAGTGGGCAGTCAATCCATAAATCATTCATTGACAACTATGACTCATCTGCTCCACAAAACGGCAACCTCACAATCATCTGTCATCACAAGCAGAACACTGCCAACAGCATTGTCCTCCATGGAAGCATCATTGATGGTCAATGCTATACACACCCAGTACTGATCCCAGATGTTGATATTGCCTCTCCATATGCAAATTGTGCAACATCGTCCGCCTATGCCTTAGCGACTGACATGCAGTTCAAGGAAGCTTGTGAACTGGCCTCCAAAGAAGCAATTAGCAACTACAGGTATCATATATACACAAACCTTGTCAATCTGCAGACATGCACTGAAGCAGCGAAAGCTCAGTCTGATACCATTGTCATACCAAGGTTTGATGCCAAACTGTTTTTCACCAACATTGTGGACAAAAATATCCCAATCCAAGCCATCAAAACCAAGACGTCGAAACTCCTGTGGCACCAAAGATTGGGACACCCATGCGATGATTTTCTGTATCACGCTCATAAGCACATCATTGGAGTCCCAAAGTTCAAACGGCAAACCAGTATTCTTGACCAATGTCCAACTTGCATACAATGTAAGCAAACCAAAACACCTGCTGGTTCACATTCCACACGCAAGGCCACACAACCGTTTCAGGGTTTATCTATTGATTTTGCATTCTCAGGTACCAAATCCTCCAACAGCAAACGCAAGCGCGATTATGAAGGTATTCATGGAGAAACTGCTTGGATTCTAATCACAGATCACTATACTGGTATGAAATATGGCGACACGCGAATCTCTAAAGCAGCACCACTACACTGGCTAGAGCATTTCTTCGCCCAGCACAACCCAACTTGTGCCGACAAGTATGTTTCAGTTGATCAAGGTGGAGAACTCTATCACAATCCTGACATCAGAAACCTATTCTCTGCGTTTGGATATTCAATTTTCCCCACAGGCGCGGACGCTTCGCACCAAAATGGCACAGTTGAACGAGCACACCGAACTCTTGCTAACTCCATGCGGACAATGCTGTCTGGTGCTAATTTGCCCATCAAGTTCTGGCCCTTTGCTTTCTACCATGCACTCCGGTTGTCCAATGCATTCCCTGAAGGCACCCAACTACATTCGCCATTGGAACTGGCAACTGGCCGTAAGGAAAACCTTGCTGATTTCCGAACCTTTGGTTGCAGAGTTTGGGTTAGACCTCCAGGCAAGAGATCAATCAAGCTCAAACCCAATGCAAGAAAAGGCATATTTCTAGGTTTTGTACCCTACACTACCAGAAACATTCTGTGGTATGATACTGAGACACACAGAGTCAAGATAGCCACACATGTCCGATTTGATGAAGGCATGAATGATCTCCCACTTGCAGACCTCCCCACAAATGTCAAACACCTGCTCAGGACAGATGACAACATTCCACTTCCTGCAGAACCCACTGAGGTGTCATCCAGTGATTTTCAATTCTCTATCTCCCCCTTTACCGATCTCACAAATCTCAGGCTCACTGTCTCCACATCTTGTACTGATAAAACATTTGGTCTCCGGTATGCCAATGATTCATTGCTTGGCAGAGCTTACATCACAGCTATCCTCCCAAATAGCCCTGCCTCCAAACTTTTCCCCTCACACAAGAAATCTCTCTCCAAACTACGAGGTGCTTATATTGTATCTATCAATCACAATCGTGTCTTTACTGCTGCTGATGTTACTACAGCTTTACAGGCCTGCCACGATCGAGGGGTGAGGGATTCTTCAATAGATACACCAATTACCTTTGCACTTGAAGAGAAATTGTCTATGAAGGAGGTCAGGAAACACTCAAATGAATATGGTTTATTTGCTCCCAATACCTCCTGGAAGGAACCCACTGCTGAAGAAGATCCACCATTCTTGGACCGAATTTCCTCCATCAAAGCTATCCAGCGCATTGGTACAAAATACAAGCAGCTGATACAATCAAGAATCAACCAGGTCGATAGCACTGAAGCACTCCATGCCTCCATCCAAAAACACTTGGCGCCAACTGAAGACGACATGGATGTTGTCATTCCTACTATTGATATTGCATCTCTCAGAGCTATCACCAAGCTTCATAAACCAGGAAATCAAGCATTACCACTAGATGCAGATTCGCTACCAACTGAAGAAATTGAACTCTTAATCAAGGCCATCAATTCCAAGGCAACTACACCTGAAGAACAAGCACTAGGGCACTTCACTCGAAGGAATCTCAAGTCTCTATCTACATGGCCTGAATGGCAGGCTGGGGAGCGAAAACAGCTTGATCAGTTTGAAGATTTGGAAATGTTTGGATCACCAATTCAATACCCTAAGGACCCCGACGCTATCATTCTCAGACCTCACTGGCAATACAGTGTGAAAAGAAATGGTGTCAGAAGAGCCAGGCAATGTTGCAATGGAAGCAAATATGCAGCCCCAACCCTGCATGCCATAGCAATGTCATACTCATCATGTGTTGAACATCCCATTCAAAGGCTATTCTTTGCTATTGCTGCAAGCCTCAATCTCAAAGTTTATGGGGGGGACGCGGCTGACGCATATGCCCATTCTCCAGGGCCCAACATCCCTACATACATGACTATTGACGATGCATATGCAGAATGGTACAGACACAAGCATGGAAAGGACATAGACCGACGATTGGTACTTCCAGTTCTTCGAGCGCTTCAAGGCCACCCAGAATCAGGTAGACTATGGGAGACCCACATCAACAAGATCTTGAAAGGTCCCAATCTCAACTTCAAGACCACCACGCATGACAGAACAATTTATACAACAGTTTTTGAAGGTGAAACAGTCTACATGCTGAGACAAGTTGACGATTTTGCACTGGCTTGCACATCAGAATCCATATCTGACAAGATCTATGACATAATTGGCGCAAAGCTGAAGCTCCCTAGAGAAGATGCTATCCCCTTCACCAAAATGGGTTTGCTTGAAGACTTCAATGGAATTGATGTCAAACAGACAGCTGACTACATTGAACTGTCCTGCGCCAATTACATTGACCGGATCATGACATCCCATGGTTGGGAGACTGATTCTAAGATGAAACCCCACTCCAAACCATCAGCGCCGTTATCAACTGAAGTACTGAGCCAACTGCAATCACATACGAATGGACCATTGGAAGGCACCAAGGAACACGCTGCATTACAATCCACATCAGGGTTCTCCTACAGAACACTCTTGGGTGAAATGATGTTTGCATATGTGAGCTGCCGGCCAGACATTGGCTATGCAGTGACCCTGATGTCAAAATACAGCTCCAATCCCACTGCATTCCACTATTCCAGTCTGAAGAACATCGCTCGATATCTCAGAACAACCCGATCCTGGGGTATTAGATTCTATAGACCGAATGCAGAACCATCTCTTCCATCAGGAGAACCATATAATGATGTAGTCCAAGATGGATCACTCCCAGAATACCCTGCAGATATCAAGCATAGCAAGTTGATGTGTTTTGTTGATGCAGCATATGGAAATGATCCAAAACATCGCAGGTCCACCACAGGATATGTGTTCACTTATGCGGGTGGAGCAATTGTCTACAGATCCAAAGCGCAATCACTCACTGCACAGAGTTCTACTGAAGCAGAATTCATTGCTGCAGTCACAGCGGCCAAAACAGCCAGATACCTCAGATTCGTACTCAAAGAATTAGGATTTGCTCAAGCTGGTCCAACCCCTATCTATGAAGACAATGCATCGGCAATTGAGATCATCAATGCTCAGAAGCCGACCGAACGAACCAGACATATTGAAATCAGGTTCTTCGCCATACAAGCATGGAAAGAAAACGGTGAGATCAAGATGATTCATATTCCTGGAGTTATCAACCCGGCCGATGACCTAACCAAACCATTGGGATGGATCTTGCACGCCCGACATGCAAGATATATCATGGGACACTACCCAGCTTAAATCGTTCGGTCGCTTTGATCGATAGTCAGTTACATCCTTCGATCGCTCCGATTGAGCGCAGGTTAAACGAAATAACTTCATTCCAAATTGTCGACTCAATTAATACAGAATACACCGACAGTAATCCAACCTCACTACGTGTTGGATCAAGGGGTGTGTTGTCGGCGGAAAAAAATACGGACTTTGTCGGCATCAAATACGATTGAAAAAGCCGACAAAACGAAACAACAACTGAGGTGCGGAACGACGATGATCAAGCATTAGGACCAAGCGCACCTCCACTACATGAAAATCTCTAAGTGGTAAAAACGATATCACTTAGGACTACAAACAAAATGGGTTAATCGGTTAGAAACAAGACATATCCAAAGACCTGACCAATAAGTGAACACTTGGAACCCTTAAGTGTGTTCAAAAGAATATACTTGATATCCCGTGAGGAAATTACTTATCGCAATCAAGAAAACCAATACCGATTCCAGATGGGCCTCATATCTAGCATATATACCATGAACAAGCATACGCCCCATCGAACAAATTACTTAACAACTAAATGACCGATACAGTAAGACCGACACGACGCTAATACAGCAACAGCAACAGCAGTATCGGTACGAGAATAATAACAGCACCGGGGAAGATCTCTACCACATGAAATACAGCAAAGAGCCCCGATACACAGTGAAAATACGTAGTAAAAATAAGAGCCTCTCTTTGAGCTCACTTCTCTTTAAATTTTAACATCATATACCTTTGGTCGATTTTTAGAGTTACAACACATATACGTCTTGAAATCAATGAACTGGCTTTGTCCCTTGCAATTATATCAACAGGAACAAGGTACTGTTTTTCGTGACATGGAGTAAGAAGTATTCTATGGCAGCAACTACAATTTCATCGGGACGGTTGTCGGAACGTCAGGACGTCGGAACATCGGAACGTCGGAACGTCGGAACAAGCAAAGGTAAGAACGAGAGAGATAGGCATCGGCAAGGACAAGGGCAATTGATTGGTCTTCCACTCCACGGCATTACTGATAATGTATTTCCTCTCTGTTTTTCTTTTTATTTTCACAGGAACGGATCGGAACCAACGAATCGAAACCGAATCAGCGGATCGGAAGCAGCAACCATCGAATCCTCAACCAGCAACCGGAAACCATCGAATAGAGGCAGGGAACGATCGAAGCAAGCGGGAACGATTGAAGCAATCAAACAAATAGACTGTATCAACAACGGGAGCAGACGGCAACAACGGTGACACTGAAGGTGCAGCATCGATTGGACCAACGTCAGCATCGAAGCGACCGGCATGTAGATTATATTCTTTTGTTTTTATTACTTACTCTATGTACTACATCAATAGCTACTCACCCATTTTGTTCATTTATCATATATTATTTCAATAGGATCATCGGCAAAGCCACCGGGAATCCACCGGTCGGCAACGAATCGGCGGCTTAAAAACGCTAGCAAGCGGCAACGAATCACCGGTATCAAATCGCTCCTCCTCCTCCACCAGCGATCCACCAACCTCTCTCCTCCACCGGCAAGCGGCAAGGAATAGTCGGCATCGAATCGCTCCAACAAATAACGGAACCGCTCCTCCTCCACAGGCGCTCTGCAACGAATCACGGAAACGCCCCTTCAACGAATCACGGAAACGCTCCTCCTCCACCGGCGCTCGGCACCAACAAATCACAGAAACGCTCCTCCTCCACCGGCGCTCGGCACCACCGAATCACAGAAACGCTCCTCCAACGAATCTTGGAAACGCTCCTCCTCCACCGGCGCTCGGCACCACCGAATCACAGAAACGCTCCTCCAACGAATCTTGGAAACGCTCCTCCTCCACCGGCAAGCGGCACCACCGAATCACCGAAACGCTCCTCCAACAAATCACGGAAACGCTCCTCCTCCACCCGCGCTCGGCAACGAATCACAGAAACGCTCCTCCAACGAATCACGGAAACGCTCCTCCTCCACCGGCGCTCGGCACCAGCGAATCACGGAAACGCTCCTCCTCCACCGGCGCTCGGCAGCGAATCACGGAAACGCTCCTCCTCCACCGGCGCTTGGCAACGCTCCTCCCCCACCGGCAAGCGGCAACGAATCACGGAAACGCTCCTCTTCCACCGGCGCTCGGCAACACTCCTCCTACACCGGCAAGCGGCAACGAATCAGCGAAACGCTCCTCCTCCACCGGCGCTTGGCAACGCTCCTCCTCCACCGGCAAGCGGCAACGAATCAGCGAAACGCTCCTCCTCCACCGGCGCTTGGCAACGCTCCTCCTACACCGGCAAGCGGCACGAATCAGCGAAACGCTCCTCCTCCACCGGCGCTCGGCAACGCTTCTCCTCCACCGGCGCTCGGCAACACTTCTCCTCCACCGGCAAGCGGCAACGAATCAGCGAAACGCTCCTCCTCCACCGGCGCTCGGCAACGCTCCTCCTCCACCGGCAAGCGGCACTCCATCGCCAAATCGATTCGTCCTCGTCATCCTCCAACGGCAATTCGTCTAGGCAACAATGAAACCAACCACAACGAATGGAAAGCAATTGTCAGCACGAGGAAGGAGGCAAAAAGCAAATAGGAAACATGAGAGAAGACATAAACAGAGAATGTCTTCTCTCATGTACCCTAACCCTAACCCTAAACCCTAAACAGAGAAAGTCTTCAAATTTTCTGACCATTGCAGCACCAGTGACGAACAGCCATGAGACTTATAAACAATTGTCGCAGATAAAACCGGAGAGGAAGAGGGTAAATAAGCCCATTGACAAACCCGTCAAGACAATAGCGCTGAAAAACAAATACCAATCAACTGTGGTGGTATTATTTTCCTTCTGAATCCGATTCGTTGAGAGTCTGATTCAAGGACTTCTGATGAACAGCAACGCTGTGTTAGTGTGTTAGTAGACGAACGGTTGTACTCTACGCGTGACAATTGTGTTGGGATACTTTCGGCAACGGATAATCGGACTACAGGCGAGACTAGGGAAACGCCAGATCTCCTCTTGCTGTGACTTATTCAGATTGCAGCGAGACAGACCTTAATATGTAGATTACAAGTAGTTGGTAGCAACTAGTGTGAATTTTGGGATATAAATCAGTTGAATGTTAAAAGTATGAGATAAAGTGAAATCTTGCCGAAATGCAAGATATCTCTTTTATTGAGATGAATACGTTGCAACTGCTGTTGCGTAGTGCTGAGATTACTCGCTGATTATTTCCGTACATGTATTAGTCGTTGACCATATATATTTGCATGCATGTATATGTATTGTGTGAGAATCACATGCCAACGGTTTTCTTCTCTTGTTCCGTTAGGAAGACTTCATGAAATGTTTATCATTAAGGTCAGGAATTGCTCCTGTAGCTCGTGTGATATTTTATGAAATCAGAGTTTGCTCACCGAAGAACAATGGCAATATCGTAAGACAGGGATTGCTCACCGTTTATGCGCGATGGGAATCGATGCGCCGTGGGAATCGATATGCCGTGGGAATCGATTACTTAGATGGATACGGGACTCATTGATTCATGCGCATAGGAAATCTACCCTTTGGTAGCTTTGGTACTTCTGGTCACGAAAGGAATTTAATACTCCCCATGTCTCCTTGTGAAGGGTCATCACGCTCTACATGATGCTTCCATCATCCTGGAGAAGGTCACCAGTATTCCCACAGAAGTGGAAGATGGGCCTGAGCAGTGGATACACAACTGAGTGACTCCAATGCTTGGTGAGAATGTCTGCACAGTTATCCTTACCTGGGATGTGCATCATTAAAATGAAACCTCTCGCTATCATGCTCCGTACGTAGTGAAACGATAGAATGTTATGACGCTTATGCAACCTTGCGTAAGGAAAGGTCGACGTCTGGATCATCTTTTCGTTGTCACCCCAAGAGTATGAGATATCATGTACTCGTGTTCCGAGATATCGGAATGAGTGGCGTAGATCGACAATCTGTTCGATGCAAGTTCTTCCTGCAACAAATTCAGCTCTAAAGGTGGCTGTTTCCGTAGTAGACTGCTTCTTCGAGAACCACATCATGGGAGTCTTGTTCGCGAAATGAAGAATGCCGGTAACGGCCTTGCCACTGAGAATATCATGCATGAGGTTGGCATCATAGAAGTGTGATAACACTACTGTCTTTCCAAGCGGTGCAGGAGCGTCGTCGGGTAGCTCCTCAGAATGCTCCCCATAGACGGTATTGGACCAGTCGATGGTGTCGGGTTTAGTCAATATAAAATCGGGCGGTTCCACGCGGAATCTGATTTTAAAATGTCTAAACTTGGAGATATATCCATAGATACGTTTAGCACGTTCGAGATGCCCATCTCGTGGCTGAGCTCTGAAACTTGAGAGCGTCATCACGGCTGTTTGTACATCGAAACGGCCAATAGCGATGATCCATTGCAGTGAACCGATCATACTTTGGTATTTCTGTATACCGGTTTCTTCAAGAAAGGCTGAGGAGTCCAATTCAGGATGATCGTTCTCCGCGATGGGTGATCGGAACCTAGTGTTAGGTTTGCATCCGAACATTTGTTCGTAAGATGCTTCCATCTTTTCGATGAACTTTATGGGATTCATGCACAGAACACCATGTTCGTCGCGCTCAAATCCACATCCTAAATGAAAGTTCATAGGTCCGGATCCCTTCAATTTGAAGTTATATGGTGACGATTGCAATATCTTCAAGAAGGAATTGGGATCTGCCATGCAGAGACATAGGTCATCGACATATGTGCATATAAGCTCATATACCCGTTCACCATGTTTGTTCGTTCCGGGTTTGAGGAATATTTCCGGTTCTGCGCGGGATCTTTCGAAGCCGAGTTCGATGAGACAAGCCGCGAGTAAGTCTCCAAAGCACTTGCCTGAAGACCTGAGACCATATAGGGCTTTGTAAATGACCAACAGGTGACCCTCCAGCGATCCGAATTCGGGACCTGCCTTGATGCATACTTTCTCGCAGGTGACTGCTTCTAAGTAGGCGTTACCTATGTCGGTACCCCATGCTTCTAGATCGTTGAGTTCAGCTAGGAATAGGCACATACGTAGACCGCGAAGAGATACGACGCCTGCGTAAACACTGTGGATAGGGGCCTCAGTGAGATTACCGTTAGCAACGAGGCGAGCCTTGTGTCTTCCGTCGTGTTTGACAGCGTATATCATGTGTACCTTGATCTGTTGGAATCCCGTGGGAATGGAGCTTGTCTTGTATACGCCTTTATCAATGAATGTATTGTATTCATTGAGTTGTGCCATTTCCAGAGTGGTGGCATCTTCCCATTTGGTGTTCCCGTTGGCTTGATCAAATCGGAGGGCTTCTTCGTGGTTACGAGGCACTTTGAATCCGTATTGGTACTGCGGAGTTGTGCGGAAAGAACGTAGTTTGGCTTGGTGTACGAGTCGATCAAGTTTCTTGGTTCGTCGCGCTAGGTTGGTGATTCGCTTGAGGCGTTTCCAACCTGGGAGGTCAAGCAAGTTGTTATCTTTTGAAAAGAATTCACCGTGTAACGCGTACTGTACGAAAAGTCATAAGGGCAAATAACCTTATTCGTAAGGTTATTTAACTTGAGTGAATAATCGTCGGCGTTTCCATGTGGTTTGTCTCTTTACCGAATTTCCCCATCAGCTCACTCTTCGAAGAATTAACAACTCTAAAACACTATCATGCCCTAAAATCTATGTACAACCTAGTACTAATTCTACATAATAAGGTACAAATACTGTGATATTCCAATGAGAATATCACGGTGAATTATACGGTTAAAAGACCGATCGAAGATGGTTTCGCGTGTGTTTTGTGTCTTAAGATTACATGTGTTTTGTATGCTAAAATTACACGATGACGACGGGTAATTTGAGGACGACGAGTGATTAACCTGTCGACTGTATCAATTACTCACTAAATCAATCGATCGTAAGACCAATTGCGTTTGTTGTTTGTTACGACACACTTTTTCTAGTTCATCAGACCCACAGCACTCTACGAGCTGTGGAGGACGAATGGCGTTTCCACCGAGAAACGCAGTTGAGCTCGAAGACAAAGAATCCGGATTAGCCTGATCAGCAACCGGCATCAACCCTCAAGGATGTAAAAGGGGCAGTTGCTTGTGGAGCCCTGGAATAGACCAACACCAGGGCGGCCTCCCTTGAAAGAAGAGGCCGAAGACTCGAACCAAGGTGGTGGCTCCACCGGGATACAAGATCCAGCAAAACAAGCAAGGGAAAAGAGACTGGACGATTCAGCTGAACGAATCGCCCAGGTTGGCATCAGTTGAAAGGAATCAATATTCGAGAACACTGATCTTTCACTGAAAACAAGAATGAGTGAGCCAGAAGATTGAGCCTGAAGTATTCTGTGGTGAAACAGATTGGAAGGAACAGATTGCAAAGAGCATCTGCCCGGAAGGAACAGATTGTAAAAAGCATCTGCCCGCACGAAAAACGAAAATCCAAAGATATGAGAACACCAAATCCTGAAGATCGGAAAGATCCAAAAGGAAAAGAGAACACCAAATTCTCAGGAAGCAATCTTTCACCACAGAAATACAGAATGAGCAAAATCCCGAGAAAGGATAGGAAAGCTCACAATCTTAATTTGCAACAAAAGCAAAAGCTCACACAAATACAGACAACCGGAACGAAAATTCGATCCGAACAAAAGTATACAAACCAGAACGAAAATTCGATCCGGAACGAAAAAAAAAAACGACCCGGATAAATACAAATCACTCGGCAGTCACAAACGATTAATACCCATCTCTCACATCCAATGCCCGATTTGATTACACTCTTCCACCCAATACCAACTTCCATCGGATACCACACTACGAATCGCCCATCCATACCCCATCACAAAATATAATTCGAAACTTCGTTTGAAATTCTCCACCATGGTACGAACTAGAGCGGACGGCGACATGGAAGAAACAAAAATGGAAGTGGATGAGGACGATCCACAGAATTCTAATGAAAGCAATGGAAGAGGTATGCAAGAAAAGGAAGATTTGGAAGATAAAATCATGGAAGTCATGGAAAGGGCCTTTGGGGACCCAGAAACAAACTCAACCATGAAGAGAATCATCGACCAAGAAATAAAGAAGAGAGTCAGGGCAATGAGAGATGCAGAAAGAAGGGGTGTGAATCCAGATGACGCGGATAGTGAAAATGATGAGGACGGACGAAATGATGCTGACCAAAATGCAGAGAACGCAAGAGCTGAACGACTGGGAAGAAGGTCGTCCCAACCCAGGATAAAAATCAGGGGATTCAACAATGGTAGATTTCTGAACCCAGAACAGCTAGCTTTCAGGAGCAGCCTAATGGATTTTGGTATCAACTATGAATCAGCTGAAGAAATTATGAGGGGAGGGATGTCCAATATTCGTGAAATTACAGACCTCAACAAGGAAAGCATTAAATCGTTCATGCATGGATTGAAATCTATCAGTCCGGACTGTCCTAATCCAAAAAGTATCCACTATGGTAACAGGCTATCATCGAGGCTCCTAACTTGGGCAAATTGGGCCCGGTATCAACCATTGATTGGAGTCAAGCCAAGGGCTATCGACTGGAACGCAAACCCAAACAACCTGGAACTGCAGCAATTCAGAATCAAGATGATGGAATCAAGTGTGAAATCACAGGAAAAGGCAACTCCACCCGAGCTAAAGGATCTCACAAAATTCAGGGAATGGGAGGAAGGTTTCCGACAAAACCTGAGGTACAGATTCAACTCCGAGGGATTCCCAATCTTGTATGTCATAAGACCCCAAGAAAAGGAAGAAGTTACTGACGAAGCCAGGTCTGGAACAGTCGGGCAAAGTACAACAGATACTTATCCAACTTGGAGTGATTACAATGAAAGATGTGGCGTCCTGTCAGGTCACCAGTACGATGAGGACAACAACGTCGTCTGGAGGTTGCTGTGTGATGCAACAAGAAAAGGTCCTGGTTGGGAATATGTGGCACATTTCCAAAACACTGCACTGAATTCTGGTAATGCCAGAAATGCTTTCATTTCTCTCATGCAACATGCTTACACTGATACCAATATCACTATGGTTCTGAATAAGACATATCAGGATATGAAAGATTCACACTACACTGGAGATTCCAAGGGTTATGACTGGAACAAGCACAAGCGAAATTGGACTGCTTTTCATGGGACAATTCTGAGATTTGAAAAGAATCATAACGAAAGAAGATTTGTTTGGGATTTTATCAATTCAATCAGTGATGAGCGACTTGATGCTGCAAAAGCAGATGCAATTGATGAGAGCAAAGACTATCGTGACAACTTCAATGAATGTTTGATTCTATTCACCAACCATCTTGGATTGAAAAAGCTTGCAACAGGGAAGAGTAAAAGAGGTTCCAGAAGTTTGTATTCTATGGGCACAACCAGCAACAAAAAGCAAAAGACAACTGGAACCTTTACAGGAAAAGTTGAGTGCAAGCCTTACCCAACAAGTGTTTATAAAACAATGTCAAAAGAACAACGTCAGGAGCTTTACCAGATGAGACAGGCTAAAAAGAAAAGAAATCTCAAGGCTGCTGAGACTAAAAAGAAAGAAACTGAAAATGAAGGCGCGGGTGACAGTTTTGGATCAAAATCTAAGAAATGACATAATAACCGGACACTATCACTAGAACACAAATTGTTAAAAATGGTGAGCCGGTCATTATACCAGATGAATGTCCCTGTAGGTTTTGATGATGGGGAAAATGAAGAAGGATATTGTGAGTTAGACTCACATGCAGATACTACCGCAGCAGGAAGCAATATGGTATTGCTGAATCCTGACCAAATCACAACACACGTTGATGTTGCACCTTTTTCTGAAGAATACAAGCCCATCAAGAAAATCCCCATTGGAAGCTGTGTGACTGCATGGACGAATCCAACATCAGGCCAAGTATATATCATAGTGTTCCATCAAGCACTGTACTTTGGGGACAAATTGAAAAACAGCTTGATATGCCCAAATCAAGTGAGGGACTGCAATTTCAACTCTGTTGAAGAGACACCTCGCCAATTTGATCCAATATCCAAGCATGGAATTACAATTCAAACTCCACTGGAGGATGATGATCCGAAGAAAGTTTTTATCAAACTGAGTATGAGAAACGTGATCTCATATTTCCCCACAAGACAGCCCACAAGAATTGAGCTTGACGAATGTCAACATTTGATAGCAACAAATGATACCCCCTGGGATCCACATTCACTGAAGTTCAGGATGGCCGAGCTAGCCATTGACAATGGAGATCCAATTTCAGGGGACCAGTTCAGCCTTCAAGCTATGTCGACCGAAGAGGACCAAGCAATGGAGGAAAGTTCTGTTGTAACAGAACCTGCTAGTAATGTTACAAATAAACTTCCCAAGACCAGCTTAGGAAAAGAACGGCATCCAAGTGTCATGCAGCAATGCAAACTGATGAGGGTCCATCAGGTATCCACAAGGAGAATGCTAACTGAATGCCAGATTGCAACAGATGGAAATATTGCTCATCGAATTTCTTCAGTAAGGAATATTTCAAGCGCGCGAAGGGTAGACCAATTTTTGTTTGATGATACAGAATTTGACTTTATGGAAGCTCCTGAAGCAGAATCAAAACAGGCCCCTAGCTTGCAAGAAATTGACAATACACTTGAAAGGAGATCTCTCGATAGAAGAAATCAATGGGGGCCATCAGTGATAACAATTGAAGGTCCAAACAAAGTTGACTGTGAACGCTTAGCCAAAACTTGGAACATTAGTTTTAAGAAAGCTGAGCAGACATTGAAAGTCACAACACAGAAGGCACTCAGGAATTTGCAATCACCATTGATGAAGCGGCTGCCTACTCAGCGCTTCAGGAACAAGAGAGTCGCACAAGGAACCTGGTACACTGATACATGGCATGCAAGAACCACGAGTATTATGAGGCAAGAAAAATGTGCACAGATCTTTACAAATGGAAATGGGTTTGAAGTATTTATACCAATACAGGACAAATCACAAGCCCACCAAGGACTGAAGACATTTATTCATGAAATTGGAATTCCAGAGCATTTGATTTCTGATGGTGCGCCAGAACAAGGATCCCCAAGAACCTACAAAACACACTGGAATTCAATTGTAAAGCGCAACCATATCCATCAGACATTCATCCAGCCGCATTGCCCATTCCAAAATCGGGCAGAACAAGCAATTGGCCATCTTGGTAGTGCAATCACAACCAAGTCTGCAAAGAAGAAGTCACCGAGAAGATTATGGTCATTTTGTGGTGAACTATGTGCTAATATCAGGCAGCGAACAGCCTCCAACAACCCTTCTTCAATGGGGAGAACCCCATTTGAATTGGTCCATGGCTATAGACCGGATATTACATTATACACTTCATCAGAATGGTATGATTTTGTGTTTTATTATGAAAAAGGTGATTCTTCTACCCGAGGTGTTGAAAGGCTGGCGCGATGGTTGGGCCCCTGTGGGAATAGGGTAGGTGGGGGGGATTGTTTTTGGCTACTGCCCGAGTCGGCAATACCAATATCTACAAATTCAATAAGACCCGTCAAGGAATTTGAATGGCGGGACAGAGATATCCTCAGAAGAATGGAAGCAATTGACAAATCAATTGAATCCAAGATTGGAGATGAAGTCAAGGACAGCGCATCATTCTTCCAGGAAAACTACCCAGAGCCCCAAATAGAGCTATTTGAGAATCAACCAGTAGAAACACCGGATATGAAACTTGAAATGGCTGAGCCAGAAGCATCGGTAGAAGATGTTGATGAACCAGATGAATATCTGGGAAATGAAGTAATCATTGAAAGAGGTGATGAAAGACTCAGGTTCGTTGTCAAGGACAGGGTTCGCGACTTGCAAAACAGACCAATAGGAATCAGAAATGAGAATCCCATACTAGACACGAGGCTGTATAAATTGTGTTGTCGGCGAAAAATACGGACTGTTGTCGGCATCAAATTCGATCGAAAAAGCCGACAAAACGAAACGACGACCGAGGTGCGGAATACAAGAACGATCGAGCATTAGAACCAAACGCACCTCCACTGCCTGGAATCCTTAAGTGGTAAAAACGGTATCACCTAAGGCTACAAACAAAAAGGAATAACCGGTTAGAAACAAGAAATATCCAAAGACCTGAACAGTAAGTAAACACTTGGAACCCATAAGTACATTCAGAAGAATATACTTGATATCCCGTGAGGAAATTACTTATTGCAATCAAGAAAATCAATACCGATTCCAGATGGGCCTACCTATATCCAGCACATATACCACGAATAAGCATACGCCCCATCGAACAGAATACTTAACAACAAAATGACCAATACCATCAAATGACCGATACAGTAAGACCGACACGACACTAATACAGCAACAGCAGCAACGGTATCGTTATGAGAATGGTAACAACTAACCGGGGAAGATCTCTACCATGTAAAATACAGAGAGCTCCAATACAGTACGAAATACACAGTAAAAAATAAGAGCGTCTCTCTGAGCTCACATCTCTTTAAATTTCAATTATCCAATACCTTACCGGTCGATTTTTAGAGTAACAACAGGTTATAGAGCCCTTATAACTCACACAATTGCTGCCCATCCGTAGGATTGTGTATACCTTAAGCTATCTATCTCCGGCCGTTCAGCACCTCCACTGTCGGTTAAATCCAGAGGAAATTTGTAGTGACGCCCATCCGTGTGCTACACTTCGGCCTCCCCCATCCCATTCCTTTCTTTCTCTTCACCCCGCTCGTGGATCAAGGGGTGTACTACCGATTCTCCTACAGGAATCTCCTTCTTTTGTAATCCACGACCAAGCATCGACGATTCTTTGACGCCGATCGTTCTTTCGATTCTTTCGCACCTCCCGTCATTAATCGCGTCACAAGAACGTTCCAAGCTTCGGCCCTTTCGAATCGCATCCAAGGGCGACACAACACCGAAGTATTCTCCCAACGATCAATATTGATTGTTTCTCCATACGTATCAAGGGGTGAATCTTCTCTCATCGACAATCATTCGTTATTTTCGACAACGACGATTTTCGACATCGCCGCTACGGACGATTATCGACAGATTAATCACAACGACGACGACGCAACAACGTAATAAACTTACGATTCGACATCCATCATGGTCCCTCCACCAGAAGCATACGATTGGTCCAATGTCTACGGGATTGCATTCAAATTCCAAAGTGACAACAACCCCCAAGAAGTCCTCTCTCTCAATGGCACCTATGCAGAAAGCATCCCACTTACCGCACCTGAAATATCAACTCTCTTCACATCGGACGCTAATGCCGAAGGCCCAAGAACCCTTGGTCCTGCCCCTGTCACTGCACTAAGAGAAGCCTTCTGCAACAGCATCACCTCGGAAATGGCGAACATTGATGAACTAGAAAAGGGACACATAGCCCAGCTCCTTGATTCATGCCCCGTACGATTTCTTAAACCTGGTTTCCCAAACCAAAGGATCAGAAACCCACAGGAGTTTGACTCTGCAGGAAGAGAGGCTGTCAGACAAGCTGAAGCAACCAATAACCCAGAACCACTCGCCACAGTAATCTTCAACATCAATCAATGGAAGTTTAGAAGAAACTGGAAGACCAATAACCCCGGCAACTACTTCAATGGAATTTACACAGGTGAAGTCCAACCCGACGTTGAGGATGAAACTGCCACAGCTCCAAACCCAGCGCCCACCACAACGGGCACCGACATGCAAGAATTGACCGACCTACTCCAACAATTGGTCAACAACGGCAACAACAACAACAACAACGCCACCAACAACAATACCGGCGCCAACCACCAATCTCTTGACCTTCCATGGAATCCAGCAACACTACCACCACCTGTGAAAGAGCGTTACTACCGAAAAGATGAATTCCTCACCAGAGATGACATGAAAGACTTCCCAATCACCTACACAGACTCATCGGGAAATGAAACCATTGTCCGACAAAACTACTACCTACACAATCTAGGCAGTGGCAGAAATGACCAGCGCCTGATCACCAGAAGCGGTGACTGTTTTGATTTGACCAGAGCCTCTGACAAGTCCAAAGAAGCAGCTAGAGACAAACTGTTCCTCTCAGGATTCCCACAACTAAAGGACGCAACAGACCCTCAGGTTAGGAAATGGTACAGAGAGATCACAGCTCATTCCCAGCAACACCACATTTATGTGCACCCATACTATCTATTCAGACGTGAAGCTGATCACCTCAGAGGATTCACAATTGGTGATGACCTTCCACACGACCTACCTTCAAGATATGAATTGGCTATCAATGAATGGGGAAATCTCATTTACACAGCACTGAGAACTGATAAAATCATCCCTGATTCATGTGCAAGTATGAAGGCCACTATTCAGAGCTTTGAAGGCGGACAGGGATATGAAGCGCTCTACACGATTATTGCTCAAACACATCCCAACTCAAAAAGGCCATCCAATGCCAGCAGAATGGTCAGAAACCCTCCCAACCAAGATGCAAATGAATCTCTTGAAGAATACTACTTCCGGTACAAGGATTATCTGAGACTTAGAGTGTTCCTCCAAAACCAACCCAGCACTATCAGTTCAACAGAAGAAGTTAGCAACCTGATTGCAGGAACCACCCTCTCAGAAGAGCTCTTCAAAAAAACCGAAGATGAACGCGACTCTGATGACCAATTCAAGCGAGACAAATACAAGGCAGGTAGGCTCCTACAAACCCTCCAAACATATGAACAAGAGATCAAGGCTGAGCAAAAGTACAAGAGGAACAACTCCAAACCAATCCAGCCCAAGCAATTGAACGCCTCAGGAACCAGACCAGGTCCCCGTCGGAATGATCGGTTTCAAAAGCGCGCTAGCAACAGTACTGTTAGAACACCTTCTACTTTGACATCTCACTCAATCAGCCTGATTGAATCGCTTGGCTACCCGGAGATGGATGAAGAATCTGACGATCCCTTCCTCCACCAAGCATACTGCAATGCCATCACAGCATTCGATAAGCAACCTAGTCTTTTTGACACATCCAGAAAATGTATCGTTTGCCACATGTCCGGTCACAATTTTGATAATTGTCCTGCGTTGCAAGATATTGAGTCCCTGAAGAAACATAGGATTGCTGCGGCTGTTTTTCTGAACAAATCCAATAAGCAGACCCAACAACTCTTGGATTCCACTCAGCAAATCTCTCAGATCAACATTGGCAATGAAGATCAAGATGAGGTTTCACCTGATGCTACAGTAGAAAACCAAAATTTTTGCAATGGCCAAGAATAGAAAGTCTTTCTTGCAGCCACACTATGACATCACCTCAAGATGATCCCCAAGGATTTGATAACATCACAGCGTCCCAAGTGAACAGCTTATGCCCCTCCTTGGACTCCAGCAGTGTCAGCTCCTATGAATCTGTCATAATTGGTGCCGTCAACCTCCTTCCAAAAGACAGCCTCCAGTCATCTATACCAATTGATGTCTACTGTGACATGGAATCACTCAGGGCTACATCCCCTACATTGGAATCACACCTGAAGACCAATGAGGATCCCAATTTCGATAGGGACAACCCTACGCCAGTTGATACATACAATGTGCAATCCCTCGTCCCACCGGACCCTATTGCAGCTACAGCTTTCTTCCAGCAGGGAGTCCGGGCTCAGATTGACACCGGTGCAAAAGTTTCCTGCACAAATCTCAAGCACATCCTGCATGGTTACAAACCTTACACCAAGCTGAGGAAATGTCCGGTCAGGCTCACGGCAGCAATTGGAGGAGAGGCAGCGACCTGTATTCCTGAAGGGTCAGGCTATGTGCACATACCAGCCCCCAATCCTGTAGGGTATGTTAGAGTCTCCTTCTACTATTCTCCCTTGCTGTCAACAACATTGCTTAGTGAGAATGACCTTTGTGGAATGACACCTCGCGTGAGAAATCAGTTCAGTGGACAGTCTATTCACAAAGTCTTCAATGACGACCATGACTCATCTGTTCGACAAAATGGAAACCTCACCATTATCTGTCATCACAAGCAGAGCACCGCCAAAAGTATTGTCCTACATGGAAGTATCATTGATTCTCAGTGCTACACACATCCAGTACTCATCCCAGACATTGATCTTACATCTCCATATGCCAATTGTGCAACGTCCTCTGCATATGCCTTAGCGACTGACACGCAGTTCAAGAAAGCTTGTGAACTGGCCTCAAACGAAGCCATTAGTCGCTACAGATATGATGTCTACACGAATCTTGTCACACTGCAAAAATGCACAGAAGCAGCTCAAGCTCGGTCTGGCATCAGTGACGTGCCAACTTTTGATGCTAAATTGTTCTTCACCAAGATTGTGGACAAAAATATCCCCATCCAAGCCATCAAAACCAAGACATCGAAACTTCTGTGGCACCAAAGATTAGGACACCCATGCGATGACTTTCTGTATCAAGCTCATAAGCACATCATTGGAGTACCAAAGTTCAAGCGCCAAACAAGTATTCTTGATCAATGCCCAACTTGCATACAATGTAAGCAAACCAAAACACCTGCTGGCTCACATTCCACTCGCAAGGCCACACAACCGTTTCAGGGTTTATCTATTGATTTTGCATTCTCAGGTACCAAATCCTCCAACAGCAAACGCAAGCGCGATTATGAAGGCATTCATGGAGAAACTGCTTGGATTCTCATCACAGATCACTATACTGGTATGAAATATGGAGACACGCGAATCTCTAAAGCAGCGCCACTACACTGGTTAGAGCATTTCTTCGCCCAGCACAACCCAACTTGTGCCGACAAGTATGTTTCAGTTGATCAAGGTGGAGAACTCTATCACAATCCGGACATCCGAAACCTATTCTCTGCGTTTGGATATTCAATTTTCCCCACTGGCGCGGACGCTTCACACCAGAATGGCACAGTTGAAAGAGCACACCGAACTCTTGCTAACTCCATGAGGGCAATGCTGTCTGGTGCTAATTTGCCCATCAAGTTCTGGCCCTTTGCTTTCTACCATGCACTCCGGTTGTCCAATGCATTCCCTGAAGGCACCCAACTACATTCACCATTGGAATTGGCAACTGGCCGTAAGGAAAACCTTGCTGATTTCCGAACCTTTGGTTGCAGAGTTTGGGTTAGACCTCCAGGCAAGAGATCAATCAAGCTCAAACCCAATGCAAGAAAAGGCATATTTCTAGGTTTTGTACCCTACACTACCAGAAACATTCTGTGGTATGATACTGAGACACACAGAGTCAAAATAGCCACGCATGTCAGGTTTGATGAAGGCATGAATGATCTCCCACTTGCAGACCTCCCCACTAATGTCAAACACCTGCTCAGGACAGATGACAACATTCCCCTTCCTGCGGAACCCACTGAGGTGTCATCCAGTGATTTTCAATTCTCTATCTCCCCCTTTGCCAATCTCACAAATCTCAGGCTCACTGTCTCCCCATCTTGTCCTGATCAAACATTTGGCCTCCGGTATGCCAATGATTCCCTGCTTGGCCGAGCTTACCTCACAGATATCATCCCAAACAGTCCTGCCTCAAAACTTTTCTCCTCACACAAGAAATCTCTCTCCAAGCTACGAGGTGCTTATATTGTATCTATCAATCACAATCGTGTCTTTACTGCTGCTGATGTTACTACCGCTTTACAGACCTGCCACGATCGAGGGGTGAGGGATTCTTCAATAGATACACCAATTACCTTTGCACTTGAAGAAAAATTATCTATGAAGGAGGTCAGGAAACACTCAAATGAATATGGTTTATTTGCTCCCAATACCTCCTGGAAGGAACCCACTGCTGAAGAAGATCCACCATTCTTGGACCGAATTTCCTCCATCAAAGCTATCCAACGCATTGGTACAAAATACAAGCAGCTGATACAATCAAGAATCAACCAGGTCGATAGCACTGAAGCACTCCATGCCTCCATCCAAAAACACTTGGCGCCAATTGAAGACGATATGGAGGTTGTCATTCCTACTATTGATATTGCATCCCTCAGAGCTATCACCAAACTTCATAAACCAGGAAATCAAGCATTACCACTAGATGCAGATTCGCTACCAACTGAAGAAATTGAACTCTTAATCAAGGCCATCAATTCCAAGGCAACTACACCTGAAGAACAAGCCCTAGGGCACTTCACTCGAAGGAATCTCAAGCCTTTATCTACATGGCCTGAATGGCAAGCTGGGGAGCGAAAACAGCTTGACCAGTTTGAAGATTTGGAAATGTTTGGATCACCAATTCAATACCCTAAGGACCCCGACGCTATCATTCTCAGACCCCACTGGCAATACAGTGTGAAAAGAAATGGTGTCAGAAGAGCCAGGCAATGTTGCAATGGAAGCAAATATGCAGCCCCAACCTTGCACGCCATAGCAATGTCATACTCATCATGTGTTGAACATCCCATTCAAAGGCTATTCTTTGCTATTGCTGCAAGCCTCAATCTCAAAGTTTATGGGGGGGACGCGGCTGACGCATATGCCCATTCTCCAGGGCCCAACATCCCTACATACATGACTATTGACGATGCATATGCAGAATGGTACAGACACAAGCATGGAAAGGACATAGACCGACGATTGGTACTTCCAGTTCTTCGAGCACTTCAAGGCCACCCAGAATCAGGTAGACTATGGGAGACCCACATCAACAAGATCTTGAAAGGTCCCGACCTCAACTTCAAGACCACCACGCATGACAGAACAATCTATACAACAGTTTTTGAAGGTGAAACAGTCTACATGCTGAGACAAGTTGACGATTTTGCACTGGCTTGCACATCAGAATCTATATCTGACAAGATCTATGACATAATTGGCTCAAAGCTGAAGCTCCCTAGGGAAGATGCTGTCCCCTTCACCAAAATGGGTTTGCTTGAAGACTTCAATGGAATTGATGTCAAACAGACAGCTGACTACATTGAACTGTCTTGCGCCAATTACATTGACCGGATCATGACATCCCACGGTTGGGAGACTGATTCTAAGATGAAACCCCACTCCAAACCATCAGCGCCGTTATCAACTGAAGTACTGAGCCAACTGCAATCACATACGAATGGACCGTTGGAAGGCACCAAGGAACACGCTGCATTACAATCCACATCAGGGTTCTCCTACAGAACACTCTTGGGTGAAATGATGTTTGCATATGTGAGCTGCCGGCCAGACATTGGCTATGCAGTGACCCTGATGTCAAAATACAGCTCCAATCCCACTGCATTCCACTATTCCAGTCTGAAGAACATCGCTCGATACCTCAGAACAACCCGATCCTGGGGTATTAGATTCTATAGACCGAATGCAGAACCATCTCTTCCATCAGGAGAACCATATAACGATGTAGTCCAAGATGAATCACTCCCAGAATACCCTGTAGATATCAAGGATAGCAAGTTGATGTGTTTTGTTGATGCAGCATATGGAAATGATCCAAAACATCGCAGGTCCACCACAGGATATGTGTTCACTTATGCGGGTGGAGCAATTGTTTACAGATCCAAAGCGCAATCACTCACTGCACAGAGTTCTACAGAAGCAGAATTCATTGCTGCAGTCACAGCGGCCAAAACAGCCAGATACCTCAGATTCGTACTCAAAGAATTAGGATTTGCCCAAGCTGGTCCAACCCCTATCTATGAAGACAATGCATCGGCAATTGAGATCATCAATGCTCAGAAGCCAACTGAAAGAACCAGACATATTGAAATCAGGTTCTTTGCAATTCAAGCTTGGAAAGAAAATGGTGAAATCAAGATGATTCATATTCCGGGTGTTATCAACCCGGCTGATGATCTAACCAAACCATTGGGATGGATCTTGCACGCCCGACATGCAAGATACATCATGGGACACTACCCAGATTAATTCATTCCATTCGATTGCTTCGATTGACGACAACCGGATTCGGCTATTCGATGATCTTGACTCAATCAAAATTGCTCGAGTCGATTCTTCAATTTGACTTGATCTGTACATGCGATTTTCGAACATGCGATTTGTCTATCAATACGATTCAACATGATATACTCCGACAGTAATCCAATACAAAACAAGTATTGGATCAAGGGGTGTGTTGTCGGCGAAAAATACGGACTGTTGTCGGCATCAAATTCGATCGAAAAAGCCGACAAAACGAAACGACGACCGAGGTGCGGAATACAAGAACGATCCAGCATTAGAACCAAACGCACCTCCACTGCCTGGAATCCTTAAGTGGTAAAAACGGTATCACCTAAGGCTACAAACAAAAAGGAATAACCGGTTAGAAACAAGAAATATCCAAAGACCTGAACAGTAAGTAAACACTTGGAACCCATAAGTACATTCAGAAGAATATACTTGATATCCCGTGAGGAAATTACTTATTGCAATCAAGAAAATCAATACCGATTCCAGATGGGCCTACCTATATCCAGCACATATACCACGAATAAGCATACGCCCCATCGAACAGAATACTTAACAACAAAATGACCAATACCATCAAATGACCGATACAGTAAGACCGACACGACACTAATACAGCAACAGCAGCAACGGTATCGTTATGAGAATGGTAACAACTAACCGGGGAAGATCTCTACCATGTAAAATACAGAGAGCTCCAATACAGTACGAAATACACAGTAAAAAATAAGAGCGTCTCTCTGAGCTCACATCTCTTTAAATTTCAATTATCCAATACCTTACCGGTCGATTTTTAGAGTAACAACAAATTGCAACTACCCGATGGTACAATGGAGGAATACACGGCAAATATTGTGGCAGAAAATCTGTATAGTTCTGTTGATGATGACGGACGGATGTTCACTTTACTGGATGAGCTCATTGACCATGAAAAAGACAACACTGCTTTAAGTGACGAGGAAGCAACAACTATAGCAAAAAATGGCAGGAAAACTCATAAACCTACAACTAGGGGTTGGAGAATTTTAGCCAGTTGGAAAGATGGCACTGAATCTTGGTGTAAGCTAAGTGATGTGAAAGAGTCATTTCCAGTGCAATTGGCTGAATATGCTATCAACAATAATCTTGAAAAAACACCAGCATTCCGATGGTGGGTGCACAAAATTTTGAGAAGGAAGGATCGAATCCTTAAAGCGGCCAAAACAGCAAAGTATTGGTTGAAGACTCACAAATATGGAGTTGAGTTGCCACATTCAATCAAACAAGCGCTGGCTATTGATAAGAAAACAGGGACCGACCACTGGGAAAGAGCAATTCATAAGGAAATGACAAATAATATGGGAGCGTTTGAATTTTCTGATGATGATGTTATTCCAGTTGGCCATAAGCAGATAACAACTCATATTATCTTTGACATCAAGCTTGGATCCCTAACAAGGAAGGCCAGGTTGGTAGGGGACGGTCACAAAGTCCCTGCAGTGGCCAAAGAAAATACTTATTCATCGGTTCCCAGTCGAGACTCAGTGAGAATATTCTTTCTGCTGGCAGCGCTGAATGATTTGAAGGTTCTATCAGCTGATATTCAAAATGCATATTTGACAGCCCCGATTAAAGAGAAATACTTTCTAAAAGCGAGAGCAGAAGATGGTTTTCCACCTCACCTTGCAGGAAGGCCTTGCAAGATTGTCCGCGCATTGTATGGACTGCCGGTTGCTGGTGCATCTTTCAGGTCATACCTCACCCAGCATTTGAGAGATCTTGGATATTCACCTTGCAAGGCAGATCCGGATGTGCACTTAAGAATTGAAACCAGGAAAGATGGATCCAGATACTGGGCAATGCTCATTGCATACGTAGACGATATCTTATGTTCTGGCGAAGATCCAAAGTTCCAGCTTGAAAACATTGAACGAAAGTTCAAATTGAAGGATGATACGATAGAAGAGCCAACTCTGTATTTGGGAGCTGATATTGGGAAATTCTACTTTGAAGGTGATTCAAAGCCAAGATGGTCATTATCAAGCACTAAGTATACAGCGAAAGCTGTTGCAGCAGTCGAACAAGAGTTGGGAACTGAAAAATATGGCTACAAGTATCTACCAAAATCAGCATCCAGTCCACTATCACATGATTAGCGACCGGAAATTGATATATCAGAAGAATTGAACCCTGAATTGCAAAATTACTATCAAGGTTTAATTGGAGTTCTCAGGTGGATTTGTGAATTAGGAAGACTTGACATAGTAATGCCAGTCTCACTGATGTCAAGGTATTTGGCACAGGCAAGGATCGGGCATTTGAATCAATTATTTCATATATTTGCATATTTGAAAAAGTACAACAGGTCAAAATTGGTTTTTGATGATACTGTACCAAATGTTGACGAGAGTAAATTTCAAAAATGTGACTGGTCTGAATTTTATCCTGGTGCCGCTGAAGTCATACCAACAGATATGCCTGAAGCTTTGGGAAAACATGTGACGATGAGCTGTTTTGTCGATGCTGACCATGCTGGATGCAAGGCAACAAGGAGATCTCATACTGGTGTTATTATCTTCATTAATAATGCACCGATCATTTGGTTTTCCAAAAGACAAACAACAGTTGAGACATCAACTTTTGGATCTGAAATCATTGCTTTGAATATTGCAATCGAATTGGTTGAAGGTCTAAGGTACAAGTTGAGAATGATGGGTGTTCCAATTGATGGGAGCACAAATGTGTATTGTGATAATGATTCAGTTGTCACAAATGTTACCCGACCTGAAAGCCCATGTAAGAAGAAGCACAACAGCATTGCATACCACAAAGCGCGTGAATCTATTGCAGCAGGAATTATCAGAGTTGCAAAGGAACCAGGTTCAACAAATATTGCTGATTTGTTTACAAAGCTAATGAGCGGCGCTGTTTTCCGGGAACATTGTTCTCGTTGCATGTGGTAAAGTAAAGAATCAATCGTTCGGTGGAATGTTCGATCGATCGTTCGATTGAAGTAACAAGTTGATTCGTCCGATCATGGAATAAATCGATCTGCAATGAGCATTTCGAAAGAAAAATGGATAATTTGATCCATGAATACAATATATCAAACCGGCAAGGATCAGGGCAAAATGCCATGATATAAGCCAGAATGAAAGGCAAAACGCCGCCCCATTTCTTTTTGATAGGGCCTCTGATGGTAGACTGGATACAGTTTGGTATTCAACTCACGATGAATATATTAAGCCATAGAATCCAGCCGCTTAACGGTTGGAGGATTTATGACTGAAGGGGACTGAAAAGAATTCACCGTGTAACGCGTACTGTACGAAAAGTCATAAGGGCAAATAACCTTATTCGTAAGGTTATTTAACTTGAGTGAATAATCGTCGGCGTTTCCATGTGGTTTGTCTCTTTACCGAATTTCCCCATCAGCTCACTCTTCGAAGAATTAACAACTCTAAAACACTATCATGCCCTAAAATCTATGTACAACCTAGTACTAATTCTACATAATAAGGTACAAATACTGTGATATTCCAATGAGAATATCACGGTGAATTATACGGTAAAAGACCGATCGAAGATGGTTTCGCGTGTGTTTTGTGTCTTAAGATTACATGTGTTTTGTATGCTAAAATTACACGATGACGACGGGTAATTTGAGGACGACGAGTGATTAACCTGTCGATCGACGAAGACAATCGACTGTATCAATTACTCACTAAATCAATCGATCGTAAGACCAATTGCGTTTGTTGTTTGTTACGACACACTTTTTCTACTTTCCCATATTTTGCAACGGTGACCGGGTCATCAGCCGCAATATTGGCCAGAGGTTCATATGTGCGTTCCATATTCTCCCATTCAATCCAGAGGTTATACTTGGAACCTTTGTATTGAGGGTGCTTGTTATCCAGTGGACCTTGGTGTCCTAGGATGCGGCGAAACGACCAGAGTTTGCCGTCTTCTTGTGTTGAATCACGATGTATGTAATTCATGACGTCATTGTATGCAATGATATCATCGAGTTCGTCATCGGAGTGTTTGCACTTGAACTTGATGAAGTCTTTATTGCGTTCAAGACTGTCTTCAACATCGACAATGGTGAGACGTTTCCGGGTGCCATCGAGATTGGTTACAAGGAAGGAACGTCCTTGTAGATCGGCAATCGGGATCGTAGGAATGGTAATAGGTTTACCATCATCGTCAAATTGTGCGTTACCTTCTTCGTCGGTAACAACTACCTGTGATGGGTCTACGGAAGGAGTAGCGGGGTTTGTGTGTGGAGTTGCGACGTCACTGACATCAAAGTATGCTAATTCCGGTGGATCAAAATCATCTTCAGTAAGGAGAACGCCATCGGATGTCTTGCTGAAGATGTGTGTCGTAGGAGGACCATCAAAACTCTCCCCATAGTTGTTAGGGAGTGGAGAAGGTGACCAGCTTGGGCTGTCATCGACCTTCTTATAAAGAAAGCTCGGTAACGAGGGGTGGGCGGGTGGTTGAAGAATTGGTTGAGTGCCAGATGCGTGGGGCGTGGTATCTGTTGGTGCAGATGGAACGGTGTCATCGGCGGTGTCACAATCAGCAGGTGAACCGTTAGGGGAAACTGAGCTGTTTGGTTTAGTAGACTCGTCAATGAGTTTATTCTGATTGGTATGCTCCCCATGTTTGAAAGCTGGAGCTTCTCCAGTGGCGTATATACGGGGTAAGGAATCCTTTGCATTACGCCATTTGATGAAACCATCATCAGTGAATAAGCCCGCGCGTTTGTTACGTGACTCAGGTGTAAGAGCAGATCGAACACCGGACCGGTCTAGTAACTTGTTGGTAACTGGATCCCAGATTCGAAAGCAGAGTCCATTGCCAACATGTTCGGCGATGCCGACGAAATGACCTAGGCGTTCGGTAGATTTGGTACCGAAAGGAGAGTCATTGGTCTTGAAATACACAGGTTCAAACCAGAAGAAACTGGTGTATGCGCTGATGTCGCCAATTGTACCCGTGGCAATGAAGATCGGTTGTTTATCGGACAGCGTAGGGTCAGAGACAACATTGAGGAGACCCACGACGTATGTCATGCACAGTAACCACATGTGTGGTGGTGTGCCGGTACGATCCATGACGCGATTGACAATGCGTTTGAACGTTTGGTATCGTCGTTCGAATTGATTCTGGTGTTGATGGTACGGTTCACTTTGCCAGAGTCCAATCCATAACATTTTGAGGTAATCCATGACTTTCTTACTTGATTGATAGTTACCGTGGTCGCAAAGGAGGCGGATGGGCCTGCCCCATTTTCGAACAAAGTTCTGAAAGCAGGGTAGAAAATCGCCGGTGGTACGCATTTCTTCAACGTGAATAATATGCGATTTGCGGCCAAAGAAGATCTGAGCAATCTTGGATCCACCATCAATTGCTGGGACATCTGAATAGATTGCATCGGACATAACATTGTCATTCAAGGGGCGAACGTTCATGGCCGGTTGAGGGGAATGAAACCGTTTGAAAATGTTACCATCAGGGCTAACCGCTAATGAACCGTATTGGGTTGAGTTTTCAAAAGTAGCTTTGATGCGATCGGTGGAAACCCAACAAAAGAAAGGTTTGAGGGATAAGTAGTCATGTTCATTTGGGTATCTTTCACGGGGCGTAGCTGCAATGCGTGTAGTGTCACTGGTTGTACAATCTGTCGGAAACGCAGTGACTGTTCCAGAGACTGCGGTTGGCGCGCAGCATGCGAGACGTTCGTGATGGGCGTAGTCAGTGGAAGTAAGCCAAAAGGAGCGATCGTTGTTCTTATGATCATCAATTGGAAGAAAGGGAGATCGGGTGGAATGGCTGGAATACGAGCTGAGGGATGTGACCGTGGAGGACCCGGGAGAAACAGATATATCAAATCCTTCAAGGCAGCGTGGGTTCCCATATTCGTCGTAATCGGCATAAGGGAGTTGCTGTGGTTGGGGAGGATATTTCTGGAGAAATTGTTCATCCTTTGCACTGATTGTGGTATCGAGAACGGATGGGTCCCAATGTTTATCGGACGTCATGATAACATGTGGTAGCGTGTCAAATTCGACAGTCGTATACTTTCGCATCGCAAGGTATGGTAAGCCGTGTCGTATGCTAAGAGGCAGTGCATAGCCGTCGGAGGTGGTGATGACCTGTCCTCCGCCTGCTTTGATGGACGTGTCGTCTACAGTGGAAAAATATGCTTCCATCTGGCCGGATGACAATATAGAAGGATGTCGTCCTGTATAGGCACATTCATTGAAAATAAGAATGACGGGGCCTCTGTTCGACATGGAATATGCTCCGCATGTAGCAATGGGAATGTTTTGTACCTGATGATTGTTAATGCCGGTGACGTTAACATATCGTGGTGGAATATCCTTGGAGATGAGACATGCATCATTACCGATGATGCAGCCATTTGCGCCGCGATCGACCATGGCAAAACCAGGGCTAGTAACCGTAGTTTTGTGTATACGGTATGTGTATGACGGTACGGAACCATCATTAGGAAAGGTGAGATCATCCTCGGGAGTATACCACTGGTGAAAATTGGCGGAATACGATGGTGTTCCGACAGGTATTTGGGTGTCACCGTCCTTTTTGTACTGAATGTCAGGGTTGTTTGAAAGGAATCGAGCTGGATGTGCGGGTGACACGGAAGACTTGAGAGGTCGCTGGTCCTTAGACGAGGAGGTCGTGGATTTGTATACACCTAGAGATGCATGGAAAACGCCTCTACGGTCATTCTCTACGGCAGGATGTAGGTCTGTTGCGGAATTGGCATGCTCATCCTTGGTCGAAGTATCGTCTTCTTGAAAAGATACCGAGTGTTCATGTTGGTATGCCTTTCGGGTAATGGGTTTGACACTGTTGGGGTCAGGTTGGTTAGTGTTAAGTAAGTCGTGTCGCAATGAGGCAACCACGATTTTCTTTCCTTCCGGAGAAAAACTGAGCCAACTCTTCATGTCCTGACGTGACAAGGCCTTCCATATGTTTGTAGGCAACCTTGTGGTGGGGTCAGGGGTACGTCCAGCCTTGAACACAGCATAATCTTGATAGTCTCCTTCAAATTCAATGGGGAGAGCATAGTCCTCATGGTTTTGGATCGAGTCAGAAGAAAAATCATGAACATGTGCACGTACGGTCGACTGAGGAGCAGACATCGCAGACTGGGAATCAAGTCGAGTTGCTTCAAGTAAAAGCGTGATTTTAAGATCGTGGATAGCAGCAGCTTCGGCAACTGCATCTGTTATGGTGCTATTCGTCCCACCTGGATCCTTGACTTTGGCAAACTGTTCGCTTAGCTGAAAGCTGGAATAACATGCCTGACACAATGCTGATTTTACAGTGTGATACTCGAGGGGCTTGTTGGGAGGACGGAGCTTGTTGAGGTGATTCAATTCATCAAACCAATGTGTGATGAATTTCACTTTGGATTCCTTCCAATTGTTGAGGTTCAACTTGAGCAACGCTTGTAGCTGGGTCGAGTTGTCGTATACCTTTGCTTTTGATTGGCTATGAAGGTTTACGAAATCGAAGTAGGCCTTGCGTCCATCACGAGTGGTAGAATGACTGTGTACACATGATGCAGAAAGGTCACTCTTGAAGACTTCCAACATTAGTACCCAGAAGAAGGCACATTGTTTGACGTAGAGATCACGGGTGTAACCCACAAGCGTGGCTGGAGGCCAAGTTTCATCGAGGAATGTCTCTGTATCGATGTCATATGCCTCGAGTTTAGCTTTGAAACCGACGAGCCAGTGTTCGAATCTCGAGTCATTCGTGAGGGGTGTAAAGGACTTTTCATCTCGTGCTTTTCGGCACCATGATTCGTACTTTACCTGCTGAGGGGACTTTTTGTTACTTCCCGCCGGAGGAGGTGGTGGGTTCAGAACAGATTCGTTACGTAAGCGTTGGGCACGCTCTCCGCGAAATGCCTGGAATTCCCTGTATGTATATGACTTTACATCTTTCCAGTCCTTCTCGTCTTCTCCTAGGTCGACACCTTCTTCTTGTAGGTCGATAGCGAAGTCCGCAAGTGCTTCTATGCTCCTTTGGATGGATCGAGGGATATGCGTTGCCAATCCTTGCTCCATATAGGTAAGTTCGCGTGCAAAATCCGGTTCGATAAGTGCATCGAGGAACGACTTCCACTCGCATAATCCGCCTTCTTTGAGAGCTAAGCACAACTTGCTAGTAATCTCACTTGTTACGTTGAGTAATGATATGAGTATCTTTCTCATATCAGCATCGAAGCTGGGAAAGCGTTCGATAGTGGTGACTTCGGCGTCATTCTTCTCTTCGCCTCCAAGTGCATTGACGGCCATTACCGGTACCGGTATGTTCGGCATCTGTGGTGGTTCGGAGCCTTGGAAGGAAGTGCGTGGTAACTGAGAATGGGAACTGCTTCTTGTGCGATGTGCGACGTGCATATGCCAGCGTAGGGATTATGTTCAATTCCGTTCCTGTTCCTTCTTGTGTGCAAGCCTTCTTAGAGCTTGCGACTGTTAATCTATTATTTTCCTTCTGAATCCGATTCGTTGAGAGTCTGATTCAAGGGCTTCTGACGAACAGCAACGCTGTGTTAGTGTGTTAGTAGACGAACGATTGTACTCTACGCGTGACAATTGTGTTGGGATACTTTCGGCAACGGATAATCGGACTACAGGCAAGACTAGGGTAACGCCAGATCTCCTCTTGCTGTGACTTATTCAGATTGCAGCGAGACAGACCTTAATATGTAGATTACAAGTAGTTGGTAGCAACTAGTGTGAATTTTGGGATATAAATCAGTTGAATGTTAAAAGTATGAGATAAAGTGAAATCTTGCCGAAATGCAAGATATCTCTTTTATTGAGATGAATACGTTGCAACTGCTGTTGCGTAGTGCTGAGATTACTCGCTGATTATTTCTGTGCATGTATTAGTCGTTGACCATATATATTTGCATGCATGTATATGTATTGTGTGAGAATCACATGCCAACGGTTTTCTTCTCTTGTTCCGTTAGGAAGACTCCATGAAATGTTTATCATTAAGGTCAGGAATTGCTCCCGTAGCTCGTGTGATATTTTATGAAATCAGAGTTTGCTCAACGAAGAACAATGGCAATATCGTAAGACAGGGATTGCTCACCGTTTATGCGCGATGGGAATCGATGCGCCGTGGGAATCGATATGCCGTGGGAATCGATTACTTAGATGGATACGGGACTCATTGATTCATGCGCATAGGAAATCTACCCTTTGGTAGCTTTGGTACTTCTGGTCACGAAAGGAATTTAATAGGTGGCAGGTAAATATATGGAAACCAATTGGTGGGGTGGCAAAATAGGGGGAAAGAAGAAGTATGAACCGGAACTGGCATTGTCTATCGACAATTTCGAGACGTTGGATAGTACGAAAGACGAGCATTTTCTTGCATTTGACGATTATAAACCATCGTTGCGCATTTTTGCCAAAGTTTTAAGAGGTTTAGCAGAACGACACCTGGCTTCCAAGAATAATATCAACTTGTTGAGAGAATTCACTCCTGCTATTGTTGGAGCAAAACCAACCGTTGGAAGAGGAGTGAAGCGGGGAAGTATCAATGATGGTTATGCTATCATTGGAATTCGACCAGAAAGATTGGATTCAAATAATGGTGAGTATGTTTTCAAAAGTCATGTCAATCCAAGCATGAAACTAGAGCTAGAAGAGAAAACAGTTGAAATTGTGAAGCATATGCATCATAGTTTAATTGACGTGGAACCATTTGTTGCAAAGGAAATGGATGTGTTGTCTCAGATTCTGTCTCGTACAAAGCTAAATGCAATTGGGCAGCAGGCATTAGCATTTTCGATCGGTCGCAACTACCATTCTAGATGCCATGTGGACGATGACATGTACTACACTCGTTTGACAGTCATTGCTCCGGCGGAAGTGTCTGCTGACGAGATGATTTATTATTTTGTCTTCCCCACGTATGGAGTGAAAGTTCCATTGAGGTCGGGAGATACTCTATTGTTCAACCCATTAGTATTACATAGCTGTTCGAATCCCAAATTCGAAGGGTGTTATATTATGAGTGCATACGTATCTCGCAAAACTGTGCTTAGAGCTAACCCTCTATAGTAGTATTAAACAATACTTTAAAGTTAGCCGTTACATTAATTCTTGCTACTCAATCGGAACTGCTGTCCGAGCTTTCGCTCTCTGAACTGGATAGCGAATCACTGGATTCGTTATCATTCAATGCTATCTCAAATGGTTCCAACTGTATGTCGTCCTGTAGTGTGCATGCGTTGTACAAACATTCGTAAGACGGTGGTGTAGCAGCATTTTTGCTTTCAAAAAATTCGAGCCATGAGATCCGATTCGATATCACTAGCCAATCGCAATTGGTTATGCACCCATCAATTCCTTGCTCTGGAACAACTGCCAGCTCAGAATGGATAGTGTCGACATGAAATAGGTAGAGTGAATTCATCAGGCGCCCACGTTTGACAAATTCAGAAGCTGTTTTCTTAGGCACATCTTGAAACCGACGAGCCACAGCATACATTCCGTTTGTATCAATTGGATAGCCACCAATACTACTGTATGGCTGCTTCAAACTCTGTACAGTTAAAAAGCATACCAGATGGCACGGTATGAGCTTGGGATTGTTATTTAAATCAAAGTCCAATTTTATCAAACACCAATCCATCCATACAGAGTTCAGCAGAGAACTATCCGATCTATATGAAGGATGCGACCGAAATATAAAATTAGACCCACAAGCAACATCGAAACGATTGTGCTCTGTAACTCCACAAATGTGCAAAGGATTCTCCAATAAAGGTAGCACAGAATCACAAACAAAGTCAAGTATGTCAGAAGGAAGAAATGGTTTGCTTTTGTTCGTAGAACGAAGCCACTTCATTGTTGATTCCCCATTTTCGGTTCTCATTATATGAAAATGAGAACCGCCACCATCAGGGCGTTCAATTGGAGGAGGATCAGGTGGATTCAAGTTGAAGTGATATGTTGCCTGGCTTAGCATCATTTTCTCGGACTTTCTATTGGCAGTTTGATTGATTAGTGATGCAGCATTACCTTGCGTGTTCTTGGAAGGAGCTTTAATCTCAGTTTTGTGGTGAGATTCATTGGGAGCACTATCCCAGCCTGCGGGGCTTCCCAATAAAGAGATATAATCTGGTAGGTGAAAGTACAGGTGATTCTTGATTAGTTTTGTTCCCATTCCTTTCCTGTGACAAGTTGAGTTTATACAATTGATAAAGTGAACAATTGATTTTGGGAGATTGTTAAAGGAACCGTATTTCATCCGACCGTGTTTAAGAAATTCTTCCATTGATAGAATGAGCTGAATTACCTCTATCTGTTTCTTTACAAAACGATGGTCACCAATAATGTCAGATCCATGTTTGGAAACAATAGCGATCAGAAGAGAAATAAGCATTCCAAAGAAATCATGCCCTTCTTTCTTCGTGGTTGATAAAAGCTGAGTCCCAAATTTGGTGCGAGGAAAATCTCTATCAGACTGGCGTGATAACAAACCACCGTACCGTTGTGCTAAATGGCCAATACTGTTAGCAACAGCCACGCCGTGATTCAAATTGGGGGCATAAACACATGGAACACTTCCGCGGAGCAACAATTCAATTGACTCGACAGCCCGTTTGGCAGTACCAAGCTGGTGCATGTGCAAACATTCACCGGGAGTTGCAAAATGAATATTGTTCTGATTCGTACCAAAGCATAAATCATGAAATACATTCCTGATATTGTGATGAGAGTTGTTTTTGAAGTTCTTATTGATATCATTTAGATCTGTGCCGGGAAAACAATGGAAATCAACAGGTGACCACTTCTTTGTTGCAGGTTGAACAGAAGGAATGTTTATGTTCGGAGAATAACAGTTGCAGTGACGGCACATCCGCATGACACCCTTATTGAAGGAGCCATATTTTCCACACAATTTATCGTGAAGTTCTGTGTCGCCAATAACATAGGCAATGGCAAATTTCATTTTTACCTTCCACTGTTGATTTGCGTACGGAAGATAATTCCATTCGATACCACCGTCTTCGTTACACGCGGCTTTGAAGGAACGAAACGCTACTTCCAAACCATTGTGAAGATTCTGAATTTTTTCCTTCGAATTGGCAGGACGAGAGTGTCTGGTTGACTCCCATTCAGGGTCGGGATGGAAGTAAATAGTTGTCCATGCTTCAGGTCGAGAACGGGTCTCCACATTAAAAATACCGAGTGTCATGTTCAATGGTGTTAACGTAAGTCGTCCGTGCGCATCCAAAGAGATGCCATCCATGTAAAATATAATAGGAACAAGAATTTCTTGCGAATTGGGATTGCAAATTTCTTTCCAAGAAGATTTCCACCACGAGCCGTGATGCAATTCTGAGATTACAGAATGAGGATTCAACTCAGGATTATTGTCGGGAGAGAGAGGGGTGGAATAGTCGGGAAAGGAGAGGTTTTCTTCTATCATTAGCTGCTGGTCAGAAAGAAGAGAATAAATGGCATCCTTAAAAGAACGGACATACACCTGAGTGGGCTTATTATCAGGTAACCAATTCAGTATATGAGGATGAAATTTCATATCAGAGAGACCAAGATTGGATTGGAGATTGTCAAAAATTGTTTTCCGAGATCTAATTTTGGCATCGCAAAAATCAAAACCCGGTCTCATTTGACTTTTCTTTGCCCACTGGAAAATGGATTTGAATGTGTTCAGTGGCAATTTATGTCTGGCCATTAAATTCATGAGTTCCAATTCAGCAAGAAGATGAGGGGGCGGCGGTAGTTTTGTGTGGCTTTGAAATGCATCCTCTCTTTCGTTCAAATTAATGCTTTCATGAAAAGATGGTGGTGGAGGGGTGGGCTGAGCAGTAGCGACGTTAACAGCAGAACCATTAGTGTGATCTTCTTCGTTGTCTCCACAATCAATGTTGTTGGTAGAATTGTTGTCGTTATTTTCATTTACGTCATCGTCATTGTCATCCTCGTCATCGGAATTGTCGATATCATTATTCAGCGGGAATGCATCTTCATCTTGAACAGCAGAAACAGCCATGTAAGATTCAATGGCGTTCCGATCCATTGGCGGTAAAAAGACATCATGGACAATCTGTTGGTTTAGAACAGAATGAAGACCCGTCGCTGACTAACTTGTGACAGTGTGTTGCTGGGAGAGATGGGAAGGGGGAACAGATGGACCGTTTTGTGTCATAGTCATCCCAAAATCAGACGGAGAATGTTGAACAGACGGCAAGGTAGGCTGCACTTTGATAGAGGTGGAGAGGTTATAGATCTTTCGTTTAATTAGACCCTGACTATGGTAGAAATCCCGGCACTCATCAAGACAATAAAGATGTCTTCTTAGGCCAACGGAGACATATTTCAAAGTACCCTGCTTGTTTGCCGTGGATTTATATCCTAAAAACTTGGAGTTTTTGCCATTCAGCGCGCAACAACGGCAGTAGAATAGAAGAGGGGTTTTCATAACAGGAGGCATGATGTTGCGGAGTTGTTTGAAGGAAAATATCAGTAGAATGGGTCGAAACGAAGGAGATCACAAAGATGAATCGTTGAAAGGAAAAAATTACATGTGTTACTTTGTGTGTGATGTGTTTTCTTGTACGGTAGATTTCCTTACTACCATACTTCGATTGCAAAAATGGTCCGTAAAGTAATTACTACTTAGTGATGATTGCAACATTCCTCGTACAATATGTTTAGTAGTGAACAGATACACCTGAGTGGGCTTATTATCAGGTAACCAATTCAGTATATGAGGATGAAATTTCATATCAGAGAGACCAAGATTGGATTGGAGATTGTCAAAAATTGTTTTCCGAGATCTAATTTTGGCATCGCAAAAATCAAAACCCGGTCTCATTTGACTTTTCTTTGCCCACTGGAAAATGGATTTGAATGTGTTCAATGGCAATTTATGTCGGGCCATTAAATTCATGAGTTCCAATTCTGCAAGAAGATGATGGGGCTGCGGTAGTTTTGTGTGGCTTTGAAATGCATCCACTCTTTTGTTCAGATTCATGATTTCATGAAGAGATGGTGGTGGAGGGGCTTGCTGAGCAGTAGCGACGTTAACATCAGAACGATTAGTGGGATCTTCTTCGTTGTCTCCACAATCTATGTTGTTGGTAAAATTGATGTCGTTATTTTCATTTACGTCATCGTCATTGTCATCCTTGTCATCGGAATTGTCAATATCATTATTCAGCGGGAATGCATCTTCATCTTGAACAGCGGAAACAGCCATGTAAGATTCAATGGCGTTCCGATCCATTGGCGGTAAAAAGACATCATGGACAATCTGTTGGTTTAGAACGGAATGAAGACCCGTGGCTGCTTGACTTGTGACGGTGTGGTGCTGGGAGAGATGGGAAGGGGGAACAGATGGACCGTTTTGTGTCATAGTCATCCCAAAATCAGACGGGGAATGTTGAACAGACGGCAAGGTAAGCTGCACTTTGACAGAGGTGGAGAAGTTAGAGATCTTGCGTTTAATTAGACCATCACTTTTGTATAAGTTGTAGCATTGAATATTGTAGTTGAGATGTTTTCTTAGGCCGTACGAGACATATTTCAAGGTATTGCACTCTTTTGACCCAGATTTGTATCCTTTAAAACTATTGGATTTTTTTCCTTTCTTATACCAGCAACCACGGCAGTAGAATAGAAGAGGGGTTTTGATAACAGGAGGCATGATGTTGCGGAGTTGCTTGAAGGAAAATATCAGTAGAATGGGTCGAGAGGACGGAGGTCGAGAAGATGAATCGTTGAAAGGAAAAAATTACATGTGTTACTTTGTGTGTGATGTGTTTTCTTGTACGGTAGATTTCCTTACTACCATACTTCGATTGCAAAAATGGACCGTAAAGTAAATGCATTACTACTTAGTGATGATTGCAACATTCCTCGTAAAATATGTTTAGTAGTGAACAGTACGTACAGTCAACTCCTTAAGAGGGTTAATACACAGCGCCGGACGGGTCAATCCCATCAGTTCTTCCAAACATTCGTTGGCAGGCGCGTCAGTTCTTCCATAAGGTGCACGGAAATGTGAATCGAAATGGAAATCGTGGACAATTGCGTTGTTGATTATCGAAATCAAAATCGTGGACAATTGTTTTGTTGATTGCAATCAAGTTGATTCCGACTTTCATGTACCCGTAAAACCAACTAGTACGCTATTTTGCATGAGTTATTACTAGTAGATACTAGTAGGAAATCGTGGACGATTGCGTTGTTGATTATCTAAATGGAAATCGTGGACAATTTTTTTGTTGATTACGATCGAGTTGATTCCGACTTTCGTGTACCGGTAAAACCAACTAGTACGCTATTTTGCATGAGTTATTACTAGTAGATACTAGCAATACATTATTTTCACTAATACTTCATCATTATAATTGATTATTTCATTATCTTTCCGACGAGGAAAACAAATACCAATGTGTTAGGTGTTACTACTACCTAATCTTCGAATAGATAATCTACTCTACTGATACTACTAATACTAATCATCCAATCGACAGTCGAACCAACCATGGAGGGAATTTATAAAATACAAAAGGTGGTTCAGGAACACCCAGCCAATCTCGAACAAGAACTCCAGAAAATGATTGTTAATCGCAAGAAAGAGATTGCTGGACTCCAAAAAATGATTCGTAAGATTCGTGCAGGAAAAAGCAATCATCCAAATGTTAAAAATGAAAGCGTCGATCCTACTAGCAATCATCAAGTCGTTCCGAATGTAACCAGCAGCATCAATCCACCAACCGGGTTATTGAAGAGCGAACCAGATTTTGATGGCAATTCCGACAGTGTAGCTTCGGAAAATACAGCGGATCTTCCTGCGATTAAACAGGAACCAAACCCTTGAGTGCAATAGCCCGCCTGGGGTGGATTCGACTTGGAGTTGGAGTTGGAAAATTTGGGTCGGAGCCCATTATACCGGTATGGTGGAAACATGTTGAGAAAATGAAATAAGTCATTCGTGCACAAGTTGTACACAAAATAGTGCTTGTCACGAAATGAATATGATATCCTTAACTCTAAAATAGTTATTTTATTTGAGGAGTGACGAGATATTGTCTCAAAAGTAAAGGTGTGCGACGCGCGAGGTATTTTAGTAGACACGCGACCTAAAAAGATAGGAAATTTAAAAAATAGGGTCGAGAATTGTAAAAATACCGCGCGATAGCCCGCGGGGGGTAGAGAAACAGTTCTCGGACGTGGTGTGCAAAATGGTGTGTGTCAGTCAACAATTTGGCAGCCCGCAAGTCTCTGAATTGGAAGGTACCCCTAGAATTGCACCAAGGTTGGACACCTGATATCTCCCATCTGAGATTTCATTTTTATGAACCAGTGTGGTATTTTGAGTCAAGATTCAAGAGTCCCAAAAACAACATGTTGAAAGGGAGATTTCTGGGTTTTGATGAATCGACGGGTGATGCAATGACCTATTATATTCTGACTGAACCAGATACACCAAAACAGAAGCGCCAAGTGTTGATGAGATCTGTGGTCAGAACAAGACACAAGGAAATTGGAACCAAAGATGAATATGTGAATGACAACCCGGAGGCAGAGCAGTTTACTCTTTCTTTGTCAGAGCACCAACAGAACATGGAAGATATCAAGAGCACTGATGAAGTCCCATTGTTATCTTCAGGGGAGAAATTTGCCGCGAGCTCTGAAGGAATGGAAAATTCAACTAGCACCAATCCAATGGAAGGAAGGGATGAAAACGACAATACGGTTTCAGGGGAGCTTGATGCAGATGAAGAGGATGTGGATCCAGAAAACACTTTGGACATGGAAGAAGAAATGCTACCAAGTGATATAGATGGATGCAACAATGCCGAAACCCATCAGGACATCTTGGAAAGCACAGAAGTGAATTTGAATATGGACTTCAGGAAGATTTTGGATCATTTTTGGGAAAATGGAATTTTGGTATTCAAGGCGCAATACATCGATGAACTGCAAGGAAATACAGTCTTAAATACTCCATTTCCACAATTGAAGAAAGATCAACCACTGGCATGCGCAAAGTATATTAAGGAGTACATTGTTGAAAGCAGGAGAGGAAATAACAGGCCGTTGAATGTATGGGCAGAGCAAGTAATAAAACAACAATCTGGTATTGTCAGAAGAATACGATTTATGAAGTCCCTAATACACAAGAGTGTTCAACGTGCAGTCAAGAAGAAACCATCCAGGAATCAAAGAATGGCAAAGAAGAAGAATCGTGAAAAATTTGGACAGAATATTCCAAATACCTATGAAGAATGTATGCAATTTGATGCGGAAGCTGGCAATACAAAATGGAAAGATTCAATTCAGAAAGAGATGGATAATTTGGAACGTCTAAAATGTTTCAAATATCACTCAGCAGAAAAAGAATTTCCAAAAGAGGAAGGTTGGCAACAAGCAGGATAGCAGGAAGTACCGGGATATGTTGACCACCAAGCCACATAAGGACCTACCTCCAGACGGACAACTTACACCTCGAGAGGAGATGAGTACGACACAAAAAAGGGCTTACAAGTACCACAACAAAGCTCTGAATGATCTGTACAAGGCTTTTGCCGACAACAGGACAGGCCTAGCCATCATGGAGAAGTCCAAGATTGATCGGGGTGCATCAACTGAATTGAATGAAAAGCTCCGAGCACAGTGGCCCCGAGGTAGGGTACATCGCGTGATTGAAGAACTCATGAAGGAATTGTTGTCGGAGAAAAATACGGACTTTGTCGGCATCAAATCCGATCAAAAAAGACGACGACCGAGGTGCGGAATGCGAGATACGAATATTCCGCTGATAAAGCGTTAGAACCAAACGCACCTCCACTACTTGAAAATCCTTAAGTGGTAAAATCGATATCACCTAAGGCTACAAACAAAAGAGGATAATCGGTTAGAAACAAGAAATATCCAAAGACCTGAACAGTAAGTAAACACTTGGAATCCTTAAGTACATTCAAACGAATACACTTAATATCCCGTGAGGAAATTACTTATTGGAATCAAGAAAATCAGTACTGATTCCGAATGGGCCTCCTCATCTACTAACAACCGGCAAATCGTGTTGTTACTCTAAAAATCGACCAAAGATATATGATGTTAAAATTTAAAGAGATGTGAGCTCAGAGAGACGCTCTTATTTTTACTGGGTATTTTCACTGTATCGGGGCTCTCTGCTGTATTTTACATGGTAGAGATCTTCCCCGGGTTATTTGTTAGTACTGTCTTCTTTACCATCGTACCGATTCTTCTGTTGCTGTTGCTGTATTAGCGTCGTGTCGGTCTTACTGTATCAGTCATTCGATGGTATTGGTCATTGTGGGGTTAAGTATTCTGTTCGATGGGGCGTATGCTTATTTGTGGTATATGTAGAAAAAGTGTGTCGTAACAAACAACAAATGCAATCGGTCTTACGATCGATTGATTTAGTGAGTAATTGATACAGTCGATTGTCTTCGTCGATCGAATCAACGGGTTAATTACTCGTCGTATCGTGTAATTTCAAGCATACAAAACACATGTAATTCTTAAGACACAAAACACACGCAAACCATCTTCGATTGGTCTTTCTTAGTATCGTATTACCGTGTAATTCACCGTGATATTCTCATTGGAATATCACAGTATTTGTACCTTATTACGTAGAATTAGTACTAGGTTGTACATAGATTTTAGGGCATGATAGTGTTTTAGAGTTGTTAATTCTTCGAAGAGTGAGCTGATGGGGAAATTCAGTAAAGAGACAAACCACATGGAAACGCCGACGATTATTCACTCAAGTTAAATAACCTTACGAATAAGGTTATTTGCCCTTATGACTTTTTGTACAGTACGCGTTACACGGTGAATTCTTTTCAGTCCCCTTCAGTCATAAATCCTCCAACCGTTAAGCGGCTGGATTCTATGGCTTAATATGTTCATCGTGAGTTGAATACCAAACTGTATCCAGTCTACCATCAGAGGCCCTATCAAAAAGAAATGGGGCGGCGTTTTGCCTTTCATTCTGGCTTATATCATGGCATTTTGCCCTGATCCTTGCCAGTTTGATATATTGTATTCATGGATCAAATTATCCATCTTCGAAATGCTCATTGCAGATCGAACATAAAATCAACTTGTTACTTCAATCGAACAATCGATCGAACATTCCATCGAATGATTGATTCTTTACTTTACCACATGCAACGAGAGCAATGTTCCCGGAAAACAGCGCTGCTCATTAGCTTTGTAAACAAATCAGCAATATTTGTTGAACCTGGTTCCTTTGCAACTCTGATAATTCTTGCTGCAATAGATTCACGCGCTTTGTGGTATGCAATGCTGTTTTGCTTCTTCTTACATGGGCTTTCAGGTCGTGTAACATTTGTGACAACTGAATCATTATCACAATACACATTTGTGCTCCCATCAATTGGAACACCCATCATTCTCAACTTGTACCTTAGACCTTCAACCAATTCGATTGCAATTTTCAAAGCAATGATTTCAGATCCAAAAGTTGATGTCTCAACTGTTGTTTGTCTTTTGGAAAACCAAATGATCGGTGCATTATTAATGAAGATAATAACACCAGTATGAGATCTCCTTGTTGCCTTGCATCCAGCATGGTCAGCATCGACAAAACAGCTCATCGTCACATGTTTTCCCAAAGCTTCAGGCATATCTGTTGGTATGACTTCAGCGGCACCAGGATAAAATTCAGACCAGTCACATTTTTGAAATTTACTCTCGTCAACATTTGGTACAGTATCATCAAAAACCAATTTTGACCTGTTGTACTTTTTCAAATATGCAAATATATGAAATAATTGATTCAAATGCCCGATCCTTGCCTGTGCCAAATACCTTGACATCAGTGAGACTGGCATTACTATGTCAAGTCTTCCTAATTCACAAATCCACCTGAGAACTCCAATTAAACCTTGATAGTAATTTTGCAATTCAGGGTTCAATTCTTCTGATATATCAATTTCCGGTCTGTAATCATGTGACAGTGGACTGGATGCGGACTTTGGTATATATTTGTAGCCATATTTTTCAGTTCCAAGCTCTTGTTCGACTGCTGCAACAGCTTTTGCAGTATATTTGGTGCTTGATAATGACCACCTTGGCTTTGAATCACCTATGTTTAGTAGTGAACAGTACGTACAGTCAACTCCTTAAGAGGGTTAATACACAGCGCCGGACGGGTCAATCCCATCAGTTCTTCCAAACATTCGTTGGCAGGCGCGTCAGTTCTTCCATAAGGTGCACGGAAATGTGAATCGAAATGGAAATCGTGGACAATTGCGTTGTTGATTATCGAAATCAAAATCGTGGACAATTGTTTTGTTGATTGCAATCAAGTTGATTCCGACTTTCATGTACCCGTAAAACCAACTAGTACGCTATTTTGCATGAGTTATTACTAGTAGATACTAGTAGGAAATCGTGGACGATTGCGTTGTTGATTATCTAAATGGAAATCGTGGACAATTTTTTTGTTGATTACGATCGAGTTGATTCCGACTTTCGTGTACCGGTAAAACCAACTAGTACGCTATTTTGCATGAGTTATTACTAGTAGATACTAGCAATACATTATTTTCACTAATACTTCATCATTATAATTGATTATTTCATTATCTTTCCGACGAGGAAAACAAATACCAATGTGTTAGGTGTTACTACTACCTAATCTTCGAATAGATAATCTACTCTACTGATACTACTAATACTAATCATCCAATCGACAGTCGAACCAACCATGGAGGGAATTTATAAAATACAAAAGGTGGTTCAGGAACACCCAGCCAATCTCGAACAAGAACTCCAGAAAATGATTGTTAATCGCAAGAAAGAGATTGCTGGACTCCAAAAAATGATTCGTAAGATTCGTGCAGGAAAAAGCAATCATCCAAATGTTAAAAATGAAAGCGTCGATCCTACTAGCAATCATCAAGTCGTTCCGAATGTAACCAGCAGCATCAATCCACCAACCGGGTTATTGAAGAGCGAACCAGATTTTGATGGCAATTCCGACAGTGTAGCTTCGGAAAATACAGCGGATCTTCCTGCGATTAAACAGGAACCAAACCCTTGAGTGCAATAGCCCGCCTGGGGTGGATTCGACTTGGAGTTGGAGTTGGAAAATTTGGGTCGGAGCCCATTATACCGGTATGGTGGAAACATGTTGAGAAAATGAAATAAGTCATTCGTGCACAAGTTGTACACAAAATAGTGCTTGTCACGAAATGAATATGATATCCTTAACTCTAAAATAGTTATTTTATTTGAGGAGTGACGAGATATTGTCTCAAAAGTAAAGGTGTGCGACGCGCGAGGTATTTTAGTAGACACGCGACCTAAAAAGATAGGAAATTTAAAAAATAGGGTCGAGAATTGTAAAAATACCGCGCGATAGCCCGCGGGGGGTAGAGAAACAGTTCTCGGACGTGGTGTGCAAAATGGTGTGTGTCAGTCAACAATTTGGCAGCCCGCAAGTCTCTGAATTGGAAGGTACCCCTAGAATTGCACCAAGGTTGGACACCTGATATCTCCCATCTGAGATTTCATTTTTATGAACCAGTGTGGTATTTTGAGTCAAGATTCAAGAGTCCCAAAAACAACATGTTGAAAGGGAGATTTCTGGGTTTTGATGAATCGACGGGTGATGCAATGACCTATTATATTCTGACTGAACCAGATACACCAAAACAGAAGCGCCAAGTGTTGATGAGATCTGTGGTCAGAACAAGACACAAGGAAATTGGAACCAAAGATGAATATGTGAATGACAACCCGGAGGCAGAGCAGTTTACTCTTTCTTTGTCAGAGCACCAACAGAACATGGAAGATATCAAGAGCACTGATGAAGTCCCATTGTTATCTTCAGGGGAGAAATTTGCCGCGAGCTCTGAAGGAATGGAAAATTCAACTAGCACCAATCCAATGGAAGGAAGGGATGAAAACGACAATACGGTTTCAGGGGAGCTTGATGCAGATGAAGAGGATGTGGATCCAGAAAACACTTTGGACATGGAAGAAGAAATGCTACCAAGTGATATAGATGGATGCAACAATGCCGAAACCCATCAGGACATCTTGGAAAGCACAGAAGTGAATTTGAATATGGACTTCAGGAAGATTTTGGATCATTTTTGGGAAAATGGAATTTTGGTATTCAAGGCGCAATACATCGATGAACTGCAAGGAAATACAGTCTTAAATACTCCATTTCCACAATTGAAGAAAGATCAACCACTGGCATGCGCAAAGTATATTAAGGAGTACATTGTTGAAAGCAGGAGAGGAAATAACAGGCCGTTGAATGTATGGGCAGAGCAAGTAATAAAACAACAATCTGGTATTGTCAGAAGAATACGATTTATGAAGTCCCTAATACACAAGAGTGTTCAACGTGCAGTCAAGAAGAAACCATCCAGGAATCAAAGAATGGCAAAGAAGAAGAATCGTGAAAAATTTGGACAGAAGATTCCAAATACCTATGAAGAATGTATGCAATTTGATGCGGAAGCTGGCAATACAAAATGGAAAGATTCAATTCAGAAAGAGATGGATAATTTGGAACGTCTAAAATGTTTCAAATATCACTCAGCAGAAAAAGAATTTCCAAAAGAGGAAGGTTGGCAACAAGCAGGATAGCAGGAAGTACCGGGATATGTTGACCACCAAGCCACATAAGGACCTACCTCCAGACGGACAACTTACACCTCGAGAGGAGATGAGTACGACACAAAAAAGGGCTTACAAGTACCACAACAAAGCTCTGAATGATCTGTACAAGGCTTTTGCCGACAACAGGACAGGCCTAGCCATCATGGAGAAGTCCAAGATTGATCGGGGTGCATCAACTGAATTGAATGAAAAGCTCCGAGCACAGTGGCCCCGAGGTAGGGTACATCGCGTGATTGAAGAACTCATGAAGGAATTGTTGTCGGAGAAAAATACGGACTTTGTCGGCATCAAATCCGATCAAAAAAGACGACGACCGAGGTGCGGAATGCGAGATACGAATATTCCGCTGATAAAGCGTTAGAACCAAACGCACCTCCACTACTTGAAAATCCTTAAGTGGTAAAATCGATATCACCTAAGGCTACAAACAAAAGAGGATAATCGGTTAGAAACAAGAAATATCCAAAGACCTGAACAGTAAGTAAACACTTGGAATCCTTAAGTACATTCAAACGAATACACTTAATATCCCGTGAGGAAATTACTTATTGGAATCAAGAAAATCAGTACTGATTCCGAATGGGCCTCCTCATCTACTAACAACCGGCAAATCGTGTTGTTACTCTAAAAATCGACCAAAGATATATGATGTTAAAATTTAAAGAGATGTGAGCTCAGAGAGACGCTCTTATTTTTACTGGGTATTTTCACTGTATCGGGGCTCTCTGCTGTATTTTACATGGTAGAGATCTTCCCCGGGTTATTTGTTAGTACTGTCTTCTTTACCATCGTACCGATTCTTCTGTTGCTGTTGCTGTATTAGCGTCGTGTCGGTCTTACTGTATCAGTCATTCGATGGTATTGGTCATTGTGGGGTTAAGTATTCTGTTCGATGGGGCGTATGCTTATTTGTGGTATATGTAGAAAAAGTGTGTCGTAACAAACAACAAATGCAATCGGTCTTACGATCGATTGATTTAGTGAGTAATTGATACAGTCGATTGTCTTCGTCGATCGAATCAACGGGTTAATTACTCGTCGTATCGTGTAATTTCAAGCATACAAAACACATGTAATTCTTAAGACACAAAACACACGCAAACCATCTTCGATTGGTCTTTCTTAGTATCGTATTACCGTGTAATTCACCGTGATATTCTCATTGGAATATCACAGTATTTGTACCTTATTACGTAGAATTAGTACTAGGTTGTACATAGATTTTAGGGCATGATAGTGTTTTAGAGTTGTTAATTCTTCGAATAGTGAGCTGATGGGGAAATTCAGTAAAGAGACAAACCACATGGAAACGCCGACGATTATTCACTCAAGTTAAATAACCTTACGAATAAGGTTATTTGCCCTTATGACTTTTCGTACAGTACGCGTTACACGGTGAATTCTTTTCAGTCCCCTTCAGTCATAAATCCTCCAACCGTTAAGCGGCTGGATTCTATGGCTTAATATGTTCATCGTGAGTTGAATACCAAACTGTATCCAGTCTACCATCAGAGGCCCTATCAAAAAGAAATGGGGCGGCGTTTTGCCTTTCATTCTGGCTTATATCATGGCATTTTGCCCTGATCCTTGCCAGTTTGATATATTGTATTCATGGATCAAATTATCCATCTTCGAAATGCTCATTGCAGATCGAACATAAAATCAACTTGTTACTTCAATCGAACAATCGATCGAACATTCCATCGAATGATTGATTCTTTACTTTACCACATGCAACGAGAGCAATGTTCCCGGAAAACAGCGCTGCTCATTAGCTTTGTAAACAAATCAGCAATATTTGTTGAACCTGGTTCCTTTGCAACTCTGATAATTCTTGCTGCAATAGATTCACGCGCTTTGTGGTATGCAATGCTGTTGTGCTTCTTCTTACATGGGCTTTCAGGTCGTGTAACATTTGTGACAACTGAATCATTATCACAATACATATTTGTGCTCCCATCAATTGGAACACCCATCATTCTCAACTTGTACCTTAGACCTTCAACCAATTCGATTGCAATTTTCAAAGCAATGATTTCAGATCCAAAAGTTGATGTCTCAACTGTTGTTTGTCTTTTGGAAAACCAAATGATCGGTGCATTATTAATGAAGATAATAACACCAGTATGAGACCTTCTCGTCGCCTTGCATCCAGCATGGTCGGCGTCAACAAAACAGCTCATTGTTACATGCTTTCCCAAGGCTTCAGGCATATCTGCTGGTATGACTTCAGCGGCACCAGGATAAAATTCAGACCAGTCACATTTTTGAAATTTACTCTCGTCAACTTTTGGTACAGTATCATCAAAAACCAATTTTGACCTGTTGTACTTTTTTAAATATGCAAATATATGAAATAATTGATTCAAATGCCCGACCCTTGCCTGTGCCAAATACCTTGACATTAGTGAGACTGGCATTACTATGTCAAGTCTTCCTAATTCACAAATCCACCTGAGAACTCCAATTAAACCTTGATAGTAATTTTGCAATTCAGGATTCAATTCTTCTGATATATCAATTTCCGGTCGATAATCATGTGACAGTGGACTGGATGCTGATTTTGGTAGATACTTGTAGCCATATTTTTCAGTTCCTAACTCTTGTTCGACTGCTGCAACAGCTTTCGCTGTGTACTTAGTGCTTGATAATGACCATCTTGGCTTTGAATCACCTTCAAAGTAGAATTTCCCAATATCAGCTCCCAAATACAGAGTTGGCTCTTCAATTGTATCATCCTTCAATTTGAACTTTCGTTCAATGTTTTCAAGCTGGAACTTTGGGTCTTCGCCAGAACATAGGATATCATCTACGTATGCAATGAGCATTGCCCAGTATCTGGATCCATCTTTCCTGGTTTCAATCCTTAAGTGCACATCCGGATCTGCCTTGCAAGGTGAATATCCAAGATCTCTCAAATGCTGGGTGAGGTATGACCTGAAAGATGCACCAGCAACCGGCAGTCCATACAATGCGCGGACAATCTTGCAAGGTCTTCCTGCAAGGTGAGGTGGAAAACCATCTTCTTCTCTCGCTTTTAGGAAGTATTTCTCTTTAATCGGGGCTGTCAAATATGCATTTTGAATATCAGCTGATAGAACCTTCAAATCATTCAGCGCTGCCAGCAGAAAGAATATTCTTACTGAGTCTCGACTGGGAACCGATGAATAAGTATTTTCTTTGGCCACTGCAGGGACTTTGTGTCCGTCCCCTACCAACCTGGCCTTCCTTGTTAGGGATCCAAGCTTGATGTCAAAAATCATGTGGGTTGTTATCTGTCTATGGCCAACTGGAATAACATCATCATCAGAAAATTCAAACGCTGCCATATTATTTGTCATTTCCTTATGAATTGCTCTTTCCCAGTGGTCGGTCCCTGTTTTCTTATCAATAGCCAGCGCTTGTTTGATTGAATGTGGCAACTCAACTCCATATTTGTGAGTCTTCAACCAATACTTTGCTGTTTTGGCCGCTTTAAGGATCCAATCCTTCCTCCTCAAAATTTTGTGCACCCACCATCTAAAAGCTGGTGTTTTTTCAAGATTATTGTTAACTGCATACTCGGCTAATTGCACTGGAAATGATTCTTTCACATCGCTTAACTTACACCATGATTCAGTACCATCCTTCCAACTGGCAAGAATTCTCCAACCCCTAGTTGTCGGCTTATGGGTTTTCCTGCCATTTTTTGCTATGGTCGTGGCTTCATCATCGGTTAGTGCAGTGTTGTCGCATTCGTGGTCAATGAGCTCATCTAGTAGAGTGAACATCCTCCCGTCATCATCAACAGAGCTGTATAGGCTTTCTGCAACAATATTTGCCGTGTATTCCTCCATGGTGCCATCAGGTAGTTGCAATTTATACAGCCTCGTGTCTAGTATGGGATTCTCATTTCTGATTCCTATTGGTCTGTTTTGCAAGTCGCGAACCCTGTCCTTGACAACGCACCTGAGTCTTTCATCACCTCTTTCAATGATCACTTCATTTCCCAGATATTCATCTGGTTCATCAACATCTTCTACCGATGCTTCTGGCTCAGCCATTTCAAGTTTCATATCCGGTGTTTTTACTGGTTGATTCTCAAATAGCTCTATTTGGGGCTCTGGGTAGTTTTCCTGGAAGAATGATGCGCTGTCCTTGACTTCATCTCCAATCTTGGATTCAATTGATTTGTCAATGGCTTCCATTCTTCTGAGGATATCTCTGTCCCGCCATTCAAATTCCTTGACGGGTCTTATTGAATTTGTAGATATTGGTATTGCCGACTCGGGCAGTAGCCAAAAACAATCCCCCCCACCTACCCTATTTCCACAGGGACCCAACCATCGCGCCAGCCTCTCAACACCTCGGGTGGAAGAATCACCTTTTTCATAATAAAACACAAAATCATACCATTCTGATGAAGTATATAATGTAATATCCGGTCTATAGCCATGGACCAATTCAAATGGGGTTCTCCCCATTGAAGAAGGGTTGTTGGAGGCTGTTCGCTGCCTGATATTAGCACATAGTTCACCACAAAATGACCATAATCGTCTCGGTGACTTCTTCTTTGCAGACTTGGTTGTGATTGCACTACCAAGATGGCCAATCGCTTGTTCTGCTCGATTTTGGAATGGGCAATGTGGCTGGATAAATGTCTGATGGATATGGTTGCGCTTTACAATTGAATTCCAGTGTGTTTTGTAGGTTCTTGGGGATCCTTGTTCTGGCGCACCATCAGAAATCAAATGCTCTGGAATTCCAATTTCATGAATAAATGTCTTCAGTCCTTGATGGGCTTGTGATTTGTCCTGTATTGGTATAAATACTTCAAACCCATTTCCATTTGTAAAGATCTGTGCACATTTTTCTTGCCTCATAATACTCGTGGTTCTTGCATGCCATGTATCAGTGTACCAGGTTCCTTGTGCGACTCTCTTGTTTCTGAAGCGCTGAGTAGGCAGCCGCTTCATCAATGGTGATTGCAAATTCCTGAGTGCCTTCTGCGTCGTGACTTTCAATGTCTGCTCAGCTTTCTTGAAACTAATATTCCAAGTTTTAGCTAGGCGTTCACAGTCAACTTTGTTTGGACCTTCAATTGTTATCACTGATGGCCCCCATTGATTTCTTCTGTCAAGAGACCTTCTCTCGAGTGTATTGTCAATTTCTTGCAAGCTAGGGGCCTGTTTTGATTCTGCTTCAGGAGCTTCCATAAAGTCAAATTCTGTATCATCAAACAAAAATTGGTCTACCCTTCGCGCACTTGAAATATTCCTTACTGAAGAAATTCGATGAGCTATATTCCCATCTGTTGCAATCTGGCATTCAGTGAGCATTCTCCTTGTGGATACCTGATGGACCCTCATCAGTTTGCATTTCTGAATGACACTTGGATGCCGTTCTTGTCCTAAGCTGGTCTTGGGGAGGTTATCTGTAACATTACTAGCAGGTTCCGTTACAACCGAACTTTCATCCATTTCTTGGTCCTCTTTGGTCGACATAGCTTGAAGGCTGAATTGGTCCCCTGAAACTGGATCTCCATTGTCAATGGCTAACTCAGCCATCCTGAACTTCAGTGAATGTGGATCCCACGGGGTATCATTTGTTGCAATCAAATGTTGGCATTCATCAAGCTCCATTCTTGTTGGCTTCCTTGTGGGAAAATATGAGATCACGTTTCTCATACTCAGTTTGATAAAAACTTTCTTCGGGTCATCATCCTCCAGTGGAGTTTGAATTGTAATTCCATGCTTGGATCTTGAATCAAATTGGCGAGGTGTCTCTTCAACGGAGTTGAAATTGCAGTCCCTCACTTGATTTGGGCATATCAAGCTGTTTTTCAATTTGTCCCCAAAGTACAGTGCTTGATGAAACACTATGATGTACACTTGGCCTGACGTTGGACTCGTCCATGCAGTAGCACAGCTTCCAATGGGGATTTTCTTGATGGGCTTGTATTCTTCAGAAAAGGGTGCAACATCAACGTGTGTTGTGATTTGATCAGGATTCAGCAATACCATATTGCTTCCTGCTGCGGTAGTATCTGCATGTGAGTCTAGCTCACAATAGCCTTCTTCACTTTCCCCATCATCAAAATCTACAGGAACGTTCATCTTGTATAATGACCGGCTCACCATTGTTAACAATTTGTGTTCTAGTGATAGTGTCCGGTTATTATGTCATTTCTTAGATTTTGAGCCAAAACTGTCACACGCGGATTCATTTTCAGTTTCTTTCTTTTTGGTCTCAGCAGCCTTGAGATTCCTTTTCTTCTTAGCCTGTCTCATCTGGTAAAGCTCCCGGCGCTGTTCTTTTGACATTGTTTTATAAACACTTGTCGGATAAGGCTTGCACTCAACTTTTCCTGTAAAGGTCCCAGTTGTCTTTTGCTTTTTGTTGCTTGAGGTGCCCATAGAATACAAACTTCTGGAACCTCTTTTATGCTTCCCGGTTGCGAGCTTTTTCAATCCAAGACGATTGGTGAATAGAATCAAACATTCATTGAAGTTGTCACGATAGTTTTTGCTCTCATCAATTGCATCTGCTTTTGCAGCATCAAGTCGCTCATCACTGATTGAATTGATAAAATCCCAAACAAATCTCCTTTCATTATGATTCTTTTCAAATCTCAGAATTGTTCCATGAAAGGCGGTCCAGTTTCGCTTGTGCTTGTTCCAGTCATAATTCTTAGAATCTCCAGTGTAGTGTGAATCTTTCATTTCCTGATATGTCTTATTCAGGACCATAGTGATATTGGTATCAGTATAAGCATGTTGCATCAATGAAATGAAAGCGTTTCTTGCATTTCCTGAGTTCAGCGCGGTGTTCTGGAAATGTGCCACATATTCCCAACCAGGACCCTTTCTTGTTGCATCACAGAGCAACCTCCAGACGACATTGTTGTCCTCATCATACTGGGGACCTGACAGGACGCCACATCTTTCATTGTAATCACTCCAAGTTGGATAAGTATCTGTTGTAGTTTGCCCGACTGTTCCAGCCCTGGCTTCATCCGTAACTTCTTCCTTTTCTTGGGGTCTTATGACATACAAGATTGGAAATCCCTCAGAGTTGAATCTGTATCTCAGGTTTTGTCGGAAGCCTTCCTCCCATTCCCTGAATTTTGTGAGATCCTTCAGCTCGGGTGGAGTTGCTTTTTCCTGTGATTTCACACTTGATTCCATCATCTTGATTCTGAATTGCTGCAGTTCCAGGTTGTTCGGGTTTGCGTTCCAGTCGATAGCCCTTGGCTCAACTCCAATCAGTGGTTGGTATCGAGCCCAACTTGCCCATGTGAGAAGCCTCAATGATAGCCTGTTACCATAGTGGATACTTTTTGGGTTAGGACATTCCGGACTGATAGATTTCAATCCGTGCATGAATGATTTGATGCTTTCCTTGTTGAGGTCTGTAATTTCGCGGATATTAGACATCCCTCCCCTCATAATTTCTTCAGCTGATTCATAGTTGATACCAAAATCCATCAAGCTGCTCCTAAAGGCAAGCTGTTCTGGATTCAGAAATCTTCCACTGTTGAATCCCCTGATTTTTATTTTTGGTTGGGATGACCTCCTTCCGTGTCGTTCAGCCCTTAGGTCAATGTCTAGTTGTTTCTCATCTTCATTGCTGTTATCGCTATCACTATCGCCCTGATTGACGTCATTTGGGTTTCTGTGTTGCTCCACCGCATCCTGTATCCTTCTGATCCTTCTCTTTACTTCCTTGTCGATGACTCTTTTCCAAGTTGAGTTTGTTTCTGGATCAGTCATGGCCCTCTCCATTACTCTCATGATCCTTGCATCGAACTCCTCTTCACTATCTGGATACTTTTCAGAATCCTCGTCCTCATCTCCATCAGGACCATCCGGATCTTGCTCCACCTCCATTTTTGTTTCTTCTATGTCACTATTTTCGTGTGCCCTAGTCCGTACCATGTTGGGGAATTTCTAACGAAGTTTCGAATTATATTGGAGGAGTATGGATGGTCGATTCGTAGGGGAAGGTTCGAAATGTTCGTTTCGGAATATTCGTTTTGGGATATTCGTTTTGGGTGGTATTCAGTGTGAGTCGGAGGTGGTATGTGGGAGAGAGAAGGTAATCGGGGTTTGGATGTGAGGGATGGGTATTTATCGTTGATGACTGTCGGGTGGTCTGCTTATCTGTTTTGTATTTATCCGGATCGAATTTTTTGTTCCGGTTTGGTTATACTTTTGTGTGAGCTTTTGCTTTTGTTGCAAATCAAGATTGTGAGCTTTCCTATCCTTTCTCGGGATTTTTGCTCATTTTGTATTTCTGTGGTTAAAGATTACTTCCTGAGAATTTGGTGTTCTCTTTTCCTTTTGGATCTTTCCGATCTTCGGGATTTGGTGTTCTCATATCTTTGGATTTTCGTTTTCGTGCGGGCAGATGCTTTTTGCAATCTGTTCCTTCCGGGCAGATGCTCTTTGCAATCTGTTCCTTCCAATCTGTTTCACCACAGAATACTTCAGGCTCAATCTTCTGGCTCACTCATTCTTGTTTTCAGTGAAAGATCAGTGTTCTCGAATATTGATTCCTTTCAACTGATGCCAACCTGGGCGGCCCTTTCGACTGAGCCGTCCAGCTTCTTTTCCCTTGCTTGTTTTTCTGCTGGATCCCGAAACCCGGTGGAGCCACCACCTTGGTTCGGTTCTTTGGTCTCTTCTTTCAGGGAGACCGCCCTGGTGTTGGTCTATTCCAGGGCTCCACAGGCAACTGCCTCTTTTACATCCTTGAGGGTTGATGCCGGTAGCTGATCAGGCTAATCCGGATTCTTTGTCTTCGAGCTCAACTGCGTTTCGATGGAAACGCCATTCTCAGCATTGTAGGATGCTGGCCACAGCCCGTAGATGCTGTGGGTCTGATAAACTAGAAAAAGTGTGTCGTAACAAACAACAAACGCAATCGGTCTTACGATCGATTGATTTAGTGAGTAATTGATACAGTCGATTGTCTTCGTCGATCGAATCAACGGGTTAATTACTCGTCGTATCGTGTAATTTCAAGCATACAAAACACATGTAATTCTTAAGACACAAAACACACGCAAACCATCTTCGATTGGTCTTTCTTAGTATCGTATTACCGTGTAATTCACCGTGATATTCTCATTGGAATATCACAGTATTTGTACCTTATTACGTAGAATTAGTACTAGGTTGTACATAGATTTTAGGGCATGATAGTGTTTTAGAGTTGTTAATTCTTCGAAGAGTGAGCTGATGGGAAATTTGGTAAAGAGACAAACCACATGGAAACGCCGGCGATTATTCACTCAAGTTAAATAACCTTACGAATAAGGTTATTTGCCCTTATGACTTTTCGTACAGTACGCGTTATACGGTGAATTCTTTTCATATGTGCTGGATATAGGTAGGCCCATCTGGAATCGGTATTGATTTTCTTGATTGCAATAAGCAATTTCCTCACGGGATATCAAGTATATTCTTCTGAATGTACTTATGGGTTCCAAGTGTTTACTTACTGTTCAGGTCTTTGGATATTTCTTGTTTCTAACCGGTTATTCCTTTTTGTTTGTAGCCTTAGGTGATATCGTTTTTACCACTTAAGGATTCCAAGTAGTGGAGGTGCGTTTGGTTCTAACGCTCGATCGTTCTCGTATTCCGCACCTCGGTCGTCGTTTCTTTCGTTTTGTCGGCTTTTTCGATCAAATTTGATGCCGACATGAAGTCCGTATTTTTCGCCGACAACACACCCCTTGATCCAATACTCTACTCGCATGGTATTGGATTACCGTCGGAATATATTGCCTTGAATTGATCCGGAGGTTGATCGATCACGTTTATTTAACCTGGGTCAGATCGACGTAAATGTAAAATGATATCCCGAAGTTGATCAACACGATCAAATGGTGCAATCCGACTATCGTTCGAAGTGAATGAATGATTTAGCCTGGGTAGTGTCCCATGATGTATCTTGCGTGTCGAGCGTGCAAGATCCATCCCAATGGTTTGGTTAGATCATCAGCAGGGTTGATAACTCCAGGAATATGAATCATCTTGATCTCACCGTTTTCCTTCCATGCTTGGATGGCAAAGAACCTGATTTCAATATGTCTGGTTCTTTCAGTTGGCTTCTGAGCATTGATGATCTCAATTGCCGATGCATTGTCTTCATAGATAGGGGTTGGACCAGCTTGGGCAAATCCTAATTCTTTGAGTACGGATCTGAGGTATCTGGCTGTTTTGGCCGCTGTGACTGCAGCAATGAATTCTGCTTCTGTAGAACTCTGTGCGGTAAGGGACTGAGCTTTGGATCTGTAAACAATTGTTCCGCCAGCATAAGTGAAGACGTATCCTGTGGTGGACCTGCAATGTTTTGGATCATTTCCATATGCTGCGTCCACAAAACACATCAGTTTTGCTTGCTTGATGTCTTCCGGGAATTTTGGGAGTGATACATCTTGGACTGCATCGTTGTATGGTTCTCCTGGTGGTAGAGATGGCTCAGCATTTGGCCTGTAGAATCTGATACCCCAAGATCTGGTGGTTCTGAGATAGCGGGCTATATTCTTCAGGCTGGAATAGTGGAAAGCAGTGGGATTGGAACTGTACTTTGACATCAGAGTCACTGCATAGCCTATGTCTGGCCGGCAACTGACATATGCGAACATCATTTCACCTAAAAGCGTCCTGTAGGAGAAACCAGATGTGGATTGCAATTCAGCGTGTTCCTTGGTGCCTTCTAATGGGCCATCAGTATGCGATTGCAGTTGGGTCAGTACTTCAGTCGATAACGGCGCTGATGGCTTGGAGTGGGGTTTCATCTTAGAATCAGTCTCCCAACCATGGGATGTCATGATCCGGTCAATGTAATTGGCGCAGGACAGTTCAATGTAATCAGCTGTTTGTTTGACGTCAATTCCATTGAAGTCCTCAAGCAATCCCAATTTTGTAAAGGGGATCACGTCTTCCTTTGGTAGCTTGAGCCTTGCACCTATAATGTCATAGATCTTATCGGATATGGATTCTGATGTGCAAGCCAGTGCAAAATTGTCAACTTGTCTCAGCATGTAAACCGTTTCACCTTCAAAAACTGTCGTGTAGATCGTCCTGTCATGCGTGGTGGTTTTGAAGTTGAGATCAGGGCCTTTCAATATTTTGTTGATGTGGGTTTCCCAGAGTCTTCCAGATTCTGGGTGGCCTTGAAGTGCTCGAAGGACTGGAAGCACCAATCTTCTGTCTATGTCCTTGCCATGCTTGTGTCTGTACCATTCTGCATATGCATCATCAATAGTCATGTATGTAGGAATGTTGGGTCCAGGACTATGCATGTAGGCGTCTGCAGCATCACCCCCGTACACTTTGAGGTTGAGGCTTGTAGCAATAGCAAAGAATAACCTTTGAATGGGATGTTCAACACATGATGAGTATGACATTGCTATGGCATGCAGGGTTGGGGCTGCATATTTGCTTCCATTGCAACATTGCCTGGCTCTTCTGACACCATTTCTTTTCACACTGTATTGCCAGTGAGGTCTGAGAATGATAGCGTCGGGGTCCTTAGGGTATTGAATTGGTGATCCAAACATTTCCAAATCTTCAAACTGATCAAGCTGTTTTTGCTCCCCAGCTTGCCATTCAGGCCATGTAGATAAAGGCTTGAGATTCCTTCGAGTGAAGTGCCCTAGTGCTTGTTCTTCAGGTGTAGTTGCCTTGGAATTGATGGCCTTGATGAAAAGTTCAATTTCTTCAGTGGACAGTGAATCTGCATCTAGTGGTAATGCTTGATTTCCTGGTTTATGAAGCTTGGTGATAGCTCTGAGGGATGCAATATCAATAGTAGGAATGACAACATCCATGTCGTCTTCAATTGGTACCAAGTGTTTTTGGATGGAGGCATGGAGTGTTTCAGTGCTATCGACCTGGTTGATTCTTGATTGTATCAGCTGCTTGTATTTTGTACCAATGCGCTGGATAGCTTTGATTGATGAAATCCGGTCCAAGAATGGTGGATCTTCTTCAGCAGTGGGTTCCTTCCAGGAGGTATTGGGAGCAAATAAACCATATTCATTTGAGTGTTTCCTGACCTCCTTCATAGATAATTTTTCTTCAAGTGCAAAGGTAATTGGTGTATCTATTGAAGAATCCCGCACCCCTCGATCGTGATTTTCCTGTAGTGCTGTGGTAACATCAGCAGCAGTAAAGACACGATTGTGATTGATAGATACAATATAAGCGCCTCGGAGCTTGGAGAGAGCCTTCTTACGGGAGGAGAAGAGCTTTGAGGCAGGACTGTTTGGAATGATATCTGTGATGTAAGCTCTGCCAATCAGTGAGTCGGTGGCGTATCAAAGACCAAAGGCTGGGTCAGCACAAGATGGGGAGACAGTGAGTCTGAGATTTGTGAGATCCGCAAAGGGGGAGATGGAGAATTGGAATTCACTAGATGACACCTCACGGTGTTCTGCAGGAAGTGGAGTGTTGTCATCAGTCCGGAGTAGGTGCTTGACATTAGTTGGGAGATCTGCAAGTGGGAGATCATTCATCCCTTCATCAAACCTGACATGGGTAGCTATTTTGACGCGGTGGGTCTCAGTATCATACCAAAGGATGTTTCTGGTAGTGTATGGGACAAAACCCAGGAAGATGCCTTTTCGTGCATTGGGTTTGAGTTTAATAGATCTTTTGCCTGGGGGTCTAACCCAAACTCTACAACCAAAGGTTCGGAAATCGGCAAGGTTTTCCTTACGGCCAGTTGCCAATTCCAATGGTGAATGTGGTTGATTGCCTTCAGGAAATGCATTGGACAACCGAAGTGCATGGTAGAAAGCAAAGGGCCAGAATTTAATGGGCAAATTAGCACCAGACAGCATGGTGCGCATTGAATTAGCCAGTGTGCGATGCCCTCTTTCAACTGTACCATTCTGGTGTGAAGCATCCGCACCAGTGGGGAAAATTGAATATCCAAACGCAGAGAAGAGGTTTCTGACATCAGGATTGTGATAGAGCTCTCCGCCTTGATCAACTGAAACATACTTGTCGGCACAGGTTGGGTTGTACTGGGCGAAGAAATGTTCCAACCAGTGTAGTGGCGCTGCCTTCGAGATTCGTGTATCACCGTATTTCATACCAGTGTAGTGATCTGTGATGAGAATCCAAGCTGTTTCTCCATGAATGCCTTCATAATCGCGCTTGCGTTTGCTGTTGGAGGATTTGGTACCTGAGAATGCAAAATCAATGGATAGACCTTGAAACGGTTGTGTGGCCTTTCGTGTGGAATGTGAGCCAGCAGGTGTTTTGGTTTGCTTACATTGTATGCAAGTTGGGCATTGGTCAAGAATACTGGTTTGACGCTTGAACTTTGGTACTCCAACGATGTGCTTATGAGCCTGATACAGAAAGTCATCGCATGGGTGCCCCAATCGTTGATGCCACAGGAGTTTCGATGTCTTGGTTTTGATGGCGTGGATGGGGATACTTTTGTCCACAATCTTGGTGAAAAACAGGTTTGCATCAAACTTTGGCATGTCGCTGGTATCAGACTGAGCTTGAGCTGCTTCTGTGCATTTTTGCAGTGTGACAAGATTGGTGTATATATCATACCTGTAGTTGCTAATGGCTTCTTTGGAGGCCAGTTCACACGCTTCCTTGAACTGTATGTCAGTAGCTAGGGCATAGGCTGACGATGATGCACAATTAGCATATGGAGATGCAATATCAATGTCTGGGATCAGTACTGGGTGTGTATAGCATTGACCATCAATGATGCTTCCATGGAGGACAATGCTGGCAGTGTTCTGCTTGTGATGACAAATGATTGTGAGGTTGCCGTTTTGTGGAGCAGATGAGTCATAGTTGTCAATGAATGATTTATGGATTGACTGCCCACTGAACTGACGTCGCATGCGAGATGTCATTCCACAGAGATCATTCTCACTCAGTAATGTCGTTGACAGGGAGGGAGATTACAATCGGAACGACATTCCTACCATTTTCATACGATGATGAAAAAGTGTTTTTTCATATTACCAAACCAACAGAAGGAGAAGTGGATACATTGGAAAAATTTGAGTTGAACAGTCCCGCACCCCCAGATATGCGAAAATATCCAATGTTGAGAAGGAAGAGAGCAAGAGAAACGTTCAAATTTGCAAAACTTTCAATGCTGGAACTGCGAAAGCGGTTTGCTATGTTACGGGAATTGACTGTTTTGAAAACATTGGAAAATACTACTCAACACTATGAAGAAATAGAAGAAGAAAATCGTGAAGTTCCCAGAAAACATTACAGGAAAAGATTCAAGGCATTTCATTACAAAAGACAAAATGAAACAGTGAGCACAGATTATACATACTTTTCAAAGAAGACATCTCAAGGACACAACGGTGGACAATTTTTCAGTGGCACCAAAACAAAGCTTTGGTCTTTTCATCCTCTGAAAACAGAATCACAATGTACTAATGCACTACAAGATTATCTTCGAGAACATGGAGCACCGGATACTATACTCAGTGATAATGCAAGATCTGAAACAGGGGTAAAGTGGACTCAAATTCTTCGAGAAAATATGATCAAGACCAGAACAAGTGAACCACACCACGGTCATCAGAACCTGTGTGAAGCTGAATGGGGAAGATTGTCCAAGATGGTACAAAACAGTCTACGTATGTTTCAGGCGCCAATCAGTTTAGCACATTGGTGTGCAAAATGGTGTGTGTCAGTCAACAATTTGGCAGCCCGCAAGTCTCTGAATTGGAAGGTACCCCTAGAATTGCACCAAGGTTGGACACCTGATATCTCCCATCTGAGATTTCATTTTTATGAACCAGTGTGGTATTTTGAGTCAAGATTCAAGAGTCCCAAAAACAACATGTTGAAAGGGAGATTTCTGGGTTTTGATGAATCGACGGGTGATGCAATGACCTATTATATTCTGACTGAACCAGATACACCAAAACAGAAGCGCCAAGTGTTGATGAGATCTGTGGTCAGAACAAGACGCAAGGAAATTGGAACCAAAGATGAATATGTGAATAACAGCCCGGAGGCAGAGCAGTTTACTCTTTCTTTGTCAGAGCACCAACAGAACATGGAAGATATCAAGAGCACTGATGAAGTCCCATTGTTATCTTCAGGGGAGAAATTTGCCGCGAGCTCTGAAGGAATGGAAAATTCAACTAGCACCAATCCAATGGAAGGAAGGGATGAAAACGACAATACGGTTTCAGGGGAGCTTGATGCAGATGAAGAGGATGTGGATCCAGAAAACACTTTGGACATGGAAAAAGAAATGCTACCAAGTGATATAGATGGATGCAACAATGCCGAAACCCATCAGGACATCTTGGAAAGCACAGAAGTGAATTTGAATATGGACTTCAGGAAGATTTTGGATCATTTTTGGGAAAATGGAATTTTGGTATTCAAGGCGCAATACATTGATGAGCTGCAAGGAAATACAGTCTTGAATACTCCATTCCCACAATTGAAGAAAGATCAACCACTGGCATGCGCAAAGTATATCAAGGAGTACATTGTTGAAAGCAGGAGAGGAAATAACAGGCCGTTGAATGTATGGGCAGAGCAAGTAATAAAACAACAATCTGGTATTGTCAGAAGAATATGATTTATGAAGTCCCTAATACACAAGAGTGTTCAACGTGCAGTCAAGAAGAAACCATCCAGGAATCAAAGAATGGCAAAGAAGAAGAATCGTGAAAAATTTGGACAGAAGATTCCAAATACCTATGAAGAATGTATGCAATTTGATGCGGAAGCTGGCAATACAAAATGGAAAGATTCAATTCAGAAAGAGATGGATAATTTGGAACGTCTAAAATGTTTCAAATATCACTCAGCAGAAAAAGAATTTCCAAAAGAGGAAGGTTGGCAACAAGCAGGATAGCAGGAAGTACCGGGATATGTTGACCACCAAGCCACATAAGGACCTACCTCCAGACGGACAACTTACACCTCGAGAGGAGATGAGTACGACACAAAAAAGGGCTTACAAGTACCACAACAAAGCTCTGAATGATCTGTACAAGGCTTTTGCCGACAACAGGACAGGCCTAGCCATCATGGAGAAGTCCAAGATTGATCGGGGTGCATCAACTGAATTGAATGAAAAGCTCCGAGCACAGTGGCCCCGAGGTAGGGTACATTGCGTGATTGAAGAACTCATGAAGGAATTGTTGTCGGAGAAAAATACGGACTTTGTCGGCATCAAATCCGATCAAAAAAGACGACGACCGAGGTGCGGAATGCGAGATACGAATATTCCGCTGATAAAGCGTTAGAACCAAACGCACCTCCACTACTTGAAAATCCTTAAGTGGTAAAATCGATATCACCTAAGGCTACAAACAAAAGAGGATAATCGGTTAGAAACAAGAAATATCCAAAGACCTGAACAGTAAGTAAACACTTGGAATCCTTAAGTACATTCAAACGAATACACTTAATATCCCGTGAGGAAATTACTTATTGGAATCAAGAAAATCAGTACTGATTCCGAATGGGCCTCCTCATCTACTAACAACCGGCAAATCGTGTTGTTACTCTAAAAATCGACCAAAGATATATGATGTTAAAATTTAAAGAGATGTGAGCTCAGAGAGACGCTCTTATTTTTACTGGGTATTTTCACTGTATCGGGGCTCTCTGCTGTATTTTACATGGTAGAGATCTTCCCCGGGTTATTTGTTAGTACTGTCTTCTTTACCATCGTACCGATTCTTCTGTTGCTGTTGCTGTATTAGCGTCGTGTCGGTCTTACTGTATCAGTCATTCGATGGTATTGGTCATTGTGGGGTTAAGTATTCTGTTCGATGGGGCGTATGCTTATTTGTGGTATATGTGCTGGATATAGGTAGGCCCATCTGGAATCGGTATTGATTTTCTTGATTGCAATAAGTAATTTCCTCACGGGATATCAAGTATATTCTTCTGAATGTACTTATGGGTTCCAAGTGTTTACTTACTGTTCAGGTCTTTGGATATTTCTTGTTTCTAACCGGTTATTCCTTTTTGTTTGTAGCCTTAGGTGATATCGTTTTTACCACTTAAGGATTCCAAGTAGTGGAGGTGAGTTTGGTTCTAACGCTCGATCGTTCTTGTATTCCGCACCTCGGTCGTCGTTTCTTTCGTTTTGTCGGCTTTTTCGATCAAATTTGATGCCGACATGAAGTCCGTATTTTTCGCCGACAACACACCCCTTGATCCAATACTCTACTCGCATGGTATTGGATTACCGTCGGAATATATTGCCTTGAATTGATCCGGAGGTTGATCGATCACGTTTATTTAACCTGGGTCAGATCGACGTAAATGTAAAATGATATCCCGAAGTTGATCAACGCGATCAAATGGTGCAATCCGACTATCGTTCGAAGTGAATGAATGATTTAACCTGGGTAGTGTCCCATGATGTATCTTGCGTGTCGAGCGTGCAAGATCCATCCCAATGGTTTGGTTAGATCATCAGCAGGGTTGATAACTCCAGGAATATGAATCATCTTGATCTCACCGTTTTCCTTCCATGCTTGGATGGCAAAGAACCTGATTTCAATAGGGTTAGGGTTTCCATATGCTGCGTCCACGAAACACATCAGTTTTGCTTGCTTGATGTCTTCCGGGAATTTTGGGAGTGATACATCTTGGACTGCATCGTTGTATGGTTCTCCTGGTGGTAGAGATGGCTCAGCATTCGGTCTATAGAATCTGATACCCCAAGATCTGGTGGTTCTGAGATAGCGGGCTATATTCTTCAGGCTGGAATAGTGGAAAGCAGTGGGATTGGAACTGTACTTTGACATCAGAGTCACTGCATAGCCTATGTCTGGCCGGCAACTGACATATGCGAACATCATTTCACCTAAAAGCGTCCTGTAGGAGAAACCAGATGTGGATTGCAATTCAGCGTGTTCCTTGGTGCCTTCTAATGGGCCATCAGTATGCGATTGCAGTTGGGTCAGTACTTCAGTCGATAACGGCGCTGATGGCTTGGAGTGGGGTTTCATCTTAGAATCAGTCTCCCAACCATGGGATGTCATGATCCGGTCAATGTAATTGGCGCAGGACAGTTCAATGTAATCAGCTGTTTGTTTGACGTCAATTCCATTGAAGTCCTCAAGCAATCCCAATTTTGTAAAGGGGATCACGTCTTCCTTTGGTAGCTTGAGCCTTGCACCTATAATGTCATAGATCTTATCGGATATGGATTCTGATGTGCAAGCCAGTGCAAAATTGTCAACTTGTCTCAGCATGTAAACCGTTTCACCTTCAAAAACTGTCGTGTAGATCGTCCTGTCATGCGTGGTGGTTTTGAAGTTGAGATCAGGGCCTTTCAATATTTTGTTGATGTGGGTTTCCCAGAGTCTTCCAGATTCTGGGTGGCCTTGAAGTGCTCGAAGGACTGGAAGCACCAATCTTCTGTCTATGTCCTTGCCATGCTTGTGTCTGTACCATTCTGCATATGCATCATCAATAGTCATGTATGTAGGAATGTTGGGTCCAGGACTATGCGCGTGGGCGTCTGCAGCATCACCCCCGTACACTTTGAGGTTGAGGCTTGTAGCAATAGCAAAGAATAACCTTTGAATGGGATGTTCAACACATGATGAGTATGACATTGCTATGGCATGCAGGGTTGGGGCTGCATATTTGCTTCCATTGCAACATTGCCTGGCTCTTCTGACACCATTTCTTTTCACACTGTATTGCCAGTGAGGTCTGAGAATGATAGCGTCGGGGTCCTTAGGGTATTGAATTGGTGATCCAAACATTTCCAAATCTTCAAACTGATCAAGCTGTTTTTGCTCCCCAGCTTGCCATTCAGGCCATGTAGATAAAGGCTTGAGATTCCTTCGAGTGAAGTGCCCTAGTGCTTGTTCTTCAGGTGTAGTTGCCTTGGAATTGATGGCCTTGATGAAAAGTTCAATTTCTTCAGTGGACAGTGAATCTGCATCTAGTGGTAATGCTTGATTTCCTGGTTTATGAAGCTTGGTGATAGCTCTGAGGGATGCAATATCAATAGTAGGAATGACAACATCCATGTCGTCTTCAATTGGTGCCAAGTGTTTTTGGATGGAGGCATGGAGTGTTTCAGTGCTATCGACCTGGTTGATTCTTGATTGTATCAGCTGCTTGTATTTTGTACCAATGCGCTGGATAGCTTTGATTGATGAAATTCGGTCCAAGAATGGTGGATCTTCTTCAGCAGTGGGTTCCTTCCAGGAGGTATTGGGAGCAAATAAACCATATTCATTTGAGTGTTTCCTGACCTCCTTCATAGATAATTTTTCTTCAAGTGCAAAGGTAATTGGTGTATCTATTGAAGAATCCCGCACCCCTCGATCGTGATTTTCCTGTAGTGCTGTGGTAACATCAGCAGCAGTAAAGACACGATTGTGATTGATAGATACAATATAAGCGCCTCGGAGCTTGGAGAGAGCCTTCTTACGGGAGGAGAAGAGCTTTGAGGCAGGACTGTTTGGAATGATATCTGTGATGTAAGCTCTGCCAATCAGTGAGTCGGTGGCGTATCAAAGACCAAAGGCTGGGTCAGCACAAGATGGGGAGACAGTGAGTCTGAGATTTGTGAGATCCGCAAAGGGGGAGATGGAGAATTGGAATTCACTAGATGACACCTCACGGTGTTCTGCAGGAAGTGGAGTGTTGTCATCAGTCCGGAGTAGGTGCTTGACATTAGTTGGGAGATCTGCAAGTGGGAGATCATTCATCCCTTCATCAAACCTGACATGGGTAGCTATTTTGACGCGGTGGGTCTCAGTATCATACCAAAGGATGTTTCTGGTAGTGTATGGGACAAAACCCAGGAAGATGCCTTTTCGTGCATTGGGTTTGAGTTTAATAGATCTTTTGCCTGGGGGTCTAACCCAAACTCTACAACCAAAGGTTCGGAAATCGGCAAGGTTTTCCTTACGGCCAGTTGCCAATTCCAATGGTGAATGTGGTTGATTGCCTTCAGGAAATGCATTGGACAACCGAAGTGCATGGTAGAAAGCAAAGGGCCAGAATTTAATGGGCAAATTAGCACCAGACAGCATGGTGCGCATTGAATTAGCCAGTGTGCGATGCCCTATTTCAACTGTACCATTCTGGTGTGAAGCATCCGCACCAGTGGGGAAAATTGAATATCCAAACGCAGAGAAGAGGTTTCTGACATCAGGATTGTGATAGAGCTCTCCGCCTTGATCAACTGAAACATACTTGTCGGCACAGGTTGGGTTGTACTGGGCGAAGAAATGTTCCAACCAGTGTAGTGGCGCTGCCTTCGAGATTCGTGTATCACCGTATTTCATACCAGTGTAGTGATCTGTGATGAGAATCCAAGCTGTTTCTCCATGAATGCCTTCATAATCGCGCTTGCGTTTGCTGTTGGAGGATTTGGTACCTGAGAATGCAAAATCAATGGATAGACCTTGAAACGGTTGTGTGGCCTTTCGTGTGGAATGTGAGCCAGCAGGTGTTTTGGTTTGCTTACATTGTATGCAAGTTGGGCATTGGTCAAGAATACTGGTTTGACGCTTGAACTTTGGTACTCCAACGATGTGCTTATGAGCCTGATACAGAAAGTCATCGCATGGGTGCCCCAATCGTTGATGCCACAGGAGTTTCGATGTCTTGGTTTTGATGGCGTGGATGGGGATACTTTTGTCCACAATCTTGGTGAAAAACAGGTTTGCATCAAACTTTGGCATGTCGCTGGTATCAGACTGAGCTTGAGCTGCTTCTGTGCATTTTTGCAGTGTGACAAGATTGGTGTATATATCATACCTGTAGTTGCTAATGGCTTCTTTGGAGGCCAGTTCACACGCTTCCTTGAACTGTATGTCAGTAGCTAGGGCATAGGCTGACGATGATGCACAATTAGCATATGGAGATGCAATATCAATGTCTGGGATCAGTACTGGGTGTGTATAGCATTGACCATCAATGATGCTTCCATGGAGGACAATGCTGGCAGTGTTCTGCTTGTGATGACAAATGATTGTGAGGTTGCCGTTTTGTGGAGCAGATGAGTCATAGTTGTCAATGAATGATTTATGGATTGACTGCCCACTGAACTGACGTCGCATGCGAGATGTCATTCCACAGAGATCATTCTCACTCAGTAATGCCGTTGACAGGGAAGGAGAATAGTAGAAGAAGATTTTGAGATACCCTAAGTGGTTGGGTGCTGGGATGTGCAAATATCCCGAGCCTTCTGGGATGCAGGTAGCTGCTTTGCCTCCTATGGCTGCTGTAAGCCTGACCGGACATTTTCTCATCCTGGTGTAAGGTTTGTAACCGTGCAGGATGTGTTTGAGATTTGTGCATGAAACTTTTGCACCGGTGTCAATCTGAGCCCTGACACCCTGTTGGAAGTAGGCTTTAGCTGCAATGGGGTCTCGTGGGACTAGGGACTGCACATTGTATTTACCAGCTGGCGTAGGGTTGTCCCTATCGAAATTGGGATCCTCATCGGTCTTCAGGTGTGATTCCAATGTAGGGGTCGTAGCCCCGAGTGATTCCATATCACAGTAGACATCAATTGGGATTGATGACTGGAGGCTGTCCTTGGGAAGGAGGTCGACGGCACCAATTATGACAAATTCATAGGAGCTGACACTGCTGGAGTCCAAGGAGGGGCATAAGCTGTTCACTTGGGGGGCTGTGACGTTGTCAAATCCTTGAGGATCATCTTGAGGTGATGTCATAGTATGGCTCCAAGAAAGACTTTCTATTCTTGGCCATTGCAAAAATTTTGGTTTTCTACTGTAGCATCAGCTGAAACCTCATCTTGATCTTCATTGCCAATGTTGATCTGAGAGATTTGTTGGGTGGAATCTAAGAGTTGTTGGGTCTGTTTATTGGATTTGTTCAGAAAAACAGCCGCAGCAATCCTATGTTTCTTCAGGGACTCAATATCTTGCAATGCAGGACAATTATCAAAATTGTGACCGGACATGTGGCAAACAATACATTTTCTGGATGTGTCAAAAAGACTAGGTTGCTTATCGAATGCCGTGATAGCATTGCAATATGCTTGGTGGAGGAAGGGATCGTCAGATTCTTCATCCATCTCCGGGTAGCCAAGTGATTCAATCAGGCTGATTGAGTGAGAGGTCAAAGTAGAAGGTGTTCTAACAGTACTGTTACTAGCGCGCTTTTGAAACCGATCATTCCGACGGGGACCTGGTCTGATTCCTGAGACAGTCAATTGCTTGGGCTGGATTGGTTTGGAGGTGTTCCTCTTGTACTTTTGTTCAGCCTTGATCTCTTGTTCATATGTTTGGAGGGTTTGTAGAAGCCTACCTGCCTTGTATTTGTCTCTTTTGAATTGGTCATCAGAGTCGCGTTCATCTTCTGTCTTTTTGAAGAGCTCTTCTGAGAGGGTGGTTCCTGCAATAAGGTTGCTAACTTCTTCTGTTGAACCGGTAGTGCCAGGTTGGTTTTGGAGGAACACTCTGAGTCTCAAGTAATCCTTGTACCGGAAGTAGTATTCTTCAAGGGATTCACTTGCGTTTTGGTTTGGAGGATTTCGGACCATTCTGCTGGCATTGGATGGTCTTTTTGAGTTGGGATGTGTCTGAGAAATAACTGTGTATAGCGCTTCATAACCTTGTCCTCCTTCAAAGCTCTGGATGGTTGCCTTCATGCTTGCACATGAATCAGGGATGATTTTGTCGCTTCTGAGTGCGGTGTAAATCAGATTTCCCCATTCATTGATGGCCAATTCATATCTTAAAGGTAAATCATGTGGAAAGTTATCGCCAATGGTGAATCCTCTTAGGTGATCAGCTTCGCGCCTGAAGAGATAGTATGGGTGGACATAAATATGGTGTTGCTGTGAGTGAGCTGTGATTTCTCTGTACCATTTCCTAACCTGAGGGTCCGTTGCATCCTGTAGTTGTGGAAAGCCTGAGAGGAATAGTTTGTCTCTAGCGGCTTCCTTGGACTTGTCATAGGCCCTGGTGAGATCAAAACAGTCACCACTTCTGGTGATCAGGCGCTGGTCATTTCTGCCACTGCCTAGATTGTGTAGGTAGTAGTTTTGCCTGACAATTGTTTCATTTCCCGATGAGTCGGTGTAGGTGATTGGGAAGTCCTTCATATCATCTTTGGTGAGGAATTCATCTTGCCTGTAATATCGCTCTTTCACAGGTGGTGGTAATGTTGCTGGATTCCATGGAAGGTCAAGAGATTGGTGGTTGGCGCCGGTATTGTTGTTGGTGGCGTTGTTGTTGTTGTTGTTGCCGTTGTTGACCAATTGTTGGAGTAGGGTGGTCAATTCTTGCATGTCGGTGCCCGTTGCGGTGGGCGTTGGGTTTGGAGCTGTGGCAGTTTCATCCTCAACGTCGGGTTGAACTTCACCTGTGTAAATTCCATTGAAGTAGTTGCCGGGGTTATTGGTCTTCCAGTTTCTTCTGAACTTCCATTGATTGATGTTGAAGATTACTGTGGCGAGTGGTTCTGGGTTATTGGTTGCTTCAGCTTGTCTGACGGCCTCTCTTCCTGCAGAGTCAAACTCCTGTGGGTTTCTGATCCTTTGGTTTGGGAAACCAGGTTTAAGAAATCGTACGGGGCATGAATCAAGGAGCTGGGCTATGTGTCCCTTTTCTAGTTCATCGATGTTCGTCATTTCCAAGGTGATGCTGTTGCAGAAGGCTTCTCTTAGTGCAGTGACTGGGGCAGGACCAAGGGTTCTTGGGCCTTCGTCATTAGCGTCCGATGTGAACAGAGTTGATATTTCAGGTGCTGTAAGTGGGATGCTTTCTGCATAGGTGCCATTGAGAGAGAGGACTTCTTGGGGGTTGTTGTCACTTTGGAATTTGAATGCAATCCCATAGACATTGGACCAATCGTATGCGTCTGGTGGAGGAACCATGATTGGTGTCGATATTTCGCGAATCGGCTTTCGGTGTGGCGGCGATGAGGATTAAACGTCGCCGTCAAAATAAACAACCGTCGTCGTCGTCGTCGTCGTCGTGGAAATTAATCCGATGTGAAGAAGGATCTGGTATACACCCCTTGATATTTTGTAGGTAGTAGCGTTCGATCGTAATGGTCGAAACGAATAGTTGCGGATGATCGTCGTTGGCGTTTTCTTATCAAACGGCGCGAACGGTCTTGGTCGTGGATTACTTCTTGTGATGCGATTAATGACCGAGGGGAGGTGCGACGGAACGATCGTCGGCGTCAAGATACCAAACCGATGATGAGATACACCCCTTAATACGTATACATATACTTCTTGGTCGTGTATTACAGAAGAAGATTCTTGGTAGAAGGATCTGTATACACCCCTTGATACGCGAGTAAGGAGAATAAAGAGATGGGGGAGGCCGAAGTGTAGCACACGGATGGGCGTCACTACAAATTTCCTCTGGATTTAACCGACAGTGGAGGTGCTGAACGGCCGGAGATAGATAGCTTAAGGTATACACAATCCTACGGATGGGCAGCAATTGTGTGAGTTATAAGGGCTCTATAACCTGTTGTTACTCTAAAAATCGACCAAAGGTATATGATGTTAAAATTTAAAGAGATGTGAGCTCAGAGAGACGCTCTTATTTTTACTGGGTATTTTCACTGTATCGGGGCTCTCTGCTGTATTTTACATGGTAGAGATCTTCCCCGGGTTATTTGTTAGTACTGTCTTCTTTACCATCGTACCGATTCTTCTGTTGCTGTTGCTGTATTAGCGTCGTGTCGGTCTTACTGTATCAGTCATTCGATGGTATTGGTCATTGTGGGGTTAAGTATTCTGTTCGATGGGGCGTATGCTTATTTGTGGTATATGTGCTGGATATAGGTAGGCCCATCTGGAATCGGTATTGATTTTCTTGATTGCAATAAGTAATTTCCTCACGGGATATCAAGTATATTCTTCTGAATGTACTTATGGGTTCCAAGTGTTTACTTACTGTTCAGGTCTTTGGATATTTCTTGTTTCTAACCGGTTATTCCTTTTTGTTTGTAGCCTTAGGTGATATCGTTTTTACCACTTAAGGATTCCAAGTAGTGGAGGTGCGTTTGGTTCTAACGCTCGATCGTTCTCGTATTCCGCACCTCGGTCGTCGTTTCTTTTGTTTTGTCGGCTTTTTCGATCAAATTTGATGCCGACATGAAGTCCGTATTTTTCGCCGACAACAAATCGTGTTGTTAAGTAAAAACAAGATATAACCGTTACGTGCGGTTAAATACGAACGAATAAGAAAACAGACCGACGCGCACGCACACATATATGAATGAGATGCGCATTGAAATGAACAACGTACGACCTTACGAATAGGTGAAATGCTAAGCTATGAAGCTACGTGAAATACGATGAGCAAGATTAGATTACTGATACTGATGGATAGACACTCAGGCATATGAAGACCGACAAGGCGATATAGGAATCAAAGGAAGTCTACCACAGAAAACAAACTGATAGTCACGATCGAATGAATAGATCATTGATAGAAGAATCGGACACAGTGAAATATCAAAGGAAAGTATCACGCGAAAATACAGAGGCATAGGATCCGATATTAAGTATGTCAATGATATACATGTGTATGCCAATGAAACACGGAAAATATCAATGACACATGAAACGGATACGCGAAGCCCAATTATGTTAGAAACGAACAAAATGAGACACAATTCTCCGACGAATTCAATGAGGAAATATTAGTTAATCTACAACATGAGAATGCACGTGCAGTCTCATATGGAGGATTGCTTAACACGGGATTATACGTGGATTCAGGTTAAGCGCTGGAAAAACAGAAAATAGATTAATTAACTCATAATCCGGAATTACAGTTGTTGATTAACAGTCGCAGCTTCATACGAAGTCTATATAACAAACATACCTACGAGTTACAATCCATTCCGGAGTATTCCTACGAGCTTCCTACGAGAAATTTCTCACGAGGTTCCTACTAGAAATTTCCTACTAACAAAAATCAATCTTAGAATTTATCGATCGCGAACTTCAGAAAATTCTATACGATTTGTACCACTGAATCAAACCTAACACACTGGTTCGAAACTACCGAAATAAGCAATTATCTCGGACGCAAGCCATCGAATACTACTGAGATTTGGCTAGAACAACAAAGAAGAAGAACATCAAAATACAAATAAAAAATACATAACAAGAAACAAAAATAAAAATACGTAACAACCGAAAAGAAAAATACACTACAACACGATGCCAACCTTTACAAACAGATTCTTCCAAACTCTGGGTGCAGTCACTTACCCGGCCTTCTACATTATGAGAAACAACGATTGGTGGAGACAGAATGAAGTGTTGTTACTCTAAAAATCGACCGTAAGGTATTGGATAATTGAAATTTAAAGAGAAGTGAGCTCAGAGAGACGCTCTTATTTTTACTACGTATTTTCACTGTGTATCGGGGCTCTCTGCTGTATTTCATGTGGTAGAGATCTTCCCCGGTTATTTATTACTGTCTGCTTTACCGTCGTACCGATTCTTCTGCTGCTGTTTTTCCAATCGAATTTGATGCCGACAAAGTCCGTATTTTTTGGCCGACAACATGAAGTAACCGATGTATCACAGGATACAACTGAGGATGAGGATAACCAGATTCCATCGACAACAAACAGTTCCCCGCCCCGACGCCAACGACGCTCAAGACGGGCCAACTACGATCAGGAATTATCATCATCGTCGTCTTCGTCTTCATCATCTTCTTCGCCATCAGAAAGTGACGACAATAATAGCAGTTAAAGATCTGACAGGCGCAGAGATGCAGAACTGGTTAATCTTAGAAGACAAGCAGCAGAAGCCAAACGTCAAGTTGAAGCAATCAATACGCTAAAGGAAGAAATGAGAGCTGCAAGAGCACGAGGACAGGAAAAAGAAAGAAAATATGAAGAGGAAATGAACAAGCTACGGCAAACAATTCAAGAATCACTTAACAAAGATGACGAAATGGAAGCGCTTAGACAAGAAGTACGGAAAGCAAAAGAAAAAGCAGCGGGTCAGCAGTTACTCAAGGCAAAACCAATCCATGATTTCGATGGCCAACAAGAAAATTGGACAAAGTGGAAATCTGATGCGATAGCTACTTTTGCTGCAACAGGACATGAGGAGATTATGAATGACCCAGATGCTGCTCGAAATGCACCAACCAAGAACAAGGCACTTTGGGGAACATTGCTGTCGGCATGTAGTGGAGGTAGTGCCCATTCAAAAATTATCAAGCATGAGGACACCTTCGATGGTCACGCGGCATGGCAAGAATTATTGGGCTGGTATGATTCTGATAACCGGAGAGAATCTTACGCTGAGACACTGAAGCTTCGGCTACGATACAATCAATTGCACCCCAATGGCAATATTTCTGAGTACATTAACACTTTTGAACTGACCTACCATAAACTTCGGAAAATCCCACCATATCACATGACTGAATGGGACGCAAAAAGTATATTTGCTCAGAATATTCGTGACCCAAACCTGGAGAGATTCAAAGAAGAATTGCTGGAACACAAAACAGATCGGACTTTGGAAGAAATGATTGTTAAGCTCCGAATCCATGATGAAGAACTTGCTCGAACTGCATTTGATAGCAACAGAGGAGGCCCCAAACGCGTTCGACGTACCCCTGATGGTCCTAACAAAAGACAACGTACCGGTTCCTACGGCACTGGCACTCTTACAGGGACTATCCACCCCAATCTCAAGGGTATTATTCGAATTCCTCCGGACACATGGCACGAGCTATCTCAACTCTATCGAGACTGGGTGCTAAAATACAACCAAGCTATCCGACACAGCGATACTCCACCTCCCACTCCAGAGGGGGTTATTGTTGGTTCTCCACAAGATGATGGATTGAATCATTTTATTCCTAAATCTACTAGTCGTCAACAAAGAGTGCGTTGTGTCATGGATCCAACTACCAATCCACCTACGATCGAGTCACCGCCGGCGCCCTCGTCTTCTCCTGCTGAGCCAACCACTCCGGATGCCGATAGTGATCAAGATAGCATTGGAACGATTGATGAAACTGAATTATTCCCTCCAGGCTCCACTGCTCTCAAAACAGTTCAATTTCATCTACATTCTGGGGGGGATGATGGTGCGGATCAGGCAACGCAGAATGCAGCGAATTCTACACCACGAAGAAATGCATCATCTTATTTTTACACAACACGAAGAAACAAGATGGAAATAAAATCCAATGAAAGTGATGACGAGGATAGTGAAAATGACAATGAGGATGAGGATTGTAATGGAGAAGATGTACCAGATCTTGTTGCAAGAATGGAACCTGATTCGGATGATGAAAAGGAAATCAACAATAATGATACTGGAAAAGAACGGGATCGACGAAAAGCAACCAGAAAAATCTATCTAGAAAGAAGACCGAGAAGAGCAACAAGAAATTCAACAACCACCAATATACATCGATACAGAGAGGTTCAACAAAATGACAACATTGCAGTTATTGACAGTGGTGGAGGAAGAAGACCAACGGTCACAGAACAAGCATGGCTTCGAATTGGAGGAGAAACTGGAATGACGTCTGCAATGAGACCGTACATGAGTAATGATACCAGTGCCTATGTGGAGCATCCAGTTTGCAGTGCTGTAACGAAGGCTTTTATTCCAGGAAGAGAAGATCCAGTACTTCTAATGGTCCACTATGCCACTTATGTGACCAAGGATAAAGATCAAACTGATGGTGAATCACTATTGACAACAATTGGCATGGGTGATCATGGAGTGCTGGTAAACGGAGTGCAACCACAATTGAGCAAATGTGGGATTACAATCGGAACGACATTCCTACCATTTTCATACGATGATGAAAAAGTGTTTTTTCATATTACCAAACCAACAGAAGGAGAAGTGGATACATTGGAAAAATTTGAGTTGAACAGTCCCGCACCCCCAGATATGCGAAAATATCCAATGTTGAGAAGGAAGAGAGCAAGAGAAACGTTCAAATTTGCAAAACTTCCAATGCTGGAACTGCGAAAGCGGTTTGCTATGTTACCGGAATTGACTGTTTTGAAAACATTGGAAAATACTACTCAACACTATGAAGAAATAGAAGAAGAAAATCGTGAAGTTCCCAGAAAACATTACAGGAAAAGATTCAAGGCATTTCATTACAAAAGACAAAATGAAACAGTGAGCACAGATTATACATACTTTTCAAAGAAGACATCTCAAGGACACAACGGTGGACAATTTTTCAGTGGCACCAAAACAAAGCTTTGGTCTTTTCATCCTCTGAAAACAGAATCACAATGTACTAATGCACTACAAGATTATCTTCGAGAACATGGAGCACCGGATACTATACTCAGTGATAATGCAAGATCTGAAACAGGGGTAAAGTGGACTCAAATTCTTCGAGAAAATATGATCAAGACCAGAACAAGTGAACCACACCACGGTCATCAGAACCTGTGTGAAGCTGAATGGGGAAGATTGTCCAAGATGGTACAAAACAGTCTACGTATGTTTCAGGCGCCAATCAGTTTAGCACATTGGTGTGCAAAATGGTGTGTGTCAGTCAACAATTTGGCAGCCCGCAAGTCTCTGAATTGGAAGGTACCCCTAGAATTGCACCAAGGTTGGACACCTGATATCTCCCATCTGAGATTTCATTTTTATGAACCAGTGTGGTATTTTGAGCCAAGATTCAAGAGTCCCAAAAACAACATGTTGAAAGGGAGATTTCTGGGTTTTGATGAATCGACGGGTGATGCAATGACCTATTATATTCTGACTGAACCAGATACACCAAAACAGAAGCGCCAAGTGTTGATGAGATCTGTGGTCAGAACAAGACGCAAGGAAATTGGAACCAAAGATGAATATGTGAATGACAACCCGGAGGCAGAGCAGTTTACTCTTTCTTTGTCAGAGCACCAACAGAACATGGAAGATATCAAGAGCACTGATGAAGTCCCATTGTTATCTTCAGGGGAGAAATTTGCCGCGAGCTCTGAAGGAATGGAAAATTCAACTAGCACCAATCCAATGGAAGGAAGGGATGAAAACGACAATACGGTTTCAGGGGAGCTTGATGCAGATGAAGAGGATGTGGATCCAGAAAACACTTTGGACATGGAAAAAGAAATGCTACCAAGTGATATAGATGGATGCAACAATGCCGAAACCCATCAGGACATCTTGGAAAGCACAGAAGTGAATTTGAATATGGACTTCAGGAAGATTTTGGATCATTTTTGGGAAAATGGAATTTTGGTATTCAAGGCGCAATACATTGATGAGCTGCAAGGAAATACAGTCTTGAATACTCCATTCCCACAATTGAAGAAAGATCAACCACTGGCATGTGCAAAGTATATCAAGGAGTACATTGTTGAAAGCAGGAGAGGAAATAACAGGCCGTTGAATGCATGGGCAGAGCAAGTAATAAAACAACAATCTTGTATCATCAGAAGAATATGATTTATGAAGTCCTTAATACACAAGAGTGTTCAACGCGCAGTCAAGAAGAAACCATCCAGGAATCAAAGAATGGCAAAGAAGAAAAATCGTGAAAAATTTGGACAGAAGATTCCAAATACCTATGAAGAATGTATGCAATTCGATGCTGAAGCCGGCAATACAAAATGGAAAGACTCTATCCAGAAGGAGATGGATAATTTGGAACGTCTAAAATGTTTCAAATATCACTCAGCAGAAAAAGAATTTCCGAAAGAAGAAGGTTGGCAACAAGCAAGGTTACAGATGATCTGGGATATCAAGAGTGAAGATGGCAGATACAAGAGTCGTTTGGTGGCAGGTGGTCACAAAGCCGACTCGAGTGAATACAACACATACTCCAGTCAAATCAACAGTTTATCTGTGTACTTACTATTCCTAATTGCACAACACAAACAACTGGATTTGATGACAGCAGATGTGGGAAATGCATTTCCAACTGCACCGGTTCAAGAAAAAGTATGGGTGTGGGCTGGAGACGAGTTTGGTGAAAAGAAAGGATGCAAGGTAGAAATACAAAGGGCACTGTACGGATTGGCAGGTAGTGGTAGGGCTTTTATGGATTTTCTTGCTGACACACTTATGAATTTAGGTTTTCGACCGTCAAGAGCAGATCCAGATTTATGGCTACAGAAAGAAGGAGAAGCCTACACATATATTGGGACTCATGTTGACGATCTCATGGTAATAGGAAAGAAACCTCAAGATTGGATAGCCAGAATTGAACAAGAATTTGCATTGAGAAATGTCGAATCAGAACCTCAGTATTACCTTGGTACAAGCCTTACAAGAATTAAAGATGGACGATTGTTGATGAACTCTACCAAATATATCAGTGAAGTAATTCGGAAGTATCAAGAGAAATATTCAGTGACTCTCAAGAAAGAAAATCTGCCAAAGAAAACTGATTGTCACCCAGAACTGGATGATTCGCCATTACTGTCAGTATCTGAACACAAGGAATTCCAACATATTATTGGTCTAGGCCAGTGGTTGGTGCTATCTGGAAGAATTGATATTGCATTCGCAGTGTCATCTCTCTCAAGATTTGCAGCTGGACCGCGAGAAGGTCATTTGCAAATGGCTAGACATATCCTGGGATATTTGAAGAAGTACAAGAAGAAAGGAATTCTAGTGGATCCAAGACCCCCAAGGATCAGTTCAAATGGTGACGTCAATGTTAATTTCCTTTTGAAACTGGCTGTTGAGCTGATTCAATCCAAAGGCAAAGAAGAGCAACAGGAGCCTTAGCTGCAGGCCGGTTGAGGTGCCGGTCTGTTGTGCTCTAATATTTCTCTGATATCCACTATGATTGGATGTTAATCCAACCAGATCTATTCTGACTATCGGTATCCGACGCAGTCAGTTAGATCTTATGCTTGTAGTTCTACAGTGGGACGCAAAGGAGGCGTCCGGTGCAAGGTTTAAGGTTGAATAATCAAGTAATCTAAAAGTATAAGCGCATCTGCTTGCTAGAGAGCAAGCGACCACTTTAAAGATCACGCTGCCGCTAATACAGCATGATATCGTTACAAATATACGGAAAAATACCGTGTTACGATGAAATATCGTGTTGCCGCTAATACAACACGTATTTTTATGCAGCAGACAAGCAAGTTCGTGAGCACAAAGATCGAACCTCTGTTGTCTTTCTTGAAAACAAAAACACTTAACGCGATGGCTAGCATATGCTAGTTTCTGCCGTGTATTCTTTCTTTGATCTCTAAGTATCGACAATTCGATCGTACGAGTGACGATCATTTTGGCTCGCAAGACTGAGCCATTTGGTCAATAATGAGATACTTGGCTCGCAAGGCCGAGCCATATGGTAAATAATGAGATACCCGGCTCACAAGATCGAGCCATTTGGTCACCAAAATGAGATATTTTGGCCCACAGATTGAGCCATTTGGACCATAAGGTTAAACATTATGATTCGCGTACAACCAAGCTGTACGTGTGTGGGTAAAGAATGAGATGCCACTGTGCCACTGTTACATACGATTATGTTGGACATGAAAGGAATTTAATACTCCCCATGTGTCCATGAGAAAGTATCCTCTAAGATCCGATGCAATCGTCCTGTAGTAAATCACCTGTGTTTCCACAGTAGTGAAAGATGGGCTTGAGCAATGGATACACCACTGAATGTCCCCAATGCTTTGTGAGGATATCAGCGCAATTATCTTTGCCCGCAAGATGTTGCATGAGGATGAAGCCTCTGGCTATCATGCTTCTGACATAGTGATATGAAAGAATGTGATGCCTCTTATGGAGCCTTGCATATGGGAATGTAGATGTTTGGATCATCTTCTCATTGTCGCCCCATGTGTAGGACGTGTCATGTACTCTAGTACCGAGATACCTGAATGACTGTCGAATGTCAACAATTTGCTCGATGCAGGTTCTAGCAGATACAAATTCAGCGCCAAAGGTGGCTGTTTCAGATGTTGCTTGCTTCTTGGAGAACCACATGATGGGGGTCTTGTTTGCAAAATGCAGGATACCAGTGACAGCCTTGCCACTTAGGATGTCATGCATTAAGTTGGCATCATAAAAATGAGACAACACATGTTGTAACTCTAAAAATCGACCGAAAGGTATAGGATAATTGAAATTTAAAGAGATGTGAGCATATCATGAGATTGCTCTGTTACTGTGTATTTTACTGTATTCGACCGGTATCCCTGTGTTAGTGTTGTATGTAGGGATGTCTAAACCGGTCGTTGATCATGTGTAATTCGCCATAAGACAGAGAACACATGATGTGACGTAGATATCTTGATACTTGAAGTCATTTTATCTCTGTAGGAGTATAAGTAACTTTTCAAGTGTAGAATGGATATTATTTCCCGTAGAATGTACGTAGGTAGAGTACGTGTATTTTTGACCGACAACACACCCCTTGATTCAACACTTAGTGAAGGAGTGTTGGATTACAAGTCGGTTCTCCATCTTGTAGAACTCTAAAACTTAAGTATGGGCTTAGATATCGAATCGGAAGGTTGTAATTGTAGAATTGGAAGATTGATATCACGTAACGGAGAAGCACGAGTCATCAATGAGGAAGGAGAGGTGCTTGAGTATGTAGTGGTCGTAAAATCGATGGAAGGTTAATCGGATTTTGAAACAATCGATTAGATGGCTAACGAATCATTGACTCGTAGGAGACAGTAGGAATCGATATGATTGGAGAATCCACTCGTAGAAGTCGAGTGAGCAGCATCGAAGACGATTGATTGACAATAGTAATTCGATCGTAGCTAGTCGTAGAATAGGATTGATCCGTATGGAGGAATCAACTGTATCAATTGAACTGGAACAGAAGGGTCAATTGAAGATCTCGACGGAGGGGAGATCCATGAGTGATTGTATTGATGCCAAGTGTAGAGAGTCAAAATAATCGATCATGGTGGAATCCAAAATTGGAGAGAAGAATGGATTGATCGTATCGTAGGATCACAGAGAGACGTGTCGTAGAAACGAATGGAATTGGAGGGGATTCATTTCTGACTTGGTAGGAAGAAGATCTATCGATCCCAGAATCAAATATCAAACGTTGACCAAGGAATTGAATCGTAAGATCGGAATGCGATCGAGAGATTGTAGGAATCAATATGATTGTAGTGGCGAATTGCAATCGTAGTTCATTGGAGAATTGATTGACTGTAGAATCATGAGGAGACGGGTTGTAGAAATTAGATTAGACGTCGATGGAGAGAATGGATTGGACAATGCTTGGTACCTATCACGGAGGGGATGACCAAGGGTCGTCAGTGAGGGGGAACTGAATTGAATCAAACGTGGAGAAGAAGAATGCTTGTGGGAACGAGGATCGAAGAATTAACCGAGGAAATATCGACCGTCGGAGGAGACGATGAATAGATGGAAGGAAGAACCGAGGAAAGGACCGAAGGAACGTTCGTCGGAGAAACAATTGAGGGAGATTGGAAGGGAGTCGCTCAACAGCGGGCTCACAACAATTTGGAGGAGATCGGAGGTATTAATTAATCCGTGGTCTCGGAATGTCCGGAATGGGATCGATGTTGTAGGTTCAATTCAATCGTCGAATAGAATCAAACGAGTTGATTATGGGTCATGCGGTCGGTGGAGCGAATGGTAGATTGGAGAATCAGAATCGAACGTTGTGATTGATCGTCCATGTCGTAGGTTAGGGTCAAACGTATGTTGTGAATGGAAGAGCACATTTAAAGCGTAGATGATAAAGAGAAGGATTCTAGTGGATAGAGGATGAGAAGAATCGATTTCATATTCAAAGGGATGGCGAGTCATATCTTGGAAGATGAGATTAGGGCAATCAGAATTGACGCATAGAGACTGGATCGTGTCTGTATTGGATGCCGTAGAAATACAAAGAGACGTGTCCTTGGAGAAGAGGAAGGCGGACCAACGGCAAGTAGTAGTAGGTGCGGAAGCAAACGTCGACGGAGAGGAGATTGGCTCATAGTTGTAGACGCAGGATCGAATGTATCGCCGATCCAATGGTAGAATCGAGAATCAGAATCGTCAAATAAGATCAAATGGTATTGTTGTAGGGAGACGATGCTGGATATCAAGGAAATTGCTAGAATTTGAATCGATGCAAAGAAACTCGATAAGTAGATTCATTCTGACTTGGTATGCCGTAGAAGAGGATTGATCTGAAGGAATGCAAGGAGAATATCAAGTCAGGGATTGAAGAACGGGGTCCAAAGCCGACTAGTAGATTCCTTCTGTATGAGATCTCATCGACTACCTCGCATGTCAATTAAGCTTGGAATCATATCTTTGTCTTCATCCTTAGTCACGAGAATCGTTTTTAGTGCGTTAAGTAAGTTCCGTAAGTTCATCTGAACCGGCACCACACCCCTTGATTCGACACTTGGTGGAGGAGTGTCGAATTATCAGTCGGTTCGTTGATTTGGTTTCAGTGGGATCTTTATTTCGTGCGCGCGATGGTAAGTAGATTTCTTTAAGTGTATTAAGAATAAATTCTGGAATTTGTGCACGTGTATTTCCAAATTGAGCGCCATGCAGTCATCCAATTTACCATGGATTCGGATGCACACCCCTCGATTCAGGTACACACCCCTTGATTCACACTTAAAGAAGAAAATTACAGGGTTCAATAGAATTCCATGGTTGTAAATGATACAAAACCGTGGACATGATCCGAAGGAAGAATAAACGATCGAAATATTGAAGGATCGAGTGAGCGTCAGGAGATGGGAATAAACGGCGGCGTCGAAGTTGGCGTCGGCGTTAGCAGCGATGGTAGCATGATCGAACACAAATCGTGGATTAGATCGCAATGTTCAGTCAAAAGTTTCATAAAACCAAGTCATTGACAAGATGTTCGCATATAAGTGGTGCATCTTTATCTTCAAGGCATCGCGATGTCGTTTGGAGATTCGTAGGAGGACCGGCTGATGGTTTGGTTCGAAGCAAGTCCCATAACAACGAGGGAAAGGGTGGTCACTGTGTTGTGATTGAAGGGGACATGAGAAGATAGGGTCATCAGTAATTGTGTCCGATAATGCGAATCGCGAGGGTGGCGTGAGAGGGACAGTAGCTGGTTTTGGCAAGCGATGGAATGTTGCAATCTCATTCTGAGGATTGAATGTCCATCCGAAGTTGGCTGGTACATAAAGTGGAACCGAATGATGACAAAATCTAGTCAATGCAGAAGGCGAGACAGATGGTGCGATCACAGTGGAAGGCTTGTCCTGACGTTGGGTTGGAGGACTTGAAGAAGTGGCACGTTGAAAAGAGACAGAGCAGACGCGGCGGAACAAGACCGATTCACTGTGGGGAGAATAAGTCCAGGTCCAGGTGTAACGGGGAGCTTTGACGGAGGGAGTATCGGCAATTTGACCAACTGGCTGAAGGGGACCCAAGTTGGCAGTCACCGGAGGAATGCTTGCTGTGGTATTGGAAGGAGTATCCACAACATCTGAGTGAATCATCTTGTTAGTAGGCAAGCCAGTAGTAGCCGAAGAAGAGGTCAAACAGGAAGAAGGAACTGGGATAGCCGGATGGGCCTCAGATTCGACGGGTGTGATAGGGACGGTCAAGGTGGCATTGTGGTATGTATAGATGCCGTTGAAATAGTTGGCAGGGTCATTGGTCTTCCAATTCCTTTTTAATTTCCATTGGTTGATGTTAAATAGGACGGTTGCAATTGGTTGTGGGTTGTTGGTTGCTTCAGCTCGTCTGACAGCTTCTCTTCCCGCAGAGTCGAAATCCTGTGGGTGTCGGATCGTTTGGTTTGGGAATCCAGGTTTAACAAATCGTACGGGGCATGAATCAAGGAGCTGGGCTATGTGTACCTTTGCTAGTTCATCGATGTTGGCCATGTCCAAGGTGATGCAGTTGCAGAAGGTTTCCCTGAGTGCAGTGACTGGGGCCGTACCAAGGGTTCTGGGGCCTTCGTTATTAGCGTCCGATGTGAAGAGAGTTGATATTTCGGGTGCTGTAAGTGGGACAGTCTCTGCATAAGAGCCATTTAGAGAAAGGACTTCTTGGGGGTTGTTGTCACTTTGGAATTTGAATTCAATCCCATAGACATTGGACCAATCGTATGCTTCTGGTGGAGGAACCATGATGGTGTAATAGTTCGATCAGAAAGAACAATCGAGCTATGCTTGTCGGTTTGGTGGCTCCAGGAATCATTTGGTCAAATCGTCGATGTTGCGATGTAGTTACAGAGGGAGATGCTTGGTAGAATGTTCTGTAGATGCACCTCTGATACGTACGCTTCTTGGTCGTGTATTACAGAAGAAGATTCTTGGTAGATAGACGAAATGACCGAACGAAGGTGCGGCTGTGTCGAAGGGATGACCGAAGGACAGGGATGATCGGAATTGCTTGGCGCTGCGCAGAGCAAGTGGGATTCTTTTAGTGGATGTTTTGTTTAAGTAATCCACGTCGGGAGGAGATAACCGGCGGAATGTTCCAAAGAAAGAAATGTTCCAAAGAAATAACCGGAGACGGGAATTGGTGGAACGGGAGGAGCAAGGAATTGGTAGTCGCGCTCAATCCAAGTTGGTGGATGAACGGGGAACGGCAATTTGCAGTGTTGTCTTCTGTGTTCCGATTGGTGCTTCGACGCCGGTGTAATAGTCTCGTCGATGTTGAGACGGGGAAATTATGGATTGGAAGTGCTCAGCGCTGTGCGGAGCAATTGATTGATTATCGAGATTTCGAAAAAGGCCGTCGGAATGATCCGCGAAGGTGGAATAAACGATCGAAATATTGAAGTATCAAGTAATCGTCGGAACGGTCCTTGGAGGTGCAGGAATAACCGAAAAGAATGTTCCGAAGTATGAACCAAAGAAAAGGGCCGAAGAAAGGGCCGAAAGAATGTTCTTCAGGGAAACCAAAGAAATGAACCAAATAAATATCAACCGTCGGAGAAGACAGCCGAAGGATGTGGCGTCGGCTTCGTCAAAAGAAATGGCAGAAATTGCCAAACGAAGGTGCGACCGAAGGAATTAACATCGACCGTAGGAGAAGATCGTCGGAACGATCCTCGGAGGTGCAGAAATGACTGAAAAGACCGTCGGAGTGACCGGAGAGGACGTTCGTCGGAGGAACCAAAGAACGGTCGAGGGGAGTTAAAGCAACTATCGAAGGATGAGTTGCAGTCTGTTGTATTGTTGTATAAAGAAGTGCTTAGCACAATCAAATGGGCGTCGATGGTCCGTTATAGGGATGATGGACGCGGAAGAAAAAATATGGTTGGGTGATTGCAATCGGCGTGTCCGGTGCAATGCTGGGCTTTCATTAAAGACGTCGGTGGTCTTTAGTGGATAATTGTAACTGCGCTAATCCAGGGAGCTGGTTGTGGGTTACAAGGCTTGTGATAGCGAGTACACCCCCTGATCCACAAGCAGGGAACAGAAGGAAGATGTACGTCCAAGGTGCGGCGGCGCCTAAGCTTGGAGGGGAGGCCTAAGAGTAGCACACGGATGGGCGTCACTACAAGTGTCCTCTGGCGGTAACCAAACAGGTGAGGTGCTGAACGGGCGGGGATAGATATAGCTTAAGGTATACACGATCCTACGGATGGGCAGCAATCGTGTGAGTTATAAGGGCTCTATAACCTGTTGTAACTCTAAAAATCGACCGAAAGGTATAGGATAATTGAAATTTAAAGAGATGTGAGCATATCATGAGATTGCTCTGTTACTGTGTATTTTACTGTATTCGACCGGTATCCCTGTGTTAGTGTTGTATGTAGGGATGTCTAAACCGGTCGTTGATCATGTGTAATTCGCCATAAGACAGAGAACACATGATGTGACGTAGATATCTTGATACTTGAAGTCATTTTATCTCTGTAGGAGTATAAGTAACTTTTCAAGTGTAGAATGGATATTATTTCCCGTAGAATGTACGTAGGTAGAGTACGTGTATTTTTGACCGACAACAACACAACTACCTTACCCAGGGGTTTAGGAGCATCACTTGGTAGGTCTTCAGAGTGCTCCCCATACACTGTATTGGACCAGTCTGTACTGGTACCTTCAGTGAGTACAAAATCTGGTACGCCCACTCTGAATCGGATTTTGAAGTGTCGAAACTTGGAGATGTACCCATAGATTCTTTTGACTCTGTTGAGATGGCCTTCCCTGGGTTGCACGCGGAAGCTTGACAATGTCATAACGGCAGTCTGCACGTCAAAACGTCCAATAGCTATGACCCATTGAAGTGATCCAATCATGCTTTGATACTTTTGGATATCAGTATCACTTAGGAAGGATGTTGAGTCTAGCTCTGGGTGGTCGTTCTCAGCAAGTGGTGAATGGAATCTGGTGGTAGGTTTGCAGCCAAACATTTGTACATACGAGGCCTCCATTTTCTCGATGAACTTGATGGGGTTCATGCAGAGCACACCATGTTCATCTCTTTCGAATCCACATCCCAAATGAAAGTTCATTGGCCCAGAACCCTTTAATTTGAAATTATAAGGTTCAGACTGTAGGATTATCAGAAAGGCTTCGGGATTGGCCATGCATAGGCAAAGGTCATCAACATATGTGCATATGAGCTCATATACTGGCTCCCCATGTTTGTTGTTGCCGGGTTTGATAAAGATTTCGGGCTCTGCCTTGGATCTTTCAAAACCTAGTTCAACGAGGCAGGCAGCAAGTAGGTCACCAAAACACTTGCCAGATGATCGAAGTCCATATAGAGCCTTGTAAATCAATAGGAGGTGGCCTTCTAGTGATCCAAATTCAGCGCCAGCCTTGATGCATACTTTCTCACAGGTAACAGCTTCAAGGTACGCATTACCAATGTCAGTTCCCCATGCTTCTAAGCTATTCAGTTCAGCAAGGAATAGGCACATGCGCAGGCCCCGAAGGGAAACAACGCCTGCATATACACTGTGGACAGGAGCTTCAGTGAGATTGCCGTTTGCAACTAGTTGTGCTTTGTGTCGACCATCGTGCTTGACTGCATAAATCATGTGAGCCTTGATTTGTTGGAAACCAATGGGTATATTGCTAGCCTTGTAGATACCTTTGTCAATAAAGGTGTCATATTCTTGAAGCTGTGACATTTCCAGCGCTATGGCATCCTGCCATTTGGTGTTGCCATTTGCTGTATCAAACTGGATGGCTTCGTCATGATTTCGAGGTACCTTGAATCCATATTGATACTGAGGGGCAGTACGGAAGGAGCGGAGCTTGGCTTGGTGGATTAGCCTGTCTAGTTTCTTGGTTCTGCGAGCAAGTGAAACAATGCGTTTGAGATGTTTCCATCCAGGTTTGTCAAGCATGTTGTTGTCTTTTGCATATTTGGCCACGGTAACCAGGTCATCGGTAGCTACATTGGATAGGGGTTCGTATGTCCTTTCCATATTCTCCCATTCAATCCATAGGTTGTATTTGGAACCTTTGTATTGGGGGTGTTTGTTGTCAAGAGGACCTTGATGACCAAGTATGCGTCGAAAAGACCAAAGTTTGCCATCTTCTTGAGTGACATCCCTGTGGATGTAATTCATGACATCGTTGTAGGCAATGATATCTTCAAGTTCATCATCAGTATGCTTGCACTTGAACTTGATGAAGTCCTTGTTTTGCTCAAGGCTGTTTTCAACGTCAACAACTGTCATTCTTTTCTGTGTGCCATCAGGGAGAGCCATTAGAAAGGATCGACCTTGCAAGTCATCAACAGGGATAGCAGGGATGGTGATAGGTTTGCCATCAGCGTCAAATTGGGCATTGCCTTCTTCATCAGTAACAACTACCTCAGATGGGCCTACAGAAGGGGTAGCAGGATTGGTGGATGGAGGGGCTGCTTCACTAACATCAAAATATGCTAACTCAGGGGGACCAAAATCATCTTCAGTAGCAGGGACGCCGTCAGGGGTTTTGCTGAAGATGTGAGGGGTTGGAGGACCATCAAGAATCTCCCCATAGTTGTCAGGGATTGGAGAAGGTACATAGATTCTTGTATGAGGAACCTTGGAATAAAGAACTGTAGGCAAGGATGGCTGGGGAATGCGCAGAGAAGGTGATGCAGGTACTGAGCTGGGTTGTGGAGGATGGCAAAAGGAGGGACTATCACCAGAAGACTTAGGAGTGGTAGAAGCATCTTTGGCTCTGCGCCAGGCAAGAAAGCCATCATCAGTGAACAGGCCAGCTCGCTTGTTCCGATGCTCAGGAGTCAAGGCAGTGCGAACACCAGAGCGATCAAGTAGTTTATTGGTAATGGGATCCCAGATGGTGAAACATAACCCATTGCCAACATGATCGGCAATACCCACAAAATGTCCAAGGCATTCAGTGGTCTGAGAACCAAACTGTGTGTCAGGAGTCTTGTAATAGACAGGTTCAAACCAGAAGAAACTGAGGTATGGGCTGATGTCGCCAATAATACCAGTAGCAACATAGAAGGGCTGTTTGTCTAAAAGAGTAGGATCAGACAAATGGTTCATGAGACGGCCAATGTAGGTCATACACAAAAGCCAGAGATGAGGTGGGGTTCCGGTGCGATCCATTGTCCGGTTGACAATGCGTTTAAAGGTCTGGTAGCGCCGTTCAAAAAGGTTTTGGTGCTGATGATATGGTTCACTTTGCCATAAGCCAATCCACATCATCTTGAGATAATCGAGAACAGACTTGCTGGACTGGTATGATCCATGATCACAAAGCAGTCTGAGTGGTCTTCCCCATTGTCGAACAAAATTTTGGAGACAAGGGAGAAAATCAGCAGTAGTCCTCATTTCTTCGACATGAATGATATGGGATTTCCGTCCAAAGAAAACTTGTGCAATTTTGGAGCCACCATTGATGGCAGGGGTATCTGAATATACGACATCAGAGAGGACATCATCATTGAAAGGTCGGACATTCATGGCCGGCTGGGGTGATTGGAACCTTTTGAAAATGTTGCCATCTGGACTGATGGACATTGAACCATACTGTGTGGAATTGGCGAAGGTAGCTTTGATACGATCAAGGGAGATCCAACCGAGGAATGGCTTCAGCGACAAGTAGTCTGTATCAGTGGGTGAGCGAACATGGGCTGCAGCAGTGACGGAGGTGGAAGGAGACTGATGAGAGCACATACTGAGGATTTCTTGGTGGATGTAATCCGTGGGACTGAGCCAAAACGAGGTATCAGAAGCATCCAATGCCTGGAGGTCGGAAGTGGAGCGGTTGGATATGAACGATGTGATCTCAGGAGACGAGCCAATGTTGATATCCCTGAGTGAGCCAAATTCATCATAATCTTGATATGGAAGTGATGTGGCAAGAGGCGGGTATTTCTGAATGAAGGTATCATCGTGGGGGGTAGATGCACTATCTAGTACAGATGGGTCCCAATGCTGATCACTAGTCATGACAACATGCGGAAGATGAGCAAATTCTTCACTGGTATACTTGCGCATGGCAAGATAAGGCAAACCATGGCATATACTGAGTGGAAATACATGACCGTCGGTTGTGGTGATGACTTGAGTGCCGCCTGTCTTGATAGAGGTGTCATCCACGATCGAGTGGTATGCTTCCATCTGAGGAGAAGACAAGATGGATGGGTGTTGTCCAGTGTAGGCACACTCATGAAAGATGATGATGACAGGACCCCTGTTGGAAACAGAGTACGCGCCACATGTAGCAATAGGAATGTTCTGAATTTGATGATTGTTGATGCCAGTCACATTGACATACCGTGGTGGAATATCCTTGGAGATGAGACATGCATCATGTCCTATGACACATCCATTTGCGCCTCTGTCAACCATAGCATAACCGGGTGTGGAGACGTTAGTCTTGCTAGAATGATATGTATCAATGGGGTGTGACGGTGAAACATGAGATTCACAATCGGGTGATGCCCAATGGTGGAATTTCACAGACATTGAAGACTGACCGGCAGGGACATAAACATTGCCTTGTTTCTTGTAAAGGATGTCAGGATTATCTGCAAGGAAGCGAGCTGGATGTGCAGGAGAAACAGAAGACTTGAGGGGCCTGGTATCTTTGTGAGAAGATGTCTTGTATACACCTAGGGATGCATGGAACGCAGATCTGGCCGAGCTTTCCTCATCAGGTGAGAGGACTTGCTCGTCATCATGTGATGATGGGACCTGCTCATCAGTAAGGTGTTCATAAGCTCGGCGTGTGATTGGCTTGCTGGAATTGGGGTCCGGGAGCAGTGCTGCATCAAGGAGCTCAGATTGAAGGCAGGCAACTAGGCGCTTCTTGTCATCGGCTGTGAAGCCAAGCCAATGTTTCATACCTTGCTTGGATAGAGTTTTCCAGACGGCAGAAGGTAGCCTTGTGGTTGGGTCTGGGGTTCTTCCAGCCTTGTAAACAGCGTAGTCCTGATAGTCACCATCAAAATCAATAGGAGGTAAATATGATGCCGAGTCATCAGTTATGCCAGAATATGTGGACTGTGTCACAGAAAAGAAATCATGGGTGTTGGCCTTAACAGACATCCGACTGCAAGGCTGGGACAGTGAGGCTTGGGAATCCAGCCTGGTTGCTTCAAGGAGGAGAATATTTTTCAATTCACTGATAGCAACAGCTTCATGCTGTCTGAACTTAACCATATCCTGTGCGGCAGGGGGATCATCAATCTTGCAGAATTGTTCGCTGAGCTGGAAGCTGCTACTACAGGCCTTGCAGAGGTTTGTTTTGACAGTGTCAAAATCAAGTGGCCTTTGTGGATCTCGTAGCGTGTTGAGGTGTTCTAGCTGGGCGAACCACTGGGTGATGAACTTGACTTTGGTGTCCTTCCATGTCCTCAAGTCAATGTCCAATAGATGCTGCATCACAATGGAGGTATCATATACTTTGGATTTGGACCTGTCATGTAGTGCAACAAAGTCAAAGAAAGCCTGTCTGCCGTCTCTCGAGGTGGTATGGCTGAGCACACAGGAGTAGGAGAGGTCACTCTGGAGGGCATTTAGAACAAGAGTCCAGAAGAATGCACACTGCTTGTCATGAAGGGCCTTCTCATACCCGACGAGTGGTACATCAGGCCAACTTGGATCAAGGAAGGTGCGAGTATCTATGTCAGATGTTTCCACCTTCGCTTTGAATTATACAAGCCACCTCTCAAACGTTGCATCATTTTGCAGGGTTGGAAATGTTGTTTCATCCCTTGATTTCTTGGTCCATGATTCGTATCTCAGCTGTTCGATGGGCTTGGAAGATCTTTCCTGTTGTCGGTAAGATGTGCCGGTGCTGTTGCGCGTGGTGGTTTCAATATCTGTTCCAGATCTTCTGGCTCTGACAGCCCCACGACAGTAGCTCTTAAAGGCGTCCTTGGTATAATGGGTTCTATCCTCCCAGTCTAGTCCTTGTGCTGCTAGGTGTTGCCCGAAGTCGATGACTTGCTGTATGGACATCTGTACATGTCGGTAAATTGGTGTTCTTACTCCCCTTTCAAGAAAAGCTAGATCACCAATGTTCTCGATGTACAAGAAGTCCAACCATGTCTTGAGCCGTCCGGCAATGAGCGCCTCGCACAGGGTGTCGTTTTGTTCCTTTGGTACATCAAAGGATTCATGCAAGAAGGTAGCTAGCGGTCGGTCGAACGATGGGAAGAGTTCTTCGATAGGTGCGTCCTCTTCATCTTGATCTGGACTGGTTTGGTCAGGTGTTACCGTGTCAGCTGTGGGAAGCCGGGGTGTGGTTGCCGCGCTTCCAGGTTGGAGTGTTTGGAATCGTCCTGTCGATCTGCTTTGGCCTGTCGACCTGCTTCTTGTTCTCCCGGCGACCGGGACGGTGGGCATTGTTGTTTTGTGTAAATGAGAAATATATGTAATCCAGGGAACTTGGATGGGGGTAGATTGCTATTGGCGTGTCCAATGCAATGATCTTCTGTCAAAGGCTTCGTCGTGTTCGATGGCTTTATGTGATCGGATCAGAGAACTATCAATCGTCGTCCGTAGTCGAGTCGATCGATGATCTGCTGTCGGATTGTTTTTCGTCGACGTCTTCTTCTCTTGCAAGCTTCAACAAGCTTGCGACTGTTAATCTGTTAATTTCCTTTTGAAACTGGCTGTTGAGCTGATTCAATCCAAAGGCAAAGAAGAGCAACAGGAGCCTTAGCTGCAGGCCGGTTGAGGTGCCGGTCTGTTGTGTTCTAATATTTCTCTGATATCCACTACGATTGGATGTTAATCCAACCAGATCTATTCTGACTATCGGTATCCGACGCAATCAGTTAGATCTTATGCTTGTAGTTCTACAATGGGACGCAAAGGAGGCGTCCGGTGCAAGGTTTAAGGTTGAATAATCAAATAATCTAAAAGTATAAGCGCATCTGCTTGCTACAGAGCAAGCGACCAATTTAAAGATCACGCTGCCGCTAATACAGCATGATATCGTTACGAATATACGGAAAAATACCGTGTTACGATAAAATATCGTGTTGCCGCTAATACAACACGTATTTTTATGCAGCAGACAAGCAAGTTCGTGAGCACAAAGATCGAACCTCTGTTGTCTTTCTTGAAAACAAAAACACTTAACGCGATGGCTAGCATATGCTAGTTTCTGCCGTGTATTCTTTCTTTGATCTCTAAGTATCGACAATTCGATCGTACGAGTGACGATCATTTTGGCTCGCAAGACTGAGCCATTTGGTCAATAATGAGATACTTGGCTCGCAAGGCCGAGCCATATGGTAAATAATGAGATACCCGGCTCACAAGATCGAGCCATTTGGTCACCAAAATGAGATATTTTGGCCCACAGATTGAGCCATTTGGACCATAAGGTTAAACATTATGATTCGCGTACAACCAAGCTGTACGTGTGTGGGTAGAGAATGAGATGCCACTGTACCACTGTTACATACGATTATGTTGGACATGAAAGAAATTTAATACAGGCCTTCCAAGTCCTCCAACCTCACATCCACCAGCAAGGATTGGAGAACATCTGCAAACCCTTATTGGACACACTTCGAGCAGTGGGGACGCAACCCACCACTCTGCTAGGCGCCATACGGCTCCTAGAGCCCGGACCCTCCTTCAGAGCTGAAGCTAACCTCCGCGCCTACATGAAGAGCAACGTCCTCCTTCGCGACCTCCCGGGCCTCAGAGTAGGCCCTGCAGCACCAGCTGACCCCACCCTCACTGCAGCCTTCTCAGCGCTTACAGACCAGCAACTAATACTGAGTGAGTCTCTGGACCAACGACGACAAGAAGCCTCCAAGCTGCACTCTGTCAGGGCAGTATGGGGGGACCTTTACACTGAAAGACTCCTACTACTCTGTGGAAAGCCAACGGAAGCAGAGCTTCCTCCCATCTACACAGCCTGGGCCAAGAAGAGCAAACACGAGAAGACCCACATGATCCTCCAAAGCCAAGTTGCAACAGACGCCTACAACCTTGGGATCCAGGCGCCACTCATCACCACGGCCATGCTCAAGCGGTTCCAAGATTGCAACTTCTATGGAACAGACCCCTTTGATGTAGCAGATGGCATACTTCCTCTAGCCTTTACTCCTCCAGGAGGATCAGCAGCTACCCTAAAGCGGGAGCATGAAGCAGCCGCTAATGTAGCAGCATATGACACCATGATCTCCACCCAAGGCAATTCCCTCTCCCTCAAGGACTCCCTGGAATTGCAAAAGACCAAGGCCTACATCCCCCTCGACTGGACAGAAGCTACCACCCAGCTCAAAAGCTACCTTGCAGTCCTAGCCACCCTTTTAGGCGCCACCCATGATGTTGTCAAGGGTTACCAACGAGGCCTCTCCAGACTGGAGTGGCAACAGATGCCCCTCCGCCGCGCAATAGCAGATGAGGTGGGGGAACGCCTCACCCCAGCCATTGTGGTGTACTACTTCCAGGTCCGAGTGAGGGGTTGGCTAGAAGAGCAATGGGAGTCCGACACCACACTCCCTTCCCCCGACTTCGGGGAAGACATCCACCGGTTTCGAGTGACCCAGAATCTCAACTGGCTCCCAAACGTGTCCAATGTAGATGCCTTGAGAGCCCTCCAGCTACCGAACCTGCCACAGAAGGGGTCCTCCGGCAGTCCTCCACCCCCCAGCAACGGGGGGAGGGGCGACAAGCGCCCCTCCAACAATGAGGACCAGAGACTCAATCCCAACAGAGATCCCAGGCTCTCTGACCAATCTAATCCCCTCACTGCTAAAATCAAAAACAAAGCAATGAGATTAGTCATCTCTTCCATGAAAGCCAAGGGCAAACCACCTCTCAAACGCCCCGATGGCAAAGAACGCTGCCATTCCTGGCACATCAGAGGTCGTTGCTTCACTGGCTGCCGCCATATTCATGACCACGTCGACATCGCGCCAGCAGAGCAAGAACTGCTCTGGGATTGGTGCCAAGAGGCTTATTCGGCCTGAAGACCTGGCAAGCGCCAATCACCCGGCGCTGCGCCCCCTCTCACTCTAATTGCCTCGGGGGCCATCCACGCGCCCCCACCCAATCAACTCATCCACGTTCGCTCCCTCCAGGAAACCCCATCTCCTCCCCACGTTCGATTCCGCCCGGCAACCACTCCCCGCTCCCTCCAGGAAACCCCTTCTCCTCCCGGCTCCCTCCGGGGAACCCCACACATTGGTCCCCGCTCCATCCGGAAAACCCCATCTCCTGCCCACGTTTGATGCCGCCCGGCAACCACTCCCCACATCCGGGAAACCCCTTCTCCTCCCCGCTCCCTCCAGGGAACGCCACACATACCAGTGCCTCCCCCATCCTCGCTGCTCACCGGCCTACCCCTCCCTCGGGACCTAGGTAAGAAGCACTCTCGCGTTGTCCCGAAACTCCTGTATGCCCTGAACCCCCCCCCCCGGCAACCGCACCGCCCAGCGACGGCCTGGGCCCCCCTCCGCCCAGCACCGTGTTGGGACCCACACCACCCAGCGCTGTCCTGGGATCTCAACCACCCAGCTCCTCGCCACCCGGCAACACGCTGGGACCCCTCCCACTCTCCAGCAACGCGTTGGCCTCTCCACCCAGCCCCGCCCTGGGATCTCCCAGCAACACGCTGGCCTCTCCACCCAGCCCCGACCTGGTCTCTTCACCACGCGGCGCCATACGAAAACCTCCTCCAGCCTGCCCACCTCCCGGTTACCCCATTGACCGGCTAGACGTGCACATCACCCGGGCCATCCACGCCTATAACAACAGCACTAGCTGGGGGGACTTCATCCGGACCATCTGGGGACGAGGTGACATCCACCCGCATGTGGGTGCTATCCCCCATCCGGCCGGTCACCTCTTAGCCCACTTTGGGCAGGAAGGAACCCCGGCCTCCATGCTTGACCCCCCTTGGAACACTGCCTGGCTTGCGGGGGCTCTAGCCAGGGGCCCCCACCAATTCTCACGGCAGGGCATCGACTTCCTTCGCGAAGAATATGCCGACATGATGGACAAGCAGCAATGGACTGTCCTCCCAGCCAGCCTCATCCAAAACCTTCCAAACCTCCGGCTGAGTCCACTGGGGTTAGTCCCCCAGCGAGGCCGGCGCCCCCGAATGATCTCAGATTACACCTACTCTGAAGTTAACCAAGACACCATCCCTCTAGCCCCAGCAGAAGCCATGCAATTTGGCCACACCCTTCCCCGGCTCCTCTCCAAGCTGCACCGCGCCAACGCCAGGTTCGGTCCCGTGTACATGTCCAAGATAGACCTAGCTGATGGATTCTACCGGGTCCAGTTGAAACCAGAAGACACCATGAAGTTAGGAGTGCTGTTCCCTTCCAGGAAGGGCGAGCCACCCCTCATTGGAATCCCCCTCACCAATCCAATGGGGTGGAAATCCAGCCCACCCAATTTCTGTGCCTTCACTGAAACCATTGCAGACTTGGCCAATGCCACCCTCTCCACAGGGCTGGCAGAGGCCAGGCTCACCCCCCATCGACTGGATCTCCCCTCTGAAGCCCCAGCTCCACACGCGCTCCCCATTGCAATCCCACCAAATGCCAATCCCAAGGCCGCCCGACGCACCCACCATAGCACCACCCCCAGCAAGCAGCCTGTTCGATACTGGGATGTCTATGTGGATGACTTCTGTGGCCTCGCTCAGGGCAATAAATGGACCCGCCGAGCCATCAAGAGAGTGCTCCTCCAATCCCTGGACAAAGTCTTCAGGCCCCTTGAGGCCACCGACACCCCCTTCCGACAGGAGCCAGCCTCCCTCAAGAAAATGCTCCAAGGGGATGCCACCTGGACCACCACAAAAGTCATCCTTGGCTGGCTCATTAATTCCATCAACAAAACAATAAGCCTCCCTCCCCATCGCGTAGCCCGGCTACAGGAAATCTTACACTCCATCACACCCAACCAACGCCATGTCCCCACCCAACAGTGGCACCAAGTGCTGGGGGAACTACGCTCCATGGCTATTGCCATTCCTGGCTGCATGGGACTCTTCTCCATCCTCCAAGAAGCCTTGCGACACCAAGACCCAGGCCGGCAGCGCCTCCGGCTCACCAAGCGAGTCCACAGCTTCCTGCGGGACTTCCAATGGCTCGCCACTGATCTATCCAACCGACCCACTTCTATTGCTGAACTGGTGCTGGACCCCTTCCCTGCCACCATGGGCGCCTGTGATGCCTCTGGAGATGGTATGGGGGGCATTCATTTTATTCCCCTACCTGATGGTCACATACAACCCATCCTGTGGAGACATGCCTTCCCCAAGTGGGTCTCCTCCCAGTTAGTCACCTTCGACAACCCCAATGGCACCATCACCAACAGTGACCTTGAGCTCGCTGGTTCCATTGCCCACAATGACATCCTTGCCCATGCTGCCTGTGTCCAATACAGAACCACCCACAACTGCTATGACAACACAGCAGCGGTCTACTGGCAAAGGAAGGGCGCCACTACCACCACTGGGCCTGCCGCTTACCTTCTCCGGATTCAGTCCCTTCACCAGCGCCTCCACCAATATGTCCCTCTCAGGGATTACATCCCTGGCCCTGTGAATCACCTGGCGGATTTGCTCTCTCGCTCACCCCTCTCTGACGCTGCCTTGCTCCTCCATTTCAACACCACCTACCCACAGGACTTGCCCTGGATCTTATGTCCCCTGCAGCCTGCCATGCATTCTGCTCTGACCTTGGCTCTATCCAGGAGACCATGCGCGCTTCCGTCACTGAACTCTATGCCAAACGAAAGGATGCCCATTGGAATCAATGGGTTCAATTCTGTTTGTCTCACGGCTTTGAACCAACCCTCCAAGCTGTTACAGACCCCATCCCCATCCTCCAAGTCTTTGCCCAGCGCCTCCATGATGGCAGGCTGTCCTGTAGCCGCAAGCCCATCAGATCTCGCACAGTATCGGACACCCTCAGGTCAGTGGGCCAGACGCTGGCCCGTGTGGGGGCCAAAGACCCCAGAACCAACTCAACTGGCAGTCTTGACTTCAGGCTAACTGCCCAGTTCAAAGCCTATGCCAAACTTGACCCAGCACCTTGCAGGGTCAAACCAGTCCCAATCACCCTTGTCATGCACGCACTTCGCTTTGCATACCATGACTACCCTTCCCCCGCCCGGCAGGCCATTGCCAACATGATCTGCATAGCCTTCTTCTTCTGCCTCAGACCTGGGGAGTACACCGGTACTACCCGGGATGACCAAGCCTTCCACCTCAAGGAGGTCTCCTTCTACCTCGGCTCTAAACTGGTCCACCACGATGGCCCTGAACATGAGCTCCGTGCTGCTACCTCTGTCACCCTGACATTCACCACACAGAAGAATGGGGACAAAGGTGAGGTAGTCGCTCATGCCAGGAGTGGTGACTGCCTCTGCTGCCCTGTGGCAGCCTGTGCGCGCCAGGTGCTCCACCTCAGGGGTTGCTGCACTAGCACACACCCTTTCCGCCCCGACCTAAAGCTTGCCAGTTACTTTGACAATGGGATTCTCACCCTCGTTCGCGCAGCAACTGTCACATCCTCCATGAGAGTCTATGCCCAGACCCTCTACCATACCACAGGCATCTCCCCTGCAGCCATCTCTGCCCGCTCCCTTCGAGCGGGAGGGGCTATGGCACTGCTCCAGGGAAAATGTGATGCCAATGTCATCACGCTCCTTGCCAGATGGCAAAGTGATTGCATGATGCGATACCTCCATCAACAGTCCCTCCCCATCTTCAAGAACCTTGCCTCTGTAATGTTCAACAATGGAACATACTCCTTCCTGCCTGACGAGTGGGTGCCGGCCTCGGCCCCCACTCCCCCTGGCAGCTCTCTCTGACCCCCCTCTGGGGAATCTTCCTCTCTGAATCCTCCATGAGGATTCTCCCACCCTCGCTGTCTTCCAAGCCCCCTCCAGGTTCATCTCCAGCCACCTCCCACCCTGTGGCCATCTGGCCTATTGGCAGAAAAGGCTTAACAGCCAAAGCTGTGCGCCGGTGTGTGGGCAAAGCAAGGGACCGGACCAGCCTGCAAAAACTAGCCACAGGCTGGCGCTTCCCGGATCCCCCTCTAGCATTGCTTAACCCACCAACACACCTATGAACTATAAACACTGCACATCCAGTACTACAAGTAGGTAGGCTACTGAGGCTATCACAAACGTAGTGAGTGATAGTTGATGTAGCGAACCGAATGTAAGGAATGGTAGTGCCACGTGGAACGTACGACGTACGAATCAAAGAACACCCTTGAGTATGCAAGATCTCACTGTATCACCAACGTAGGTACGAACTCTACGATCACTCACTGCATGCAGCAATCAAACTGTAAGCAGCGAAATTACAGGCAAAGCACTAACAAGCCTGCAAAGGATTCCTCCAGCAAGAACCAAGCCTACAGCTCACTCTTTTTGCTCCTAAAACGATTAGTAGTAGAATAAGTAAAAGGCCCACCACGCCCGCCCGCAGAAAAGGCTTAACAGCCAAAGCTGTGCGCCGGTGTGTGGGCAAAGCAAGGGACCGGACCAGCCTGCAAAAACTAGCCACAGGCTCAGATCCCCCTCTAGCATTGCTTAACCCACCAACACACCTATGAACTATAAACACTGCACATCCAGTACTACAAGTAGGTAGGCTACTGAGGCTATCACAAACGTAGTGAGTGATAGCGTACGACGATTTTTTTTTTTACCTCCCGACGAAAAAAAAATCTCTCTCCCACACAAAGAGTAATAATCTTTTCTTACCTTGCGACAGACAAAAAAATTAAAGAAAGTGTGTCGTAACAAACAAATCGCAATCGGTCTTATGAACGATTGATTTAGTGAGTAAGGTCTTTGTTTCAATTCGATCGTCTTTACCGATCGAATCGGCTGCAGGTTAATTACTCGTCGTATCGTCGTGTCGATTTACAGCATATTACCGTGTAATTCTAAGCATACAAAACACATGTAATCTTAAGACACAAAAACACACGCAAAACCATCTTCGATTGGTCTTTTACCGTATAATTCACCGTGTAATTCACCGTGATATTCTCATTGAGATATCACATGTGAATGTACCTTATCTAATAAGACCAAAGTCGTAATCGTCGTTAGGTTATGTAGTTAGTTATTTCTGTTTTATTTTACGGTGTTGGAAAGAGTTATCGATAAGATTATGATCGGATTGTTTCTGGACCATATTGTTCTCTCAATTACTAATTTGGCTTTCCTTTGTGTGGGGATGTGTGGGTACTCATATCTTGAGTTCGATCCTCATATCGCATACCTCTATTCAGTGCTTTAAGTATCCCTTGATTCTCACTTGCGCTTATGTATAATTTACTTATTCCGCTCACCCGGTGATAGATCTTGGAATCACACGTCTCGCTGTATATTTACGTATCACGTATACGTATATTTGCACGTATACGTATCACGTATACGTAAATTGGCACGTATACGTATCACGTATACGTAAATTCTCACGTATACGTAGATCCTACATTTCACGTATACGTAAATCGTACGTTTGCGTATCACGTATCTTCTAGTAATTCAACACACCCTTGGATGGTCCTCGGACTATCCTGTTCATAGAGATATATCGGTCGTACCTTTTTATGGTGGCTGCCTGGATGGTGCTTAGTGGGGTAGTCAGCCAGATTATGCTTTCCCGGTTCCCAGAAAATGTCGAATTGGCCTTGTTGCGCCCTATCTTTTAACCAATAGAATCGCATATCAATGGCCTTGGACCGCTTTTGCTTGATCGTGCCGTTGAGAATACCCTCTGCTGTATTGTTGTCGGTTTTCATTGGTGTGGCCGGTTGTGGGTGGCCTAATTCGATCAGACATTGTCGGATGGGCAATGCTTCCCGTGCATTCAGGAACAACGATGCCACTTCGGCTTCGGCTGCGGACACCATTAAATTGTTGATGATCTTGGCTGACACTAGGATCGGTCCATTGAAGGTGTCGGCCTTGGTGTCGCCAAGGAAATGGTATCCGCCCGCACGGCTCTTGGAGCCCGGGCATACTAGCTAGGCCGCGTCACTGTCAACACGGAGAATCATATCACTGGCACGGTAAATGATGGTGGCGTCAGGGTTACATGCTGCGTAGTTGAGGAAGTACTTCGTGGCAGCCAACGCGGTTTGGTTGTTCTTGGCTGACGCTATATCGTTGAGTGCATGTAACATAGTGCTGTCGATTGCCCATGCGTAGAATAGGAATTTTCCGGTAACTTGTTGTATGAATTTGATCTCTTCGTCTGATAAAATAGGTGTGTCCTCTATTTTCGCATATTGTATCCTCGCGCCGTACGCAGGTACGTCTGCGCGTGATGGTCCTGCGTATGTGCGTGAGGGCCGTACGTGTTCGAATTCCTTCAAAGCTTGTTCCACGTAACCCTCCATGGACAATTTGACCTCGCGTTTGTCGTAGTCCCAACGTAGGTGGACCCCCACGTATTGTTTTCCTGTCCAGTCAACCTTGAAGGTGTACTTGGCCCCGACTGCTTTGACTAGATGATCCACGCCGTCTTGGTTGATGTATTTGATCCCAAAGTCATCCACGACTAGGGTGAAGCTAATGTCCCTCTCGTCGTGTAGGAAGAGTCCCTCGGTGTGGGGGGCCTTTCGGTATCCATGCGACCGTAGGTGCGCCACTAAGTCATCATGCGCAATTTTCCCGCTTTGTTTGAGCCCGTACCATGCCTTTTTGATTCTGGCATAAACGTATTCGCCCCTCTTGAGGCCATCTAGGCTGTAGGCCGTTCTAATACGGGGGGGAATCATGTCCCATTGAAATTTTACGTATTCGGGTTTATCTAGCGTGGAGCATAAGTACATGTTAGAAATGTCGCCGGTACAATACCTGGCCTCGGGGGTGGACACTACACTGTTCCAATGGGTCTTAATGGTTTCCATGCTTGCTGTTCTGGTGGATACGTCACCGAGGTACTCCAGCTGGTCACCTCCTGCTGTGATGCGCGTTCTGTACGGATCGGATTTCTCGGGGCGTATGGCTACTGTGTATCGTGGATAAGTGACCTTCTTATGCACTGGCACTGCGTGTCTATCAATCCAATCCAATACATCCATCCTCTCCACTCTTTGGGTTGGAACCCTTGGAATAATCGGCCGAACTCATCTTCACCTGATCTGAGCCATAATTCTTGTACCTGTGCCTTGGGGTGTTTGATTAGATCGCGGTATGCCGCCCACTTGTTCAACTCATCATCCCATATGGAACCCCCACATGCCACCTGGGGCCTGTGCGTTCACTGGTTGCTCTGTAGGGCCTGTTTTGGTACGGGGAGACGAATTGGGTCGCGCAGGTAAATCCCCATTAGTGCCTTGGACTTAATCTTGGGTTTGGAGTAGTATTGGTCGGATTTGTAATATCGCGACACTTCACCATGTGTGTAGTCAGCAGTGTCCCCATCAGTGAATCTTACTCGGTAGTATTGGTTGGTCTGATCATAGCTTACAATTTCGCCTTCATACCACCCTGAGTTGAACTTCTTTCTAATGATTGTGCCCGTGGCCCAGGGGTGTCCCCGCCGGGCGCTGCGTTGTTGAGTAGGCTGCACCCTTGGAGGTTCACGTGCATTCCCTGGTTCGTTAATTGATTTTGCATTGGGCCCGTGCCCCACCCTTGGAGGTACGCGCGCGTCTTTGGTTGCATTATTACGCTTGGCATTGGGCCCATTGCGTTTTTGTCGAGTACTTATATGCAAAAGTTCCCGTATACTCCGAAGGGCCTCGTTCACTTGGGTTCCCTGTTCTATATATGGGATTGGTGGATGGGGTTTACTAGTAACCTCCTTTAGGTCTTGGAGGATCATTAGCAGTCGATCGGTAGAAGAGGTTCGCGGCATCTCAGTCTTGGGGGAAAACGCCACTGTGTTGCTGATTCTGTTCGCGCGGCTGGTAGCACCGATGCAGGTGTAATTCCTGTAGTGCTTTAAGGCCGGCCCAATGTAATAACCCTTTGTCCCATGGTCCTGCCATGCGCCTCGTTCCTGAGCACGGTCATGGATGATCACCCGGCAGCCCATCAGAGCGAGGGGGTGTTTGTTGTAGTCATAGATCCCGCGTCTGATTTCATATGCTGAGAGTTTGGGCTGGGTACGCGCAGCACTTAACAAGTTGAGGGTAATGAGGGCCTGTGGGATCAGTAGGTCCCAATCGTCTATCGGGAATTTATCATCCACCCGTTGTTGCATAATTTAGGTACAGAAACCAAGGGTAATTCAACTTCATTGAACTTGTGGCACCCACGAGCGCCAATGGGGAGCCGGGGTAAGTCCAACAGATCCGTCGCTGTGGAGTGCATAGTGCTCCCATTGGCGCAACCTACTGTCAGTTTACCCGGCGTTTCTTGATGTGCCCCCCCTTGGTACATTGATGGGACAAAGTGGTCTGTGGCCGCCGAATCCAGGGCCCCAAACCCCGGTGGGGGTCGGATATGGAATGCGACATCGTGTGCGAAGGTCACGGAACACGGTGGCCGAGGTAGTTTATCTCGCAAGGGATCACTTAGGATACTGAGTAATTGTGAATCGTGATTACTAGATTTATGTATACTACTACTGTGGTCCCTCCCACGCCCTCAGGACCAGAGGGGGGCCTCATACACCCCACGTCCGTCGCCATTGGGGTTGGGTCCATTCCACTTCATCCACCTGTCGTTGTTCCTGGTGGAACCTCCCATTTGGTTGTCGTATGTGGCTCCCTCCTGGTGGTTGGATTTGTTCCTGCGGTGGAAGCAATCTCGCCCGTTATGTGAAAGGTTGACACCGCAGGAGTGGCAGTAATATTCGTACTGTTTCCACTCGTGGGCTAGCGGGCGACCTGTCCCGGGCTGCCTGTGGCGACTGGCGCCGGCCGCCTTAAGTCAATTGACGTCTGCCTGTAGTGAGGCCATGGCTGTTTCCCATTGGTGTGACATTGTCATCATAGAAGCTGCTGTCGCGGTTGTCGCCGTGGTTTCGGATACTCGCGAGTAGATCTCACGGCACGCGTTGGCCAGCTCAAGTTGTTGGGCTTCGAGGTCCGTGAAACATCGGTCGTTATGGATGTCCACCATGTTGGCCTTTGCTGACTTGCTGTGGTACGCGCTGTACAACTCCTTCAGCCATTGTCCCCAGAACTTTTTGTAGTGTAAGAACTCCTCCCTCGGGGCTATTGAAGTCCTGTGCTGTTTCCAGTCCTCATTGACTCTGTGGAGGGTAATCGGGTCATGGCCACTGCGCATGAATGCGTCCCGGGCATAATCGATCATTTGTGCTGAGGATACTTCTGCAGTTTCCGGAAGTAGGTTGATCTGCCATTGATACTTAGTTAATTGCCTAAAGTACTCCTTGGGTCCGATGGTGCTCGGTGTAACAACCGGCAAATCGTGTTGTTAAGTAAAAACAAGATATAACCGTTACGTGCGGTTAAATATGAACGAATAAGAAACAGACCGACGCGCGCACACATACATGAATGAGATGCGCGTCGAAACGAACAATGTACGATGTACGGTCTTACGAATACAATGAATGCAATGGTGAGACGAGATTACTGATGGATCGACACTCGGGCATATAAAGACCAACAAGGCAATATAGCCAATGTAGGAAGTCGATCACAGAAAACAAAAGAATGACTCACGACCAAAGGAATTGATCATTGATAAAAGAATCGGACACAGCGAAATATCACAAGAAAGTAGTACACGAAAATTCAGAGGCTTAGGATCCAATACTAAGTATGTCAATGATATACATGTGTATATCAATGAAATATGGAAAATATCAATGATATACGAGATGGATACACGAAGCCCAATTATGTTAGAAACAAACAAATGAGACAGGTTACTCCGACGAATTTGCCGATGAAAGATTAGTTAATCTACAACACGAGAATACACGTGCAGTCTCATGATGGAGGATTGCTTAACACGAGGTTGCATGTGAAACCCGATTAAGTATTTGAAAAAACAGAAAATAGATTAATTAACTCATAATCCGGAATTACAGTTGTTGATTAACAGTCGCAGATTCATACGAAGTATATATAACAAACATACCTACGAGTTACAATCCATTCCGGAGTATTTCTACGAGCTTGACACGGAAAATTCTCTCGAAGTTTCTACTAGAAATTTCCTACTAGCAAAATCAACCTTAGAATTTATCGATCGCGAATTTCAGAAAGTTCTATACGATTGATACCACCGAATCAAATCTAACACACTGGTACGAAACCACTGAAATAAGCAATTATCTCGGACGTGAGCTATCGAATACTACTGATATTTGGCTAGAACAACAAAGAAGAAAAACATCAAAACACAAATAAAAAATACATAACAAGAAACAAAAATAAAAAATACGTAACAACCGAAAAGAAAAATACCCGACAACATGCCAACCTTTACTAACAGATTCTTTCAAACTCTGGGAGCCGTCACCTATCCAGCCTTCTACATGATGAGAAACAATGATTGGTGGAAACAGAATGAAGTACCGGATGGACCACAGAATACAAGAGAGGATGATGATACCCAGACTCCACCTACGACTCGACGCAAACGCCATTCAAGACGGGCCAACTATGCACCATCGTCATCTTTATCTTCACCATCTTCCTCATCATCTTCTTCATCAGAAAGCGACGACGATAATAGTGGTTCAAGACCTGGCGGACGATATGAGGGTAGACGCAGAGATGCAGAGCTGGTTAACCTCAGAAGACAAGTAGCAGAAGCCAAACGCCAAATGGAAGAAATCAATGCACTAAAGGAAGAGATGAGAGCTGCAAGAGCACGAGGACGAGAAAAAGAAAGAAGATATGAAGCAGAAATGAACACTCTGAGACAAACAATTCAAGAATCACACAACAGGGATGACGAGATGGAAGCGCTTAGACAAGAAGTGAGATCGGCCAAGGAAAAGGCAACGGGTCAGCAGCTACTCAAGGCAAAACCAATTCATGATTTCGACGGCCAACAGGAAAACTGGACAAAGTGGAAATCAGATGCAACAGCTACTTTTGCAGCCACAGGACATGAGGAAATTATGAATGATGCAGAGGCGGCCCGGAATTCACCGAGCAAAAACAAGGCACTTTGGGGAACATTGTTGTCGGCGTGCAGTGGCGGTAGCGCTCATTCAAAAATCATCAAGCATGAAGATACATTTGATGGTCATGCTGCATGGCAAGAACTATTGGGCTGGTATGATTCTGACAACCGGAGAGAATCGTATGCTGAGACACTAAAGCTTCGTCTACGATACAACCTGTTGCACCCAAATGGCAATATTTCCGAGTATATCAACACATTTGAATTGACCTACCATAAACTTCGAAAAATTCCACCATACCATATGACAGAATGGGATGCAAAAAGTATTTTTGCTCGCAATATTCGAGACCCAAATCTGGAGAGATTCAAAGAAGAATTGCTGGAACATAAAACCGACAGGACCCTAGAAGAAATGATTATTAAGCTTCGAATCCATGATGAAGAGCTTGCTCGCACTGCATTTGATAGCAACAGAGGAGGCCACAAACGAGTCCGCCGCACCCCTGATGGTCCTAACAAAAGACAACGTACGGGCTCCTATGGCACTGGCACTCTTACCGGTACTATTCACCCCAACCTCAAAGGTATCATCAGAATCCCTCCTGAAACATGGCAAGAGCTTTCTCAACCGTATCGCGATTGGGTCCTCAAATACAATCAAGCTATCCGCCACAGTGATACCCCACCTTCCACTCCAGAGGGGGTTATTGTTGGGCCTCCACAAGATGATGGACTGAATCATTTTATTCCCAAATCCAGTCGTCAACGTCGCGTCCGTCGTGTGATGGCACCCAACGCACCGGCATCGCCGCCCACATCCGCAGAAAACACTGAGTCCCAAACTCCGGATGTTGATAGTGACCAGGATAGCATTGGAACGATTGATGAAACTGAATTATTCCCTCCCGGTTCCACTGCTCTCAAAACAGTACGATTTCATCTACATTCTGGGGGGGACGATGGTGCGGAGCAGGAAATGCAGAATGCAGCGAATTCGACACCAAGAAGAAATGCATCCTCTTATTTTTACACAACAAGAAGAAATAAGATAGAAATAAAACCTGATGAAACTGAGAACGAGGATAGTGATGGAGAGGACGTACCAGATCTCGTTGCAAGAATGGATCCTGATTCGGACGATGAAAATGAGAACAACAATAATGATAACAAGCGGGACCAACGAAAAACCAGAAAAATTTACCAAGGAAGAAGACCGAGACGAACAACAGGCAATTCAGCAATCACAAATATACATCGATACAGAGAAGTTCAACAAAATGATAATATTGCTGTTATTGACAGTGGTGGAGGAAGAAGACCAACGGTTACAGAACAAGCATGGCTTCGAATTGGAGGTGAAACTGGAATGACGTCTGCAATGAGGCCGTACATGAGTAATGATACCAGTGCCTATGTGGAGCATCCAGTTTGCAGTGCTGTAACGAAGGCGTTTATTCCAGGAAGAGAAGATCCAGTACTTCTAATGGTCCACTATGCCACTTATGTGACCAAGGATAAAGATCAAACTGATGGTGAATCGCTATTGACAACAATCGATATGGGTGATCATGGAGTACTGGTGAATGGAGTGCAACCACAGTTGAGCAAATGTGGGATTACAATCGGAACGACATTTCTACCATTCTCATATGACGATGAAAAAGTCTATTATCATATTACCAAACCGACGGAAGGAGAAGTGGATACATTGGAAAAATTTGAACTGAACAGTCCTGCACCTCCAGACATGCGCAAATATCCAATGTTGAGAAGAAAGAGAGCAAGAGAAACATTCAAATTTGCAAAACTACCAATATTAGAACTTCGGAAAAGGTTTGCGATGTTGCCAGAATTGACTGTTTTGAAAACATTGGAGAATACCACTCAACACTATGAAGAAATAGAAGAAGAAAATCGAGAAGTCCCCAGGAAACATTACAGGAAAAGATTCAAGGCATTTCATTACAGAAGACAAAATGAAACAGTGAGCACGGATTACACATACTTTTCGCAAAAGACATCTCAAGGACACAACGGCGGACAATTTTTCAGTGGCACCAAGACAAAGCTTTGGTCTTTTCATCCTTTGAAAACAGAATCTCAATGTACAAATGCGCTACAGGATTATCTCCGGGAACATGGTGCACCAGATACTATACTCAGTGATAATGCAAGATCTGAAACAGGTGTGAAGTGGACTCAAATTCTTAGAGAGAATATGATCAAAACAAGAACAAGTGAACCACACCACAGCCATCAGAACCTATGTGAAGCTGAATGGGGAAGATTGTCCAAGATGGTACAAAACAGTTTACGTATGTTTCAGGCGCCAGTCAGTTTAGCACATTGGTGTGCAAAATGGTGCGTGTCAGTTAACAATTTGGCAGCCCGAAAGTCCCTGAATTGGAAAGTACCTCTTGAATTGCACCAAGGTTGGACACCTGATATTTCCCACCTGAGATTTCATTTTTATGAGCCAGTGTGGTATTTTGAGCCAAGATTCAAGAGTCCCAAAAACAACATGTTGAAAGGGAGATTCCTGGGTTTTGCGGAATCAACGGGTGATGCAATGACCTACTACATTCTGACTGAACCAGATACGCCAAAACAGAAAAGGCAAGTGTTGATGAGATCAGTAGTCAGAACAAGGCGCAAGGAAATTGGCACCAAAGATGAATATGTGAACGACAACCCGGAGGCAGAGAAGTTTACTCTTTCCCTGTCAGAGCACCAACAGAACATGGAAGATATCAAGAGCACTGATGAAGTCCCATTATTATCTTCAGGGGAGAAATTTGTCGCGAGCTCTGAAGGAATGGAAAATTCAACTAGCACCAATTCAATGGAAGCCCGTGATGAAAATGACAATACAACTTCAGGGGAGATTGATGCTGATGAAGAGGAAAACACGTTAGATATGGAAGAAGAGATGTTACCAAGTGATATAGATGGATGCAACAATGCTGAAACACATCAGGATATCTTGGAAAGCACAGAAGTAAATTTGGATATGGATTTCCGAAAGATTTTGGACCATTTCTGGGAAAATGGGATTTTGGTATTCAAGGCGCAATACATCGATGAGTTGCAAGGAAATACAGTTTTGAATACTCCATTCCCACAATTGAAGAAAGACCAACCACTGGCATGTGCAAAGTATATTAAGGAGTACATTGTTGAAAGCAGGAGAGGAAATAACAGACCATTGAATGCATGGGCAGAGCAAGTCATAAAACAACAATCTGGCATCGTCAAAAGAATACGATTTATGAAGTCCCTAATACACAAGAGTATTCAACGCGCAGTCAAGAAGAAACCATCCAGGAATCAAAGAATGGCAAAGAAGAAGAATCGTGAAAAGTTTGGACTGAAGATTCCAAATACCTATGAAGAATGTATGCAATTCGATGCTGAAGCTGGCAATACAAAATGGAAAGACTCAATCCAGAAGGAGATGGATAATTTGGAACGTCTAAAATGTTTCAAGTATCACTCAGCAGAAAAAGAATTTCCAAAAGAGGAAGGTTGGCAACAAGCAAGATTACAGATGATTTGGGATATCAAGAGTGAAGATGGCAGATACAAGAGTCGTTTGGTGGCAGGCGGTCACAGAGTCGACTCGAGTGAATATAACACATACTCCAGTCAAATCAACAGTTTATCTGTGTACTTACTATTCCTAATTGCACAACACCAACAACTGGATTTGATGACAGCAGATGTGGGAAATGCATTTCCAACTGCACCGGTTCAAGAAAAAGTATGGGTGTGGGCTGGAGATGAGTTTGGTGAAAAGAAAGGATGCAAAGTAGAAATACAAAGAGCATTATACGGACTGGCAGGTAGCGGTAGAGCTTTCATGGATTTTCTGGCTGATACACTCATGAATTTGGGTTTTCGACCGTCAAGGGCAGATCCAGATTTATGGTTACAGAAAGAAGGAGAAAGCTATACATATATTGGTACTCATGTCGATGACCTTATGGTAATAGGAAAGAAACCACAAGATTGGATAGCCAGAATTGAACAAGAATTTGCACTGAGAAATGTTGAATCAGAACCCCAGTATTACCTTGGTACAAGTCTTACAAGAATCAAAGATGGTCGGTTGTTGATGAACTCTACGAAATATATCAGCGAAGTGATTCGGAAATATCAAGAGAAATATTCAGTGATCCTCAAGAAAGAAAATCTTCCAATGAAAACTGATTGTCACCCTGAACTGGATGATTCTCCATTACTGTCAGTATCTGAACACAAGGAATTCCAACACATTATTGGTCTAGGACAATGGCTGGTATTATCTGGAAGAATCGACATTGCGTTTGCAGTATCATCATTATCAAGATTTGCAGCTGGGCCAAGAGAAGGTCATTTGCGGATGGCTAGACACATTTTGGGATATTTGAAGAAGTACAAGAAGAAAGGAATTCTGGTGGATTCAAGACCTCCAAGGATCAGTTCGAACGGGGATGTCAAACTCAAATATGAAGAATTCACACATCACTACAAATACTACAAGGAAGAACTAGATCCAATGTTTCCTGTGCCATTAATCCCGGAAATGGACTTGAATATATTCTGTGACAGCGACCATGCACATGATTTAGTTACTGGAAGGAGCATCACCGGATTGATCGCATTTGTTGGGTGTATGCCAGTCTACTGGAAGTCAAAGAGACAAACCTCGGTTCATACCAGTACATTTGGAGCTGAATTCACTGCCCTGAAAGACGCGGTTGCATTGGCTATTATGCTCAGGTATCATCTTAGATCGATGGGAGTTGTAATCACCAAACCAGCAGAGATCTATGTGGATAACAAAAGTGTAGTAATTAATTCCACCAATCCTGCAAGTTCACTCAACAAGAAATCAATCGCACTGGCCTACCACTTCGTCAGACAACACCAAGCTGGAAAAGTCGTATCTATCAGCCATATTAACTCACAGGACAACTATGCAGACATTCTGACCAAACCGCTAAACAGTAATGCATTCAGGAACCTTCTAAATGAATTCATGACAATGTAAAAACAAAGTTAAGTACCACAATTCAGTAATAAAACAACCACACTAAAAATCCATGTCTAAAAACTATGTTGTATGCTTCCCTCTAAAAATTCAATAGGAATCTAAACCAAGATCATGGATTTAGGGGAGAACAACCGGCAAATCGTGTTGTTAAGTAAAAACAAGATATAACCGTTACGTGCGGTTAAATATGAACGAATAAGAAACAGACCGACGCGCGCACACATACATGAATGAGATGCGCGTCGAAACGAACAATGTACGATGTACGGTCTTACGAATACAATGAATGCAATGGTGAGACGAGATTACTGATGGATCGACACTCGGGCATATAAAGACCAACAAGGCAATATAGCCAATGTAGGAAGTCGATCACAGAAAACAAAAGAATGACTCACGACCAAAGGAATTGATCATTGATAAAAGAATCGGACACAGCGAAATATCACAAGAAAGTAGTACACGAAAATTCAGAGGCTTAGGATCCAATACTAAGTATGTCAATGATATACATGTGTATATCAATGAAATATGGAAAATATCAATGATATACGAGATGGATACACGAAGCCCAATTATGTTAGAAACAAACAAATGAGACAGGTTACTCCGACGAATTTGCCGATGAAAGATTAGTTAATCTACAACACGAGAATACACGTGCAGTCTCATGATGGAGGATTGCTTAACACGAGGTTGCATGTGAAACCCGATTAAGTATTTGAAAAAACAGAAAATAGATTAATTAACTCATAATCCGGAATTACAGTTGTTTCGGTGAATACGATAGGGCATTCATTTTCTTCGAGATCTCGCGAGTAAGTTGGTGCTGGGCATCAGTTGTACAGAGGTCAGCTTCCATGGCTTGGAATGCAGCCAGTACGGTGGTTCCCCTGGGGAATGCCTTGGAGCCTGGGTCTTTTAGATCATCCAGCATGGTGGGAAACTTTTTGTCGGTAATGAGTAGGGCCTCTCTATCATATTTGTTCCACTCCACGTATAGGGCGCGTCTGCGTTTCCATAGTTTATACGCGTCCGAGGTGAGCTCTATGGTGCTATCTAGTTCCTGGGGCTCTGTCGGTGCCGTGGGATATTCGGCTCCGGCGTCTCTTGCCTTGTATTGTTCCTTACTCTCCAATAGGAATGCATACCCACTTCCTTGTAGGAATTTGATGGATACTACTTCGGCCAATGCGTTGGCTAGGGTCTTTTTGAACTCATACACGTCCACACTCGTCGGGACCGCTATGGGCTTCAATTGGATCTCATCCAGATGGTCTTTGACCCCAGTGTAATCCTTCTTCTTGACCATCTCGTCGTCGGTATCACTATCCTCACTGTCTTCGGTATAGTCGTATAGCAACCTGTTCTGTGTTTGTAACTGTGTGTTTTGTTCTTCTGTGTATTCAAGTATATCTCTGTTGTAATGTTCGAGCTCTACCAGTTGGTCTCTCAGATCCCGGATTCGGGTGGAGCCTACGTTTCTGGAATCGTCGATACTGGTGTCTGGGGTAACGCCTCTCGTTGTAGGGCCGGGGATTCCTTCGGTTTGTGTTCCCTCTGGCATTGGGGTGTGTAATCTTATCGATAACTAATAAGACCAAAGTCGTAATCGTCGTTAGGTTATGTAGTTAGTTATTTCTGTTTTATTTTACGGTGTTGGAAAGAGTTATCGATAAGATTATGATCGGATTGTTTCTGGACCATATTGTTCTCTCAATTACTAATTTGGCTTTCCTTTGTGTGGGGATGTGTGGGTACTCATATCTTGAGTTCGATCCTCATATCGCATACCTCTATTCAGTGCTTTAAGTATCCCTTGATTCTCACTTGCGCTTATGTATAATTTACTTATTCCGCTCACCCGGTGATAGATCTTGGAATCACACGTCTCGCTGTATATTTACGTATCACGTATACGTATATTTGCACGTATACGTATCACGTATACGTAAATTGGCACGTATACGTATCACGTATACGTAAATTCTCACGTATACGTAGATCCTACATTTCACGTATACGTAAATCGTACGTTTGCGTATCACGTATCTTCTAGTAATTCAAAATTATCATGTAGAATTAGTACTAGATTGTACGTAGATTTTAGGGCATGATAGTGTTTTAGAGTTGTTAATTCTTCGAAGAGTGAGCTGATGGGAAAAATCTCGCTAAGAGGCAATCCACATAAAAGCGCCGACGATTATTCATTGAGAAATAATCTTACGAATAAGGTTATTTGCCCTTATGACTTTTCGTGTGATACGCCCGCTTAGTACGTACAAATACGCATTCCACGGTGGATTCTTTTTAAAATCACTTTTTTTACCTCTCGACAAAAAAAAAACATCACTTCATAATCTGCCTTCTTCTTACATCCAACTTATTTGAGTAGAGTGTTGGTTCTTGCAATCAACACTCCGTCCGGGAACGTGGGATCCGACCCTCTTTGTCACATTTGACGTGTTAGTAGCACAACGATCCGTTCTCAGATATTTCAGTCCAAAATAACAGCCTTGTACTGCATGACAATAGAAAGCATTGGATGAGAGGGAAATTGATGGACAGATATTGTTTGACTTAGGCCCCCAAACATATACGTCTTGAAATCAATGAACCTGCATCCCTTGCCTCTATATCACCAGGGACAAGATACTGTTTTGAAAAGAATTCACCGTGTGAAGGCGTATTCATACGTCTTTAGCGGGCATATCGTACGAAAAGTCATAAAGAAGGCAATAACCTTATTTGTAAGGTTATTAACCTGATGAGTGAATAATCGTCGGTGCTTTTATGTGGATTACCTCTTAGCGGGAATTTTCCCAACAGCTCACTCTTCGAAGAATTAACAACTCTAAAACACTATCATGCCCTAAAATCTATGTACAACCTAGTACTAATTCTACGTAATAAGGTACAAATACTGTGATATTCCAATGAGAATATCACGGTGAATTACACGGTAATACGATACAAAGAAAGACCGATCGAAGATGGTTTGCGTGTGTTTTGTGTCTTAAGTTTACTGCTAAGAATTACACAGTAATATGCCGTAATTCGACACGACGATACGATGAGTAATTAACCTGTCGATCGGCAACGACAAGGCCGAATGAACTGTAACAATGATTACTCTTGCTCACTAAATCAATCAATCGTAAGACCGATTGCGTTTTGCGTTTGTTTGTTACGACACACTTTCTTTAGTTTATCAGACCCACAGCACTCTACGAGCTGTGGAGGACCGAATGGCGTTTCCCACCAAGAAACGCAGTTTGAGCTCGAAGACCAGACTAATCCGGACTAGCCTGATCAGCTACCGGCATCAACCCTCAAGGATGTAAAAGAGGCAGTTGCCTGTGGAGCCCTGGAACAGACCAACACCAGGGCGGTCTCCCTGAAAGAAGAGACCAAAGAACCGAACCAAGGTGGTGGCTCCACCGGGTTTCGGGATCCAGCAAAACAAGCAAGGGAAAAGAAACTGGATGATTCAGCTGAACGAGTCGCCCAGGTTGGCATCAGTTGAAAGGAATCAATATCCGAGAACACTGATCTTTCACTGAAAACAAGAATGACGTAAGCTAGAAGATTGAGCCTGAAGTATTCTGTGGTGAAACAGATTGCGAAGAACATCTGCTTGCAAAGGAGCAGGTTGCGAAAACCATCTGCTCTAGAATCGAGAACACCAAATCGCGAAAGACCAAATCGCGAAAGATCGTTGAGAACAAACCCCGAAGATCGAAAGATCCAATACGAAAAAGAGAACACTAAATTCTCAGGAAACAATCTTTCAATCTTTCACCACAGAAATACAGAATTGAGCAAAATCCCAAGAAAGGATAGGAAAGCTCACAATCTTGATTTGCGACAAAAGCAAAAGCTCACACAAAGACAGAAACTGGAACGAAAACTCGATCCGAATAGTCAGAAAGTATACAAACCGGAACGAAAATTCGATCCGAATAAATACAAAACAGATAAACAAATTGCACCCGACAGCAGTAAACCATCTAACATCCAACCCTTCGATTACATTCTCTCTCCACATACCACTTCCGACTCACACAAACCATCCCCAAATATTCCGAAACAAATATTTCGAATCCTCTCCCTACGAACCGACCACTCATACTTCATCACATATTCCAAAACTCCATTTGAAATATCGCAATTCTCCACCATGGTACGAACTAGAACACACGAAAACAGTGACATAGAAGAAACAAAAATGGAGGTGGACCAAGATCCGAATGATCCTGATGGAGACGAAGATTCCGAAAAGTATCCAGATAGTGAAGAGGAGTTTGATGCAAGGATCATGAGAGTAATGGAAAAGGCCATGACTGATCCAGAAACAAACTCAACTTGGAAAAGAGTCATCGACAAGGAAGTAAAGAGAAGGATCAGAAGGATACAGGATGCGGTGGAGCAACACAGAAATCCAAATGACGTCAATCAGGGTGATAGTGATAGCGATAACAGCAATGAAGATGAGAACCAACTAGACGTCGACCTAAGGGCTGAACGACACAGAAGGAGATCATCCCAACCAAAAATAAAAATCAGGGGATTCAACAGTGGAAGATTTCTGAATCCAGAACAGCTTGCCTTTAGGAGCAGCTTGATGGATTTTGGTATCAACTATGAATCAGCTGAAGAAATTATGAGGGGAGGGATGTCTAATATTCGCGAAATTACAGAACCTCAACAAGGAAAGCATCAAATCATTCATGCATGGATTGAAATCTATCAGTCCGGAATGCCCCAATCCAAAAAGTATCCACTATGGTAACAGGCTATCATCGAGGCTCCTCACATGGGCAAGTTGGGCTCGATACCAACCACTGATTGGAGTCGAGCCAAGGGCCGTCGACTGGAACGCAAAACCGAACAACCTGGAATTGCAGCAATTCAGAATCAAGATGATGGAGGCAAGTGTGAAATCACAGGAAAAGGCAACTCCACCTGAATTGAAAGATCTTACAAAATTCAGGGAATGGGAGGAAGGATTCCGTCAAAACTTGAGATACAGATTCAACTCTGAGGGATTCCCAATCTTGTATGTCATAAGACCACAAGAAAAGGAAGAAGTTACTGACGAAGCCAGGGCTGGAACAGTCGGGCAAAGTCCAACAGATACTTATCCAACTTGGAGTGATTACAATGAAAGATGTGGCGTCCTATCAGGTCACCAGTACGATGAGGACAACAATGTTGTCTGGAGGTTGTTATGTGATGCAACAAGAAAAGGTCCTGGTTGGGAATATGTCGCACATTTCCAAAACACTTCACTGAATTCTGGTAATGCCAGAAATGCTTTCATTTCGCTGATGCAACATGCTTATACCGATACCAATATCACTATGGTTCTGAACAAGACATACCAGGAAATGAAAGATTCACACTACACTGGAGATTCTAAGAATTATGACTGGAACAAGCACAAGCGAAACTGGACTGCTTTTCATGGTACAATTCTGAGATTTGAAAAGAATCATAATGAAAGGAGATTTGTCTGGGACTTTATCAATTCAATCAGCGATGAGCGACTTGATGCTGCTAAAGCCGATGCAATTGACGAGAGCAAAGATTACCAGGACAATTTCAATGAATGCTTGATTCTATTCACCAATCGTCTTGGATTGAAAAAGCTTGCAAACGGGAAGCATAAAGAGGTTCCAGAAGTTTGTATTCTATGGGCACATCAAGCAACAAAAAGCAAAAGACAAATGGAACGTTTACAGGAAAAGTTGAGTGCAAGCCTTACCCAACAAGTGTTTATAAAACAATGTCAAAAGAACAGCGCCAGGAGCTTTACCAGATGAGACAGGCTAAAAAGAAAAGAAATCTCAAGGCTGCTGAGACCAAAAAGAAAGAAACTGAAAATGAAGGCGCGGGTGACAGTTTTGGCTCAAAATCTAAGAAATGACATAATAACCGGACACTATCACTAGAACACAAATTGTTAAAAATGGTGAGCCGGTCATTATACAAGATGAATGTCCCTGTAGATTTTGATGATGGGGAAAATGAAGAAGGATATTGTGAGCTAGACTCACATGCAGACACTACTGCGGCAGGAAGCAATATGGTATTGCTGAATCCTGATCAGATCACAACACATGTTGATGTTGCACCCTTTTCTGAAGAATACAAGCCCATCAAGAAAATCCCCATTGGAAGCTGTGCGACTGCATGGACAAACCCAACGTCAGGCCAAGTGTACATCATAGTGTTCCATCAAGCACTGTACTTTGGGGACAAATTGAAAAACAGCTTGATATGCCCAAATCAAGTGAGGGACTGCAATTTCAACTCTGTTGAAGAGACACCTCGCCAATTTGATTCAAGATCCAAGCATGGAATTAAAATTCAAACTCCAATGGAGGATGATGATCCGAAGAAAGTTTTTATCAAACTGAGTATGAGAAACGTGATCTCATATTTCCCCACAAGAAAGCCAATAAGAATGGAGCTTGATGAATGTCAACATTTGATTGCAACAAACGATACACCTTGGGATCCACATTCACTGAAGTTCAGGATGGCCGAGCTAGCCATTGACAATGGAGATCCAATTTCAGGGGACCAATTCAGCCTTCAAGCTATGTCGACCGAAGAAGACCAAGAAATGGATACAAGCTCGGTTGTAACAGAACCTGCGAGTAATGTAACAGATACACTCCCCAAGACCAGCTTAGGACAAGAACGGCATCCAAGTGTCATGCAGCAATGCAAACTGATGAGAGTCCATCAAGTATCTACAAGGAGAATGTTAACTGAATGCCAGATTGCAACAGATGGAAATATAGCTCATGGAATTTCTTCAGTAAGGAATATTTCAAGCGCGCGAAGGGTAGACCAATTTTTGTTTGATGATACAGAATTTGACTTTATGGAAGCTCCTGAAGAAGAATCAAAACAGGCCCCTAGCTTGCAAGAAATTGACAATACACTTGAGAGAAGGTCTTTTGACAGAAGAAATCAATGGGGGCCATCAGTGATAACAATTGAAGGTCCAAACAAAGTTGACAGTGAACGCCTAGCCAAAACTTGGAATATTAGTTTCAAGAAAGCTGAGCAGACATTGAAAGTCACGACGCAGAAAGCACTCAGGAATTTGCAATTACCATTGATGAAGAGGTTGCCTACTCAGCGCTTCAGGAACAAGAGAGTTGCACAAGGAACCTGGTACACTGATACCTGGCATGCAAGAACCACGAGTAAAATGAGGCAAGAAAAATGTGCACAGATCTTCACGAATGGAAATGGGTTTGAAGTATTTATACCAATACAGGACAAATCACAAGCCCATCAAGGATTGAAGACATTCATTCATGAAATTGGAATTCCGGAGCATTTGATTTCTGATGGTGCGCCAGAACAAGGATCCCCCAGAACCTACAAGACACACTGGAATTCAATTGTAAAGCGCAACCATATTCATCAGACATTCATCCAACCACATTGCCCATTCCAAAATCGAGCAGAACAAGCAATTGGCCATCTTGGTAGTGCAATCACAACCAAGTCTGCAAAGAAGAAGTCACCGAGAAGATTATGGTCATTTTGTGGTGAACTATGTGATAATATCAGGCAGCGAACAGCATCGAGCAACCCCTCTTCAATGGGGAGAACACCATTCGAATTGGTACATGGCTATAGGCCGGATATTACACTATACACTTCATCAGAATGGTATGACTTTGTGTTTTATTATGAAAAAGGTGATTCTTCCACCCGAGGTGTTGAAAGGCTGGCGCGATGGTTGGGTCCCTGTGGCAATAAGGTAGGTGGGGGGATTGTTTTTGGCTCCTGACTGAATCAGCAATACCAATATCTACAAATTCAATAAGGCCTGTCAAAGAATTCGAATGGAGAGATAGAGATATCCTCAGAAGAATGGAAGCAATTGACAAATCAATTGAATCCAAGATTGGAGATGAAGTGAAGGATAGTGCGTCCTTCTTCCAGGAAAACTACCCGGAGCCCCAAATGGAGCTATTTGAGAATCAACCAGTAATAAAGTAGGTGGGGGCGATTGTTTTTGGCTCCTGACTGAATCAGCAATACCAATATCTACAAATTCAATACGACCTGTCAAAGAATTTGAATGGAGAGATAGAGATATCCTCAGACGAATGGAAGCAATTGACAAATCAATTGAATCCAAGATAGGAGATGAAGTGAAGGATAGTGCGTCCTTCTTCCAGGAAAACTACCCGGAGCCTCAAATGGAGCTATTTGAGAATCAACCAGTAGAGTCACCTGATTTGAAACTCGAAATGGCTGAACCAGAAGCATCAGTAGAAGATATTGATGAACCAGATGAATATCTGGGAAATGAAGTGATCATTGAAAGAGGTGATGAAATACTCAGGTTCGTTGTCAAGGATAGGGTGCGCGACTTGCAAAACAGACCAATAGGACTCAGAAATGAGAATCCCATACTAGACACGAGGCTGTATAAATTGCAACTACCTGATGGTACCATGGAAGAATACACGGCAAATATTGTTGCAGAGAGTTTGTACAGTTCTGTTGATGACGATGGAAGGATGTTCACTCTACTAGATGAACTCATTGATCACGAATGCGACAATACTGCTCTAACCGATGAAGAAGCCACGACTGTAGCAAAAAATGGCAGGAAAACCCATAAAACGACAACTAGGGGTTGGAGGATTTTAGCCAGTTGGAAAGATGGAACGGAATCTTGGTGCAAGCTAAGTGATGTGAAAGAATCATTTCCAGTGCAATTAGCTGAATATGCTATCAACAATAATCTTGAAAAGACACCAGCATTCCGATGGTGGGTGTACAAAATTTTGAGAAGAAAGGAGCGCATCCTTAAGGCGGCAAAAACAGCCAAGTATTGGTTGAAGACTCACAAATATGGAGTCGAATTGCCACATTCAATCAAACAAGCGCTGGCTATTGATAAGAAAACAGGGACAGACCACTGGGAAAGAGCAATTCATAAGGAAATGACAAATAATATGGGAGCGTTTGAATTTTCTGATGATGATGTTATTCCAGTTGGCCATAAGCAGATAACAACCCACATGATCTTTGACATCAAGCTTGGATCCCTAACAAGGAAGGCTAGGTTGGTAGGGGACGGTCATAAAGTCCCCGCGGTGGCAAAAGAGAATACTTATTCATCTGTTCCCAGCCGAGACTCAGTAAGAATATTCTTCCTGCTGGCAGCACTGAATAATTTGAAGGTTCTCTCAGCTGATATTCAAAATGCATATTTGACAGCCCTGATTAAAGAGAAATACTTCCTAAAAGCGAGAGAAGAAGATGGTTTTCCACCTCACCTTGCAGGAAGGCCTTGCAAGATTGTCCGCGCATTGTATGGACTGCCGGTTGCAGGTGCATCTTTCCGGTCATACCTCACCCAGCATTTGAGAGATCTTGGATATTCACCTTGCAAGGCAGATCCGGATGTGCACTTAAGAATTGAAACCAGGAAAGATGGATCCAAATACTGGGCAATGCTCATTGCCTACGTAGACGATATCTTATGTTCTGGTGAAGATCCAAAGTTCCAGCTTGAAAATATTGAGCGCAAGTTCAAACTGAAGGATGATACTATTGAAGAGCCAACCCTATATCTGGGAGCAGATATTGGAAAATTCTACTTTGAAGGTGATTCAAAGCCAAGATGGTCATTATCAAGCACTAAGTATACGGCGAAAGCTGTTGCAGCAGTCGAACAAGAGTTAGGAACTGAAAAATATGGTTACAAGTATCTACCAAAATCAGCGTCCAGTCCACTGTCACATGATTACCGACCGGAAATTGATATATCAGAAGAATTGAACCCTGAATTGCAAAATTATTACCAAGGTTTAATTGGAGTTCTCAGGTGGATTTGTGAATTAGGAAGGCTGGACATTGTAATGCCAGTCTCGCTGATGTCAAGGTATCTGGCACAAGCAAGGATTGGGCATTTGAATCAGTTGTTTCATATATTTGCATATTTGAAAAAGTACAACAGGTCAAAATTGGTTTTTGATGATACTGTACCAAATGTTGACGAGAGTAAATTTCAAAAATGTGACTGGTCTGAATTTTATCCTGGTGCCGCTGAAGTCATACCAGCAGATATGCCTGAAGCCTTGGGAAAGCATGTAAGAATGAGCTGTTTTGTTGACGCCGACCATGCTGGATGCAAGGCAACAAGACGATCTCATACTGGTGTTATTATCTTCATTAATAATGCACCGATCATTTGGTTTTCCAAAAGACAAACAACAGTTGAGACATCAACTTTTGGATCTGAAATCATTGCTTTGAAAATTGCAATAGAATTGGTTGAAGGTCTAAGGTACAAGTTGAGAAGGATGGGTGTTCCAATTGATGGGAGCACAAATGTGTATTGTGATAATGATTCTGTTGTCACGAATGTTACACGACCTGAAAGCCCATGTAAGAAAAAGCACAACAGCATTGCATATCACAAGGCGCGTGAATCTATTGCAGCAGGAATTATCAGAGTTGCAAAAGAACCAGGTTCAACAAATATCGCTGACTTGTTTACCAAGCTAATGAGTGGCGCTGTCTTTCGAGAACATTGTTCACGATGTATGTGGTAGGCGTGTTTCGTTTTGCATGCGGTGAGTAAGTAAAGAAATAAAAATCAATCGTTCGATGGAATGTTCGATCGATCGTTCGATCGAAGCAACAAGTTGATTTACGTTCGATCTGCAATGAGCATTTCGGAAATGGATAATTTGATTCATGAATACAATATATCAAACCGGCAAGGGTCAGGGCAAAATGCCATGATACAAGCCAGAATGAAAGGCAAAATGCCGCCCCATTTTTTTGATAGGGCCTCTGATGGTAGAATGGATACAATTTGGTATTCAACACGACAATGACTCACGATGAATAGGTTAAGTCATAGAATCCAGCCGCTTAACGGTTGGAGGATTTACGACTGAAGGGGACTGAAAAGAATTCACCGTGTGAAGGCGTATTCATACGTCTTTAGCGGGCATATCGTACGAAAAGTCATAAAGAAGGCAATAACCTTATTCGTAAGGTTATTAACCTGATGAGTGAATAATCGTCGGTGCTTTTATGTGGATTACCTCTTAGCGGGAATTTTCCCAACAGCTCACTCTTCGAAGAATTAACAACTCTAAAACACTATCATGCCCTAAAATCTATGTACAACCTAGTACTAATTCTACGTAATAAGGTACAAATACTGTGATATTCCAATGAGAATATCACGGTGAATTACACGGTAATACGATACAAAGAAAGACCGATTGAAGATGGTTTGCGTGTGTTTTGTGTCTTAAGTTTACTGCTAAGAATTACACGGTAATATGCCGTAATTCGACACGACGATACGATGAGTAATTAACCTGTCGATCGGCAACGACAAGGCCGAATGAACTGTAACAATGATTACTCTTGCTCACTAAATCAATCGCTTGTAAGACCGATTGCGTTTTGCGTTTGTTTGTTACGACACACTTTATTTAGTTTTTCGTGACGTAGGAGTAAGAAGTAATCTACGGCAGCAGCAACAAGAACAACAATTTTGAAAAGAATCCACCGTGTAACGCGTATTCGTACGTACTAAGCGGGCGTATAGCACGAAAAGTCATAAGGGCAAATAACCTTATTCGTAAGGTTATTTATCAATGAATAATCGTCGGCGCTTTTATGTGGATTGCCTCTTAGCGGGATTTTTCCTCTCAGCTCACTCTTCGAAGAATTAACAACTCTAAAACACTATCATGCCCTAAAATCTACGTACAACCTAGTACTAATTCTACATAATAAGGTAAAATCACATGTGATATTCAATGAGAATATCACGGTGAATTATACGGTAAAAGACCGATCGAAGATGGTTTTGCGTGTGTTTTGTGTCTTAATTACATGTGTTTTGTATGCTGAGAATTACACGGTAATATGCTGTAAAACGACATGATGATATGACGAGTAATTAACCTGCCGATCTGCAAAGATCGAACCGTAACAATGGTTGCTCACTAAATCAATCGATCGTAAGACCAATTGCGTTTGTTGTTTGTTACGACACACTTTTTCTAGTTCATCAGACCCACAGCACTCTACGAGCTGTGGAGGACGAATGGCATTTCCACCGAGAAACACAGTTGAGCTCAAAGACTAATCTGGATTAGCCTGATCAGCAACCGGCATCAACCCTCAAGGATGTAAAAGGGGCAGTTGCTTGTGGAGCCCTGGAATAGACCAACACCAGGGCGGCCTCCCTTGAAAGAAGAGGCCGAAGACTCGAACCAAGGTGGTGGCTCCACCGGGATACGAGATCCAGCAAAACAAGCAAGGGAAAAGACACTGGACGATTCAGCTGAACGAATCGCCCAGGTTGGCATCAGTTGAAAGGAATCAATATCCAATCTGAGAACACTGATCTTTCACTGAAAACAAGAACGACGTGAGCCAGAAGATTGAGCCTGAAGTATTCTGTGGTGAAACAGATTGGAAGGAACAGATTGCAAAGAGCATCTGCCCGGAAGGAACAGATTGCAAAGAGCATCTGCCCGAGAGAACGAAAAAATCGAAAGATATGAGAACACCAAATCGCGAAAGATCGAAAGATCCAATACGGAAAAGAGAACACTAAATTCTCAGGAAACAATCTTTCAACCTTCCACCACAGAAATACAGATTGAGCAAAATCCCAAGAAAGGATAGGAAAGCTCACAATCTTGATTTGCAACAAAAGCAAAAGCTCACACAAATACAGACAAACGGAACGAAAACTCGATCCGAACACAAAAGTATAACGAAACCGGAACGAAAATTTGATCCAGATAAATACAGAACGACAGTCACGATTAATACCCATCTCTCACATCCAAACCCCGATTACCCTCTCTCTCCACATACCACCTCCGAATATCCTAAAACGAATATCCCGAAACGAATATTTCGAACCTTCCCTACGAATCAACCATCCATACTCCATCACAAAATATAATTCGAAACTTTTTTTGAAATATTGCACTCCACCATGGTACGAACCAGAGCGCACGAAAATAGTGATATAGAAGAAACAAAAATGGAGGTGGATCAAGATCTGAATGGTCCTGATGGAGATGAGGACGAGGATTCCGACAAGTATCCAGATAGTGAAGAGGAGTTCGATGCAAGGATCATGAGAGTAATGGAAAAAGCCATGACTGATCCAGAAACAAACTCAACTTGGAAAAGAGTCATCGACAAGGAAGTAAAGAGGAGGATCAGAAGGATACAGGATGCGCCAAATGACGTCAATCAGGGCGATAGTGATAGCGATAACAGCAATGAAGCAGAGAACGCAAGAGCTGAACGACTGGGAAGAAGGTCGTCCCAACACAGGATAAAAATCAGGGGATTCAACAATGGTAGATTTCTGAACCCAGAACAGCTTGCTTTCAGGAGCAGCCTAATGGATTTTGGTATCAACTATGAATCAGCCGAAGAAATCATGAGGGGGGGGATGTCTAATATTCGCGAAATTACAGACCTCAACAAGGAAAGCATTAAATCGTTCATGCATGGATTGAAATCTATCAGTCCGGAATGTCCTAACCCGAAAAGTATTCACTATGGTAACAGGCTATCATCAAGGCTTCTCACATGGGCAAGTTGGGCTCGATACCAACCACTGATTGGAGTTGAGCCAAGGGCTATCGACTGGAACGCAAACCCAAACAACCTGGAACTGCAGCAATTCAGAATCAAGATGATGGAATCAAGTGTGAAATCACAGGAAAAGGCAACTCCACCCGAGCTAAAGGATCTAACAAAATTCAGGGAATGGGAGGAAAGATTCCGACAAAACCTGAGGTACAGATTCAACTCTGAGGGATTCCCAATCTTATATGTCATAAGACCCCAAGAAAAGGAAGAAGTTACTGATGAAGCTAGGGCTGGAACAGTCGGACAAAGTACGACAGATACTTATCCAACTTGGAGTGATTACAATGAAAGATGTGGTGTCCTATCAGGTCATCAGTATGATGAGGACAACAATGTTGTCTGGAGGTTGCTATGTGACGCAACAAGAAAGGGTCCTGGTTGGGAATATGTTGCGCATTTTCAAAACACTGCACTGAATTCTGGTAATGCCAGAAACGCTTTCATTTCTCTCATGCAACATGCTTACACTGATACCAATATCACTATGGTTCTGAATAAGACATATCAGGATATGAAAGATTCACACTACACTGGAGATTCTAAGAATTATGACTGGAACAAGCACAAGCGAAACTGGACTGCTTTTCATGGAACGATTCTGAGATTTGAAAAGAACCACAATGAAAGGAGATTTGTTTGGGATTTTATCAAATCAATCAGTGATGAGCGACTTGATGCTGCAAAAGCAGATGCAATTGATGAGAGCAAAGACTATTGTGACAACTTCAATGAATGTTTGATTCTATTCACCAATCGTCTTGGATTGAAAAAGCTTGCAACCGGGAAGAGTAAAAGAGGTTCCAGAAGTTTGTATTCTATGGGCACAACCAGCAAAAAAAAGCAAAAGACAACTGGAACCTTTACAGGAAAAGTTGAGTGCAAGCCTTACCCAACAAGTGTTTATAAAACAATGTCAAAAGAACAGCGCCAGGAGCTTTACCAGATGAGACAGGCTAAGAAGAAAAGGAATCTCAAGGCTGCTGAGACTAAAAAGAAAGAAACTGAAAATGAAGGCGCGGGTGACAGTTTTGGATCAAAATCTAAGAAATGACATAATAACCGGACACTATCACTAGAACACAAATTGTTAAAAATGGTGAGCCGGTCATTATACCAGATGAATGTTCCTGTAGGTTTTGATGATGGGGAAAATGAAGAAGGATATTGTGAGCTAGACTCACATGCAGATACTACCGCAGCAGGAAGCAATATGGTATTGCTGAATCCTGATCAAATCACAACACACGTTGATGTTGCACCCTTTTCTGAAGAATACAAGCCCATCAAGAAAATCCCCATTGGAAGCTGTGCGACTGCATGGACGAATCCAACATCAGGCCAAGTATATATCATAGTGTTCCATCAAGCACTGTACTTTGGGGACAAATTGAAAAACAGCTTGATATGCCCAAATCAAGTGAGGGACTGCAATTTCAACTCAGTTGAAGAGACACCCCGCCAATTTGATTCAAGATCCAAGCATGGAATTAAAATTCAAACTCCACTGGAGGATGATGATCCGAAGGAAAGTTTTTATTAAACTGAGTATGAGAAACGTGATCTCATATTTCCCCACAAGAAAGCCCACAAGAATGGAACTTGACAAATGTCAACATTTGATAGCAACAAATGATACCCCCTGGGATCCACATTCACTGAAGTTCAGGATGGCCGAGCTAGCCATTGACAATGGAGATCCAATTTCAGGGGACCAGTTCAGCCTTCAAGCTATGTCGACCGAAGAGGACCAAGCAATGGATACACGTTCGGTTGTAACAGAACCTGCTAGTAATGTTACAGATAACCTCCCCAAGACCAGCTTAGGACAAGAACGGCATCCAAGTGTCATGCAGCAATGCAAACTGATGAGGGTCCATCAGGTATCCACAAGGAGAATGTTAACTGAATGCCAGATTGCAACAGATGGGAATATTGCTCATCGGATTTCTTCAGTAAGGAATATTTCAAGCGCGCGAAGGGTAGACCAATTTTTGTTTGATGATACAGAATCTGACTTTATGGAAGCTCCTGAAGAAGAATCAAAACAAGCCCCTAGCTTGCAAGAAATTGACAATACACTTGAGAGAAGGTCTCTTGACAGAAGAAATCAATGGGGGCCATCAGTGATAACAATTGAAGGTCCAAACAAAGTTGACTGTGAACGCCTAGCCAAAACTTGGAATATTAGTTTCAAGAAAGCTGAGCAGACATTGAAAGTCACGACGCAGAAAGCACTCAGGAATTTGCAATCACCATTGATGAAGCGGCTGCCTACTCAGCGCTTCAGGAACAAGAGAGTCGCACAAGGAACCTGGTACACTGATACCTGGCATGCAAGAACCAAGAGTAAAATGAGGCAAGAAAAATGTGCACAGATCTTTACAAATGGAAATGGGTTTGAAGTATTTATACCAATACAGGACAAATCACAAGCCCACCAAGGACTGAAGACATTCATTCATGAAATTGGAATTCCAGAGCATTTGATTTCTGATGGTGCGCCAGAACAAGGATCCCCCAGAACCTACAAAACACACTGGAATTCAATTGTAAAGCGCAACCATATCCATCAGACATTCATCCAGCCACATTGCCCATTCCAAAATCGGGCAGAACAAGCAATTGGTCATCTTGGTAGTGCAATCACAACCAAGTCTGCAAAGAAGAAGTCACCGAGAAGATTATGGTCATTTTGTGGTGAACTATGTGCAAACATAAGGCAGAGAACAGCATCAAACAACCCTTCTTCAATGGGGCGAACTCCATTTGAATTGGTCCATGGCTATAGGCCCGATATTACATTATACACTTCATCAGAATGGTATGATTTTGTGTTTTATTATGATAAAGGCGATTCTTCCACCCGAGGCGTCGAAAGGTTGGCGCGATGGTTGGGCCCCTGTGGAAATAAGGTAGGTGGGGGGATTGTTTTTGGCTCCTGCCTGAATCAGCAATACCAATATCTACAAATTCAATAAGACCCGTCGAGGAATTTGAATGGCGGGACAGAGATATCCTCAGAAGAATGGAAGCCATTGACAAATCAATTGAATCCAAGATTGGAGATGAAGTAAAGGATAGCGCATCATTCTTCCAGGAAAACTACCCAGAGCCCCAAATAGAGCTTTTTGAGAATCAACCAGTAAAAACACCGGATATGAAACTTGAAATGGCTGAGCCAGAAACATCGGTAGAAGATGTTGATGAACCAGATGAATATCTGGGAAATGAAGTAATCATTGAAAGAGGTGATGAAAGACTCAGGTGCGTTGTCAAGGACAGGGTTCGCGACTTGCAAAACAGACCGATAGGAATCAGAAATGAGAATCCCATACTAGACACGAGGCTGTATAAATTGCAACTACCCGATGGTACAATGGAGGAATACACGGCAAATATTGTGGCAGAAAGTCTGTATAGTTCTGTTGATGATGACGGACGGATGTTCACTTTACTGGATGAGCTCATTGACCATGAAAAAGACAACACTGCTTTAAGTGACGAGGAAGCAACAACTATAGCAAAAAATGGCAGGAAAACCCATAAACCTACAACTAGGGGTTGGAGAATTTTAGCCAGTTGGAAAGATGGCACTGAATCTTGGTGTAAACTAAGTGATGTGAAAGAGTCATTTCCAGTGCAATTGGCTGAATATGCTATCAACAATAATCTTGAAAAAACACCAGCTTTCAGATGGTGGGTGCACAAAATTTTGAGAAGGAAGGATCGAATCCTTAAAGCGTCCAAAACAGCAAAGTATTGGTTGAAGACTCACAAATATGGAGTTGAATTGCCACATTCAATCAAACAAGCGCTGGCTATTGATAAGAAAACAGGGACCGACCACTGGGAAAGAGCAATTCATAAGGAAATGACAAATAATATGGCAGCGTTTGAATTTTCTGATGATGATGTTATTCCAGTTGGCCATAAACAGATAACAACCCACATGATTTTTGACATCAAGCTTGGATCCCTAACAAGGAAGGCCAGGTTGGTAGGGGACGGACACAAAGTCCCTGCAGTGGCCAAAGAAAATACTTATTCATCGGTTCCCAGTCGAGACTCAGTAAGAATATTCTTTCTGCTGGCAGCGCTGAATGATTTGAAGGTTCTCTCAGCTGATATTCAAAATGCATATTTGACAGCCCCGATTAAAGAGAAATACTTCCTAAAAGCGAGAGAAGAAGATGGTTTTCCACCTCACCTTGCAGGAAGACCTTGCAAGATTGTCCGCGCATTGTATGGACTGCCGGTTGCAGGTGCATCTTTCCGGTCATACCTCACCCAGCATTTGAGAGATCTTGGATATTCACCTTGCAAGGCAGATCCGGATGTGCACTTAAGAATTGAAACCAGGAAAGATGGATCCAGATACTGGGCAATGCTCATTGCATACGTAGATGATATCCTATGTTCTGGCGAAGATCCAAAGTTCCAGCTTGAAAACATTGAACGAAAGTTCAAATTGAAGGATGATACGATTGAAGAGCCAACTCTTTATTTGGGAGCTGATAGTGGGAAATTCTACTTTGAAGGTGATTCAAAGCCAAGATGGTCATTATCAAGCACTAAGTACACAGCGAAAGCTGTTGCAGCAGTCGAACAAGAGTTAGGAACTGAAAAATATGGTTACAAGTATCTACCAAAATCAGCGTCCAGTCCACTGTCACATGATTATCGACCGGAAATTGATATATCAGAAGAATTGAACCCTGAATTGCAAAATTACTATCAAGGTTTAATTGGAGTTCTCAGGTGGATTTGTGAATTAGGAAGACTTGACATAGTAATGCCAGTCTCACTGATGTCAAGGTATTTGGCACAGGCAAGGATCGGGCATTTGAATCAATTATTTCATATATTTGCATATTTGAAAAAGTACAACAGGTCAAAATTGGTTTTTGATGATACTGTACCAAAAGTTGACGAGAGTAAATTTCAAAAATGTGACTGGTCTGAATTTTATCCTGGTGCCGCTGAAGTCATACCAGCAGATATGCCTGAAGCTTTGGGAAAGCATGTAAGAATGAGCTGTTTTGTTGACGCCGACCATGCCGGATGCAAGGCGACGAGAAGGTCTCATACTGGTGTTATTATCTTCATTAATAATGCACCGATCATTTGGTTTTCCAAAAGACAAACAACAGTTGAGACATCAACTTTTGGATCTGAAATCATTGCTTTGAAAATTGCAATAGAATTGGTTGAAGGTCTAAGGTACAAGTTGAGAATGATGGGTGTTCCAATTGATGGGAGCACAAATGTGTATTGTGATAATGATTCAGTTGTCACAAATGTTACACGACCTGAAAGCCCATGTAAGAAGAAGCACAACAGCATTGCATACCACAAAGCGCGTGAATCTATTGCAGCAGGAATTATCAGAGTTGCAAAGGAACCAGGTTCAACAAATATTGCTGATTTGTTTACAAAGCTAATGAGTGGCGCTGTTTTCCGGGAACATTGTTCTCGTTGCATGTGGTAAGAGATTTAATAAAAGAAAAATCAATCGTTCGATGGAATGTTCGATCGATCGTTCGATCGAAGTAACAAGTTGATTTTATGTTCGATCTGCAATGAGCATTTCGAAAATGGATAATTTGATCCATGAATACAATATATCAAACTGGCAAGGATCAGGGCAAAATGCCATGATACAAGCAAGAATGAAAGGCAAAACGCCGCCCCATTTTTTTGATAGGGCCTCTGATGGTAGACTGGATACAGTTTGGTATTCAACACGACTCACGATGAATAGATTAAGTCAAAAGATCCAAACGCTTAACGATTGGATTTACGACTGAAGGGGACTGAAAAGAATCCACCGTGTAACGCGTATTCGTACGTACTAAGCGGGCGTATAGCACGAAAAGTCATAAGGGCAAATAACCTTATTCGTAAGGTTATTTATCAATGAATAATCGTCGGCGCTTTTATGTGGATTGCCTCTTAGCGGGATTTTTCCTCTCAGCTCACTCTTCGAAGAATTAACAACTCTAAAACACTATCATGCCCTAAAATCTACGTACAATCTAGTACTAATTCTACATAATAAGGTAAAATCACATGTGATATTCAATGAGAATATCACGGTGAATTATACGGTAAAAGACCGATCGAAGATGGTTTTGCGTGTGTTTTGTGTCTTAATTACATGTGTTTTGTATGCTGAGAATTACACGGTAATATGCTGTAAAACGACACGATGATATGACGAGTAATTAACCTGTCCATCTGCAAAGATCGAACCGTAACAATGGTTGCTCACTAAATCAATCGATCGTAAGACCGATTGCGTTTGTTTGTTATGACACACTTTTTCTAATTTCACAGGGACGATTGTCGGAACTTCGGAACAAGCAAAGGTAAGAATGAGAGAGATAGGCATCGGCATCGGCATCGGCATCGGCATCGGCATCGGCATCGGCATCGGCATCGGCATCGGCATCGGCATCGGCATCGGCATCGGCATCGGCAACGGCAACGGCAACGGCAACGGCAACGGCAACGGCAACGGCAACGGCAACGGCAACGGCAACGGCAACGGCAATTGATTGGTCTTCCACTCCACCAGCATTACTGATAATGTATTTTCTCTCTGTTTTTCTTCTTATTTTCATATGTACGTATCGGAAGCAACCATCTTATCGGAAGCAACCATCGAATCGGAAGCAACCATCGAATCGGAAGCAACCATCTTATTGGAAGCAACCATCGAATCGGAAGCAACCATCGAATCAGAAGCAACCATCGAATCGGAAGCAACCATTGAATCGGAAGCAACCATCGATTCTTCCCTGTAGGTGCGGGGAATTTTCCCGGTTGGTGATAATTACGAATCGGTCGGCGTGTACTATATATTATTTTTATTGAATTACTAAGTCAAGCGTGAAGTATACGTATACGCGATACGTAAATCGTGTCACACGTAACGTACAATTTACGTATACGTATTGTTTTACGTAAACGTGATACGTAATACGTATTAATGTTTTACGTAAACGTGATACGTAATACGTATTATTGTTTTACGTAAACGTAATACGTAATACGTAATACGTATTATGTAATACAAAACAAGACATACGATTCCAAAGTGTTCTAGATCTTTTATCACAAGAAGAGCGCAATAAGTGAAGTATACATAAGCGCTCGTGAGTATCAAGAAATACTTAAAGCGCTGAGGGTCGAACACACAACGTGAGTATCTATGAGTATCAAACTCCCGATACGTGTATTCCCACACAAAGGAAAGACAACTTAGTAAATGAGAAAACAATATGGTCCAGAAACAATCCGATCATAATCTTATCGATAACTCTTTCCAACATCGTAACAGTAACAGATAAAATATAACAAATAATAACGACGTAGCGATCTTTGGTCCTATTAGTTATCGATAAGATTACTACACCAGCAATTAACGCAGCAGATGCCAGAAGGGAACAATACAGAACACAACAATTCTCCAGCCTACAGAGGAGTCACACCAGACACCAGCATCGACACTGAACACGAACTCCGATACCTACGAGGGCGACTAGAGGACCTGACCAAAGACAACTACGACCTACGTGAGTATACGCTCAGCCAAACCAACCAACTACAAAACCAGAATCAATTATTGGCAGAGTACGGAGAAGAGAGCGACAGTGACGAGAGTGAAGACACCATGTCCAAGAAGAGAGGAGACTACTACGACGCGCTGAAGGAACTGATGGAGCCTGCACAACTGAAGCCGGTCCAAATCCCAACCAGCATCGACGTGTATGAGTTCAAGAAAGCCCTTACGAACGCACTGGCCGAAGTGACCTCCACAAAATACATACAGGGGGGAGGATACGCTTTTCTCTTAGAGACAGAGGAACAATACCGGGCTCGGGAGAGGAACCCAAACGCAGTGTATCCCACGGCGCCCGCCGAACCCTCCGAGCTAGACAGCACAGTGGAGCTCACGTCAGATACTTACAAACTGTGGAAACGAAGCAGAACTCTATTCGTGGAATGGAACAAGTACAATCGGGAGGCCCTCCTGCTAACCGACAAGAAATTCCCCAGGATGCTCCACGAGTTAAAAGACCCGGGGTTGGAGGCCTTCCCCAGAGGGACCACAGCCCTTGAGGCCTTCCAACACATGGAGGACGAGCTGTGTACGTCGGACGCACAGCGTGATTTGACTGCTGAAATAGCCAAGAAGATGCGGGAACTCGACTACATCCCCAGCCCATTGGGCCCCAAAGAATACTTCCGCCTACTCACCAAATACCAATACCAAATCAACCTCCTACCGGCTACGGCCAAGGTGACAGCAGCCCAAATGATGGACCACGCCCACATGGCCTTCAAGCGGAGCAAACACGACCCCATTACACTCCACAGAGTGGAGGAAGCATGGAAACAACACCGGGCGGCAGTCGACGCGAACACAGAGGAACAGGAACTGTCACAATACAAACGCTTTTGGGGGCTACGCCTCAAGGAACTATACAGTAGCTACCATACCTCCACCGGGTCAGCTAACAAGGTGGAAATCCAGCATGACCAACGACTTGCCATCATCGAGGACAACCAACGGGCCCTCGTCAGTGTCTGCCAGGAACTCAAGTCCCAGGCGGAATCGGCAACGGCAGCATCCACCCTAACCATGTCAAACCACCAGTTGGAATCCGCCCTGTCCGCCCTCACACGACAAATGGGAATGTTGGTCGCCAGTCAACAAACCCAAAGTGGAACCGGCCCGCAACAGGTCCCGCAGTCCCACCAACCACAGCAAACGGGACGCCGACAGCACCAGGCTACGAACAAACCACCATCCCAGTGGAAACAGTACAAGCACTACTGTCACTCGTGCGGCGTCAATCTCTCGCACGATGGAGGAGATTGCTTCCGGTTCAAACCGAACCACCAAGTAGGGGCCACATTTGCCAACAAAATGGGTGGATCAACCCAGCGCGAGGACAGATGGATGAAGTGGAGCCACCCCATCACGCGGGACACCCACGACAGCCCCTCCCCCTGACGGTGTGGGGAGGAGCACAGTAACATACTTAATCGTCATAGTAGTAACAGCCCCAAGTCAACGTCATTACTAAGTATCTTACGTGCCCCTTCGAGTCACACTTCCCAACGGCCCACCGGCAACAACAAACGCGTAACCTTTGCCATGGCATCCATCACGCCCCCGGCGCCCGGATTTGGAGCCCTAGACTCAGCCGCCACCGATCATTTCGTGCCCACCTCATATCAGGGAGGTGCCCACCGGGAGACACCCGGGGCCGTCATCGTAGGGTGTGCCAATGGTAGCACTATGGCATCGCAAGCCACCGATGTCCTGGACCTCCCCTTGTTACCACTCGCAGCGCGAGGTTGCCATAAGTTCGATGACGTGGACCTCCCCCTCGTCTCGGTGCCGAAGTTGTGCAACAATGGGTGCAGCGTGACGTTTACCAAGGATAAAGTGGAGGTCATGGGCCCCACCAACCACACAGTGTTGCTCGGCACTCGGGATCCCCTCCGGGACCTCTACATGGTCCCCCTCCATCCAACCAAAACAGCTACCCCCCCCCCCCCCCCCCCCCCCCCCCCCCCCCGTTTCAGACACAGACACAATCACACGGGGGCCGGCTAAATCTCCAAGGGTGACGAACCCCCCCCCACCATTTTCAGATTCAGACAAACAACTACAGATACACACTGGGGCGGGAGCATACCAGATTCAAGCCGTTCCCAAGCTCATAGCTTTCGACCACGCAGCATCGGGCTATCCCACCAAGGAAATGTGGATACGCGCCATCAAACGAGGTTCATTTGCCACCTGGCCGGGGCTAACTGCCCAGCGAGTTAATCGGTTCCTACAGGCGTCAGAGGAAACCACCATGGGCCACCTCCAGATGGTCGGACAGGGGATACAGAGCACGCGCAAACCAAAGAAGAAATCACCAAAAATAGACCAAACGGCGCCCAACACTCAGTCATCCCAAGCCCACCAGAAGAAGACACACGAAGTCTGCGTGGACATCGTGTCAGCATCAGACATGCAACCGACCAACGATGAACCCAAGGAACTCATAGCGTGGGACCTACCAGGCAGATACCCAGTCACATCACGCCGTGGACACCAATACGTATTCCTGATGTACGATTACGACTCCAACTACATTGACGTGGAACCCATCAAGTCTCGTAAGAGTGAAGATATACTCTATGGGTTCGCCAAGTGCTACGATCGGATGAAGGAGAGCAACACCCACGCCAAGATCGTACGAATGGACAATGAGACATCCAGGAAGCTAATCACCTACATCACGCGGAACAACTTAGACTACCAATTGGCATCCCCAGGGGACCACCGGCTCAACCACGCGGAGCGGGCAATACAGACCTTCAAGAACCACTTCATAGCCGGGCTGAATGGGGTGGATGATACCTTTCCCATAGACGATTGGGATCTACTAATACCACAAGCGATCATCACCCTCAACCTATTACGCGCATCCCGAACACAGCCCAAACTGTCCGCGTACGAGCTACCCCACGGGATCTACGACTACAACAAACACCCAATGGCCCCATTCGGATGTAGAGTCATCATCCATGATAGGGCCCAAGAGCGCGGAGCATGGCAGGACCATGGGACGAGAGGTTTCTACGTGGGCCCAGCGTTAAAGCACTACCGGAACTACACCTGTATTGGGGGAAAGAGTAGGGCCACCAGAGTGAGTAATACGGTGGCATTTTTCCCAAAAGCCCAGATGCCACAAACGTCTTCCACGGATCGATTAATTATGATCCTCCAAGATTTAAAGGAAGTAACAACTAAGCCCCATCCTCCGATTCCCTACGTGGAACAAGGGACGCAGATCAATGAAGCCCTACGCCGGGTGCAAGAACTACTTAACGTGGAGGCGCCGCAACTCTTAAGTGGAGAGACGGATCCCCAAGAAAAACTGATCGGGCCCAATACCACATCAACCAGCCCAACTGTGAATGCGCGCGAACCTCCAAGGGTGCCGATAGGACGTGAAACAAATTCTACCCAAACTCATGCGAAGCCTACGCAACGACTCAGCGCCCGACGAGGACACCCCTGGGCAATCGGGACCATCATAAGAAAACGGTTTAACACGGGGTGGTATGAGGGAGAGGTGACCAGCTATGACCAAACCAATCAATACTACAAGGTCCAGTTCACCGACGGGGACACGGCTGACTACACTCATGGTGAAATATCCCGATTCTACAAATCAGACCAATACTACTCAAAATCCAAAATTAAGCCTAAGGCCCTCATGGGGACGTACCAGCATGCCCCATTGGGCTTCCCAGTACCAAAGCAAGCGAACAAACAACGGGCCGGACCAACATACACCCCCCATCTAGCGTGTGGGGGCTCCATATGGGACAAAGATTTGAGCAAGTGGGCTGCCTATCGGGATCTCATCAAGCATCCGAAGAGCCACGTGCGGGAGTTATGGCTCAAGTCAGGTGAAGACGAATTTGGGCGATTATTCCAGGGCTTCCGGAACAATCATATAGAAGGGATGGATGTGTTAGATTGGATACGCAGACAGGATGTACCCGTACACAAGAAAGTAACCTACCCCCGGTACACAGTCGCCATACGCCCCGAGAAAGCCGACCCCTATCGAACAAGAATAACCGCGGGGGGAGACCAATTGGAATACCATGGCAATGTATCAACCCGCACCGCGAGTATGGAGACCATTAAAACCCATTGGAACAGCGTGATATCCACCCCCGGGGCGAAATACTGTACAGGCGACATTTCAAACATGTATTTATGCTCCACACTCGATGAGCCCGAGTACGTAAAATTCAGGTGGGATATGAGTCCTCCGCGGATTCGTGTCGTCTACAACCTGGAGGAACTTAAGCAAGGGGAATATGTTTATGCCCGCATCAAAAAGGCGTGGTACGGACTAAAACAGAGTGGAAAAATAGCGCATGATGACTTGGTAAACCACCTACAACAATACGGCTACCAGAAGGCACCCCACACCGAGGGATTATTTCTCCATGACAAGAGGGACATCAGTTTTACCCTAGTCGTGGACGACTTTGGGATTAAATACACACAACAAGACGACGTCGATCACCTAGTCGAGGCCATAGGGACCAAATACACCTTCAAGGTCGACTGGTCGGGAAAACAATACGTGGGGGTCCACCTACGTTGGGACTACGACAAGCGGGAAGTTCAATTATCGATGGATGGCTACGTGGAACAAGCCCTAAAGGAATTTGAACACGTGAGACCTTCGCGTACATACGCGGGCCCCTCACGTGCTGACATACCGGCCTATGGCGCAAAAATACAATATGCAAAACTCGAGGATACCTCCACATTGACCGACGACGAGATCAAATTCATACAACAAGTCACAGGAAAGTTCCTGTTCTATGCTCGGGCTGTGGACAACACAATGCTCCACGCACTCAACAACATAGCTTCAGCCAAGGACAACCAGACGACCCTCTTGGCGACGAGACATTTCCTCAACTACGCAGCCTGCAACCCGAACGCCACCATAATCTACAGAGCCAGTGACATGATACTCCGAGTGGATAGCGATGCGGCGTACCTAGTATGCCCAGGGGCCAAGAGCCGAGCAGGGGGATATCACTATCTGGGCGATATGATGGGAAGCACTTTCAATGGGCCCATTCTCGTATTGGCAAAAATAATCAAGAATGTGATGGCATCCGCGGCCGAAGCCGAGGTAGCATCTTTATTCTTGAACGCAAGAGAGGCAATACCAGTCAGGCAGTGTCTCATCGAACTGGGGCATCCACAACCAGCTACCCCGCTGAAGACCGACAATAACACTGCGGAAGGCATATTAAACGGCACGATCAAACAGAAGAGATCTAAAGCCATTGACATGCGTTTCTATTGGTTAAGAGACAGAGCTGAGCAAGGGCAATTTAATATCTTCTGGGAACCGGGAAAACATAACCTGTCGGATTACCCCACCAAACACCATGCTGGAAGCCACCATAAGAAGGTGAGGCCTATCTATTTGTATGAGACGGACAGTCCAAGGACCATCCAAGGGTGTATTGAATTACTAAGTCAAGCGTGAAGTATACGTATACGCGATACGTAAATCGTGTCACACGTAACGTACAATTTACGTATACGTATTGTTTTACGTAAACGTGATACGTAATACGTATTAATGTTTTACGTAAACGTGATACGTAATACGTATTATTGTTTTACGTAAACGTAATACGTAATACGTATTATGTAATACAAAACAAGACATACGATTCCAAAGTGTTCTAGATCTTTTATCACAAGAAGAGCGCAATAAGTGAAGTTTACATAAGCGCTCGTGAGTATCAAGAAATACTTAAAGCGCTGAGGGTCGAACACACAACGTGAGTATCTATGAGTATCAAACTCCCGATACGTGTATTCCCACACAAAGGAAAGACAAATTAGTAAATGAGAAAACAATATGGTCCAGAAACAATCCGATCATAATCTTATCGATAACTCTTTCCAACATCGTAACAGTAACAGATAAAATATAACAAATAATAACGACGTAGCGATCTTTGGTCCTATTAATTGTTGTTATTATTTACTCTATGTACTACATCTATAGATACTCACCCATTTTCTTAAATTATCGTATCATATATTCAAATAGGATCGTCGACAAGAGCAACGGCAAGAGCAACGGCGAGAGCCACTTTGATCCGTCACAGCGAGAGCGAGAGCGAGAGTAACTGCGAGAGCGATTGTCGACACCAATCGATCCGCAACACCAATCGATCCGCAATTTTTCGATCCGCAACACCAATCGATCCAACAGCAATCGATCCAACAGCAATCGCTCCAACAGCAATTGATCTGGAACACCAATCGATCCAACAGCAATCAATCCGCACCAGCAACACCAGCAATCAATCCGCAACATCAATCGATCAACAGCAATCAATCCAACAGCAATCGATCCGCAACAGCAACACCAATCGATCCGCAACACACAGATCTATCTTCAACACCATCCGCACCGACGTCGTCCGCACCGGCACCTAGCAACCGGGAACGATCGAATAAAAGCAAAGCGGGAACGATCGAATAGAAGCAACCGGTAACGATTGAATAAAAGCAACCGGGAACGATCAACGCAACAGCGGGGAACGATCGAATCAACCGGCAAAATTCTTAGTACCCAAATGCACTAATTAGGTGGTGACACACAAACTATGACAGATAACTCACTTCTGTTTCTTTCATGATTCATCTCATCCATAACAGGAACAATATTCATGGTTCAATCACACAAAATATCTGATTTTCTATTTTTTAATTGCAAATTAGTGTGTACTGTCTATGTGGTACTTGCATTACTACTGGTAGTAGTACCTGTACTAGTAGTACTTGTACTGCTTGGCATGTACTTGATGGTCTGTCCTTTTCCCGTTTTTATGGTCTGTCCTTTTTCCTTTTTTATGGTCTGTCCTTTTTCCTTTTTTATGGTCTGTCCTTTTTCCTTTTCATGGTCTGTGCTTTTTCCGTTTTTTTGGTCCGTCCTTTACCCCTTTTTTGTTTTTATGGTCTGTCCCTTATCCGCGGCTGGCATGCGCGCGCGTGCGCGCGCAGGCATAGCCAGAAGAATCAGGTAAAAAGTGTTGTTACTCTAAAAATCGACCGGTAAGGTATTGGATAATTGAAATTTAAAGAGATGTGAGCTCAGAGAGACGCTCTTATTTTACTGTGTATTTTGTACTGTATTGGGGCTCTCTGTATTTTACATGGTAGAGATCTTCCCCGGTTAGTCGTTACCATTCTCGTACCGATACTGTTGTTGCTGCTTCTGTATTAGCGTCGTGTCGGTCTTACTGTATCAGTCATTTGATGGTATTGGTCTTTTACGAGGTTAAGTGTTTCTTATCTGGTGGGGCGTATGCTTGTTCGTAGAGTAGGTAGATAAATGAGGCCCATCCGGAATCGGTATCGATTTTCTTGATTGCAATAAGTAATTTCCTCACGGGGTATCAAGTATATTCCTTTGAATGTACTTATGGGTTCCAAGTGTTTACTTACTGTTCAGGTCTTTGGATATTTCTTGTTTCTAGCCGATTCTCCTTTCTTGTTTGTAGTCCTAAGTGATATCGTTTTACCACTTAGGGATTTTCATGTAGTGGAGGTGCGTTTGATTCTAAGACTCGATCATCGAAGTAATCGTATCTCTGTTGTTACTCCTTGTGAATCGATCCAACACCAATCGATCCAACACTTCCTCATCGATTCGTCTTCGTCCTCCAAATCTTCTATTGCAAATCGATCCAACACCAATTGTCGTCGTCCTCCAAATCTTCTATTGCAAATCGATCCAATACCAAGAATCGATCCGGAACACCAATCGTTCCGGAACACCAATCGATCCAAAACACCAATCAATCCACAACACCAATCGATCCACAACACGAATCGATCTGCAACACCAATCAATCCAACACCAATCGATCCAACACCAATTGATCTGCAAAACGAATCAATCTGCAAAACGAATCGATCCAACACCAATCGATCCAACACCAATCGATCCAACACCATTCCACGGAATCGACAACTGCAATTGATTGGTCTTCCATTCCATCGGCATCGGCAACAGCAATTGATTCGTCTTCCACTCCACCGGCATCGGGATTGAACCAACTGCAACTGGGAACCATCCAACCGCAAAGAGAACGATCGAACTCCTCCACCGGCGCTCCACCGGCGTCTGCACCGGCATCCGCATCGTCGAACGATCGAAGCAACCGGGAACCTCGCAACAGCAGCAACCGGGAACCATCGAACCGCAACCGGGAAGCAACCGGGAACCATCGCAGCAACCGGGAAGCAACCGGGAACCATCAAAGCAACCGGGAACCATCGAAGCAACCGGAAACCATCGAAGCAACCGGGAACCATCGAATAGAAGCAACTGGGACAATCGAAGCAATCACAACCGGGAACGATCTAAACAACCGGGTGAAAAGAATTCACCGTGTAACGCGTACTGTACGAAAAGTCATAAGGGCAAATAACCTTATTCGTAAGGTTATTTAACTTGAGTGAATAATCGTCGGCGTTTCCATGTGGTTTGTCTCTTTACCAAATTTCCCCATCAGCTCACTCTTCGAAGAATTAACAACTCTAAAACACTATCATGCCCTAAAACCTATCTACAACCTAGTACTAATTCTACGTAATAAGGTACAAATACAGATCTTTACAAATGAGAAATATCACGGTGAATTACACGGTAACGATACAAAGAAAGACCGATCGAAGATGATTTTCGTGTGTTTCGTGTCTTAAGATTACATGTGTTTTGTATGGTAAAATTACACGATGACGACGAGTAATTAACCTGTCGGTCGGCAAAGACGATCGAACCGTAATGATCTTGCTCACTAAATCAATCGATCGTAAGACCGATTGCATTTGTTTGTTTGTTACGACACACTTTTTATAGTTTATCAGACCCACAGCACTCTACGAGCTGTGGAGGACCGAACGGCGTTTCACCGAGAAACGCAGTTGAGCTCGAAGACCAGACTAATCCGGATTAGCCTGATCAGCTACCGGCATCAACCCTCAAGGATGTAAAAGGGGCAGTTGCTTGTGGAGCCCTGGAATAGACCAACGCCAGGGCGGTCTCCCTGAAAGAAGAGACCAAAGAACCGAACCAAGGTGGTGGCTCCACCGGGTTTCGAGATCCAGCAAAACAAGCAAGGGAAAAGAAACTGGACGATTCAGCTGAACGAGTCGCCCAGGTTGGCATCAGTTGAAAGGAATCAATATCAAAGAACACTGATCTTTCACTGAAAACAAGAATGACGCGAGCGAAAAGATTGAGCCAGAAGTATTCTGTGGTGAAACAGAATGGAAGAAACGAATTGCGAACATCTGCTTGCAAGAAGGAACAGATTGCGAAGAGCATCTGCCCGCGAGAACGAAAACGAAAATCAAAAGATATGAGAACACCAAATCGCGAAAGACCAAATCGCGAAAGATCGTCGAGAACACTAAAAGGAGAACACTAAATTCTCAGTAAACAATCTTTCAACCTTTCACCACAGAAATACAGGATGAGCAAAATCCCGAGAAAGGATAGGAAAGCCCACAATCTTGATTTGCAACAAAAGCAAAAGCTCACACAAAACTAACCGGAACGAAAACTCGATCCGAATAGTTAGAAAGTATAAAGAAAACCGGAACGAAAATTCGATCCGGATAAATACAATACAAATCACTCGGCAGTCACAAACGATTAATACCCATCTCTCACATCCAACCCTCGATTCTTACACTCTTCCACCACATACCACCATCGATTGAATATTCAATATTCCATCGAATATCATCTATCGAATACTCCGAACAATCCGAAAACTCTCTTCAAAGTGACCATCCGACCATTAGAATACACAATTCACCACCATGGTACGAACTAGAGCGGACGGCGACATGGAAGAAACAAAAATGGAAGTGGATGAGGACGATTCACAGAATTCTAATGAAAACAATGGAAGAGGTATGCAAGAAAAGGAAGATTTGGAAGATAAAATCATGGAAGTCATGGAAAGGGCCTTTGGGGACCCAGAAACAAACTCAACCATGAAGAGAATCATCGACCAAGAAATAAAGAAGAGAGTCAGGGCAATGAGAGATGCAGAAAGAAGGGGTGTGAATCCAGATGACGCGGATAGTGAAAATGATGAGGACGGACGAAATGATGCTGACCAAAATGCAGAGAACGCAAGAGCTGAACGACTGGGAAGAAGGTCATCCCAACCCAGGATAAAAATCAGGGGATTCAACAATGGTAGATTTCTGAACCCAGAACAGCTTGCTTTCAGGAGCAGCCTAATGGATTTTGGTATCAACTATGAATCAGCTGAAGAAATTATGAGGGGAGGGATGTCTAATATTCAAGAAATTACAGACCTCAACAAGGAAAGCATTAAATCGTTCATGCATGGATTGAAATCTATCAGTCCGGACTGTCCTAATCCAAAAAGTATCCACTATGGTAACAGGCTATCATCGAGGCTCCTAACTTGGGCAAATTGGGCCCGGTATCAACCATTGATTGGAGTCAAGCCAAGGGCTATCGACTGGAAAGCAAACCCAAACAACCTGGAACTGCAGCAATTCAGAATCAAGATGATGGAATCAAGTGTGAAATCACAGGAAAAGGCAACTCCACCGGAGCTGAAGGATCTCACAAAATTCAGGGAATGGGAGGAAGGCTTCCGACAAAACCTGAGATACAGATTCAACTCTGAGGGATTCCCAATCTTGTATGTCATAAGACCCCAAGAAAAAGAAGAAGTTACTGATGAAGCCAGGGCTGGAACAGTTGGGCAAAGTACAACAGATACTTATCCAACTTGGAGTGATTACAATGAAAGATGTGGCGTCCTGTCAGGTCACCAGTACGACGAGGACAACAACGTCGTCTGGAGGTTGCTGTGTGATGCAACAAGAAAAGGTCCTGGTTGGGAATATGTGGCACATTTCCAAAACACCGCGCTGAACTCAGGAAATGCAAGAAACGCTTTCATTTCTCTCATGCAACATGCTTACACTGATACCAATATTACTATGGTTCTGAATAAGACATACCAGGATATGAAAGATTCACACTACACTGGAGATTCCAAGGGTTATGACTGGAACAAGCACAAGCGAAATTGGACTGCTTTTCATGGAACAATTCTGAGATTTGAAAAGAATCATAACGAAAGAAGATTTGTCTGGGATTTTATCAATTCAATCAGTGATGAGCGACTTGATGCTGCAAAAGCAGATGCAATTGATGAGAGCAAAGACTATCGTGACAACTTCAATGAATGTTTGATTCTATTCACCAATCGTCTTGGATTGAAAAAGCTTGCAACCGGGAAGAGTAAAAGAGGTTCCAGAAGTTTGTATTCTATGGGCACAACCAGCAACAAAAAGCAAAAGACAACTGGAACTTTTACAGGAAAAGTTGAGTGCAAGCCTTACCCAACAGGTGTTTATAAAACAATGTCAAAAGAACAGCGCCAGGAGCTTTACCAGATGAGACAGGCTAAAAAAGAAAAGAAATCTCAAGGCTGCTGAGACTAAAAAGAAAGAAACTGAAAATGAAGGCGCGGGTGACAGTTTTGGATCAAAATCTAAGAAATGACATAATAACCGGACACTATCACTAGAACACAAATTGTTAAAAATGGTGAGCCGGTCATTATACCAGATGAATGTCCCTGTAGGTTTTGATGATGGGGAAAATGAAGAAGGATATTGTGAGTTAGACTCACATGCAGATACTACCGCAGCAGGAAGCAATATGGTATTGCTGAATCCTGACCAAATCACAACACACGTTGATGTTGCACCTTTTTCTGAAGAATACAAGCCCATCAAGAAAATCCCCATTGGAAGCTGTGCGACTGCATGGACGAATCCAACATCAGGCCAAGTATATATCATAGTGTTCCATCAAGCACTGTACTTTGGGGACAAATTGAAAAACAGCTTGATATGCCCAAATCAAGTGAGGGACTGCAATTTCAACTCTGTTGAAGAGACACCTCGCCAATTTGATCCAAGATCAAAGCATGGAATTACAATTCAAACTCCACTGGAGGATGATGATCCGAAGAAAGTTTTTATCAAACTGAGTATGAGAAACGTGATCTCATATTTCCCCACAAGAAAGCCCACAAGAATTGAACTTGACGAATGTCAACATTTGATAGCAACAAATGATACCCCCTGGGATCCACATTCACTGAAGTTCAGGATGGCCGAGCTAGCCATTGACAATGGAGATCCAATTTCAGGGGACCAATTCAGCCTTCAAGCTATGTCAACCGAAGAGGACCAAGCAATGGAGGAAAGTTCTGTTGTAACAGAACCTGCTAGTAATGTTACAAATAAACTTCCCAAGACCAGCTTAGGAAAAGAACGGCATCCAAGTGTCATGCAGCAATGCAAACTGATGAGGGTTCATCAAGTATCCACAAGGAGAATGCTAACTGAATGCCAGATTGCAACAGATGGAAATATTGCTCATCGGATTTCTTCAGTAAGGAATATTTCAAGCGCGCGAAGGGTAGACCAATTTTTGTTTGATGATACAGAATTTGACTTTATGGAAGCTCCTGAAGCAGAATCAAAACAGGCCCCTAGCTTGCAAGAAATGGACAATACACTAGAAAGGAGGTCTCTTGACAGAAGAAATCAATGGGGGCCATCAGTGATAACAATTGAAGGTCCAAACAAGGTTGACTGTGAACGCTTAGCCAAAACTTGGAATATTAGTTTTAAGAAAGCTGAGCAGACATTGAAAGTCACAACACAGAAGGCACTCAGGAATTTGCAATCACCATTGATGAAGCGGCTGCCTACTCAGCGCTTCAGAAACAAGAGAGTCGCACAAGGAACCTGGTACACTGATACATGGCATGCAAGAACCACGAGTATTATGAGGCAAGAAAAATGTGCACAGATCTTTACAAATGGAAATGGGTTTGAAGTATTTATACCAATACAGGACAAATCACAAGCCCACCAAGGACTGAAGACATTTATTCATGAAATTGGAATTCCAGAGCATTTGATTTCTGATGGTGCACCAGAACAAGGATCCCCAAGAACCTACAAAACACACTGGAATTCAATTGTAAAGCGCAACCATATCCATCAGACATTTATCCAGCCACATTGCCCATTCCAAAATCGAGCAGAACAAGCGATTGGCCATCTTGGTAGTGCAATCACAACCAAGTCTGCAAAGAAGAAGTCACCGAGAAGATTATGGTCATTTTGTGGTGAACTATGTGCTAATATCAGGCAGCGAACAGCCTCCAACAACCCTTCTTCAATGGGGAGAACCCCATTTGAATTGGTCCATGGCTATAGACCGGATATTACATTATATACTTCATCAGAATGGTATGATTTTGTGTTTTATTATGAAAAAGGTGATTCTTCCACCCGAGGTGTTGAAAGGCTGGCGCGATGGTTGGGTCCCTGTGGAAATAGGGTAGGTGGGGGGGATTGTTTTTGGCTACTGCCCGAGTCGGCAATACCAATATCTACAAATTCAATAAGACCCGTCGAGGAATTTGAATGGCGGGACAGAGATATCCTCAGAAGAATGGAAGCCATTGACAAATCAATTGAATCCAAGATTGGAGATGAAGTCAAGGACAGCGCATCATTCTTCCAGGAAAACTACCCAGAGCCCCAAATAGAGCTATTTGAGAATCAACCAGTAAGAACACCGGATATGAAACTTGAAATGGCTGAGCCAGAAGCATCGGTAGAAGATGTTGATGAACCAGATGAATATCTGGGAAATGAAGTGATCATTGAAAGAGGTGATGAAAGACTCAGGTGCGTTGTCAAGGACAGGGTTCGCGACTTACAAAACAGACCAATAGGAATCAGAAATGAGAATCCCATACTAGACACGAGGCTGTATAAATTGCAACTACCTGATGGCACCATGGAGGAATACACGGCAAATATTGTTGCAGAAAGCCTATACAGCTCTGTTGATGATGACGGGAGGATGTTCACTCTACTAGATGAGCTCATTGACCACGAATGCGACAACACTGCACTAACCGATGATGAAGCCACGACCATAGCAAAAAATGGCAGGAAAACCCATAAGCCGACAACTAGGGGTTGGAGAATTCTTGCCAGTTGGAAGGATGGCACTGAATCATGGTGTAAGTTAAGTGATGTGAAAGAATCATTTCCAGTGCAATTAGCCGAGTATGCAGTTAACAATAATCTTGAAAAAACACCAGCTTTTAGATGGTGGGTGCACAAAATTTTGAGGAGGAAGGATTGGATCCTTAAAGCGGCCAAAACAGCAAAGTATTGGTTGAAGACTCACAAATATGGAGTTGAATTGCCACATTCAATCAAACAAGCACTGGCTATTGATAAGAAAACAGGGACCGACCACTGGGAAAGAGCAATTCATAAGGAAATGACAAATAATATGGCAGCGTTTGAATTTTCTGATGATGATGTTATTCCAGTTGGCCACAAACAGATAACAACCCACATGATTTTTGACATCAAGCTTGGATCCCTAACAAGGAAGGCCAGGTTGGTAGGGGACGGACACAAAGTCCCTGCAGTGGCCAAAGAAAATACTTATTCATCGGTTCCCAGTCGAGACTCAGTAAGAATATTCTTTCTGCTGGCAGCGCTGAATGATTTGAAGGTTCTCTCAGCTGATATTCAAAATGCATATTTGACAGCCCCGATTAAAGAGAAATACTTCCTAAAAGCGAGAGAAGAAGATGGTTTTCCACCTCACCTTGCAGGAAGACCTTGCAAGATTGTCCGCGCATTGTATGGACTGCCGGTTGCTGGTGCATCTTTCAGGTCATACCTCACCCAGCATTTGAGAGATCTTGGATATTCACCTTGCAAGGCAGATCCGGATGTGCACTTAAGGATTGAAACCAGGAAAGATGGATCCAGATACTGGGCAATGCTCATTGCATACATAGATGATATCCTATGTTCTGGCGAAGATCCAAAGTTCCAGCTTGAAAACATTGAAAGAAAGTTCAAATTGAAGGATGATACAATTGAAGAGCCAACTCTGTATTTGGGAGCTGATATTGGGAAATTCTACTTTGAAGGTGATTCAAAGCCAAGATGGTCATTATCAAGCACTAAGTACACAGCCAAAGCTGTTGCAGCAGTCGAACAAGAGTTAGGAACTGAAAAATATGGCTACAAGTATCTACCAAAATCAGCATCCAGTCCACTGTCACATGATTATCGACCGGAAATTGATATATCAGAAGAATTGAATCCTGAATTGCAAAATTACTATCAAGGTTTAATTGGAGTTCTCATATAAAAAGTGTGTCGTAACAAACAAACAAATGCAATCGGTCCTACGATCGATTGATTTAGTGAGTAAGATCATTGTTACAGTTCATTCGGCCTTAGCGGACGACAGGTTAATTACTCATCGTATCGCCGAATCATCGTGTCGATTATACGGCATATTACCGTGTAATTCTTAGCACACAAAACACATGCAAACCACCTTCAATCGGTCTTTCGTGTTACCGTATAATTCACCGTGATATTCTCATTGGAATATCACAGTATTTGTACCTTATTGTGTAGAATTAGTACTAGGTTGTACATAGATTTTAGGGCATGATAGTGTTTTAGAGTTGTTAATTCTTCGAAGAGTGAGCTGATGGGGAAATTTGGTAAAGAGACAAACCACATGGAAACGCCGACGATTATTCACTCAAGTTAAATAACCTTACGAATAAGGTTATTTGCCCTTATGACTTTTCGTACAGTACGCGTTACACGGTGAATTCTTTTCAGTCCCCTTCAGTCATAAATCCTCCAACCGTTAAGCGGCTGGATTCTATGGCTTAATATGTTCATCGTGAGTTGAATACCAAACTGTATCCAGTCTACCATCAGAGGCCCTATCAAAAAGAAATGGGGTGGCGTTTTGCCTTTCATTCTGGCTCGCGTCATGGCATTTTGCCCTGATCCTTGCCAGTTTGATATATTGTATTCATGGATCAAATTATCCATTTTCGAAATGCTCATTGCAGATCGATTTGTTTCCATGATCGAACTTAAATCAACTTGTTGCTTCGGTCGAACGATTGATCGAACGTTCCATTGAACGATTGATTTTTACTTTACCACATGCAACGAGAACAATGTTCTCTGAAAACAGCGCCACTCATTAGCTTTGTAAACAAATCAGCAATATTTGTTGAACCTGGTTCCTTTGCAACTCTGATAATTCCTGCTGCAATAGATTCACGCGCTTTGTGGTATGCAATGCTGTTGTGCTTCTTCTTACATGGGCTTTCAGGTCGTGTAACATTTGTGACAACTGAATCATTATCACAATACACATTTGTGCTCCCATCAATTGGAACACCCATCATTCTCAACTTGTACCTTAGACCTTCAACCAATTCGATTGCAATTTTCAAAGCAATGATTTCAGATCCAAAAGTTGATGTCTCAACTGTTGTTTGTCTTTTGGAAAACCAAATGATCGGTGCATTATTAATGAAGATAATAACACCAGTATGAGATCTCCTTGTTGCCTTGCATCCGGCATGATCAGCATCGACAAAACAGCTCATCGTCACATGTTTTCCCAAAGCTTCAGGCATATCTGTTGGTATGACTTCAGCGGCACCAGGATAAAATTCAGACCAGTCACATTTTTGAAATTTGCTTTCATCAACACTTGGTACAGTATCATCAAAAACCAGTTTTGACCTGTTGTATTTTTTCAAATATGCAAATATATGAAACAACTGATTCAAATGCCCGATCCTTGCCTGTGCCAAATACCTTGACATCAGTGATACTGGCATTACTATGTCAAGTCTTCCTAGTTCACAAATCCACCTGAGAACTCCAATTAAACCTTGATAGTAATTTTGCAATTCAGGGTTCAATTCTTCTGATATATCAATTTCCGGTCGGTAATCATGTGACAGTGGACTAGATGCTGATTTTGGTAGATACTTGTAGCCATATTTTTCAGTTCCTAACTCTTGTTCGACTGCTGCAACAGCTTTCGCTGTGTACTTAGTGCTTGATAATGACCATCTTGGCTTTGAATCACCTTCAAAGTAGAATTTCCCAATATCAGCTCCCAAATATAGAGTTGGCTCTTCAATCGTATCATCCTTCAATTTGAACTTTCGTTCAATGTTTTCAAGCTGGAACTTTGGATCTTCGCCAGAACATAGGATATCATCTACATATGCAATGAGCATTGCCCAGTATCTGGATCCATCTTTCCTGGTTTCAATTCTTAAGTGCACATCCGGATCTGCCTTGCACGGTGAATATCCAAGATCTCTCAAATGCTGGGTGAGGTATGACCTGAAAGATGCACCAGCAACCGGCAGTCCATACAATGCGCGGACAATCTTGCAAGGCCTTCCTGCAAGGTGAGGTGGAAAACCATCTTCTTCTCTCGCTTTTAGGAAGTATTTCTCTTTAATCAGGGCTGTCAAATATGCATTTTGAATATCAGCTGAGAGAACCTTCAAATTATTCAGTGCTGCCAGCAGGAAGAATATTCTTACTGAGTCTCGACTGGGAACAGATGAATAAGTATTCTCTTTTGCCACCGCGGGGACTTTATGACCGTCCCCTACCAACCTAGCCTTCCTTGTTAGGGATCCAAGCTTGATGTCAAAGATCATGTGGGTTGTTATCTGCTTATGGCCAACTGGAATAACATCATCATCAGAAAATTCAAACGCTCCCATATTATTTGTCATTTCCTTATGAATTGCTCTTTCCCAGTGGTCAGTCCCTGTTTTCTTATCAATAGCCAGCGCTTGTTTGATTGAATGTGGCAATTCAACTCCATATTTGTGAGTCTTCAACCAATACTTTGCTGTTTTGGCCGCTTTAAGGATTCGATCCTTCCTCCTCAAAATTTTGTGCACCCACCATCTGAAAGCTGGTGATTTTTCAAGGTTATTGTTAACTGCATACTCGGCTAATTGCACTGGAAATGATTCTTTCACATCACTTAACTTACACCACGATTCAGTGCCATCTTTCCAACTGGCAAGAATTCTCCAACCCCTAGTTGTCGGCTTATGGGTTTTCCTGCCATTTTTTCCTATGGTCGTGGCTTCATCATCGGTTAGTGCAGTGTTGTCGCATTCGTGGTCAATGAGCTCATCTAGTAGAGTGAACATCCTCCCGTCATCATCAACAGAGCTGTATAGGCTTTCTGCAACAATATTTGCCGTGTATTCCTCCATGGTGCCATCAGGTAGTTGCAATTTATACAGCCTCGTGTCTAGTATGGGATTCTCATTTCTGATTCCTATTGGTCTGTTTTGCAAGTCGCGAACCCTGTCCTTGACAACGCACCTGAGTCTTTCATCACCTCTTTCAATGATCACTTCATTTCCCAGATATTCATCTGGTTCATCAACATCTTCTACCGATGCTTCTGGCTCAGCCATTTCAAGTTTCATATCCGGTGTTCTTACTGGTTGATTCTCAAATAGCTCTATTTGGGGCTCTGGGTAGTTTTCCTGGAAGAATGATGCGCTGTCCTTGACTTCATCTCCAATCTTGGATTCAATTGATTTGTCAATGGCTTCCATTCTTCTGAGGATATCTCTGTCCCGCCATTCAAATTCCTTGACGGGTCTTATTGAATTTGTAGATATTGGTATTGCTGATTCGGTCAGGAGCCAAAAACAATCCCCCCCACCTACCCTATTCCCACAGGGACCCAACCATCGCGCCAACCTTTCGACGCCTCGGGTGGAAGAATCGCCTTTATCATAATAAAACACAAAATCATACCATTCTGATGAAGTGTATAATGTAATATCGGGCCTATAGCCATGGACCAATTCAAATGGAGTTCGCCCCATTGAAGAAGGGTTGTTTGATGCTGTTCTCTGCCTTATGTTTGCACATAGTTCACCACAAAATGACCATAATCGTCTCGGTGACTTCTTCTTTGCAGACTTGGTTGTGATTGCGCTACCAAGATGACCAATTGCTTGTTCTGCTCGATTTTGGAATGGGCAATGTGGCTGGATGAATGTCTGATGGATATGGTTGCGCTTTACAATTGAATTCCAGTGTGTTTTGTAGGTTCTTGGGGATCCTTGTTCTGGCGCACCATCAGAAATCAAATGCTCTGGAATTCCAATTTCATGAATAAATGTCTTCAATCCTTGGTGGGCTTGTGATTTGTCCTGTATTGGTATAAATACTTCAAACCCATTTCCATTTGTAAAGATCTGTGCACATTTTTCTTGCCTCATAATACTCGTGGTTCTTGCATGCCAGGTATCAGTGTACCAGGTTCCTTGTGCGACTCTCTTGTTCCTGAAGCGCTGAGTAGGCAGCCGCTTCATCAATGGTGATTGCAAATTCCTGAGTGCCTTCTGTGTTGTGACTTTCAATGTCTGCTCAGCTTTCTTAAAACTAATGTTCCAAGTTTTGGCTAAGCGTTCACAGTCAACCTTGTTTGGACCTTCAATTGTTATCACTGATGGCCCCCATTGATTTCTTCTGTCAAGAGACCTCCTTTCGAGTGTATTGTCAATTTCTTGCAAGCTAGGGGCCTGTTTTGATTCTGCTTCAGGAGCTTCCATAAAGTCAAATTCTGTATCATCAAACAAAAATTGGTCTACCCTTCGCGCGCTTGAAATATTCCTTACTGAAGAAATCCGATGAGCAATATTTCCATCTGTTGCAATCTGGCATTCAGTTAGCATTCTCCTTGTGGATACTTGATGAACCCTCATCAGTTTGCATTGCTGCATGACACTTGGATGCCGTTCTTTTCCTAAGCTGGTCTTGGGAAGTTTATTTGTAACATTACTAGCAGGTTCTGTTACAACAGAACTTTCCTCCATTGCTTGGTCCTCTTCGGTTGACATAGCTTGAAGGCTGAATTGGTCCCCTGAAATTGGATCTCCATTGTCAATGGCTAGCTCGGCCATCCTGAACTTCAGTGAATGTGGATCCCAGGGGGTATCATTTGTTGCTATCAAATGTTGACATCCATCAAGTTCCATTCTTGTGGGGAAATATGAGATCACATTCCTCATACTCAGTTTGATAAAAACTTTCTTCGGATCATCATCCTCCAGTGGAGTTTGAATTGTAATTCCATGCTTTGATCTTGGATCAAATTGGCGAGGTGTCTCTTCAACAGAGTTGAAATTGCAGTCCCTCACTTGATTTGGGCATATCAAGCTGTTTTTCAATTTGTCCCCAAAGTACAGTGCTTGATGGAACACTATGATATATACTTGGCCTGATGTTGGATTCGTCCATGCAGTCGCACAGCTTCCAATGGGGATTTTCTTGATGGGCTTGTATTCTTCAGAAAAAGGTGCAACATCAACGTGTGTTGTGATTTGATCAGGATTCAGTAATACCATATTGCTTCCTGCTGCGGTAGTATCTGCATGGGAGTCTAACTCACAATATCCTTCTTCATTTTCCCCATCATCAAAACCTACAGGGACATTCATCTGGTATAATGACCGGCTCACCATTTTTAACAATTTGTGTTCTAGTGATAGTGTCCGGTTATTATGTCATTTCTTAGATTTTGATCCAAAACTGTCACCCGCGCCTTCATTTTCAGTTTCTTTCTTTTTGGTCTCAGCAGCCTTGAGATTTCTTTTCTTTTTAGCCTGTCTCATCTGGTAAAGCTCCTGGCGCTGTTCTTTTGACATTGTTTTATAAACACTTGTTGGGTAAGGCTTGCACTCAACTTTTCCTGTAAAAGTTCCAGTTGTCTTTTGCTTTTTGTTAGTGGTTGTGCCCATAGAATACAAACTTCTGGAACCTCTTTTACTCTTCCCTGTTGCAAGCTTTTTCAATCCAAGACGATTGGTGAATAGAATCAAACATTCATTGAAGTTGTCACGATAGTCTTTGCTCTCATCAATTGCATCTGCTTTTGCAGCATCAAGTCGCTCATCACTGATTGAATTGATAAAATCCCAGACAAATCTTCTTTCATTATGATTCTTTTCAAATCTCAGGATTGTTCCATGAAAAGCAGTCCAATTTCGTTTGTGCTTGTTCCAGTCATAATTCTTAGAATCTCCAGTGTAGTGTGAATCTTTCATTTCCTGGTATGTCTTGTTCAGAACCATAGTGATATTGGTATCAGTGTAAGCATGTTGCATCAGCGAAATGAAAGCGTTTCTTGCATTTCCTGAGTTCAGCGCGGTGTTTTGGAAATGTGCCACATATTCCCAACCAGGACCCTTTCTTGTTGCATCACACAGCAACCTCCAGACAACATTGTTGTCTTCATCATACTGGGGACCTGACAGGACGCCACATCTTTCATTGTAATCACTCCAAGTTGGATAAGTATCTGTTGTACTTTGCCCGACTGTTCCAGCCCTGGCTTCATCAGTAACTTCTTCCTTTTCTTGGGGTCTTATGACATACAAGATTGGAAATCCCTCAGAGTTGAATCTGTACCTCAGGTTTTGTCGGAAGCCTTCCTCCCATTCCCTGAATTTTGTGAGATCCTTCAGCTCCGGTGGAGTTGCCTTTTCCTGTGATTTCACACTTGATTCCATCATCTTGATTCTGAATTGCTGCAGTTCCAGGTTGTTTGGGTTTGCTTTCCAGTCGATAGCCCTTGGCTTGACTCCAATCAATGGTTGATACCGGGCCCAATTTGCCCAAGTTAGGAGCCTCGATGATAGCCTGTTACCATAGTGGATACTTTTTGGATTAGGACAGTCCGGACTGATAGATTTCAATCCGTGCATGAACGATTTAATGCTTTCCTTGTTGAGGTCTGTAATTTCACGAATATTAGACATCCCTCCCCTCATAATTTCTTCAGCTGATTCATAGTTGATACCAAAATCCATTAGGCTGCTCCTGAAAGCAAGCTGTTCTGGGTTCAGAAATCTACCATTGTTGAATCCCCTGATTTTTATCCTGGGTTGGGATGACCTTCTTCCCAGCCGTTCAGCTCTTGCGTTCTCTGCATTTTGGTCAGCATCGTTTCCTTCATCCTCATCATTTTCGCTATCCGCGTCATCTGGATTCACACCCTTTCTTTCTGCATCTCTCATTGCCCTGACTCTTTTCTTTATTTCTTGGTCGATGATTCTCTTCATGGTTGAGTTTGATTCTGGGTCCCCAAAGGCCCTTTCCATGACTTCCATGATTTTATCTTCCAAATCTTCCTTTTCTTGCATACCTCTTCCATTGTTTTCATTAGAATTCTGTGAATCGTCATCGTCTGAATCGTCATCGTCATCCACTTCCATTTTTGTTTCTTCCATGTCGCCGTCCGCTCTAGTTCGTACCATGGTGATGAATTGTGTATTCTAATGGTCGGATGGTCACTTTGAAGAGAGTTTTCGGATTATTTGGAGTATTCGATAGATGATATTCGATGGAATATTGAATATTCAATCGATGGTGGTGTGTGGTGGAAGAGTGTAAGAATCGAGGGTTGGTTGTGAGAGATGGGTATTAATTGTTTGTGACTGCCGAGTGATTTGTATTGTATTTATCCGGATCGAATTTTCGTTCCGGTTTTCTTTATACTTTCTGACTATTCGGATCGAGTTTTCGTTCCGGTTAGTTTTGTGTGAGCTTTTGCTTTTGTTGCAAATCAAGATTGTGAGCTTTCCTATCCTTTCTTGGGATTTTGCTCATTCTGTATTTCTGTGGTGAAAGATTGAAAGATTGTTTCCTGAGAATTTAGTGTTCTCCTTTTCATTTTTGGATCTTTCCGATCTTCCCGATCTTCGGGGATTGGTGTTCTCATATCTTTGGATTTTCGTTTTCGTGCGGGCAGATGCTTTTTACAATCTGTTCCTTCCGGGCAGATGCTCTTTGCAATCTGTTCCTTCCAATCTGTTTCACCACAGAATACTTCAGGCTCAATCTTCTGGCTCACTCATTCTTGTTTTCAGTGAAAGATCAGTGTTCTCGAATATTGATTCCTTTCAACTGATGCCAACCTGGGCGGCTCTTTCGACTGAGCCGTCCAGCATCTTTTCCCTTGCTTGTTTTGCTGGATCTCGAAACCCGGTGGAGCCACCACCTTGGTTCGATTCTTTGGTCTCTTCTTTCAGGGAGACCGCCCTGGTGTTGGTCTGTTCCAGGGCTCCACAGGCAACTGCCTCTTTTACATCCTTGAGGGTTGATGCCGGTAGCTGATCAGGCTAATCCGGATTCTTTGTCTTCGAGCTCAACTGCGTTTCGATGGAAACGCCATTCGTCCTCCACAGCTCGTAGAGTGCTGTGGGTCTGATAAACTATAAAAAGTGTGTCGTAACAAACAAACGCAAATGCGATCGGTCCTACGATCGATTGATTTAGTGAGTAAGATCATTGTTACAGTTCATTCGGCCTTAGCGGACGACAGGTTAATTACTCATCGTATCGCCGAATCATCGTGTCGATTATACGGCATATTACCGTGTAATTCTTAGCACACAAAACACATGCAAACCACCTTCAATCGGTCTTTCGTGTTACCGTATAATTCACCGTGATATTCTCATTGGAATATCACAGTATTTGTACCTTATTGTGTAGAATTAGTACTAGGTTGTACATAGATTTTAGGGCATGATAGTGTTTTAGAGTTGTTAATTCTTCGAAGAGTGAGCTGATGGGGAAATTTGGTAAAGAGACAAACCACATGGAAACGCCGACGATTATTCACTCAAGTTAAATAACCTTACGAATAAGGTTATTTGCCCTTATGACTTTTCGTACAGTACGCGTTACACGGTGAATTCTTTTCACTCAGGTGGATTTGTGAATTAGGAAGACTTGACATAGTAATGCCAGTCTCACTGATGTCAAGATATTTGGCACAGGCAAGGATCGGGCATTTGAATCAATTATTTCATATATTTGCATATTTAAAAAAGTACAACAGGTCAAAATTGGTTTTTGATGATACTGTACCAAAAGTTGACGAGAGTAAATTTCAAAAATGTGACTGGTCTGAATTTTATCCTGGTGCCGCTGAAGTCATACCAGCAGATATGCCTGAAGCCTTGGGAAAGCATGTAACAATGAGCTGTTTTGTTGACGCCGACCATGCCGGATGCAAGGCGACGAGAAGGTCTCATACTGGTGTTATTATCTTCATTAATAATGCACTGATCATTTGGTTTTCCAAAAGACAAACAACAGTTGAGACATCAACTTTTGGATCTGAAATCATTGCTTTGAAAATTGCAATCGAATTGGTTGAAGGTCTAAGGTACAAGTTGAGAATGATGGGTGTTCCAATTGATGGGAGCACAAATGTGTATTGTGATAATGATTCAGTTGTCACAAATGTTACACGACCTGAAAGCCCATGTAAGAAGAAGCACAACAGCATTGCATACCACAAAGCGCGTGAATCTATTGCAGCAGGAATTATCAGAGTTGCAAAGGAACCAGGTTCAACAAATATTGCTGATTTGTTTACAAAGCTAATGAGCGGCGCTGTTTTCCGGGAACATTGTTCTCGTTGCATGTGGTAAAGTAAAGAATCAATCATTCGATGGAATGTTCGATCGATTGTTCGATTGAAGTAACAAGTTGATTTTATGTTCGATCTGCAATGAGCATTTCGAAGATGGATAATTTGATCCATGAATACAATATATCAAACTGGCAAGGATCAGGGCAAAATGCCATGATATAAGCCAGAATGAAAGGCAAAACGCCGCCCCATTTCTTTTTGATAGGGCCTCTGATGGTAGACTGGATACAGTTTGGTATTCAACTCACGATGAACATATTAAGCCATAGAATCCAGCCGCTTAACGGTTGGAGGATTTATGACTGAAGGGGACTGAAAAGAATTCACCGTGTAACGCGTACTGTACGAAAAGTCATAAGGGCAAATAACCTTATTCGTAAGGTTATTTAACTTGAGTGAATAATCGTCGGCGTTTCCATGTGGTTTGTCTCTTTACCAAATTTCCCCATCAGCTCACTCTTCGAAGAATTAACAACTCTAAAACACTATCATGCCCTAAAACCTATCTACAACCTAGTACTAATTCTACGTAATAAGGTACAAATACAGATCTTTACAAATGAGAAATATCACGGTGAATTACACGGTAACGATACAAAGAAAGACCGATCGAAGATGATTTTCGTGTGTTTCGTGTCTTAAGATTACATGTGTTTTGTATGGTAAAATTACACGATGACGACGAGTAATTAACCTGTCGGTCGGCAAAGACGATCGAACCGTAATGATCTTGCTCACTAAATCAATCGATCGTAAGACCGATTGCATTTGTTTGTTTGTTACGACACACTTTTTATACGGGAACCTCGCAACAGCGGCAAGCGCTCCACCCAAATCGCAACAACAATGGGATTCAAAATATCACCAGAGAAAATTTCAGCAAGAGCCAAAAAACAAAGAGAAAAGAGACGGAAGTCAACAGAAAATGTCTTCAAATTTTCTTAAGGTTGCTGCACCGGTTTCAACTAGCCACGCAACTTATGCAAAGTTGTCTCTGATAAAACCAAGGAAGAAGAAAAGGAATAGGCGTTCAACTTGCAAAGATGTCGTCCGTACAATAGCGCTGAAAAATATATCCAGTACCGCTGCCGTGGCAGGTAAATACATGGAGATAGATTGGGGTGGCAAGACAGGAGGAAAGAAGAAGTATCGACCGGAACAGGCATTGTCCATCGGAAACTTCAATACATTGGATAGTACGGAAGATAAGCATATTCTTGCATTTGACGATTCTGAACCATCGTTGCGAATTTTTGCCAAAGTTTCACGCCATTTTGCGTTACGACACCTCACTTCCAAGCATAATGTCGAATTGTTGAGACAGTTTGCTCCTGCCATTGTTGGAGCAAAACCAACCGTTGGAAGAGGGGTGAAGCGTGGCAGTATAAATGATGATTATGCTATCATTGGAATTCGACCAGAAAGATTGGATTCAAATATTGGTGAGTATGTTTTCAAAAGTCATGTTGATCCCAGCATCAAACTAGAGCTAGAAGAGACAACATGAAAAGAATTCACCGTGTAACGCGTACTGTACGAAAAGTCATAAGGGCAAATAACCTTATTCGTAAGGTTATTTAACTTGAGTGAATAATCGTCGGCGTTTCCATGTGGTTTGTCTCTTTACCAAATTTCCCCATCAGCTCACTCTTCGAAGAATTAACAACTCTAAAACACTATCATGCCCTAAAATCTATGTACAACCTAGTACTAATTCTACACAATAAGGTACAAATACTGTGATATTCCAATGAGAATATCACGGTGAATTATACGGTAACACGAAAGACCGATTGAAGGTGGTTTGCATGTGTTTTGTGTGCTAAGAATTACACGGTAATATGCCGTATAATCGACACGATGATTCGGCGATACGATGAGTAATTAACCTGTCGTCCGCTAAGGCCGAATGAACTGTAACAATGATCTTACTCACTAAATCAATCGATCGTAGGACCGATCGCATTTGCGTTTGTTTGTTACGACACACTTTTTATAGTTTATCAGACCCACAGCACTCTACGAGCTGTGGAGGACGAATGGCGTTTCCATCGAAACGCAGTTGAGCTCGAAGACAAAGAATCCGGATTAGCCTGATCAGCTACCGGCATCAACCCTCAAGGATGTAAAAGAGGCAGTTGCCTGTGGAGCCCTGGAACAGACCAACACCAGGGCGGTCTCCCTGAAAGAAGAGACCAAAGAATCGAACCAAGGTGGTGGCTCCACCGGGTTTCGAGATCCAGCAAAACAAGCAAGGGAAAAGATGCTGGACGGCTCAGTCGAAAGAGCCGCCCAGGTTGGCATCAGTTGAAAGGAATCAATATTCGAGAACACTGATCTTTCACTGAAAACAAGAATGAGTGAGCCAGAAGATTGAGCCTGAAGTATTCTGTGGTGAAACAGATTGGAAGGAACAGATTGCAAAGAGCATCTGCCCAGAAGGAACAGATTGTAAAAAGCATCTGCCCGCACGAAAACGAAAATCCAAAGATATGAGAACACCAATCCCCGAAGATCGGGAAGATCGGAAAGATCCAAAAATGAAAAGGAGAACACTAAATTCTCAGGAAACAATCTTTCAATCTTTCACCACAGAAATACAGAATGAGCAAAATCCCAAGAAAGGATAGGAAAGCTCACAATCTTGATTTGCAACAAAAGCAAAAGCTCACACAAAACTAACCGGAACGAAAACTCGATCCGAATAGTCAGAAAGTATAAAGAAAACCGGAACAAAAATTCGATCCGGATAAATACAATACAAATCACTCGGCAGTCACAAACAATTAATACCCATCTCTCACAACCAACCCTCGATTCTTACACTCTTCCACCACATACCACCATCGATTGAATATTCAATATTCCATCGAATATCATCTATCGAATACTCCAAATAATCCGAAAACTCTCTTCAAAGTGACCATCCGACCATTAGAATACACAATTCATCACCATGGTACGAACTAGAGCGGACGGCGACATGGAAGAAACAAAAATGGAAGTGGATGACGATGACGATTCAGACGATGACGATTCACAGAATTCTAATGAAAACAATGGAAGAGGTATGCAAGAAAAGGAAGATTTGGAAGATAAAATCATGGAAGTCATGGAAAGGGCCTTTGGGGACCCAGAATCAAACTCAACCATGAAGAGAATCATCGACCAAGAAATAAAGAAAAGAGTCAGGGCAATGAGAGATGCAGAAAGAAAGGGTGTGAATCCAGATGACGCGGATAGCGAAAATGATGAGGATGAAGGAAACGATGCTGACCAAAATGCAGAGAACGCAAGAGCTGAACGGCTGGGAAGAAGGTCATCCCAACCCAGGATAAAAATCAGGGGATTCAACAATGGTAGATTTCTGAACCCAGAACAGCTTGCTTTCAGGAGCAGCCTAATGGATTTTGGTATCAACTATGAATCAGCTGAAGAAATTATGAGGGGAGGGATGTCTAATATTCAAGAAATTACAGACCTCAACAAGGAAAGCATTAAATCGTTCATGCACGGATTGAAATCTATCAGTCCGGACTGTCCTAATCCAAAAAGTATCCACTATGGTAACAGGCTATCATCGAGGCTCCTAACTTGGGCAAATTGGGCCCGGTATCAACCATTGATTGGAGTCAAGCCAAGGGCTATCGACTGGAAAGCAAACCCAAACAACCTGGAACTGCAGCAATTCAGAATCAAGATGATGGAATCAAGTGTGAAATCACAGGAAAAGGCAACTCCACCGGAGCTGAAGGATCTCACAAAATTCAGGGAATGGGAGGAAGGCTTCCGACAAAACCTGAGGTACAGATTCAACTCTGAGGGATTTCCAATCTTGTATGTCATAAGACCCCAAGAAAAGGAAGAAGTTACTGATGAAGCCAGGGCTGGAACAGTCGGGCAAAGTACAACAGATACTTATCCAACTTGGAGTGATTACAATGAAAGATGTGGCGTCCTGTCAGGTCCCCAGTATGATGAAGACAACAATGTTGTCTGGAGGTTGCTGTGTGATGCAACAAGAAAGGGTCCTGGTTGGGAATATGTGGCACATTTCCAAAACACCGCGCTGAACTCAGGAAATGCAAGAAACGCTTTCATTTCGCTGATGCAACATGCTTACACTGATACCAATATCACTATGGTTCTAAACAAGACATACCAGGAAATGAAAGATTCACACTACACTGGAGATTCTAAGAATTATGACTGGAACAAGCACAAACGGAACTGGACTGCTTTTCATGGAACAATCCTGAGATTTGAAAAGAATCATAATGAAAGAAGATTTGTCTGGGATTTTATCAATTCAATCAGTGATGAGCGACTTGATGCTGCAAAAGCAGATGCAATTGATGAGAGCAAAGACTATCGTGACAACTTCAATGAATGTTTGATTCTATTCACCAATCGTCTTGGATTGAAAAAGCTTGCAACAGGGAAGAGTAAAAGAGGTTCCAGAAGTTTGTATTCTATGGGCACAACCACTAACAAAAAGCAAAAGACAACTGGGACCTTTACAGGAAAAGTTGAGTGCAAGCCTTACCCAACAAGTGTTTATAAAACAATGTCAAAAGAACAGCGCCAGGAGCTTTACCAGATGAGACAGGCTAAAAAGAAAAGAAATCTCAAGGCTGCTGAGACCAAAAAGAAAGAAACTGAAAATGAAGGCGCGGGTGACAGTTTTGGATCAAAATCTAAGAAATGACATAATAACCGGACACTATCACTAGAACACAAATTGTTAAAAATGGTGAGCCGGTCATTATACCAGATGAATGTCCCTGTAGGTTTTGATGATGGGGAAAATGAAGAAGGATATTGTGAGTTAGACTCCCATGCAGATACTACCGCAGCAGGAAGCAATATGGTATTACTGAATCCTGATCAAATCACAACACACGTTGATGTTGCACCTTTTTCTGAAGAATACAAGCCCATCAAGAAAATCCCCATTGGAAGCTGTGCGACTGCATGGACGAATCCAACATCAGGCCAAGTATATATCATAGTGTTCCATCAAGCACTGTACTTTGGGGACAAATTGAAAAACAGCTTGATATGCCCAAATCAAGTGAGGGACTGCAATTTCAACTCTGTTGAAGAGACACCTCGCCAATTTGATCCAAGATCAAAGCATGGAATTACAATTCAAACTCCACTGGAGGATGATGATCCGAAGAAAGTTTTTATCAAACTGAGTATGAGGAATGTGATCTCATATTTCCCCAAAAGAAAGCCCACAAGAATGGAACTTGATGGATGTCAACATTTGATAGCAACAAATGATACCCCCTGGGATCCACATTCACTGAAGTTCAGGATGGCCGAGCTAGCCATTGACAATGGAGATCCAATTTCAGGGGACCAATTCAGCCTTCAAGCTATGTCAACCGAAGAGGACCAAGCAATGGAGGAAAGTTCTGTTGTAACAGAACCTGCTAGTAATGTTACAAATAAACTTCCCAAGACCAGCTTAGGAAAAGAACGGCATCCAAGTGTCATGCAGCAATGCAAACTGATGAGGGTTCATCAAGTATCCACAAGGAGAATGCTAACTGAATGCCAGATTGCAACAGATGGAAATATTGCTCATCGGATTTCTTCAGTAAGGAATATTTCAAGCGCGCGAAGGGTAGACCAATTTTTGTTTGATGATACAGAATTTGACTTTATGGAAGCTCCTGAAGCAGAATCAAAACAGGCCCCTAGCTTGCAAGAAATTGACAATACACTCGAAAGGAGGTCTCTTGACAGAAGAAATCAATGGGGGCCATCAGTGATAACAATTGAAGGTCCAAACAAGGTTGACTGTGAACGCTTAGCCAAAACTTGGAACATTAGTTTTAAGAAAGCTGAGCAGACATTGAAAGTCACAACACAGAAGGCACTCAGGAATTTGCAATCACCATTGATGAAGCGGCTGCCTACTCAGCGCTTCAGGAACAAGAGAGTCGCACAAGGAACCTGGTACACTGATACCTGGCATGCAAGAACCACGAGTATTATGAGGCAAGAAAAATGTGCACAGATCTTTACAAATGGAAATGGGTTTGAAGTATTTATACCAATACAGGACAAATCACAAGCCCACCAAGGATTGAAGACATTTATTCATGAAATTGGAATTCCAGAGCATTTGATTTCTGATGGTGCGCCAGAACAAGGATCCCCAAGAACCTACAAAACACACTGGAATTCAATTGTAAAGCGCAACCATATCCATCAGACATTCATCCAGCCACATTGCCCATTCCAAAATCGAGCAGAACAAGCAATTGGTCATCTTGGTAGCGCAATCACAACCAAGTCTGCAAAGAAGAAGTCACCGAGACGATTATGGTCATTTTGTGGTGAACTATGTGCAAACATAAGGCAGAGAACAGCATCAAACAACCCTTCTTCAATGGGGCGAACTCCATTTGAATTGGTCCATGGCTATAGGCCCGATATTACATTATACACTTCATCAGAATGGTATGATTTTGTGTTTTATTATGATAAAGGCGATTCTTCCACCCGAGGCGTCAAAAGGTTGGCGCGATGGTTGGGTCCCTGTGGGAATAGGGTAGGTGGGGGGGATTGTTTTTGGCTCCTGACCGAATCAGCAATACCAATATCTACAAATTCAATAAGACCCGTCAAGGAATTTGAATGGCGGGACAGAGATATCCTCAGAAGAATGGAAGCCATTGACAAATCAATTGAATCCAAGATTGGAGATGAAGTCAAGGACAGCGCATCATTCTTCCAGGAAAACTACCCAGAGCCCCAAATAGAGCTATTTGAGAATCAACCAGTACAAACACCGGATATGAAACTTGAAATGGCTGAGCCAGAAGCACCCGTAGAAGATGTTGATGAACCAGATGAATATCTGGGAAATGAAGTGATCATTGAAAGAGGTGATGAAAGACTCAGGTGCGTTGTCAAGGACAGGGTTCGCGACTTGCAAAACAGACCAATAGGAATCAGAAATGAGAATCCCATACTAGACACGAGGCTGTATAAATTGCAACTACCTGATGGCACCATGGAGGAATACACGGCAAATATTGTTGCAGAAAGCCTATACAGCTCTGTTGATGATGACGGGAGGATGTTCACTCTACTAGATGAGCTCATTGACCATGAATGCGACAACACTGCACTAACTGATGATGAAGCCACGACCATAGGAAAAAATGGCAGGAAAACCCATAAGCCGACAACTAGGGGTTGGAGAATTCTTGCCAGTTGGAAAGATGGCACTGAATCGTGGTGTAAGTTAAGTGATGTGAAAGAATCATTTCCAGTGCAATTAGCCGAGTATGCAGTTAACAATAACCTTGAAAAATCACCAGCTTTCAGATGGTGGGTGCACAAAATTTTGAGGAGGAAGGATCGAATCCTTAAAGCGGCCAAAACAGCAAAGTATTGGTTGAAGACTCACAAATATGGAGTTGAATTGCCACATTCAATCAAACAAGCGCTGGCTATTGATAAGAAAACAGGGACTGACCACTGGGAAAGAGCAATTCATAAGGAAATGACAAATAATATGGGAGCGTTTGAATTTTCTGATGATGATGTTATTCCAGTTGGCCATAAACAGATAACAACCCACATGATTTTTGACATCAAGCTTGGGTCCCTAACAAGGAAGGCCAGATTGGTAGGGGACGGTCACAAAGTCCCTGCAGTGGCCAAAGAAAATACTTATTCATCGGTTCCCAGTCGAGACTCAGTAAGAATATTCTTTCTGCTGGCAGCGCTGAATGATTTGAAGGTTCTCTCAGCTGATATTCAAAATGCATATTTGACAGCCCCGATTAAAGAGAAATACTTCCTAAAAGCGAGAGAAGAAGATGGTTTTCCACCTCACCTTGCAGGAAGACCTTGTAAGATTGTCCGCGCATTGTATGGACTGCCGGTTGCTGGTGCATCTTTCAGGTCATACCTCACCCAGCATTTGAGAGATCTTGGATATTCACCGTGCAAGGCAGATCCGGATGTGCACTTAAGAATTGAAACCAGGAAAGATGGATCCAGATACTGGGCAATGCTCATTGCATATGTAGATGATATCCTATGTTCTGGCGAAGATCCAAAGTTCCAGCTTGAAAACATTGAACGAAAGTTCAAATTGAAGGATGATACGATTGAAGAGCCAACTCTATATTTGGGAGCTGATATTGGGAAATTCTACTTTGAAGGTGATTCAAAGCCAAGATGGTCATTATCAAGCACTAAGTACACAGCGAAAGCTGTTGCAGCAGTCGAACAAGAGTTAGGAACTGAAAAATATGGCTACAAGTATCTACCAAAATCAGCATCTAGTCCACTGTCACATGATTACCGACCGGAAATTGATATATCAGAAGAATTGAACCCTGAATTGCAAAATTACTATCAAGGTTTAATTGGAGTTCTCAGGTGGATTTGTGAACTAGGAAGACTTGACATAGTAATGCCAGTATCACTGATGTCAAGGTATTTGGCACAGGCAAGGATCGGGCATTTGAATCAGTTGTTTCATATATTTGCATATTTGAAAAAATACAACAGGTCAAAACTGGTTTTTGATGATACTGTACCAAGTGTTGATGAAAGTAAATTTCAAAAATGTGACTGGTCTGAATTTTATCCTGGTGCCGCTGAAGTCATACCAACAGATATGCCTGAAGCTTTGGGAAAACATGTGACGATGAGCTGTTTTGTCGATGCTGATCATGCCGGATGCAAGGCAACAAGGAGATCTCATACTGGTGTTATTATCTTCATTAATAATGCACCGATCATTTGGTTTTCCAAAAGACAAACAACAGTTGAGACATCAACTTTTGGATCTGAAATCATTGCTTTGAAAATTGCAATCGAATTGGTTGAAGGTCTAAGGTACAAGTTGAGAATGATGGGTGTTCCAATTGATGGGAGCACAAATGTGTATTGTGATAATGATTCAGTTGTCACAAATGTTACACGACCTGAAAGCCCATGTAAGAAGAAGCACAACAGCATTGCATACCACAAAGCGCGTGAATCTATTGCAGCAGGAATTATCAGAGTTGCAAAGGAACCAGGTTCAACAAATATTGCTGATTTGTTTACAAAGCTAATGAGTGGCGCTGTTTTCAGAGAACATTGTTCTCGTTGCATGTGGTAAGAGATTTAATAAAAGAAAAATCAATCGTTCGATGGAATGTTCGATCGATCGTTCGATCGAAGTAACAAGTTGATTTTATGTTCGATCTGCAATGAGCATTTCGAAAATGGATAATTTGATCCATGAATACAATATATCAAACTGGCAAGGATCAGGGCAAAATGCCATGATATAAGCCAGAATGAAAGGCAAAACGCCGCCCCATTTCTTTTTGATAGGGCCTCTGATGGTAGACTGGATACAGTTTGGTATTCAACTCACGATGAACATATTAAGCCATAGAATCCAGCCGCTTAACGGTTGGAGGATTTATGACTGAAGGGGACTGAAAAGAATTCACCGTGTAACGCGTACTGTACGAAAAGTCATAAGGGCAAATAACCTTATTCGTAAGGTTATTTAACTTGAGTGAATAATCGTCGGCGTTTCCATGTGGTTTGTCTCTTTACCAAATTTCCCCATCAGCTCACTCTTCGAAGAATTAACAACTCTAAAACACTATCATGCCCTAAAATCTATGTACAACCTAGTACTAATTCTACACAATAAGGTACAAATACTGTGATATTCCAATGAGAATATCACGGTGAATTATACGGTAACACGAAAGACCGATTGAAGGTGGTTTGCATGTGTTTTGTGTGCTAAGAATTACACGGTAATATGCCGTATAATCGACACGATGATTCGGCGATACGATGAGTAATTAACCTGTCGTCCGCTAAGGCCGAATGAACTGTAACAATGATCTTACTCACTAAATCAATCGATCGTAGGACCGATTGCATTTGCGTTTGTTTGTTACGACACACTTTTTATAAACAGTTGAAATTGTGAAGCATATGCATCATAGTTTAATTGACGTGGAACCGTTTGTTGAAGAGGAAATGGATGTGTTGTCTCAGATTCTGTCTCGTACAAAGCTATATGCAATTGGGCAGCAGGCATTAGCATTTTCGATAGGTCGCAACTACCATTCTAGATGCCATGTGGACGATGACATGTACTACACTCGTTTGACAGTCATTGCTCCGGCGGAAGTGTCTGCTGACGAGGTTATTTATTATTTTGTCTTCCCCACGTATGGAGTTAAAGTTCCATTGAGGTCGGGAGATACTCTATTGTTCAACCCATTAGTATTACATAGCTGTTCGAATCCAAAATTTGAAGGGTGTTATATTATGAGTGCATACGTATCTCGCAAAACTGTGCTTAGAGCTAACCCTCTATAGTAATATTAAACAATACTTTAAAGTTAGCCCTTACATTAACCCTTGCTACTCAATCGGAACTGCTGTCCAAGCTTTCGCTCTCTGAACTGGATACATAATCACTGGATTCGTTATCATTCAATGCCATCTCAAATGGTTCCAACTGGATGTCGTCCTGTAGTGTGCATGCGTTGTACAAACATTCGTAAGACGGTGGTGTAGCAGCATTTTTGCTTTCAAAAAAATTTAGCCATGAGATCCGATTCAATATCACTAGCCAATCGCAATTGGTAATACAGCCATCAAGTCCTTGCTCTGGAACAACAGCCAGCTCGGAATGGATAGTGTCGACATGAAATAGGTACAGTGAATTCATCAGGCGACCACGTTGGACAAATTCAGAAGCTGTTTTCTTAGGCACATCCTGAAACCGACGAGCCACAGCATACATTCCGCTTGTATCAATTGGATAGCCACCAATACTACTGTATGGCTGCTTCAAACTCTGTACAGTTAAAAAGCATACCAGATGGCACGGTATGAGCTTGGGATTGTTATTTAAATCAAAGTCCAATTTTATCAAACACCAATCCATCCAGACGGGGTTCAGCAGAGAACTAACCGATCTATATGAAGGATGCGAGCAAAATATAAAATTAGACCCACAAGCAACATCGAAACGATTGTGCTCTGTAACTCCACAAATGTGCGAAGGATTCTCCAATAAAGGTAGCACAGAATCACAAACAAAGTCACGTATGTCAGAAGGAAAAAATGGTTTGCTTTTGTTCGTAGAACGAAGCCACTTCATTGTTGATGTTGTCGGCGAAAAATACGGACTGTTGTCGGCATCAAATTCGATCAAAAAGCCGACAAAGCGAAACGACGACCGAGGTGCGATTATTTCGATGCTCTAGTCTTAGAATCAAACGCATCTCCAATGCATGAAAATCCCTATGTGGTAAAAACGATATCACTTAGGACTACAAACAAAAGACAGTAATCGGTTAGAAACAAGACATACCCAAAGACCTGACCAATAAGTGAACACTTGGAATCCATAAGTACATTCAAAAGAATATACTTGATATCCCGTGAGGAAATTACTTATTGCAATCAAGAAAATCAATACCGATTCCAGATGGGCCTCATATCTAGCATATATACCACGAACAAGCATACGCCCCATTGAACAAAGTACTTAACAACATGAATGACCGATACCACCGAATGACCGATACAGTAAGACCGATACGACGCTAATACAGCAACAGCAACAGAAGAATCGGTACAACGGTAAAGAAGACAGTAACAAATAACCGGGGAAGATCTCTACCATGTAAAATACAGAGAGCCCCAATACAGTACGAAATACACAGTAAAGATAAGAGTCTCTCTCAGAGCTCACATCACTTTAAATTTCAATTATCCAATACCTTACGGTCGATTTTTAGAGTCACAACAGGTTATAGAGCCCTTATAACTCACGCGTTGGCGTATACTTTAAGAGCCTATCTCCGCCCGATCAGCACCTCCACTGACCGGTCACAGCCAGAGGACATTGCTGTTGAGCGATAGGCCTTCCCCCCAGCGCAGAGATTGTCGTGAGCCCGCTGTTGAGCGACTCCCTTCCAATCTCCCTCTTTCTCCAATTCTTTCTCCGCGGCACGTTCCTTTCCTTCTCCGCCGAACGTTCCTTTGGTCCTTTCCTTGGTTAATTCTCCGGTCATCGCCGCTTCCACCGCCGACACCGGTTATTTCTTTCCTTTCTTTTTTCCGGTCATCGATCCCTCGATCGTCGGTCTTCTTCCGATCGTCGGTTCTTTCTTTCGGTCCTCCCTCCGGTCCTTTTTCAGCTTTTGTGGTCATTGATCCCCGTCTCCCGGTTAATTCTTTGTCTCCTTCCGGACATTGTTCGTTCCTTCCACAACGACTCCGCTTTACGCCGCCGGTTCCCTTTTTCGTTCTTTGGTTCCTCCACCGAACGCCCCGTGTCGCCGCCACCGTTTGCCCCGTGTCGCCGCCACCGTTTTTTTTCTTCTTCCCCTCCTGCTTGTGAATCAGGGGGTGTATCCACTGTTTCTACACACAGTTCTTTGATAATCCACAAGCAAGCATGGCCGACCTCTTTGATTGGAATGCAATTGAAGGCATTCGCTTCAAATTCAAGGGCAACAGCCCATACGATGAACAATTGAATACCCTATATTCCACTATCCTGGACGATACCGACACAGAAGACTTATTTGTGGAGAGCACCACAACGGACGCTAAGGTGCTAGCCCCCGCTATGATGACCAATCTCCGAGGCAGTGTTGTCAACACTATCACCTATCCTCTTCCTCACTTAACAGAGCTCCAGAAAGGTCACATCACCCAACTACTATCTAGTTGTGCTGTATACTACATTGCACCAAATGGAGACTCCAAGAAAGTGAGAGGTCCTGTCGATTTATAAAAGGCTGCTAAGGAAGCGCCCGCGAACCACGCAGACGCCTCCTCAAAACCATCCATTACCATGGAACTACTAATCACAACTTGGAAGTTTAAACCCACCTGGAAAGCCCAACGCTTTGACAAGGTCTACAAAGGTGCCACACAGGCCGATTCAGATGACGAAGATGCCACACCTCCAAACCCAGCGCCCACCGCAACGGGAACCGACATGCAAGAATTGACCACCCTACTCCAACAATTGGTCAACAACGGCTTTCCAACACCGTAAAATAAAACAGAAATAACTAACTAACTAACTAACTAACCGAACAACGCTTACGACTTTGGTCTTATTAGTTATCGTTAAGTTTATGATCGGATTGTTTCTGGACCATATTGTTCTCTCAATTACTAATTTGTCTTTGCTTTGTGTGGGGGGCGTGTGGATACTCATATCGTGCGTTTGTAAGATCCTCATATCGCCTCCCTCTATTCAGTGCTTTAAGTATCCCTTGACTGTGTCTTGATGTGCCCCCCCTTGGTACGCCGCTGGGACGAAATGGCCCGTTGCATCCCATGTCGGTGCCCCACCCGGATATGGGGCCCTGGATTCAGCAGCAACAGACCATTTCGTCCCAGCGGCGTACCAAGGGGGGGCACATCAAGACACACCTGGGGCGCTAACCGTAGGTTGTGCTAATGGGAGCACTATGCTATCCACTGCGACCGACCTGTTAGATTTACCCCGACTCCCCAGAAATAACTAACTAACTAACCGAACAACGCTTACGACTTTGGTCTTATTAGTTATCGTTAAGTTTATGATCGGATTGTTTCTGGACCATATTGTTCTCTCAATTACTAATTTGTCTTTGCTTTGTGTGGGGGGCGTGTGGATACTCATATCGTGCGTTTGTAAGATCGTCATATCGCCTCCCTCTATTCAGTGCTTTAAGTATCCCTTGACTGTGTCTTGATGTGCCCCCCCTTGGTACGCCGCTGGGACGAAATGGCCCGTTGCATCCCATGTCGGTGCCCCACCCGGATATGGGGCCCTGGATTCAGCAGCAACAGACCATTTCGTCCCAGCGGCGTACCAAGGGGGGGCACATCAAGACACACCTGGGGCGCTAACCGTAGGTTGTGCTAATGGGAGCACTATGCTATCCACTGCGACCGACCTGTTAGATTTACCCCGACTCCCCCTCGAGGCACGCGGTTGTCACAAGTTTGATGAAGTGGAGCTGCCATTGGTCTCAGTGCCCAAACTCTGCAATAACGGTTGCGAAGTGGAGTTCTCCAAGAACCACGTGGCTGTTTTTGGCCCCACCAAACAAATCATACTCACCGGCCGACGTGACCCCCATAGGAACCTATATATGGTTCCACTCCACCAGCCCGCCGAGCCGGAGACGCTTAAATCTCCAAGGGTGAAAGTCCCCCCCCCCCCCCCCCCCCCGCAAAACGAAAACGAAAATGAAAACGAAAGCGACGCAACCAGCGCCATCCCGAAATACGAAAACGAAAACGAAAGCAGCGCAACCAGCGCCAACCAAAATAACAACCCAAACGAATATCCAATACACACGGGGGCAGGGGCATACCAGATTCAAGCCATCCCCAAGCTAATAAGATTCTACCACGCAGCGGCAGGGTATCCCACGAAAGAAACATGGGTCCGCGCCATCAAACGTGGGTCATTTGCCACGTGGCCGGGTCTCACTGTACAACGTGTCAACCGACACCTCCCACTCACAGAAGAAACTACAATGGGATACCTACAAATGGTCCGACAAGGTATACAAAGCACACAAAAGCCAAAGAGAGCGAAGCACCTACCGGCCGCCGACGAAGGGCCACCCCACGGCGGCCGAGAGAACAGACCGACCGGAGATATTGAGCCACCCCGCGTTGAGCGAAAGAAGATACATAACGTCTGCGTGGACATAGTATCCACGAATGAGATGCAACCAACCCATCACGCAGGGCCACAGGCCGGAGACGAACCACGGGAACTCATTGCGTGGGACCTACCGGGGAGATACCCAGTCACGTCGCGCCGTGGACACCAGTATGTATTCCTCATGTACGACTACGATTCCAACTATATTGACGTGGAGCCCATCCAGTCACGTAAGAGCGAAGACCTCCTACGTGGTTCACAGCGTGCTACGCAAGGATGAAAGAGGACAACGTGAAGGCAAAAATAGTCTGAATGGACAATGAAACCTCCAAGAGACTAATAGCGTACATCACGAGGAACAACCTCGATTACCAACTAGCTTCACCCGGGGACCATCGACTCAACCATGCAGAGAGGGCAATACAGACTTTCAAGAACCACTTTATAGCTAAATTGAATGAAGTGGATGACGAATTCCCGGTGGACGACTGGGACCTACTGATCCCTCAAGCCATCAGTACACTCAACTTGTTACGTGCTGCACACACCCAGCCCAAACTCTCAGCGTATGAAATCAGACGCGGGATCTATGACTATAACAAACACCCCCTCGCCCCGATGGGCTGCCGGGTGATCATTCATGACCGCGCACAGGAACGAGGCGCGTGGCAGGACCATGGGACAAGGGGTTATTACATTGGCCCGGCCCTGATACACTACAGGAATTACACCTGTGTCGGTGCTGACAGTCGCGCTAACAGAATTAGCAACACAGTGGCGTTTTTCCCCAAGACTGAGATGCCGCGAACCTCTTCAACTGACCGGCTCCTCATGATCCTCCAAGACCTAAAAGAAGCTACTAGCAAACCCCATCCGCCGATCCCTTATATAGAACAGGGAACCCAAGTGAACGAGGCCCTTCGGAGCATACAGGAACTTTTGCATATAAGTACACGACAAAAACGCGATGGGCCCAATACCACGCGTCATAATGCAACTAAAGAAGCGCGCGTACCTCCAAGGGTGGCACACGGGCCCAATGCAAAATCACTTAACGAAACAGGGAAAGCACGTGAACCTCCAAGGGTACAGCCCACACAACAACGCAGCGCGCGACGGGGACACCCCTGGGCCACGGGCACAATCATTAGAAAGAAGTTCAACTCAGGGTGGTATGAAGGCGAAATTGTAAGCTATGATCAGACCAACCAATACTACCGAGTAAGATTCACTGATGGGGACACTGCTGACTACACACATGGTGAAGTGTCGCGATATTACAAATCCGACCAATACTACTCCAAACCCAAGATTAAGCCCAAGGGACTAATGGGGATTTACCCGCGCGACCCAATTCGTTTTCCCATACCGAAACAGGCCCTATCGACCACCCAGTTAGCGCACCGGCCCCAATTGGCATGCGGGGGTTCCATATGGGATGATGAGTTGAACAAGTGGGCGGCATACCGCGATCTAATCAAACACCCCAAGGCACAGGTACAGGAATTATGGCTCAGATCAGGTGAAGATGAGTTCGGTCGGCTATTCCAAGGATTCCAACCCAACGGAGTGGAGGGGATGGATGTGTTGGAGTGGATAGATAGACACGCAGTACCCATACATAAGAAGGTCACATATCCACGATACACCGTAGCCATACGCCCCGAGAAAGCCGATCCATACAGGACACGCATCACGGCAGGGGGCGATCAGCTGGAGTACCTAGGTGACGTATCTACCAGAACCGCAAGCATGGAAACCATTAAGACCCATTGGAACAGCGTAGTGTCTACCCCAGGGGCCAGGTATTGTACCGGCGACATTTCTAACATGTACTTATGCTCCACGCTAGATAAACCTGAATACGTAAAATTTCGATGGGACATGATTCCCTCACGCATTAGAACCGCCTACAGCCTAGATGGCCTCAAGAGGGGCGAATACGTTTATGCCAGAATCAAAAAGGCATGGTACGGGCTCAAACAAAGCGGGAAAATTGCGCATGATGACTTAGTGGCGCACCTACGTACACATGGATACAGAAAGGCACCCCACACCGAGGGACTCTTCCTACACGACGAGAGGGACATAAGCTTCACCCTAGTCGTGGATGACTTTGGGATCAAATACATCAACCAAGCCGACGTGGATCATCTAGTCAACGCGGTCGGGGCCAAATACACCTTCAAGGTTGACTGGACAGGAAAACAATACGTGGGGGTCCACCTACGTTGGGACTACGACAGACGTGAAGTCAAATTGTCCATGGAGGGTTACGTGGAACAAGCTTTGAAGGAATTCGAAAACGTACGGCCCTCACGCACATACGCAGGGCCATCGCGCGCTGACGTACCGGCGTACGGCGCGAAAATACAATACGCGAAAATGGAGGACACGACTAATTTATCAGACGAAGAGATCAAATTCATACAACAAGTTACCGGCAAATTCCTATTCTACGCACGGGCAATCGACAGCACAATGTTACATGCACTCAAGGATATAGCGTCAGCCAAGAACAACCAAACCGCATTAGCTGCCACATAGTACTTCCTCAACTACGCAGCATGTAACCCCGACGCCACCGTCATTTACCGGGCCAGTGATATGATTCTCCGTGCCGACAGTGACACGGCCTACTTAGTTTGTCCGGGGGCCAAGAGCCGGGCGGGCGGGTACCATTTCCTTGGAGACACCGAGGGAAACACCTTCAATGGACCGGTCCTAGTGTTAGCCAAGATAATCAAAAACGTGATGGCATCAGCAGCCGAAGCCGAAGTGGCATCGTTGTTCCTGAATGCACGGGAAGCTTTGCCCATCCGCCAATGTCTGGTCGAATTAGGCCACCAGCAACCGGCCACTCCAATGAAAACCGACAATAATACAGCAGAAGGTATTCTCAACGGCACGATCAAACAGAAGCGGTCCAAGGCCATTGATATGCGATTCTATTGGTTAAAAGATAGGGCACAACAAGGTCAATTTGATATTTTCTGGGAACCGGGAAAGCATAATCTGGCTGACTACCCCACTAAGCACCATCCAGGCAGCCACCATAAAAAAGTACGTCCAATATATTTCTATGAACCGGATAGCCCGAGGACCATCCAAGGGTATGTTGAATTACTAAAAGATACGTGATACGTGAACGTACGGTAAGTACGTAAAACGTAGAAGTATACGTGAGAATTTACGTATACGCGAAAGGGATTTACGTATACGCGATACGTATTTACGTATACGTGATACGTATTTACGTATACGTAAATACGTATACGTGCGGAAATACGTGATACGTAAATACAACGCGAGACGTATGATTCCAAGAACTATCACTGGAGGAGCGCAATAAGTAAATTATACATAAGCGCGAGTGAGAGTCGAGGGATACTTAAAGCACTGAATAGAGGGAGGCGATATGAGGATCTTACAGACGCACGATATGAGTATCCACACGCCCCCCACACAAAGCAAAGACAAATTAGTAATTGAGAGAACAATATGGTCCAGAAACAATCCGATCATAAACTTAACGATAACTCTTTCCAACACCGTAAAATAAAACAGAAATAACTAACTAACTAACTAACTAACTAACCAAACGACGCTTACGACTTTGGTCTTATTACATTGAACAAAGTACTTAACAACATGAATGACCGATACCACCGAATGACCGATACAGTAAGACCGATACGACGCTAATACAGCAACAGCAACAGAAGAATCGGTACAACGGTAAAGAAGACAGTAACAAATAACCGGGGAAGATCTCTACCATGTAAAATACAGAGAGCCCCAATACAGTACGAAATACACAGTAAAGATAAGAGTCTCTCTAAGAGCTCACATCTCTTTAAATTTCAATTATCCAATACCTTACGGTCGATTTTTAGAGTCACAACAGTTGATTCCCCATTTTCGGTTCTCATTATTTGAAAATGAGAACCGCCACCATCAGGGCGTTCAATTGAAGGAGGATCAGGTGGATTCAAGTTGTAGTGATATGTTGCCTGGCTTAGCATCATTTTCTTGGACTTTCTATTGGCTGTTTGATTGATTAGTGATGCAGCATTACCTTGCGTGTTCTTGGAAGGAGCTTTTATCTCAGTTTTGTGGTGAGATTCATTGGGAGCACTATCCCAGCCTGCAGGGCTTCCCCATAAAGAGATATAATCTGGTAGGTGAAAGTACAGGTGATTCTTGATTAGTTTTGTTCCCATCCCTTTCCTGTGACATGTTGAGTTTATACAATTGATAAAGTGAACAATTGTTTTTGGGAGATTCTTTAAGGAACCATATTTCATTCGACCGTGTTTAAGAAATTCTTCCATTGATAGAATTAGCTGAATTACCTCTATCTGTTTCTTTACAAAACGATGGTCACCAATAATGTCAGATCCAGGTTTGGAAACAATAGCGATCAGAAGACAAATAAGCATTCCAGAGAAATCATGCCCTTCTTTCTTCGTGGTTGATAAAAGCTGAGTCCCAAATTTGGTGCGAGGAAAATCTCTATCAGACTGGCGTGATAACAAACCACCGTACCGTTGTGCTAAATGGCCAATACTGTTAGCAACAGCCACGCCGTGATTCAAATTGGGGGCATAAACACATGGAACACTTCCGTGGAGCAACAATTCAATTGACTCGACGGCCCGTTTGGCAGTGTCAAGCTGGTGCATGTGCAATCATTCACCGGGAGTTGCAAAATGAATGTTGTTCTGATTTGTACCAAAGCATAAATCATGAAATACATTCCTTATGTTGTGATGAGAGTTATTTTTGAAGTTCTCATCGATATCATTTAGATCAGTGCCGGGAAAACAATGAAAATCAACAGGTGACCACTTCTTTGTTGCAGGTTGAACAGAAGGAATGTTTATGTTCGGAGAATAACAGTTGCAGTGACGGCACATCCGCATGACGCCCTTATTGAAGGAGCCGTATTTTCCACACAATTTATCGTGAAGTTCTGTGTCGCCAATAACATAGGCAATGGCAAATTTCATTTTTACCTTCCACTGTTGATTTGCGTACGGAAGATAATTCCATTCGATACCACCGTCTTCGTTACACGCGGCTTTGAAGGATCGAAACGCTACTTCCAAACCATTGTGAAGATTCTGAATTTTTTCCTTCGAATTGGCAGGACGAGAGTGTCTGGTTGACTCCCATTCAGGGTCGGGATGGAAGTAAATAGTTGTCCATGCTTCAGGTTGAGAACGGGTCTCCACATTAAAAATACCGAGTGTCTTGTTCAATGGTGTTAACGTAAGTCGTCCGTGCGCATCCAAAGAGATGCCATCCATGTAAAATATTATTATTTTCCTTCTGAATCCGATTCGTTGAGAGACTGATTCAAAGGCTTCTGAGGAACAGCAACGCTGTGTTAGTGCGTTAGTAGACGAACGATTGTACTCTACGCGTGATAAACGTGTTCGGATACTTTCGGCAACGGATAATCGGACTACAGGCGAAGCTAGGGAGACGCCAGATCTCTTCTTGCTGTGACTTATTCAGATTGCAGCAAGACAGACCTTAGTATGTAGATTACAAGTAGTTGGTAGCAACTAGTGTGAATTTTGGGATTTAAATCAGTTGAATGTTAAAAGTATGAGATAAAGTGAAATCTTGCCGAAATGCAAGATATCTCTTTTATTGAGATGAATACGCTGCAACTGCTGTTGCGTAGTGATGAGATTTCTCGCTGATTATTTCCGTACATGTATTAGTCGTTGACCATATATATATCTGTATGCATGTATATGTATTGTGTGAGAATCACACGCCAACGGTTTTCTTCTCTTGTTCCGTTAGGAAGACTTCATGATATGTTTATCATTAAGGTCAGGAATTGCTCCCGTAGCTCGTGTGATATTTTATGAAATCAGAGTTTGCTCACCGAAGAACAATGGCAATATTGTAAAACAGAGATTGCTCACCGTTGATGCGCGATGGGAATCGATGCGCCGTGGGAATCGATATGCCGTGGGAATCGATTACTTAGATTGATACGGGACTCATTGATTCGTACGAATAGGAAATCTACCCTTTGGTAGCTTTGGTACTTCTGGTCACGAAAGGAATTTAATACTCCCCATGTCTCCTTGTGAAGGGTCATCACGATCTACATGATGCTTCCATCATCCTGAAGAAGGTCGCCGGTATTACCACAGAAGTGGAAGATGGGCCTGAGCAGTGGATACACAACGGAGTGACCCCAATGCTTGGTGAGAATGTCTGCACAGTTATCCTTACCTGGGATGTGCATCATTAAAATGAAACCTCTCGCTATCATGCTTCGTACGTAGTGAAACGACAGAATATTATGACGCTTGTGCAACCTTGCGTAAGGGAAGGTTGACGTTTGGATCATCTTTTCGTTGTCACCCCAAGAGTATGAGACATCATGGACTCGTGTTCCTAGGTATCGGAATGAGTGGCGTAAATCGACGATCTGTTCGATGCAAGTCCTTCCTGCAACAAACTCAGCCCCAAAGGTGGCTGTCTCCGTAGTAGACTGCTTCTTTGAGAACCACATCATGGGAGTCTTGTTTGCGAAATGAAGAATGCCGGTTACAGCCTTACCACTGAGAATATCATGCATGAGGTTGGCATCATAGAAATGTGTCAACACTACTGTCTTTCCAAGCGATGCAGGAGCGTCGCCGGGTAGCTCTTCAGAATGCTCCCAATAGACGGTGTTGGACCAGTCGATGGTGTCAGGTTTAGTCAGTATAAAATCGGGTGGTTCCACGCGGAATCTGATTTTAAAATGTCTAAACTTGGAGATATATCCATAGATACGTTTTGCACGTTCAAGATGCCCATCTCATGGCTGAGCTCTGAAACTTGAGAGCGTCATCACGGCTGTTTGTACATCGAAACGGCCAATAGCGATGATCCATTGGAGTGAACCGATCATACTTTGGTATTTCTGTATACCGGTTTCTTCGAGAAAGGCTGAAGAGTCCAATTCGGGATGATCGTTCTCCGCAATGGGTGATTGGAACCTAGTGCTGGGTTTGCATCCGAACATTTGTTCGTAAGACGCTTCCATCTTTTCGATGAACTTTATGGGATTCATGCATAGAACACCATGTTCGTCGCGCTCAAATCCACAACCTAAGTGAAAATTCATAGGTCCGGATCCCTTCAGTTTGAAGTTATATGGTGACGACTGCAATATCTTCAAGAAGGAATTGGGATCTGCCATGCAGAGACATAGGCCATCGACATATGTGCATATAAGCTCATACACACGTTCACCATGCTTGTTCGTTCCGGGTTTGAGGAATATTTCCGGTTCTGCGCGGGATCTTTCGAAGCCGAGTTCGACGAGACAAGCCGCGAGTAAGTCTCCAAAGCACTTGCCTGAGGACCTGAGACCGTATAGGGCTTTGTAAATGATCAACAGGTGACCTTCCAGTGATCCGAATTCGGAACCTGCCTTGATGCATACTTTCTCGCAGGTGACTGCTTCTAAGTAGGCGTTACCTATGTTGGTACCCCATGCTTCTAAGTCGTTGAGTTCAGCTAGGAATAGACACATACGTAGGCCACAGAGAGATACAACGCCTGCGTAAACACTGTGGATAGGGGCCTCAGTTAGATTACCGTTAGCAACGAGGCGAGCCTTGTGTCTACCGTCGTGCTTGACAGCGTATATCATGTGTACCTTGATCTGTTGGAGTCCCGGGGGAATGGAGCTTGTCTTGTACACGCCTTTATCAATGAATGTATTGTACTCATTGAGTTGTGCCATTTCCAGAGTGGTGGCATCTTCCCATTTGGTGTTTCCGTTGGCTTGATCAAATTGGAGGGCTTCTTCGTGGTTACGAGGCACTTTGAATCCATATTGATACTGCGGAGTGGTACGGAAAGAACGTAGTTTGGCTTGGTGCACGAGTCGATCAAGTTTCTTGGTTCGTCGCGCTAGGTTGGTGATTCGCTTGAGGCGTTTCCAACCCGGGAGGTCAAGCAAGTTGTTGTCTTTCCCATATTTTGCAACGGTGACCGGGTCATCAGCCGCAATGTTGGCCAGGGGTTCATATGTGCGTTCCATATTTTCCCATTCAATCCAAAGGTTATACTTGGAACCTTTGTATTGAGGATGCTTGTTATCCAGTGGGCCTTGGTGTCCTAGGATGCGGCGAAACGACCAGAGTTTGCTGTCTTCTTGTGTTGAATCACGATGTATGTAATTCATGACATCATTGTATGCAATGATATCATTGAGTTCGTCATCGGAGTGTTTGCACTTGAACTTGATGAAGTCGTTGTTGCGTTCAAGGCTGTCTTCAACATCGACGATGGTAAGACGTTTCCGGGTGCCATCTGGATTGGTTACAAGGAAGGATCGTCCTTGTAGATCGACAATCGGGATCGTAGGAATGGTAATGGGTTTACCGTCATCGTCAAATTGTGCGTTACCTTGTTCGTCGGTAACAACTACCTGTGATGGGTCTACGGAAGGAGTAGCGGGGTTGGTGTGTGGAGTTGTGACGTCACTAACATCAAAGTATGCTAATTCCGGTGGGTCAAAATCATCTTCAGTAAGGAGAACGCCGTCGGATGTCTTGCTGAAGATGTGTGTCGTAGGAGGACCATCAAGACTCTCCCCATAGTTGTTAGGGAGTGGAGAAGGTGACCAGCTTGGGCTGTCATCGACCTTCTTATAAAGAAAGCTCGGTAACGAGGGGTGGGCGGGTGGTTGAAGAATAGTTTGAGTGCCAGATGCGTGGGGCGCAGTATCTGGTTGTTTGTTGGGTACAGATGGGACAGTGTCATCGGCAGTGTCAGAATCAGCGGGTGAAACGCTAGGGGGAACTGAGTTGTTTGGTTTCGTAGACTCGTCAATGAGTTTATTCTGATTGGTATGCTCCCCATGTTTAAATGCTGGAGCTTCTCCAGTGGCATACAAACGAGGCAAGGAATCCTTTGCGTTACGCCATTTGATGAAACCATCATCAGTAAATAGGCCCGCGCGTTTGTTACGTGACTCAGGCGTAAGAGCAGATCGGACACCGGACCTGTCAAGTAACTTGTTGGTAATGGGATCCCAGATTCGGAAGCAGAGTCCATTGCCAACATGTTCGGCGATGCCAACGAAATGACCAAGGCGTTCGGTAGACTGGGTACCGAAAGGAGAGTCATTGGTTTTGAAATACACAGGTTCAAACCAGAAGAAACTTGTGTATGCGCTGATGTCGCCAAGTGTACCGGTGGCAATGAAGATCGGCTGTTTATCCAATATAGGAAATCTACCCTCTGGTAGCTTTGGTACTTCTGGTCACGAAAGGAATTTAATAAATATAATAGGAACAAGAATTTCTTGCGAATTGGGATTGCAAATTTCTTTCCAAGAAGATTTCCACCACCAGCCGTGATGCAATTCTGAGATTACAGAATGAGGATTCAACTCAGGATTATTGTCTGGAGATAGAGGGGTGGAATAGTCGGGAAAGGAGAGGTTTTCTTCTATCATTAGCTGCTGGTCAGAAAGAAGAGAATAAATGGCATCCTTAAAAGAACGGACATACACCTGAGTGGGCTTATTATCAGGTAACCAATTCAGTATAACAACCGGCAAATCGTGTTGTTAAGTAAAAACAAGATATAACCGTTATGTGCGGTTAAATATGAACCAATAAGGAAACAGATCGACGCGCGCACTACATGAATGAGATGCGCGGCGAAATGAACAACATACGTTCTTACGAATTGAATACAATGAATGCATTGAGGAGTGAGACGAAATTACTGATGGATCGACACTCGGGCATATGAAGATCAACAAGGCAATATAGGGACCGTAGGAAGTCGATCACAGAAAACAAAAGAATGACTCACGACCAAAGGAATTGATCATTGATAGAAGAATCGGACACAGCAAAGTATCACCAGAAAGTGGTACGCGAAAATCCAGAGGCATAGGATCCGATACTAAGTATGTCAATGATATATATGTGTATATCAATGAAATATGGAAAATATCAATGACACACAAAATGGATACGCGAAGCCCAATTATGTTAGAAACGGACAAAATGAGACACGTTTCTCCGACAAATTCACTGAGGAAATATTAGTTAATCTACAACACGAGGATGCACGTGCAGTCTCATTAGGATTGTGTAACACGGGACAATACGTGTGTTCCTGTTAAGCATTGGAAAAACAGAAAATAGATTAATTAACTCATAATCCGGAATTACAGTTGTTGATTAACAGTCGCAGCTTCATACGAAGTCTATCTAACAAACATACCTATGAGTTACAATCCATCCCGGAGGGTCAAACATACCTACGAGTCAGGAAGTATTTTCTTACGAGAAATTTCCTACTAGCGAAAATTGATATTAGAATTTATCGATCGCGAACTTGAAGAAGATTCCATACGTATTTGTACCATTGAAATCTAATACCCCCATACGAAATTACTGGAATAAGCCATTATCTTGAACAAAATATATCAGATACTACTGAGAATTGGCTAGAACAACAAAGAAGAATATCAAAATAAAAATAAAAAATACATAACAAGAAACAAAAATAAAAATACGTAACAACCGAAAAGAAAATACACGACAACATGCCAACCTTTACTAACAGATTCTTTCAAACTCTGGGTGCAGTCACCTACCCGGCCTTCTACATGATGAGAAACAATGATTGGTGGAAACAGAATGAAGTACCGGATGTACCACAAAATACAAGCGAGGATGAGGATACCCAGATTCCATCGACAACAAACAGTTCCCCGACCCGGCGTAAACGACGATCAAGACGAGCCAACTACGCATCATCGTCGTCTTCGTCTTCATCTTCATCATCTTCTTCATCATCAGAAAGTGACGATGATAATAGTGGTTCAAGACCGGGCAGACGCAGAGATGCAGAACTGGTTAATCTCAGAAGACAAGCAGCAGAAGCCAAACGTCAAATGGAAGAAATCAATGCACTAAAGGAAGAAATGAGAGCTGCAAGAGCACGAGGACGAGAAAAAAGAAAGAAGATATGAAGCAGAAATGAACACTCTCAGACAAACAATTCAAGAATCCCGCAACAAGAATGACGAGATGGAAGCGCTTAGACAAGAAGTGAGGTCGGCCAAAGAAAAGGCAACGGGTCAGCAGTTACTCAAGGCAAAACCAATCCATGATTTTGACGGCCAACAGGAAAACTGGACCAAGTGGAAATCCGATGCAACAGCTACCTTTGCGGCCACAGGACATGAGGAGATTATGAATGATGCAGATGCTGCTCGAAATGCACCAACCAAGAACAAGGCACTTTGGGGAACATTGCTGTCGGCATGTAGTGGTGGCAGTGCTCATTCTAAGATAATCAAGCATGAAGATACTTTTGATGGTCACGCGGCATGGCAAGAACTATTTGGCTGGTATGATTCTGATAACCGGAGAGAATCTTACGCTGAGACACTGAAGCTTCGTCTACGATACAACCTGTTGCATCCCAATGGCAATATTTCCGAGTACATTAACACGTTTGAATTGACCTATCATAAACTCCGAAAAATTCCACCATACCACATGACTGAATGGGACGCAAAAAGTATCTCTGCTCAAAATATTCGTGACCCCAACCTGGAGAGATTCAAAGAAGAATTGCTGGAACACAAAACCGACAGGACCCTAGAAGAAATGATTATTAAGCTTCGTATCCATGATGAAGAACTATAAAAAGTGTGTCGTAACAAACAAACAAATGCAATCGGTCTTACGATCGATTGATTTAGTGAGCAAGATCATTACGGTTCGATCGTCTTTGCCGACCGACAGGTTAATTACTCGTCGTCATCGTGTAATTTTACCATACAAAACACATGTAATCTTAAGACACGAAACACACGAAAATCATCTTCGATCGGTCTTTCTTTGTATCGTTACCGTGTAATTCACCGTGATATTTCTCATTTGTAAAGATCTGTATTTGTACCTTATTACGTAGAATTAGTACTAGGTTGTAGATAGGTTTTAGGGCATGATAGTGTTTTAGAGTTGTTAATTCTTCGAAGAGTGAGCTGATGGGGAAATTTGGTAAAGAGACAAACCACATGGAAACGCCGACGATTATTCACTCAAGTTAAATAACCTTACGAATAAGGTTATTTGCCCTTATGACTTTTCGTACAGTACGCGTTACACGGTGAATTCTTTTCAGTCCCCTTCAGTCATAAATCCTCCAACCGTTAAGCGGCTGGATTCTATGGCTTAATATGTTCATCGTGAGTTGAATACCAAACTGTATCCAGTCTACCATCAGAGGCCCTATCAAAAAGAAATGGGGCGGCGTTTTGCCTTTCATTCTGGCTTATATCATGGCATTTTGCCCTGATCCTTGCCAGTTTGATATATTGTATTCATGGATCAAATTATCCATCTTCGAAATGCTCATTGCAGATCGAACATAAAATCAACTTGTTACTTCAATCGAACAATCGATCGAACATTCCATCGAATGATTGATTCTTTACTTTACCACATGCAACGAGAACAATGTTCCCGGAAAACAGCGCCGCTCATTAGCTTTGTAAACAAATCAGCAATATTTGTTGAACCTGGTTCCTTTGCAACTCTGATAATTCCTGCTGCAATAGATTCACGCGCCTTGTGGTATGCAATGCTGTTGTGCTTCTTCTTACATGGGCTTTCAGGTCGTGTAACATTTGTGACAACTGAATCATTATCACAATACACATTTGTGCTCCCATCAATTGGAACACCCATCATTCTCAACTTGTACCTTAGACCTTCAACCAATTCGATTGCAATTTTCAAAGCAATGATTTCAGATCCAAAAGTTGATGTCTCAACTGTTGTTTGTCTTTTGGAAAACCAAATGATCGGTGCATTATTAATGAAGATAATAACACCAGTATGAGACCTTCTCGTCGCCTTGCATCCAGCATGGTCGGCGTCAACAAAACAGCTCATTGTTACATGCTTTCCCAAGGCTTCAGGCATATCTGCTGGTATGACTTCAGCGGCACCAGGATAAAATTCAGACCAGTCACATTTTTGAAATTTACTCTCGTCAACTTTTGGTACAGTATCATCAAAAACCAATTTTGACCTGTTGTACTTTTTTAAATATGCAAATATATGAAATAATTGATTCAAATGCCCGATCCTTGCCTGTGCCAAATATCTTGACATCAGTGAGACTGGCATTACTATGTCAAGTCTTCCTAATTCACAAATCCACCTGAGAACTCCAATTAAACCTTGATAGTAATTTTGCAATTCAGGGTTCAATTCTTCTGATATATCAATTTCCGGTCGATAATCATGTGACAGTGGACTGGATGCTGATTTTGGTAGATACTTGTAGCCATATTTTTCAGTTCCTAACTCTTGTTCGACTGCTGCAACAGCTTTCGCTGTGTACTTAGTGCTTGATAATGACCATCTTGGCTTTGAATCACCTTCAAAGTAGAATTTCCCAATATCAGCTCCCAAATACAGAGTTGGCTCTTCAATTGTATCATCCTTCAATTTGAACTTTCGTTCAATGTTTTCAAGCTGGAACTTTGGATCTTCGCCAGAACATAAGATATCATCTACGTATGCAATGAGCATTGCCCAGTATCTGGATCCATCTTTCCTGGTTTCAATCCTTAAGTGCACATCCGGATCTGCCTTGCAAGGTGAATATCCAAGATCTCTCAAATGCTGGGTGAGGTATGACCTGAAAGATGCACCAGCAACCGGCAGTCCATACAATGCGCGGACAATCTTGCAAGGTCTTCCTGCAAGGTGAGGTGGAAAACCATCTTCTTCTCTCGCTTTTAGGAAGTATTTCTCTTTAATCGGGGCTGTCAAATATGCATTTTGAATATCAGCTGATAGAACCTTCAAATCATTCAGCGCTGCCAGCAGAAAGAATATTCTTACTGAGTCTCGACTGGGAACCGATGAATAAGTATTTTCTTTGGCCACTGCAGGGACTTTGTGACCGTCCCCTACCAACCTGGTCTTCCTTGTTAGGGATCCAAGCTTTATATCAAATATCATGTGGGTTGTTATCTGTTTGTGGCCAACTGGAATAACATCATCATCAGAAAATTCAAACGCTGCCATATTATTTGTCATTTCCTTATGAATTGCTCTTTCCCAGTGGTCGGTCCCTGTTTTCTTATCAATAGCCAGCGCTTGTTTGATTGAATGTGGCAATTCAACTCCATATTTGTGAGTCTTCAACCAATACTTTGCTGTTTTGGCCGCTTTAAGGATCCGATCCTTCCTCCTCAAAATTTTGTGCACCCACCATCTGAAAGCTGGTGTTTTTTCAAGATTATTGTTAACTGCATACTCGGCTAATTGCACTGGAAATGATTCTTTCACATCACTTAACTTACACCATGATTCAGTGCCATCCTTCCAACTGGCAAGAATTCTCCAACCCCTAGTTGTCGGCTTATGGGTTTTCCTGCCATTTTTTGCTATGGTCGTGGCTTCATCATCGGTTAGTGCAGTGTTGTCGCATTCGTGGTCAATGAGCTCATCTAGTAGAGTGAACATCCTCCCGTCATCATCAACAGAGCTGTATAGGCTTTCTGCAACAATATTTGCCGTGTATTCCTCCATGGTGCCATCAGGTAGTTGCAATTTATACAGCCTCGTGTCTAGTATGGGATTCTCATTTCTGATTCCTATTGGTCTGTTTTGTAAGTCGCGAACCCTGTCCTTGACAACGCACCTGAGTCTTTCATCACCTCTTTCAATGATCACTTCATTTCCCAGATATTCATCTGGTTCATCAACATCTTCTACCGATGCTTCTGGCTCAGCCATTTCAAGTTTCATATCCGGTGTTCTTACTGGTTGATTCTCAAATAGCTCTATTTGGGGCTCTGGGTAGTTTTCCTGGAAGAATGATGCGCTGTCCTTGACTTCATCTCCAATCTTGGATTCAATTGATTTGTCAATGGCTTCCATTCTTCTGAGGATATCTCTGTCCCGCCATTCAAATTCCTTGACGGGTCTTATTGAATTTGTAGATATTGGTATTGCCGACTCGGGCAGTAGCCAAAAACAATCCCCCCCACCTACCCTATTTCCACAGGGACCCAACCATCGCGCCAGCCTTTCAACACCTCGGGTGGAAGAATCACCTTTTTCATAATAAAACACAAAATCATACCATTCTGATGAAGTATATAATGTAATATCCGGTCTATAGCCATGGACCAATTCAAATGGGGTTCTCCCCATTGAAGAAGGGTTGTTGGAGGCTGTTCGCTGCCTGATATTAGCACATAGTTCACCACAAAATGACCATAATCTTCTCGGTGACTTCTTCTTTGCAGACTTGGTTGTGATTGCACTACCAAGATGGCCAATCGCTTGTTCTGCTCGATTTTGGAATGGGCAATGTGGCTGGATAAATGTCTGATGGATATGGTTGCGCTTTACAATTGAATTCCAGTGTGTTTTGTAGGTTCTTGGGGATCCTTGTTCTGGCGCACCATCAGAAATCAAATGCTCTGGAATTCCAATTTCATGAATAAATGTCTTCAGTCCTTGGTGGGCTTGTGATTTGTCCTGTATTGGTATAAATACTTCAAACCCATTTCCATTTGTAAAGATCTGTGCACATTTTTCTTGCCTCATAATACTCGTGGTTCTTGCATGCCATGTATCAGTGTACCAGGTTCCTTGTGCGACTCTCTTGTTCCTGAAGCGCTGAGTAGGCAGCCGCTTCATCAATGGTGATTGCAAATTCCTGAGTGCCTTCTGTGTTGTGACTTTCAATGTCTGCTCAGCTTTCTTAAAACTAATGTTCCAAGTTTTGGCTAAGCGTTCACAGTCAACCTTGTTTGGACCTTCAATTGTTATCACTGATGGCCCCCATTGATTTCTTCTGTCAAGAGACCTTCTTTCTAGTGTATTGTCCATTTCTTGCAAGCTAGGGGCCTGTTTTGATTCTGCTTCAGGAGCTTCCATAAAGTCAAATTCTGTATCATCAAACAAAAATTGGTCTACCCTTCGCGCGCTTGAAATATTCCTTACTGAAGAAATCCGATGAGCAATATTTCCATCTGTTGCAATCTGGCATTCAGTTAGCATTCTCCTTGTGGATACTTGATGAACCCTCATCAGTTTGCATTGCTGCATGACACTTGGATGCCGTTCTTTTCCTAAGCTGGTCTTGGGAAGTTTATTTGTAACATTACTAGCAGGTTCTGTTACAACAGAACTTTCCTCCATTGCTTGGTCCTCTTCGGTTGACATAGCTTGAAGGCTGAATTGGTCCCCTGAAATTGGATCTCCATTGTCAATGGCTAGCTCGGCCATCCTGAACTTCAGTGAATGTGGATCCCAGGGGGTATCATTTGTTGCTATCAAATGTTGACATTCGTCAAGTTCAATTCTTGTGGGCTTTCTTGTGGGGAAATATGAGATCACGTTTCTCATACTCAGTTTGATAAAAACTTTCTTCGGATCATCATCCTCCAGTGGAGTTTGAATTGTAATTCCATGCTTGGATCTTGGATCAAATTGGCGAGGTGTCTCTTCAACAGAGTTGAAATTGCAGTCCCTCACTTGATTTGGGCATATCAAGCTGTTTTTCAATTTGTCCCCAAAGTACAGTGCTTGATGGAACACTATGATATATACTTGGCCTGATGTTGGATTCGTCCATGCAGTCGCACAGCTTCCAATGGGGATTTTCTTGATGGGCTTGTATTCTTCAGAAAAAGGTGCAACATCAACGTGTGTTGTGATTTGGTCAGGATTCAGCAATACCATATTGCTTCCTGCTGCGGTAGTATCTGCATGTGAGTCTAACTCACAATATCCTTCTTCATTTTCCCCATCATCAAAACCTACAGGGACATTCATCTGGTATAATGACCGGCTCACCATTTTTAACAATTTGTGTTCTAGTGATAGTGTCCGGTTATTATGTCATTTCTTAGATTTTGATCCAAAACTGTCACCCGCGCCTTCATTTTCAGTTTCTTTCTTTTTAGTCTCAGCAGCCTTGAGATTTCTTTTCTTTTTAGCCTGTCTCATCTGGTAAAGCTCCTGGCGCTGTTCTTTTGACATTGTTTTATAAACACTTGTTGGGTAAGGCTTGCACTCAACTTTTCCTGTAAAAGTTCCAGTTGTCTTTTGCTTTTTTGTTGCTGGTTGTGCCCATAGAATACAAACTTCTGGAACCTCTTTTACTCTTCCCGGTTGCAAGCTTTTTCAATCCAAGACGATTGGTGAATAGAATCAAACATTCATTGAAGTTGTCACGATAGTCTTTGCTCTCATCAATTGCATCTGCTTTTGCAGCATCAAGTCGCTCATCACTGATTGAATTGATAAAATCCCAAACAAATCTTCTTTCGTTATGATTCTTTTCAAATCTCAGGATTGTTCCATGAAAAGCAGTCCAATTTCGCTTGTGCTTGTTCCAGTCATAACCCTTGGAATCTCCAGTGTAGTGTGAATCTTTCATATCCTGGTATGTCTTATTCAGAACCATAGTAATATTGGTATCAGTGTAAGCATGTTGCATGAGAGAAATGAAAGCGTTTCTGGCATTACCAGAATTCAGTGCAGTGTTTTGGAAATGTGCCACATATTCCCAACCAGGACCTTTTCTTGTTGCATCACACAGCAACCTCCAGACGACGTTGTTGTCCTCGTCGTACTGGTGACCTGACAGGACGCCACATCTTTCATTGTAATCACTCCAAGTTGGATAAGTATCTGTTGTACTTTGCCCAACTGTTCCAGCCCTGGCTTCATCAGTAACTTCTTCTTTTTCTTGGGGTCTTATGACATACAAGATTGGGAATCCCTCAGAGTTGAATCTGTATCTCAGGTTTTGTCGGAAGCCTTCCTCCCATTCCCTGAATTTTGTGAGATCCTTTAGCTCGGGTGGAGTTGCCTTTTCCTGTGATTTCACACTTGATTCCATCATCTTGATTCTGAATTGCTGCAGTTCCAGGTTGTTTGGGTTTGCTTTCCAGTCGATAGCCCTTGGCTTGACTCCAATCAATGGTTGATACCGGGCCCAATTTGCCCAAGTTAGGAGCCTCGATGATAGCCTGTTACCATAGTGGATACTTTTTGGATTAGGACAGTCCGGACTGATAGATTTCAATCCATGCATGAACGATTTAATGCTTTCCTTGTTGAGGTCTGTAATTTCTCGAATATTAGACATCCCTCCCCTCATAATTTCTTCAGCTGATTCATAGTTGATACCAAAATCCATTAGGCTGCTCCTGAAAGCAAGCTGCTCTGGGTTCAGAAATCTACCATTGTTGAATCCCCTGATTTTTATCCTGGGTTGGGATGACCTTCTTCCCAGTCGTTCAGCTCTTGCGTTCTCTGCATTTTGGTCAGCATCATTTCGTCCGTCCTCATCATTTTCACTATCCGCGTCATCTGGATTCACACCCCTTCTTTCTGCATCTCTCATTGCCCTGACTCTCTTCTTTATTTCTTGGTCGATGATTCTCTTCATGGTTGAGTTTGTTTCTGGGTCCCCAAAGGCCCTTTCCATGACTTCCATGATTTTATCTTCCAAATCTTCCTTTTCTTGCATACCTCTTCCATTGTTTTCATTAGAATTCTGTGAATCGTCCTCATCCACTTCCATTTTTGTTTCTTCCATGTCGCCGTCCGCTCTAGTTCGTACCATGGTGGTGAATTGTGTATTCTAATGGTCGGATGGTCACTTTGAAGAGAGTTTTCGGATTGTTCGGAGTATTCGATAGATGATATTCGATGGAATATTGAATATTCAATCGATGGTGGTATGTGGTGGAAGAGTGTAAGAATCGAGGGTTGGATGTGAGAGATGGGTATTAATCGTTTGTGACTGCCGAGTGATTTGTATTGTATTTATCCGGATCGAATTTTCGTTCCGGTTTTCCTTATACTTTCTGACTATTCGGATCGAGTTTTCGTTCTGGTTAGTTTTGTGTGAGCTTTTGCTTTTGTTGCAAATCAAGATTGTGGGCTTTCCTATCCTTTCTCGGGATTTTGCTCATCCTGTATTTCTGTGGTGAAAGGTTGAAAGATTGTTTACTGAGAATTTAGTGTTCTCCTTTTAGTGTTCTCGACGATCTTTCGCGATTTGGTCTTTCGCGATTTGGTGTTCTCATATCTTTTGATTTTCGTTTTCGTTCTCGCGGGCAGATGCTCTTCGCAATCTGTTCCTTCTTGCAAGCAGATGTTCGCAATTCGTTTCTTCCATTCTGTTTCACCACAGAATACTTCTGGCTCAATCTTTTCGCTCGCGTCATTCTTGTTTTCAGTGAAAGATCAGTGTTCTTGGATATTGATTCCTTTCAACTGATGCCAACCTGGGCGACTCGTTCAGCTGAATCGTCCAGTTTCTTTTCCCTTGCTTGTTTTGCTGGATCTCGAAACCCGGTGGAGCCACCACCTTGGTTCGGTTCTTTGGTCTCTTCTTTCAGGGAGACCGCCCTGGCGTTGGTCTATTCCAGGGCTCCACAAGCAACTGCCCCTTTTACATCCTTGAGGGTTGATGCCGGTAGCTGATCAGGCTAATCCGGATTAGTCTGGTCTTCGAGCTCAACTGCGTTTCTCGGTGAAACGCCGTTCGGTCCTCCACAGCTTGTAGAGTGCTGTGGGTCTGATAAACTATAAAAAGTGTGTCGTAACAAACAAACAAATGCAATCGGTCTTACGATCGATTGATTTAGTGAGCAAGATCATTACGGTTCGATCGTCTTTGCCGACCGACAGGTTAATTACTCGTCGTCATCGTGTAATTTTACCATACAAAACACATGTAATCTTAAGACACGAAACACACGAAAATCATCTTCGATCGGTCTTTCTTTGTATCGTTACCGTGTAATTCACCGTGATATTTCTCATTTGTAAAGATCTGTATTTGTACCTTATTACGTAGAATTAGTACTAGGTTGTAGATAGGTTTTAGGGCATGATAGTGTTTTAGAGTTGTTAATTCTTCGAAGAGTGAGCTGATGGGGAAATTTGGTAAAGAGACAAACCACATGGAAACGCCGACGATTATTCACTCAAGTTAAATAACCTTACGAATAAGGTTATTTGCCCTTATGACTTTTCGTACAGTACGCGTTACACGGTGAATTCTTTTCAGAACTTGCCCGCACTGCATTTGATAGCAACAGAGGAGGCCACAAACGCGTCCGTCCCACCCCTGATGGTCCTAACAAACGACAACGTACGGGTTCCTACGGCACAGGCACTCTTACAGGGACTATTCACCCTAACCTCAAAGGTATCATCAGAATCCCTCCAGACACATGGCAAGAGCTTTCTCAACCGTATCGCGATTGGGTACTCAAATACAATCAAGCTATCCGCCACAGTGATACTCCACCCCCCACTCCAGAGGGGGTTATTGTTGGTTCTCCACAAGACGATGGCTTGAATCATTTCATTCCTAAGTCCAGTCGTCAACGTCGGGTTCGGCGTGTAATGGCACCTACCGGAACGAATTCACCGGCATCGGCAGAAAACACTGAGTCACCGCCGACGACCTTGCCGTCTCCCGCGGATGCCGATAGCGATCAAGATAGCATTGGAACGATTGATGAAACTGAATTATTCCCTCCAGGCTCTACTGCCCTCAAAACGGTCCGATTTCGACTACATTCTGGGGGGGACGCTACCGAAGTAACACAGAATGCAGTGAATTTGGACCAGGCGACGCAGAATACAGCGAATTCAACACCACGAAGAAACGCATCATCGTACTTTTATACCACACGACGAAATAAGATGGAATTGAAATCTGATGAAACTGACGATGAGGATAGTAAAAATGAGGATGAGGATGTGAATTGTAATGGAGAAGATGTACCAGATCTTGTTGCACGAATGGAACCGGATTCGGAAGATGAAAAGGAAATCAACAAAGATGATACTGAAACAGAACGGGATCGCCGCCGAAAAGCAACCAGAAAAATCTACCAAGGAAGAAGACCGAGAAGAACAACAAGAAATTCAGCAACCATCAATATACATCGATACAGAGAGGTTCAACAAAATGACAACATTGCAGTGATTGACAGTGGTGGAGGAAGAAGACCAACGGTTACAGAACAAGCATGGCTTCGAATTGGAGGAGAAACTGGAATGACATCTGCAATGAGGCCGTACATGAGTAATGATACCAATGCCTATGTGGAGCATCCGGTTTGCAGTGCTGTAACGAAGGCTTTTATTCCAGGAAGAGAAGATCCAGTACTTTTAGTGGTCCACTATGCAACTTTTGTCACCAAGGATTAAGATCAAACTGATGGTGAATCGCTATTGACAACAATCGATACGGGTGATCATGGAGTGCTGGTGAATGGAGTGCAACCACAGTTGAGCAAATGTGGCATTACAATTGGAACGACATTCCTACCATTTTCATATGACGATGAAAAAGTTTATTTTCATATTACCAAACCAACAGAAGGGGAAGTGGATACATTGGAAAAATTCGAGTTGAATAGCCCAGCACCACCAGACATGCGCAAATATCCAATGTTGAGAAGGAAGAGAGCAAGAGAAACGTTCAAATTTGCAAAACTTCCAATGCTGGAACTACGAAAACGATTTGCTATGTTACCAGAATTGACTGTTTTGAAAACATTGGAAAATACTACCCAACACTATGAAGAAATAGAAGAAGAAAATCGAGAAGTCCCCAGGAAACATTACAGGAAAAGATTCAAGGCATTTCATTACAGAAGACAAAATGAAACAGTGAGCACTGATTACACATACTTCTCGAAAAAGACATCTCAAGGACACAACGGGGGACAATTTTTCAGTGGCACCAAGACAAAGCTTTGGTCTTTTCATCCTCTGAAAACAGAATCTCAATGTACAAATGCGCTACAAGATTATCTCCGAGAACATGGTGCACCGGATACTATACTCAGTGATAATGCAAGATCTGAAACAGGTGTAAAGTGGACTCAAATTCTTCGAGAAAATATGATCAAAACAAGAACAAGTGAACCACACCACAGCCATCAGAACCTGTGTGAAGCGGAATGGGGAAGATTGTCCAAGATGGTACAAAACAGTCTACGTATGTTTCAGGCGCCAATCAGTTTAGCGCATTGGTGTGCAAAATGGTGCGTGTCAGTTAACAATTTGGCAGCGCGAAAATCGCTGAATTGGAAAGTACCCCTCGAATTGCACCAAGGCTGGACACCTGATATCTCCCACCTGAGATTTCATTTCTATGAACCAGTGTGGTATTTTGAGCCAAGATTCAAGAGTCCCAAAAACAACATGTTGAAAGGGAGATTTCTGGGTTTTGCGGAATCAACGGGGGATGCAATGACCTATTATATTCTGACTGAACCAGATACACCAAAACAGAAAAGACAAGTGTTGATGAGATCGGTAGTTAGAACAAGACGCAAGGAAATTGGCACCAAAGATGAATATGTGAATGACAACCCGGAGGCAGAGAAGTTTACTCTTTCCCTGTCAGAGCACCAACAGAACATGGAAGATATCAAGAGCACTGATGAAGTCCCATTGTTATCTTCAGGGGAGAAATTTGTCGCGAGCTCTGAAGGAATGGAAAACTCAACCAGTACCAATCCAATGGAAGACAGTGATGAAAATGACAATACAACTTCAGGGGAGCTTGATGCCGATGAAGAGGAAAACACTTTGGACATGGAAGAAGAAATGTTACCAAGTGATATAGATGGATGCAACAATGCTGAAACACATCAGGATATCTTGGAAAGCACAGAAGTGAATTTGAATATGGACTTCAGGAAGATTTTGGATCATTTCTGGGAAAATGGAATTTTGGTATTCAAAGCACAATACATCGATGAACTGCAAGGAAATACAGTCTTAAATACTCCATTCCCACAATTGAAGAAAGATCAACCACTGGCATGCGCAAAGTATATTAAGGAGTACATTGTTGAAAGCAGGAGAGGAAACAACAGGCCGTTGAATGTATGGGCAGAACAAGTAATAAAACAACAATCTGGTATCGTCAGAAGAATACGATTTATGAAGTCTTTAATACACAAGAGTATTCAACGCGCAGTCAAGAAGAAACCATCCAGGAATCAAAGAATGGCAAAGAAGAAGAATCGAGAAAAGTTTGGACAGAAGATTCCGAATACCTATGAAGAATGTATGCAATTTGACGCTGAAGCTGGCAATACAAAATTAGAAAAAGTGTGTCGTAACAGTAATAAAACAAAATGCGATCTTCCTTACGGTCGATCGATTTAGTGAGCAAGAGTAATCATTCATTACGGTTCATTCGGCCTTGTTGATGCCAACAGGTTAATTACTCATCGTATCGCCGGTTTTACGGCATATTACCGTGTAATTCTTAGCATACAAAGCACACGTAAAATAAGACACAAAACACACGAAAATCATCTTCGATCGGTCTTTCTTTGTATCGTATTACCGTGTAATTCACCGTGATATTCTCATTGGAATATCACAGTATTTGTACCTTATTACGTAGAATTAGTACTAGGTTGTACATATATTTTAGGGCATGATAGTGTTTAGAGTTGTTAATTCTTCGAAGAGTGAGCTGATGGGGAAATCCGGTAAAGAGACAAACCACATGGAAACGCCGACGATTATTCACTCAAGTTAAATAACCTTACAAATAAGGTTATTTGCCCTTACGACTTTTCGTACAGTATGCGTTACACGGTGAATTCTTTTCAGTCCCCTTCAGTCATAAATCCTCCAACCGTTAAGCGGCTGGATTCTATGGCTTAATATGTTCATACCAAACTGTATCCAGTCTACCATCAGAGGCCCTATCAAAAGAAATGGGGCGGCGTTTTGCCTTTCATTCTGGCTCGCATCATGGCATTTTGCCCTGATCCTTGCCAGTTTGATATATTGTATTCATGGATCAAATTATCCATTTTCGAAATGCTCATTGCAGATCAAACATAAAATCAACTTGTTACTTCGATCGAACGATCGATCGAACATTCCATCGAACGATTGATTTTCGTTTTATTAAATCTCTTACCACATGCAACGAGAACAATGTTCCCGGAAAACAGCGCCACTCATTAGCTTTGTAAACAAATCAGCAATATTTGTTGAACCTGGTTCCTTTGCAACTCTGATAATTCCTGCTGCAATAGATTCACGCGCCTTGTGGTATGCAATGCTGTTGTGCTTCTTCTTACATGGGCTTTCAGGTCGTGTAACATTTGTGACAACAGAATCATTATCACAATACATATTTGTGCTCCCATCAATTGGAACACCCATCATTCTCAACTTGTACCTTAGACCTTCAACCAATTTGATTGCAATTTTCAAAGCAATGATTTCAGATCCAAAAGTTGATGTCTCAACTGTTGTTTGTCTTTTGGAAAACCAAATGATCGGTGCATTATTAATGAAGATAATAACACCAGTATGAGATCGTCTTGTTGCCTTGCATCCAGCATGGTCGGCGTCAACAAAACAGCTCATTCTTACATGCTTTCCCAAGGCTTCAGGCATATCTGCTGGTATGACTTCAGCGGCACCAGGATAAAATTCAGACCAGTCACATTTTTGAAATTTACTCTCGTCAACATTTGGTACAGTATCATCAAAAACCAATTTCGACCTGTTGTACTTTTTCAAATATGCAAAGATATGAAATAATTGATTCAAATGCCCGATCCTTGCCTGTGCCAAATACCTTGACATCAGTGAGACTGGCATTACTATGTCAAGTCTTCCTAATTCACAAATCCACCTGAGAACTCCAATTAAACCTTGATAGTAATTTTGCAATTCAGGGTTCAATTCTTCTGATATATCAATTTCCGGTCGGTAATCATGTGATAGTGGACTAGACGCTGATTTTGGTAGATACTTGTAACCATATTTTTCAGTTCCTAATTCTTGTTCGACTGCTGCAACAGCTTTCGCTGTGTACTTAGTGCTTGATAATGACCATCTTGGCTTTGAATCACCTTCAAAGTAGAATTTCCCAATATCAGCTCCCAAATACAGAGTTGGCTCTTCAATTGTATCATCCTTCAATTTGAACTTTCGTTCAATGTTTTCAAGCTGGAACTTTGGATCTTCGCCAGAACATAGGATATCATCTACGTATGCAATGAGCATTGCCCAGTATCTGGATCCATCATTCCTGGTTTCAATCCTTAAGTGCACATCCGGATCTGCCTTGCAGGGTGAATATCCAAGATCTCTCAAATGCTGGGTGAGGTATGACCTGAAAGATGCACCAGCAACCGGCAATCCATACAATGCGCGGACAATCTTGCAAGGTCTTCCTGCAAGGTGAGGTGGAAAACCATCTTCTTCTCTCGCTTTTAGGAAGTATTTCTCTTTAATCGGGGCTGTCAAATATGCATTTTGAATATCAGCTGAGAGAACCTTCAAATCATTCAGCGCTGCCAGCAGAAAGAATATTCTTACTGAGTCTCGACTGGGAACCGATGAATAAGTATTTTCTTTGGCCACTGCAGGGACTTTGTGACCGTCCCCTACCAATCTAGCCTTCCTTGTTAGGGACCCAAGCTTGATATCAAATATCATGTGGGTTGTTATTTGCTTATGGCCAACTGGAATAACATCATCATCAGAAAATTCAAACGCTGCCATATTGTTGGTCATTTCTTTGTGAATTGCCCTTTCCCAGTGATCAGTGCCTGTCTTCTTATCAATAGCCAGCGCTTGTTTGATTGAATGTGGCAACTCAACTCCATATTTGTGAGTCTTCAACCAATACTTTGCTGTTTTGGCCGCTTTAAGGATTCGTTCCTTCCTTCTCAAAATTTTGTGCACCCACCATCGGAATGCTGGTGTCTTTTCAAGATTATTGTTGATAGCATATTCAGCTAATTGCACTGGAAATGACTCCTTCAAATCACTTAGCTTACACCAAGATTCCGTTCCATCTTTCCAACTGGCTAAAATCCTCCAACCCCTAGTTGTAGGTTTATGGGTTTTCCTGCCATTTTTTGCTATAGTTGTTGCTTCCTCGTCACTTAAAGCAGTGTTGTCTTTTTCATGGTCAATGAGCTCATCCAGTAAAGTGAACATCCGCCCGTCATCATCAACAGAACTATACAGACTTTCTGCAACAATATTTGCCATGTATTCCTCCATTGTACCATCGGGTAGTTGCAATTTATACAGCCTCGTGTCTAGTATGGGATTCTCATTTCTGATTCCTATCGGTCTGTTTTGCAAGTCGCGAACCCTGTCCTTGACAACGCACCTGAGTCTTTCATCACCTCTTTCAATGATTACTTCATTTCCCAGATATTCATCTGGTTCATCAACATCTTCTACCGATGCTTCTGGCTCAGCCATTTCAAGTTTCATATCCGGTGTTTCTACTGGTTGATTCTCAAATAGCTCCATTTGGGGCTCTGGGTAGTTTTCCTGGAAGAATGATGCGCTATCCTTCACTTCATCTCCAATCTTGGATTCAATTGATTTGTCAATTGCTTCCATTCTTCTGAGGATATCTCTATCTCTCCATTCGAATTCTTTGACAGGTCTTATTGAATTTGTAGATATTGGTATTGCCGATTCAGTCAGGAGCCAAAAACAATCCCCCCCACCTACCTTATTGCCACAGGGACCCAACCATCGCGCCAACCTTTCAACGCCTCGGGTGGAAGAATCGCCTTTATCATAGTAAAACACAAAATCATACCACTCTGATGAAGTGTATAGTGTAATATCAGGCCTATAGCCATGGACCAATTCGAATGGGGTTCTCCCCATTGAAGAAGGGTTGTTCGAGGCTGTTTGCTGCCTGATATTAGCACATAGTTCACCACAAAATGACCATAATCTCCTCGGTGACTTCTTCTTTGCAGACTTGGTTGTGATTGCACTACCAAGATGACCAATTGCTTGTTCTGCCCGATTTTGGAATGGGCAATGTGGCTGGATGAATGTCTGATGGATATGGTTGCGCTTTACAATTGAATTCCAGTGTGTTTTGTAGGTTCTTGGGGATCCTTGTTCTGGCGCGCCATCAGAAATCAAATGCTCTGGGTTTCCAATTTCATGAATGAATGTCTTCAGTCCTTGATGGGCTTGTGATTTGTCCTGTATTGGTATAAATACTTCAAACCCATTTCCATTTGTAAAGATCTGTGCACATTTTTCTTGCCTCATAATACTCGTGGTTCTTGCATGCCAAGTATCAGTGTACCAGGTTCCTTGCGCAACTCGCTTGTTCCTGAAGCGCTGAGTAGGCAGCCGCTTCATCAATGGTGATTGCAAATTCCTGAGTGCCTTCTGCGTCGTGACTTTCAATGTCTGCTCAGCTTTCTTGAAACTAATATTCCAAGTTTTAGCTAGGCGTTCACAGTCAACTTTGTTTGGACCTTCAATTGTTATCACTGATGGCCCCCATTGATTTCTTCTGTCAAGAGACCTTCTCTCAAGTGTATTGTCAATTTCTTGCAAGCTAGGGGCCTGTTGTGATTCTGCTTCAGGAGCTTCCATAAAGTCAAATTCTGTATCATCAAACAAAAATTGGTCTACCCTTCGCGCGCTTGAAATATTCCTTGCTGAAGAAATTCGATGAGCTATATTCCCATCTGTTGCAATCTGGCATTCAGTTAACATTCTCCTTGTGGATACCTGATGGACCCTCATCAGTTTGCATTGGTGAACGACACTTGGATGTCGTTCTTGTCCTAAGCTGGTCTTGGGGAGGTTATCTGTAACATTACTAGCAGGTTCTGTTACAACAGAACTTTCGTCCATTGCTTGGTCCTCTTCGGTCGACATAGCTTGAAGGCTGAACTGGTCCCCTGAAATTGGATCTCCATTGTCAATGGCTAGCTCGGCCATCCTGAACTTCAGTGAATGCGGATCCCAGGGGGTATCATTTGTTGCTATCAAATGTTGACATTCATCAAGTTCCATTCTTGTGGGCTTTCTTGTGGGGAAATATGAGATCACGTTTCTCATACTCAGTTTAATAAAAACTTTCTTCGGATCATCATCCTCCAGTGGAGTTTGAATTTTAATTCCATGCTTGGATCTTGAATCAAATTGGCGAGGTATTTCTTCAACTGAGTTGAAATTGCAGTCCCTCACTTGATTTGGGCATATCAAGCTGTTTTTCAATTTGTCCCCAAAGTACAGTGCTTGATGGAACACTATGATGTACACTTGGCCTGACGTTGGATTCGTCCATGCAGTAGCACAGCTTCCAATGGGGATTTTCTTGATGGGCTTGTATTCTTCAGAAAAAGGTGCAACATCAACGTGTGTTGTGATTTGATCAGGATTCAGCAATACCATATTGCTTCCTGCTGCGGTAGTATCTGCATGTGAGTCTAACTCACAATATCCTTCTTCATTTTCCCCATCATCAAAACCTACAGGAACATTCATCTTGTATAATGACCGGCTCACCATTTTTAACAATTTGTGTTCTAGTGATAGTGTCCGGTTATTATGTCATTTCTTAGATTTTGAGCCAAAACTGTCACCCGCGCCTTCATTTTCAGTTTCTTTCTTTTTGGTCTCAGCAGCCTTGAGATTTCTTTTCTTCTTAGCCTGCCTCATCTGGTAAAGCTCCTGGCGCTGTTCTTTTGACATTGTTTTATAAACACTTGTTGGGTAAGGCTTGCACTCAACTTTTCCTGTAAAAGTTCCAGTTGTCTTTTGCTTTTTGTTGCTTGAAGTGCCCATAGAATACAAACTTCTGGAACCTCTTTTACTTTTCCCGTTTGCAAGCTTTTTCAATCCAAGACGATTGGTGAATAGAATCAAACATTCATTGAAGTTGTCTCGATAGTCTTTGCTCTCATCAATTGCATCTGCTTTTGCAGCATCAAGCCGCTCATCACTGATTGATTTGATAAAATCCCAAACAAATCTCCTTTCATTGTGGTTCTTTTCAAATCTCAGAATCGTTCCATGAAAAGCAGTCCAGTTTCGCTTGTGCTTGTTCCAGTCATAATTCTTAGAATCTCCAGTGTAGTGTGAATCTTTCATATCCTGATATGTCTTATTCAGAACCATAGTGATATTGGTATCAGTGTAAGCATGTTGCATGAGAGAAATGAAAGCATTTCTGGCATTACCAGAATTCAGTGCAGTGTTTTGAAAATGTGCAACATATTCCCAACCAGGACCCTTTCTTGTTGCGTCACATAGCAACCTCCAGACAACATTGTTGTCCTCATCGTACTGGTGACCTGATAGGACGCCACATCTTTCATTGTAATCACTCCAAGTTGGATAAGTATCTGTTGCACTTTGCCCGGCTGTTCCAGCCCTGGCTTCATCAGTAACTTCTTCCTTTTCTTGGGGTCTTATGACATATAAGATTGGGAATCCCTCAGAGTTGAATCTGTACCTCAGGTTTTGTCGGAATCCTTCCTCCCATTCCCTGAATTTTGTTAGATCCTTTAGCTCGGGTGGCGTTGCTTTTTCCTGTGATTTCACACTTGATTCCATCATCTTGATTCTGAATTGCTGCAGTTCCAGGTTGTTTGGGTTTGCGTTCCAGTCGATAGCCCTTGGCTTGACTCCAATCAATGGTTGATACCTGGCCCAATTTGCCCAAGTCAGGAGCCTCGCTGATAGCCTGTTACCATAGTGGATACTTTTTGGATTAGGACAGTCCGGACTGATAGATTTCAATCCATGCATGAATGATTTAATGCTTTCCCTGTTGAGGTCTGTAATTTCACGAATATTAGACATCCCTCCCCTCATAATTTCTTCAGCTGATTCGTAGTTGATACCAAAATCCATTAGGCTGCTCCTGAAAGCAAGCTGTTCTGGGTTCAGAAATCTACCATTGTTGAATCCTCTGATTTTTATTCTGGGTTGGGACGACCTTCTACCCAATCGATCTGCTCTTGCATCCTCGGCATTTTGGTTAGCATCGTTTCCCTCATTCTCATCATTGTCGCTATCCGCGTCACCTGGGTTCTCACCCCTTCTTTCTGCATCTCTCATTGCCCTGACTCTCTTCTTTATTTCTTGGTCGATGATTCTCTTCATGGTTGAGTTTGTTTCTGGGTCCCCAAGGGCCCTTTCCATGACTTCCATGATTTTATCTTCCAAATCTTCCTCTTCTTGCATACCTCTTCCATTGTTTTCATTAGAATTCTGTGGATCCTCCTCGTCCACTTCCATTTTTGTTTCTTCTATGTCGGCGCCCGCTCTAGTTCTTACCATGGTGGAGAATTTCAAACGAAGTTTTGAATTATATTTTGTGATGGAGTATGGATGGGCGGTTCCTATTGCGGTATCTGATGGAAGTTGGTATTGGGTGGAAGAGTGTAATTAAATCGAGTATTGGGTGTGAGAGATGGGTATTATTTGTGACAGTCGTTCTGTATTTTTCCGGATCGAATTTTCGTTCCGGTTTGGTTATACTTTTGTTCGGATCGAGTTTTCGTTCCGGTTGTCTGTATTTGTAATTTGTGTGAGCTTTTGCTTTTGTTGTAAATCAAGATTGTGAGCTTTCCTATCCTTTCTCGGGATTTTGCTCATTCTGTATTTCTGTGGTGAATTTCAAAGATTGTTTCCTGAGAAGTATTCTCTTTTTCGTATTGGATCTTTCGATCTTTCGCGATTTGGACTTTCGCGTTTTTGGTGTTCTCATGATTTGGTGTTCTCATATCTTTTGATTTTTCGGTCTCGTGCGGGCAGATGCTTCTTGCAATCTGTTCCTTCTGGGCAGATGCTCTTTGCAATCTGCTCCTTCCAATCTGTTTCACCACAGAATACTTTTGGCTCAATCTTTTCGCTCGCGTCATTCTTGTTTTCAGTGAAAGATCAGTGTTCTTGGGTATTGATTCCTTTCAACTGATGCCAACCTGGGCGTCCCTTTCGACTGAGCCGTCCAGCTTCTTTTCCCTTGCTTGTTTTGCTGGATCCCGAAACCCGGTGGAGCCACCACCTTGGTTCGGTTCTTTGGTCTCTTCTTTCAGGGAGACCACCCTGGTGTTGGTCTATTCCAGCCCTCCACAGGCAACTGCCTCTTTTACATCCTTGAGGGTTGATGCCGGTAGCTGATCAGGCTAGTCCGGATTAGTCTTCGAGCTCAAACTGCGTTTCTTGCGGAAACGCCGTCCTCCACAGCTTGTAGAGTGCTGTGGGTCTGATAAACTAGAAAAAGTGTGTCGTAACAGTAATAAAACAAAATGCGATCTTCCTTACGGTCGATCGATTTAGTGAGCAAGAGTAATCATTCATTACGGTTCATTCGGCCTTGTCGATGCCGACAGGTTAATTACTCATCGTATCGTCGGTTTTACGGCATATTACCGTGTAATTCTTAGCATACAAAGCACACGTAAAATAAGACACAAAACACACGAAAATCATCTTCGATCGGTCTTTCTTTGTATCGTATTACCGTGTAATTCACCGTGATATTCTCATTGGAATATCACAGTATTTGTACCTTATTACGTAGAATTAGTACTAGGTTGTACATATATTTTAGGGCATGATAGTGTTTAGAGTTGTTAATTCTTCGAAGAGTGAGCTGATGGGGAAATCCGGTAAAGAGACAAACCACATGTGAACGCCGACGATTATTCACTCAAGTTAAATAACCTTACGAATAAGGTTATTTGCCCTTACGACTTTTCGTACAGTACGCGTTACACGGTGAATTCTTTTCAAAATGGAAAGACTCAATTCAGAAAGAGATGGATAACTTGGAACGTCTAAAATGTTTCAAATATCATTCAGCAGAAAAAGAATTTCCAAAAGAGGAAGGTTGGCAACAAGCAAGATTACAGATGATTTGGGATATCAAGAGCGAGGACGGCAGGTACAAGAGCCGCTTAGTAGCAGGTGGTCACAGAGTCGACTCGAGTGAATACAACACATACTCCAGTCAAATCAACAGTTTATCTGTGTACTTACTATTTCTAATCGCCCAACACCAACAACTGGATTTGATGACAGCAGATGTGGGAAATGCATTTCCAACTGCACCGGTTCAAGAAAAAGTATGGGTGTGGGCTGGAGACGAGTTTGGTGAAAAGAAAGGATGCAAAGTAGAAATACAAAGAGCGCTGTATGGACTGGCAGGTAGCGGTAGAGCTTTCATGGATTTTCTCGCTGATACACTCATGAATTTGGGTTTTCGACCATCAAGAGCAGATCCAGATTTATGGCTGCAGAAAGAAGGAGAAAGCTACACATATATTGGTACTCATGTCGATGACCTTATGGTAATAGGAAAGAAACCACAAGATTGGATCGCCAGAATTGAACAAGAATTTGCGCTGAGAAATGTTGAATCAGAACCTCAGTATTACCTTGGTACAAGTCTTACAAGAATCAAAGATGGACGATTGTTGATGAACTCTACAAAATATATCAGTGAGGTGATTTGGAAATATCAAGAGAAATATTCAGTGACCCTCAAGAAAGAAAATCTGCCAATGAAAACTGATTGTCACCCTGAACTGGATGATTTGCCATTACTGTCAGTATCTGAACACAAGGAATTCCAACATATTATTGGTCTAGGGCAGTGGTTGGTGTTGTCTGGAAGAATTGATATTGCATTTGCAGTATCATCCCTCTCAAGATTTGCAGCCGGACCGCGAGAAGGTCATTTGCAGATGGCTAGACACATCCTGGGATATCTAAAGAAGTACAAGAAGAAAGGAATTCTAGTGGATTCAAGATCTCCAAGGATCAGTTCAAATGGCGATGTCAAGCTCAAATACGAAGAATTTACACATCACTACAAATACTACAAGGAAGAATTGGATCCAATGTTCCCCGTGCCTCTAATTCCTGAAATGGATTTGAACATATTCTGTGATAGCGACCATGCACACGACTTGGTTACTGGAAGGAGTATCACTGGATTGATTGCATTCGTTGGGTGTATGCCAGTCTACTGGAAGTCTAAGAGACAGACATCAGTTCACACAAGTACATTTGGAGCTGAATTTACTGCCCTGAAAGATGCGGTTGCATTGTCCATCATGCTCAGATACCACCTTAGATCGATGGGAGTTGTAATCACCAAACCAGCAGAGATCTATGTGGATAACAAAAGTGTAGTAATCAATTCCACATACCCTGCAAGTTCACTCAACAAGAAATCAATCGCACTGGCCTACCATTTTGTCAGACAACACCAAGCTGGAAAAGTCGTATCTATCAGTCATATTAACTCACAGGACAACTATGCCGACATTCTGACCAAGCCGTTAAACAGTAATGCATTCAGGAATCTCCTAAATGAATTCATGACAATGTAAAAACAAAGTTAAGTACCACAATTCAGTAGTAAAACAACCACACTAAAAATCCATGTCTAAAAAATTATGTTGTATGCTTCCCTCTAAAAATCCGATAGGAATCTAAACCAAGAACATGGATTTAGGGGAGAACAACCGGCAAATCGTGTTGTTAAGTAAAAACAAGATATAACCGTTATGTGCGGTTAAATATGAACCAATAAGGAAACAGATCGACGCGCGCACTACATGAATGAGATGCGCGGCGAAATGAACAACATACGTTCTTACGAATTGAATACAATGAATGCATTGAGGAGTGAGACGAAATTACTGATGGATCGATACTCGGGCGTATGAAGACCAACAAGGCAATATAGACACCGTAGGAAGTCGATCACAGAAAACAAAAGAATGACTCACGACCAAAGGAATTGATCATTGATAGAAGAATCGGACACAGCAAAGTATCACCAGAAAGTGGTACGCGAAAATCCAGAGGCATAGGATCCGATACTAAGTATGTCAATGATATATATGTGTATAGCAATGAAATATGGAAAATATCAATGACACACAAAATGGATACGCGAAGCCCAATTATGTTAGAAACGGACAAAATGAGACACGTTTCTCCGACAAATTCACTGAGGAAATATTAGTTAATCTACAACACGAGGATGCACGTGCAGTCTCATTAGGATTGTGTAACACGGGACAATACGTGTGTTCCTGTTAAGCATTGGAAAAACAGAAAATAGATTAATTAACTCATAATCCGGAATTACAGTTGTTACAGTATATGAGAATGAAATTTCATATCAGAGAGACCAAGATTGGATTGGAGATTGTCAAAAATTGTTTTCCGAGATCTAATTTTGGCATCGCAAAAATCAAAACCAGGTCTCATTTGACTTTTCTTTGCCCACTGGAAAATGGATTTGAATGTGTTTACAGTGGCAATTTATGTCGGGCCATTAAATTCATGAGTTCCAATTCTGCAAGAAGATGATGGGGCGGCGGTAGTTTTGTGTGGCTTTGAAATGCATCCTCTCTTTTGTTCAGATTAATGATTTCATGAAAAGATGGTGGTGGAGGGGCTTGCTGAGCAGTAGCAACGTTAACATCAGAACGATTAGTGTGATATTCTTCGTTGTCTCCACAATCTATGTTGTTGGTAAAATTGTTGTCATTATTTTCATTTACATCATCGTCTTTGTCAACCTCATCATCGGAATTGTCAATATCATTACTCAGCGGGAATGCATCTTCATCTTGAACAGCGGAAACAGCCATGTAAGATTCAATGGCGTTCCGATCCATTAGCGGTAAAAAGACATCATGGACAATCTGTTGGTTTAGAACAGAATGAGGACCCGTGGCTGATTGACTTGTGACGGTGTGGTGCTGGGAGAGATGGGAAGGGGGAACAGATGGACCGTTTTGTGTCATAGTCATCCCAAAATCTGACGGGGAATGTTGAACAGACGGCATGGTAAGCTGCACTTTGACAGAGTTGGAGAAGTTAGAGATCTTGCGTTTAATTAGACCATCACTTTTGTATAAGTTGTAGCATTGAATATTGTAGGTGAGATGTTTTCTTAGGCCGTACGAGACATATTTCAAGGTATTGCACTCTTTTGACCCAGATTTGTATCCTTTAAAACTCTTGGATTTTTTCCCTTTCTTATCCCAGCAACCACGGCAGTAGAATAGAAGAGGGGTTTTGATAACAGGAGGCATGATGTTGCGGAGTTGTTTGAAGGAAAATATCAGTAGAATGGGTCAAAAAGAACGGAGGTCGGAAAGATGAATCGTTGAAAGGAAAAAATTAAATGTATTAATTTTTGTGTGATGTGTTTTCTTGTACGGTAGATTTCCTTACTACTATTTCGATTGCAAAAATGGTCCGTAAAGTAAATGCATTACTACTTAGTGATGATTGCAACATTGCTCGTACAATATGTTTAGTAGTGAACAGTACGTACAATCAACTCATTAAGAGGGTTAATACACAGCGCCGGACGGGTCAATCATATCAGTTCTTCCAAAAATTCGTTGGCAGGCGCGTCAGTTCTTCCATAAGGTGCACGGAAATGTGAATCGAAATGGAAATTGTGGACAATTGCGTTGTTGATTATCGAAATGGAAATCGTGGACAATTGTGGTGTTGATTACCATCGTGTTGATTCCGACTTTCATGTACCTGTAAAACCAACTAGTACGCTATTTTGCATGAGTTATTACTAGTAGATACTAGTAGTACATTATTTTCACTAGTACTTAATCGAAATGGAAATTGGTGGAGTTGTTAGTTGAACGTTTAACACTAACCCTAAGAGTTGACAACGTAACCTTCTAGACGGAGTTTATGTGGGGGGTTTGGGGGGGGGGGGGAACGTAGAAATATTGAAAAAATCTGTTTTTAACAAGTAGACTTGGTACAAACGCTACGACTAAAAATCGTTAAAAACAGTACCCAAATAATTATTTACGGAAATGAGATGCTTCTTCTAAATGCAATAGTAATATCTAGTGGCGCGCGTTCATTTTTATGGTAGCAAACTCTCATTTTTATGGTTGCACGTAACCATAAGATTTAACCTGAACATATTAGACTAGTAGTAAATTTAAATAGAGTACCAAAATATCATACAGCACACTATTAGGCTAGTAGCTTACTCAGAGGGGACCGATTTAGCAGCAATAATAGGGGGATTGGCGCTTATTCGTCTTATCGTCTTATCGTCTTATCGAAAAAGTGAGCGTAAAAATGTGTCTTGAAACAAGCACCTCCGGGGACATTTCTTAGAAAGAGTCATGTAAAGTACTTGTGGTATATGTGGTATTTCCTTAAGAGTTACACGGAGTCTTATACCACTAAAAATGCAACAATACTGTGTATGGAAATTCGACCGGTACACATGTTTTTTTAGGGGTACGACATGATTTCTACAGAGAAAAAACAGTAGAAATAGTCATTAGAGGTATGTACCATTAAGCGTACCGGTTTCTACTTACGTGCCACAGTAGTCCCGGGCTAAATACCACAATTGTCGTCATCGTCAACGACCCTTCTCTGACCCATCTACACAGTGACATCAGAAAAGAAAATTGCTCGTTCCGATCCAATTGCTCGCTTGACCGAAGTTTGATAGTATTTCCAATCCAACTTCTTGTTAATGGTAGGATTTGTACACAGCGACGTCGGAAAAGAAAAACTTGCAACAGTCGGTCAAAGGACTCGCGCTGCAAGAGATCCTGTTTTGATTGCTCGTTCCGTTCCGATTGCTCGCTTGACTGAAGTTTGATAGTATTTCCAATCAAACTTCTTGTTAATGGTAGGATTTGTACACAGCGACGTCGGAAAAGAAAAACTTGCGGCAGTCGGTGATCCCTATTTCGATTGCTCGTTTTTGATTGCTCGTTCCGATTGCTCGCTTGACCGAAGTTCGATAGTATTTCCAATCCAACTTCTCGTTAATGGTAGGATTTGTACACAGCGACGTCGGAACTGAAAAACTTGTGACAGTCGGTCAATGGACTCGCGCTGCAAGTCTCTGTTGCTATTGCTTGCTGCCGCGCTCGCTGTTGCAAGAATCGCTTGCTGCCACGCTTGCTATTGCTGTGGCTTGCGCTTGCGCTGTTGTTGCTGTTGTTGCCGTTCTTGCAGCCAGGGGGGGGGGGATTTCCATGGTCGATGGACGAGATAAGGGAAGGTGTGGTGTTGATTTTGGTATTTCCTGTACCAATAGCAGTAGGGATTTGGGAGTAAAAATGTCAGTACTTAATTCTACAGCTATTGGTACAGAAAATACATATTAAAGGAGTATCACGTGAAAATCCAAATGAAACAAATGTGGTGTACCGGTACTCGTACTCATAGTGTGTGTGTGTGTGCATTTGGCTGTGTGCGTACCATTATGTAAAGGTAGTACTGAATTTTAAAAAAGAACAATGATTCACGTACCGTACCGTACCGTACCATTATGTAGAAATAGTACTGAATTTTAAAAAGAACAATGGTTCATTTTTTTGGTAGCGAAGAATCTGGAGAACAGAAGACTATGATCATACCTATCGTAGGTATTGTTGTAGTTGAAAAGTGTATGGTAAAAGTGTATGAATGTACCAAAAAAGTGTGAGATTGACCCGGTACCCCCCTCGGTACCGGTACTGGTACGAATGGAATTGGTGGAGTTGTTAGTTGAACGTTTAACACTAACCCTAAGAGGTTGGCAATTGAATTATATTTTGGTTGGGGACTGGAAAGATTTGCACTGTGTTCAAATCTGGTGGGTTTTTGGGTTGATGACTGAGTTATATTTTGGCCGGGGACTGGCAGGATTTGCACAGTGTTCCAATCTGGTGGGTTTTTCGGGTTGATGACTGAGTTATATTTTGGTCGGGGACTGGCAGGATTTGCACTGTCTTCAAATCTGGTGGCTTTTTGGGTAGATGACTGAATTATATTTTGGTTACGGACTGGAAAGCTTTCCACTGTGTTCAAATCTGGTGGTTTTTTGCGTTGATGACTGAATTATATTTTGGATAGGGACTGGAAAAATTTGCACTGTGCTCAAATCTGGTGGTTTTTTGGGTTGATGACTGAGTTATATTTTGGTCAGAAATCAGCAGGATTTGCACTGTGCTAAAATCTGGTGGGTTTTTGGGTAGATGACTGAATTATATTTTGGTTAGGGACTGGAAAGACTTCCACTATGTTCAAATCTGGTGGTTTTTTGGGTTGACAACTAAATTATATTTTGGTTCGGGACTGGAAAAATTTGCACTGTGCTCAAATCTGTTGGGTTTTTGGGTTGATGACTGAGTTATATTTTGGTCAGAAATCGGCAGGATTTGCACTGTGCTAAAATCTGGTGGGTTTTTGGGTAGATGACTGAATTATATTTTGGTTAGGGACTGGAAAGACTTCCACTATGTTCAAATCTGGTGAATTTTTGGGTTGATGACTGAATTATATTTTGGTTCGGGACTGGAAAAATTTGCACTGTGCTCTAATCTGGTGTGTTTTTGGGTTGATGACTGAGTTATATTTTGGTCGGAAATCGGCAGGATTTGCATTGTGCTAAAATCTGGTGGGTTTTAGGGTGATGACTGAGTCATATTTGGTTGGGGATCGGGAGGATCTGCACTGTGTTCAAATCTGGTGGGTTTTTTGGTTGATTACTGAGTTATATTTTGGTGGGGGATTGCCAGGATTGGCACTGTGCTATATTTTGGTGGTTTTTTGAGTTGATGACTGAATTATATTTTGGTTAGGGACTGGAAAGATTTGCACTGTGTTCAAATCTGGCGGGTCTTGGGGTTGATGACTGAGTTACATTTTTGTCGGGGATAGGCAGGATTTGAAATAGACTAAAATCTGGTTGGTTTTTGGATTGATGACTGAATTATATTTTGGTTAGGGACTGGAAAGATTTGCACTGTCTTCAAATCTAGTGGATTTTGGGTTGATGACTAAGTTATATTTTAGTTGGGGACTGGCAGGATAATCACAGTGTTCAAATAGGGTGGGTTTTGTTGTTGATTACTGAGTTATATTTTGGTTGGGAACTTGAAGGATTTGCGCTGTGTTCAAATCTGGTGGGTTTTTGGGTTGATGACTGAGTTATATTTTGGTCGGGGATCGGCAGGATTTGCACTGTGTTAGAATCTGGTAGGTTTTTGAGTAGATGACTGAATTATATTTTGGTTAGGGACTGGAAAGATTTGCACTGTGTTCAAATCTGGTTAATGGGGACTTGCAGGATTTGCACAGTGATAAAATCTGGTTGGTTTTTGGGTTGATGACTGAGTTATATTTTAGTCGGGAATTGGCAGGATTTGCACTGTGCTCAAATCTAGTGGGTTTTTGGGTGGATGACTGAATTATATTTTGGTTGGGGACCGGCAGTATTTGCACTGTGCTTAAATCTGGTGGGTTTTTGGGTTGATGACTGAATTATATTTTGGTTAGGGACTGGAAAGATTTGCACTGTGTTCAAATCTGGTGGGTTTTTGGGTTGACGACTGAATTATATTTTGATTAGGGACTGGAAAGATGTGCACTGTGTTCAAATCTGGTGGATTTTTGGGTTGATGACTGAGTTATATTTTGGTCGAAGACTGGCACGATTTGCACTGTGTTCAAATCTAGTGGGTTTTTGGGTTGATGACTGAGTTATATTTTTGTTGGGGATAGGCAGGATTTGCACTGTGCTAACATCTGGTGGGTTTTTGGGTTGATGACTGAATTATATTTTGGATAGGGACTGGAAAAATTTGCACTGTCTTCAAATCTAGTGGGTTTTTGGGTTGATGACTGAGTTTTATTTTGGTCGGGGATTGGCACGATTTGCACTGTGCTCAAATCTGGTGGGTTTTTGGGTTGATGACTGAGTAATATTTTGGTCGGGGACTGGCAGGATTTGCACTGTGTACAAATCTGGTGGCTTTTTTGGTTGATGACTGAGTTTTATTTTGGTCGGGGACTGGCAGGATTTGCACAGTGCTCAAATTTGGTCAATTTTTGGGTTGATTACTGAGTTATATTTTGGTCGGGGATCGGCAGGATTTGCACTGTGCTCAAATCTGGTGGGTTTTTGGGTTGATGACTGAGTTATATTTTGGTCGGGGACTGGCAGGATTTGTACTGTGTTCAAATATGGTTGGTTTTTTGGTTCACGATTGAATTATATTTTGGTAAGAGACTGGTAAGATTTGCACAGTGTTCAAATATGGTGGGTTTTTGCGGTGATGATTGAATTATATTTTTTTTAGGGACTGAAAAGATTTGAAATGTGTTCAAATCTGGTGGGTGTTTTTGGTTGATGACTGAGTTATTGTTGTCGGCGAAAAAATACGGACTTTGTCGGCATCAAATTCGACTGGAAAAGCCGACAAAACGAAACGGGAATATGTGATACGAATACGATACAAATACTCAGATGAGCACCTCCACTACTTGGAATCCTTAAGTGGTAAAAACGATATCACCTAGGGCTACAAACAAAAGAGGATAATCGGTTAGAAACAAGGCATATCCAAAGACCTGACCAATAAGTGAACACTTGGAATCCTTAAGTATATTTAGAAGAATATACTTGATATCCCGTGAGGAAACTACTTATTGCAATCATGAAAACCAATACCGATTCTGAATGGGCCTCATTTATCTACCTACTCTCCTAACAAGTATACGCCCAATCGAAACAAAACACTTAACCTCAGTAAGTGACCAATACCATTGAATGACATGATACAGTAAGACCGACGAGACGCTAATACAGCAACAACAGTATCGGTACAAGAATGGTAACAAATAACCGGGGAAGATCTCTACCATGTAAAATACAGCAGAGAGCCCCGATACAGTGAAAATACCCAGTAAAAATAAGAGTCTCTCTCTGAGCTCACTTCTCTTTAAATTTTAACATCATATACCTTTGGTCGATTTTTCGAGTAACAACAGGTTATAGAGCCCTTATAACTCGCGCTGTTGAGCGTATACTTTAAGAGCCTATCTCCGCCCGATCAGCACCTCCACAGACCGGTTACCACCAGAGGACATTGCTGTTGAGCGATAGGCCTTCCCCCCAGCGCAGAGATTGTCGTGAGCCCGCTGTTGAGCGACTCCCTTCCAATCTCCCTCTTCCTCCGATTTCTTTCTCCTCCTCCTTACTTGCGTATCAAGGGGTGTATACAGATCCTTCTACCAAGAATCTTCTTCTGTAATACACAACCAAGCGCACGTATCAAGGGGTGTATCTACAGAACATTCTACCAAGAATCTCCTTCTGTAATACACATCTAAGGACGACGATCGATCGAACGATTACGATTACAACTACGATTACGATTACGATTACATCTCCTTCATCCAAGAACGATCAAAAATCACATCGTCACAAGCCTTGTAGCCCACAACCAGCTCTCTGGATCACAGTTACAAGATAAAGACCACCACCGTCTTCAATAAAAGCCCATTGCAACGGACACGCCGATTGCAATCATTGATCCATATCTTCTTCCGCGTCCATCATCCAGCCGACACCAAATGTGTCAAAGGACCATTGACGCCCATTTGATTGTGCTAAGCACCACTTCCATCACTGATAACGCCAACGATTATCTTCTTCCTCCATCAGAACATTCCTCCGGTTATTTCTGCACCTTCGCGGATCATTCCAACGGCCTTTCGATTTTGATCCACGACCTACACCAAATCTATACTCCGATTATTTTTTTGGATCAATTACCTCCTCGGATCTACTCAAGATTGTTGTGAGCCTGCTGTTGAGCAACTCCCTTCCAATCTTCCTCAGATCTCCTCGAGATTGTCGTGAGCCCGCTGTTGAGCGCCTCACTACCACTCTCCCGTTCCACCAATTCCCGTCTCCGGTTATTTCTTTGGAATATTCCTTTCTTCGGAACATTCCGCCGGTTATCTCCTTCCGACGCGGATTACCCAAACAAAACATCCACTAAAGAAATCCCACAGATCTAATCGAGATCATTGTGAGCCTGCTGTTGAGCGACTCCCTTCCCATCTCCCTCAGATCTGATCCGGATTGTTTGAGAGCCTGCTGTTGAGCGACTCCCTTCCAATTGTTTATTATCTCCTCCGACTCTCCATCGGTTCTTCCTTCGGATCTTCTTGTCGGTCATTTCGTGTATCATACCGTCCTCCGACGAACGTCCTCCAGTAATTTCCTTCGCCGCGACCGTTCTTTGGTTAATTCCTTTGGTCGTCCATCCAAACAGCAATCTCTATCCCGTTTACCTCCACGGCCTACAACAACAACAACCCCGCCGTTCAATACATCCATATCTACAAAGTAGCTCGTCGACAACACGTGAATCGCTCCCACAGCGAATCCCATTCTCCCTCTGTCAACGGGAAACACCAAACGCTTGATTCGCTGCTACCATCCGTCTACCAGCGATTACAATCACGACTTCACCATGACGCATCGAACCGACTTGAACTATGACGGCTGGAGCGACTGGAACTATGTTGAAGCCATACAGTTCTCATTTGGAAAACCAGTGGGAGCTGGCAAGAACAACGCCGCCCAAAACCTACTCAACGCGGCATACTCCCAGAAATTGACTAATATTAACAGCATACTCACTGTCGACAATCAGGGTGCTGAGACCCTCAAGCCGGACGCCATTTCCCGAATCAAATCCCTTGTCACCGCAGCCATCATAGAAAATCTCCCTCTATCAGAAGTATCTCCCAAATGTAAACAACACATTAGAATGCTTCTGGAACACTCTACCATTTGGTATCTTGACACGGATACGACAAGGAGACCAGTTCATGACTATCACGCACTCGCTCCTGCAGCAAACGCGGCAAAGCTTAACTATCATCAGTATAAAGATCCTACCATCCAATTGGAATTTAGCATCCAACATTGGGGGTTTGATAAAGGATGGTATCCATACAAATTTGCCAAGGTTTACAATAGTAACAGCAGTGTAGCAACGGCTTCTGAGAAATCCAAGCCTCTGAAACCATTGCCCACCCTCGCGTCATACAACAATCGAGTGGCAAATATCCTAAAATTCTCCAGGAGAATCATCTCCCGCAAAAATGAGTTTTCCTTTGACCTACCCGATCCCTATTTTGAGTACGTTGCTTTTGAACAAATTTATCGCATGGCCTTTCCTCCCAGTTACACAAGGACATGGAAATACTCCCCCAACAGTGACTCCGTCTCCTTCCACCGAGTCCGATCCGACTCCATCCCCTTCCGACGCGCAACTTCATCTTCAAGGACTCCAGTCCAATGCCAGGACAAGCCCACTGTGCTTGCGTCACATGAAACAGAATCCACATTGCTCAGTTCAGACCATCATTCTGCTCCACCTTGGGGATCAACCAACTTTGGATGGACATTCAATCTTCAGAACGAAATCGCAACATTCCGGCGCTTGCCAAAATCAGCTCCCTCACCCTCACTACCATCTGAGACACTTGCTGAGGACACTGACCTTCGAAACGCCGCTCTTGCATACATACGATCATTCCAATCCCCATGCCGTAATCAGCTTTGCTCCAAACCATATTACCAGCCTGTCCTACGACTCTCCAAACAACATTGTGATGCCCTGAAGATGAAGATGTATCACTTGTATGCGAACATCTTGTCAATGAATTGGTTTTACGATACTTTTGACTGAACACTGCAACCGACTGCAACTTCCCCATCAACAGTTAGTTGCCTTACACCCTCGCTCTTCATCCTCCACTAGTCGATCTTTGCTTGTTCCTCCGACATTCATGAAGTCGACTCCAAGCATACGTATCAAGGGGTGTATCTACAGAACATTCTACCAAGAATCTCCTTCTGTAATACACATCGCCGCTTTGACGCGCATCCACATTGTTGTTCGACCACTAAGTATCGAATTTGGGTGTCATAATGAAGATTGCACCTCTGGTTCGATCGTATTCCAATCTCACATAGAGAAAGAGGTCTCATTATTCCAACCACTGAAGGTGCACTTCGACTCGTAGTATCGTATCATTCCAGCTGCAGTACAGTGAATTCCTTTTATTTCTCCTACAATTGAACGATTAAACGAATCCACTCCGGTCGATGCACTCGACTCCGGATCAAAGGGTGTATACCTCAAGGACATACTACGATACCAGAACTCTTGCGTTTTGAGCTACACTGCCGTTCAGTATACATCTACTCATATATTTCGTTGGCCATCCGGTCGAGACTCAAGTTACGTATCAAACAACTTCTACGATCCATGAATCTACGACCAAGCCGTTTCCACGATTCTTTATATGTCCCATCAGTCGTCTTGTATCGAGTTCTACCATTTGCTTTCCAATCCATCGATTGCAGCATGATTGCACCGTTTTCTCCGGCTCCCTCGCGGCCTTCCTGAGACCTTCCCTTCCGTACAAGACCACTTCTGGTTCTTCCTTCCCTATCGTCGCCGCCACATTTGATCATCCTTCCTCCTGCTTGTGTATCAGGGGGTGTATCCAATGTCTCTACACACAGTTCTTCGATAATCCATAAGCGAGCATGGTCGACCACTTTGATTGGAACGCTATTGACGGCATACTATTCCGACTCTCGGGCAACAACCCCTATGATGAACAATTGAATGCCGTCTACTCCCAGATAATGGATGATATCGACATGGAAGACTTATTTGTGGAGAATGCAGACACCAAGGTGCTAGCCCCCCTTCATGATGCCCAACCTCCGCGGTAGTGTTGTCAACGCAATTACCTACTGCCAACTCCTCTCTGGATGCACCATGTCCTCCGCCACATATACCGGTGCTACCAAGAAAGTCCGTGGACCCATCGACTTGGAAAAGGCTACAAAGGAGTCGCTTACACACCACACACATGCTTCCACCAAACCAATCATCAGAATTGACCTAGTCATCACAGAATGGCAGTTCAAATCCACATGTCTGAGCTAATCATCACAGAATGGCAGTTCAAATCCACCTGGAGAGCCCACCGCTTTGACAAAGTGTATGCCATTCCTATTCCTGTCCCTTCCTCCTGTGTGGACATTCCTCCTGTCAAGCCCAGAGAATCCCCAGTCGAACCGGCTATCCAAATCCCTACACGAGTTTCCTGGCGCCTCTTCACTGCAACCCCTACGGTCACCCTAAGGCTTCTCCGTATAATCCACAACCATGGAATATTCGATATCTCCTACAACTCGATGATTTGTTAGCCATTCACTCGATATTCAAGCGGTTCCAACTAACAATTGATTCTATTCTCTGATTTGGCTTACCTCCCTCCAGTTGGTCCTATCGATCGACGCTTACCCGATGCTTGATCACTCCCTATGATTCGATCTATGATCAAACGGTTTCTTGCTCCATTTCTTCAATTTGATCCGATTTGCCTCCCTTTGTTTCTACAACCATAGAGCTCGATAGAACCATGACATTCGCCCTCCGGTTTTGTATCATTCACAACCATGGAATTCGTTTGAACCTCATAATTCAATTCCATCAGTGTTGAATCGAGAAGTGTGCATCTGCATCAAGGGGTGTGCATTGGATAATTACATGACGCTTAATTTGAACGCGTTTAACTTCCAGCGTTTTTCATCATAAGCCTCCACCACTTTACTTATGCTCCCCACACGCGACAATGATCCCACTGAAACCAATCCCATGAACCGACAAATAATTCAACACTCCCTCCCTCCGTGTTGAATCAAGGGGTGTGTCCCCGGTTCATGTAACCCCGCCACAAGCAGATTCCTGCAATTTGCTTGATATCCAGCATTGTCTTCCTACAACAATACCATTTGATCCACTGATCAAACGATACGTTTGATTCCAATTCAATCTGTCGGACTTACCGTTGGTCCGTCTTCCTCTTCAAAGACATTCATTTCTACGACATGTCCCTAAGCTTTGATTACAATGCCACAAATCTACAAATCGACATTCGTTTTGTCTACACGGCCACAACGTACTACGATTCCATCCTATGGCTTGGAGCAGCAATGCAATCCTCGACGTTTGACTTTACCCTCGATTTAATTGATCTTTCCACCAAGTCTCCCATTCGAATTCCATCCTTCTCTTGTCATCATTGATCTCCCCTCCGTTAGATCATCATGTCAACCCTATGCTTCCTTTTCGATCATCATTGCTATGGATTAATCACCTACAGTTCGATGCTCATCACATGGATACAAACTCCTTCTCCAATCCGATCCCTCTCCACACGATTGTCGATGTTCCACTTATCTCTAAGATCGGCAGGAATATTTGATCCCACGGTACAATTGAGGACGACAAGCCACTTCCTCCTCTCGGACGACTCATTATCCCATCCGTGATATCCAATCGATTGTTTCCAACCTGGTTCTACTACCAACATCGTCACGTCGCTGTGCTCTTCCATTTTCTACATACGATTATATCCTACGGCTTGGAGCAATCAATCCTACAATCTGATCTACGATCAATTGATTTGCGTCCGATTGTTCTTCAAGCCACAATTGATTCTGTTTCTTCTTATGTACCATCGTCTTTGACACTCAATGGACACTACAATTCGTTCTACGATCACACCAGCATCAATTCGATTCTATGGTCATGTCGGTATTGTCACTCCAATGATGTCTTGTCAGCTATCCAAACGATACTCCTCAAGCTACGATTGATTCTACGATCCAACGTATCAAATCATGACTCGTTCTACATTCAATCAATCGACACCGCTTTGATTATGACATCGATTCCAAGAACATATACGTCTAGATACAACAACACGATCAGTCGATCACTCATCTTCGACTGAATAATCAATTGTCTTCTACAACTTGATGCTCCATTTGTACCCAACTCTATGATTATATCGCGTTCTACGAATCGATTGATCTCTGAATACGTCGCTGTGCTCTTCCATTCACAAGGTACGATTCCATATTCCATCCTACGGCCTTGAGCAGCAATCAATCCTCGCCTTTTGACTTTGTCCGATCCACGCTGCAACAATTAATCCCATCATCCAAGATATGACTCTCTGTCGAGTCACCCAATCTGACATGCATCGTTTTGGATCTATTCAACCCTTGGTCATCCCCTCCGTGATATCCAAGCCAATCTCATCATCGCAGATCTAACTCCCATCTGTTGAGATCCACAATCGATCCTTCCTCTCCAGTTCAATCAATCCACCCCATAAGGAATCAATTCATTTGATTCTATTCGACGATTGAATTGAACCTAAGACTACAGTCGATCGGCCCTCTCTTCACCGATCTCTTTGACAGAGTTATTCAATCTCTACTGATCGAGTTTCTATGAGTCGATTCAGATTGCCCAATCTCATCTTCCAAGATATGAATCTCCTCTCCATCAACATCCGTCCCCTCCGCCGGCGTTTGATTCTTTGACAGAGTTACGATCCAAAACACATCAATCCTACGAGTGGATCAATACTCAGACGTTTGAGGATCCCCTTTGTCTTATCTTCGACTTCAAGCAATCCGAATGTTTTCCCTTATCCTACGTATCATCGATATCTTTTCCACGCCTTCAGTCAATGAAATCGATTTCAAACGTTCCACTTCGTCCCTACGATTTATGCTCCATTCTTCTTGTTTGTTACCACATCCGCGATATCCCACAAGCATTCTTCTTCTCTCCATTTTTTGGATTCCATTATGATCGATTCCTTTGACTCGAATTGTTTCCAACTCTGATTAACCTTCCATCGATTTAACAATCTCTACATGATTCTCCAATTTGCTTTGACAAGTTTCATTCGATTTATACCATGGTCGATTCATCCTACGTATAATCAATCTCCTTTCAGCGTCTCCACTCTGCTGGGGATCTACGATTGATCAATACTCAACATGTTTATAACATGGTTTGAAGATCCATTCCGGTTAATTGACTCATCGGCTCCATTGATTTTGCGACCACCGCATACTCAAGCACCTCTCCTTCAATGCTACTCCGATTCTACGATTACAATCTTTCGATTCGATATCTAAGCTTCTACCCAAGTTTTTTAGAGTTTTACAAGATGGAGAACCGACTTGTAATTCAACACTCCTTCACTAAGTGTTGAATCAAGGGGTGTGTTGTCGGCGAAAAAATACGGACTTTGTCGGCATCAAATTCGACTGGAAAAGCCGACAAAACGAAACGGGAATATGTGATACGAATACGATACAAATACTCAGATGAGCACCTCCACTACTTGGAATCCTTAAGTGGTAAAAACGATATCACCTAGGGCTACAAACAAAAGAGGATAATCGGTTAGAAACAAGGCATATCCAAAGACCTGACCAATAAGTGAACACTTGGAATCCTTAAGTATATTTAGAAGAATATACTTGATATCCCGTGAGGAAACTACTTATTGCAATCATGAAAACCAATACCGATTCTGAATGGGCCTCATTTATCTACCTACTCTCCTAACAAGTATACGCCCAATCAAACAAAACACTTAACCTCGTAAGTGACCAATACCCTTGAATGACTGATACAGTAAGACCGACGAGACGCTAATACAGCAACAACAGTATCGGTACAAGAATGGTAACAAATAACCGGGGAAGATCTCTACCATGTAAAATACAGCAGAGAGCCCCGATACAGTGAAAATACCCAGTAAAAATAAGAGTCTCTCTCTGAGCTCACTTCTCTTTAAATTTTAACATCATATACCTTTGGTCGATTTTTCGAGTAACAACAGTTATATTTTGGTCGGGGACTGGCAAGATTTGCACAGTGTTCAAATCTGGTGGGTTTTTGGGTTGTTGAATTATATTTTGGTTAGGGACTGGAAAGATTTGCACTGTGTTCAAATCTGCTCATAGATCTGGTAGCTTGTAATTACCTATAGCTCGTACAGCTTGCTTGCTCCAAATTAAAATAAAACTCGAACGAATGACTCACTTCATTGGTAGTATAGATCAATTGGTATGATCAATATGAAGGTAGGTAACTTTTTGTAGATCTGGTACCTCATAATTTCCGATAGCTCGTACAGCTTGCTTGTTCCAATTAAAAAAAAAAGCTTGCGCAAATCAAGACACTTCAATAGTAATATAAATCGATTGGTAAGATTGGTATGAAGGTAAGTTGCTTGCTTGTAAATCTGATAGCTCGTAATTACCGGTAGCTGGTACAGCTTGCTTGTTCAAATCTAGCTCCAACCCTATGAGTGTAGATACCTTGCTGATAGCTTACAATGAATTTGGTTGGTTGGCTAATGGTAAAATTGGAACTGGTAAGAATTGGTACAGATCAAAACACCTTTCGTAATTCTGATCTGACTTGATGCACACTAGTACTTGTAGAAATTGTACGCGTTATTGTATGAGTACTTCTTACCATAACTTTACTGACACATACTTACAATACATACAATAACTACGTACTCAACAACTCCACAGGGCCCCTGCAAAGCACTAATTATCCAGTACTAAAAATGTGTAGAAATCTACACTAGTACAAAATCCTGTAGAATATCCTCTACTTCAATCGATCGACGAATTTTTTTCTACCTCGCGACAAACACAGTAATTTTCTTTTCTACCTCGCGACAAAAAAATCACTTTTTCTAGCCTACTACCTTTCTATCATAATCTTACCCAACTTATTTGAGTAGTAGAGTTGCTATTTGGCACTCCGTCTGTGAACGTGGGATTCCACTTAATCCAATGATCCCTTGATCGTTGATCAGCATTAGGCAGGTAATCCGTGCTCGAATATTTTAGTCTGAAATAACAGCCTTGTACTGGAAAAAGAATTAGCTCGCATTGGACAAGAGGTGGTTTGCTGGATAGATATTGTTTGAATTGGCCCCCAAACATATATGTCTTGAAAGCAATAAATCTGCATCCATTGCTTCTATATCAACAGGCTCTTGGTACTGTTTTTTGTGACAGAGGGTAAGAAGGCTGCAAATCAACGGCAGCAGCAACAACAATTTCATCGGGACGATTGTCGGAACGTCGGAACAAGCAAAGGTAAGAATGAGAGAAATAGGCACCGGCACCGGCAACGGCACCGGCACCGGCATCGGCACCGGCAATGGCAATTGATTGGTCTTCCACTCCACCGGCATTACTGATAATGTATTTCCTCTCTGTTTATCTTCTTATTTTCATAGGACCGGAACAGAAGCAACGGATTGGAAACATCGATCATCGGAACGTCAGAACAAGCAAAGGTATAAAAAGTGTGTCGTAACAAACAAACGCAAACGATCTTACGATCGATTGATTTAGTGAGTAAGGTCATTGTTACAGTTCATTCGGTCTTGTCGATGTCGACAGGTTAATTACCCATTGTATCGTCGTGTCGATTATCGTCGCGTCGGTTTTACGGCATATTACCGTGTAATTCTTAGCATACAAAGCACACGTAAAATAAGACGCAAAACACACACGAAAACCATCTTCGATCGGTCTTTCTTTGTATCGTATTACCGTGTAATTCACTGTGATATTCTCATTGGAATATCACAGTATTTGTACCTTATTACGTAGAATTAGTACTAGGTTGTACATAGATTTTAGGGCATGATAGTGTTTTAGAGTTGTAAATTCTTCGAAGAGTGAGCTGTTGGGAAAATTCCCGCTAAGAGACAATCCACATGGATTTAATCACCGACGATTATTCACTCAGGTTAAATAACCTTACGAATAAGGTTATTTGCCTTTGTGACTCTTCGTACGTGCGATACGCTTTACACGGTGAATTCTTTTCAGTCCCCTTCAGTCATAAATCCTCCAACCGTTAAGCGGCTGGATTCTATGACATAACCTATTCATCGTGAGTCGTTGTCGTGTTGAATACCAAACTGTATCCATTCTACCATCAGAGGCCCTATCGAAAGAAATGGGGCGGCGTTTTGCCTTTCATTCTGGCTTGTATCATGGCATTTTGCCCTGGTCCTTGCCAGTTTGATATATTGTATTCATGGATCAAATTATCCATTTTTTTCGAAATGCTCATTGCAGATCGATTCGTTTCCATGATCGAACATAAATCAACTTGTTACTTCGATCGAATGATCGATCGAACATTCCATTGAATGATTGATTCTTTACCACATGCACCGAGAACAATGTTCCCGGAAAACAGCACCACTCATTAGCTTTGTAAACAAGTCAGCGATATTTGTTGAACCTGGTTCTTTTGCAACTCTGATAATTCCTGCTGCAATAGATTCACGCGCCTTGTGGTATGCAATGCTGTTGTGCTTCTTCTTACATGGGCTTTCAGGTCGTGTAACATTTGTGACAACTGAATCATTATCACAATACATATTTGTGCTCCCATCAATTGGAACACCCATCATTCTCAACTTGTACCTTAGACCTTCAACCAATTTGATTGCAATTTTCAAAGCAATGATTTCAGATCCAAAAGTTGATGTCTCAACTGTTGTTTGTCTTTTGGAAAACCAAATGATCGGTGCATTATTAATGAAGATAATAACACCAGTATGAGATCGTCTTGTTGCCTTGCATCCAGCATGGTCGGCGTCAACAAAACAGCTCATTCTTACATGCTTTCCCAAGGCTTCAGGCATATCTGCTGGTATGACTTCAGCGGCACCAGGATAAAATTCAGACCAGTCACATTTTTGAAATTTACTCTCGTCAACATTTGGTACAGTATCATCAAAAACCAATTTCGACCTGTTGTACTTTTTCAAATATGCAAAGATATGAAATAATTGATTCAAATGCCCGATCCTTGCTTGTGCCAGATACCTTGACATCAGCGAGACTGGCATTACTATGTCAAGCCTTCCTAATTCACAAATCCACCTGAGAACTCCAATTAAACCTTGATAGTAATTTTGCAATTCAGGGTTCAATTCTTCTGATATATCAATTTCCGGTCGATAATCATGTGACAGTGGACTGGATGCTGATTTTGGTAGATACTTGTAGCCATATTTTTCATTTCCTAACTCTTGTTCGACTGCTGCAACAGCTTTCGCCGTATACTTAGTGCTTGATAATGACCATCTTGGCTTTGAATCACCTTCAAAGTAGAATTTCCCAATATCAGCTCCCAAATACAGAGTTGGCTCTTCAATCGTATCATCCTTCAATTTGAACTTTCGTTCAATGTTTTCAAGCTGGAACTTTGGATCTTCGCCAGAACATAAGATATCGTCTATGTATGCAATGAGCATTGCCCAGTATTTGGATCCATCTTTCCTGGTTTCAATTCTTAAGTGCACATCCGGATCTGCCTTGCAAGGTGAATATCCAAGATCTCTCAAATGCTGGGTGAGGTATGACCTGAAAGATGCACCAGCAACCGGCAGTCCATACAATGCGCGGACAATCTTGCAAGGCCTTCCTGCAAGGTGAGGTGGAAAACCATCTTCAGCTCTCGCTTTTAGAAAGTATTTCTCTTTAATCGGGGCAGTCAAATATGCATTTTGAATATCTGCTGAAAGAACTTTCAAATCATTCAGCGCTGCCAGCAGGAAGAATATTCTTACTGAGTCTCGACTGGGAACCGATGAATAAGTATTTTCTTTGGCCACTGCAGGGACTTTGTGACCGTCCCCTACCAACCTAGCCTTCCTTGTTAAGGATCCAAGCTTTATATCAAATATCATGTGGGTTGTTATTTGCTTATGGCCAACTGGAATAACATCATCATCAGAAAATTCAAACGCTGCCATATTGTTGGTCATTTCTTTGTGAATTGCCCTTTCCCAGTGATCAGTGCCTGTCTTCTTATCAATAGCCAGCGCTTGTTTGATTGAATGTGGCAACTCAACTCCATATTTGTGAGTCTTCAACCAATACTTTGCTGTTTTGGCCGCTTTAAGGATTCGATCCTTCCTTCTCAAAATTTTGTGCACCCACCATCGGAATGCTGGTGTCTTTTCAAGATTATTGTTGATAGCATATTCAGCTAATTGCACTGGAAATGACTCTTTCAGATCACTTAGCTTACACCAAGATTCAGTGCCATCTTTCCAACTGGCTAAAATCCTCCAACCCCTAGTTGTAGGTTTATGGGTTTTCCTGCCATTTTTTGCTATAGTTGTTGCTTCCTCGTCACTTAAAGCAGTGTTGTCTTTTTCATGGTCAATGAGCTCATCCAGTAAAGTGAACATCCGCCCGTCATCATCAACAGAACTATACAGACTTTCTGCAACAATATTTGCCGTGTATTCCTCCATTGTACCATCGGGTAGTTGCAATTTATACAGCCTCGTGTCTAGTATGGGATTCTCATTTCTGATTCCTATCGGTCTGTTTTGCAAGTCGCGAACCCTGTCCTTGACAACGCACCTGAGTCTTTCATCACCTCTTTCAATGATTACTTCATTTCCCAGATATTCATCTGGTTCATCAACATCTTCTACCGATGCTTCTGGCTCAGCCATTTCAAGTTTCATATCCGGTGTTTCTACTGGTTGATTCTCAAATAGCTCCATTTGGGGCTCTGGGTAGTTTTCCTGGAAGAATGATGCGCTATCCTTCACTTCATCTCCAATCTTGGATTCAATTGATTTGTCAATTGCTTCCATTCTTCTGAGGATATCTCTGTCCCGCTATTCAAATTCCTTGACAGGTCTTATTGAATTTGTAGATATTGGTATTGCCGATTCAGGCAGGAGCCAGAAACAATCACCCCCACCTACCTTATTGCCACAGGGACCCAACCATCGCGCCAGCCTTTCAACACCTCGGGTGGAAGAATCACCTTTTTCATAATAAAACACAAAATCATACCATTCTGATGAAGTGTATAATGTAATATCCGGTCTATAGCCATGGACCAATTCAAATGGGGTTCTCCCCATTGAAGAAGGGTTGTTCGAGGCTGTTCGCTGCCTGATATTAGCACATAGTTCACCACAAAATGACCATAATCTTCTCGGTGACTTCTTCTTTGCAGACTTGGTTGTGATTGCACTACCAAGATGATCAATTGCTTGTTCTGCCCGATTTTGGAATGGGCAATGTGGCTGGATGAATGTCTGATGGATATGGTTGCGCTTTACAATTGAATTCCAGTGTGTCTTGTAGGTTCTTGGGGATCCTTGTTCTGGCGCACCGTCAGAAATCAAATGCTCTGGGTTTCCAATTTCATGAATGAATGTCTTCAGTCCTTGATGGGCTTGTGATTTGTCCTGTATTGGTATAAATACTTCAAACCCGTTTCCGTTCGTGAAGATCTGTGCACATTTTTCTTGCCTCATAATACTGGTCGTTCTTGCATGCCAAGTATCAGTGTACCAGGTTCCTTGTGCAACTCTCTTGTTCCTGAAGCGCTGAGTAGGCAACCTCTTCATCAATGGTGATTGCAAATTCCTGAGTGCCTTCTGCGTCGTGACTTTCAATGTCTGCTCAGCTTTCTTAAAACTAATGTTCCAAGTTTTGGCTAGGCGTTCACAGTCAACTTTGTTTGGACCTTCAATTGTTATCACTGATGGCCCCCATTGATTTCTTCTGTCAAGAGACCTTCTTTCAAGTGTATTGTCAATTTCTAGCAAGCTAGGGGCCTGTTTTGATTTTTCTTCAGGAGCTTCCATAAAGTCAAATTCAGTATCATCAAACAAAAATTGGTCTACCCTTCGCGCACTTGAAATATTCCTTACTGAAGAAATTCGATGAGCTATATTTCCATCTGTTGCAATCTGGCATTCAGTTAGCATTCTCCTTGTGGATACCTGATGGACCCTCATCAGTTTGCATTGCTGCATGACACTTGGATGTCGTTCTTGTCCTAAGCTGGTCTTGGGGAGGTTATCTGTAACATTACTAGCAGGTTCGGTTACAACAGAACTTTCGTCCATTGCTTGGTCCTCTTTGGTCGACATAGCTTGAAGGCTGAATTGGTCCCCTGAAATTCGATCTCCATTGTCAATGGCTAGCTCGGCCATCCTGAACTTCAGTGAATACGGATCCCAGGGGGTATCATTTGTTGCTATCAAATGTTGACATTCATCAAGTTCCATTCTTGTGGGCTTTCTTGTGGGGAAATATGAGATCACGTTTCTCATACTCAGTTTAATAAAAACTTTCTTCGGATCATCATCCTCCAGTGGAGTTTGAATTGTAATTCCATGCTTGGATCTTGAATCAAATTGGCGAGGTGTTTCTTCAACTGAGTTGAAATTGCAGTCCCTCACTTGATTTGGGCATATCAAGCTGTTTTTTAATTTGTCCCCAAAGTACAGTGCTTGGTGAAACACTATGATATATACCTGGCCTGACGTTGGATTCGTCCATGCAGTAGCACAGCTTCCAATGGGGATTTTCTTGATGGGCTTGTATTCTTCAGAAAAAGGTGCAACATCAACGTGTGTTGTGATTTGATCAGGATTCAGCAATACCATATTGCTTCCTGCTGCGGTAGTATCTGCATGTGAGTCTAACTCACAATAGCCTTCTTCATTTTCCCCATCATCATAATCTACAGGAACATTCATCTTGTATAATGACCGGCTCACCATTTTTAACAATTTGTGTTCTAGTGATAGTGTCCGGTTATTATGTCATTTCTTAGATTTTGATCCAAAACTGTCACCCGTGCCTTCATTTTCAGTTTCTTTCTTTTTGGTCTCAGCAGCCTTGAGATTTCTTTTCTTCTTAGCCTGCCTCATCTGGTAAAGCTCCTGGCGCTGTTCTTTTGACATTGTTTTATAAACACTTGTTGGGTAAGGCTTGCACTCAACTCTTCCTGTAAAAGTTCCAGTTGTCTTTTGCTTTTTGTTGCTTGAAGTGCCCATAGAATACAAACTTCTGGAACCTCTTTTATTCTTCCCGGTTGCAAGCTTTTTCAATCCAAGACGATTGGTGAATAGAATCAAGCATTCATTGAAATTGTCCCGGTAATCTTTGCTCCCGTCAATTGCATCAGCTTTAGCAGCATCAAGTCGCTCATCGCTGATTGAATTGATAAAATCCCAGACAAATCTTCTTTCATTATGATTCTTTTCAAATCTCAGAATTGTACCATGAAAAGCAGTCCAGTTTCGCTTGTGCTTGTTCCAGTCATAATTCTTAGAATCTCCAGTGTAGTGTGAATCTTTCATATCCTGATATGTCTTATTCAGAACCATAGTGATATTGGTATCAGTATAAGCATGTTGCATCAATGAAATGAAAGCGTTTCTTGCATTTCCTGAGTTCAGCGCAGTGTTTTGGAAATGTGCCACATATTCCCAACCAGGACCCTTTCTTGTTGCATCACATAGCAACCTCCAGACGACATTGTTGTCCTCATTGTACTGGTGACCTGATAGGACGCCACATCTTTCATTGTAATCACTCCAAGTTGGGTAAGTATCTGTTGCACTTTGCCCGGCTGTTCCAGCCCTGGCTTCATCAGTAACTTCTTCCTTTTCTTGGGGTCTTATGACATATAAGATTGGGAATCCCTCAGAGTTGAATCTGTACCTCAGGTTTTGTCGGAAACCTTCCTCCCATTCCCTGAATTTTGTTAGATCCTTTAGCTCGGGTGGCGTTGCTTTTTCCTGTGATTTCACACTTGATTCCATCATCTTAATTCTGAATTGCTGCAGTTCCAGGTTGTTTGGGTTTGCGTTCCAGTCGATAGCCCTTGGCTTGACTCCAATCAATGGTTGATACCGGGCCCAATTTGCCCAAGTCAGGAGCCTCGATGATAGCCTGTTACCATAGTGGATACTTTTTGGATTAGGACAGTCCGGACTGATAGATTTCAATCCATGCATGAATGATTTAATGCTTTCCTTGTTGAGGTCTGTAATTTCGCGGATATTAGACATCCCTCCCCTCATAATTTCTTCGGCTGATTCATAGTTGATACCAAAATCCATTAGGCTGCTCCTGAAAGCAAGCTGTTCTGGGTTCAGAAATCTACCATTGTTGAATCCCCTGATTTTTATCCTGGGTTGGGACGACCTTCTTCCCAGTCGTTCAGCTCTTGCGTCCTCTGCATTTTGGTCAGCATCATTTCCTTCATCCTCATCATTGTCACTATCTGCGTCACCTGGGTTCTCACCCCTTCTTTCTGCATCTCTCATTGCCCTGACTCTCTTCTTTATTTCTTGGTCGATGATTCTCTTCATGGTTGAGTTTGTTTCTGGGTCCCCAAGGGCCCTTTCCATGACTTCCATGATTTTATCTTCCAAATCTTCCTCTTCTTGCATACCTCTTCCATTGTTTTCATTAGAATTCTGTGGATCGTCCTCGTCCACTTCCATTTTCGTTTCTTCTATGTCGGCGTCGGCTCTAGTTCGTACCATGGTGGAGTGCGATATTTCAAATGGTGTTTGGAATTATTTTGAAGGAGTATGGGTGGTCGATTCGTAGGGGAAGGTTCAAAATGTTCGTTTCGGAATATTCGGAGTATGGTATGTGGAGAGAGAGAAGGTGATCGGGGTTTGGATGTGAGAGATGGGTATTATTCGTTGGTGACTGTCGTTCTGTATTTATCCGGATCGAATTTTCGTTCCGGTTTTGTTATACTTTTGTGTGAGCTTTTGCTTTTGTTGCAAATCAAGATTGTGAGCTTTCCTATCCTTTCTCGGGATTTTGCTCATTCTGTATTTCTGTGGTGAATTGGAAGATTGTTTCCTGAGAAGTGTTCTCTTTTTCGTATTGGATATTTCGATCTTTCGCGATTTGGTGTTCTCATATCTTTTGATTTTTCGCTCTCGTGCGGGCAGATGCTCCTTGCAATCTGTTCCTCCCGGGCAGATGCACTTTTGCAATCTGTTCCTCAATCTGTCTCACCACAGAATACTTTTGGCTCAATCTTTTCGCTCGCGTCATTCTTGTTTTCAGTGAAAGATCAGTGTTCTTGAATATTGATTCCTTTCAACTGATGCCAACCTGGGCGGCCCTTTCGACTGAGCCGTCCAGCTTCTTTTCCCTTGCTTGTTTTGCTGGATCCCGAAACCCGGTGGAGCCACCACCTTGGTTCGGTTCTTTGGTCTCTTCTTTCAGGGAGACCGCCCTGGTGTTGGTCTATTCCAGGGCTCCACAGGCAACTGCCTCTTTTACATCCTTGAGGGTTGATGCCGGTAGCTGATCAGGCTATTCCGGATTAGTCTTCGACCTCAACTGCGTTTCGATGGAAACGCCGTCCTCCACAGCTTGTAGAGTGCTGTGGGTCTGATAAACTATAAAAAGTGTGTCGTAACAAACAAACGCAAACGATCTTACGATCGATTGATTTAGTGAGTAAGGTCATTGTTACAGTTCATTCGGCCTTGTCGATGTCGACAGGTTAATTACCCATTGTATCGTCGTGTCGATTATTGTCGCGTCGGTTTTACGGCATATTACCGTGTAATTCTTAGCATACAAAGCACACGTAAAATAAGACGCAAAACACACACGAAAACCATCTTCGATCGGTCTTTCTTTGTATCGTATTACCGTGTAATTCACCGTGATATTCTCATTGGAATATCACAGTATTTGTACCTTATTACGTAGAATTAGTACTAGGTTGTACATAGATTTTAGGGCATGATAGTGTTTTAGAGTTGTTAATTCTTCGAAGAGTGAGCTGTTGGGAAAATTCCCGCTAAGAGACAATCCACATGGATTTAATCACCGACGATTATTCACTCAGGTTAAATAACCTTACGAATAAGGTTATTTGCCTTTGTGACTCTTCGTACGTGCGATACGCTTTACACGGTGAATTCTTTTCAAAGGTACTAAGAATGAGAGAGATAGGCATCGGCACCGGCAATGGCAATTGATTGGTCTTCCACTCCACCGGCATTACTGATAATCTATTTCCTCTCTGTTTTTCTTCTTATTCCCATAGGACCGAATCAACGGATCGGAAGCAGCAACCATCGAATCGTCAGCAACGGATCAGAAGCAGTGCGGTGGTCGTCTTCCCTGTAGGTGCGGGGAATTTTCCCGGTTGGTGATAATTACGATCGGCATATACATTATATTATTCTGTTGTTATTATTTACTCTATGTAGTATATCAATAGATACTCACCCATTTTATTCAATTATCATATCATAAATTTGTATAGGGAGCATCGCGAGAGCATAGGATCATCGGCATCGAAGCAAACGGGAACGATTGATCGAACCACAACACGAACCGAGCTGCAAAACGAACCGATCCAACACCAATCGATCTGCAAAACGAATCCATCTGCAAAACGAATCCATCTGCAAAACCAATCGATCCAACACCATTCGATCTGCAACACGAATCGATCTCGTCGGCAACAGCAAAACCAATCGATCCGGAACACCAATCCATCCAACACCAATCGATCCAGCACCAATCGATCCGCAAAACGAATCCATCTGCGAAACCAATCGATCCAATACTAATCGATCTGCAAAACGAATCCATCTGCGAAACCAATCGATCCAACACCAATCGATCTGCAAAACGAATCCATCTGCAAAACGAATCCATCTGCGAAACCAATCGATCCAACACCAATCGATCTGCAAAACGAATCGATCTCGTCAGCAACAGCAAAACGAATCGATCCGGAACACCAATCCATCCAACACCAATCGATCCAACACCAAACGAATCAATCCAACACCAAACGAATCGATCCAAATTGATCCAACACCAATCGATCCAACACCAATCGATCCGGAACACCAATCGATCCAACATCAATCGATCTGCAAAACGAATCGATCTGCAAAACGAATCGATCCAACACCAATCCATCCGGAACACCGATCGATCCAACACGAATCGATCTGCAAAACGAATCGACCCAACACTAATCGACCCAACACCAATCGATCCAACACCAATCGATCTGCAAAACGAATCGATCTGCAAAACGAATCAATCCAACACCAATCGATCTGCAAAACGAATCGATCCAACACCAATCCATCCGGAACACCGATCGATCCAACAAGAATCGATCTGCAAAACGAATCGATCTGCAAAACGAATCGACCCAACACCAATCGATCCAACACCAATCGATCCAACACGAATCGATCTGCAAAACGAATCGATCTGCAAAACGTATCGGCATCAGCAACGGCAATTGATTGGTCCTCCACTCCATCCGCACCGGCATCCGCACCGGCATTCGCATTGGCGGCAACGAATCGTAGGCATCGAATCGCTCCTTCTCCTCCATCGGCAATCCACCAACCTCGCTCCTCCTCATCCACCGGCAGTCCACCAACGCAAACGGCAACGACTATTGGTCTTCTACTCCAACAACAACGGCGATTCGTCTCCTCCATCAAGCAGCGAATCCGCTCCCCTCATCCAACAACAACAGGGATTCGTCTCCTCCACCTCCTACAGCAACAATTGGTCTCCCACTCCATCCGCAAATCGATTCTTCGTCCTCCTCCTCCAGCGGCAATTCGTCCCGGCAACGGCAACGGCTATTGGTCTTCCACTCCAACGTTGAATCGTCTTGTCGTCGTCCTCCAACGACAATTCGTCCCGGCAACAACAATGGGATTCAAAACAACAAAAAAGCAATTGCCAGCAAAAGCAATCAAGCAAAAATCAAAGAGGAAACGTGGGAAGACATTTAGAAAGAAAATGACTTCAAATTTTCTCCAAAACGCAGCACCATCATCAATCCACCAGACTTACAAACACTTGTCAGAGATAAAACCTAACAAGACAGCAGAAGGGGACAGGAATCGACGCCGAGATCCAAATGCAATTTTCAAACATGTCGAGGAAATAGCATTGAAAACAGTTCACAAAAATGGGTTTCAAGGAAAATTCATGGCTACAAATTGGGGCCGGACAACAGTTGGAGAGAAGAAATATTCTTTGGCACAGGCTGTGTCTATTGACAGTTTCAAAACAGTGGATAGTACTGACAAGAAGTTTGTTCTAGCGTTCGCCAAATCAGAACCATCATTGAGAATCTTTGCTAAAGCTTCCAGACAATTCGCAAAACAACGTTTGGGTACCCCCGAAAATATAGAAATCACAAGAACATTCGCTGGGAAGATTGTTCAATCTAAACCCAAAATAGGCCGAGGAACCAAATGTGACAGTGTAAACAGTGGATATGCTATTATTGGGATGAGACCAAATCGATTGAAATCGGGAAATGGTGTGTACGTTTTCAAAAACAATGTGGACTCGACAACAAAAGCCAACCTTGAACAAAAAGCCCTACACATTGTGAAGGAAATGCAGCTTTGTTTAACTCCAATGTCCAAATTTGTCAACCTTGAAATGACTGTGATGAATGAGGTTGTTAATCGTACAACGCTGAATGCAATCGGCCATCACACAACAGCCTTTTCTATTGGAAAGGATTATCACTCAAAAAGCCATACCGATGCCGATATGTTCTATACAAGGCTGACGGTTATTGCTCCAAAACATGTAAGTGATGACGAGGTGATTTATTACTTTGTGTTCCCAACGTATAAAGTGAAAGTTCCATTGAGGTCAGGCGATACTCTATTGTTCAATCCATTAGTATTACATAGCTGTTCAAATCCCAAATTCGAAGGGTGTTATATTATGAGTGCATATGTATCTCGCAAAACTGTGCTTAGAGCTAACCCTCTATAGTAATATTAAACAATAATTGAAAGTTAGCCGTTACATTCACCCTTGCTACTCAATCGGAACTGCTGTCCAAGCTTTCGCTCTCTGAACTGGATACATAATCACTGGATTCGTTATCATTCAATGCCATCTCAAATGGTTCCAACTGGATGTCGTCCTGTAGTGTGCATGCGTTGTACAAACATTCATAAGACGGTGGTGTAGCAGCATTTTTGCTTTCAAAGAAATCGAGCCACGATATACGATTTGATATCACAAGCCAATCGCAATTGGTTATGCACCCATCAATTCCTTGCTCTGGGACAGCTGCCAGCTCAGAATGGATAGTGTCGACATGAAATAGGTACAGTGAATTCATCAGGCGACCACGTTGGACAAATTCAGAAGCTGTTTTCTTAGGCACATCTTGAAACCGACGAGCCACAGCATACATTCCGCTTGTATCAATTGGATAGCCACCAATACTACTGTATGGCTGCTTCAAACTCTGTACAGTTAAAAAGCATACCAGATGGCACGATATGAGCTTGGGATTGTTATTCAAATCAAAGTCCAATTTCATCAAACACCAATCCATCCATACGGAGTTCAGCAGAGAACTATCCGATCTATATGAAGGATGCGAGCAAAATATAAAATTAGACCCACAAGCAACATCAAAACGATTGTGCTCAGTAACTCCACAAATGTGCAAAGGATTCTCCAATAAAGGTAGCACAGAATCACAAACAAAGTCAAGTATGTCAGAAGGAAAAAATGGTTTGCTTTTGTTCGTAGAACGAAGCCACTTCATTGTTGATTCCCCATTTTCGGTTCTCATTATTTGAAAATGAGAACCGCCACCATCAGGGCGTTCAATTGGAGGAGGATCAGGTGGATTCAAGTTGTAGTGATATGTTGCCTGGCTTAGCATCATTTTCTCGGACTTTCTATTGGCAGTTTGATTGATTAGTGATGCAGCATTACATTGCGTGTTCTTGGAAGGAGCTTTTATCTCAGTTTTGTGGTGAGATTCATTGGGAGCACTATCCCAGCCTGCAGGGCTTCCCCATAAAGAGATATAATCTGGTAGGTGAAAGTACAGGTGATTCTTGATTAGTTTTGTTCCCATCCCTTTCCTGTGACATGTTGAGTTTATACAATTGATAAAGTGAACAATTGTTTTTGGGAGATTCTTTAAGGAACCATATTTCATCCGACTGTGTTTAAGAAATTCTTCCATTGATAGAATGAGCTGAATTACCTCTATCTGTTTCTTTACAAAACGATGGTCACCAATAATGTCAGATCCTGTTAATTTCCTTCTGAACTGGCTGTTGAGCTGATTCATTCCAAAGGCAAAGAAGAGCAACGTTGTTGTCACTCTAAAAATCGACCGAAAGGTATAGGATAATTGAAATTTAAAGAGAAGTGAGCTCAGAGAGACGCTCTTATTTTACTATGTATTTTCACTGTATCGGGGCTCTCTGCTGTATTTTACTTGGTAGAGATCTTCCCCGGTTATCTGTTACTGTCGTACCGATACTTCTGTTGCTGTTGCTGTATTAGCGACGTGTCGGTCTTACTGTATCGGTCATTGTCGGGGTTAAGTATTCTGTTCGATGGGGCGTATGCTTATTCGTGGTATATATGCTGGGTATGACGCCCATCCGGAATCGGTATTGATTTTCTTGATTGCAATAAGTAATTTCCTCACGGGGTATCAAGTATATTCCTTTGAATGTACTTATGGGTTCCAAGTGTTTACTTACTGTTCAGGTCTTTGGATATTTCTTGTTTCTAACCGATTCTCCTTTCTTGTTTGTAGTCCTAAGTGATATCGTTTTACCACTTAGGGATTTTCATGTAGTGGAGGTGCGTTTGATTCTAAGACTCGATCATCGAAATAATCGTATCTCTGTTGTTACTCCGTGTTAATATTCCGCACCTCAGTCGTTGTTTCGTTTTGTCGGCTTTTTGATCAAAATTTGATGCCGACAATGGTCCGTATTTTTCGCCGACAACACACCCCTTGATCCAATACTCTACTCGCATGGTATTGGATTACTGTCGGAGTATATTTAACCTTGGTCATATTGAGGCTGTGTTCGATGGATCGATTGGTCGAATCATATCAACGTGATTGTAATATGAAATCGTTCTAGCAATTCGGACGCGGCCATAGAGTGATCAAAGCAATCGAACGATTTAGCCTGGGTAGTGTCCCATGATATATCTTGCATGTCGGGCGTGCAAGATCCATCCCAATGGTTTGGTTAGGTCACCAGCCGGGTTGATAACTCCAGGAATATGAATCATCTTGATCTCACCGTTTTCCTTCCATGCTTGTATGGCAAAGAACCTGATTTCAATATGTCTGGTTCCTTCAGTTGGCTTCTGAGCATTGATGATCTCAATTGCCGATGCATTGTCTTCATAGATAGGGGTTGGACCAGCTTGGGCAAATCCTAATTCTTTGAGTACGAATCTGAGGTATCTGGCTGTTTTGGCCGCTGTGACTGCAGCAATGAATTCTGCTTCTGTAGAACTCTGTGCAGTGAGTGATTGCGATTTGGATCTGTAAACAATTGCTCCACCCGCATAAGTGAACACATATCCTGTGGTGGACCTGCGATGTTTTGGATCATTTCCATATGCTGCATCAACAAAACACATCAACTTGCTATGCTTGATATCTGCAGGGTATTCTGGGAGTGATCCATCTTGGACTACATCATTATATGGTTCTCCTGATGGAAGAGATGGTTCTGCATTCGGTCTATAGAATCTAATACCCCAGGATCTGGTTGTTCTGAGATATCGAGCGATGTTCTTCAGACTGGAATAGTGGAATGCAGTGGGATTGGAGCTGTATTTTGACATCAGGGTCACTGCATAGCCAATGTCTGGCCGGCAGCTCACATATGCAAACATCATTTCACCCAAGAGTGTTCTGTAGGAGAACCCTGATGTGGATTGTAATGCAGCGTGTTCCTTGGTGCCTTCCAATGGTCCATTTGTATGTGATTGCAGTTGGCTCAGTACTTCAGTTGATAACGGCGCTGATGGCTTGGAGTGGGGTTTCATCTTAGAATCAGTCTCCCAACCATGGGATGTCATGATCCGGTCGATGTAATTGGCGCAGGACAGTTCAATGTAATCAGCTGTTTGTTTGACGTCAATTCCATTGAAGTCCTTGAGCAATCCCAATTTTGTAAAGGGGATCACGTCTTCCTTTGGTAGTTTGAGCCTTGCACCTATAATGTCATAGATCTTGTCAGATATGGATTCTGATGTGCAAGCCAGTGCAAAATCATCAACTTGTCTCAGCATGTAGACCGTTTCACCTTCGAAAACTGTCGTGTAGATCATCCTGTCATGTGTGGTGGTTTTGAAGCTGAGATCGGGACCTTTCAAGATCTTGTTGATGTGGGTTTCCCAGAGTCTTCCAGATTCTGGGTGGCCTTGAAGTGCTCGAAGGACTGGAAGCACCAATCGTCTGTCTATGTCCTTGCCATGCTTGTGTCTGTACCATTCTGCATATGCATCGTCAATAGTCATGTATGTAGGGATGTTGGGCCCTGGAGAATGGGCATAGGCGTCTGCAGCATCACCCCCGTACACTTTGAGGTTGAGGCTTGCAGCAATAGCAAAGAATAACCTTTGAATGGGATGTTCAACACATGATGAGTATGACATTGCTATGGCATGCAGGGTTGGGGCTGCATATTTGCTTCCATTGCAACATTGCCTGGCTCTTCTGACACCATTCCTTTTGACACTGTATTGCCAGTGAGGTCTGAGAATGATAGCGTCGGGGTCCTTAGGGTATTGAATTGGTGATCCAAACATTTCCAAATCTTCAAACTGATCAAGCTGTTTTCGCTCCCCAGCTTGCCATTCAGGCCATGTAGATAAAGGCTTGAGATTCCTTCGAGTGAAGTGCCCTAGTGCTTGTTCTTCAGGTGTAGTTGCCTTGGAATTGATGGCCTTGATGAAAAGTTCAATTTCTTCAGTGGACAGTGAATCTGCATCTAGTGGTAGTGCTTGATTTCCTGATTTATGAAGCTTGGTGATAGCTCTGAGGGATGCAATATCAATAGTAGGAATGACAACATCCATGTCGTCTTCAATTGGTACCAAGTGTTTTTGGATGGAGGCATGGAGTGCTTCAGTGCTATCGACCTGGTTGATTCTTGATTGTATCAGCTGCTTGTATTTTGTACCAATGCGCTGGATAGCTTTGATGGAGGAAATTCGGTCCAAGAATGGTGGATCTTCTTCAGCAGTGGGTTCCTTCCAGGAGGTATTGGGAGCAAATAAACCATATTCATTTGAGTGTTTCCTGACCTCCTTCATGGATAATTTTTCTTCAAGTGCAAAGGTAATTGGTGTATCTATTGAAGAATCCCGCACCCCTCGATCGTGGCAGAGCTGTAAAGCTGTAGTAACATCAGCAGCAGTAAAGACACGATTGTGATTGATAGATACAATATAAGCGCCTCGGAGCTTGGAGAGAGTCTTCTTGTGGGAGGAGAAAAGCGTGGAGGCAGGACTTTTGGGAAGGATGTCAGTGATGTAAGCTCTGCCAATCAGTGAGTCATTGGCATAGCGAAGGCCAAACTTGGGATCAGCACAAGATGGAGAGACAGTGAGTCGTAGATTGGTGAGGTCTGCAAAGGGGGAAATTGAGAATTGGAAATCACTGGATGAGACCTCACAGGTTTCTGCAGGAAGTGGAGTGTTGTCATCAGTCCGGAGCAGGTGCTTGACATTGGTTGGAAGATCTGCAAGAGGTAAGTCATTCATCCCTTCATCAAATCTGACATGAGTGGCGATCTTGACTCGATGCGTTTCAGTGTCATACCAAAGAATGTTTCTGGTAGTGTAGGGGACAAAACCTAGAAATATGCCTTTGCGGGCGTTAGATTTGAGCTTGATTGAGCGCTTGCCTGGGGGTCGCACCCAAACTCTGCATCCAAAAGTGCGAAAGTCAGCAAGATTTTCCTTGTGGCCAGTTGCCAATTCTAAGGGTGAGTGTTGTTGTTTGCCTTCTGGGAAAGCATTGGACAACCGAAGGGCATGATAAAATGCAAAGGGCCAGAACTTGATGGGCAAATTAGCACCAGACAGCATTGTGCGCATTGAGTTAGCCAGAGTGCGATGTCCTCTTTCAACTGTACCATTCTGGTGTGAAGCGTCTGCACCAGTGGGGAAAATTGAATATCCAAATGCAGAGAAGAGGTTTCTGATATCAGGATTGTGATAGAGTTCTCCGCCTTGATCAACTGAAACATACTTGCTGGCGCAAGTTGGGTTGTGCTGGGCGAAGAAATGTTCCAACCAGTGTAGTGGCGCTGCTTTAGAGATTCGCGTATCTCCATATTTCATACCAGTGTAGTGATCTGTGATGAGAATCCAAGCTGTTTCTCCATGAATGCCTTCATAATCGCGCTTGCGTTTGCTGTTGGAGGATTTGGTACCTGAGAATGCAAAATCAATGGATAAACCTTGAAAAGGTTGTGTGGCCTTTCGTGTGGAATGTGAGCCAGCAGGTGTTTTGGTTTGCTTACATTGTATGCAAGTTGGGCATTGGTCAAGAATGCTGGTTTAGCGCTTGAACTTTGGTACTCCGACGATGTGCTTATGAGCCTGATACAGAAAGTCGTCGCATGGGTGCCCCAATCATTGATGCCACAGAAGTTTCGATGTCTTGGTTTTGATGGCGTGGATGGGGATATTTTTGTCCACAATCTTGGTGAAGAACAATTTGGCATCAAACTTTGGCATGTCGCTGGGTTCAGACTGAGCATGAGCTGCTTCGGTGCATTTTTGCAGATTGACAAGATTTGTGTAGATATCATACCTGTAGTTGCTAATTGCTTCTTTGGAGGCCAGTTCACAAGCTTCCTTGAACTGTAGGTCAGTAGCTACGTCCGAGAACTGTTTCGCGGGGTTCGAATTTACTTCTCGCGCACAAATTTTGTGCGTGATTTTAACACGGCAATATTTCTGGACACCCTGAAATTCCCACCACCAGTTGTTGCCTAAAAATAATACAAAAAACAATTCTGTGAGCGTGATGCACATTACTCTACTCTCGAATAAAAAATTTTTATTTCAGTCTTATTATTCTGTACGAACAACACTTACTTGTATTCACAAATAAAAAAGAAATCTTGAGTCAGTATTAATTCCAAAATATTAATCTACCAAACAACAATTCAATTCTGCTCTCCTAATTGTGAATTCTATTTCTCGACTACAATATTCCCTTTTTAAAATGTAGATTCTATTATGCTTTATTTATTCCTATTGCAACGTATTACGAATCCTCCATTATTTCTAAGATTCTCAAAATTAAGTTCAAGATTATTAGTAGGTTTGTATTATGTATGTACTGTTATTTTCTACATTAGTTCACCAATAGATAAACTTTCATTCATCGATGCTGTTATTGCCAGATCAATATAGATGTTTCTTTTCTTTTTCTTTTTTGGTCCACTACAATTAGTGGAGCTGTTACTAGTAATATTTGCATCGCCATGCTTATTGTTGGTGTAATCTGTTGAACTTTCGTTCCTAAATCTGTCCCTCATCATTTCTTCCAATTTCCTTCCTGTTTCTGGGTGTTTTCGCATCTCGCCAATTTTGTCGCACAAGTCACTGAACAACTCACGTCCTTCCTCCATCCATCCATTTCTGCTTCCACTGTCAGAAGCGCAGAATTTTTTTTTGTCGCGGAATTGTGGCATCACCCTTTCGCCGCTGCTGGTTCACCCATACATGATGCTCATTGTAGATCAGTACCAATGCAAATGCTTCATCTGCTATAGTAAATATATCACTCAGCAAGTGCCTCTCCTTCCGTTGTTTGAAATTGGAATTTGTCGGATTGATTGCCGACATGATTCTTGTAACAAAATAATAAAAATTTTCATCTTCCGCGTCTTTGTATGTTCTGTATTTAGGGTTTAAAATACCTGTGTCCTCATATTCTGTGCCTTCAATAACTGCCACAGTACCAGGGAATGTGATAGGGACTCGACCTTTTCTGTAATCGTCTGTACGGAAGTATCATCAGTATCAACGGGCAGTATGTTAGTGTTGTCGGACCAAAAATAGATTCCAAAATTCCTAATTTCAACAACCAATTCTCCCACCTGTATTTACCTATCCAGTTTTTTCTCGCTAATGTTTGTGAGTTGTGCCTCAATGCGGTCAGTACTGTCCCTACTCGTTTCCTGTAAAAGGAACAGAATGACGCAAGTGGAATATTCGGTGGCTTCATGATCGCACTTGCTTCAACAGCTTTTTGTATTACATGCGCCGTTACCTTGTCATTGATAGGGAACTTCATGTTGGGGTACCAATGTTTTTTGACGTAATCCCTTAGCTGCTTGTCCACTGTTTCAGTCATATCACTCAAAGCCTTAAGCATATCGTTGTCTATTATAAGCCCATATTCGTCTGTAATTGTACTTACTGCTCGTTCTCTTGTGTTGCCGGCATTATCAGTCCCCTCTCCCTGCATGGTTGCCTCCGTTTGTTTAGGTACCATTACTACCTTTCCCACCCCTATAGGTGGTTCCCTCTCTTGTTGCCGTAAGTGTTTTGCCAGTTCCTCTGCCAATTTGTCATATTGGATTTTTTTCATGACAAGTTCCGCAACATCCTCTAAATTGTAGCTTTCTCCTTTAGATGTTTTCTCTACCACATTGGTTTTTGTTCCTTCTTTCTGTTGGTTCGTTACTGTAGTGGTGGTTGTGTTGGTAATGCTCAGCGCTGGTTCGTGTTCGTTACTCTGGTTGATGGTGTTTTGTTCTTCCGTGTTTGTAGTAGTAGGAATTGTGTTGTCGGTACCATTTTTTTTACTGTTGCCCTTTGATGCGTTCATAGTTGTGGTATTACTGTTACTCACTTTGTTAGTAATTGCGGTGTTTGTTTTCACTCTTTTTTTCTTACCGTTGTTGTCCCCTGTATTTTGATGATCACCGGGCCAGATGGTTTTGTTGTTTCGAAGGGTCTTCCCCTCGGATTTTTTGCTGTGTCGTGTCTTTCCGATAGCATTCATATTTTTTGTATTTTATTTACTGAATACGGTGCCGATCAAGAATCATGTGTTTCTTTTTGTGTGGTTATGTGTGTGTACTAATAATTTTGTCGGGTTGTGTACGGTGTTGTGTGTGTTGTGTGTTGTGTGCGTCGTGTGTGTGTGTGTGTGTGTGTGTGTACGGTGTTTTGTGTAGTATGTGTACGATGTTTTGTGTGTAGAGTTTTTCCGTGGGTTCTGTACTATGTTGTTTTCCCTAACTTCTTCTGTGTGTTGTCTGGTTTTGGGCGCGCTGTTATATTTGTAGAAGTAGATCACATACCTGTGCCAGCCAGCCCTCCCGCGCCATAATTTTTTGAGAAGGGAAACTTTTGATCACACTAAGGTTATGTATTTCAATCCTCTAGTCACATGTAGAATCTCGTAGACTGCACCTAACATACCGTACTGTCTTGTGTGCCATTTGTATCTACAAACCACAACATTGTCTGTACTGTGTGTGGCAAAGTTGTTCCCAATATGCATTTAAAAGTTGTTCCCAACATGCATTTCGTAAGTCATGTGTTATGCATTCATGGCCTGGTACAATAACTTTGGTAGTCATTACCAAATGTGACTGCTTGTGCCCTGGAATTGCACCAAAAATACCCTCATGTTTGCCATATGGATAGTCAAACCACAACATTTCTGGCATTCTGAGTGACAAAGTTGTTCCCAATATGCATTTGATTAGTCCTGATAAATGTATTCATAGTTTGGACCGGATACTTTTGGAGGCATTACCCAATAACTCAGTTTGTGCCCTAGAATTGCACCAAAAATACCCTCATCGTGTTTGCCATTTCGAGAGTCAAACCACAACATTTCCAGCATTCTGTGTGACATAGTTGTTCCCAATATGCATTTGATGAGTCACGAGGAATGTATTCTTTGCTTGGACCGGATACTTTTTTAGTCATTACACAATAAGGTAGTTGGTGCCCTGGAATTGCACCCAAAATACCCTCATGTTTGCCAGTTGGAGAGTCAAACCACAACATTTTGGGCATTCTGTGTGACAAAGTTGTTCCCAATATGCATTTGATCAGTCATGATGAATGTATTCATGGCTTAGACCAGATACTTTTTGAGTCCTTCCCCAATAAGTTACTTTGTGCCCTGGAATTGCCCCAAAAATACCCCCATGTTTGCCATTTGTAGAGTCAAACCTTAAGATTTTGGGCATTCTATGTGACAAAGTTGTTTCCAATATGCATTGGATGTGTCATGATGAATGTATTCTTTGCTTTGACCGGATACTTTTTGTGTCATTACCCAATAAGTTAGTTTGTGCCCTAGATTTGCACCAAAATACCCCCATGATTGCCATTTGTGGAGTCAAACCACAACATTTTGGGCATTCTGTGTGACATACTAGTTGTTCCCAATATGCATTTGATGAGTCACAAGGAATGTATTCTTTGCTTGGACCGGATACTTTTAGAGTCATTACCCAATAAGGTAGTTTGTGCCCTGGAATTGCACCCAAAATACCCTCATGTTTGCCAGTTGGAGAGTCAAACCACAACATTTTGGGCATTCTGTGTGACAAAGTTGTTCCCAATATGCATTTGATCAGTCATGATGAATGTATTCATGGCTTGGACCAGATACTTTTTGAGTCCTTCCCCAATAAGTTACTTTGTGCCCTGGAATTGCCCCAAAAATACCCCCATGTTTGCCATTTGTAGAGTCAAACCTTAAGATTTTGGGCATTCTATGTGACAAAGTTGTTCCCAATATGCATTTAATGAGTCATGATGAATGTATTCATTGCTTGGACCGGATACTTTTGGAGTCATTACCAAATAAGTTTTTTTGTGCCCTGGAATTGCACCCAAAATACCCCCATGTTTGCCTTTTGTAGAGTCAAACCTTAAGATTTTGGCGTTCTGTGTGGAAAAGTTGTTTCGAATATGGTTAGGGTTACATAATGTTCGAAAATTCAGTAATTATTGGGTCTTTTATGTGGACTTCTCGCAAGTTCTTCACCCCTGCCGAAAATTATCTGTCTGTTCGAAAATTAAGTAATTATTTAGTCTTATATGTGGACTTCTTGCAAGTTCTTTACCCCCATGTACCATGTACCAGCATTTACATCCAAAATAGGGTGGGTGTATGTACCGGAAAATGAGTTTTTCACATGACAATCCCGAACATCATCTAGTACAAAAATGTGTACGAATCTACACGGGTAGAAACCTACACGGATTCACTACCGAAAAATTATCTAGTACTAAAAAGGTATAGAAATCTACTGGTGTAGAAACGTACACGGATTCAATACCGAAAATTTTCTAGTAAGGTGTAAAGATCTTCCCGTGTAGAAACCTACGAGGATTCAGTACTTAAAATTATTCAGTACTAAAAATGTGTAGAAATCTTCACTACTACAATATCCTGTAGAATTGTACAGGATGTATGATTGTTTTTACCTCGCGACAAAAAAAAATCTTTCCCACACAAACACTAATAAACTTTTCTTACCTCGCGACAAACAAAAAAGATCACTTTTTCTACCTTGCGACAACAAAAAACACTTTTTCTACCTCGCAACAAAAAACAATCTACCTCGCAACAAAAAAAAATCACTTCATAATCTGCCTTCTTACATCCGACTTATTTGACTAGGGTGTTGGTTCTTGTAATCAACACTCCGTCCGAGAACGTTTGATCCAAAACCTCTTTTGAGCCGGAGGATCTGTTGTCAGATATTTTAGTCCGAAATAACAGCCTTGTACTGCAAAAGAAGTAGTTAGCATTTGACGAGAAGGGGATTTGCTGGATAGATATTGTTTGGACTGCAGCCTTACATATACGTCTTGAAATCAATGAACTGGCTTTGTCCCTTGCAATTATATCAACAGGAACAAGGTACTGTTTTTCGTGACATGGAGTAAGAAGTATTCTACGGCAGCAACTACAATTTCATCGGGACGGTTGTCGGAACGTCGGGACGTTGGGACGTCGGAACAAGCAAAGGTAAGAATAAGAGAGATAGACAATGATTATACTGCCTCCGGCGTTGCTGATACTCAATGTATTTCCTCCCTTCTGTGTTTGTTCTCATTTTCATAGGACCGGATTGGAACATCAAATCGGAATCAACGGATCCAAATGAACAACGATCGGAGGAGGATCCATCAGCAAATCTTTAGTCTTCTTCCCTGTAGGTGCGAGGAATTTTCCTGGTTGGTGATAATTACGAATCGGTCGGCATGTACATTATCATATTATTCTGTTGTTAGTATTTACTCTATGTAGTACATCAATAGATACTCACCCATTTTGTTCAATTATCATGTATTCGAATAGGATCGTCGGCAACAAGAACGGCAACGACTCGCGGCAGCAAGAGCAACAGCAGCAAGCGGCAGCTAGAGCAACAGCAGCAAGCGGCGGCGGGAAACGCTCCTCCTCCTCCTCCAACGGCAAGCGACAACGAATCAGCGAAACGCTCCTCCTCCACCGGCAAGCGGCAGCGAATCAGCGAAACGCTCCTCCTCCACTGGCGCTCGGCAGCGAATCACGGAAACGCTCCTCCTCCACCGGCAAGCAGCAACGAATCGTTGGCATCGAAACGCTGGGAAACGCTCCTCCTCCTCCTCCAACGGCAAGCGACAACGAATCAGCGAAACGCTCCTCCTCCACCGGCAAGCGGCAGCGAATCAGCGAAACGCTCCTCCTCCACCGGCGCTCGGCACCAGCGAATCACAGAAACGCTCCTCCAACAAATCACGGAAACGCTCCTCCTCCACCGGCGCTCGGCACCAGCGAATCACCGAAACGCTCCTCCAACGAATCACGGAAACGCTCCTCCTCCACCGGCGCTTGGCACCAACGAATCACAGAAACGCTCCTCCAACAAATCATGGAAACGCTCCTCCAACGAATCACGGAAACGCTCCTCCTCCACCGACGCTCCTCCAACGAATCACAGAAACGCTCCTCCTCCACCGGCGCTCGGCACCACCGAATCACAGAAACGCTCCTCCAACAAATCACGGAAACGCTCCTCCTCCACCGGCGCTCGGCACCAGCGAATCACCGAAACGCTCCTCCAACGAATCACGGAAACGCTCCTCCTCCACCGGCGCTCGGCACCAGCGAATCACAGAAACGCTCCTCCAACAAATCACGGAAACGCTCCTCCAACGAATCACGGAAACGCTCCTCCTCCACCGACGCTCCTCCAACGAATCACGGAAACGCTCCTCCTCCTCCTCCACCGGCGCTCGGCACCAACGAATCACAGAAACGCTCCTCCAACAAATCAAGGAAACGCTCCTTCTCCACCGGCGCTCGGCACCAGCGAATCACAGAAACGCTCCTCCAACGAATCACGGAAACGCTCCTTCTCCACCGGCGCTCGGCACCAGCGAATCACAGAAACGCTCCTCCAACAAATCACGGAAACGCTCCTCCAACGAATCACGGAAACGCTCCTCCTCCACCGACGCTCCTCCAACGAATCACGGAAACCCTCCTCCACCGGCGCTCGGCACCACCGAATCACCGAAACGCTCCTCCAACAAATCACGGAAACGCTCCTTCTCCACCGGCGCTTGGCACCAGCGAATCACAGAAACGCTCCTCCAACGAATAACGGAAACGCTCCTCCTCCACCGGCGCTCGGCACCAACGAATCACGGAAACGCTCCTCCTCCACCGGCGCTCGGCCCCAGCGAATCGCAGAAACGCTCCTCCAACGAATCTTGGAAACGCTCCTCCTCCACCGGCGCTTGGCAACAAATCACCGAAACGCTCCTCCAACGAATCACGGAAACGCTCCTCCTCCACCAGCGCTCGGCAACAAATAACCGAAACGCTCCTCCAATGAATCACGGAAACGCTCCTCCTCCACCGGCGCTTGGCACCAGCGAATCACGGAAACGCTCCTCCCCCACCGGCGCTCGGCAGCGAATCACGGAAACGCTCCTCCTCCACTGGCGCTTGGCAACGCTCCTCCTACACCGGCAAGCGGCAACGAATCAGCGAAACGCTCCTCCTCCACCGGCAAGCGGCAACGCTCCTCCTACACCGGCAAGCGGCAACGAATCAGCGAAACGCTCCTCCTCCACCGGCGCTCGGCAACGCTCCTCCTCCACCGGCAAGCGGCAACGAATCAGCGAAACGCTCCTCCTCCACCGGCGCTCGGCAACGCTCCTCCTACACCAGCAAGCGGCAACGAATCAGCGAAACGCTCCTCCTCCACCGGCGCTCGGCAACGCTCCTCCTCCACCGGCAAGCGGCAACGAATCAGCGAAACGCTCCTCCTCCACCGGCAAGCGGCAACGCTCCTCCTCCACCGGCAAGCGGCAACGAATCAGCGAAACGCTCCTCCTCCACCGGCAAGCGGCAACGCTCCTCCTCCACCGGCAAGCGGCAAAGAATCAGCGAAACGGTCCTCCTCCTCCTCCACCGGCAAGCGGCACTCCATCGGCAAATCGATTCGTCCTCGTCATCCTCCAATGGCCATTCGTCTAGGCAACAATGAAACCAACCACAACGAATGGAAAGCAATTGTCAGCACGAGGAAGGAGGCAAAAAGCAAATAGGAAACATGAGAGAAGACATAAACAGAGAAAGTCTTCAAATTTTCTGACCATTGCAGCACCAGTGTCGAAGAGCCATTAGAAAAAGTGTGTCGTAACAAACAACAAAGGCAATCGGTCTTACGATCGATTGATTTAGTGAGTAATTGATACAGTCGATTGTCTTCGTCGATCGAATCGACGGGTTAATTACTCGTCGTATCGTGTAATTTCAAGCATACAAAACACATGTAATTCTTAAGACACAAAACACACGCAAACCATCTTCGATTGGTCTTTCTTAGTATCGTATTACCGTGTAATTCACCGTGATATTCTCATTGGAATATCACAGTATTTGTACCTTATTACGTAGAATTAGTACTAGGTTGTACATAGATTTTAGGGCATGATAGTGTTTTAGAGTTGTTAATTCTTCGAAGAGTGAGCTGTTGGGAAAATTCCCGCTAAGAGACAATCCACATGGATAATCACCGATGATTATTCACTCAGGTTAAATAACCTTACGAATAAGGTTTATTTTCCTTCGTGACTTTTCGTACGTATGAATACGCGTTACACGGTGAATTCTTTTCAGTCCCCTTCAGTCATAAATCCTCCAACCGTTAAGCGGCTGGATTCTATGGCTTAATCTATTCATCGTGAGTCATTTGTATGTTGAATACCAAACTGTATCCAGTCTACCATCAGAGGCCCTATCAAAAAGAAATGGGGCGGCGTTTTGCCTTTCATTCTGGCTCGCATCATGGCATTTTGCCCTGATCCTTGCCAGTTTGATATATTGTATTCATGGATCAAATTATCCATTTTCGAAATGCTCATTGCAGATCGATTTGTTTCCATGATCGAACTTAAATCAACTTGTTGCTTCGGTCGAACGATTGATCGAACGTTCCATTGAACGATTGATTTTTACTTTACCACATGCAACGAGAACAATGTTCTCTGAAAACAGCGCCACTCATTAGCTTTGTAAACAAATCAGCAATATTTGTTGAACCTGGTTCCTTTGCAACTCTGATAATTCCTGCTGCAATAGATTCACGCGCTTTGTGGTATGCAATGCTGTTGTGCTTCTTCTTACATGGGCTTTCAGGTCGTGTAACATTTGTGACAACTGAATCATTATCACAATACACATTTGTGCTCCCATCAATTGGAACACCCATCATTCTCAACTTGTACCTTAGACCTTCAACCAATTCGATTGCAATTTTCAAAGCAATGATTTCAGATCCAAAAGTTGATGTCTCAACTGTTGTTTGTCTTTTGGAAAACCAAATGATCGGTGCATTATTAATGAAGATAATAACACCAGTATGAGATCTCCTTGTTGCCTTGCATCCAGCATGGTCAGCATCGACAAAACAGCTCATCGTCACATGTTGTCCCAAAGCTTCAGGCATATCTGTTGGTATGGCTTCAGCGGCATCAGGATAAAATTCAGACCAGTCACATTTTTGAAATTTACTTTCATCAACACTTGGTACAGTATCATCAAAAACCAGTTTTGACCTGTTGTACTTTTTCAAATATGCAAATATGTGAAACAACTGATTCAAATGCCCGATCCTTGCCTGTGCCAAGTACCTTGACATCAGTGAGACTGGCATTACTATGTCAAGTCTTCCTAGTTCACAAATCCACCTGAGAACTCCAATTAAACCTTGATAGTAATTTTGCAATTCAGGGTTCAATTCTTCTGATATATCAATTTCCGGTCGGTAATCATGTGACAGTGGACTGGATGCTGATTTTGGTAGATACTTGTAGCCATATTTTTCTGTTCCTAACTCTTGTTCGACTGCTGCAACAGCTTTCGCTGTATACTTAGTGCTTGATAATGACCATCTTGGCTTTGAATCACCTTCAAAGTAGAATTTCCCAATATCAGCTCCCAAATACAGAGTTGGCTCTTCAATCGTATCATCCTTCAATTTGAACTTTCGTTCAATGTTTTCAAGCTGGAACTTTGGATCTTCGCCAGAACATAAGATATCGTCTACGTATGCAATGAGCATTGCCCAGTATCTGGATCCATCTTTCCTGGTTTCAATTCTTAAGTGCACATCCGGATCTGCCTTGCAAGGTGAATATCCAAGATCTCTCAAATGCTGGGTGAGGTATGACCTGAAAGATGCACCAGCAACCGGCAGTCCGTACAATGCGCGGACAATCTTGCAAGGCCTTCCTGCAAGGTGAGGTGGAAAACCATCTTCTGCTCTCGCTTTTAGAAAGTATTTCTCTTTAATTGGGGCTGTCAAATATGCATTTTGAATATCAGCTGATAGAACCTTCAGATCATTCAGCGCTGCCAGTAGAAAGAATATTCTTACTGAGTCTCGACTGGGAACCGATGAATAAGTATTTTCTTTGGCCACTGCAGGGACTTTGTGACCGTCCCCTACCAACCTGGCCTTCCTTGTTAGGGATCCAAGCTTGATATCAAATATCATATGAGTTGTTATCTGCTTATGGCCAACTGGAATAACATCATCATCAGAAAATTCAAACGCTGCCATATTATTTGTCATTTCCTTATGAATTGCTCTTTCCCAGTGGTCGGTCCCTGTTTTCTTATCAATAGCCAGCGCTTGTTTGATTGAATGTGGCAACTCAACTCCATATTTGTGAGTCTTCAACCAATACTTTGCTGTTTTGGCCGCTTTAAGGATTCGATCCTTCCTTCTCAAAATTTTGTGCACCCACCATCTGAAAGCTGGCGTTTTTTCAAGATTATTGTTGATAGCATATTCAGCCAATTGCACTGGAAATGACTCTTTCACATCACTTAGCTTACACCATGATTCAGTGTCATCTTTCCAACTGGCTAAAATTCTCCAACCTCTAGTTGTAGGTTTATGGGTTTTCCTGCCATTTTTGGCTATAGTTGTTGCTTCCTCGTCACTTAAAGCAGTGTTGTCTTTTTCATGGTCAATGAGCTCATCCAGTAAAGTGAACATCCGTCCGTCATCATCAACAGAACTATACAGACTTTCTGCCACAATATTTGCCGTGTATTCCTCCATTGTACCATTGGGTAGTTGCAATTTATACAGCCTCGTGTCTAGTATGGGATTCTCATTTCTGATTCCTATTGGTCTGTTTTGCAAGTCGCGAACCCTGTCCTTGACAACGCACCTGAGTCTTTCATCACCTCTTTCAATGATCACTTCATTTCCCAGATATTCATCTGGTTCATCAACATCTTCTACCGATGCTTCTGGCTCAGCCATTTCAAGTTTCATATCCGGTGTTTTTTCTGGTTGATTCTCAAATAGCTCTATTTGGGGCTCTGGGTAGTTTTCCTGGAAGAATGATGCGCTGTCCTTGACTTCATCTCCAATCTTGGATTCAATTGATTTGTCAATGGCTTCCATTCTTCTGAGGATATCTCTGTCCCGCCATTCAAATTCCTTGACGGGTCTTATTGAATTTGTAGATATTGGTATTGCCGACTCGGGCAGGAGCCAAAAACAATCCCCCCCACCTACCCTATTCCCACAGGGGCCCAACCATCGCGCCAGCCTTTCAACACCTCGGGTGGAAGAATCACCTTTTTCATAATAAAACACAAAATCATACCATTCTGATGAAGTGTATAATGTAATATCGGGCCTATAGCCATGGACCAATTCAAATGGAGTTCGCCCCATTGAAGAAGGGTTGTTTGATGCTGTTCTCTGCCTTATGTTTGCACATAGTTCACCACAAAATGACCATAATCTTCGCGGTGACTTCTTCTTTGCAGACTTGGTTGTGATTGCACTACCAAGATGACCAATTGCTTGTTCTGCTCGATTTTGGAATGGGCAATGTGGCTGGATAAATGTCTGATGGATATGGTTGCGCTTTACAATTGAATTCCAGTGTGTTTTGTAGGTTCTTGGGGATCCTTGTTCTGGCGCACCATCAGAAATCAAATGCTCTGGAATTCCAATTTCATGAATAAATGTCTTCAGTCCTTGGTGGGCTTGTGATTTGTCCTGTATTGGTATAAATACTTCAAACCCATTTCCATTTGTAAAGATCTGTGCACATTTTTCTTGCCTCATAATACTCTTGGTTCTTGCATGCCATGTATCAGTGTACCAGGTTCCTTGTGCGACTCTCTTGTTCCTGAAGCGCTGAGTAGGCAGCCGCTTCATCAATGGTGATTGCAAATTCCTGAGTGCCTTCTGCGTTGTGACTTTCAATGTCTGCTCAGCTTTCTTAAAACTAATGTTCCAAGTTTTGGCTAGGCGTTCACAGTCAACTTTGTTTGGACCTTCAATTGTTATCACTGATGGCCCCCATTGATTTCTTCTGTCAAGAGACCTTCTTTCTAGTGTATTGTCAATTTCTTGCAAGCTAGGGGCATGTTTTGATTCTTCTTCAGGAGCTTCCATAAAGTCAAATTCTGTATCATCAAACAAAAATTGGTCTACCCTTCGCGCGCTTGAAATATTCCTTACTGAAGAAATCCGATGAGCAATATTTCCATCTGTTGCAATCTGGCATTCAGTTAGCATTCTCCTTGTGGATACTTGATGGACCCTCATCAGTTTGCATTGCTGCATGACACTTGGATGCCGTTCTTTTCCTAAGCTGGTCTTGGGAAGTGTATTTGTAACATTACTAGCAGGTTCTGTTACAACAGAACTTTCCTCCATTGCTTGGTCCTCTTCGGTTGACATAGCTTGAAGGCTGAATTGGTCCCCTGAAATTGGATCTCCATTGTCAATGGCTAGCTCGGCCATCCTGAACTTCAGTGAATGTGGATCCCAGGGGGTATCATTTGTTGCTATCAAATGTTGACATTCGTCAAGTTCAATTCTTGTGGGCTTTCTTGTGGGGAAATATGAGATCACGTTTCTCATACTCAGTTTGATAAAAACTTTCTTCGGATCATCATCCTCCAGTGGAGTTTGAATTGTAATTCCATGCTTTGATCTTGGATCAAATTGGCGAGGTGTCTCTTCAACAGAGTTGAAATTGCAGTCCCTCACTTGATTTGGGCATATCAAGCTGTTTTTCAATTTGTCCCCAAAGTACAGTGCTTGATGGAACACTATGATATATACTTGGCCTGATGTTGGATTCGTCCATGCAGTCGCACAGCTTCCAATGGGGATTTTCTTGATGGGCTTGTATTCTTCAGAAAAAGGTGCAACATCAACGTGTGTTGTGATTTGATCAGGATTCAGCAATACCATATTGCTTCCTGCTGCGGTAGTATCTGCATGTGAGTCTAACTCACAATATCCTTCTTCATTTTCCCCATCATCAAAACCTACAGGGACATTCATCTGGTATAATGACCGGCTCACCATTTTTAACAATTTGTGTTCTAGTGATAGTGTCCGGTTATTATGTCATTTCTTAGATTTTGATCCAAAACTGTCACCCGCGCCTTCATTTTCAGTTTCTTTCTTTTTGGTCTCAGCAGCCTTGAGATTTCTTTTCTTCTTAGCCTGTCTCATCTGGTAAAGCTCCTGGCGCTGTTCTTTTGACATTGTTTTATAAACACTTGTTGGGTAAGGCTTGCACTCAACTTTTCCTGTAAAAGTTCCAGTTGTCTTTTGCTTTTTGTTGCTGGTTGTGCCCATAGAATACAAACTTCTGGAACCTCTTTTACTCTTCCCTGTTGCAAGCTTTTTCAATCCAAGACGATTGGTGAATAGAATCAAACATTCATTGAAGTTGTCACGATAGTCTTTGCTCTCATCAATTGCATCTGCTTTTGCAGCATCAAGTCGCTCATCACTGATTGAATTGATAAAATCCCAAACAAATCTTCTTTCGTTATGATTCTTTTCAAATCTCAGAATTGTTCCATGAAAAGCAGTCCAGTTGCGCTTGTGCTTGTTCCAGTCATAACCCTTGGAATCTCCAGTGTAGTGTGAATCTTTCATATCCTGATATGTCTTATTCAGAACCATAGTGATATTGGTATCAGTGTAAGCATGTTGCATGAGAGAAATGAAAGCATTTCTGGCATTACCAGAATTTAGTGCAGTGTTTTGGAAATGTGCCACATATTCCCAACCAGGACCTTTTCTTGTTGCATCACACAGCAACCTCCAGACGACGTTGTTGTCCTCATCGTACTGGTGACCTGACAGAACGCCACATCTTTCATTGTAATCACTCCAAGTTGGATAAGTATCTGTTGTACTTTGTCCAACTGTTCCAGCCCTGGCTTCGTCAGTAACTTCTTCCTTTTCTTGGGGTCTTATGACATACAAGATTGGGAATCCCTCAGAGTTGAATCTGTATCTCAGGTTTTGTCGGAAGCCTTCCTCCCATTCCCTGAATTTTGTTAGATCCTTTAGCTCGGGTGGCGTTGCTTTTTCCTGTGATTTCACACTTGATTCCATCATCTTGATTCTGAATTGCTGCAGTTCCAGGTTGTTTGGGTTTGCATTCCAGTCGATAGCCCTTGGCTTGACTCCAATCAATGGTTGATACCGGGCCCAATTTGCCCAAGTTAGGAGCCTCGATGATAGCCTGTTACCATAGTGGATACTTTTTGGATTAGGACAGTCCGGACTGATAGATTTCAATCCATGCATGAATGATTTAATGCTTTCCTTGTTGAGGTCTGTAATTTCACGAATATTGGACATCCCTCCCCTCATAATTTCTTCAGCTGATTCATAGTTGATACCAAAATCCATTAGGCTGCTCCTGAAAGCAAGCTGTTCTGGGTTCAGGAATCTACCATTGTTGAATCCCCTGATTTTTATCCTGGGTTGGGACGACCTTCTTCCCAGTCGTTCAGCTCTTGCGTTCTCTGCATTTTGGTCAGCATCATTTCGTCCATCCTCATCATTTTCACTATCCGCGTCATCTGGATTCACACCCCTTCTTTCTGCATCTCTCATTGCCCTGACTCTTTTCTTTATTTCTTGGTCGATGATTCTCTTCATGGTTGAGTTTGTTTCTGGGTCCCCAAAGGCCCTTTCCATGACTTCCATGATTTTATCTTCCAAATCTTCCTTTTCTTGCATACCTCTTCCATTGTTTTCATTAGAATTCTGTGAATCGTCATCGTCATCCACTTCCATTTTTGTTTCTTCCATGTCGCCGTCCGCTCTAGTTCGTACCATGGTGGTGAATTGTGTATTCTAATGGTCGGATGGTCACTTTGAAGAGAGTTTTCGGATTATTCGGAGTATTCGATAGATGATATTCGATGGAATATTGAATATTCAATCGATGGTGGTATGTGGTGGAAGAGTGTAAGAATCAAGGGTTGGATGTGAGAGATGGGTATTAATCGTTTGTGACTGCCGAGTGATTTGTATTGTATTTATCCGGATCGAATTTTCGTTCCGGTTTTCTTTATACTTTCTGACTATTCGGATCGAGTTTTCGTTCCGGTTAGTTTACTTTTGTTCGGATCGAGTTTTCGTTCCGGTTGTCTGTATTTGTGTGAGCTTTCGCTTTTGTTGCAAATCAAGATTGTGAGCTTTCCTATCCTTTCTTGGGATTTTTGCTCATTCTGTATTTCTGTGGTGAAAGATTGCTTCCTGAGAATTTGGTGTTCTCTTTTCCTTTTGGATCTTTCCGATCTTCGGGATTTGGTGTTCTCATATCTTTGGATTTTCGTTTTCGTGCGGGCAGATGCTTTTTACAATCTGTTCCTTCCGGGCAGATGCTCTTTGCAATCTGTTCCTTCCAATCTGTTTCACCACAGAATACTTCAGGCTCAATCTTCTGGCTCACTCATTCTTGTTTTCAGTGAAAGATCAGTGTTCTCGAATATTGATTCCTTTCAACTGATGCCAACCTGGGCGATTCGTTCAGCTGAATCGTCCAGTTTCTTTTCCCTTGCTTGTTTTGCTGGATCTCGAAACCCGGTGGAGCCACCACCTTGGTTCGATTCTTTGGTCTCTTCTTTCAGGGAGACCGCCCTGGTGTTGGTCTGTTCCAGGGCTCCACAGGCAACTGCCTCTTTTACATCCTTGAGGGTTGATGCCGGTAGCTGATCAGGCTAATCCGGATTCTTTGTCTTCGAGCTCAACTGCGTTTCCCGTTGAAACGCCGTCCTCAGCATTGTAGGATGCTGGCCACAGCCCGTAGATGCTGTGGGTCTGATAAACTAGAAAAAGTGTGTCGTAACAAACAACAAACGCAATCGGTCTTACGATCGATTGATTTAGTGAGTAATTGATACAGTCGATTGTCTTCGTCGATCGAATCGACGGGTTAATTACTCGTCGTATCGTGTAATTTCAAGCATACAAAACACATGTAATTCTTAAGACACAAAACACACGCAAACCATCTTCGATTGGTCTTTCTTAGTATCGTATTACCGTGTAATTCACCGTGATATTCTCATTGGAATATCACAGTATTTGTACCTTATTACGTAGAATTAGTACTAGGTTGTACATAGATTTTAGGGCATGATAGTGTTTTAGAGTTGTTAATTCTTCGAAGAGTGAGCTGTTGGGAAAATTCCCGCTAAGAGACAATCCACATGGATAATCACCGACGATTATTCACTCAGGTTAAATAACCTTACGAATAAGGTTTATTTTCCTTCGTGACTTTTCGTACGTATGAATACGCGTTACACGGTGAATTCTTTTCACCATGAGACTTATAAACAATTGTCGCAGATAAAACCGGAGAGGAAGAGGGTAAATAAGCCCATTGACAAACCTGTCAAGACAATAGCGCTGAAAAACAAATACCAATCAACTGTGGTGGCAGGTAAATACATGGAAACGAATTGGTGGGGTGGCAAAATAGGGGGAAAGAAGAAGTATGAACCGGAACTGGCATTGTCTATCGACAATTTCGAAACGTTGGATAGTACGAAAGACGAGCATATTCTTGCATTTGACGATTATAAACCATCGTTGTGCATTTTTGCCAAAGTTTCAAGAGGTTTAACAGAACGACACCTGGCTTCCAAGAATAATATCAACTTGTTGAGAGAATTCACTCCTGCTATTGTTGGAGCAAAACCAACCGTTGGAAGAGGAGTGAAGCGGGGAAGTATCAATGATGATTATGCTATCATTGGAATTCGACCAGAAAGATTGGATTCAAATAATGGTGAGTATGTTTTCAAAAGTCATGTCGATCCAAGCATGAAACTAGAGCTAGAAGAGAAAACAGTTGAAATTGTGAAGCATATGCATCATAGTTTAATTGACGTGGAACCATTTGTTGCAAAGGAAATGGATGTGTTGTCTCAGATTCTGTCTCGTACAAAGCTAAATGCAATTGGGCAGCAGGCATTAGCATTTTCGATCGGTCGCAACTACCATTCTAGATGCCATGTGGACGATGACATGTACTACACTCGTTTGACAGTCATTGCTCCGGCGGAAGTGTCTGCTGACGAGGTGATTTATTTTTTTGTCTTCCCAACGTATGGAGTGAAAGTTCCATTGAGGTCGGGAGATACTCTATTGTTCAACCCATTAGTATTACATAGCTGTTTGAATCCAAAATTCGAAGGGTGTTATATTATGAGTGCATACGTATCTCGCAAAACTGTGCTTAGAGCTAACCCTCTATAGTAATATTAAACAATACTTTAAAGTTAGCCGTTACATTAACCCTTGCTACTCAATCGGAACTGCAGTCCGAGCTTTCGCTCTCTGAACTGGATAGCGAATCACTGGATTCGTTATCATTCAATGCCATCTCAAATGGTTCCAACTGGATGTCGTCCTGTAGTGTGCATGCGTTGTACAAACATTCGTAAGACGGTGATGTAGCAGCATTTTTGCTTTCAAAAAATTCGAGCCATGAGATCCGATTCGATATCACTAGCCAATCGCAATTGGTTATGCACCCATCAATTCCTTGCTCTGGAACAACTGCCAGCTCAGAATGGATAGTGTCGACATGAAATAGGAACAGTGAATTCATCAGGCGACCACGTTGGACAAATTCAGAAGCTGTTTTCTTAGGCACATCTTGAAACCGACGAGCCACAGCATACATTCCGTTTGTATCAACTGGATAGCCACCAATACTACTGTATGGCTGCTTCAAACTCTGTACAGTTAAAAAGCATACCAGATGGCACGGTATGAGCTTGGGATTGTTATTCAAATCAAAGTCCAATTTCATCAAACACCAATCCATCCATACGGAGTTCAGCAGAGAACTATCCGATCTATATGAAGGATGCGACCGAAATATAAAATTAGACCCACAAGCAACATCGAAACGATTGTGCTCAGTAACTCCACAAATGTGCAAAGGATTCTCCAATAAAGGTAGCACAGAATCACAAACAAAGTCAAGTATGTCAGAAGGAAAAAATGGTTTGCTTTTGTTCGTAGAACGAAGCCACTTCATTGTTGATTCCCCATTTTCGGTTCTCATTATTTGAAAATGAGAACCGCCACCATCAGGTCGTTCAATTGGAGGAGGATCAGGTGGATTCAAGTTGTAGTGATATGTTGCCTGGCTTAGCATCATTTTCTCGGACTTTCTATTGGCAGTTTGATTGATTAGTGATGCAGCATTACATTGCGTGTTCTTGGAAGGAGCTTTAATCTCAGTTTTGTGGTGAGATTCATTGGGAGCACTATCCCAGCCTGCGGGGCTTCCCCATAAAGAGATATAATCTGGTAGGTGAAAGTACAGGTGATTCTTGATTAGTTTTGTTCCCATCCCTTTCCTGTGACAAGTTGAGTTTATACAATTGATAAAGTGAACAATTGATTTTGGGAGATTCTTTAAGGAACCATATTTCATCCGACCGTGTTTAAGAAATTCTTCCATTGATAGAATGAGCTGAATTACCTCTATCTGTTTCTTTACAAAACGATGGTCACCAATAATGTCAGATCCATGTTTGGAAACAATAGCGATCAGAAGAGAAATAAGCATTCCAGAGAAATCATGCCCTTCTTTCTTCGTGGTTGATAAAAGCTGAGTCCCAAATTTGGTGCGAGGAAAATCTCTATCAGACTGGCGTGATAACAAACCACCGTACCGTTGTGCTAAATGGCCAATACTGTTAGCAACAGCCACGCCGTGATTCAAATTGGGGGCATAAACACATGGAACACTTCCGCGGAGCAACAATTCAATCGACTTGACAGCCCGTTTGGCAGTACCAAGCTGGTGCATCTGCAAACATTCACCGGGAGTTGCAAAATGAATATTGTTCTGATTCGTACCAAAGCATAAATCATGAAATACATTCCTGATATTGTGATGAGAGTTGTTTTTGAAGTTCTTATTGATATCATTTAGATCTGTGCCGGGAAAACAATGAAAATCAACAGGTGACCACTTCTTTGTTGCAGGTTGAACAGAAGGAATGTTTATGTTCGGAGAATAACAGTTGCAGTGACGGCACATCCGCATGACACCCTTATTGAAGGAGCCATATTTTCCACACAATTTATCGTGAAGTTCTGTGTCGCCAATAACATAGGCAATGGCAAATTTCATTTTTACCTTCCACTGTTGATTTGCGTACGGAAGATAATTCCATTCGATACCACCGTCTTCGTTACACGCGGCTTTGAAGGATCGAAACGCTACTTCCAAACCATTGTGAAGATTCTGAATTTTTTCCTTCGAATTGGCAGGACGAGAGTGTCTGGTTGACTCCCATTCAGGGTCGGGATGGAAGTAAATAGTTGTCCATGCTTCAGGTCGAGATCGGGTCTCCACATTACAAATACCGAGTGTCATGTTCAATGGTGTTAACGTAAGTCGTCCGTGCGCATCCAAAGAGATGCCATCCATGTAAAATATAATAGGAACAAGAATTTCTTGCGAATTGGGATTGCAAATTTCTTTCCAAGAAGATTTCCACCACGAGCCGTGATGAAATTCTGAGATTACAGAATGAGGATTCAACTCAGGATTATTGTCGGGAGAGAAAGGGGTCGAATAGTCGGGAAAGGAGAGGTTTTCTTCTATCATTAGCTGCTGGTAAGAAAGAAGAGAATAAATGGCATCCTTAAAAGAACGGACATACACCTGAGTGGGCTTATTATCAGGTAACCAATTCAGTATATGAGGATGAAATTTCATATCAGAGAGACCAAGATTGGATTGGAGATTGTCAAAAATTGTTTTCCGAGATCTAATTTTGGCATCGCAAAAATCAAAACCAGGTCTCATTTGACTTTTCTTTGCCCACTGGAAAATTGATTTGAATGTGTTCAATGGCAATTTATGTCGGGCCATTAAATTCATGAGTTCCAATTCTGCAAGAAGATGATGGGGCGGCGGTAGTTTTGTGTGGCTTTGAAATGCATCCTCTCTTTCGTTCAGATTCATGATTTCATGAAGAGATGGTGGTGGAGGGGCTTGCTGAGCAGTAGCAACGTTAACATCAGAACGATTAGTGGGATCTTCTTCGTTGTCTCCACAATCTATGTTGTTGGTAAAATTGTTGTCATTATTTTCATTTACGTCGCCGTCATTGTCGTCCTCGTCATCGGAATTGTCAATATCATTATTCAGTGGGAATGCATCTTCATCTTGAACAGCGGAAACAGCCATGTAAGATTCAATGGCGTTCCGATCCATTGGCGGTAAAAAGACATCATGGACAATCTGTTGGTTTAGAACAGAATGAAGACCCGTGGCTGATTGACTTGTGACGGTGTGGTGCTGGGAGAGATGGGAAGGGGGAACAGATGGACCGTTTTGTGTCATAGTCATCCCAAAATCTGACGGGGAATGTTGAACAGACGGCAAGGTAAGCTGCACTTTGACAGAGGTGGAGAAGTTAGAGATCTTGCGTTTAATTAGACCATCACTTTTGTATAAGTTGTAGCATTGAATATTGTAGTTGAGATGTTTTCTTAGGCCGTACGAGACATATTTCAAGGTATTGCACTCTTTTGACCCAGATTTGTATCCTTTAAAACTCTTGGATTTTTTTCCTTTCTTATACCAGCAACCACGGCAGTAGAATAGAAGAGGGGTTTTGATAACAGGAGGCATGATGTTGCGGAGTTGTTTGATGAAAAATATCAGTAGAACGGGTCGAGAGGACGGAGGTCGAAAAGATGAATCGTTGAAAGGAAAAAATTAAATAAGCGTATTATTTCGTGTGTGATGTGAGTTCTTGTACGGTAGATTTCCTTACTACCATACTTCGATTGCAAAAATGGACCGTAAAGTAAATGCATTACTACTTAGTGATGATTGCAACATTCCTTGTAAAATATGTTTAGTAGTGAACAGTACGTACAGTCAACTCCTTAAGAGGGTTAATACACAGCGCCGGACGGGTCAATCCCATCAGTTATTCCAAACATTCGTTGGCAGGCGCGTCAGTTCTTCCATAAGGTGCACGGAAATGTGAATCAAAATGGAAATCGTGGACAATTGCGTTGTTGATTATTGAAATGGAAATCGTGGACAATTGTTTTGTTGATTGCAATCGAGTTGATTCCGACTTTCATGTACCCGTAAAACCAACTAGTACGCTATTTTGCATGAGTTATTACTAGTAGATACTAGTAGGAAATCGTGGACGATTGCGTTGTTGATTATCGAAATGGAAATCGTGGACAATTTTTTTTGTTGATTACGATCAAGTTGATTCCGACTTTCATGTACCGGTAAAACCAACTAGTACGCTATTTTGCATGAGTTATTACTAGTAGATACTAGCAATACATTATTTTCACTAGTACTTCATCATTATAATTGATTATTTCATTATCTTTCCGACGAGGAAAACAAATACCAACGTGTTAGGTGTTACTACTACCTAATCTTCGAATAGATAATCTACTCTACTGATACTACTAATACTAATCATCCAATCGACAGTCGAACCAACCATGGAGGGAATTTACAAAATACAAAAGGTGGTTCAGGAACACCCAGCCAATCTCGAACAAGAACTCCAGAAAATGATTGTTAATCGCAAGAAAGAGATTGCTGGACTCCAAAAAATGATTCGTAAGATTCGTGCAGGAAAAAGCAATCATCCAAATGTTAAAAATGAAAGCGTCGATCCTACTAGCAATCATCAAGTCGTTCCGAATGTAACCAGCAGCATCAATCCACCAACCGGGTTATTGAAGAGCGAACCAGATTTTGATGGCGATTCCGACAGTGTAGCTTCTGAAAATACAGCGGATCTTCCTGCGATTAAACAGGAACCAAACCCTTGAGTGCAATAGCCCGCCTGGGGTGGATTCGACTTGGAGTTGGAGTTGGAAAATTTGGGTCGGAGCCCATTATACCGGTATGGTGGAAACATGTTGAGAAAATGAAATAAGTCATTCGTGCACAAGTTGTACACAAAATAGTGCTTGTCACGAAACGAATATGATATCCTTAACTCTAAAATAGTTATTTTATTTGAGGAGTGACGAGATATTGTCTCAAAAGTAAAGGTGTGCAACGCGCGAGGTATTTTAGTAGACACGCGACCTAAAAAGATAGGAAAATTAAAAAATAGGGTCAAGAATTGTAAAAATACCGCGCGATAGCCCGCGGGGGGTAGAGAAACAGTTCTCGGACGTAGGGCGTAGGCTGACGATGTTGCACAATTGGCATATGGAGAGGCAATATCAACGTCTGGGAGCAGTACTGGGTGTGTAAAACATTGACCATCAATGATGCTTCCATGGAGGACAATGCTGCAGGCAGTGTTCTGCTTGTGATGACATATAATTGTGAGGTTGCCGTTTTGTGGAGCAGTTGAGTCATAGTCGTCAATGAATGATTTATGGATTGACTGTCCACTGAACTGATGTCGCATGCGAGATGTCATTCCACAGAGATCATTCTCACTCAGTAATGTAGTTGACAGGGAGGGAGAATAGTAGAAGAAGACTTTGAGATACCCTATGTGGTTTGGTGCTGGGATGTGCAAATATCCCGAACCTTCTGGGATGCAGGTAGCTGCTTTTCGTCCTATTGCTGCTGTAAGCCTGACAGGACATTTTCTTATCCTGGTGTAAGGTTTGTAACCGTGCAGGATGTGTTTGAGATTTGTGCAGGAAACTTTTGCGCCGGTGTCAATCTGAGCCCTGACACCCTGTTGGAAGTATGCTGTAGCTGCAATAGGGTCCGGTGGGACTAGAGATTGTACATTGTATGTATCAACTGGCGTAGGGTTGTCCCTATCGAAATTGGGATCCTCATTGGTCTTCAGGTGTGATTCCAATGTAGGAGTCGTAGCCTCGAGTGAGTCCATATCACAGTAGACATCAATTGAAATTGATGACTGGAGGCTGTCCTTAGGAAGGAGGTCGACGGCACCAATTATGACAGATTCGTAGGAGCTGACACTGCTGGAGTCCAAAGAGGGGCATAAGCTGTTCACTTGGGACGCTGTGACGTTGTCAAATCCTTGAGGATCATCTTGAGGTGATGTCATAGTATGGCTCCAAGAAAGACTTTCTATTCTTGGCCATTGCAAAAATTTTGGTTTTCTACTGTAGCATCAGGTGAAACCTCATCTTGATCTTCATTACCAATGTTGATCTGAGAGATTTGTTGGGTGGAATCTAAGAGTTGTTGGGTCTGTTTATTGGATTTGTTCAGAAAAACAGCCGCAGCAATCCTATGTTTCTTCAGGGACTCAATATCTTGCAATGCAGGGCAATTGTCAAAATTGTGACCAGACATGTGGCAAACAATACATTTTCTGGATGTGTCAAAAAGACTAGGTTGCTTATCGAATGCCATGATAGCATTGCAGTATGCTTGGTGGAGGAAGGGATCGTCAGATTCTTCATCCATCTCTGGGTAGCCAAGTGATTCAACCAGACTGATTGAGTGAGAGGTCAGAGTAGAAGGTGTTCTAACAGTGCTGTTGCTAGCGCGCTTTTGAAACAACCTATCATTGCGAAGGGGACCTGGTCTGGTATTTGGGACAGGCAATTGCTTGGGCTGGATTGATTTGGAGGTGTTCCTCTTGTACTTTTGTTCAGCCTTGATCTCTTGTTCATAGGTTTGAAGGGTTTGTAGAAGCCTACCTGCCTTGTATTTGTCTCTTTTGAATTGGTCATCGGAGTCGCGTTCGTCTTCTGTCTTTTTGAAGAGCTCTTCTGAGAGGGTGGTTCCTGCAATAAGGTTACTGACTTCTTCTGTTGAACTGATAGTGCTGGGTTGGTTTTGGAGGAACACTCTAAGTCTCAGGTAATCCTTGTACCGGAAGTAGTATTCTTCAATGGATTCATTTGGATCTTGGTTGGGAGGGTTTCTGACCATTCTGCTGGAATTGGATGGCCTTTTTGAGTTGGGATGTGTTTGAGCAATAACTGTGTATAGCGCTTCATATCCCTGTCCGCCTTCAAAGCTCTGAATAGTGGCCTTCATACTTGCACATGAATCAGGAATGATTTTATCAGTTCTTAGTGCTGTGTAGATAAGATTTCCCCATTCATTGATAGCCAATTCATATCTTTAGGGTAGGTCGTGTGGAAGATCATCACCAATTGTGAATCCTCTGAGGTGGTCAGCTTCACGTCTGAATAGATAGTATGGGTGTACATAAATATGATGTTGCTGGGAATGAGCTGTGATTTCTCGGTACCATTTTCTAACCTGGGGGTCCGTTCCGTCCTTTAGTTGTGGGAATCCTGAGAGAAACAGTTTGTCTCTAGCAGCTTCCTTGGACTTGTCGGAGGCTCTGGTCAGATCAAAACAGTCACCACTTCTAGTGATCAGACGTTGGTCGTTTCTACCGCTGCCTAGGTTGTGAAGGTAGTAGTTTTGCCTGATGACCGTTTCATTTCCGGATGAGTTGGTGTAGGTGATTGGGAAGTCCTTCATATCATCTCTGGTGAGGAATTCATCTCTCTTGTAGTATCGGTCCTTGACAGGTGGTGGTAAGGTTGCTGGATTCCATGGTAAGTCGAGTGACGCTTGGTGGTTGGCGCCGGCACTGTTATTGTTGTTGTTATTGGTGTTGCTGTTGTCGACCAGTTGCTGGAGTAGAGTGGTCAATTGCTGCATGTCGGTGCCCGTTGCGGTGGGCGCTGGGTTTGGTGGTGCGGCATTGGCATCTTCGTCATCTGAATCGGCCTGTGTGGCACCTTCGTAGACCTTGTCAAAGAGTTGGGCTTTCCAGGTGGGTTTAAACTTCCAAGTTGTGATTAGTAGTTCCATGGTAATGGATGGTTTTGAGGAGTCATCGGTGTGGTTTGCGAGCGCTTCCTTAGCAGCCTTTTCTAGATCGACAGGGCCTCTCACTTTCTTGGAGTCTCCATTTGGTGCAATGTAGTATACAGCACAACTAGAGAGTAGTTGGGTGATGTGACCTTTCTGGAGCTCTGTTAAATGAGGAAGAGGGTAGGTGATAGCGTTGACAACACTGCCTCGGAGATTGGTCATCATAGCAGGGGCTAGCACTATTAAATTCCTTTCGTGACCAGAAGTACCAAAGCTACCAAAGGGTAGATTTCCTATGCGCATGAATCAATGAGTCCCGTATCCATCTAAGTAATCGATTCCCACGGCATATCGATTCCCACGGCGCATCGATTCCCATCGCGCATAAACGGTGAGCAATCCCTGTCTTATGATATTGCCATTGTTCTTCGGTGAGCAAACTCTGATTTCATAAAATATCACACGAGCTACGGGAGCAATTCCTGACCTTAATGATAAACATTTCATGGAGTCTTCCTAACGGAACAAGAGAAGAAAACCGTTGGCATGTGATTCTCACACAATACATATACATGCATACAAATATATATGGTCAACGACTAATACATGTACGGAAATAATCAGCGAGTAATCTCAGCACTACGCAACAGCAGTTGCAACGTATTCATCTCAATAAAAGAGATATCTTGCATTTCGGCAAGATTTCACTTTATCTCATACTTTTAACATTCAACTGATTTATATCCCAAAATTCACACTAGTTGCTACCAACTACTTGTAATCTACATACTAAGGTCTGTCTCGCTGCAATCTGAATAAGTCACAGCAAGAGGAGATCTGGCGTTTCCCTAGTCTCGCCTGTAGTCCGATTATCCGTTGCCGAAAGTATCCAAACACAATTGTCACGCGTAGAGTACAATCGTTCGTCTACTAACACACTAACACAGCGTTGCTGTTCGTCAGAAGTCCTTGAATCAGACTCTCAACAAATCGGATTCAGAAGGAAAATAATAGATTAACAGTCGCAAGCTCTAAGAAGGCTTGCACACAAGAAGGAACAGGAACGGAATTAATCATAATCCCTACGCTGGCATATGCACGTCGCACATCGCACAAGAAGCAGTTCCCATTCTCAGTCACCACGCACTTCCTTCCAAAACTCCGAACCACCACAGATGCCGAACATACCGGTACCGGTAATGGCCGGCAATGCGCTCGGAGGCGAAGAGAAGAATGACGCCGAAGTCACCACTATCGAACGCTTTCCCAGCTTCGATGCTGATATGAGAAAGATACTCGTATCATTACTCAACGTAACAAGTGAGATTACTAGCAAGTTGTGCCTAGCTCTCAAAGAAGGCGGATTATGCGAATGGAAGTCGTTCCTCGACGCACTTATCGAACCGGATTTTGCACGTGAACTTACCTATATGGAACGAGGACTGGCAACGCATATCCCTCGCTCCATCCAAAGGAACATAGAAGCACTTGCGGATTTCGCTATCGACCTACAAGAAGCCGATGTCGCTCTAGAAGAAGACAAGAGGAACTGGAAGGATGTAAAGTCATATACATACAGGGAATTCCAGTCATTCCGCGAAGAACGTGCCCAACGCTTGCGTAACGAATCTGTTCTGAACCCACCACCTCCTCCGGCAGGAAATAACAAAAAGTCACCTCAGCAGGTAAAGTACGAATCATGGTGCCGAAAAGCACGAGATGAAAAGTCCTTTACACCCCTCACGAATGACTCGAGATTTGAACACTGGCTCGTAGGTTTCAAAGCTAAACTCGAGGCATACGACATCGATACAGAGACATTCCTCGATGAAACTTGGCCTCCAGCCACGCTCGTGGGTTACACCCGTGATCTCTACATCAAACAATGTGCCTTCTTCTGGGTACTAATGTTGGAAGTCTTCAAGAGTGACCTTTCTGCATCATGTGTACACAGTCATTCTACCACTCGTGATGGACGCCAGGCCTACTTCGACTTCGTAAACCTTCACAGCCAATCAAAAGCAAAGGTATACGACAACTCGACCCAGCTACAAGCGTTGCTCAAGTTGAACCTCAACAATTGGAAGGAATCCAAAGTGAAATTCATCACACATTGGTTTGACGAATTGAATCACCTCAACAAGCTCCGTCCTCCCAACAAGCCCCTCGAGTATCACACTGTAAAATCAGCATTGTGTCAGGCATGTTATTCCAGCTTCCAGCTAAGCGAACAATTTGCCAAAGTCAAGGATCCAGGTGGGACGAATAGCACCGTAACGGATGCAGTTGCCGAAGCCGCTGCTATCCATGATCTTAAAATCACGCTTTTACTCGAAGCAACTCGACTTGATTCCCAGTCTGCGATGTCTGCTCCTCGGTCGACAGTACGTGCACACGTTCATGATTTCTCTTCTGACTCGATCCAACACCATGATGACTATGCTCTTCCCATCGAATTTGAAGGCGACTATCAAGATTATGCTGTGTTCAAGGCTGGACGTACCCCTGACCCTACCACAAGGTTGCCTACAAACATATGGAAGGCCTTGTCACGTCAGGACATGAAAAGTTGGCTCAGTTTTTCTCCGGAAGGAAAGAAAATCGTGGTTGCCTCATTGCGACACGACTTACTTAACACTAACCAACCTGACCCCAACAGTGTCAAACCCATTACACGAAAGGCATACCAACATGAACATTCGGTATCTTTTCAAGAAGACGATACTTCGACCAAGGATGAGCATGCCAATTCCACAGCAGACCTACATCCTGCTGTAGAGAATGATCGTAGAGGCGTTTTCCATGCATCTCTAGGTGTATACAAATCAACGACCTCCTCGTCTAAGGACCAACGACCTCTCAAGTCTTCCGTGTCACCCGCGCATCCAGCTCGATTCCTTTCAAACAACCCTGACATTCAGTACAAAAAGGACGGTGACACCCAAATACCTGTCGGAACACCATCGTATTCCGCCAATTTTCACCAGTGGTATACTCCCGAGGATGATCTCACCTTTCCTAATGATGGTCCCGTAACGTCATACACATACCGTATACACAAAACTACGGTTACTAGCCCTGGTTTTGCCATGGTTGATCGCGGCGCAAATGGCTGCATCATCGGTAATGATGCATGTCTCATCTCCAAGGATATTCCACCACGATATGTTAACGTCACCGGCATTAACAATCATCAGGTACAAAACATTCCCATTGCTACATGCGGAGCATATTCCATGTCGAACAGAGGCCCCGTCATTCTCATTTTCAATGAATGTGCCTATACAGGACGACATCCTTCTATATTGTCATCCGGCCAGATGGAAGCATATTTTTCCACTGTAGACGACACGTCCATCAAAGCAGGCGGAGGACAGGTCATCACCACCTCCGATGGCTATGCACTGCCTCTTAGCATACGACACGGCTTACCATACCTTGCGATGCGAAAGTATACGACTGTCGAATTTGACACGTTACCACATGTTATCATGACGTCCGATAAACATTGGGACCCATCTGTTCTCGATACCACGATCAGTGCAAAGGATGAACAATTTCTCCAGAAATATCCTCCTCAACCACAGCAACTCCCCTATGCCGATTACGACGAATATGGGAACCCACGCTGCCTTGAAGGATTCGATATATCTGTTTCTCCCGGGTCCTCCACGGTTACATCCCTCAGCTCGTATTCCAGCCATTCCACCCGATCTCCCTTTCTTCCGATTGATGATCATAAGAACAACGATCGCTCCTTTTGGCTTACTTCCACTGACTACGCTCATCAAGAACGTCTCGCATGCTGCGCGCCAACCGCAGTCTCTGGAACAGTCACTGCGTTTCCGACAGATTGTACAACCAGTGACACTACACGCATTGCAGCTACGCCCCGTGAAAGATACCCAAATGAACATGACTACTTATCCCTCAAACCTTTCTTTTGTTGGGTTTCCACCGATCGCATCAAAGCTACTTTTGAAAACTCAACCCAATACGGTTCATTAGCGGTTAGCCCTGATGGTAACATTTTCAAACGGTTTCATTCCCCTCAACCGGCCATGAACGTTCGCCCCTTTAATGACGATGTTATGTCCGATGCAATCTATTCAGATGTCCCAGCAATTGATGGTGGATCCAAGATTGCCCAGATCTTCTTTGGCCGCAAATCGCATATTATTCACGTTGAAGAAATGCGTACCACCGGCGATTTTCTACCCTGCTTTCAGAACTTTGTTCGAAAATGGGGCAGACCCATCCGTCTCCTTTGCGACCACGGTAACTATCAATCAAGCAAGAAAGTCATGGATTACCTCAAGATGTTATGGATTGGACTCTGGCAAAGTGAACCGTACCATCAACATCAGAATCAATTCGAACGACGATACCAAACGTTCAAACGCATTGTCAATCGCGTCATGGATCGTACCGGCACACCACCACACATGTGGTTACTGTGCATGACATATGTCGCGAGTCTCCTTAATGTTGTCTCTGACCCTACGCTGTCCGACAAACAACCGATCTTCATTGCCACGGGTACAATTGGCGACATCAGCGCATACACCAGTTTCTTCTGGTTTGAACCTGTGTATTTCAAGACCAATGACTCCCCTTTCGGTACCAAATCTACCGAACGCCTAGGTCATTTCCTCGGCATCGCCGAACATGTTGGCAATGGACTTTGTTTTCGAATCTGGGATCCAGTTACCAACAAGTTACTAGACCGGTCCGGTGTTCGATCTGCTCTTACACCTGAGTCTCGTAACAAGCGCGCGGGCTTATTTACTGATGATGGTTTCATCAAATGGCGTAATGCAAAGGATTCCTTACCCCGTATATACGCCACTGGAGAAGCTCCAGCTTTCAAACATGGGGAGCATACCAATCAGAATAAACTCATTGACGAGTCTACTAAACCAAACAGCTCAGTTTCCCCTAATGGTTCACCTGCTGATTCTGACACCGCCGATGACACCGTTCCATCTGCACCAACAGATATCACGCCCCACGCACCTGGCACTCAACCAAATCCTCAACCACCCACCCACCCCTCGTTACCGAGCTTTCTTTATAAGAAGGTCGATGACAGCCCAAGCTGGTCACCTTCTCCACTCCCTAACAACTATGGGGAGAGTCTTGATGGTCCTCCTACGACACACATCTTCAGCAAGACATCTGATGGCGTTCTCCTTACTGAAGATGATTTTGATCCACCGGAATTAGCATACTTTGATGTTAGTGACGTCACAACTCCACACACCAACCCCGCTACTCCTTCAGTAGACCCATCTCAGGTAGTTGTTACCGACGAAGAAGGCAACGCACAATTTGACGATGATGGTAAACCTATTACCATTCCTACGATCCCGATTGCCGATCTACAAGGACGTTCCTTCCTTGTAACCAATCCCGATGGCACCCGGAAACGTCTCACCATTGTCGATGTTGAAGACAGTCTTGAACGCAATAAAGACTTCATCAAGTTCAAGTGCAAACACTCCGATGACGAACTCGATGATATCATTGCATACAATGACGTCATGAATTACATCCATCGTGATTCAACACAAGAAGACGGCAAACTCTGGTCGTTTCGCCGCATCCTAGGACACCAAGGTCCACTGGATAACAAGCACCCTCAATACAAAGGTTCCAAGTATAACCTTTGGATTGAATGGGAGAATATGGAACGCACATATGAACCTCTGGCCAATATTGCAGCTGATGACCCAGTCACCGTTGCAAAATATGGGAAAGACAACAACTTGCTTGACCTCCCAGGTTGGAAACGTCTCAGGAGAATCACCAACCTAGCCCGACGAACCAAGAAACTTGATCGACTCGTGCATCAAGCCAAACTACGTTCTTTCCGTACCACTCCGCAGTATCAATATGGATTCAAAGTGCCTCGTAACCACGAAGAAGCCCTCCGATTTGATCAAGCCAACGGGAACACCAAATGGGAAGATGCCACCACTCTTGAAATGGTACAACTCAATGAATACAATACATTCATTGATAAAGGCGTATACAAGACAAGCTCCATTCCCACGGGATTCCAACAGATCAAGGTACACATGATATACGCTGTCAAACACGACGGAAGACACAAGGCTCGCCTCGTTGCTAACGGTAATCTCACTGAGGCCCCTATCCACAGTGTTTACGCAGGCGTCGTATCTCTTCGCGGTCTACGTATGTGCCTATTCCTAGCTGAACTCAACGATCTAGAAGCATGGGGTACCGACATAGGTAACGCCTACTTAGAAGCAGTCACATGCGAGAAAGTATGCATCAAGGCAGGTCCCGAATTCGGATCGTTGGAGGGTCACCTATTGGTCATTTACAAAGCCCTATATGGTCTCAGGTCTTCAGGCAAGTGCTTTGGAGACTTACTCGCGGCTTGTCTCATCGAACTCGGCTTCGAAAGATCCCGCGCAGAACCGGAAATATTCCTCAAACCCGGAACGAACAAGCATGGTGAACGTGTATATGAGCTTATATGCACATATGTCGATGACCTATGTCTCTGCATGGCAGATCCCAACTCCTTCTTGAAGATATTGCAATCGTCACCATATAACTTCAAATTGAAGGGATCCGGACCTATGAACTTTCATTTAGGATGTGGATTTGAGCGCGACGAACATGGTGTTCTGTGCATGAATCCCATAAAGTTCATCGAAAAGATGGAAGCATCTTACGAACAAATGTTCGGATGCAAACCTAGCACTAGGTTCCGATCACCCATCGCGGAGAACGATCATCCTGAATTGGACTCCTCAGCCTTTCTTGAAGAAACCGGTATACAGAAATACCAAAGTATGATCGGCTCACTGCAATGGATCATCGCTATTGGCCGTTTCGATGTACAAACAGCCGTTATGACGCTCTCAAGTTTCAGAGCTCAACCACGAGATGGGCATCTCGAACGTGCTAAACGTATCTATGGGTATATCTTCAAGTTTAGACATTTTAAAATCAGATTCCGCGTGGAACCGCCCGATTTTATATTGACTAAACCCGACACCATCGACTGGTCCAACACCGCCTATGGGGAGCATTCTGAGGAGCTACCCGACAACGCTCCTGCACCACTTGGAAAGACAGTAGTGTTATCACACTTCTATGATGCCAACCTCATGCATGATATTCTCAGTGGCAAGGCAGTTACCGGCATTCTTCATTTCGCGAACAAGACTCCCATGATGTGGTTCTCGAAGAAGCAGTCTACTACGGAAACAGCCACCTTTGGAGCTGAATTTGTTGCAGGAAGAACTTGCATCGAACAGATTGTCGATCTACGCCACTCATTCCGATACCTCGGAACACCAGTACATGATATCTCATACTCTTGGGGTGACAACGAAAAGATGATCCAAACGTCGACCTTTCCTTACGCAAGGTTGCATAAGCGTCATAACATTCTATCGTTTCACTACGTACGGAGCATGATAGCGAGAGGTTTCATTTTAATGATGCACATCCCAGGTAAGGATAACTGTGCAGACATTCTCACCAAGCATTGGAGTCACTCAGTTGTGTATCCACTGCTCAGGCCCATCTTCCACTTCTGTGGTAATACTGGCGACCTTCTCCAAGATGATGGAAGCATCATGTAGATCGTGATGACCCTTCACAAGGAGACATGGGGAGTATTAAATTCCTTTCGTGACCAGAAGTACCAAAGCTACCAAAGGGTAGATTTCCTATGCGCATGAATCAATGAGTCCCGTATCCATCTAAGTAATCGATTCCCACGGCATATCGATTCCCACGGCGCATCGATTCCCATCGCGCATAAACGGTGAGCAATCCCTGTCTTATGATATTGCCATTGTTCTTCGGTGAGCAAACTCTGATTTCATAAAATATCACACGAGCTACGGGAGCAATTCCTGACCTTAATGATAAACATTTCATGGAGTCTTCCTAACGGAACAAGAGAAGAAAACCGTTGGCATGTGATTCTCACACAATACATATACATGCATACAAATATATATGGTCAACGACTAATACATGTACGGAAATAATCAGCGAGTAATCTCAGCACTACGCAACAGCAGTTGCAACGTATTCATCTCAATAAAAGAGATATCTTGCATTTCGGCAAGATTTCACTTTATCTCATACTTTTAACATTCAACTGATTTATATCCCAAAATTCACACTAGTTGCTACCAACTACTTGTAATCTACATACTAAGGTCTGTCTCGCTGCAATCTGAATAAGTCACAGCAAGAGGAGATCTGGGGTTTCCCTAGTCTCGCCTGTAGTCCGATTATCCGTTGCCGAAAGTATCCAACCACAATTGTCACGCGTAGAGTACAATCGTTCGTCTACTAACACACTAACACAGCGTTGCTGTTCGTCAGAAGTCCTTGAATCAGACTCTCAACGAATTGGATTCAGAAGGAAAATAATAAGCACCTTAGCGTCCGTTGTGGTGCTCTCCACAAATAAGTCTTCTGTGTCGGTATCGTCCAGGATAGTGGAATATAGGGTATTCAATTGTTCATCGTATGGGCTGTTGCCCTTGAATTTGAATCGAATGCCCTCAATTGTATTCCAATCAAAGAGGTTGGCCATGCTTCCTTGTGGATTATCAAAGAACTGTGTGTAGAAACAGTGGAGACACCCCCTGATTCATAAGCAGGAGGGAAAGAAGAAGGAACAAAAAAACCGGTGGCGGCGACACGAGAACGTGTGTGGGAGGAGCCAAAGAACGGGCGAAGAAAGGAAAGAACCGATGCGAGCGTCGAAGGAACGATCGAAGCCAAGAAGAAGGAAAGCCGGTCGTCGGTAGAAGCAGCGATGACCGGAGGGAGAAAAGAGAACCGGCGGCGTCGGCGTCGAAGGTAATATAACCGGTGTCGGCGGTAGAAGCGTCGAGGACCGGAGAATTAACCGAGGAAGAATTAACCGAGGAAAAAGACCGAAGGAAAGTTCCACGGAGAAAAGAAAAGGAGTAAGAGGGAGATTGGAAGGGAGTCGCTCAACAGCAGGCTCGCGCAACAATCTCTGCGCTGGGGGGAAGGCCTATCGCTCAACAGCAATGTCCTCTGGCTGTGACCGGTCAGTGGAGGTGCTGATCGGGCGGAGATAGGCTCTTAAGGTATACGCCAACGCGTGAGTTATAAGGGCTCTATAACCTGTTGTCACTCTAAAAATCGACCGAAAGGTATAGGATAATTGAAATTTAAAGAGAAGTGAGCTCAGAGAGACGCTCTTATTTTACTATGTATTTTCACTGTATCGGGGCTCTCTGCTGTATTTTACTTGGTAGAGATCTTCCCCGGTTATCTGTTACTGTCGTACCGATACTTCTGTTGCTGTTGCTGTATTAGCGACGTGTCGGTCTTACTGTATCGGTCATTGTCGGGGTTAAGTATTCTGTTCGATGGGGCGCATGCTTATTCGTGGTATATATGCTGGGTATGACGCCCATCCGGAATCGGTATTGATTTTCTTGATTGCAATAAGTAATTTCCTCACGGGGTATCAAGTATATTCCTTTGAATGTACTTATGGGTTCCAAGTGTTTACTTACTGTTCAGGTCTTTGGATATTTCTTGTTTCTAACCGATTCTCCTTTCTTGTTTGTAGTCCTAAGTGATATCGTTGTACCACTTAGGGATTTTCATGTAGTGGAGGTGCGTTTGATTCTAAGACTCGATCATCGAAATAATCGTATCTCTGTTGTTACTCCGTGTTAATATTCCGCACCTCAGTCGTCGTTTCGTTTTGTCGGCTTTTTGATCAAAATTTGATGCAGACAATGGTCCGTATTTTTCGCCGACAACAAACGTGAGCTTTAGCTGCAGGCCGGTTGAGGTGCCGGTCTGTTGTGTTCTAATATTTCTCTGATATCCACTACGACTGGATGCGAATCCAATCAGATCTATTCTGACTATCGACCAATCGACGGAATCAGTTAGATCTTAGGCTTGTAGTTCTACAAATGAGACGCAAAGGAGGCGTCCGGTGTGCAAGGTTTAAGGTTGAATAATCAAATAATCTAAAAGTATAAGCGATCGATCTTGCTGGAGAGCAAGATAGCGCTTTAAAGGTCGTACTGCCGCTAATACAGTACGATACAGTAAAATATCGTGTTGCCGCTAATACAACACGATATAACGTGTAATGTGTTGTCGCTAATACAACACGTAATTTTGTGCAGCAAACAAACAGGTTCGTGAGTACAAAGATCGAACCTCTGCTGTCTTTTCTTGAAAACAAAACACTTAACGGGATGGCTAGCATATGCTAGTTTCTGCCGTGTATTCTCTCTTTGATCTCTTAAGTATTGATAATTCGATCGTACGAGTGACGATCATTTGGCTTGCAAGATTGAGCCATTTGGTCAATAATGAGACACCTGGCTTACACGATCAAGCCATTTGGTCAGAAAATGAGATATTTAGCTCACAGATTGAGCCATTTGGTCCATAATGTTAAACATCATGATTCGCGGGCAAGTAAGCTGAACTCGTGTGAGTAAAGAATGAGGTACCACTGTACCACTGTTACATACGCTATGCCGGACATGAAAGGAATTTAATACTCCCCATGTGTCCATGGGAAAGCATTGACTAAGATCCGATGCAATTGTCCTGCAACAAATCACCTGTGTTTCCACAGTAGTGAAAGATGGGCTTGAGCAATGGATACACAACTGAATGTCCCCAATGCTTTGTGAGGATATCAGCACAATTATCTTTGCCCGCAAGATGTTGCATGAGGATGAAGCCTCTAGCTATCATGCTTCTGACATAGTGATATGACAGAATGTGATGCCTCTTGTGGAGCCTCGCGTATGGGAATGTGGAGGTTTGGATCATCTTTTCATTGTCTCCCCACGTGTAGGATGTGTCGTGTACTCTAGTACCAAGATACCTGAATGACTGTCGAATGTCAACAATTTGCTCAATGCAGGTTCTAGCAGATACAAACTCAGCCCCAAAGGTGGCTGTTTCAGATGTTGCTTGCTTCTTGGAGAACCACATGATGGGGTCTTGTTTGCAAAATGCAGGATGCCAGTGACAGCCTTGCCACTTAGGATGTCATGCATTAGGTTTGCGTCATAAAAATGAGACAACACAACCACCTTACCCAGGGGTTTAGGAGCATCACTAGGGAGGTCCTCGGAGTGCTCCCCATACACTGTATTGGACCAGTCTGTACTGGTACCTTCAGTGAGTACAAAATCTGGTGCGCCCACTCGGAATCGGATTTTGAAGTGTCGAAACTTGGAGATGTATCCATAGATTCTTTTGGCTCTGTTGAGATGGCCTTCCCTAGGTTGCACTCGAAAACTTGACAATGTCATAACAGCAGTCTGCACATCAAAACGTCCAATAGCTATGACCCATTGAAGTGATCCAATCATGCTTTGATACTTTTGGATATCAGTATCACTTAGGAAGGATGTTGAGTCTAGCTCTGGGTGGTCGTTCTCAGCAAGTGGTGAATGGAATCTGGTGGTAGGTTTGCAGCCAAACATTTGTACATACAAGGCCTCCATTTTCTCGATGAGCTTGATGGGGTTCATGCAGAGCACACCATGTTCATCTCTTTCGAAACCACATCCCAAATGAAAGTTCATTGGCCCAGAACCCTTTAATTTGAAATTATAAGGTTCAGACTGTAGGATTATCAGAAAGGCTTCAGGATTGGCCATACATAAGCAGAGGTCATCAACATATGTGCATATGAGCTCATATACTGGCTCCCCATGTTTGTTGTTGCCAGGCTTGATAAAGATTTCGGGCTCTGCCTTGGATCTTTCAAAACCCAGTTCAACGAGGCAGGCAGCAAGTAGATCACCAAAACACTTGCCGGATGATCGAAGGCCATATAGGGCCTTGTAAATCAATAGGAGGTGACCTTCTAGTGATCCAAATTCAGCGCCAGCCTTGATGCATACTTTCTCACAGGTAACAGCTTCAAGGTATGCATTGCCAATGTCAGTTCCCCATGCTTCTAAGCTGTTCAGTTCAGCAAGGAATAGGCACATGCGCAGGCCCCGAAGAGAAACAACTCCTGCATATACACTGTGGACAGGAGTTTCAGTGAGATTGCCATTTGCAACTAGCCGGGCTTTGTGTCGACCATCATGCTTGACCGCATAAATCATGTGGACCTTGATCTGTTGAAAACCAATGGGTATATTGCTAGCCTTGTAGATACCTTTGTCAATAAAGGTGTCATATTCTTGAAGCTGCGACATCTCTAAAGCTATGGCATCTTGCCGTTTGGTGTTGCCATTTGCTGTATCGAACTGGGTGGCTTCTTCATGATTGCGAGGTACTTTGAATCCATACTGGTACTGTGGAGCAGTTCGAAAGGATCGAAGTTTGGCTTGGTGGATTAGCCTGTCTAGTTTCTTGGTTCTTCGGGCAAGGGAAACAATGCGTTTGAGATGTTTCCAACCAGGTTGATCAAGCATGTTGTTGTCCTTTGCATATTTGGCTACAGTAACAGGGTCGTCTGCAGCTACATTGGAGAGAGGTTCATAGGTACGCTCCATATTCTCCCATTCAATCCATAGGTTGTATTTGGAACCTTTGTATTGGGGGTGCTTGTTGTCAAGGGGACCTTGATGACCAAGTATGCGTCGAAAGGACCAAAGTTTGCCATCTTCTTGAGTGATATCTCTGTGGATATAATTCATGACATCATTGTAGGCGATGATATCTTCAAGTTCATCATCTGTATGCTTGCACTTGAACTTGATGAAGTCTTTGTTTTGCTCAATGCTGTTTTCAACATCAACAACTGTCATTCTTTTCTGTGTGCCATCAGGGAGGGCCATTAGGAAGGATCGACCTTGCAATTCAGCAGCGGGGATGGCAGGGATGGTGATGGGTTTGCCATCAGCGTGAAATTGGGCATTGCCTTCTTCATCAGTAACAACTACCTCAGATGGGCCTACAGAAGGGGTAGCAGGATTGATGAGTGTAGATGTGACTTCACAAACATCAAAATATGCTAGCTCAGGGGGACCAAAATCCTCTTCAGTAACAGGGACGCCGCCAGGGGTTTTGCTGAAGATATGAGGGGTTGGAGGACCATCAAGAATCTCCCCATAGTTGTTAGGGATTGGAGAAGGGACATAGCTTCTTGTATTAGGAACCTTGGAATAAAGAAAAGTAGGCAGGGATGGCTGGGAGATGCGTAGAGGAGGTGATACGGTGACTGAGCTGGGAGGTGTAGGAGGTGAAGAGGAGGGACTATCACCGGAAGATTTAGGAGTGATGGAAGCATCTTTGGCCTTGCGCCATGCAAGAAAGCCATCATCAGTGAACAAGCCAGCACGCTTGTTGCGATGCTCGGGAGTTAAAGCAGTGCGTACACCAGAGCGGTCAAGGAGCTTCTTGGTGATGGGATCCCAGATGGTGAAAAATAAGCTATTGCCAACATGTTCAGCAATGCCAACAAAGTGGCCAAGACATTCAGTGGTCTGAGAGCCAAACTGTGTATCTGGAGTCTTGTAGTATACGGGCTCAAACCAGAAGAAACTAAGGTAAGGACTGATGTCACCAATGATACCGGTAGCAATAAAGAAAGGCTGTTTGTCAGAGAGAGTGGGATCAGACAAATGATTCATGAGGCGGCCAACATATTGCATACAAAAAAGCCAGAGGTGTGGTGGAGTGCCCTTGCGATCCATGATTCTATTGACAATGCGTTTGAAGGTCTGGTACCGCCGTTCAAAAAGATTTTGGTGTTGATGATATGGTTCACTTTGCCATAAGCCAATCCACATCATCTTGAGGTAGTCAAGAACAGATTTGCTGGACTGGTAAGATCCATGATCGCAGAGCAATCTGAGTGGTCTACCCCGTTGCCGAACAAAATTTTGGAGACAAGGGAGAAAATCAGCAGTAGTCCTCATTTCTTCAACATGAATCATATGAGATTTGCGACCAAAGAAAACTTGAGCAATCTTGGAACCACCATTGATAGCAGGGGTGTCTGAATAGATGACATCAGAGAGGACATCATCATTGAAAGGCCGTACATTCATGGCAGGCTGTGGTGATTGGAACCTTTTGAAGATGTTACCATCGGGACTAAGTGACAGTGACCCATACTGAGTGGAATTGTTGAAGGTGGCCTTGATACGGTCAAGGGAGATCCATCCAAAGAAGGGTTTCAGTGACAAGTAATCTATATCAGTGGGCGATTGAACATGGGCTGCAGCAGTAATGGAGGTGAAAGGAGTCTGATTAGAGCACCGACTGAGGATTGCTTGGTGAATATAATCAGCTGGGCTGAGCCAAAAAGAGGGATCAGAAGCATCCAATGCCTGGATGGGTGAAGTGGCGCTGTTGGACAAGAATGAGGTGACCGTAGGAGATATGCCAATGTTGATATCCCTGAGAGAGCCAAATTCATCATAGTCTTTATATGGAAGTGATGTGACAAGAGGCGGGTATTTCTGGATGAAGGTATCATCTTGGGGGGTATATGCGCGATCTAGTGTAGATGGGTCCCAATGTTGATCACTGGTCATGACAACATGAGGAAGATGAGCAAATTCTTCACTGGTATACTTGCGCATGGCAAGATAAGGCAACCCATGGGATATACTGAGTGGAAATACATAACCATCGGTGGTGGTGATGAGTTGGGTGCCGCCCGTCTTGATGGAGGTGTCATCTACAATCGAGAAATATGCTTCCATCTGAGGAGAAGACAAGATGGATGGGTGTTGTCCAGTGTAGGCACACTCATGAAAGATGATGATGACAGGACCCCTGTTGGAAACAGAGTACGCGCCACATGTAGCAATAGGAATGTTCTGAATTTGATGATTGTTGATGCCAGTCACATTGACATACCGTGGTGGAATATCCTTGGAGATGAGACATGCATCATGTCCTATGACACATCCATTTGCGCCTCTGTCAACCATAGCATAACCGGGTGTGGAGACGTTAGTCTTGCTAGAATGATATGTATCAATGGGGTGTGACGGTGAAACATGAAGTTCGCGTTCGGGTGATGCCCAATGGTGGAATTTTACAGACATGGAAGACAGACCGGCAGGGACATAAACATTGCCTTCTTTCTTGTAAAGGATATCAGGATTATCTGCAAGGAAGCGAGCTGGGTGTGCAGGAGAAACAGAAGACTTGAGGGGCCTGTTGTCTTGGTGAGAAGATGTCTTGTATACACCGAGGGATGCATGGAAGGCGGATCTGGCGGAGCTTTCTTCGTCAGGTGATAGGACTTGCTCACCATCAGGTGATGAGGGGACCTGCTCATCAGTAAGGTGTTCATAAGCTCGTCGCGTGATGGGCTTGCTGGAATTGGGGTCCGGTGGCAGTGCAGCATCAAGGAGCTCAGAGCGAAGGCAAGCAACTAGGCGCTTCTTGTCATCAGCTGTGAAGCCAAGCCAATGTTTCATACCTTGTTCGGATAGAGTTTTCCAGATGGCAGAAGGTAACCTTGTGGTTGGGTCTGGGGTTCTTCCAGCCTTGTAAACAGCGTAGTCCTGATAGTCGCCATCAAAATCAATAGGAGGCAAATATGATGCTGAGTCATTGGTTATTCCAGAATATGTGGACGGTGTCACAGAGGAGAAATCATGGGAGTTGGCCTTAACAGCCGTTCGACTGCGAGGCTGGGTCAGTGATGCTTGGGAATCCAGCCTGGTTGCTTCAAGGAGGAGGGTATTTTTGAATTCACTGATAGCAACGGCTTCATGCTGTCTAAACTTAATCAAGTCCTGTGCTGCAGGGGGATCATCAACCTTGTAGAACTGTTCACTGAGCTGGAAGCTGCTACTACAGGCCTTGCAAAGGTGCGTTTTGACAGTATCAAAATCAAGTGGCCTCTGTGGATCGCGTAGTGTGTTGAGATGTTCCAACTGGGCAAACCACTGGGTGATGAACTTGACCTTGGTATCCTTCCATGTCCTCAAATCAATGTCCAATAGTTGTTGCATCACGATGGAGGTGTCATATACTTTGGATTTGGATCTGTCGTGCAATGACACAAAGTCAAAGAAGGCTTGTCTACCATCCCTTGAGGAGGTATGGCTGAGCACGCAGGAGTAGGAGAGATCACTCTGGAGGGCATGTAGGACAAGGGTCCAGAAGAAAGCACATTGCTTGTCATGGAGAGCTTTTTCATACCCGACGAGTGGTGTATCAGGCCAGTTTGGATCGAGGAATGTATGAGTATCTATATCAGATGTTTCCAGCTTTGCCTTGAATTTGACAAGCCAGCGTTCAAACCTTGCATCATTCTGCAGAATTGGAAAGGTGGTTTCATCCCTTGATTTCTTGGTCCAGGATTCATATCTAAGCTGTTCGATGGGCTTGGAGGATCTTTCCTGTTGTCGTCGAGGTGTGCCGGTGCTGTTGAGTGTGCTAGTGATTCCAATATCCGTTCCAGATGCTCTTCTGGCTCTGACAGCCCCACGACAGTAGCTCTTAAAGGCGTCCTTGGTATAATGGGTTCTATCCTCCCAGTCTAGTCCTTGTGCTGCTAGGTGTTGCCCGAAGTCGATGACTTGCTGTATGGACATCTGTACATGTCGATAAATTGGTGTTCTTACGCCCCCTTCGAGGAAAACTAGGTCGCCAATGTTCTTGATGTACAGGAAGGCTAGCCATGTCTTGATCCTTCCAGCAATGAGAGCCTCACACAGGGCGTCATTTCGTTCCCTTGGTATGTCAAAGATTTCATGCAAGAAGGTGGCTAGTGGTCGGTCAAACGATGGGAAGAGGTCCGCGATAGATGTGTCCTCTTCCTCCTCTTGGCTTGGATTATTCTGTTGATCGGTTGCTGCGCTCCCAGGTTGGAGTGTTTGGAATCATCGTCCTGTCGATCTGCTTCGTCCAGTCGACCTGCTTCTTGTTCTCCCAGCAATCGGAACGGTAGGCATTGTTGTCGTGTAATCGTAGGTCGATGGAATCCTGTCCAATGCGATGGGCTTCTATTAAAGACGAATGGCTTTGTCCATTTGTTCTTTGTTATGCTGTAATCGGATCAGTGAACTATCAATCGTCGTCCGTAGTCGAGTCAATTGATGATTTGCTGTCGGATTGTTTTCGTCGATCGTTTTCGTCGTCGTCGAGTGCTTCTACTGTCTTCTTCTTTTGCAAGCTTCAACAAGCTTGCGACTGTTAATCTGTTAATTTCCTTCTGAACTGGCTGTTGAGCTGATTCATTCCAAAGGCAAAGAAGAGCAACGTGAGCTTTAGCTGCAGGCCGGTTGAGGTGCCGGTCTGTTGTGTTCTAATATTTCTCTGATATCCACTACGACTGGATGCGAATCCAATCAGATCTATTCTGACTATCGACCAATCGACGGAATCAGTTAGATCTTAGGCTTGTAGTTCTACAAATGAGACGCAAAGGAGGCGTCCGGTGTGCAAGGTTTAAGGTTGAATAATCAAATAATCTAAAAGTATAAGCGATCGATCTTGCTGGAGAGCAAGATAGCGCTTTAAAGGTCGTACTGCCGCTAATACAGTACGATACAGTAAAATACCGTGTTGCCGCTAATACAACACGATATAACGTGTAATGTGTTGTCGCTAATACAACACGTAATTTTGTGCAGCAAACAAACAGGTTCGTGAGTACAGAGATCGAACCTCTGCTGTCTTTTCTTGAAAACAAAACACTTAACGGGATGGCTAGCATATGCTAGTTTCTGCCGTGTATTCTCTCTTTGATCTCTTAAGTATTGATAATTCGATCGTACGAGTGACGATCATTTGGCTTGCAAGATTGAGCCATTTGGTCAATAATGAGACACCTGGCTTACACGATCAAGCCATTTGGTCAGAAAATGAGATATTTAGCTCACAGATTGAGCCATTTGGTCCATAATGTTAAACATCATGATTCGCGGGCAAGTAAGCTGAACTCGTGTGAGTAAAGAATGAGGTACCACTGTACCACTGTTACATACGCTATGCCGGACATGAAAGGAATTTAATAGATCCAGGTTTGGAAACAATAGCGATCAGTAGACAAATAAGCATTCCAGAGAAATCATGCCCTTCTTTCTTCGTGGTTGATAAAAGCTGAGTCCCAAATTTGGTGCGAGGAAAAAACTCTATCAGACTGGCGTGATAACAAACCACCGTACCGTTGTGCTAAATGGCCAATACTGTTAGCAACAGCCACGCCGTGATTCAAATTGGGGGCATAAACACATGGAACACTTCCGCGGAGCAACAATTCAATCGACTCGACAGCCCGTTTGGCAGTGCCAAGCTGGTGCATGTGCAAACATTCACCGGGAGTTGCAAAATGAATGTTGTTCTGATTTGTACCAAAGCATAAATCATGAAATACATTCCTTATGTTGTGATGAGAGTTGTTTTTGAAGTTCTTATTGATATCATTTAGATCTGTGCCGGGAAAACAATGAAAATCAACAGGTGACCACTTCTTTGTTGCAGGTTGAACAGAAGGAATGTTTATGTTCGGAGAATAACAGTTGCAGTGACGGCACATCCGCATGACGCCCTTATTGAAGGAGCCATATTTTCCACACAATTTATCGTGAAGTTCTGTGTCGCCAATAACATAGGCAATGGCAAATTTCATTTTTACCTTCCACTGTTGATTTGCGTACGGAAGATAATTCCATTCGATACCACCGTCTTTGTTACACGCGGCTTTGAAGGATCGAAATGCTACTTCCAAACCATTGTAAAAATTCTGAATTTTTTCCTTCGAATTGGCAGGACGAGAGTGTCTGGTTGACTCCCATTCAGGGTCGGGATGGAAGTAAATAGTTGTCCATGCTTCAGGTTGAGAACGGGTCTCCACATTACAAATACCGAGTGTCATGTTCAATGGTGCTAACGTAAGTCGTCCGTGCGCATCCAAAGAGATGCCATCCATGTAAAATATAATAGGAACAAGAATTTCTTGCGAATTGGGATTGCAAATTTCTTTCCAAGAAGATTTCCACCACGAGCCGTGATGCAATTCTGAGATTACAGAATGAGGATTCAACTCAGGATTATTGTCGGGAGATAGAGGGGTGGAATAGTCGGGAAAGGAGAGGTTTTCTTCTATCATTAGTGCTGTCGGTCAAAAATACACGTACCCTACTTATGTACATTCTACAGCGGTTACATCCATTCTACACTTGAAAAGTTACTTATACTCCTCCTGAGATAAAAATGACTTCAAGTATCCAGACATTAGGTCATATCATGTGTTCTCTGTCTTATGACGAATTACACATGATGATCGACAACCGGTTTAGACATCCCTACATACAACACTAACACAGGGATACCGGTTGAATACAGTAAAATACACAGTAACAGAGCAATCTCGCGATATGCTCACATCTCTTTAAATTTCAATTATCCTATACCTTCCGGTCGATTTTTAGAGTTACAACAGGTTATAGAGCCCTTATAACTCGCGCTGTTGAGCGTATACCTTAAGAGCCTATCTCCGCCCGATCAGCACCTCCACTGACCGGTTACAGCCAGAGGACATTGCTGTTGAGCGATAGGCCTTCCCCCCAGCGCAGAGATTGTCGTGAGCCTGCTGTTGAGCGACTCCCTTCACATCTCCCTCAGATCTACTCAGACCGTCCCTTTGGACTCTTCCGTCGGTCTTCCCTTCAACCCCGCCTTCTTCCTTCGCGGATTTCGTCGGTTCCTTCTTTCCGTTCCTTCAGCACCGCCTTCTTCCTTCGCGGATTCGTCGCTCGGTTTTTGGTCCTTCCTCCGGTTCTTTTTTCCACCGTCCGGTTTGCCGATCTTCCTTCCCCTCTCTTTCACGGCTTGTGGATCAGGGGGTGTATTTGACATGCCAAACATTGTAATCCCCAACCAGTTCTCTGATTGGCTTACACGATAAAGACCGCACCGTCTACATTGCACCGGACAAACCGATTGCTATCTTCTTTTCAATTCCGACTGATAACTCTTCTACCATCAATCAATCCTCTTTGAATCTCGATTCCCTTATCAATGAAGTCAATTCAGATTTCCCAATCTCCTTCCCAGGATACGCATCAATATTCCGCCTTGTCTCCAATTCAATTTGTTTTGTACTATGGTCAATCCCTCTGTCGACTGTCGATACATTCTTCTTCTCCACGTTTGATTCAATTCTTGAACCTACCATCCATCCTAGATCACGATTGGTAACTCTTCCACGATCAATCAACTCTCTCCGTCGATTCGAATTCTCCAATCTACCATTTGATCCATTGCTCGAACGATACGTTTGATTGAACAATACGTTTTACAATTCGCCAATCGCCCACTTATGCTTGATTCCTTTCCTCGGTCTCTTTGTGCTTCTTCTACAAGTTGATCATGATTCTCCAATCACTAAGAGTTTCTATGAGTCGATTCTGATTCTACGATACAATTGTGAACGACAAGCCAATGGACAAACCTTCTTCCATCCGTGATATCCAATACGCTTCATCAGCGTTAGATATTTGTTTATGGAATTGATAGATCTTCTTCCTTCCAAATCAGATATGAATCCCCTCCGACTCCATTCATTTCCAAGATCGATCAATATCAATCGTATTCGATGCTGCTCACTCCACTTATACGATTGGATTCTCCAATCATATCGATTCCTACTGTCTCTTACGAGTTGATGACTCGTTACCCATCCAATCGATTCCGACTAACCCTCTCATCGGTCTCGCGCGACCATCGCATACTCAAGCACCTCTCCTTCAATGATACTCCGATTCTACGATCCAATATCTAAGCTTATACTTAAGTTCTTAGAGTTCTACAAGATGGAGAACCGACTTGTAATTCAACACTTCTTCACTACTAAATGTTGAATCAAGGGGTGTGCTGTCGGTCAAAAATACACGTACCCTACTTATGTACATTCTACAGCGGTTACATCCATTCTACACTTGAAAAGTTACTTATACTCCTCCTGAGATAAAAATGACTTCAAGTATCCAGACATTAGGTCATATCATGTGTTCTCTGTCTTATGACGAATTACACATGATGATCGACAACCGGTTTAGACATCCCTACATACAACACTAACACAGGGATACCGGTTGAATACAGTAAAATACACAGTAACAGAGCAATCTCGCGATATGCTCACATCTCTTTAAATTTCAATTATCCTATACCTTCCGGTCGATTTTTAGAGTTACAACAATTAGCTGCTGGTAAGAAAGAAGAGAATAAATGGCATCATTAAAAGAACGGACATACACCTGAGTGGGCTTATTATCAGGTAACCAATTCAGTATATGAGGATGAAATTTCATATCAGAGAGACCAAGATTGGATTGGAGATTGTCAAAAATTGTTTTCCGAGATCTAATTTTGGCATCGCAAAAATCAAAACCAGGTCTCATTTGACTTTTCTTTGCCCACTGGAAAATTGATTTGAATGTGTTCAGTGGCAACTTATGTCGGGACATTAAATTCATGAGTTCCAATTCTGCAAGAAGATGATGGGGCGGCGGTAGTTTTGTGTGGCTTTGAAATGCATCCTCTCTTTCGTTCAGATTCATGATTTCATGAAAAGATGGTGGTGGAGGGGCTTGCTGAGCAGTAGCAACGTTAACATCAGAACGATTAGTGGGATCTTCTTCGTTGTCTCCACAATCTATGTTGTTGGTAAAATTGATGTCGTTATTTTCATTTACGTCATCGTCTTTGTCAACCTTGTCATCGGAATTGTCAATATCATTACTCAGCGGGAATGCATCTTCATCTTGAACAGCGGAAACAGCCATGTAAGATTCAATGGCGTTCCGATCCATTAGCGGTAAAAAGACATCATGGACAATCTGTTGGTTTAGAACAGAATGAAGACCCGTGGCTGATTGACTTGTGATGGTGTGGTGCTGGGAGAGATGGGAAGGGGGAACAGATGGACCGTTTTGTGTCATAGTCATCCCAAAATCTGACGGGGAATGTTGAACAGACGGCAAGGTAGGCTGCACTTTGACAGAGGTGGAGAAGTTAGAGATCTTGCGTTTAATTAGACCATCACTTTTGTATAAGTTGTAGCATTGAATATTGTAGGTGAGATGTTTTCTTAGGCCGTACGAGACATATTTCAAGGTATTGCACTCTTTTGACCCAGATTTGTATCCTTTAAAACTCTTGGATTTTTTCCCTTTCTTATCCCAGCAACCACGGCAGTAGAATAGAAGAGGGGTTTTGATAACAGGAGGCATGATGTTGCGGAGTTGTTTGAAGAAAAATATAAGTAGAATGGGTCAAAAAGAACGGAGGTCGGAAAGATGAATTGTTGAAAGGAAAAAATTAAATGTATTATTTCGTGTGTGATGTGAGTTCTTGTACGGTAGATTTCCTTACTACCATACTTCGATTGCAAAAATGGTCCGTAAAGTAAATGCATTACTACTTAGTGATGATTGCAACATTGCTCGTACAATATGTTTAGTAGTGAACAGTACGTACAATCAACTCATTAAGAGGGTTAATACACAGCGCCGGACGGGTCAATCCCATCAGTTATTCCAAAAATTCGTTGGCAGGCGCGTCAGTTCTTCCATAAGGTGCACGGAAATGTGAATCGAAATGGAAATCGTGGACAATTGTGTTGTTGATTATCAAAATGGAAATCGTGGACAATTGTGTTGTTGATTACCATCGTGTTGATTCCGACTTTCATGTACCCGTAAAACCAACTAGTACGCTATTTTGCATGAGTTATTACTAGTAGATACTAGTAGTACATTATTTTCACTAGTACTTCTTCATTATAATTCTGTTTGGAGGGCTCTGAAAGATGAGGAGGGAAATTGGCGTTTTAGCTAACTTCAATTGGTTATTACATTATCTTAACACTAAAATTATGAGCGGACGAATCCACTCTTTCCTAAGATCACTGGAATTGGTGCATCGGTCTGTTAACACTCCAACACACACACTAAATCACTAATATTGCACCGGCCCGCTAATACTCCGGTGTGCTGCACGTGTCCTTGTACCATTGGGCTGTAGGGGTCTACCTTGCGCCCCGTAGAATTGGTACATAAGGGTCTATTTTTAGTAAGAAAGAGAACCGGATCGGTAAGTGGTAAAATCTCATTCCCACTTCCACTCCCGTTCTTCCATTCATGTTGGTCCATTCCTGTAGAAACAGGATGACTCGTACGATCGATCACGTGACTCATTCATTCATTCATTCGCGTCTCATTCATTCACTCGTGTCTCATTCGTGTCTCATTCTACTTCATTCACGTCTCATTCATTCATTCGTGCGAGAAGATTCCTGTAGAAGCAAGATGACTAGTACGATCGAAACCCTCGTTTGATCGACCTCAAACACACTTCCCTGCTTCAAAGGAATCATCCAACTCTCTTCAAATGCTCAGAGCTAAAAATCAAACACGGTGGTGGCCATGTCGATAGTGGCTCCTTGTATGCCTTTCAGTTTTGACTTCCATTTTTGAGATCGCTTCTTTGCATTCTTCTCATCTTCCCAGCAGTGTTTTGCTGCATGTCTTCCACCACAAATGCCGCAGTGTTTGACGCTGTTATTGCTGCTCCTGCTGTTGCTTCCATTGTTGCTTCCATTGTTGCTTCCATTGTTCCTTTCATGGTTTCTTCCATTGTTCTCCTCTGAACTCGTATCCTCCGAACTCGTGTTCTCTGGACTCGTATCCTCTGGACTTGTATCGTCGTCGGTATCTGCGTTCTCTGCTTCGAACTCAATCGCTATCTCTTGGTTTCTTACTGCTTGTTGTAGTCTTCTGGCCCGTTCTGCGTTTCTTGCCGCGTGCCGTTCTGCTCTGTCGGCCATTCGATTCGATGTTCGAATTCAGGTTGCAAGGGAATCGCAGTGTCATTCAGGTTGCAAGGGAATCGCAGTGTCGGCTCCCCCACTTGCAGACTGAAATTGAACTCGGATTACTGCTTGTTATATATAGATAAAATTGTCGTATTCCGATCCGTATTCCGATCCGTATTCCGATCCGTATCCCGATCCAAAGTAAATTGTCGTATTGTATTTCGTAAATCGTCGATGCGTATTTCCTTCGACGTATTCCAATGCGTATTTCGTCCGACGTATTCCGTATTCGATGCGTATTTTGATACGGTACGTATTCCGCAAATTGTGGATTCTGATGTGTATCATTTTCTTTCCGACAAGCAAAACAAAACCCAACGTGTTAGGTGTTACTACTAACTTTTCTTTGAATCGAAAATCTACTCTACTGATACTACTAATACTAATCTTCCAATCGGCAGTCGAACCAACCATGGAGGGAATTTACAAAATACAAAAGGTGGTTCAGGAACACCCAGCCGATCTCGAACAAGAACTCCGGAAAATGATTGTTAATCGCAAGAAAGAGATTGCTCGACTCCAAAAAATGATTCGTAAGATTCGTGCAGGAAAAAGCAATCATCCAAATGTTAAAAATGAAATCGTCAATCCTACTAGCAGTCATCAAGTCGTTCCTAATGTAACCATCAATCCACCTTGCGGGTTATTGAAGAACGATTCAGATTTTGGTTGCGATTCCGACAGTGTAGCTTCTGAAAATACAACGGATCTTCCTGCCATTAAACAGGAACCAAACCCTTGAGTGCAATAGCCCAACTGGGGTGGATTCGACTTGGAGTTGGAGTTGGGATTTGAGTTGGAGTTGGAGGATTTGGGTCGGAGCCCATTATACCGGTATGGTGGCAACATGTTGAGAAAATGAAATAAGTCATTTGTGCACAAGTTGTACACAAAATAGTGCTTGTCACGAAACGAATATGATAACCTTAACCCTAAAATAGTTATTTTATTTGAGGAGTGACGAGATATTGTCTCGAAAGTAAAGGTGTGCGACGCGCGAGGTTTTTTAGTAGACACGCGACCTAAAAAGATAGGAAATTTAAAAAATAGGGTCGAGAATTGTAAAAATACCGCGCGATAGCCCGCGGGGGGTAGAGAAACAGTTCTCGGACGTATCCTGTCGATTTTTAGAGTTACAACAGTTGGCAATTCTTCTTGTTGTCCAGATTTTCAATGCTTGGTCTAGGATAGTTTGCTTGTTGTTGTGCAGCATGTATGGTTGCCCGTTTATGTTGTACTAGTAAACAAAGAGAAGAAAATCTTCCTCTAGATGGTTCTTCCAAAGGGGTTGCTATAGTTGTTGAGGATAGCTGCTTCTCTGAAAAGCTTGATTTTGAACTGAAATGTGAGCGTCTCCATTTGAAAGAAAAATCTGTAATCTGGTGTGTCAAAACTGTACTACAGAAAAGCTCAACGGTCGTTTCTACTGTCTTAGTAGTACCAAGCTCGCAAGATTAGCTCAACAGCCAGTTTCAAAAGGAAATTAACACTACAGAATTGGATTATGTAATATAATCTACGAGTTGCTCGGCCGCGCGGTGTAATAAACTAGTAATCCAAATTGGATTACAACAAGTAATCATGTAATCAATTTTATCCCAGTACTAGAACTCAGTACTGGAAAACAATTTGTTGTTGTTTGGTTTGCTTGCTTCTTTTTCTACTTACCAAGTGGAAAAAGAAGCAAGCAAGAGATCTAATCGTGACCAAAATATTACTTTTGTTTTTAGGGTGCCCTTATGCAATCCGGTGAAGGTGTTGTCGGTCAAAAATACATGTACCGTACTTGTGTACATTCTACAGCAATTACATCCATTCTACACTTGAAAAGTTACTTATACTCCTTCAGAGATAAAAAATGAGTTCAAGTATCCAGACATTTAGGTCATATCATGTAGTCTCTGTCTTATGACGAATTACACATGATCGATGACCGGTTTGGACATCCCTACATACGACACTAACACAGGGATACCATCGGTACGAGAATGGTAACAACGCCGGGGAAGATCTCTACCATGTAAAATACAGAGAACCCCAATACAGTACGAAATACACAGCAAAAAATAAGAGCGACTCTCTGAGCTCACTTCTCTTTAAATTTTCAATTATCCTATACCTTTCGGTCGATTTTTAGAGTAACAACAGGTTATAGAGCCCTTATAACTCGCGCTGTTGAGCGTATACCTTAAGAGCCTATCTCCGCCCGATCAGCACCTCCACTGACCGGTCACAGCCAGAGGACATTGCTGTTGAGCGATAGGCCTTCCCCCCAGCGCAGAGATTGTTGCGCGAGCCTGCTGTTGAGCGACTCCCTTCCAATCTCCCTCTTACTCCTTTTCTTTTCTCCGTGGAACTTTCCTTCGGTCTTTTTCCTCGGTTAATTCTTCCTCGGTTAAATACATAGTAAAATAAGAGCGTCTCTCTGAGCTCACTTCTCTTTAAATTTCAATTATCCTATACCTTTCGGTCGATTTTTAGAGTGACAACAGTAGAAAACAGAATTGTTGTGCGATTAGTGCTTTGCAGGGGCCCTGTGGAGTTGTTGTGTACGTATTTTTCTTACATATTTGTAGTATTCTATTATTCCATTCTATGATCTCATTCTTTGATTCCATCCTATGATTCAATTCCACGATTGAAATCTATGAATCGAATCAATGATTTTAGTCAATGATTCAAGTCAATGATTCAATTCTATAATTCAATTCTGCAACTCAAATCAATGATTCTAATCTATGATTCAAGTCTATAATTCAAGTCTAAGATTCTTATCTATTCTAAGATGTAATTCTATGATCTGTGATCCAATTCTAAAATTCTAGTCTATGATTCATCCCTATAATTCAATCTTATGATTTCATTCTATTATTCCATCCTATGGTTCAAAACTATGAATTGAATAAATGATTCTAGTCTGTGATTCAAAACTAAGATACAGTTCTATGATTCAACAAGACAGAGATTCAATTCTATGATTCAACTCTAACATTTAATATTATGATTTCATTCTATGATTTCATTCTATGATTCAATTCTATGATTCAAATCTATGATTCAAGACTATGACTCAAGTCTAAGATTAAACTCTATGCTTCAAAGCAGTAGTTTAAGTGTCTATGCTTCAACTCCATGATTGAAGTCTGTGATTCAATTCCATGATTCAATTTATTGGTGATTCAATTCTTTGACTCAATTCCATGATACAAGTCTATGATTCAATTCTCTGATTCAATTTTCAATCAAGTCTACATCTGAGAACTGTTTCTCTACCCCCTGCGGGATATGGCGCGGTACGTTCAGAACTCCCGGAATCCACGATTTAATTCCATGATTCAATTCCATCATACAAGTCTATGATATAGTAATACAATATACGTAATACAATTATATTATTTAATTCTACTACTCAATTTTGATTTAAGTCTATGAGTCAGGTCTATGAGTCAAATATATGATTCATTTTCATGACTCAAGTAAATGATTCCATTCCATGCCTCAAATCTATGAATCAATTCATCAATCCAAGTCTATGATTCTAATCCATAATTCAAATCCATAATTCAAATCCATGATTCAATTCCATGATACAAGTCTATGGTTCAATTCTGTGATTCAATTTTGATTCAATTATATCATTCATTTTCATGACTCAAGTCAATGATTCCATAGTGTGGGTGGGTTAGTGGCTGAGCAAATGAAGTCACAGGATCGAATTGTACGTATGCTCCTACCTTTCCTTGGTATTGTTGTAGTTGAAAAGTGTATGGCAAAAGTTTACATCTGTAGCATGGAACTAGTCATATACTTGAAGTCTGCAAATTTGCAGACAACTCAACAGCCATAGTACGATGTTATGTCCATCCTTCAACTTCTAGGGGGGGATAGAATTGTCGCTTTACGGAGACAAAGCCCACTTGTACATTGTGCATGCAAAAATCTGCTTTGCAGATCATTTCACAGTGGTGTACTTTAAGGTGCTGAGGCTTTCTCCATAAGTAGAATCTGAAATGGTACTGTTGTATTACAATGATGAATTCAATCTTGAACTTGAAACTTGTTGCAATACAAGTGGCATTAATTACAATTTGCTGAAAAATGCATGGTGTGCACACTTGACTATAGTCTTGTGGGTAAGACACATCCTCTGTCAGCAATTATGTATTCTTGATGTCATTGGAATAATATGAGCTACACTCAAGCATTGTCTTCCTCAAGCCAACTCTTTGGAATCTGAATGGTGAAAAACAATGATGAAGTGTTTTCAGTGTCTCTAATTTTTGTTTGTCTGTTTAAATCCAACCCACCAGATTTGAACACAGTGCAAATCCTGCCAATCCCCAACCAAAATATAACTCAGTCAAAACCCAAAAACACACCAGATTTGAGCACAGTGCAAATCCTGCCAGTCCCCGACCAAAATATAACTCAAACTTCAACCCAAAAACCCACCAGAATTGAACACAGTGCAAATCCTGCCAGTCCCCAACCAAAATATAACTCAGTCATCAACCCAAAAACCCACCAGATTAGAACACAGTAACAACCGGCAAATCGTGTTGTTAAGTAAAAACAAGATATAACCGTTACGTGCGGTTAAATATGAACGAATAAGAAAGCAGATTGACGCGCGCACATATGTAAATGAGATGCGCGGGGAAACGCTAACTAATTACGAAGCTCTGTGAAATACGAAGAGCAAGATTAGATACTGATGGGTAGACACTCGGGCATATGAAGACCAACAAGGCAATATAGGCACCGAAGGAAGTCTATCACAGAAAACAAACTGATGGTCACGATGACTGAATAAATGAGTCACGAACGAATGAATAGATCAGTGATAGAAGAATCGGACACAGGGAAATATCACAAGAAAGTAGTACACGAAAATTCAGAGGCTTAGGATCCAATACTAAGTATGTCAATGATATACATGTGTATGTCAGTGAAATATGGAAAATATCAATGACATACAAAATGGATACGCGAAGCCCGAATATGTCAGAAACAAACAAAGTGAGACACGTTACTCCGACAAATTCACTGAGGAAATATTAGTTAATCTACAACATGAGATTACACGTGCAGTCTCATGATGGAGGATTGCTTAACACGGGATTGCATGTGAAATCCGATTGAGTATTCGAAAAAACAGAAAATAGATTAATTAACTCATAATCCGGAATTACAGTTGTTGATTAACAGTCGCAGATTCATACGAAGTATATATAACAAACATACCTACGAGTTACAATCCATTCCGGAGTATTTCTACGAGCTTGACACGGGAAAATTCTCTCGAAGTTTCTACTAGAAATTTCCTACTAACAAAATCAACCTTAGAACTTATCGATCGCGAACTTCAGAAAATTCTATACGATTGATACCACCGAATCAAATCTAACACACTGGTACGAAACCACTGAAATAAGCAATTATCTCGGACGTGAGCTATCGAATACTACTGATATTTGGCTAGAACAACAAAGAAGAAAAACACCAAAATACAAATAAAAAAAAAAAAAAAAATACATAACAAGAAACAAAAATAAAAAATACGTAACAACCGAAAAGAAAAATACCCGACAACATGCCAACCTTTACTAACAGATTCTTTCAAACTCTGGGAGCCGTCACCTATCCAGCCTTCTACATGATGAGAAACAATGATTGGTGGAAACAGAATGAAGTACCGGATGGACCACAGAATACAAGGGAGGATGATGATACCCAGACTCCACCTACGACTCGACGCAAACGCCATTCAAGACGGGCCAACTATGCACCATCGTCATCTTCATCTTCACCATCTTCCTCATCATCTTCGTCATCAGAAAGTGACGACGATAATAGTGGTTCAAGACCTGGCGGACGATATGAGGGTAGACGCAGAGATGCAGAGCTGGTTAACCTCAGAAGACAAGTAGCAGAAGCCAAACGCCAAATGGAAGAAATCAATGCACTAAAGGAAGAGATGAGAGCTGCAAGAGCACGAGGACGAGAAAAAGAAAGAAGATATGAAGCGGAAATGAACACTCTGAGACAAACAATTCAAGAATCACACAACAGGGATGACGAGATGGAAGCGCTTAGACAAGAAGTGAGATCAGCCAAGGAAAAGGCAACGGGTCAGCAGCTACTCAAGGCAAAACCAATTCATGATTTCGACGGCCAACAGGAAAACTGGACAAAGTGGAAATCAGATGCAACAGCTACTTTTGCAGCCACAGGACATGAGGAAATTATGAATGATGCAGAGGCGGCCCGGAATTCACCGAGCAAAAACAAGGCACTCTGGGGAACATTGTTGTCGGCGTGCAGTGGCGGTAGCGCTCATTCAAAAATCATCAAGCATGAAGATACATTTGATGGTCATGCTGCATGGCAAGAACTATTGGGCTGGTATGATTCTGACAACCGGAGAGAATCTTATGCTGAGACACTAAAGCTTCGTCTACGATACAACCTGTTGCACCCAAATGGCAATATTTCCGAGTATATTAACACATTTGAATTGACCTACCATAAACTCCGGAAAATTCCACCATACCATATGACTGAATGGGATGCAAAAAGTATCTTTGCCCGCAATATTCGAGACCCAAATCTGGAGAGATTCAAAGAAGAATTACTGGAACACAAAACTGACAGGACCCTAGAAGAGATGATTATTAAGCTTCGCATCCATGATGAAGAACTTGCTCGCACTGCATTTGATAGCAACAGAGGAGGCCACAAACGAGTCCGCCGTACCCCTGATGGTCCTAACAAGAGACAACGCACGGGTTCTTACGGCACAGGCACTCTTACAGGGACTATTCACCCTAACCTCAAAGGTATCATCAGAATCCCTCCAGACACGTGGCAAGAGCTATCTCAACAGTACCGCGATTGGGTACTCAAATACAACCAAGCCGTCCGACACAGCGATACTTTACCACCTACGCCAGAGGGCGTTATTGTTGGTTCTCCACAAGATGATGGAATGAATCATTTTATTCCTAAATCCAGTCGTCAACGTCGGGTTCGCCGTGTGATGGCACCTACCGGAACGAATGCACCGGCATCGGCAGAAAACACTGAGTCACCGCCGACGACCTCGCCTTCTCCCGCGGATGCCGATAGCGATCAAGATAGTATCGGAACGATTGATGAAACTGAATTATTCCCTCCAGGCTCCACTGCTCTCAAAACGGTTCGCTTCCACCTACATTCTGGGGGGGATGATGATGGTGAGGACCAGGCAACGCAGAATGCAGTGAATTCAACACCACGACGAAACGCATCATCGTATTTTTACACAACAAGAAGAAATAAGATAGAAATAAAACCTGATGAAACTGAGAACGAGGATAGTGATGGAGAGGACGTACCAGATCTTGTTGCAAGAATGGATCCTGATTCGGACGATGAAAATGAGAACAACAATAATGATAACAAGCGGGACCAACGAAAAACCAGAAAAATTTACCAAGGAAGAAGACCGAGACGAACAACAGGCAATTCAGCAATCACAAATATACATCGATACAGAGAAGTTCAACAAAATGATAATATTGCTGTTATTGACAGTGGTGGAGGAAGAAGACCAACGGTTACAGAACAAGCATGGCTTCGAATTGGAGGGGAAACTGGAATGACGTCTGCAATGAGGCCGTACATGAGTAATGATACCAGTGCCTATGTGGAGCATCCAGTTTGCAGTGCTGTAACGAAGGCTTTTATTCCAGGAAGAGAAGATCCAGTACTTCTAATGGTCCACTATGCCACTTATGTGACCAAGGATAAAGATCAAACTGATGGTGAATCGCTATTGACAACAATCGATATGGGTGATCATGGAGTACTGGTGAATGGAGTGCAACCACAGTTGAGCAAATGTGGGATTACAATCGGAACGACATTTCTACCATTTTCATATGACGATGAAAAAGTTTATTATCATATTACCAAACCGACGGAAGGAGAAGTGGATACATTGGAAAAATTTGAACTGAACAGTCCTGCACCTCCAGACATGCGCAAATATCCAATGTTGAGAAGAAAGAGAGCAAGAGAAACATTCAAATTTGCAAAACTACCAATATTAGAACTTCGGAAAAGGTTTGCGATGTTGCCAGAATTGACTGTTTTGAAAACATTGGAGAATACTACTCAACACTATGAAGAAATAGAAGAAGAAAATCGAGAAGTCCCCAGGAAACATTACAGGAAAAGATTCAAGGCATTTCATTACAGAAGACAAAATGAAACAGTGAGCACGGATTACACATACTTTTCGCAAAAGACATCTCAAGGACACAACGGGGGACAATTTTTCAGTGGCACCAAGACAAAGCTTTGGTCTTTTCATCCTTTGAAAACAGAATCTCAATGTACAAATGCGCTACAGGATTATCTCCGGGAACATGGTGCACCAGATACTATACTCAGTGATAATGCAAGATCTGAAACAGGTGTAAAGTGGACTCAAATTCTTCGAGAGAATATGATCAAAACAAGAACCAGTGAACCACACCACAGCCATCAGAACCTGTGTGAGGCGGAATGGGGAAGATTGTCAAAAATGGTACAAAACAGTCTACGTATGTTTCAGGCACCAGTCAGTTTAGCACATTGGTGCGCAAAATGGTGTGTGTCAGTTAACAATTTGGCAGCCCGAAAATCCCTGAATTGGAAAGTACCCCTAGAATTGCACCAAGGTTGGACACCTGATATCTCCCATCTGAGATTCCATTTCTATGAACCAGTATGGTATTTTGAGCCACGATTCAAGAGCCCCAAAAACAACATGTTGAAAGGGAGATTTCTGGGTTTTGCTGAATCAACGGGGGATGCAATGACCTATTATATTCTGACTGAACCAGATACACCAAAACAGAAACGACAAGTGTTAATGAGATCTGTGGTCAGAACAAGACGCAAGGAAATTGGTACTAAAGATGAATATGTGAACGACAACCCGGACGCCGAGAAGTTTACTCTTTCTCTGTCAGAGCATCAACAGAACATGGAAGATATCAAGAGCACTGATGAAGTCCCATTGTTATCTTCAGGGGAGAAATTTGTCGCGAGCTCTGAAGGAATGGAAAATTCAACTAGCACCAATCCAATGGAAGACAGTGATGAAAATGACAATACAACTACAGGGGAGCTTGATGCCGATGAAGAGGAAAACACGTTGGACATGGAAGAAGAAATGTTACCGAGTGATATAGATGGATGTAACAATGCTGAAACACATCAGGATATTTTGGAAAGCACAGAAGTAAATTTGGATATGGATTTCCGAAAGATTTTGGACCATTTCTGGGAAAATGGGATTTTGGTATTTAAGGCCCAATACATCGATGAGCTGCAAGGCAATACCGTATTGAATACTCCATTCCCACAGTTGAAGAAAGATCAACCACTGGCATGCGCAAAGTATATCAAGGAGTACATTGTTGAAAGCAGGAGAGGAAATAACAGACCATTGAATGTATGGGCAGAGCAAGTCATAAAACAACAATCTGGCATTGTTAGAAGAATACGATTTATGAAGTCATTGATATACAAGAGTGTTCAACGCGCAGTCAACAAGAAGAAACCATCCAGGAATCAAAGAATGGCAAAGAAGAAGAATCGTGAAAAGTTTGGACAGAAGATTCCAAATACCTATGAAGAATGTATGCAATTCGATGCGGAAGCTGGCAATACAAAATGGAAAGATTCAATTCAGAAAGAGATGGATAATTTGGAACGACTAAAATGCTTCAAATACCACTCAGCAGAAAAAGAATTTCCAAAAGAAGAAGGTTGGCAACAAGCAAGATTGCAGATGATATGGGATATCAAGAGCGAGGATGGCAGGTACAAGAGCCGTTTAGTAGCTGGAGGCCACAGAGTTGACTCGAGTGAATACAACACATACTCCAGTCAAATCAACAGTTTATCTGTGTACTTACTATTTCTAATCGCCCAACACCAACAACTGGATTTGATGACAGCAGATGTGGGAAATGCATTTCCAACTGCGCCGGTTCAGGAAAAAGTATGGGTGTGGGCTGGAGACGAGTTTGGTGAAAAGAAAGGGTGCAAAGTAGAAATACAAAGAGCGCTGTATGGACTGGCAGGTAGCGGTAGAGCTTTCATGGATTTTCTGGCTGATACACTCATGAATTTGGGTTTCAGACCGTCAAGAGCAGATCCAGATTTATGGCTGCAGAAAGAAGGAGAAAGCTACACATATATTGGTACTCATGTCGATGACCTTATGGTAATAGGAAAGAAACCACAAGATTGGATAGCCAGAATTGAACAAGAATTTGCACTGAGAAATGTTGAATCCGAACCTCAGTATTACCTTGGTACAAGTCTTACAAGAATCAAAGATGGACGATTATTGATGAACTCTACAAAATATATCAGTGAGGTGATTCGGAAATATCAAGAGAAATATTCAGTGACCCTCAAGAAAGAAAATCTGCCAATGAAAACTGATTGCCACCCAGAGCTGGATGATTCGCCATTACTGTCAGTATCTGAACATAAGGAATTCCAACATATTATTGGTCTAGGACAGTGGTTGGTGTTGTCTGGAAGAATTGATATTGCATTTGCAGTATCATCCCTCTCAAGATTTGCAGCCGGACCGCGAGAAGGCCATTTGCAGATGGCTAGGCACATCCTGGGATATTTGAAGAAGTACAAGAAGAAAGGAATTCTAGTGGATTCAAGATCTCCAAGGATCAGTTCAAATGGTGATGTCAAGCTCAAATACGAAGAATTTACACATCACTACAAATATTACAAGGAAGAATTGGATCCAATGTTCCCTGTGCCTTTAATTCCTGAAATGGATTTGAACATATTTTGTGATAGTGACCATGCACATGACTTGGTTACTGGAAGAAGTATCACGGGATTGATTGCATTCGTTGGGTGTATGCCAGTCTACTGGAAGTCTAAGAGACAGACGTCAGTTCACACAAGTACATTTGGAGCTGAATTTACTGCTTTGAAAGACGCGGTTGCATTAGCCATCATGCTCAGATACCACCTTAGATCGATGGGAGTTGTAGTCACCAAACCAGCGGAGATCTATGTGGATAACAAAAGTGTAGTAATCAATTCCACTAACCCTGCAAGTTCACTCAATAAGAAATCAATCGCACTGGCCTATCATTTTGTCAGACAACACCAAGCTGGAAAAGTCGTATCTATCAGCCATATTAACTCACAGGACAACTATGCAGACATTCTGACCAAGCCGCTAAACAGTAATGCATTCAGGAACCTTCTAAATGAATTCATGACAATGTAAAAACAAAAGTTAAGTACCACAATTCAGTAATAAAACAACCACATTAAAAATCCATGTCTAAAAATTATGTTGTATGCTTCCCTCTAAAAATTCAATAGGAATCTAAACCAAGATCATGGATTTAGGGGAGAACAACCGGAAAATCGTGTTGTTAAGTAAAAACAAGATATAACCGTTACGTGCGGTTAAATATGAACGAATAAGAAAGCAGATTGACGCGCGCACATATGTAAATGAGATGCGCGGGGAAACGCTAACTAATTACGAAGCTCTGTGAAATACGAAGAGCAAGATTAGATACTGATGGGTAGACACTCGGGCATATGAAGACCAACAAGGCAATATTGGCACCGAAGGAAGTCTATCACAGAAAACAAACTGATGGTCACGATGACTGAATAAATGAGTCACGAACGAATGAATAGATCAGTGATAGAAGAATCGGACACAGGGAAATATCACAAGAAAGTAGTACACGAAAATTCAGAGGCTTAGGATCCAATACTAAGTATGTCAATGATATACATGTGTATGTCAGTGAAATATGGAAAATATCAATGACATACAAAATGGATACGCGAAGCCCGAATATGTCAGAAACAAACAAAGTGAGACACGTTACTCCGACAAATTCACTGAGGAAATATTAGTTAATCTACAACATGAGATTACACGTGCAGTCTCATGATGGAGGATTGCTTAACACGGGATTGCATGTGAAATCCGATTGAGTATTCGAAAAAACAGAAAATAGATTAATTAACTCATAATCCGGAATTACAGTTGTTACACAGTGCAAATCTTTCCAGTCCCTAACCAAAATATAATTCAATCATCAACACAAAAACCCACCAGATTTGAACACTGAGCAAAAGTTGCCAATCCCCCACCAAAATATTACTCAATCATCAACCCAAAAACTCACCAGATTTGAACACAGTGCAAATCCTGCCAGTCCCCGACCAAATATATCTCAGTCATCAACCCAAAAACCCACCAGATTTAACGACAGTGCAAATCTTTCCAGTCCCTAACCAAAATATAATTCAATCATCAACACAAAAACCCACCAGATTTGAACACTGAGCAAAAGTTGCCAATCCCCCACCAAAATATTACTCAATCATCAACCCAAAAACTCACCAGATTTGAACACAGTGCAAATCCTGCCAGTCCCCGACCAAATATATCTCAGTCATCAACCCAAAAACCCACCAGATTTAACGACAGTGCAAATCTTGCCAATCCCCGACCAAACTTTAACTCAGTCATCAACCCAAAAACCCACCAGATTTGAACACAGTGCAAATCCTGCAAGTCTCCGACCAAAATATAACTCAGTCATCAACCCAAAAATCCACCAGATTAGAACACAGTGCAAATCTTTCCATGTTAATTTCCTTTTGAAACTGGCTGTTGAGCTGATTCAATCCAAAGGCAAAAAAGAGCAACAGGAGCTTTAACTGCAGGCCGGTTGAGGTGCCGGTCTGTTGTGTTCTAATATTTCTCTGATATCCACTACGATTGGACGCTAATCCAACCAGATCTATTCTGACTATCGGTAACCGACGCAATCAGTTAGATCTTAGGCTTGTAGTTCTACAGTGGGACGCAAAAAGGGGCGTCCGATGCAAGGTTTAAGGTTGAATAATCAAATAATCTAAAAGTATAAGCGTGTTGGCTTGCTGGAGAGCAAGTTACCGCTTTAAAGCGTGCTGCCGCTAATACAGCACGATACGAGTATTTTATACGGTAAAATACCGTGTGTTACGAGTATACGGTAAAATACCGTGTTATGGGGAAATACCGTGTTACGGGGAAATACCGTGTTGCCGCTAATACAACACGTATTCTGTACAGCAGGAAACAAGTTCGTGAGCAAGCATCCGAACCTCCGCTGTCTTTTCTTGAAAACAGAACACTTAACAGTAGATGTCAGATGCCAGTATCTGTCACGCGTTCTTTCTTCGTTCTCTAAGTATCGAATAATTCGATCGTACGAGTGACGATCATTTTGGCTCGCAAGACTGAGCCATTTGGTCAATAATGAGATGCTTGGCTCGCAAGATCGAGCCATTTGGTAAATAATGAGATACCCGGCTCGCGAGATCGAGCCATTTGGTCACCAAAATGAGATATTTTGGCTCACAGATTGAGCCATTTGGGCCATAAGGTTAAACATTATGATCACGTGTGGGTAAAGAATGAGATGCCACTGTACCATTGTTACATACGGTTATGCTGGACATGAAAGGAATTTAATACTCCCCATGTGTCCATGAGAAAGCATCCTCTAAGATCCGATGCAATCGTCCTGTAGTAAATCACCTGTGTTTCCACAGTAGTGAAAGATGGGCTTGAGCAATGGATACACCACTGAATGTCCCCAATGCTTTGTGAGGATATCAGCGCAATTATCTTTGCCCGCAAGATGTTGCATGAGGATGAAACCTCTTGCGATCATGCTTCTGACATAGTGATATGAAAGAATGTGATGCCTCTTATGGAGCCTTGCATATGGGAATGTGGAGGTTTGGATCATCTTTTCATTATCTCCCCATGTGTAGGACGTGTCAGTACCAAGATATCTGAATGACTGGCGAATATCCACAATCTGTTCGATGCAGGTTCTAGCAGATACAAATTCGGCGCCAAAGGTGGCTGTTTCAGATGTTGCTTGCTTCTTGGAGAACCACATGATGGGGGTCTTGTTCGCAAAATGCAGGATGCCAGTGACAGCCTTGCCACTTAGGATGTCATGCATCAAGTTTGCATCATAAAAATGAGACAACACAACTACCTTACCCAGGGGTTTAGGAGCATCACTTGGTAGGTCTTCAGAATGCTCCCCATACACTGTATTGGACCAGTCTGTACTGGTACCTTCAGTGAGTACAAAATCTGGTACGCCCACTCTGAATCGGATTTTGAAGTGTCGAAACTTGGAGATGTATCCATAGATTCTTTTGACTCTGTTGAGATGGCCTTCCCTGGGTTGCACTCGGAAGCTTGACAATGTCATAACGGCAGTCTGCACGTCAAAACGTCCAATAGCTATGACCCATTGAAGTGATCCAATCATGCTTTGATACTTTTGGATATCAGTATCACTTAGGAAGGATGTTGAGTCTAGCTCTGGGTGGTCGTTCTCAGCAAGTGGTGAATGGAATCTGGTGGTAGGTTTGCAGCCAAACATTTGTACATACGAGGCCTCCATTTTCTTGATGAACTTGATGGGGTTCATGCAGAGCACACCATGTTCATCTCTTTCGAAACCACATCCCAAATGAAAGTTCATTGGCCCAAAACCCTTTAATTTGAAATTATAAGGTTCAGACTGTAGGATTATCAGAAAGGCTTCGGGATTGGCCATGCATAGGCAAAGGTCATCAACATATGTGCATATGAGCTCATATACTGGCTCCCCATGTTTGTTGTTGCCGGGTTTGATAAAGATTTCGGGCTCTGCCTTGGATCTTTCAAAACCTAGTTCAACGAGGCAGGCAGCAAGTAGGTCACCAAAACACTTGCCGGATGATCGAAGTCCATATAGAGCCTTGTAAATCAATAGGAGGTGACCTTCTAGTGATCCAAATTCAGCGCCAGCCTTGATGCATACTTTCTCACAGGTAACAGCTTCAAGGTATGCATTACTAATGTCAGTTCCCCATGCTTCTAAGCTATTCAGTTCAGCAAGGAATAGGCACATGCGCAGGCCCGGAAGGGAAACAACTCCTGCATATACACTGTGAATGGGAGCTTCAGTGAGATTGCCATTTGCAACTAGCCGTGCTTTGTGTCGACCATCGTGCTTGACTGCATAAATCATGTGGACCTTGATTTGTTGGAAACCAATGGGTATATTGCTAGCCTTGTAGATACCTTTGTCAATAAAGGTGTCATATTCTTGAAGCTGCGACATTTCCAGCGCTATGGCATCCTGCCATTTGTTGTTGCCATTTGCTGTATCAAACTGGATGGCTTCGTCATGATTTCGAGGTACCTTGAATCCATATTGATACTGAGGAGCAGTACGGAAGGAGCAAAGCTTGGCTTGGTGGATTAGCCTGTCTAGTTTCTTGGTTCTGCGAGCAAGTGAAACAATGCGTTTGAGATGTTTCCATCCAGGTTTGTCAAGCATGTTGTTGTCTTTTGCATATTTGGCCATGGTAACAGGGTTATCGGTAGCTACATTGGATAGGGGTTCGTATGTCCTTTCCATATTCTCCCATTCAATCCATAGGTTGTATTTGGAACCTTTGTATTGGGGGTGTTTGTTGTCAAGAGGACCTTGATGACCAAGTATGCGTCGAAAAGACCAAAGTTTGCCATCTTCTTGAGTGACATCCCTGTGGATATAATTCATGACATCGTTGTAGGCAATGATATCTTCGAGTTCATCATCTGTATGCTTGCACTTGAACTTGATGAAGTCTTTGTTTTGCTCAAGGCTGTTTTCAACGTCAACAACTGTCATTCTTTTCTGTGTGCCATCAGGGAGGGCCATTAGGAAGGATCGACCTTGCAAGTCATCAACAGGGATAGCAGGGATGGTGATAGGTTTGCCATCAGCGTCAAATTGAGCATTGCCTTCTTCATCAGTAACAACTACCTCAGATGGGCCTACAGAAGGGGTAGCAGGATTGATGAGTGTAGATGTGACTTCACAAACATCAAAATATGCTAGCTCAGGGGGACCAAAATCCTCTTCAGTAACAGGGACGCCGCCAGGGGTTTTGCTGAAGATATGAGGGGTTGGAGGACCATCAAGAATCTCCCCATAGTTGTTAGGGATTGGAGAAGGGACATAGCTTCTTGAAGGTCTGGTACCGACGTTCAAAAAGATTTTGGTGTTGATGATATGGTTCACTTTGCCATAAGCCAATCCACATCATCTTGAGGTAGTCAAGAACAGATTTGCTGGACTGGTAGGACCCATGATCACAGAGCAATCTGAGTGGTCTACCCCATTGCCGAACAAAATTTTGGAGACAAGGGAGAAAATCAGCAGTAGTCCTCATTTCTTCAACATGAATCATATGAGATTTGCGACCAAAGAAAACTTGAGCAATCTTGGAACCACCATTGATAGCAGGGGTGTCTGAATATACGACATCAGAGAGGACATCATCATTGAAAGGTCGGACATTCATGGCAGGCTGTGGTGATTGGAACCTTTTGAAGATGTTACCATCGGGACTAAGTGACAGTGAGCCATACTGTGTGGAATTGTTGAAGGTGGCCTTGATACGGTCAAGGGAGATCCATCCAAAGAAGGGTTTCAATGACAGGTAGTCGATATCAGTGGGCGATTGAACATGGGCTGCAGCAGTGATGGAGGTGGAAGGAGAATGATTAGAGCACCTACTAAGGATGGCTTGATGGATGTAATCAGTGGGACTGAGCCAAAACGAGGCATCAGAAGCATCCAATGCCTGGAGGGCGGGAGTGGAGCTGTTGGACAGGAACGATGCGATCTCAGGAGACGAGCCAATGTTGATATCCCTGAGGGAGCCAAATTCATCATAGTCTTTATATGGAAGTGATGTGACAAGAGGCGGGTATTTCTGAATGAAGGTATCATCCTGGGGGGTATATGCGCGATCTAGTGTAGATGGGTCCCAATGTTGATCACTGGTCATGACAACATGAGGAAGATGAGCAAATTCTTCACTGGTATACTTGCGCATGGCAAGATAAGGCAATCCATGGCATATACTGAGTGGAAATACATAACCATCGGTGGTGGTGATGAGTTGGGTGCCGCCCGTCTTGATGGAGGTGTCATCTACAATCAAGAAATATGCTTCCATCTGAGGAGAAGACAAGATGGATGGGTGTTGTCCAGTGTAGGCACACTCATGAAAGATGATGATGACAGGACCCCTGTTGGAAACAGAGTACGCGCCACATGTAGCAATAGGAATGTTCTGAATTTGATGATTGTTGATGCCAGTCACATTGACATACCGTGGTGGAATATCCTTGGAGATGAGACATGCATCATGTCCTATGACACATCCATTTGCGCCTCTGTCAACCATAGCATAACCGGGTGTGGAGACGTTAGTCTTGCTAGAGTGATATGTAGCAATGGGGTGTGACGGTGAAACATGAGGTTCACATTCGGGTGATGCCCAATGGTGGAATTTCACAGACATGGAAGACTGACCGGCAGGGACATAAACATTGCCTTCTTTCTTGTAAAGGATATCAGGATTATCTGCAAGGAAGCGAGCTGGGTGTGCAGGAGAAACAGAAGACTTGAGGGGCCTGGTATCTTCGTGAGAAGATGTCTTGTATACACGAAGGGATGCATGGAAGGCGGATCTGGCGGAGCTTTCCTCGTCAGGTGAGAGGACTTGCTCATCATCAGATGATGAGGGGACCTGCTCATCAGTAAGGTGTTCATAAGCTCGTCGCGTGATTGGCTTGCTGGAATTGGGGTCCGGTGGCAGTGCAGCATCAAGGAGCTCAGAGCGAAGGCAAGCAACTAGGCGCTTCTTGTCATCAGCTGTGAAGCCAAGCCAATGTTTCATACCTTGCTTGGATAGAGTTTTCCAGACGGCAGAAGGTAACCTTGTGGTTGGGTCTGGGGTTCTTCCAGCCTTGTAAACAGCGTAGTCCTGATAGTCGCCATCAAAATCAATAGGAGATAAATATGATGCTGAGTCATCAGTTATGCCAGAATATGTGGACTGTGTCACAGAAGAGAATCATGGGTGTTGGCCTTAACAGACGTCCGACTGCGAGGCTGGGACAGTGATGCTTGGGAATCCAGCCTGGTTGCTTCAAGGAGGAGGATATTTTTCAATTCACTGATAGCGACAGCTTCATGCTGTCTGAACTTAATCATATCCTGTGCTGCAGGGGGATCATCAACCTTGCAGAATTGTTCGCTGAGCTGGAAGCTGCTACTACAGGCCTTGCAGAGGTGTGTTTTGACAGTGTCAAAATCAAGTGGCCTTTGTGGATCTCGTAGCGTGTTGAGATGTTCTAGCTGGGCAAACCACTGGGTGATGAATTTGACTTTGGTGTCCTTCCATGTCCTCAAGTCAATGTCCAATAGATGCTGCATCACAATGGAGGTATCATATACTTTGGATTTGGACCTGTCATGTAGTGCAACAAAGTCAAAGAAAGCCTGTCTGCCGTCTCTCGAGGTGGTATGGCTGAGCACACAGGAGTAGGAGAGGTCACTCTGGAGGGCATGTAGAACAAGAGTCCAGAAGAATGCACACTGCTTATCATGAAGGGCCTTCTCATAACCGACGAGTGGTATATCAGGCCAACTCGGATCAAGGAAGGTACGAGTATCTATGTCAGATGTTTCCAACTTCGCTTTGAATTTGACAAGCCACCTCTCAAACGTTGCATCATTTTGCAGGGTTGGAAATGTGGTTTCATCCCTTGATTTCTTGGTCCAGGATTCATATCTAAGTATTGGATTACTAAACCAAACGTGAATACGGTACGTTATACGTATACGTAATACATAAATCCGCGACCGGTTTGCGTATTACGTTCAACGGTTTTACGTAATAAAACAGTTTTGCGTATTACGTAAATTGGATTTACGTAAGACGTAAAACGTATACGTTTAACGTTATACGCATTCAGTTTTACGTATTCGGTTTTACGTATCACGTAAAACACTTTCAGCTTCTATCATAAGATGGGCGCAATAAGTAAATAATACATAAGCGATACATAAGCGCTGGTGAGTATCAAAAAGATACTTAAAGCGATGAACAGAGGTACGTGATGGGAGGACCGAACTCACGTACTCCTTTTGAAAGGAAAACAAATTAGTAAAAAGGAGAGCAATATGGTCCAGAAACAATTCGATCATAATCTTAATGATAACTCTTTCCAACACTGTAAAAGAGCAACGTAAAGTAAAATATCAAACAGTAACAAATTAACCAAGCTTGCCGTACAACTTTGGTCTTATTAGTTATCATTAAGATTAACACACCCCAATGCCAGAGGGAACACAAACCGAAGGAATCCCCAGCCCCACTACGAGAGGAGTTACCCCTGACACCAGCATCGACACTTCCAGAAACCTAGGCTCCACTGCGATCAGAGATCTGAGAGACCAACTGGTAGAGCTCGAACATTACCACAGGGATATCCTCGAGTACACCGAAGAACAAAACACACAACTGCAAACACAGAACAGGCTACTGTACGACTATACCGAGGACAGTGAGGATAGTGATACTGACGACGAGATGTCCAAGAAGAAAGACCATCATGCGTCGCTCAAGGACCACTTGGACGAGGCACAGACAAAGCCGATAGCAGTACCATCCAGCATAGAGGTATATGAGTTCAAAAAGGCACTTGCTAACGCGTTAGCCGAAGTACCCTCCATCAAATACATCCAGGGAGGGGGCTACGCCTTCCTACTGGAAAACGCAACGCAATACCGCGCGAGGGACCCACAGGCGCTGTTCCCCGAGGCTCCACAGGAGCCACAAGAGCTCGATAGTTCCATCGAGCTCACCTCTGACGCAAACAAACTATGGAAACTGAGTCGAGCCCTATATGTAGAATGGAACAAGTACGACAGGGAGGCCCTACTGGTTACGGACAGGAAATTTCCCAACATGCTTGGAGACCTGAAGAACCCAGGTTCAGACGCCTTCCCCCGAGGTACTACTGTACGCGAGGCCTTCCAAGCCATGGAGGAGGACCTATGTACAACCGACGCACAGCACCAGCTCACACGCGAACTCACTAAGAAAATGCATGCATTGACTTACACACCGAGCCCGATCAAGCCCAAGGAGTACTTTTGCCAGCTCACAAAAAATCAATATCAGATCAACCTGCTCCCAGAGACAGCGAACGTCACGGAGGCACAGATGATCGATTACTCACGTGAGGCCTTTGCCCGCAGCAAACACGACCCCATGACACTACACCGAGTAGACGAGGACTGGAAGAAATACCGAGCCACGCTAGTTAAGAGCGGATTCACCCAATACAAAAAATTCTGGGGACAACGCCTGAAGGAACTATACAGTAGTTACCACAGCAATACATCTACGGCAAACCTAGCCGATATAGAGGCCGATCAACGTTTCACCGATCTCGAAAACAAGCAACGTGATCTGGCCAATGTATGCCACGAAATCTATTCACAAGTCACCGTGACAGCCACAGCAGCATCGACCATGACAATGACCAACCAATGGGAAACGGCAATGGCCGTCCTCCAAGCCGACGTGAATAGGCTCAAGGCAGCAGACGCTAGCCGTACCACCAGCAAGCCCGACACACGCCAACCTTCGACCCAGGGATGGAAACAATACAAGTATTATTGTCACTCGTGTGGGGTGAATCTCACCCACGACGGCCGGAGTTGTTACCGGCGACGCAACAAGGCTGGACACCAGGAGGGCGCCACTTTCGACAACCAGATGGGTGGAGCCACCAGGAACACCGATCGATGGCTACAGTGGAATGGGCCCGACCCCAACAATAACGGCCGGACCACAATAGTTGATTCGCCCTTGCACTCTTGACGGTGTGGGAGGGACCACAAAAGTAGCATACATAAACAATCTAGTAATCATGATTCACAGTTACTCAGTATCCTACGTGATCCCTCGAGCGAAACACTCCCGCGGCCACCACGCACCGTTACCTTCACACATGATGTCGCGTTCCACACCCGGTCCTCACCAGGATATGGAGCACTAGATTCGGCGGCGACGGACCATTTCGTCCCTACAACTTACCAGGGTGGGGCACACCAAGACACACCGGGGGCACTGACTGTAAATTGTGCAAATGGGAGCAAGATGATCTCAACCGCAACAGACCAATTAGACCTACCCCGACTTCCCCCATCGGCCCGCGGATGCCACAAGTTTGCTGAAGTCGACCTTCCATTGGTATCAGTACCTAAACTATGCGGTTCCGGATGCCAAGTTGAATTCTCTAAGGACAACGTGACTGTTCTAGGCCCAACCCAACACGTCATCCTTACCGGTCACCGAGACTCCCTAAGGAATCTATACATGGTTCCCCTCCATCAGCCCGACCCACCTCAAGGGACGGCTAAATCTCCAAGGGTGACAGAACCCCCCCCCGCAAAAGCCAAACGAAAACAAACCCACAACCGACGCAACCAGCGCCGACCAAAACAACAACGAAACCGAATTCCCAATACACACGGGGGCAGGGGCATACCAGATTCAAGCCATCCCCAAGCTGATCCGATTCTACCACGCAGCTGCGGGGTATCCCACCAAAGAGACATGGATCCGTGCCATCGAACGCGGATCATTTGCCACGTGGTCGGGCCTCACGGTACAACGTGTCAACCGATACCTCCCACTCACCGAAGAAACGACGATGGGGCACCTGCAATTGGCCCGCCAAGGCATCCAAAGCACGCGCAAGAAACCAAAGAACAAACCAACCACAGATACGGAGCCGGCCCGATGCGACCGAAAGAAGATACATAACGTCAGTGTAGACATCGTATCAGCGAATGAGATGCAACCAACCAACCACGCAGTACCGCGCGCCAAAGAAGAACCTCAAGAACTCATCGCGTGGGACCTGCCGGGGAGATACCCAGTCACGTCTCGTCGGGGACACCAGTACGTATTCCTCATGTACGACTACGACTCCAACTACATCGACGTGGAGCCCATCCAGTCCCGCAAGAGCGAAGACCTCCTACAAGGGTTCACGGCATGTTACACACGAATGAAAGAGGACAACGTGAACGCAAAAATAGTACGTATGGACAACGAGACCTCCAAGAAACTTATAGCGTACATCACAAAGAACAACCTAGATTACCAACTCGCGTCACCTGGGGACCATTGTCTCAACCATGCGGAACGGGCAATCCAGACCTTCAAGAACCACTTTATTGCGGGATTGAATGGGGTGGATGACCAGTTCCCAGTAGATGATTGGGACCTGCTGATCCCACAGGCCCTCATTACACTCAACCTACTACGCGCGTCGCGTACACAGCCAAAACTATCGGCATACGAGCTCAGACGCGGGGTCTATGACTACAACAAACACCCACTCGCCCCTATGGGCTGTCGAGTGATTATTCACGACAGGACTCAAGAGCAAGGCGCATGGCAAGACCATGGCACAAGGGGTTACTACATCGGACCGGCCCTTAAACACTACAGAAATTACACCTGTGTCGGGGAGGCCAGTCGCGCTAACCGAATCAGCAACACAGTGGCCTTTTTCCCCAAGACCGATATGCCACATACCTCGTCTACAGACCGGCTTCTCATGATTCTCCAAGACCTAAAGGAGGTCACAAGTAAGCCCCATCCACCAATCCCGTTTATAGAACAAGGAACCCAAGTAAATGAGGCCCTACGAAGTATACAAGAGCTACTTCGACTAGGTACCCGACAGAAGCAAAATGGGCCCAAAGCCACACTTAGAGAAACCGTCATAGAATCGCGCGAACCTCCAAGGGTGGAAACACGCGAACCCCCAAGGTTGTCTAACGGGCCCAACGCAAAATCAATCAATAGGTTGTCTAACGGGCCCAACGCAAAATCAATCAATACTCCCGCGAATGCACGCAAACCTCCAAGGGTGCTACCCACACAACAACGCAGCGCCCGCCGGGGACACCCCTGGGCTGTGGGCACTATCATTAGGAAGAAGTTCAACTCCGGGTGGTACGAGGGTGAGGTCGTGAGCTATGATCAAACCAACCAATACTACAGGGTAAGATTCACTGACGGGGACACGGCCGACTACACGCATGGCGAGGTATCCCGATACTATAAATCCGACCAATACTACTCCAAACCCAAGGTTAAACCCAAGGCGCTGATGGGAATTTACCCGCGCGCCCCGGTTCGGCTCCCCGTACCAAAACAGGCCCTACAAGCCAACCAGTCAACGCATCTGCCCCAGTTGGCATGTGGGGGTTCCATATGGGACGAAGACTTGAACAAGTGGGCAGCCTACCGTGACCTAATCAAACACCCCAAGGCACAGGTACAAGAATTATGGCTCAAGTCAGGCGAAGACGAATTTGGCCGACTGTTTCAAGGGTTCCGGCCCAACGAGGTGGAGGGGATGGACGTACTGGATTGGATCAACAGACGTGCTGTGCCAATACATAAGAAGGTCACTTATCCCCGATACACAGTAGCCATACGCCCCGAAAAAGCTGATCCCTATAGGACGCGGATCACAGCAGGAGGCGATCAACTGGAGTACCACAGTGATGTCTCCACCCGTACAGCGAGTATGGAAACCATAAAAACGCATTGGAACAGTGTAGTGTCCACTCCAGGGGCTAAATACTGTACCGGTGATATCTCCAACATGTACTTATGCTCATCACTCGACGAGCCCGAATTTGTAAAATTTCGGTGGGACATGATCCCCCCACGAATACGGGCCGCTTACAGCCTAGGGGGACTGAAGCAGGGTGACTACGTATATGCCAGGATCAAAAAAGCGTGGTACGGTCTCAAACAAAGCGGGAAAATCGCACATGATGACCTAGTAGCGCACCTACTAACGTATGGTTACCGAAAGGCTCCCCATACTGAGGGACTCTTCCTACACGATGAGCGGGACATAAGTTTCACCCTAGTCGTGGATGACTTTGGGATAAAATACGTCAGACAGGCCGATGTGGATCACCTAGTGGCTGCAGTCGGGGCCAAGTACACCTTCAAGGTTGACTGGACCGGCAAACAGTACGTGGGGGTCCACCTACATTGGGACTATGAAAAACGCGAGGTCCAGTTGTCCATGGATGGTTACGTGGAACAAGCGCTAAAAGAGTTTGAACACGTGTATCCCACACGTACGTATGCCGGTCCATCACGAGCAGACGTGCCCGCGTACGGCGCAAAAATACAATATGCGAAACGTGAAGATACGACCACGTTAACCGACGAAGAGATCAAATTCATACAACAAGTTACTGGAAAATTTCTATTCTATGCGCGGGCGATCGACAACACCATGTTGCATGCCCTCAACGATATTGCGTCGGCCTCAAACAACCAAACCGCATTAGCCGCCACTAGATATTTCCTCAATTACGCGGCGTGCAACCCGGGCGCCGTCATCGTATACCGAGCCAGCGACATGATTCTCCGAGTTGACAGCGACGCAGCATATCTGGTGTGTCCAGGAGCAAAGAGTCGTGCCGGGGGATACCACTACCTTGGGGACGCAAGGGACATTACATTCAATGGACCGGTACTAGTGTTAGCTAAAATCATAAAAAAACGTGATGGCATCGGCGGCAGAAGCCGAGGTCGCGTCGTTATTCCTCAACGCTCGAGAGGCATTACCCATCCGACAATGCCTGATAGAGCTAGGCCATCCGCAGCCGGCCACTCCACTGAAAACAGACAACAATACGGCGGAAGGCATATTAAATGGCACGATCAAACAAAAGAGGTCCAAAGCCATTGATATGCGCTCCTATTGGTTAAAAGACAGGGCACAGCAAGGGCAATTCAATATTTTCTGGGAACCAGGAAAACATAATCTGGCCGATTACCCCACAAAGCATCACCCTGGTAGCCACCATAAGAAAGTGCGGCCGATATATCTATATGAACCGAATAGTCCGAGGACCATCCAAGGGTGTATTGGATTACTAAACCAAACGTGAATACGGTACGTTATACGTATACGTAATACGTAAATCCGCGACCGGTTTGCGTATTACGTTCAACGGTTTTACGTAATAAAACAGTTTTGCGTATTACGTAAATTGGATTTACGTAAGACGTAAAACGTATACGTTTAACGTTATACGCATTCAGTTTTATGTATTCGGTTTTACGTATCACGTAAAACACTTTCAGCTTCTATCATAAGATGGGCGCAATAAGTAAATAATACATAAGCGATACATAAGCGCTGGTGAGTATCAAAAAGATACTTAAAGCGATGAACAGAGGTACGTGATGGGAGGACCGAACTCACGTACTCCTTTTGAAAGGAAAACAAATTAGTAAAAAGGAGAGCAATATGGTCCAGAAACAATTCGATCATAATCTTAATGATAACTCTTTCCAACACCGTAAAAGAGCAACGTAAAGTAAAATAACAAACAGTAACAAATTAACCAAGCTTGCCGTACAACTTTGGTCTTATTACTAAGCTGTTCGATGGGCTTGGAGGATCTTTCCTGTTGTCGGTGAGATGTGCCGGTGCCGTTGCGCGTGGTGATTTCAATATCCGTTCCAGATCCTCTTCTGGCTCTGACAGCCCCACGACAGTAGCTCTTAAAGGCGTCCATGGTATAATGGGTTCTATCCTCCCAATCTAGTCCTTGTGCTGCGAGGTGTTGCCCGAAGTCGATGACTTGCTGTATGGACATCTGTACATGTCGATAAATTGGTGTTCTTACTCCCCTTTCAAGAAAAGCTAGATCACCAATGTTCTCGATGTACAAGAAGTCTAACCATGTCTTGAGCCGTCCGGCAATGAGCGCCTCGCACAGGGTGTCGTTTTGCTCCTTTGGTACATCAAAGGATTCATGCAAGAAGGTGGCTAGTGGTCGGTCAAACGATGGGAAGAGGTCTTCGATAGGTGTGTCCTCTTCATCTTGATCTGGACTGGTTTGGTCAGGTGCTACCGTGTCAGCTGTGGGAAGCCGGGGTGTGGTTGCCGCGCTTCCAGGTTGGAGTGTTTGGAATCGTCCTGTCGATCTGCTTCGGCCTGTCGACCTGCTCCTTGTTCTCCCGGCGACCGGGATGGTGGGCATTGTTATTGGCGTGTCCGATGCAATGAGCTTCTATCAAGGTTCGGCTTGTTCGATGTCTTTATGTGATCGGATCAGAGAACTATCGATCGTCGGCCGTGGTCGATCGTTCGATGATCTGCTGTCGGATTGTTGTTGACGTGTGCTCCTTCTTCGTTGTCGAGTGCTTCGACCGTCGTCTTCTTCTTTTGCAAGCTTCAACAAGCTTGCGACTGTTAATCTGTTAATTTCCTTTTGAAACTGGCAGTTGAGCTGATTCAATCCAAAGGCAAAAAAGAGCAACAGGAGCTTTAACTGCAGGCCGGTTGAGGTGCCGGTCTGTTGTGTTCTAATATTTCTCTGATATCCACTACGATTGGACGCTAATCCAACCAGATCTATTCTGACTATCGGTAACCGACGCAATCAGTTAGATCTTAGGCTTGTAGTTCTACAGTGGGACGCAAAAAGGGGTGTCCGATGCAAGGTTTAAGGTTGAATAATCAAATAATCTAAAAGTATAAGCGTGTTGGCTTGCTGGAGAGCAAGTTACCGCTTTAAAGCGTGCTGCCGCTAATACAGCATGATACGAGTATTTTATACGGTAAAATACCGTGTGTTACAAGTATACGGTAAAATACCGTGTTACGGGGAAATACCGTGTTGCCGCTAATACAACACGTATTCTGTACAGCAGGAAACAAGTTCGTGAGCAAGCATCCGAACCTCTGCTGTCTTTTCTTGAAAACAGAACACTTAACAGTAGATGCCAGATGCCAGTATCTGTCACGCGTTCTTTCTTCGTTCTCTAAGTATCGAATAATTCGATCGTACGAGTGACGATCATTTTGGCTCGCAAGACTGAGCCATTTGGTCAATAATGAGATGCTTGGCTCGCAAGATCGAGCCATTTGGTAAATAATGAGATACCTGGCTCGCGAGATCGAGCCATTTGGTCACCAAAACGAGATATTTTGGCTCACAGATTGAGCCATTTGGGCCATAAGGTTAAGCATTATGATTCGCGTACAACCAAGCTGGACGCGTGTGGGTAAAGAATGAGATGCCACTGTACCATTGTTACATACGGTTATGCTGGACATGAAAGGAATTTAATATTCCAGTCCCTAACCAAAATATAATTCAGTCATCAACCCAAAAACACACCAGATTTGAACAAAGTGCAAATCCTGCCAGTCTTCGACCAAAATATAACTCAGTCATCAACCCAAAAACCCACCAGATTTGAACACAGTGCAAATCTTTCCAGTCCCTGACCAAAATACAACTCAGTCATCAACCCAAAAACCCACCAGATTTGAACACAGTGCAAATCTTTCCAGTCCCTGACCAAAATACAACTCAGTCATCAACCCAAAAACCCACCAGATTGGAACAAAGTGCCAACCCAAAAACTCACCAGATTTGAAGACACCAGATTTGAAGACAGTGCAAATCTTGCCAGTCCCCGACCAAAATATAACTCAGGCATCAACCCAAAAACCCACCAGATTTGAACACAGTGCAAATCCTGCCAGTCCCCGACCAAAATATAACTCAGTCATCAACCCAAAAACCCACCAGATTTGAACACAGTGCAAATCTTTCCAGTCCCTAACCAAAATATAACTCAGTCAAAACCCAAAAACACACCAGATTTGAACACAGTGCAAATCCTGCCACTCCCTAACCAAAATATAATTCAATTGTCAACCCAAAAACACACCAGATTTGAGCACAGTGCAAATCCTGCCAGTCCCCGACCAAAATATAACTCAGTCATAAAACCCAAAAACCAACCAGATTTGAACACAGTGCAAATCTGTTGTCGGCCAAAAAAATACGGACTTTGTCGGCATCAAATTCGATTTGAAAAGCCGATAAAACGAAACAAATCGAGACGACGACCGAGGTACGTGAGATTAACACACAGATACAAATACTCCAATGATCAAGCATTAGAATCAAACGCACCTCCGTTACGAGAAATCCTTAAGTGCTAAAAACGATATCACCTAAGGCTACAAACAAAAAGGGATAATCGGTTAGAAACAAGAAATATCCAAAGACCTGAACAGTAAGTAAACACTTGGAATCCTTAAGTATGTTCGAAAGAATATACTTGGTATCCCGTGAGGAAATTACTTATTGCAATCAAGAAAATCAATACCGATTCCAGATGGGCCCCATATCTAGCATATATACCACGAACAAGCATACGCCCCATCAAACAGAATACTTAACCCCAAAAATGACCAATACCATCGAATGACCGACAAGGCGCTAATACAGCAACAGCAGTATCGGTACGATGAAATCCATACTAGTGTAAAAGACCGGGGAAGATCTCTACCATGTAAAATACAGCAGAGAGCCCCGATACAGTAACAAAATAAGAGCGTCTCTCTGAGCTCACATCTCTTTAAATTTTAACATCATATACCTTTGGTCGATTTTTAGAGTGACAACAGGTTATAGAGCCCTTATAACTTACACTTGTGTCCCGCAAGAGCACCAGTGTTTACCTTAAGCTACCTATCTCCGGCCGTTCAGCACCTCCACTGTCGGTTAAATCCAGAGGAAATTTTGTGCTTAGCTCCCTGTGCGGCACATTCTCGGCCTCCCCACATCTCATTCTTTCTCTCTCTTTTCCTTTTCACCTCCCTGCTCGCGGATCAAGGGGTGTAATACCGATCCTTCTACAGGCATCTTCTTTTGTAATCCACGACCAAGACCGGCAAGCAAGGTTAATTATCGTCGACATCACCACAACAGATTATCTTCCGTACCTCCGCGGATCATTTCGCTGATCACTCGATAATCCTACCCCGACGAATGTCCTACAAGACGATTAATTCATATCAACAATACTTATTCCAATCGTATCCTCCCGTTATTACTTGCGAAAACACCGCAACGATCGATTGTTCCTCACACGCCACCGCCACACCGTAACGGTTTTCTATGACGACGACGACGACGACATCAACAACGATTATACGCCGGTTAACAACAAACAAATTGAACCATGCCAACAGCCCCATTTGACTGGACTCCAATCCATGGAATCGAATTTCGATTTTCCAGCGCTAGCAACCCGGCTGCGGCCACTTCCCTTAACAAAGCCTACTCTGAAATCATTGGCAAAGATGAACTCTCAGAATTCTTCGTCACCCGCGAGGATGAAGAAGACGATGGACCACTAGAAATAGCTCCAGATCCACAACTCCACATCCTCAATTGCATTGCAAAGGCTATTGCCATCAACATCGTGGAACCAACACCGGATGAAATAACAAAAGGCCACATTGCCAATCTCCTCGACAAATGTGTTATCAAACATGTCAGAAATGGTGGATCTACAAAACGCATGAGATACAAAACTGATTTTGACGCCGCCGCAAAGCATGCCATTCGGACCAACACAGATGATGAGCCAATCGTTCTAATTGAAATCACAATCACCCACTGGTGATTCAAGCAAAATTGGCGCCCAGACCTATTCATGGAAGCCTACACCGGAGACCCACCATCAGATGATGAGGCAGCCATTCCGGATACACCTGCCGCAACGGTCACAACTGTCTCCCCTACTGAGATGGGACAAATTACGAACCTACTACAACAACTTGTCAACAATGGCAACAGCAACAACAATAACAACAATGCCGGCGCCAACCACCAAGCGACACTCGACTTACCATGGAATCCAGCAACCTTACCACCACCTGTCAAGGACCGATACTACAAGAGAGATGAATTCCTCACCAGAGATGATATGAAAGACTTTCCAATCACCTACACCGACTCATCCGGAAATGAAACGGTCATCAGGCAAAACTACTACCTACACAACCTAGGCAGTGGTAGAAACGACCAACGCCTAATCACCAGAAGTGGTGACTGTTTTGATCTCACCAGAGCCTCTGACAAGTCCAAGGAAGCAGCTAGAGACAAACTGTTTCTCTCAGGATTCCCACAACTAAAGGACGCAACGGACCCTCAGGTTAGAAAATGGTACAGAGAAATCACAGCTCATTCCCAGCAACACCACATTTATGTACACCCATACTATCTATTCAGGCGTGAAGCTGATCACCTCAGAGGATTCACAATTGGTGATGACTTTCCAAACGACCTACCTTCAAGATATGAATTGGCTATCAATGAATGGGGAAATCTCATTTACACAGCACTGAGAACTGATAAAATCATCCCTGATTCATGTACAAGTATGAAGGCCACTATTCAGAGCTTTGAAGGCGGACAGGGATATGAAGCGCTATACACAGTTATTGCTCAAACACATCCCAACTCAAAAAGGCCATCCAATGCCAGCAGAATGGTCAGAAACCCTCCCAACCAAGATGCAAATGAATCCCTTGAAGAATACTACTTCCGGTACAAGGATTATCTGAGACTTAGAGTGTTCCTCCAAAACCAACCCAGCACTATCAGTTCAACAGAAGAAGTCAGCAACCTTATTGCAGGAACCACCCTCTCAGAAGAGCTCTTCAAAAAGACAGAAGATGAACGCGACTCTGATGACCAATTCAAACGAGACAAATACAAGGCAGGTAGGCTTATACCAACCCTCCAAACCTATGAAAAAGAGATCAAGGCTGAACAAAAGTACAAGAGGAACACCTCCAAATCAATCCAGCCCAAGCAATTGCCTGTCTCAGGTACCAGACCAGGTCACCGGCGCAATGATAGGTTTCAAAAGCGCGCTAGCAACAGCACTGTTAGAACACCTTCTACTTTGACCTCTCACTCAATCAGCCTGATTGAATCACTTGGCTACCCGGAGATGGATGAAGAATCTGACGATCCCTTCCTCCACCAAGCATACTGCAATGCTATCATGGCATTCGATAAGCAACCTAGTCTTTTTGACACATCCAGAAAATGTATTGTTTGCCACATGTCCGGTCACAATTTTGATAATTGTCCTGCACTGCAAGATATTGAGTCCCTGAAGAAACATAGGATTGCTGCGGCTGTTTTTCTGAACAAATCCAATAAACAGACCCAACAACTCTTAGATTCCACCCAACAAATCTCTCAGATCAACATTGGCAATGAAGATCAAGATGAAGTTTCACCTGACGATGCAGTAGAAGAACAAAATTTTTGCAATGGCCAAGGATAAAAAGCGAATCTGTCAAAATTGGTGCCGTCAACCTCCTCCCTAAAGACAGCCTCCAGTCATCAATCCCAATTGAAATCTACTGCGATATGGAATCACTTGAGGCTACAACCCCTACATTGGAATCACACCTGAAGACCAATGAGGATCCCAATTTTGATTGGGACAACCCTACACCAGTTGATACATACAATGTGCAATCCCTAGTCCCACCAGACCCTATTGCAGCTACAGCCTACTCCCAACAGGGTGTCAGGGCTCAGATTGACACCGGTGCAAAAGTTTCATGCACAAATCTCAAACACATCCTGCACGGTTACAAACCTTACACCAGGATAAGGAAATGTCCTGTCAGACTTACAGCAGCAATAGGAGGAAAAGCAGCTACCTGCATCCCTGAAGGCTCGGGATATTTACACATCCCAGCACCCAACCACATAGGGTATCTCAAAGTCTTCTTCTACTATTCTCCCTCCCTGTCAACGACATTACTGAGTGAGAACGATCTCTGTGGAATGACATCTCGCATGCGACGTCAGTTCAGTGGGCAGTCAATCCATAAATCATTCATTGACGACTATGACTCAGCTGCTCCACAAAACGGCAACCTCACAATTATCTGTCATCACAAGCAGAACACTGCCAGCAGCATTGTCCTCCATGGAAGCATCATTGATGGTCAATGCTATACACACCCAGTACTGATTCCAGATGTTGACATTGCATCTCCATATGCTAATTGTGCCACATCGTCAGCCTATGCTCTGGCTACTGACATGCAGTTCAAGGAAGCTTGTGAACTGGCCTCCCAAGAAGCCATTAGCACCTACAGATATGATGTATACACCAATCTTGTCACACTGCAAAAATGCACAGAGGCAGCTCAAGCTCAGTCTGATACCAGCGACGTGCCAAAGTTTGATGCTAAATTGTTCTTCACCAAGATTGTGGACAAAAGTATCCCCATCCACGCCATCAAAACCAAGACATCGAAACTTCTGTGGCATCAACGCTTGGGACACCCATGCGATGACTTTCTGTATCAGGCTCATAAGCACATTGTTGGAGTACCAAAGTTCAAGCGCCAAACAAGTATTCTTGACCAATGCCCAACTTGCATACAATGTAAGCAAACCAAAACACCTGCTGGCTCACAATCCACACGAAAGGCCACACAACCTTTTCAAGGTTTATCCATTGATTTTGCATTCTCAGGTACCAAATCCTCCAACAGCAAACGCAAGCGCGATTATGAAGGCATTCATGGAGAAACAGCTTGGATTCTCATCACAGATCACTATACTGGTATGAAATATGGTGATACACGAATCTCGAAGGCAGCGCCACTGCATTGGTTGGAACATTTCTTCGCCCAGTACAACCCAACTTGTGCCGACAAGTATGTTTCAGTTGATCAAGGCGGAGAACTCTATCACAATCCTGATATCAGAAACCTCTTCTCTGCGTTTGGATATTCAATTTTCCCCACTGGTGCGGATGCTTCACACCAGAATGGTACAGTTGAAAGAGGGCATCGCATTCTGGCTAATTCAATGCGCACCATGCTGTCTGGTGCTAATTTGCCCATCAAGTTCTGGCCCTTTGCATTTTATCATGCACTCCGGTTGTCCAATACATTCCCTGAAGGCAACCAACCACATTCACCATTGGAATTGGCAACTGGCCGTAAGGAAAACCTTGCTGATTTCCGAACCTTTGGTTGTAGAGTTTGGGTTAGACCCCCAGGCAAAAGATCCATTAAACTCAAACCCAATGCACGAAAAGGCATCTTCCTGGGTTTTGTCCCATACACTACCAGAAACATCCTTTGGTATGATACTGAGACCCACCGCGTCAAAATAGCCACGCATGTCAGGTTTGATGAAGGCATGAATGATCTCCCACTTGTAGACCTCCCAACTAATGTCAAGCACCTACTCCGGACTGATGACAACACTCCACTTCCTGCAGAAACCCGTGAGGTGTCATCTAGTGAATTCCAATTCTCCATCTCCCCCTTTGCGGATCTCACAAATCTCAGACTCACTGTCTCCCCATCTTGTGCTGATCCAGCCTTTGGTCTTCGATATGCCACCGACTCACTGATTGGCAGAGCTTACATCACAGATATCATTCCAAACAGTCCTGCCACAAAGCTTTTCTCCTCCCGTAAGAAGACTCTCTCTAAGCTCCGAGGCGCTTATATTGTATCTATCAATCACAATCGTGTCTTTACTGCTGCTGATGTTACCACAGCCTTACAGGAAAATCACGATCGAGGGGTGCGGGATTCTTCAATAGATACACCAATTACCTTTGCACTTGAAGAAAAATTATCTATGAAGGAGGTCAGGAAACACTCAAACGAATATGGTTTATTTGCTCCCAATACCTCCTGGAAGGAACCCACTGCTGAAGAAGATCCACCATTCTTGGACCGGATTTCATCAATCAAAGCTATCCAGCGCATTGGTACCAAATACAAGCAGCTGATACAATCAAGAATCAACCAGGTCGATAGCACTGAAGCACTCCATGCCTCCATCCAAAAACACTTGGCACCAATTGAAGACGACATGGATGTTGTCATTCCTACTATTGATATTGCATCCCTCCGAGCTATCACCAAGCTTCATAAACCAGGAAATCATGCATTACCGCTAGATGCAGATTCACTACCCACTGAAGAAATTGAACTTTTCATCAAGGCCATCAATTCCAAGGCAACTACACCTGAAGAACAAGCACTAGGGCACTTCACTCGAAGGAATCTCAAGCCTTTATCTACATGGCCTGAATGGCAAGCTGGGGAGCGAAAACAGCTTGATCAGTTTGAAGATTTGGAAATGTTTGGATCACCAATTCAATACCCTAAGGACCCAGACGCGATTATTCTCAGGCCTCACTGGCAATACAGTGTCAAAAGGAATGGTGTCAGAAGAGCCAGGCAATGTTGCAATGGAAGCAAGTATGCAGCGCCAACCCTGCATGCCATAGCAATGTCATACTCATCGTGTGTTGAACACCCCATCCAAAGATTGTTCTTTGCCATTGCAGCTAGCCTCAACCTCAAAGTGTATGGGGGTGATGCTGCAGACGCCTACGCGCATAGTCCAGGACCCAACATTCCTACATACATGACTATTGATGATGCATATGCAGAATGGTACAGACACAAGCATGGCAAGGACATAGACAGAAGATTGGTGCTCCCAGTCCTTCGAGCACTTCAAGGCCACCCAGAATCAGGTAGACTATGGGAGACCCACATCAACAAGATCTTAAAAGGTCCCGATCTCAATTTCAAGACCACCACGCATGACAGAACAATCTATACAACAGTTTTTGAAGGTGAAACGGTCTACATGTTGAGACAAGTTGATGATTTTGCACTAGCTTGTACATCAGAATCCATATCCGACAAGATCTATGACATTATAGGTGCAAGGCTCAAGCTACCAAAAGAAGAAGTGATCCCCTTTACAAAATTGGAATTGCTCGAGGACTTCAATGGAATTGACGTCAAACAAACAGCTGATTACATTGAACTGTCCTGCGCCAACTACATCGACCGGATCATGACATCCCATGGTTGGGAGACTGATTCTAAGATGAAACCCCACTCCAAGCCATCAGCGCCATTATCAACTGAAGTACTGAGCCAACTGCAATCACATACGAATGGACCATTAGAAGGCACCAAGGAACACGCTGCATTACAATCCACATCTTGGTTCACCTACAGAACACTCTTAGGTGAAATGATGTTTGCATATGTGAGCTGCCGGCCAGACATTGGCTATGCAGTGACCCTGATGTCAAAATACAGTTCCAATCCCACTGCATTCCACTATTCCAGCCTGAAGAACATAGCTCGATACCTCAGAACAACCAGATCCTGGGGTATTAGATTCTATAGACCGAATGCAGAGCCATCTCTTCCATCAGGAGAACCATATAATGATGTAGTCCAAGATGGATCACTCCTAGAATACCCTGCAGATATCAAGCATAGCAAGTTGATGTGTTTTGTTGATGCAGCATATGGAAATGATCCAAAACATCGCAGGTCCACCACAGGATATGTCTTCACTTATGCGGGTGGAGCAGTTGTCTACCGGTCCAAAGCGCAATCACTCACTGCTCAGAGTTCTACGGAAGCAGAATTCATTGCTGCAGTCACAGCAGCCAAAACAGCCAGATACCTCAGATCCGTACTCAAAGAATTAGGATTTGCTCAAGCTGGTCCAACCCCTATCTATGAAGACAATGCATCGGCAATTGAAATCATAAATGCCCAGAAGCCAACCTAACAACTGTAATTCCGGATTATGAGTTAATTAATCTATTTTCTGTTTTTTCAAATACTTAATCGGGTTTCACATGCAACCTCGTGTTAAGCAATCCTCCATCATGAGACTGCACGTGTATTCTCGTGTTGTAGATTAACTAATCTTTCATCGGCAAATTCGTCGGAGTAACCTGTCTCATTTGTTTGTTTCTAACATAATTGGGCTTCGTGTATCCATCTCGTATATCATTGATATTTTCCATATTTCATTGATATACACATGTATATCATTGACATACTTAGTATTGGATCCTAAGCCTCTGAATTTTCGTGTACTACTTTCTTGTGATATTTCGCTGTGTCCGATTCTTTTATCAATGATCAATTCCTTTGGTCGTGAGTCATTCTTTTGTTTTCTGTGATCGACTTCCTACATTGGCTATATTGCCTTGTTGGTCTTTATATGCCCGAGTGTCGATCCATCAGTAATCTCGTCTCACCATTGCATTCATTGTATTCGTAAGACCGTACATCGTACATTGTTCGTTTCGACGCGCATCTCATTCATGTATGTGTGCGCGCGTCGGTCTGTTTCTTATTCGTTCATATTTAACCGCACGTAACGGTTATATCTTGTTTTTACTTAACAACACGATTTGCCGGTTGTTCTCCCCTAAATCCATGATCTTGGTTTAGATTCCTATTGAATTTTTAGAGGGAAGCATACAACATAGTTTTTAGACATGGATTTTTAGTGTGGTTGTTTTATTACTGAATTGTGGTACTTAACTTTGTTTTTACATTGTCATGAATTCATTTAGAAGGTTCCTGAATGCATTACTGTTTAGCGGTTTGGTCAGAATGTCTGCATAGTTGTCCTGTGAGTTAATGTGGCTGATAGATACGACTTTTCCAGCTTGGTGTTGTCTGACGAAGTGGTAGGCCAGTGCGATTGATTTCTTGTTGAGTGAACTTGCAGGATTGGTGGAATTAATTACTACACTTTTGTTATCCACATAGATCTCTGCTGGTTTGGTGATTACAACTCCCATCGATCTAAGATGATACCTGAGCATAATAGCCAATGCAACCGCGTCTTTCAGGGCAGTGAATTCAGCTCCAAATGTACTGGTATGAACCGAGGTTTGTCTCTTTGACTTCCAGTAGACTGGCATACACCCAACAAATGCGATCAATCCGGTGATGCTCCTTCCAGTAACTAAATCATGTGCATGGTCGCTGTCACAGAATATATTCAAGTCCATTTCCGGGATTAATGGCACAGGAAACATTGGATCTAGTTCTTCCTTGTAGTATTTGTAGTGATGTGTGAATTCTTCATATTTGAGTTTGACATCCCCGTTCGAACTGATCCTTGGAGGTCTTGAATCCACCAGAATTCCTTTCTTCTTGTACTTCTTCAAATATCCCAAAATGTGTCTAGCCATCCGCAAATGACCTTCTCTTGGCCCAGCTGCAAATCTTGATAATGATGATACTGCAAACGCAATGTCGATTCTTCCAGATAATACCAGCCATTGTCCTAGACCAATAATGTGTTGGAATTCCTTGTGTTCAGATACTGACAGTAATGGAGAATCATCCAGTTCAGGGTGACAATCAGTTTTCATTGGAAGATTTTCTTTCTTGAGGATCACTGAATATTTCTCTTGATATTTCCGAATCACTTCGCTGATATATTTCGTAGAGTTCATCAACAACCGACCATCTTTGATTCTTGTAAGACTTGTACCAAGGTAATACTGGGGTTCTGATTCAACATTTCTCAGTGCAAATTCTTGTTCAATTCTGGCTATCCAATCTTGTGGTTTCTTTCCTATTACCATAAGGTCATCGACATGAGTACCAATATATGTATAGCTTTCTCCTTCTTTCTGTAACCATAAATCTGGATCTGCCCTTGACGGTCGAAAACCCAAATTCATGAGTGTATCAGCCAGAAAATCCATGAAAGCTCTACCGCTACCTGCCAGTCCGTATAATGCTCTTTGTATTTCTACTTTGCATCCTTTCTTTTCACCAAACTCATCTCCAGCCCACACCCATACTTTTTCTTGAACCGGTGCAGTTGGAAATGCATTTCCCACATCTGCTGTCATCAAATCCAGTTGTTGGTGTTGTGCAATTAGGAATAGTAAGTACACAGATAAACTGTTGATTTGACTGGAGTATGTGTTATATTCACTCGAGTCGACTCTGTGACCGCCTGCCACCAAACGACTCTTGTATCTGCCATCTTCACTCTTGATATCCCAAATCATCTGTAATCTTGCTTGTTGCCAACCTTCCTCTTTTGGAAATTCTTTTTCTGCTGAGTGATACTTGAAACATTTTAGACGTTCCAAATTATCCATCTCCTTCTGGATTGAGTCTTTCCATTTTGTATTGCCAGCTTCAGCATCGAATTGCATACATTCTTCATAGGTATTTGGAATCTTCAGTCCAAACTTTTCACGATTCTTCTTCTTTGCCATTCTTTGATTCCTGGATGGTTTCTTCTTGACTGCGCGTTGAATACTCTTGTGTATTAGGGACTTCATAAATCGTATTCTTTTGACGATGCCAGATTGTTGTTTTATGACTTGCTCTGCCCATGCATTCAATGGTCTGTTATTTCCTCTCCTGCTTTCAACAATGTACTCCTTAATATACTTTGCACATGCCAGTGGTTGGTCTTTCTTCAATTGTGGGAATGGAGTATTCAAAACTGTATTTCCTTGCAACTCATCGATGTATTGCGCCTTGAATACCAAAATCCCATTTTCCCAGAAATGGTCCAAAATCTTTCGGAAATCCATATCCAAATTTACTTCTGTGCTTTCCAAGATATCCTGATGTGTTTCAGCATTGTTGCATCCATCTATATCACTTGGTAACATCTCTTCTTCCATATCTAACGTGTTTTCCTCTTCATCAGCATCAATCTCCCCTGAAGTTGTATTGTCATTTTCATCACGGGCTTCCATTGAATTGGTGCTAGTTGAATTTTCCATTCCTTCAGAGCTCGCGACAAATTTCTCCCCTGAAGATAATAATGGGACTTCATCAGTGCTCTTGATATCTTCCATGTTCTGTTGGTGCTCTGACAGGGAAAGAGTAAACTTCTCTGCCTCCGGGTTGTCGTTCACATATTCATCTTTGGTGCCAATTTCCTTGCGCCTTGTTCTGACTACTGATCTCATCAACACTTGCCTTTTCTGTTTTGGCGTATCTGGTTCAGTCAGAATGTAGTAGGTCATTGCATCACCCGTTGATTCCGCAAAACCCAGGAATCTCCCTTTCAACATGTTGTTTTTGGGACTCTTGAATCTTGGCTCAAAATACCACACTGGCTCATAAAAATGAAATCTCAGGTGGGAAATATCAGGTGTCCAACCTTGGTGCAATTCAAGAGGTACTTTCCAATTCAGGGACTTTCGGGCTGCCAAATTGTTAACTGACACGCACCATTTTGCACACCAATGTGCTAAACTGACTGGCGCCTGAAACATACGTAAACTGTTTTGTACCATCTTGGACAATCTTCCCCATTCAGCTTCACATAGGTTCTGATGGCTGTGGTGTGGTTCACTTGTTCTTGTTTTGATCATATTCTCTCTAAGAATTTGAGTCCACTTTACACCTGTTTCAGATCTTGCATTATCACTGAGTATAGTATCTGGTGCACCATGTTCCCGGAGATAATCCTGTAGCGCATTTGTACATTGAGATTCTGTTTTCAAAGGATGAAAAGACCAAAGCTTTGTCTTGGTGCCACTGAAAAATTGTCCGCCGTTGTGTCCTTGAGATGTCTTTTGCGAAAAGTATGTGTAATCCGTGCTCACTGTTTCATTTTGTCTTCTGTAATGAAATGCCTTGAATCTTTTCCTGTAATGTTTCCTGGGGACTTCTCGATTTTCTTCTTCTATTTCTTCATAGTGTTGAGTGGTATTCTCCAATGTTTTCAAAACAGTCAATTCTGGCAACATCGCAAACCTTTTCCGAAGTTCTAATATTGGTAGTTTTGCAAATTTGAATGTTTCTCTTGCTCTCTTTCTTCTCAACATTGGATATTTGCGCATGTCTGGAGGTGCAGGACTGTTCAGTTCAAATTTTTCCAATGTATCCACTTCTCCTTCCGTCGGTTTGGTAATATGATAATAGACTTTTTCATCGTCATATGAGAATGGTAGAAATGTCGTTCCGATTGTAATCCCACATTTGCTCAACTGTGGTTGCACTCCATTCACCAGTACTCCATGATCACCCATATCGATTGTTGTCAATAGCGATTCACCATCAGTTTGATCTTTATCCTTGGTCACATAAGTGGCATAGTGGACCATTAGAAGTACTGGATCTTCTCTTCCTGGAATAAACGCCTTCGTTACAGCACTGCAAACTGGATGCTCCACATAGGCACTGGTATCATTACTCATGTACGGCCTCATTGCAGACGTCATTCCAGTTTCACCTCCAATTCGAAGCCATGCTTGTTCTGTAACCGTTGGTCTTCTTCCTCCACCACTGTCAATAACAGCAATATTATCATTTTGTTGAACTTCTCTGTATCGATGTATATTTGTGATTGCTGAATTGCCTGTTGTTCGTCTCGGTCTTCTTCCTTGGTAAATTTTTCTGGTTTTTCGTTGGTCCCGCTTGTTATCATTATTGTTGTTCTCATTTTCATCGTCCGAATCAGGATCCATTCTTGCAACGAGATCTGGTACGTCCTCTCCATCACTATCCTCGTTCTCAGTTTCATCAGGTTTTATTTCTATCTTATTTCTTCTTGTTGTGTAAAAATAAGAGGATGCATTTCTTCTTGGTGTCGAATTCGCTGCATTCTGCATTTCCTGCTCCGCACCATCGTCCCCCCCAGAATGTAGATGAAATCGTACTGTTTTGAGAGCAGTGGAACCGGGAGGGAATAATTCAGTTTCATCAATCGTTCCAATGCTATCCTGGTCACTATCAACATCCGGAGTTTGGGACTCAGTGTTTTCTGCGGATGTGGGCGGCGATGCCGGTGCGTTGGGTGCCATCACACGACGGACGCGACGTTGACGACTGGATTTGGGAATAAAATGATTCAGTCCATCATCTTGTGGAGGCCCAACAATAACCCCCTCTGGAGTGGAAGGTGGGGTATCACTGTGGCGGATAGCTTGAGTGTATTTGAGGACCCAATCGCGATACGGTTGAGAAAGCTCTTGCCATGTTTCAGGAGGGATTCTGATGATACCTTTGAGGTTGGGGTGAATAGTACCGGTAAGAGTGCCAGTGCCATAGGAGCCCGTACGTTGTCTTTTGTTAGGACCATCAGGGGTGCGGCGGACTCGTTTGTGGCCTCCTCTGTTGCTATCAAATGCAGTGCGAGCAAGCTCTTCATCATGGATTCGAAGCTTAATAATCATTTCTTCTAGGGTCCTGTCGGTTTTATGTTCCAGCAATTCTTCTTTGAATCTCTCCAGATTTGGGTCTCGAATATTGCGAGCAAAAATACTTTTTGCATCCCATTCTGTCATATGGTATGGTGGAATTTTTCGAAGTTTATGGTAGGTCAATTCAAATGTGTTGATATACTCGGAAATATTGCCATTTGGGTGCAACAGGTTGTATCGTAGACGAAGCTTTAGTGTCTCAGCATACGATTCTCTCCGGTTGTCAGAATCATACCAGCCCAATAGTTCTTGCCATGCAGCATGACCATCAAATGTATCTTCATGCTTGATGATTTTTGAATGAGCGCTACCGCCACTGCACGCCGACAACAATGTTCCCCAAAGTGCCTTGTTTTTGCTCGGTGAATTCCGGGCCGCCTCTGCATCATTCATAATTTCCTCATGTCCTGTGGCTGCAAAAGTAGCTGTTGCATCTGATTTCCACTTTGTCCAGTTTTCCTGTTGGCCGTCGAAATCATGAATTGGTTTTGCCTTGAGTAGCTGCTGACCCGTTGCCTTTTCCTTGGCCGATCTCACTTCTTGTCTAAGCGCTTCCATCTCGTCATCCCTGTTGTGTGATTCTTGAATTGTTTGTCTCAGAGTGTTCATTTCTGCTTCATATCTTCTTTCTTTTTCTCGTCCTCGTGCTCTTGCAGCTCTCATCTCTTCCTTTAGTGCATTGATTTCTTCCATTTGGCGTTTGGCTTCTGCTACTTGTCTTCTGAGGTTAACCAGCTCTGCATCTCTGCGTCTACCCTCATATCGTCCGCCAGGTCTTGAACCACTATTATCGTCGTCGCTTTCTGATGAAGAAGATGATGAGGAAGATGGTGAAGATGAAGATGACGATGGTGCATAGTTGGCCCGTCTTGAATGGCGTTTGCGTCGAGTCGTAGGTGGAGTCTGGGTATCATCATCCTCTCTTGTATTCTGTGGTCCATCCGGTACTTCATTCTGTTTCCACCAATCATTGTTTCTCATCATGTAGAAGGCTGGATAGGTGACGGCTCCCAGAGTTTGAAAGAATCTGTTAGTAAAGGTTGGCATGTTGTCGTATTAAATTCCTTTCGTGTCTAAGTTGGTAGAGGTACGAGATCGAAAATAATGAGACCTCGCGAGTTACTAGACTCATTCTTACGATCGAGAATCGATACTTAACTGGATGAGAAGAATCGATCGTCACTCAAGTCCGATACTTAGTGACCCAAACAAGAGCGCATGCCAGATATTAGCATATGCCATATTCTGTTAAGCGTCTTTGTTTTCAAGAAAAGACAGCAAAGGTTCGAAGCGCTGCTCACTTGTTTATCTGCAAAATACGTGTTGTATTAGCGGCAACACGATATTTCCCTGTAACGCGGTATTTTACCGTATATATTTGTAACAAAGTGCTGTATTAGCGGCAGCACGAGCGATATCTTGCTCTCCAGCAAGCTACATGGCTCATACTTTTAGATTATTTGATTATTCAACCTTAAACCTTGCACCGGACGCCCTTTGCGTCCCATTGTAGAACTACAAGCCTAAGATCTAACTGATTGCGTCGATTGGTCGATAGTCAGAATAGATCTGATCGGATTCGCATCCAGTCGTAGTGGATATCAGAGAAATATTAGACCACAACAGACCGGCACCCCAACCGGCCTGCAGCTAAAGCTCCTGTTGCTCTTCTTTGCCCTTGGATTGAATCAGCTCAACAGCCAGTTTCAAAAGGAAATTAACAGATTAACAGTCGCAAGCTTGTTGAAGCTTGCAAAAGAAGACGACAAGTAAAAAGCACTCGACGCCCACGACAATCCGACAGCCGATCCGAATTTTGTTACGAAAACAAAACAACACTCGCCATCGACTTACGATTACACGGCAACAATGCCTACCAATCCGACTGCTGGGAGACCAAGAAGCAGGTCGTCGTCGACAGGACGATTCCAAACACTCCAACCTGGGAGCGCAGCAACCACACCTCGGCTACCCGCAGTAGACGTGGCACCCGATCAACAGAATAATCCAAGCCGAGAGGAGGAAGAGGACACATCTATCACGGACCTCTTCCCATCGTTTGACCAACCACTAGCCACCTTCTTGCATGAAATCTTTGATATACCAAGGGAACAAAATGACGCTCTGTGTGAGGCCCTCATTGCCGCAAGGATCAAGACATGGCTAGCCTTCTTGTACATCGAGAACATTGGAGACCTAGCTTTCCTCGAAGGGGGAGCAAGAACACCAATTTATCGACATGTACAGATGTCCATACAACAAGTCATTGACTTCGGCCAACACCTCACAGCACAAGGACTAGACTCAGAGGATAGAACCCAGTATACCAAAGACGCCTTTCAGAGCTACTGTTTTAGTGCCGTCAGGGCCAGAAGAGCATCTGGAACGGATATGGAAATCACTAGCACACTCAACAGCAACGGCACACCTCGACGACAACAAGAAAGATCCTCCAAGCCCATCGAACAGCTTAGATATGAATCCTGGACCAAGAAATCAAGGGATGAAACTACCTTTCCAACTCTTCAGAATGATGCAAGGTTTGAACGCTGGCTTGTCAAATTCAAGGCGAAGCTGGAAACATCTGATATAGATACTCATACATTCCTCGATCCAAACTGGCCAGATACACCACTCGTCGGGTACGAAAAAGCTCTTCATGACAAGCAATGTGCTTTCTTCTGGACCCTCGTCCTACATGCCCTCCAGAGTGATCTCTCCTATTCCTGCGTGCTCAGCCATACCTCCTCAAGGGATGGTAGACAAGCCTTCTTTGACTTTGTATCATTGCACGACAGATCCAAATCCAAAGTATATGACACATCCATCGTGATGCAACAACTATTGGACATTGATTTGAGAACGTGGAAGGATACCAAGGTCAAATTCATCACCCAGTGGTTTGCTCAGTTGGAGTATCTCAACACACTACGAGATCCGCAAAGGCCACTTGATTTTGATACTGTCAAAACGCACCTTTGCAAGGCTTGTAGTAGCAGCTTCCAGCTCAGTGAACAGTTCTATAAGGTTGACGATCCTCCTGCAGCACAGGATTTGATTAAGTTTAGGCAGCATGAAGCCGTTGCTATCAGTGAATTGAAAAATACCCTCCTCCTTGAAGCCACCAGACTAGATTCCCAAGCCTCCCTGTCCCAACCTCGAAGTCGGATGTCTGTCAAAGCCAATACTCATGATTTGTCTTCTATGACACAGTCCACATATTCTGCTATCACTGACGACTCTGCATCATATTTACCTCCTATTGATTTTAATGGTGACTATCAAGACTACGCTGTTTACAAGGCTGGAAGAACCCCAGACCCGACCACAAGGCTACCATCTGCAGTTTGGACAACTCTCTCTAAGCAAGGCATGAAGCATTGGCTTGGCTTCACAGCTGATGACAAGAAACGACTAGTTGCCTGCCTCCGGCCTGAGCTCCTTGATGCTGCGTTACCACCGGACCCCAATTCCAGCAAGCCAATCACGCGCCGGGCCTATGAGCACCATACTGATGAGCAGATCCCCTTACCCGATACCGAGCAAGTTCTATCGCCCGCTGACGAGAGCTCCGCCAGATCTGCATTCCATGCATCACTTGGTGTGTACAAATCATCTTCCCAATCAGACACTAGACCCCTCAAGTCTTCTGTTTCTCCTGCACACCCAGCCCGATTCCTTGCAGACAACCCTGATATACTTTACAAGAAAGAAGGCAATGTCTATATCCCTGTTGAACAAACCTCACGATCAGTGAACTTTCACTATTGGGCGCCGCTGGAATGTGAATCTCCTGTTTCATCAGCAAACCCCATCACTACGTATCACTCCAGCAAAACTGGTGTATCCACACCTGGTTCTGCTATGGTTGACAGAGGTGCCAATGGGTGTATCATCGGAAATGACGCATGTCTCATCTCTAAAGATATCCCTCCAAGATATGTCAATGTAACTGGTATAAACAACCACCAAATCCAGAACATCCCTATTGCAACATGCGGCGCCTACTCTGTCTCCAACAGAGGTCCTGTCATTATCATTTTTCATGAGAGTGCATACACCGGACAACACCCATCTATCTTGTCTTCCCCCCAGATGGAAGCATACCACTCAACCGTGGATGATTCCTCTATCAAGACAGGTGGCTCCCAAGTTATTACCACTACTGATGGTCATGTCTTTCCACTCAGTATATGCCATGGCTTACCTTACCTTGCTATGCGCAAGTATACCAGTGCAGAATTTGCTAATCTTCCCCATGTCATAATGACAAGTGATCAGCATTGGAACCCATCTGTACTGGATCACGCATATACCCCCCAGGATGATACCTTCATTCAGAAATACCCACCTGTTTCAACGTCACTTCCATATCAAGATTATGATGAATTTGGCGCGCTTAGGGATATTAATATTGGCACCTCCTCCACGGTCACCTCATTCTTGTCCAACCGCACTACCTCCTCCCTACAGGCCTTGGATGTTTCTGATACTTCGTTTTGGCTTAGCCCCACTGATTACATTCATCAAGACATCCTTAGTAGGTGCTCTAATCAATCTCCTTCCACCTTTATCACTGCTGCAGCTCATGTTCAATCGCCCACCGATATTGATTACCTGTCCCTGAAACCATTTTTTGGATGGATCTCCCTTGACCGTATCAAGGCCACTTTCAACAATTCCACACAGTATGGCTCATTGTCTCTGAGTCCCGATGGTAACATCTTCAAAAGGTTCCAATCACCACAGCCTGCCATGAATGTCAGGCCTTTCAATGATGATGTCCTCTCTGATGTCATCTATTCAGACACCCCTGCTATCAATGGTGGTTCCAAGATTGCTCAAGTTTTCTTTGGTCGCAAATCTCATATCATCCATGTTGAAGAAATGAGGAGTACTGCTGATTTTCTTCCTTGTCTCCAAAGTTTTGTTCGACAATGGGGTAGACCACTCAGATTGCTCTGTGATCATGGGTCTTATCAGTCCAGCAGATCTGTTCTTGACTACCTCAAGCTGATGTGGATTGGCTTATGGCAAAGTGAACCATACCATCAACACCAAAATCTTTTTGAACGGCGATACCAGACCTTCAAACGCATTGTCAATAGAATCATGGATCGCACAGGCACTCCACCACACCTCTGGCTTCTTTGCATGCGATATGTTGGCCGCCTCATGAATCATTTGTCCGATCCCACTCTCTCTGACAAACAGCCTTTCTTTATTGCTACTGGTACCATTGGTGATATCAGTCCCTACCTTAGTTTCTTCTGGTTTGAGCCCGTATACTACAAGACTCCAGATACACAGTTTGGCTCTCAGACCACTGAATGCCTTGGCCACTTTGTTGGCATTGCTGAACATGTTGGCAATAGCTTATGTTTCACCATCTGGGATCCCATCACCAATAAGCTCCTTGATCGCTCTGGTGTACGCACTGCTTTAACTCCTGAGCATCGCAACAAGCGCGCTGGCTTGTTCACTGATGATGGCTTTCTTGCATGGCGCAAGGCCAAAGATGCTTCCATCACTCCTAAGTCTTCTGGTGATAGTCCCTCCTTTCGACATCCTTCATCCCCCAGTCCGGTACCAGCATCATCTCCTCTGCGCCTCCCAAAGCCATCCTTACCTACCTTCCTTTATTCCAAGGTCCCTAATACACGAAGCTATGTCCCTTCTCCACTCCCTAACAACTATGGGGAGATTCTTGATGGTCCTCCAACCCCTCACATCTTCAGCAAGACCCCTACCGGCGTACCTGTCACTGAAGATGATTTCGGTCCCCCTGAGCTAGCATATTTTGATGTCAGTGATGCAACACCTCCACCTATCAATCCTGCTACCCCATCGGTTGGCCCATCTAAAGTAGTTGTCACTGATGAAGAAGGCAACGCCCAATTTGACGATGACGGCACACCCATCACCATCCCTGCTATCCCTGTTGCTGAATTGCAAGGTCGGTCTTTTCTCATGGCCCTCCCTGATGGCACTCAGAAAAGAATGACAGTTGTTGACGTTGAAAACAGTCTTGAGCAAAACAAGGACTTCATCAAATTCAAGTGCAAGCATACAGATGATGAACTTGAAGATATCATAGCATACAATGACGTCATGAACTACATCCACAGGGATGTAACTCAAGAAGATGGTAAACTTTGGTCTTTTCGACGCATACTTGGTCATCAAGGTCCCCTTGACAACAAGCACCCACAATACAAAGGTTCCAAATACAACCTATGGATTGAATGGGAAAACATGGAGCGCACCTATGAACCTCTCTCCAATGTAGCTGCAGACGACCCTGTTACTGTAGCCAAATATGCAAAGGACAACAACATGCTTGACCAACCTGGTTGGAAACATCTCAAACGCATTGTTTCCCTTGCCCGAAGAACCAAGAAGCTAGACAGGCTAATCCACCAAGCCAAACTTCGCTCCTTTCGAACTGCTCCACAGTACCAGTATGGATTCAAGGTACCTCGCAATCATGAAGAAGCCATCCAGCTTGACACAGCCAATGGCAATACCAAATGGCAGGATGCCATAGCGCTGGAGATGTCACAGCTTCAAGAATATGACACCTTTATTGACAAAGGTATCTACAAGGCTAGCAATATACCCGTTGGTTTCCAACAAATCAAGGTCCACATGATTTATGCAGTCAAGCACGATGGCCGACACAAAGCCCGGCTAGTTGCAAATGGTAATCTTACTGATGCTCCCATTCACAGCGTGTATGCAGGAGTTGTTTCACTTAGAGGCTTGCGCATGTGCCTATTCCTTGCTGAACTGAATAGTTTAGAAGCATGGGGAACCGACATTGGGAATGCATACCTAGAAGCTGTTACCTGTGAAAAAGTATGCATCAAGGCTGGCGCTGAATTTGGATCACTAGAAGGCCACCTCCTATTGATTTACAAGGCTCTATATGGCCTTCGATCATCTGGCAAGTGTTTTGGTGATCTACTTGCCGCCTGTCTCGTTGAACTAGGCTTTGAAAGATCCAAGGCAGAGCCCGAAATCTTTATCAAGCCTGGAAACAACAAACATGGGGAGCCAGTATATGAGCTCATATGCACATATGTCGATGACCTCTGCTTATGTATGGCCAATCCTGAAGCCTTTCTGATAATCCTACAGTCTGAACCTTATAATTTCAAATTAAAGGGTTCTGGGCCAATGAACTTTCATTTGGGATGTGGATTCGAAAGAGATGAACATGGTGTGCTCTGCATGAACCCCATCAAGTTCATCGAGAAAATGGAGGCCTCATATGTACAAATGTTTGGCTGCAAACCTACCACCAGATTCCATTCACCACTTGCTGAGAACGACCACCCAGAGCTAGACTCAACATCCTTCCTCAGTGATCCTGATATCCAAAAGTATCAAAGCATGATTGGTTCACTTCAATGGGTCATAGCTATTGGACGTTTTGATGTGCAGACTGCTGTTATGACATTGTCAAGCTTCCGAGTACAACCTAGGGAAGGCCATCTCAACAGAGCCAAAAGAATCTATGGTTACATCTCTAAGTTTCGACACTTCAAAATCCGATTCAGAGTGGGCATACCAGATTTTGTACTCACTGAAGGTACCAGCACAGACTGGTCCAATACAGTGTATGGGGAGCACTCCGAGGACCTCCCTAGTGATGCTCCTAAACCCATGGGTAAGGTAGTTGTGTTGTCTCATTTTTATGATGCAAACCTAATGCATGACATCCTAAGTGGCAAGGCTGTCACTGGCATCCTACATTTTGCAAACAAGACCCCTATCATGTGGTTCTCCAAGAAACAAGCAACCTCTGAAACAGCTACCTTTGGCGCCGAATTTGTGTCTGCTAGAACATGTATTGAGCAGATTGTTGACATTCGACAGTCATTCAGATATCTAGGTACTAGGGTACACGACACATCCTACACATGGGGAGACAATGAAAAGATGATCCAAACCTCTACATTCCCATATGCGAGGCTCCACAAGAGGCATCACATTCTATCATATCATTATGTCAGAAGCATGATAGCTAGAGGCTTCATCCTCATGCAACACCTTGGGGGCAAGGATAATTGTGCTGATATCCTCACAAAGCATTGGGGACACTCGGTGGTGTATCCTTTACTCAAGCCCATCTTTTACTACTGTGGAAACACTGGTGATCTATTGCAGGATGACTGCACCAGATACTAGAGGGTGCTTTCATGTGGACACATGGGGAGTATTAAATTCCTTTCGTGTCTAAGTTGGTAGAGGTACGAGATCGAAAATAATGAGACCTCGCGAGTTACTAGACTCATTCTTACGATCGAGAATCGATACTTAACTGGATGAGAAGAATCGATCGTCACTCAAGTCCGATACTTAGTGACCCAAACAAGAGCGCATGCCAGATATTAGCATATGCCATATTCTGTTAAGCGTCTTTGTTTTCAAGAAAAGACAGCAAAGGTTCGAAGCGCTGCTCACTTGTTTATCTGCAAAATACGTGTTGTATTAGCGGCAACACGATATTTCCCTGTAACGCGGTATTTTACCGTATATATTTGTAACAAAGTGCTGTATTAGCGGCAGCACGAGCGATATCTTGCTCTCCAGCAAGCTACATGGCTCATACTTTTAGATTATTTGATTATTCAACCTTAAACCTTGCACCGGACGCCCTTTGCGTCCCATTGTAGAACTACAAGCCTAAGATCTAACTGATTGCGTCGATTGGTCGATAGTCAGAATAGATCTGATCGGATTCGCATCCAGTCGTAGTGGATATCAGAGAAATATTAGACCACAACAGACCGGCACCCCAACCGGCCTGCAGCTAAAGCTCCTGTTGCTCTTCTTTGCCCTTGGATTGAATCAGCTCAACAGCCAGTTTCAAAAGGAAATTAACATGTCGGGTATTTTTCTTTTCGGTTGTTACGTATTTTTTATTTTTGTTTCTTGTTATGTATTTTTTATTTGTGTTTTGATGTTTTTCTTCTTTGTTGTTCTAGCCAAATATCAGTAGTATTCGATAGCTCACGTCCGAGATAATTGCTTATTTCAGTGGTTTCGTACCAGTGTGTTAGATTTGATTCGGTGGTATCAATCGTATAGAACTTTCTGAAATTCGCGATCGATAAATTCTAAGGTTGGTTTTGCTAGTAGGAAATTTCTAGTAGAAACTTCGAGAGAATTTTCCGTGTCAAGCTCGTAGAAATACTCCGGAATGGATTGTAACTCGTAGGTATGTTTGTTATATATACTTCGTATGAATCTGCGACTGTTAATCAACAACTGTAATTCCGGATTATGAGTTAATTAATCTATTTTCTGTTTTTTCAAATACTTAATCGGGTTTCACATGCAACCTCGTGTTAAGCAATCCTCCATCATGAGACTGCACGTGTATTCTCGTGTTGTAGATTAACTAATCTTTCATCGGCAAATTCGTCGGAGTAACCTGTCTCATTTGTTTGTTTCTAACATAATTGGGCTTCGTGTATCCATCTCGTATATCATTGATATTTTCCATATTTCATTGATATACACATGTATATCATTGACATACTTAGTATTGGATCCTAAGCCTCTGAATTTTCGTGTACTACTTTCTTGTGATATTTCGCTGTGTCCGATTCTTTTATCAATGATCAATTCCTTTGGTCGTGAGTCATTCTTTTGTTTTCTGTGATCGACTTCCTACATTGGCTATATTGCCTTGTTGGTCTTTATATGCCCGAGTGTCGATCCATCAGTAATCTCGTCTCACCATTGCATTCATTGTATTCGTAAGACCGTACATCGTACATTGTTCGTTTCGACGCGCATCTCATTCATGTATGTGTGCGCGCGTCGGTCTGTTTCTTATTCGTTCATATTTAACCGCACGTAACGGTTATATCTTGTTTTTACTTAACAACACGATTTGCCGGTTGTTACAACCGAAAGAACCAGACATATTGAAATCAGGTTCATTGCAATTCAAGCTTGGAAAGAAAATGGTGAAATCAAGATGATTCATATTCCGGGAGTTATCAACCCCGCTGATGATCTAACCAAACCATTGGGATGGATCTTGCACGCCTGACACGCAAGATATATCATGGGACACTACCCAGGTTAGATCGCCTGCTCGTTACGATTCGATCCGAACGTTTGATCCGATTTGATCCGAATGTCCGATCTATCAATCGATAAAACGTTGATACGACTCAAAGATGCACAACCGGTTCTGATCTACTCCGACAGTAATCCAACAGTGAATGACACATGTTGGATCAAGGGGTGTGTTGTCGGCCAAAAAAATACGGACTTTGTCGGCATCAAATTCGATTTGAAAAACCGATAAAACGAAACAAATCGAGACGACGACCGAGGTACGTGAGATTAACACACAGATACAAATACTCCAATGATCAAGCATTAGAATCAAACGCACCTCCGTTACGAGAAATCCTTAAGTGCTAAAAACGATATCACCTAAGGCTACAAACAAAAAGGGATAATCGGTTAGAAACAAGAAATATCCAAAGACCTGAACAGTAAGTAAACACTTGGAATCCTTAAGTATGTTCGAAAGAATATACTTGGTATCCCGTGAGGAAATTACTTATTGCAATCAAGAAAATCAATACCGATTCCAGATGGGCCCCATATCTAGCATATATACCACGAACAAGCATACGCCCCATCAAACAGAATACTTAACCCCAAAAATGACCAATACCATCGAATGACCGACAAGGCGCTAATACAGCAACAGAAGTATCGGTACGATGAAATCCATACTAGTGTAAAAGACCGGGGAAGATCTCTACCATGTAAAATACAGCAGAGAGCCCCGATACAGTAACAAAATAAGAGCGTCTCTCTGAGCTCACATCTCTTTAAATTTTAACATCATATACCTTTGGTCGATTTTTAGAGTGACAACAAAATCTTTCCAGTCCCTAACCAAAATATAATTCAGTCATCAACCCAAAAACCCACCAGATTTGAACACAGTGCAAATCTTTCCATTCCCCCAGCAAAATATTATTCAATCTCCAACCCAAAAACCCACCAGATTTGAAGACAGTGCAAATCTTGCCCATCCCCCACAAAAATATAACTCAGTCATCAACCCAAAAACTGTTGTCGGCGAAAAAATACGGACTGTTGCCGGCATCAAATTCGATCGAAAAAGCCGACAAAACGAACGAAACGACCGAGGTGCGGAATACGAGAACGATCAAGCGTTAGAATCAAACGCACCTCCACTACTTGGAAATCCCTAACAAAAGACAGTAATCGGTTAGAAACAAGACATATCCAAAGACCTGACCAATAAGTGAACACTTGGAATCCATAAGTACATTCGGAAGAGTGTACTTGGTACCCCGTGAGGAAATTACTTATTGCAATCAAGAAAATCAATACCGATTCCAGATGGGCCTCATATCTATCATATATACCACGAATAAGCATACGCCCCATCGAACAGAATACTTAACCCAGAAAATGACCGATACCATCGAATGACCGATACAGTAAGACCAATACGACGCTAATACAGCAACAGCAACAGAAGAATCGGTACGACGGTAAAGAAGACAGTAACAAATAACCGGGGAAGATCTCTACCATGAAAATACAGAGAGCCCCGATACAGTAAATATAAGAGCGTCTCTCTGAGCTCACATCTCTTTAAATTTCAATTATACCTTTCGGTCGATTTTTAGAGTAACAACAGGTTATATAGCCCTTATACCTTCCACTAACAAGTGGATACCTTAAGCTACCTATCTCCGCCCCGTACAGCACCTCCACTGTCGGTTACAGCCAGAGTATACTTGGTACGGGACTCGCTTCGCCGGGCTGTATCAATAGACCTCCCCGCCTCTCTTCTTTTCTTTCTTTCTCCTCCTTACTCGCGTATCAAGGGGTGTATACAGATCCTTCTACCAAGAATCTTCTTCTGTAATACACGACCAAGCATACGTATCAAGGGGTGTATCTACAGAACATTCTACCAAGAATCTCCTTCTGTAATACACATTCAAGGCCGACGCTCCGACGATTGTTCCACCGACAATTGTTCTACGAGAACCTTCTAATCGCATCACAAGAACGTTCCGCGGTTAAATCCACAGACCAACAACAATTGTTCCAACGACGATTGTTCTACGAGAATCTCCTCCACGATCGATTACCACGGCAACGACATCGATTATTCGTTATTCATCTGCGATCGATCGAACAATCCTTATTTTACGTTTCCACGACCGTTCAAAAACGCCATTATCGATCGAATTTATTACCACGACGATCAAACGATTACATTTACTATTAATCACTGACATCGTCGTTTTTGATCACACTTTGACATTTAATCGCCAACTACGGTTAACCACATCAAACGATTGTAACCACGACGATTGACGGCAACGACGAAACACCGATTCGATAATTCATCATGCCGCCAACACCTCCATTTGACTGGAATCAAATCCAGGACATTGCAATCCGATTTGGGACATTCAACACCAAAGGCAATGCCCACAAACATGAGGCCCTCAACGCCTCATTCTACCATGCTCTAGAAGACACTGCTGGCTTATTCCTCACAGATGATGCTGACAGCGAAGGACCCAAGACGCTTGCTCCAGATCCAGTAACCATGCTCAAGGAAATTATTGTAAACGCAATCATGGATATCATTCCCCCCAAGGAACAAACTGAGATCAATAAGGGACACATATCCACCCTTTTTGCGGACGCTTGTTTATGGTATGTTGCTCCAGACAAAACACCGAAGAGAATCCGAAACAAACACTCAATGGACAAGGCAGGAACACTAGCCGTTGCGCAAGGACAAGAAACTCTCCTCATAGAGATCAGAGCAACCCACTGGGGCTTCAAATCAAACTGGGACGCAGTACATTTTGACGAAGTCTATGACACAAAAATCTACAACTTCCCTGAAGGAGACGCCAACGATGAAAATGCCACTGCGCCAACTCCAGCGACGGCAACAGGCACCGACATGCAGCAATTGACCACTCTACTCCAGCAACTGGTCGACAACAGCAACACCAATAACAATAACAATAACAATAACAGTGCCGGCGCCAACCACCAAACGCCACTCGACTTACCATGGAATCCAGCAACCTTACCACCACCTGTCAAGGACCGATACTACAAGAGAGATGAATTCCTCACCAGAGATGATATGAAGGACTTCTCAATCACCTACACCGACTCATCCGGAAATGAAACGGTCATCAGGCAAAACTACTACCTACACAACCTGGGCAGCAGGAGAAATGACCAACGTCTGATCACTAGAAGTGGTGATTGTTTTGATCTGACCAGAGCCTCTGACAAGTCCAAGGAAGCTGCTAGAGACAAACTGTTTCTCTCAGGATTCCCACAACTAAAGGACGCAACGGACCCCCAGGTTAGAAAATGGTACAGATAAATCACAGCTCATTCCCAGCAACATCATATCTATGTGCACCCATACTACCTATTCAGACGTGAAGCTGATCACCTCAGAGGATTCACAATTGGTGATGACCTTCCGCACGACCTACCTTCAAGATATGAATTGGCTATCAATGAATGGGGAAATCTCATTTACACAGCACTGAGAACTGATAAAATCATCCCTGATTCATGTGCAAGTATGAAGGCCACTATTCAGAGCTTTGAAGGCGGACAGGGATATGAAGCGCTATACACAGTTATTGCTCAAACACATCCCAACTCAAAAAGGCCATCCAATGCCAGCAGAATGGTCAGAAACCCTCCCAACCAAGATGCAAATGAATCCCTTGAAGAATACTACTTCCGGTACAAGGATTATCTGAGACTTAGAGTGTTCCTCCAAAACCGACCCAGCACTATCAGTTCAACAGAAGAAGTCAGCAATCTTATTGCAGGAACCACCCTCTCAGAAGAGCTCTTCAAAAAGACAGAAGATGAACGTGACTCTGATGATCAATTCAAAAGAGACAAATACAAGGCAGGTAGGCTTCTACCAACCCTCCAAACCTATGAACAAGAGATCAAGGCTGAACAAAGGTACAAGAGGAACACCTCCAGATCAATCCAGCCCAAGCAATTGCCTGTCTCAGGTACCAGACCAGGTCACCAGCGCAATGATAGATTTCAAAAACGCGCTAGCAACAGCACTGTTAGGACACCTTCTACCTTGACCTCTCACTCAATCAGCCTGATTGAATCACTTGGCTACCCGGAGATGGACGAAGAATCTGACGATCCCTTCCTCCACCAAGCATACTGCAATGCCATCACGGCATTCGATAAGCAACCTAGTCTTTTTGACACATCCAGAAAATGTATCGTTTGCCACATGTCCGGTCACAATTTTGATAATTGTCCTGCATTGCAAGATATTGAGTCCCTGAAGAAACATAGGATTGCTGCGGCTGTTTTTCTGAACAAATCCAATAAGCAGACCCAACAACTCTTGGATTCCACCCAGCAAATCTCACAGATCAACATTGGTAATGAAGATCAAGATGAGGTTTCACCTGATGCTGCAGTAGAAGGACAAAATTTTTGCAATGGCCAAGAATAGAAAGTCTTTCTTGGAGCCATACTATGACATCACCTCAAGATGATCCTCAAGGATTTGACCACGCCACAGCGCCTCAAGTGAGTGGCTTATGCCCCTCCTTGGACTCCAGCAGTGCCAGCTCCTACGAATCTGTCATAATTGGTGCCGTCAACCTCCTTCCAAAAGACAGCCTCCAGTCATCTATACCAATTGATGTCTACTGTGACATGGAATCACTCAGGGCTACATCCCCTACATTGGAATCACACCTGAAGACCAATGGGGATCCCAATTTCGATAGGGACAACCCTACACCAGTTGATACATACAATGTGCAATCCCTCGTCCCACCGGACCCTATTGCAGCTACAGCCTACTTCCAACAGGGTGTCCGGGCTCAGATTGACACCGGTGCAAAGGTTTCCTGCACAAACCTCAAACACATCCTGCACGGTTACAAACCTTACACCAATATAAGAAAATGTCCCGTCAGGCTTACAGCAGCAATAGGAGGCACAGCAGCCACCTGCATCCCTGAAGGCTCAGGATATTTGCATATCCCAGCACCGAATCACATTGGATATATCAAAGTTTTCTTCTACTATTCTCCCTCCCTGTCAACAACATTACTGAGTGAGAACGATCTCTGTGGAATGACATCCCGTACGCGATGTCAGTTCAGTGGACAGTCCATCCATAAATCATTCACTGAGAACCTTGACTCATCTGCTCCACAAAATGGCAACCTCACCATTATTTGTCATCACAAGCAGAACACTGCCTGCAGCATTGTCCTCCATGGGAGCATCATTGATGGTCAATGCTATACACACCCAGTACTGATCCCAGATGTTGATATTGCCTCTCCATATGCAAATTGTGCAACATCATCCGCCTATGCCTTAGCGACTGACATGCAGTTCAAGGAAGCTTGTGAACTGGCCTCCAAAGAAGCAATTAGCAACTACAGGTATGATATATACACAAACCTTGTCAATCTGCAGACATGCACTGAAGCAGCGAAAGCTCAGTCTGATACCAGTGTCATACCAAGGTTTGATGCCAAACTGTTTTTCACCAAGATTGTGGACAAAAATATCCCAATCCAAGCCATCAAAACCAAGACATCGAAACTCCTGTGGCACCAAAGGTTAGGACACCCATGCGATGATTTTCTGTATCAAGCTCATAAGCACATCATTGGAGTCCCAAAGTTCAAACGGCAAACCAGTATTCTTGACCAATGTCCCACTTGCATACAATGTAAGCAAACCAAAACACCTGCTGGCTCACATTCCACACGCAAGGCCACACAACCGTTTCAGGGTTTATCTATTGATTTTGCATTCTCAGGTACCAAATCCTCCAGCAGCAAACGCAAGCGCGATTATGAAGGCATTCATGGAGAAACTGCTTGGATTCTCATCACAGATCACTATACTGGTATGAAATATGGAGACACGCGAATCTCTAAAGCAGCGCCACTACACTGGTTAGAGCATTTCTTCGCCCAGCACAACCCAACTTGTGCCGACAAGTATGTTTCAGTTGATCAAGGTGGAGAACTCTATCACAATCCTGACATCAGAAACCTATTCTCTGCGTTTGGATATTCCATTTTCCCCACTGGCGCGGACGCTTCTCACCAGAATGGTACAGTTGAAAGAGCACACCGAACTCTTGCTAACTCCATGAGGACAATGCTGTCTGGTGCTAATTTGCCCATCAAGTTCTGGCCCTTTGCTTTCTACCATGCACTCCGGTTGTCCAATACATTCCCTGAAGGCACCCAACTACATTCGCCATTGGAATTGGCAACTGGCCGTAAGGAAAACCTTGCTGATTTCCGAACCTTTGGTTGCAGAGTTTGGGTTAGACCTCCAGGCAAAAGATCAATCAAGCTCAAACCCAATGCAAGAAAAGGCATATTTCTAGGTTTTGTACCCTACACTACCAGAAACATTCTGTGGTATGATACTGAGACACACAGAGTCAAGATAGCCACGCATGTCAGGTTTGATGAAGGCATGAATGATCTCCCACTTGCAGACCCCCCCACTAATGTCAAACACCTGCTCAGGACCGATGACAACATTCCACTTCCTGCGGAACCCACTGAGGTGTCATCCAGTGATTTTCAATTCTCTATCTCCCCCTTTGCGGATCTCACAAATCTCAGGCTCACTGTCTCCCCATCTTGTACTGATCAAACATTTGGCCTCCGGTATGCCAATGATTCACTGCTTGGCAGAGCTTACATCACAGATATCCTCCCAAATAGCCCTGCCTCAAAACTTTTCTCCTCACACAAAAAATCTCTCTCCAAGCTACGAGGTGCTTATATTGTATCTATCAATCACAATCGTGTCTTTACTGCTGCTGATGTTACTACAGCTTTACAGGCCTGCCACGATCGAGGGGTGAGGGATTCTTCCATAGATACACCAATTACCTTTGCACTTGAAGAAAAATTGTCTATGAAGGAGGTCAGGAAACACTCAAATGAATATGGTTTATTTGCTCCCAATACCTCCTGGAAGGAACCCACTGCTGAAGAAGATCCACCATTCTTGGACCGGATTTCCTCCATCAAAGCTTTCCAGCGCATTGGTACAAAATACAAGCAGCTGATACAATCAAGAATCAACCAGGTCGATAGCACGGAAGCACTCCATGCCTCCATCCAAAAACACTTAGCACCAACTGAAGACGACATGGATGTTGTCATTCCTACTATTGATATTGCATCCCTCAGAGCTATCACCAAGCTTCATAAACCAGGAAATCAAGCATTACCACTAGATGCAGATTCACTACCAACTGAAGAAATTGAACTCTTAATCAAGGCCATCAATTCCAAGGCAACTACACCTGAAGAACAAGCACTAGGGCACTTCACTCGAAGGAATCTCAAGCCTTTATCTACATGGCCTGAATGGCAAGCTGGGGAGCGAAAACAGCTTGATCAGTTTGAAGATTTGGAAATGTTTGGATCACCAATTCAATACCCTAAGGACCCAGACGCGATTATTCTCAGACCCCATTGGCAATACAGTGTCAAAAGGAATGGTGTCAGAAGAGCCAGACAATGTTGCAATGGAAGCAAGTATGCAGCTCCAACTCTGCATGCCATAGCCATGTCATACTCATCATGTGTTGAACACCCCATCCAAAGACTGTTCTTTGCCATTGCAGCAAGTCTCAATCTCAAAGTCTATGGGGGGGACGCGGCTGACGCATATGCCCATTCTCCAGGGCCCAACATCCCTACATACATGACTATTGACGATGCATATGCAGAATGGTACAGACACAAGCATGGCAAGGACATAGACAAAAGATTGGTGCTCCCAGTCCTTCGAGCACTTCAAGGCCACCCAGAATCTGGAAGACTCTGGGAAACCCACATCAACAAAATATTGAAAGGCCCTGATCTCAACTTCAAAACCACCACACATGACAGGACGATCTACACGACAGTTTTTGAAGGAGAAACGGTTTACATGCTGAGACAAGTTGACGATTTTGCACTGGCTTGCACATCGGAATCCATATCTGACAAGATCTATGACATTATAGGTGCAAGGCTGAAGCTCCCTAGAGAAGATGCTGTCCCCTTCACCAAAATGGGTTTGCTTGAAGACTTCAATGGAATTGATGTCAAACAGACAGCTGACTACATTGAACTGTCCTGCGCCAATTACATTGACCGGATCATGACATCCCATGGTTGGGAGACTGATTCTAAGATGAAACCCCACTCCAAACCATCAGCGCCGTTATCGACTGAAGTACTGAGCCAACTGCAATCACATACGAATGGACCATTGGAAGGCACCAAGGAACACGCTGCATTACAATCCACATCAGGGTTCTCCTACAGAACACTCTTGGGTGAAATGATGTTTGCATATGTGAGCTGCCGGCCAGACATTGGCTATGCAGTGACCCTGATGTCAAAATACAGCTCCAATCCCACTGCATTCCATTTTTCCAGTCTGAAGAACATAGCTCGATATCTCAGAACAACCCGATTCTGGGGTATTAGATTCTATAGACCGAATGCAGAACCATCTCTTTCATCAGGAGAACCATATAATGATGTAGTCCAAGATGGATCACTCCCAGAATACCCTGCAGATATCAAGCATAGCAAGTTGATGTGTTTTGTTGATGCAGCATATGGAAATGATCCAAAACATCGCAGGTCCACCACAGGATATGTGTTCACTTATGCGGGTGGAGCAATTGTTTACAGATCCAAAGCGCAATCACTCACTGCACAGAGTTCTACAGAAGCAGAATTCATTGCTGCAGTCACAGCGGCCAAAACAGCCAGATACCTCAGATTCGTACTCAAAGAATTAGGATTTGCCCAAGCTGGTCCAACCCCTATCTATGAAGACAATGCATCGGCAATTGAGATCATCAATGCTCAGAAGCCAACTGAAAGAACCAGGCATATTGAAATCAGGTTTTTTGCCATCCAATCATGGAAGGAAAACGGTGAGATCAAGATGATTCATATTCCTGGCGTTATCAACCCGGCTGATGATCTAACCAAACCATTGGGATGGATCTTGCACGCCCGACACGCAAGATACATCATGGGACACCACCCAGGTTAAATCATTCCATTCGATTGCTTCGATTGACAACCGGACTAGGCTATTCGATGACCATCTTCGACCGATCTTGATACAATCAACGTTGCTCAAGTCGGCTCCTCAATTTGACTTGATCCAAACGTTCGATCTCGATCTGTCTATCGATACAATTCAAGATGATATACTCCGACAGTAATCCAATACAACATGCAGAGTATTGGATCAAGGGGTGTGTTGTCGGCGAAAAAATACGGACTGTTGCCGGCATCAAATTCGATCGAAAAAGCCGACAAAATGAAAAGAATTCACCGTGTAACGCGTACTGTACGAAAAGTCATAAGGGCAAATAACCTTATTCGTAAGGTTATTTAACTTGAGTGAATAATCGTCGGCGTTTCCATGTGGTTTGTCTCTTTACCAAATTTCCCCATCAGCTCACTCTTCGAAGAATTAACAACTCTAAAACACTATCATGCCCTAAAATCTATGTACAACCTAGTACTAATTCTACGTAATAAGGTACAAATACTGTGATATTCCAATGAGAATATCACGGTGAATTACACGGTAATACGATCTTAAGAATTACATGTGTTTTGTATGCTTGAAATTACACGATACGACGAGTAATTTGACGACGATTAATTAACCTGTCGATCGTCATCGACAAGGTCGAATGAACTGTAACATCGATTGTTCTACTCACTAAATCAATCGGTCATAAGACTGATTGCATTTGTTGTTCGTTACGACACACTTTCTTTAGTTTATCAGACCCACAGCATCTACGGGCTGTGGCCAGCATCCTACAATGCTGAGGACGGCGTTTCAACGGGAAACGCAGTTGAGCTCGAAGACTAATCCGGAATAGCCTGATCAGCTACCGGCATCAACCCTCAAGGATGTAAAAGAGGCAGTTGCCTGTGGAGCCCTGGAACAGACCAACACCAGGGCGGTCTCCCTGAAAGAAGAGACCAAAGAATCGAACCAAGGTGGTGGCTCCATCGGGTGTCGAGATCCAGCAAAACAAGCAAGGGAAAAGAAACTGGACGATTCAGCTGAACGAATCGCCCAGGTTGGCATCAGTTGAAAGGAATCAATATCCGAGAACACTGATCTTTCACTGAAAACAAGAATGACGCGAGCTAGAAGATTGAGCCTAAACTATTATGTGGTGGGAAACAAACCGCAAAGAACAGACTGCGAAAGAACAGATTGCGAAAGAACATCTGCTCTAGAATCGAGAACACCAAATCTCGAAGAACAAAAGATCGCAAAGATCCAAAAAAGGAAAAGAGAACACTAAATTCTCAGGAAACAATCTTTCAACCTTTCACCACAGAAATACAGAATGAGCAAAATCCTGAGAAAGGATAGGAAAGCTCACAATCTTGATTTGCAACAAAAGCAAAAGCTCACACAAAAGTATAACAAAACCGGAACGAAAATTCGATCTGGATAAATACAAAACAGATAAGCAAATCACACTCAACAGTCACCAACGATTGATCTCCATATCTCACATCTAATCCCTCGATTCGATTACACTCTCCCACCACATACCACCTTCGATTAAATAATCGATTGCGTCATCGAAACGACCATCCAAACTTACATCGAATAATATCCTCCAAATTATTTCGAAACGATCATTTGAAATCTTGTCTACAACATGGCTACAGCAAGAAGACAAACGAGATCAAAAGCAAAGCCAAAGGACGATGACAAATATGACTCCAGCAGTAGCGAGGAGGAAACAAAGATGGAAGTGGACCAAGATCTACCAGGAATCACCATGGATGGTAAGAGTGATGACGAAAGTATGGATGAAGGCAGATTGAATGAGAAAACAATCATGCGCGTAATGGAAAAGGCTATGACCGATCCAGAAATGAACTCAACTTGGAAAAGAGTCATCGACAAGGAGGTAAAGAAAAGGATCAGAGCCATACAGGATGCGGTGGAGCAACACAGAAATCCAGATGACGTTAATCAGAGTGATAGTGATAGCAGCGATGAAGATGAGAACCAACTAGACGTCGACCTAAGGGCTGAACGACTGGGAAGAAGGTCATCCCAACCCAGGATAAAAATCAGGGGATTCAACAATGGTAGATTTCTGAACCCAGAACAGCTTGCTTTCAGGAGCAGCCTAATGGATTTTGGTATCAACTATGAATCAGCTGAAGAAATTATGAGGGGAGGGATGTCTAATATTCGTGAAATTACAGACCTCAACAAGGAAAGCATTAAGTCGTTCATGCATGGATTGAAATCCATCAGTCCAGAATGTCCTAACCCAAAAAGTATCCACTATGGTAACAGACTATCATCGAGGCTTCTCACGTGGGCAAGTTGGGCTCGATACCAACCACTGATTGGAGTTGAGCCAAGGGCTATCGACTGGAACGCAAACCCAAACAACCTGGAATTGCAGCAATTCAGAATCAAGATGATGGAATCAAGTGTGAAATCACAGGAAAGAGCAACTCCACCCGAGCTGAAGGATCTCACAAAATTCAGGGAATGGGAGGAATGCTTCCGACAAAACCTGAGATACAGATTCAACTCTGAGGGTTTTCCAATCTTGTATGTCATAAGACCCCAAGAAAAGGAAGAAGTTACTGATGAAGCCAGGGCTGGAACAGTCGGGCAAACTACAACAGATACTTATCCAACTTGGAGTGATTACAATGAAAGATGTGGCGTCCTGTCAGGTCCCCAGTATGATGAGGACAACAATGTTGTCTGGAGGTTGCTGTGTGATGCAACAAGAAAGGGTCCTGGTTGGGAATATGTGGCACATTTCCAAAACACCGCGCTGAACTCAGGAAATGCAAGAAACGCTTTCATTTCGCTGATGCAACATGCTTACACTGATACCAATATCACTATGGTTCTAAACAAGACATACCAGGAAATGAAAGATTCACACTACACTGGAGATTCTAAGAATTATGACTGGAACAAGCACAAACGGAACTGGACTGCTTTTCATGGTACAATTCTGAGATTTGAAAAGAATCATAATGAAAGAAGATTTGTCTGGGATTTTATCAATTCAATCAGTGATGAGCGACTTGATGCTGCTAAAGCTGATGCAATTGACGAGAGCAAAGATTACCGGGACAACTTCAATGAATGTTTGATTCTATTCACCAATCGTCTTGGATTGAAAAAGCTTGCAACAGGGAAGAGTAAAAGAGGTTCCAGAAGTTTGTATTCTATGGGCACAACCAGCAACAAAAAGCAAAAGACAACTGGAACTTTTACAGGAAAAGTTGAGTGCAAGCCTTACCCAACAAGTGTTTATAAAACAATGTCAAAAGAACAGCGCCAGGAGCTTTACCAGATGAGACAGGCTAAAAAGAAAAGAAATCTCAAGGCTGCTGATACTAAAAAGAAAGAAACTGAAAATGAAGGCGCGGGTGACAGTTTTGGATCAAAATCTAAGAAATGACATAATAACCGGACACTATCACTAGAACACAAATTGTTAACAATGGTGAGCCGGTCATTATACCAGATGAATGTCCCTGTAGGTTTTGATGATGGGGAAAATGAAGAAGGATATTGTGAGTTAGACTCACATGCAGATACTACCGCAGCAGGAAGCAATATGGTATTGCTGAATCCTGATCAAATCACAACACACGTTGATGTTGCACCCTTTTCTGAAGAATACAAGCCCATCAAGAAAATCCCCATTGGAAGCTGTGCGACTGCATGGACGAATCCAACATCAGGCCAAGTATATATCATAGTGTTCCACCAAGCACTGTACTTTGGGGACAAATTAAAAAACAGCTTGATATGCCCAAATCAAGTGAGGGACTGCAATTTCAACTCTGTTGAAGAGACACCTCGCCAATTTGATCCAAGATCCAAGCATGGAATCACAATTCAAACTCCAATGGAGGATGATGATCCGAAGAAAGTTTTTATCAAACTGAGTATGAGAAACGTGATCTCATATTTCCCCACAAGAAAGCCCACAAGAATTGAACTTGACGAATGTCAACATTTGATAGCAACAAATGATACCCCCTGGGATCCACATTCACTGAAGTTCAGGATGGCCGAGCTAGCCATTGACAATGGAGATCCAATTTCAGGGGACCAATTCAGCCTTCAAGCTATGTCAACCGAAGAGGACCAAGCAATGGAGGAAAGTTCTGTTGTTACAGAACCTGCTAGTAATGTTACAAATAAACTTCCCAAGACCAGCTTAGGAAAAGAACGGCATCCAAGTGTCATGCAGCAATGCAAACTGATGAGGGTTCATCAAGTATCCACAAGGAGAATGCTAACTGAATGCCAGATTGCAACAGATGGAAATATTGCTCATCGGATTTCTTCAGTAAGGAATATTTCAAGCGCGCGAAGGGTAGACCAATTTTTGTTTGATGATACAGAATTTGACTTTATGGAAGCTCCTGAAGCAGAATCAAAACAGGCCCCTAGCTTGCAAGAAATGGACAATACACTAGAAAGGAGGTCTCTTGACAGAAGAAATCAATGGGGGCCATCAGTGATAACAATTGAAGGTCCAAACAAGGTTGACTGTGAACGCTTAGCCAAAACTTGGAACATTAGTTTTAAGAAAGCTGAGCAGACATTGAAAGTCACAACACAGAAGGCACTCAGGAATTTGCAATCACCATTGATGAAGCGGCTGCCTACTCAGCGCTTCAGGAACAAGAGAGTCGCACAAGGAACCTGGTACACTGATACATGGCATGCAAGAACCACGAGTATTATGAGGCAAGAAAAATGTGCACAGATCTTTACAAATGGAAATGGGTTTGAAGTATTTATACCAATACAGGACAAATCACAAGCCCACCAAGGACTGAAGACATTTATTCATGAAATTGGAATTCCAGAGCATTTGATTTCTGATGGTGCGCCAGAACAAGGATCCCCAAGAACCTACAAAACACACTGGAATTCAATTGTAAAGCGCAACCATATCCATCAGACATTTATCCAGCCACATTGCCCATTCCAAAATCGAGCAGAACAAGCGATTGGCCATCTTGGTAGTGCAATCACAACCAGGTCTGCAAAGAAGAAGTCACCGAGAAGATTATGGTCATTTTGTGGTGAACTATGTGCTAAGATCAGGCAGCGAACAGCCTCCAACAACCCTTCTTCAATGGGGAGAACCCCATTTGAATTGGTCCATGGCTATAGACCGGATATTACATTATATACTTCATCAGAATGGTATGATTTTGTGTTTTATTATGAAAAAGGTGATTCTTCCACCCGAGGTGTTGAAAGGCTGGCGCGATGGTTGGGTCCCTGTGGGAATAGGGTAGGTGGGGGGGATTGTTTTTGGCTACTGCCCGAGTCGGCAATACCAATATCTACAAATTCAATAAGACCCGTCAAGGAATTTGAATGGCGGGACAGAGATATCCTCAGAAGAATGGAAGCCATTGACAAATCAATTGAATCCAAGATTGGAGATGAAGTCAAGGACAGCGCATCATTCTTCCAGGAAAACTACCCAGAGCCCCAAATAGAGCTATTTGAGAATCAACCAGTAAAAACACCGGATATGAAACTTGAAATGGCTGAGCCAGAAGCATCTGTAGAAGATGTTGATGAACCAGATGAATATCTGGGAAATGAAGTGATCATTGAAAGAGGTGATGAAAGACTCAGGTGCGTTGTCAAGGACAGGGTTCGCGACTTGCAAAACAGACCAATAGGAATCAGAAATGAGAATCCCATACTAGACACGAGGCTGTATAAATTGCAACTACCTGATGGCACCATGGAGGAATACACGGCAAATATTGTTGCAGAAAGTCTATACAGCTCTGTTGATGATGACGGGAGGATGTTCACTCTACTAGATGAGCTCATTGACCACGAATGCGACAACACTGCACTAACTGATGATGAAGCCACGACCATAGCAAAAAATGGCAGGAAAACCCATAAGCCGACAACTAGGGGTTGGAGAATTCTTGCCAGTTGGAAGGATGGCACTGAATCATGGTGTAAGTTAAGCGATGTGAAAGAATCATTTCCAGTGCAAATAGCCGAGTATGCAGTTAACAATAATCTTGAAAAATCACCAGCTTTCAGATGGTGGGTGCACAAAGTTTTGAGGAGGAAGGATCGAATCCTTAAAGCGGCCAAAACAGCAAAGTATTGGTTGAAGACTCACAAATATGGAGTTGAATTGCCACATTCAATCAAACAAGCGCTGGCTATTGATAAGAAAACAGGGACCGACCACTGGGAAAGAGCAATTCATAAGGAAATGACAAATAATATGGCAGCGTTTGAATTTTCTGATGATGATGTTATTCCAGTTGGCCATAAACAGATAACAACCCACATGATTTTTGACATCAAGCTTGGGTCCCTAACAAGGAAGGCCAGATTGGTAGGGGACGGTCACAAAGTCCCTGCAGTGGCCAAAGAAAATACTTATTCATCGGTTCCCAGTCGAGACTCAGTAAGAATATTCTTTCTGCTGGCAGCGCTGAATGATTTGAAGGTTCTCTCAGCTGATATTCAAAATGCATATTTGACAGCCCCGATTAAAGAGAAATACTTCCTAAAAGCGAGAGAAGAAGATGGTTTTCCACCTCACCTTGCAGGAAGACCTTGCAAGATTGTCCGCGCATTGTATGGATTGCCGGTTGCTGGTGCATCTTTCAGGTCATACCTCACCCAGCATTTGAGAGATCTTGGATATTCACCCTGCAAGGCAGATCCGGATGTGCACTTAAGGATTGAAACCAGGAATGATGGATCCAGATACTGGGCAATGCTCATTGCATACGTAGATGATATCCTATGTTCTGGCGAAGATCCAAAGTTCCAGCTTGAAAACATTGAACGAAAGTTCAAATTGAAGGATGATACAATTGAAGAGCCAACTCTGTATTTGGGAGCTGATATTGGGAAATTCTACTTTGAAGGTGATTCAAAGCCAAGATGGTCATTATCAAGCACTAAGTACACAGCGAAAGCTGTTGCAGCAGTCGAACAAGAGTTAGGAACTGAAAAATATGGCTACAAGTATCTACCAAAATCAGCATCCAGTCCACTGTCACATGATTATCGACCGGAAATTGATATATCAGAAGAATTGAATCCTGAATTGCAAAATTACTATCAAGGTTTAATTGGAGTTCTCAGGTGGATTTGTGAATTAGGAAGACTTGACATAGTAATGCCAGTCTCACTAATGTCAAGGTACTTGGCACAGGCAAGGATCGGGCATTTGAATCAATTATTTCATATATTTGCATATTTAAAAAAGTACAACAGGTCAAAATTGGTTTTTGATGATACTGTACCAAAAGTTGACGAGAGTAAATTTCAAAAATGTGACTGGTCTGAATTTTATCCTGGTGCCGCTGAAGTCATACCAGCAGATATGCCTGAAGCTTTGGGAAAGCATGTAACAATGAGCTGTTTCGTTGACGCCGACCATGCCGGATGCAAGGCGACGAGAAGGTCTCATACTGGTGTTATTATCTTCATTAATAATGCACCGATCATTTGGTTTTCCAAAAGACAAACAACAGTTGAGACATCAACTTTTGGATCTGAAATCATTGCTTTGAAAATTGCAATCGAATTGGTTGAAGGTCTAAGGTACAAGTTGAGAATGATGGGCGTTCCAATTGATGGGAGCACAAATATGTATTGTGATAATGATTCAGTTGTCACAAATGTTACACGACCTGAAAGCCCATGTAAGAAGAAGCACAACAGCATTGCATACCACAAAGCGCGTGAATCTATTGCAGCAAGAATTATCAGAGTTGCAAAGGAACCAGGTTCAACAAATATTGCTGATTTGTTTACAAAGCTAATGAGCGGCGCTGTTTTCCGGGAACATTGTTCTCGTTGCATGTGGTAAAGTAAAGAATCAATCATTCGATGGAATGTTCGATCGATTGTTCGATTGAAGTAACAAGTTGATTTTATGTTCGATCTGCAATGAGCATTTCGAAGATGGATAATTTGATCCATGAATACAATATATCAAACTGGCAAGGATCAGGGCAAAATGCCATGATATAAGCCAGAATGAAAGGCAAAACGCCGCCCCATTTCTTTTTTTGATAGGGCCTCTGATGGTAGACTGGATACAGTTTGGTATTCAACTCACGATGAACATATTAAGCCATAGAATCCAGCCGCTTAACGGTTGGAGGATTTATGACTGAAGGGGACTGAAAAGAATTCACCGTGTAACGCGTACTGTACGAAAAGTCATAAGGGCAAATAACCTTATTCGTAAGGTTATTTAACTTGAGTGAATAATCGTCGGCGTTTCCATGTGGTTTGTCTCTTTACCAAATTTCCCCATCAGCTCACTCTTCGAAGAATTAACAACTCTAAAACACTATCATGCCCTAAAATCTATGTACAACCTAGTACTAATTCTACGTAATAAGGTACAAATACTGTGATATTCCAATGAGAATATCACGGTGAATTACACGGTAATACGATCTTAAGAATTACATGTGTTTTGTATGCTTGAAATTACACGATACGACGAGTAATTTGACGACGATTAATTAACCTGTCGATCGTCATCGACAAGGTCGAATGAACTGTAACATCGATTGTTCTACTCACTAAATCAATCGGTCATAAGACTGATTGCATTTGTTGTTCGTTACGACACACTTTCTTTAAAAACGAACGAAACGACCGAGGTGCGGAATACGAGAACGATCAAGCGTTAGAATCAAACGCACCTCCACTACTTGGAAATCCCTAACAAAAGACAGTAATCGGTTAGAAACAAGACATATCCAAAGACCTGACCAATAAGTGAACACTTGGAATCCATAAGTACATTCGGAAGAGTGTACTTGGTACCCCGTGAGGAAATTACTTATTGCAATCAAGAAAATCAATACCGATTCCAGATGGGCCTCATATCTATCATATATACCACGAATAAGCATACGCCCCATCGAACAGAATACTTAACCCAGAAAATGACCGATACCATCGAATGACCGATACAGTAAGACCAATACGACGCTAATACAGCAACAGCAACAGAAGAATCGGTACGACGGTAAAGAAGACAGTAACAAATAACCGGGGAAGATCTCTACCATGAAAATACAGAGAGCCCCGATACAGTAAATATAAGAGCGTCTCTCTGAGCTCACATCTCTTTAAATTTCAATTATACCTTTCGGTCGATTTTTAGAGTAACAACAAAAACCAACCAGATTTGAGCACAGTGCAAATCCTGCCGGTCCCTGAACAAAATATAAGTCAGTCATCAACCCAAAAACCCACCAGATCGGAGCACAGTGTAAATAATTCCATTCCCTAACCAAAATATAATTCAGTCATCAACCCAAAAACCCACCAGATTTGAACACAGTGCAAATCCTGCAAGTCTCCGACCAAAATATAACTCAGTCATCAACCCAAAAACCCACCAGATTAGAACATAGTGCAAATCTTTCCAGTCCCTAACCAAAATATAATTCACTCATCAACCCAAAAACACACCAGATTTGAACAAAGTGCAAATCCTGCCAGTCTTCGACCAAAATATAACTCAGTCATCAACCCAAAAACCCACCAGATTGGAACAAAGTGCAAATCTTTCCAGTCTCTAACCAAAGTATAATTCAGTCAACAACACAAAAACCCACCAGATTTGAACACAGTGCAAATCTTTCCAGTCCATAACCAAAGTATAATTCAGTCATCAACGTCACATAAACGATGCTCATGCTTTCGTCATATTCCTGCGATGTTTTTAAAAATTCCGAAACATTTTGTTGCACGCACAATAAATAATTCTCTACCTATTTTTGCACGCAACAATTTCAAGTAGGTCTATTTTCGCCACCGTTTTTTCAGCCCTCGTACCATGCTTGCTTCAGAATCTTTCTATTCTACAATTTTTTTTCATGCTTACCCCGATAATATTTATTCGCCATTCAATTTTTGTTTTTTCCACACGAAACTCCTCATGTTTTGTAATAATATCCTCTATGTAGACTGATATTGTTGTAGCGTTGATACAAATTTCTTAACAAATATACGAGCTTCTTGATAACCAGCAATGTATTCTGTTATGTTGCTTTCACAATACTCACACTACATTTATCGAATATCAAAATCCAACAACCATATTTTTGTACTCATAAGAAAGTATTTTATCCGCATTTGCAATAATCTCCGACATTTCACAATATTCACGCTACGCATATCAAATACCGAAATACAACAAACATATTTTGTAATGAATATGAAAGTATTTTATCAGCTTTTGCAAATACCTCGTTTATTGTATTATATTCGAACAGAAGACCCGGAACAATATTGTGCAAACCATAAAATAATAATGAACTAGCCGTGCTACTCTAATGATGTTGTTATCACCAATTACTCTGGTTCATTTTTCATGTATTCGAGGTATAATTTGTATTCCTCGGTATCCTCGCCGAGAATCTGAAGCAAGCTACGTTTTCTCTTCCGTCTTTTTCCCTTTTTACTTTCTTCATCCTCCTCCTTATCTTGTTCTTTATGATTGCCATTTTGTTTTTGGTACATTTTAAGTAGTTCCGTCTCTAACTCTTTCGACTGTTGTTCCTCCCTTCGTTCTTCTAATTCGCTTACTAGGTATTCGTAAAGATCTTGTCCCTCGTTACTCCATCCCTCCTTATTTCCTGACTTACCATCAGTGAATTTTTTCTCAACCTCGTGCCCTTTGTTGTGTTTAGCCACGAGTCGTAGTCATTGTAAAGGAAAAGCAATGCAAAAGCTTCATCGCTTGGGGTGAAAATGTTACTGACTGTCATTCTGACTGATTTTCTTTTGAAGTCTGTCTGTTTTGGTGACACTGCTCCAAGAATTCTTTTCATGAAGTATTTGAATTCTGGTGAATTTTTTCGCCGATAGTCTTCGTGCAATTGGTACCTATTTTCTGAGTTAACATCTTGGGTGTCCGTGATTAGAACCGTTCCTGGGAAACTATCTGGTATCTGGTTGTTCCTTTTATCGTCTACATGTCAGTGTTAATATGACCAAAATGTTAGAAAGAATTATGAAAGAGTGCATGCCGGCAATCATTTTATTGTTGGTTGCTTGTTGTCGGCGAAAAAATACGGACTTTGTCGGCATCAAATTCGATTCGAAAAGCCGATAAATTGAAACAACCGAGGTGCGGAAGAAAAGAATACGAGAAATGAATATTCCATGGCTTAGAAAAAAACGCACCTCCACTACATGAAAATCCCTAAGTGGTAAAACGATATCACTTAGGACTACAAACAAAAAGGGAGAATCGGTTAGAAACAAGAAATATCCAAATACCTGAACAGTAAGTAAACACTTGGAACCCATAAGTACATTCAAAAGAATATACTTGATATCCCGTGAGGAAATTACTTATAGCAATCAAGAAAATCAGTACCGATTCCAGATGGGCCTCATATCCAGCATATATATACCACGAATAAGCATACGCCCCATCGAACAGAATACTTAACCCCGACAATGACCGATACGATACAGTAAGACCGACATGACGCTAATACAGCAACAGCAACAGAAGTATCGGTACGACAGTAAAGACAACAGTAACAGATAACCGGGGAAGATCTCTACCAAGTAAAATACAGCAGAGAGCCCCGATACAGTGAAGAGCCCCGATACAGTGAAAATACATAGTAAAAATAAGAGCGTCTCTCTGAGCTCACATCTCTTTAAATTTTAACATCATATACCTTTTGGTCGATTTTTAGAGTAACAACAGGTTATAGAGCCCTTATAACTCACACAATTGCTGCCCATCCGTAGGATTGTGTATACCTTAAGCTATCTATCTCCGGCCGTTCAGCACCTCCACTGTCGGTTAAATCCAGAGGAAATTTGTAGTGACGCCCATCCGTGTGCTACACTTCGGCCTCCCCCCATCTCTTCTTCTTCCCCTCCTTACTCGCGTATCAAGGGGTGTATCCAGATCCTTCTACCAAGAATCTTCTTCTGTAATACACAACCAAGAAGTGTCCGTATTAAGGGGCGTATCTCATCATCGGTTTGTTATCTTGACGCCGTCAATCGCACCTCCCCTCGGTCACGAATCGCAGAACAAGGAGCGTTCCAGACATCTGTAACCGGCCCGCAAGGTTAATTATCATCGACGACAATCGTAAGAATCGCTACAAGAACGCCGATACACAACACCGCAGAATTCTACCAACGATCGATTGTCCCTCCGACGGACGTCCCACGGTAAATTTTTTTCGCGCCACGGAAGCACCACGACGACGACGACGAAACACCATAATAAATTTACGATTCGACACCCGCCATGGTTCCTCCACCAGACGCATACGATTGGTCCAATGTCTATGGGATTGAATTCAAATTCCAAAGCGACAATAACCCTCAAGAAGTCCTTTCTCTCAATGGCACCTATGCAGAAACTGTCCCGCTCACGGCACCCGAGGTGTCAACCCTCTTCATATCAGATGCCAATGACGAAGGCGCTAGAACCCTTGGTCCGGCCCCAGTAACCGCACTAAGAGAAGCCTTCTGCAACGGCATTACCTTGGAAATGCTAAACATCGATGAACTAGAAAAGGGACACATAGCCCAGCTCCTTGATTCATGCCCCGTATGATTTGTCAACCCTGGGTTATCAAACCAACGGATCAGAACTCCACAGGAATTTGACTCTGCAGGAATAGAAGCCGTCAGACGTGCTGAAGCAGCAAATAACCCAAAACCAGTCGTCACAGTAATCTTCAACATCAACCAATGGAAGTTCAGAAGAAACTGGAAGACAAATAACCCCGGCAACTATTTCAACGGCATCTATACAGGTGAAGTCCAACACGACGGTGATGGTGAATATGAGGCCAACACCGATGAAAATGCCACAGCTCCAAACCCGGCGCCCACTACACCAGGCACCGACATGCAAGAATTGACCAACCTACTCCAACAATTGGTCAACAACGGCAATATCAATAACAACAACAACACAAACGCTGGTGCCAACCATCAAGCAACACTTGACCTCCCATGGAATCCAGCCACCTTACCACCACCAGTGAAGGACCGTTACTACAGGAAAGATGAATTCCTCACCAGAGATGACATGAAAGACTTTCCAATCACCTACACCGACTCATCGGGAAACTAAACCATTGTCAGGCAAAACTACTACCTACACAACCTAGGCAGTGGGAGAAATGACCAGCGCCTGATCACCAGAAGTGGCGACTGTTTTGATCTAACCAGAGCTTCTGACAAGTCAAAGGAAGCAGCTAGAGACAAACTATTCCTCTCGGGGTTTCCACAGCTTAAGGATGACAGCCACCCTCAGGTCAGAAAGTGGTACAGAGAGATCACTACACACGCACAGCAGCATCATATATACATTCACCCTTACTATCTCTATAGACGCGAAGCTGACCATCTTAGAGGATTTACCATTGGTGATGAACTACCACACGACCTACCTGCAAGATATGAATTGGCAATTCACGAATGGGGTAATCTCATCTACACAGCACTCAGAACCGATAAGATCATCCCTGACTCATGCGTTAGAATGAAGTCCACAATTCAAAGCTTTGAAGGAGGACAAGGTTGTGAAGCTCTGTACACCGTAATTGCTCAAACACATCCCAACTCAAAGAGAGAATCCAATGCAGCCAGAATGGTCAGGAACCCTCCCAACCAAGAAGCAAATGAATCCCTCGAAGAAGAATACTTCAGATACAAGGATTACTTGCGACTCAGAGTTTTCCTCCAAAACCAACCTAGCACATTGAGTTCAACAGAAGAAGTCAGTAATTTGATTGCAGGGACCACTCTCAGTCACGAACTATTTGAGAAAACTGAAGATGAACGCGACTCTGATGATCAATTCAAAAGAGACAAATACAAGGCAGGTAGGCTTCTACAAACCCTTCAAACCTATGAACAAGAGATCAAGGCTGAACAAAAGTACAAGAGGAACACCTACAGATCAATCCAGCCCAAGCAATTGCCTGTCTCAGGTACCAGACCAGGTCATCGGCGCAATGATAAATTTCAAAAGCGCGCTAGCAACAGCACTGTTAGAACACCTTCTACTCTGATCTCTCACTCAATCAGCCTGATTGAATCACTTGGCTACCCGGAGATGGATGAAGAATCTGACGATCCCTTCCTCCACCAAGCATATTGCAATGCTATCACGGCATTCGATAAGCAACCTAGTCTTTTTGACACATCCAGAAAATGTATTGTTTGCCACATGTCCGGTCATAATTTCGATAATTGTCCTGCATTGCAAGATATTGAGTCCCTGAAGAAACATAGGATTGCTGCGGCTGTTTTTCTGAACAAATCCAATAAACAGACCCAACAACTCTTAGACTCCACCCAACAAATCTCTCAGATCAACATTGGCAATGAAGATCAAGATGAGGCTTCACCTGATGCTACAGTAGAAAACCAAAATTTTTGCAATGGCCAAGAATAGAAAGTCTTTCTTGGAGCCATACTATGACATCACCTCAAGATGATCCTCAAGGATTTGACAACATCACAGCGTCCCAAGTGAACAGCTTATGCCCCTCCTTGGACTCCAGCAGTGTCAGCTCCTATGAATCTGTCATAATTGGTGCCGTCGACCTCCTTCCAAAGGACAACCTCCAGTCATCAATCCCAATTGATGTCTACTGTGATATGGAATCACTCGGGGCTACGACCCCTACATTGGAACCACACCTGAAGACCAATGAGGATCCCAATTTTGATAGGGACAACCCTATGCCAGCTGGTACATACAATGTGCAATCCCTAGTCCCACGAGACCCTATTGCAGCTAAAGCCTACTCCCAACAGGGTGTCAGGGCTCAGATTGACACCGGTGCAAAAGTTTCATGCACAAATCTCAAACACATCCTGCACGGTTACAAACCTTACACCAGGATGAGAAAATGTCCAGTCAGGCTCACAGCAGCCATAGGAGGCAAAGCAGCTACCTGCATCCCAGAAGGTTCGGGATATTTGCACATCCCAGCACCCAACCACATAGGGTATCTCAAAATCTTCTTCTACTATTCTCCCTCCCTGTCAACGACATTACTGAGTGAGAATGATCTCTGTGGAATGACATCTCGCATGCGACGTCAGTTCAGTGGGCAGTCAATCCATAAATCATTCATTGACAACTATGACTCATCTGCTCCACAAAACGGCAACCTCACAATCATTTGTCATCACAAGCAGAACACTGCCAACAGCATTGTCCTCCATGGAAGCATCATTGATGGTCAATGCTATACACACCCAGTACTGATCCCAGACATTGATATCGGATCTCCATATGCTAATTGTGCATCATCGTCAGCCTATGCCCTAGCTACTGACATACAGTTCAAGGAAGCTTGTGAACTGGCCTCCAAAGAAGCAATTAGCAACTACAGGTATGATATATACACGAATCTTGTCAATCTGCAAAAATGCGCTGAAGCAGCTCAAGCTCATTCTGATACCAGCGACACGCCAAAGTTTGATGCAAACCTGTTTTTCACCAAGATTGTGGACAAAAGTATCCCCATCCACGCCATCAAAACCAAGACATCGAAACTCCTGTGGCATCCACGATTGGGGCACCCATGCAATGACTTTCTGTAACAGGCTCATAAGCACATCGTTGGAGTACCAAAGTTCAAGCGTCAAACCAGTATTCTTGACCAATGCCCAACCTGCATACAATGTAAGCAAACCAAAACACCTGCTGGCTCACATTCCACACAAAAGGCCACACAACCGTTTCAAGGTCTATCCATTGATTTTGCATTCTCAGGTACCAAATCCTCCAACAGCAAACGTAAGCGCGATTATGAAGGCATTCATGGAGAAACAGCTTGGATTCTCATCACAGATCACTACACAGGTATGAAATACGGTGATACACGAATCTCGAAGGCAGCGCCACTGCATTGGTTGGAACATTTCTTCGCCCAGTACAACCCAACCTGTGCCGACAAGTATGTTTCAGTTGATCAAGGCAGCGAGCTCTATCACAATCCTGATGTCAGAAACCTCTTCTCTGCGTTTGGATATTCAATTTTCCCCACTGGTGCGGATGCTTCACACCAGAATGGTACAGTTGAAAGAGGGCATCGCACTCTGGCTAATTCAATGCGCACCATGCTGTCTGGTGCTAATTTGCTCATTAAATTCTGGCCCTTTGCTTTCTACCATGCACTTCGGTTGTCCAATGCATTTCCTGAAGGCAATCAACCACATTCACCATTGGAATTGGCAACTGGCCGTAAGGAAAACCTTGCTGATTTCCGAACCTTTGGTTGTAGAGTTTGGGTTAGACCCCCAGGCAAAAGATCTATTAAACTCAAACCCAATGCACGAAAAGGCATCTTCCTGGGTTTTGTCCCATACACTACCCGAAACATCCTTTGGTATGACACTGAAACGCATCGAGTCAAGATCGCCACTCATGTCAGATTTGATGAAGGGATGAATGACTTACCTCTTGCAGATCTTCCAACCAATGTCAAGCACCTGCTCCGGACTGATGACAACACTCCACTTCCTGCAGAAACCCGTGAGGTCTCATCCAGTGATTTCCAATTCTCAATTTCCCCCTTTGCAGACCTCACCAATCTACGACTCACTGTCTCTCCATCTTGTGCTGATCCCACGTTTGGCCTTCGCTATGCCAATGACTCACTGATTGGCAGAGCTTACATCACTGACATCCTTCCCAAAAGTCCTGCCTCCACGCTTTTCTCCTCCCACAAGAAGACTCTCTCAAAGCTCCGAGGCGCTTATATTGTATCTATCAATCACAATCGTGTCTTTACTGCTGCTGATGTTACTACAGCTTTACAGGTCTGCCACGATCGAGGGGTGCGGGATTCTTCAATAGATACACCAATTACCTTTGCACTTGAAGAAAAATTATCCATGAAGGAGGTCAGGAAACACTCAAACGAATATGGTTTATTTGCTCCCAATACCTCCTGGAAGGAACCCACTGCTGAAGAAGATCCACCATTCTTGGACCGGATTTCATCAATCAAAGCTATCCAGCGCATTGGTACAAAATACAAGCAGCTGATACAATCAAGAATCAACCAGGTCGATAGCACTGAAGCACTCCATGCCTCCATCCAAAAACACTTGGCACCAATTGAAGACGACATGGATGTTGTCATTCCTACTATTGATATTGCATCCCTCAGAGCTATCACCAAGCTTCATAAACCAGGAAATCAAGCATTACCACTAGATGCAGATTCACTGTCCACTGAAAAAATTGAACTTTTCATCAAGGCCATCAATTCCAAGGCAACTACACCTGAAGAACAAGCACTAGGGCACTTCACTCGAAGGAATCTCAAGCCTTTATCTACATGGCCTGAATGGCAAGCTGGGGAGCGAAAACAGCTTGATCAGTTTGAAGATTTGGAAATGTTTGGATCACCAATTCAATACCCTAAGGACCCCGACGCTATCATTCTCAGACCTCACTGGCAATACAGTGTGAAAAGAAATGGTGTCAGAAGAGCCAGGCAATGTTGCAATGGAAGCAAATATGCAGCGCCAACCCTGCATGCCATAGCAATGTCATACTCATCATGTGTTGAACACCCCATCCAAAGATTGTTCTTTGCCATTGCAGCTAGCCTCAATCTCAAAGTCTATGGGGGGGACGCGGCTGACGCATATGCCCATTCTCCAGGGCCCAACATCCCTACATACATGACTATTGACGATGCATATGCAGAATGGTACAGACACAAGCATGACAAGGACATAGACAGACGATTGGTGCTCCCAGTCCTTCGAGCACTTCAAGGCCATCCAGAATCTGGAAGACTTTGGGAAACACACATCAACAAAATATTGAAAGGCCCTGATCTCAACTTCAAAACCACCACACATGACAGGACGATCTATACAACAGTCTTCGAGGGTGAAACGGTCTACATGTTGAGACAAGTTGATGATTTTGCACTAGCTTGTACATCAGAATCCATATCTGACAAGATCTATGACATTATAGGTGCAAGGCTCAAACTACCAAAGGAAGACGTGATCCCCTTTACAAGATTGGGACTGCTCGAGGACTTCAATGGAATTGACGTCAAACAAACAGCTGATTACATTGAACTGTCCTGCGCCAACTACATCGACCGGATCATGACATCCCATGGTTGGGAGACTGATTCTAAGATGAAACCCCACTCCAAGCCATCAGCGCCATTATCAACTGAAGTACTGAGCCAACTGCAATCACATACGAATGGACCACTGGAAGGCACCAAGGAACACGCTGCATTACAATCCACATCTGGGTTTTCCTACAGAACACTATTGGGTGAAATGATGTTTGCATATGTGAGCTGCCGGCCAGACATTGGCTATGCAGTGACCCTGATGTCAAAATACAGTTCCAATCCCACTGCCTTCCACTATTCCAGCCTGAAGAACATAGCTCGATACCTCAGAACAACCAGATCCTGGGGTATTAGATTCTATAGACCAAATGCAGAGCCATCTCTTCCATCAGGAGAACCATATAATGATGTAGTCCAAGATGAATCACTCCCAGAATACCCTGCAGACATCAAGCATAGCAAGTTGATGTGTTTTGTTGATGCAGCATATGGAAATGATCCAAAACATTGCAGGTCCACCACAGAATATGTCTTCACTTATGCGGGTGGAGCAGTTGTCTACCGGTCCAAAGCTCAGTCACTTACTGCACAGAGTTCTACGGAAGCAGAATTCATTGCTGCAGTCACAGCAGCCAAAACAGCCAGATACCTCAGATCCGTACTCGAAGAATTAGGATTTGCTCAAGCTGGTCCAACCCCTATCTATGAAGACAATGCATCGGCAATTGAAATTATAAATGCCCAGAAGCCAACCGAAAGAACCAGACATATTGAAATCAGGTTCTTTGCCATTCAAGCATGGAAAGAGAATGGTGAGATCAACATGATCCATATTCCTGGAGTCATCAACCCTGCTGATGATCTAACCAAACCATTGGGATGGATCTTGCACGCCCGACACGCAAGATTTATCATGGGACACTACCCAAGTTAAATTGCTTGCGCGATATGATTCGATCTGAACGTTCGATCTATCAATCGATTAAGCGTCAAACGGTTCCATTCCTCATGCAAGATACATCATGGGACACTACCCAGGTTAAAACATTCCATTCGATTCTTTGATTTCACTTGATTCGAACGTTCGATTAGTCTATCAATACAATTCAACATGATATACTCCGACAGTAATCCAATGCATCATGAGTAGAGTATTGAATCAAGGGGTGTGTTGTCGGCGAAAAAATACGGACTTTGTCGGCATCAAATTCGATTCGAAAAGCCGATAAATTGAAACAACCGAGGTGCGGAAGAAAAGAATACGAGAAATGAATATTCCATGGCTTAGAAAAAAACGCACCTCCACTACATGAAAATCCCTAAGTGGTAAAACGATATCACTTAGGACTACAAACAAAAAGGGAGAATCGGTTAGAAACAAGAAATATCCAAATACCTGAACAGTAAGTAAACACTTGGAACCCATAAGTACATTCAAAAGAATATACTTGATATCCCGTGAGGAAATTACTTATAGCAATCAAGAAAATCAGTACCGATTCCAGATGGGCCTCATATCCAGCATATATATACCACGAATAAGCATACGCCCCATCGAACAGAATACTTAACCCCGACAATGACCGATACGATACAGTAAGACCGACAGGACGCTAATACAGCAACAGCAACAGAAGTATTGGTACGACAGTAAAGACAACAGTAACAGATAACCGGGGAAGATCTCTACCAAGTAAAATACAGCAGAGAGCCCCGATACAGTGAAAATACATAGTAAAAATAAGAGCGTCTCTCTGAGCTCACATCTCTTTAAATTTTAACATCATATACCTTTTGGTCGATTTTTAGAGTAACAACATTGCTTACCTTTGTAGTTTTTCCTGGCAAGAGTTTGAGCATTGTGCCTACACGTAGTGACTGCTCGGCAATAAATTCCACTCCACTTTTGGTCCTTTATAGCGATCGTATTTGGTATTTCATTGTTATTCGTTAGTTTTGCAATGTTGAATATCGTTGCCTTCACAAATGTATTCTCTGGCGGGAATTTAAATTTCCTGAACGCTGTTTCTTTGACGTGTTTGACAATGTTGTTTTCCAAGTTATTGTTATCGGATTCTTTTGTTGTCTGTAGAATATTTCTGTTGCTACTGTCTTTGGTTTTATATGTTTGGCTATCGTTTGTGTTTGTTTGGTCACTTCCCGATACACTGTTGTGCGGGCTGTTTGTGTTATTGGTAACAATGGTTTTACCTGTCACCGGACTGCAACTACTCAGTTCTACCATTATTTTTTTGTGAAATCGTGCACCTCAACTTACCGTTTTTTCCTTTGATTGGTTTGGCGCGCTATTTTTATGATAATAATGTTGTTTGAAGGAAGCGTTTGGCATGTTTTTTTCATTCATACTGTATGCGCTGTAAGTGCTTGATTTACTGCCTCCCGGGAAGTGCTGTATTACTATTAATTGTACTACCTGTGAGTGTTGTTTTACTGGCGCCTGCCTATCTTTTGTTTGCGCGTGACGTGATATTCTGCAATGTGGTGTCCTGAAAATTTTGGCGCGGACCACAATCCGTAGGTTCCACTGAGGGTAATCGTACGTAGCCCAAGCATTGATTCTTGTACCTATTGTCTTTTCATTTTCTGCAACGGTGTTGCAGGAAAAGCCCTTTTTGTTGTTTTGTTATTTTCTATGGAGTACATTTTTCGAATGTACCGACGTCTTTTTGTACTAGTCCATCAAAAACAGACTAACTTTAAGTAGTGTAACTTTCCTCATCAGGATATGATTGGTTCTTGATATAGATGTTAACGTGTCCAGTGGATCGATTCCTCCGTAGAGATGTGGTGTACAAAGGGTAGTCTCCATAATTTTTGGTTATTATTTTTTGATTTTTGTATGAACAAGTAACCAAAATAGTGTTTCTCAGTTACTTTTTGCGTGCAAAAGTGAATTATTTTCTGAAATGTTTGGATGAATATTGCTCATACTATGGATTGGGGAGACTATGAAACAATATTGACAAGTCTCAGGCTGATACTTTAGTCATTATGAATTTTAGAATAATGTTTGTCCCTGGCCATGCATTTACCAAGATAGTGATTCCTAGTCAGTTTTTGAGTGCAAATGTGTGGCATTGACTGCAATTTCAGGATGAATAGTGTTCATACTATGGATGGGGTACACTACAAAACAACCTGGACAAGAAACAGGCTGATACTTTAGTCAGTATGAATTTTAGAATAATGTTTGTCCCTGGACATGCATGTACCAAAAAAAAATGATTCCTAGTCAGTTTTGAGTGCAAATGTGTGGCATTGACTGCAATTTCAGGATGAATAGTGTTCATACTATGGACAGGGAAGACTATAAAACAAACTGGACAAGAAACAGGCTGATACTTTAGTCAGTATGAATTTTAGAATAATGTTTGTCCCTGGACATGCATGTACCAAAATAGTGATTCCTAGTCAGTTTTGAGTGCAAATGTGTGGCATTGACTGCAATTTCAGGATGAATAGTGTTCATACTATGGATGGGGTAGACTATGAAACAATATTGACAAGTCTCAGGCTGATACTTTAGTCATTATGAATTTTAGAATAATGTTTGTCCCTGGACATGCATGTACCAAAAAAAAAATGATTCCTAGTCAGTTTTGAGTGCAAATGTGTGGCATTGACTGCAATTTCAGGATGAATAGTGTTCATACTATGAATGGGGTACACTACAAAACAACCTGGACAAGAAACAGGCTGATACTTTAGTCAGTATGAATTTTAGAATAATGTTTGTCCCTGGACATGCATGTACCAAAAAAAAATGATTCTTACTCAGTTTTGAGTGCAAATGTGTGGCATTGACTGCAATTTCAGGATGAATAGTGTTCATACTATGGACAGGGAAGACTATGAAACAAACTGGACAAGAAACAGGCTGATACTTTAGTCAGTATGAATTTTAGAATAATGTTTGTCCCTGGACATGCATGTACCAAAATAGTGATTCCTAGTCAGTTTTGAGTGCAAATGTGTGGCATTGACTGCAATTTTAGGATGAATAGTGTTCATACTATGGATGGGGTAGACTATGAAACAATATTGACAAGTCTCAGGCTTATACTTTAGTCAGTATGAATTTTAGAATAATGTTTGTCCCTGGCCATGCATGTACCAAAATAGTGATTCCTAGTCAGTTTTTGAGTGCAAATGTGTGGCATTGACTGCAATTTCAGGATGAATAGTGTTCATACTATGGATGGGGTAGACTATGAAACAATATTGACAAGTCTCAGGCTGATACTTTAGTCAGTATGAATTTTAGAATAATGTTTGTCCCTGGCCATGCATGTACCAAGATAGTGATTCCTAGTCAGTTTTTGAGTGCAAATGTGTGGCATTGACTGCAATTATAGGATGAATAGTGTTCATACTATGAATGGGGTACACTATAAAACAACCTGGACAAGAAACAGGCTGATACTTTAGTCAGTATGAATTTTAGAATAATGTTTGTCCCTGGACATGCATGTACCAAAATAGTGATTCTTACTCAGTTTTGAGTGCAAATGTGTGGCATTGACTGCAATTTCAGGATGAATAGTGTTCATACTATGAATGGGGTAGACTATGAAACAAACCGGACAAGAAACAGGCTGATACTTTAGTCAGTATGAATTTTAGAATAATGTTTGTCCCTGGACATGCATGTACCAAAATAGTGATTCCTAGTCAGTTTTTGAGTGCAAATGTGTGACATTGGCTGCAATTTCAGGATGAATATTGCTCATACTATGGATGGGGTAGACTATGAAACAAATTGGACAAGAAACAGGCGGATACTTTAATCAGTATACACAAATTCAATACCAGGAAATGTCTAGTACAAAAAGCATGTAGAAAGCTATTGTAGTAGAATGCTACGCAAATTCAATACCAGTTATTATCTCGTACGAAAAGCGTGTAGAAAGCTACTGTTGTAGAAACCTAGGCGAATTCAATACCATGTACTACATATTACAAAAAATGTGTAGAAATCTACGCTCGTAGAAACCTACACAAATTCAATTATACCAGAAATTTCCTAGTACAAAAAACGTGTAGAAATCTACTTAAGTTGAAGTATTTTTTTTCGTACGTACGAGATTGATTATTTTTTTTGGTATGTATCTAGAAATCACGCGGTTAAGGACATACAGACAGACTAAACCAGTTACTCGTGATAGTCGCCAAAGCAAATAACTGTTTATACGATTCATCTCAACGCATATACGACCTGTAAAGAGGGACCGACAGAGGTGCAGTGCGGTCCGGATATAACTTAATCCTAATGCTCACAATTTTAGAATCTAATCAATATTACTGCAATCTCCCTACCGTAATCTACCGACACGAAATAGGAATCAGAGTTTATCAGACCCAGACTCTAACCGAATCAGGAGTGTCCACACGACAATGGACGAAGTGAGACTGATTACCGACTGATCACCGGTTAATCAAAGACTCCCCTGAAGGCTATGTCCATGTTTGAGCACTTAGATGGGTAATGGCACTAGTGCAGCCGGGCTTGAGCTAATATCTCTTGCTTCCCTCAAACGACATAATGGCCTAGGGGAACAAGCAAACGCCATCGATACAACACATCGAATTCGGGGGGGCCAGAACAACCGCAGTCTCTACATTCAAATGTAAACGTGTCCCAATTCAAACATGGAAGAGACCCACACAGCGTCTCGAAATGACACGATAAGGACGAGTAGACGACCCCACCACCACCAACAACAACAACAGTAACACCAACAGTTAGGAGCGTAAAGCTCACAAATAGCAGTAGGTGCGAATACAGTTAGGAGGGATCGATTCCTCCACACAAGTAAATATGATACTACCAAGAGGTGGGACAGCGTACAGACGTGTGCACTAAGCTGTTCTAAGCCTACACGGAGATGGCAGTTGAATTATTCTACAGTAATTTCAACTCCCGCCGAATAGGGGGATCCGGCGGACTTGTAACCGTAAAATAACAGGAAAACAAACCAACGGCCCCAATCCCTGTGAAAACAATTCAACGGCCCCAAATTCCCACGGGAACGTGCAGCGGGCCGGATCTAACGGTCACTATATTCCCGCACGAATAAACTCAACGGCCGACAGAGGGATTCATAAGCCAAATCAACGGCCATGATTCAAAATCGGAACCCGAACAGTTTGCTTAAGTAAGGGGCAACTGAGCGATTTCCATTCGGAATAGAAACGTTTGCAGAATTTTACAAGGAGAAACCACTAGAAATATCCACTACTAGTGATATCGCGAGGAAAGTGATTGCTTGAGAAATACAAAATTCTTTCAGAAAATCATTCATATATCACTTACAGATCAAGTAAACAACTATTCCGGACCAGATACCAACCATGGTGAGAGGAAGAACAGCTCGACAGAACCAACGCAACGACAATGCGGCCGCTAATCCAGCGGCTGCAGCAGCTAACCCAGTAGCTGGTGAACCTGCTAACAATGGACCAGCCATTCCTGCCAATCTTGGTTGTACAGCAGCGCAAATGGAATTCATTAGGACCATGATGGATACTAACCGGGCCCCGTCGCTCACACAAGAGGTTCAAGATGCAATCGAACGCGCTAATCAACTGGAGGGAATCCCTGGATACGCAGGGGAAAGGACTCTAACCCCGACAGAGGTAGTTTTCAGAGAAATCTTGGAATCCTTTGGGCTGAACCGGATCACGGCAGATGAGCTTTTCCGGACTGGCTACAGCAGTACCGACTCCCTCCGAGACATGGATGAATCTGCAATCAAATCCCTGGTGAATGGTGTCAACAAGACCAAACACAACTACTGCCCGGACCCAAAACAAGTGTATGTGGGGAGGGTTTTCGGGGATCGACTCAAGTTGTTCGTGGCTTGGATCGAATTTCAGCCCCTCATTGGAGCTACAGCTACCCCAGTTGACTGGGTAGCTGATCCGGATGCAGAATCCAAGACCCGGGACCGCCTCAAGTCTCTCAAGGAGGATGACAGCAACACAGCGGCCGGGGACCTCACTCTCCCAGAACCACTCACTGCAATGTCGAAATTCAAGGAGTTCGACGAACGATTCAGAGAGTATCTTAGACACAAAAGGGGTGTCACCAAAACATCTCTACTATACACAATTTGAAAGGACTCGATGGTCGGTGATGCTGAGAGGGGGGGAACCGTTGGATCTGCTCCAACAGATATGTATGCCAACTGGAATGAATATTCTATACGATGCACCGTTCACTCAGGATCCCACTGGACAAAAGACAACAATACACTATGGGGAATCCTCTTCAAATTGGTGGGAGCGGGTCCCGGTTGGTCCTACATCCAAGGCCTTGGATCAGAAGGGGATGGGAGGAAGGCATATTTCACCCTCTATTCCCAGGCATATGAATCAACAAATGTAAGACTTCTCATAGAAGAAAAGAGGGCCTTCCTACAGAGTTCTACCTACTCCGGGGACATCAAGAACTACAGTTTTGACAAGCACAAGAGGCGTTGGTATGACGCAAAGGAGTTCCTATTGCGGCATAAGGCCTTCCCACCGGAAGATCAGTTTGTTACTGACTTCTGTCACTCTATCTCGGATCCAAGACTCGAGATGGCAGTGCAATTGGTCCTAAATGAAGCAGGTGGCATGTACGACAATTTTGACAAGGCTGCCGCCCACTTCACTCAAACGCTTGGTATCAAGAAGATGCAAGCCAGTCGCAAAGGCAGTCGCAGAAATATCTCTTCCTTCAAGGGAAAAGGGGGCAACAAACGCAACAATGATAGCAACTCCTCCTCCAATAAGAGACACGGCAACAAGAAACAGAAAACTTCAGGTACCTACGATGGACCTCTGGAGGGAAAATCTATCCAAAGGAAATCTGGGTCACTATGTCTGCTGCCCAGAAGAACCAAGTCTGGTCCCTACGCCCAGCTCTCAACTCCAATTCAAAGTCTGCGCAAGTTTCTCTTGTTGAAGCCAAAGGGGACAACACTACAGCAAAAGGGTCGGCCGGCGATCAGTTTGGTAGCCATACTCACAAGAAGAAGAACCAAGACTGATTTGCCGGCCGGGGCCTGTCGATTGTATCCCGGGTAGGCCGGCCGATAGTCCATATCAAGAGTTTTGGCTCACCATCTCCAGATAACGGTCGATGCGAGTTGGACAGCCACGCTGACACAACAGCCGCGGGATCAAATATGGTATTACTGGATTCATTGGATTCTATCTTGACATATGTGGATGTTGCACCATTTTCAGATACATACTCACCGCTTAAGAATGTCCCTATTGCCCGTTGCGCCACAGCTTGGACTGACCCAACTGTTTGGATTACCTACATCTTGGTCTTTGGGCAGGCTTTGTTTTTTGGCGCCAAGTTGCAACACAGCTTGGTATGTCCCAATCAAGTACGGGACTGCAACTTCAACAAGGTTGAGGACACCCCAAGGCGATATGACTCCAATTCTACACACGGGATTACATTCCAATCTGAAGACACTGAACTCTTCATCCCTCTCAAAGTCGAAGGAGTCATATCCTATTTTGATTCCCGTAAGCCTACAAAGAAGGAACTGGCAACCTGTGAACATATACTGGCTACAGATACCCACACCTGGGACCCCTACTCCTCTCACTTTGCAGAGGAGGAAGAAGCCACCAATGCTTCTTTCCCGCGGGTTGTTGCTACTCTTTCAGGTTGCCTGCCAGCTTGTGGGACTCCAGTCAAATATTCATCCACGATTCATCCAGAACCACTCGGCACAGGGTACGACACGAACCGGCTACTCCATTTGGCTTCTGTCTGTACTAATAGAGTTCCTTCGCAACGCACCGGATATACCCCAACGGACGTCTCCACCCGATTCATTTCAGCTCTTGCTGGAACCACCGGGGAGGACCAAGAAAACCTTCGAAATTCAGCAAATTCTATGATTTCTGATTTTTCCACCAAGACTTCATTATCTGAAGCTGAGCTTGCCATTCAACAGGAAGCCAAGGCTTGCACCAAGGAAAGGAAGCTGTTAAGGCGCCAACAAGATGTTCTAGACCAAGAAATGTCTCTCGACAAGAAGTCTTTCATATGGCGGGGACAATGGGGCCCTCCAATAAGGATACCTGACAAGGTGGACAGGTATGATGCCAAGGCCATTGCTAAGATGTGGAACATCAGTGAGAAACGGGCCAAGGCTACTATTGAAGTCACTACCCAGGATGGCATCCGTCAATTGTCCCAGCCTATCACAAAGAGACTGAAGACACAGAAGTGGAGGAATAGGAGGATGCTCAAGGGTCGTTGGTACGCCGATACTATGAAGTTCAAAGTTCCCAGTATCATCCGAAATGATACAGCAGCTCAGATCTTTGCAAATGGAAAGGGCTATGTGGCCTTCTATCCTGTCAGAGGTGAAGTCCAATGCCATGATGGCTTATCTTGCTTTATCAATGAAGTGGGAATCCCAGAGCACCTAGTTACCGATGGAGCAAAGGCCCAGGGGAGTCACGAGACACACAGCACTGGCTGGCACAAACTCCGATCGGAGTATCGCATCCGACAAACATACATACAACCTCACTGCTCTTGGCAGAATACAGCCGAACACAGTGCCGGGGACTTAAGAAGGGCAATCCGTTTGATGACTTCTAAGAAGGGCAGTCCCAGGAGGTGCTGGGCCTTCTGCGGAATGTTAGCGGCCGGCCGGATGAACCTCATGGCATCAAGTGATCCTTCTTCGATGGGAAGGACTAGCTTTGAATTGGTACACGGATACACCCCAGATATCACCCTATATATGATCCATGACTGGTATGACTTCATTTGGTGGTATGATCTAAATGGAAAGACAAATAGGCTTGGCCGGTGGCTGGGCCCATGTGGAGATACTTTCGGTGGTGGAGATTGCCACTATATCTTATTTAAGACTGGGAAGGTTCACATAACAAACAGCACTCGGGCTATATCAGAGGAAGAATGGAGGCATTCTATTAAATTCCTTTCGTGTCTAAGTTGGTAGAGGTACGAGATCGAAAATAATGAGACCTCGAAAAATTACTGTTCGATACTTAACTGGAGGAGAAGAATCGATCGTCAATACCGAGCTCATTCTTACGATCGAGTCCGATACTTAGTGATCCAAGAAAGAACACACGACAGATGTTAACATATGTTACCTTCTGTTAAGTGTCTTGTTTTCAAGAAAAGACAGCAGAGGTTTGAAACTCTGCTCACGAATATACGTGTTGTATTAGCGGCAACACGATATTCACCGTAATACGGTAATTTACCGTACAAAATACACGTAAATTCACGTGCTGTATTAGCGGCAGCACCGACCTTTAAAAGAGATACTTGCTCTCCAGCAAGAAACATCTCTTCATCTTATTCTTTTAGATTACTTGATTATTCAACCTTAAACCTTGCACTGGACGTTCTTGCGTCCCTTTTGTAGAACTACAAGCCTAAGATCTAACTGATTGCGTCGATTGGTCGATAGTCAGATTAGATCTGATTGGATTCGCATCCAGTCGTAGTGGATATCAGAGAAATACTAGAAACAACTGACCGGCACCTCAACCGGCCCGCAGCTAAAGCTCCTGTTGCTCCTCTTTGCCTTTGGATTGGATCAGCTCAACAGCCAGTTTCAGAAGGAAATTAACAGATTAACAGTCGCAAGCTTGTTGAAGCTTGCAAAAGAAGAAAGAGTAACCGCCGAGGAGCAATCGTCGACGACAACGGCCGACGATCGATAGTTCTCCGTATCGATTACACAACAAGGACCGCATTATCGAAAGACTGGAGACGATAGCAGCGTTACAGTCATTGGACCCATCCTCTCATGCCGGACATCCCCGTCGCCGCCAGAACGCGAAGCAGGTCGACGGGACGAGGCAGGTCCACGGGATTCCAAACACTCCAACCTGGAAGTGCTGCAACCACATCTCTACTGCCTGCAACCGACATCATGGCCGACCCGCAGGACAGGTTGCATGACGATGAGGAAGAAAGCACACCTATCGAACACCTCTTCCCATCATTTGACCAACCACTAGCCACCTTCTTGCATGATATCTTTGACATACCGAAGGAACGAAATGACGCCCTGTGCGAGGCTCTCATTGCTGCAAGGATCAAGATATGGCTAGCCTTCTTGTACATCGAAAACATTGGCGACCTAGTTTTCCTCGAAGGGGGAGTAAGGACCCCAATTTATCGACATGTACAGACGTCCATACAGCAAGTCATTGACTATGGCGAGCATCTCACAGCACGAGGACTAGACCCAGAGGATAGAACCCAGTATACCAAATGTTGTAACTCTAAAAATCGACCGAAAGGTATAGGATAATTGAAATTTAAAGAGATGTGAGCATATCGGGAGATTGCTCTGTTACTGTGTATTTTAGTGTATTCAACCGGTATCCCTGTGTTAGTGTTGCATGTAGGGATGTCTAAACCGGTCGTAGATCATGTGTAATTCGTCATAAGACAGAGAACACATGATATGACCTAAATGTCTGGATACTTGAAGTCATTTTTATCTCTGGAGGAGTATAAGTAACTTTTCAAGTGTAGAATGGATATAATTCCTGTAGAATGTACGTAAGTAGGGTACGTGTATTTTTGACCGACAACACACCCCTTGATTCAACACTTAGTAGTGAAGAAGTGTTGAATTACAAGTCGGTTCTCCATCTTGTAGAACTCGAAAAACTTAAGTATGGGCTTGGATATCGAATCGGATGATTGTAATCGTAGAATCGGACCAATCATAAATCAATGAGGAAGGAGAGGTGCTTGAGTATGATGTAGTGGTCGTGAAACCGATGAGGAATCGTAAGATCGGAATGCGATCGAGAGATTGTAGGAATCAATACAATCGAATGGTTGGAGAGAAAATGGAACATTGATTCGTATCCTTGAAGAGGAGATCGAATCCAACGTAGTAGGATAGATGGATCGAGACAGAGGAAGACGCAAATCGGAGTATGATACCACGGAGTCGAAGCCGTGTGTATTGGTTGAGCTTGAGTACCGATTGAGTCGAAGAAATCAATCATGGTGGAATCCAAAATCGGAGGGAAGAAGATTCGTCCAAGAGGAGGAATTGGCTTGTCGTTCACAATTGTGCCGTAGAATCTTGTACCGTAGAATCATATATTGGTGCTGATCTTAGGAAGAAATGAAACGTTGATAATCGATTTGAATATGGAGTAGAAGAAGGGATCGACAGTCGACAGAGGGATTGACCATAGTACAAATTGAATCAAATTGGAGACAAGACGGAATATTGATGCGTATCCTGGAAGTGAGATTCATATCGTTGAAGTTGGGAGGAAGCAGATCTATCGATTCCAGAATGAATTGTCAAATGCAAAGGGATCGAATCATCGCAATCAGTTGAGTTCAAATGCAAAGGGATCAATATGGTCGTATATCAGATCGTAGAACCGAATCGTAGGGGTCTCAAATTGTTGTAGAAGTTGAGGATTGATTTCATAGAGAATCGATTGACTTGTCGTAGAATCTCAAAGAGACGTGTCGTAGAAACGAATGGAATCGGAGTAGCATTGAAGGAATGCAAGGGAAGGAATCGATCCAAGGAGGAGATATGATCGTAGAGTTCGATTGAGAGGTAGGAAAGAAATCGGATCGTAGGAATAGTATACGTAGAACGAAGTCAAACGTCGAGGATTGATTGCTCTAAGCCGTAGTATAGAATCATACGTTGAGAATGTGGTAGGAATCGATTGGAGGGGTAACGAATCATCAACTCGTAAGAGACAGTAGGAATCGATATGATTGGAGAGTCCAATCGTATAAGTGGAGTGAGCAGCATCGAATACGATTGATATTGATCGATCTTGGAAATGAATGGAGTCGATGGAAGGTAGAAGAGATGTGCTTGGATGAAGCGTATTGGATATCACGGATGGAAGAAGGTTCGTCCATTGGCTTGTCGTTCACAATTGTACCGTAGAATCGGAATCGAGAATCAATGGAGGGGAGATCAAATACTGACGTAGGTTGTAGAATCCGTGCGGAATCACACATCGATGGAGATGCGGGATCGGTTGGAAGGGACCCAAGGAGAATATTAAGTCGAGGATTGAAGAACGGGGTCCAAAGCCGGCTAGTAGATTTCGTCTGTATGGGATTTCGTCTAGCTCGCATGTCAATTAAGCTTTTTTCTGAAATCTGCTTTTGGTGGGGTTACATGGACCGGTGACACACCCCTTGATTCAACACGGAGGGAGGGAGTGTTGAATTATTTGGCGGTTCATGGAATTGGTTTTAGTGGGATCTTTATCGCGTGCTCGCGATGGTAAGTAAATTTGTCGAGGCTTATGAGTAAAACTCTGTAATGCAGATGTGTACAAAGTAAGCGGCATGTGGTGATCCAGTGCACACCCCTTGATTTCAGATGCACACCCCTCGATTTCAGATGCACACCCCTCGATTCAATACTTATGGAATTGAATTCCATGGTTCAATCGAATTCCATGGTGGGGAATGATACAAAACCGTAGGGCGCATGTCATGGTTCTATCGAATTCCACAGTTGGAGAAACAAAAGAAGGATGCGAAAGCTGGACGTAATTAGAATCAAAGACGGCAGGTAATGTGGTAGGAAAGGCAGCCGGTATCGTTGGAATGAACCGAGAGGTGAGAGGAAAGAACCAAAAAAACGGAGTGGCAAAGGGATGACCAAGAGCCGAGGAATTTTAGAAGAAACACCGTGAGGGAGAAAACCAGAAGTCTTTGTTGTAGAGAGATTCCCATTCCAACAACAGTCCGTGCTCGGAGATCGTTGTGATTCAAAGTGAAATCGCCGCGGAAGGAGTGAAGCGGCGGGACCGACGTAATGACCGAGCAAAGGTGCGCGTGTCATGGGAATAACGGCGGAAAGGACCACAGGGTCTTGCAGGTGACGGTTGTCGTCGTCGTAGGAATTGTGCGATACGTTGGAGTAGAGTGATAGGTTAAGGCAACTAACCATTGATGGGGAAGTTGCAGTCGATGGCAATGTTCAGTCAAAGGTATCGTAAAACCAATTCATCGACAAGATGTTGGCATACAAGTGATACAGCTTTATCTTCAGGGCATCGCGATGTCGTTTGGAGAGTCTCAGGAGGACAGGCTGATGGTATGGTTGGAAGCAAATCTGGTTATGGCATGGGGATTGTAACGATCGTATGTATGCAAGAGTGGCGTTTGGAAGGTCAGTGGCCTCACCAAGTGTCCCAGATGGTGGTGAGGGCGAGGGAGCCGATTTTGGCAAGCGCCGGAATGTGGCAATGTCATGCTGAGGAGTGAATGTCCATCGGAAGGGAGCTTGCGTCGCCGAGAGAGCTGCGACAGGGGTCGCGGCAGCATTGGAATCAACAATTTTGGTAGTATCAGAAAGAATGGCCTTGTAAGGGGAAGGAACGCTTGCATTGACTATGGAGCTAGTAGAAGTGTACGTAGCGTGGAGTAAGTCGGCCTTTGGTGTGATGTATTTTTGTTGTTGTAAATTAGCAAATCTGGCCCTGGAGGCGTCGGCAGTTTTATCTGCTACCATTGTAGCGTCGCGGGTGTTGCTTTTACCATATCGGTTTTGAGTTGCGTCAGGGAAACTGTAGATGTTGGTGTCATAGATCTCGCCAAAATGTATTGCATCCCAATCTGGTGTGAATCCCCAGTGTGTTGCTCTGATTTCTATGAAGATGGTGTCTTGTCCATTTTTGATAGCGAGTTCTCCTGCCTTGTCCATCGAGTGTTTGTTTCTGAGTCTCTTTGTCGATTGGTTGGGAGCAACATACCAGAAAGTGGCATCAGCAAGAAGCCTGGATATGTGTCTTTTGTTGACTGCAGTTCGTTCTCTGGAGGGGATGATATCCATGATTGCGTTGACAATGATTTCCCTGAGCATGGTGACCGGATCAGGAGCCAGTGTTTTGGGTCCTTCGGCATCATCGTCTGTGATGAATAGGCTGTCCATGTACTCTAGACAGTGGGCAAATGCGTGGTTGAGGGCTTCATGTTTGTGGGCATTGCCCTTGGTGTTGAATGGTCCAAATCGGATTGCAACATCCTGGATCTGATTCCAGTCAAATGCAGTTGCTGGCATGGTAATATCGTCGTCGTCCGTTGATGTTCGTCGTTCACAGATGTCCAGAGTAGTAGCGTTTGCAGGAAGGGACACCAGGAAAAGACCGAGTGCGGGATTGCCGTTTCGAGGGAGAGTGGTAGTGAGGCGCTCAACAGCGGGCTTACACAAATGATCCGCAGAACGATCCGCGGCGGTGCGTCGGTCGCGGTGGCTGCCGTTTCGAGGGAGGAACCGTTGAGGAGCAATCGTCGAATTGTCGATTACGATTGATTGTCGGGACAATCCTCGGAGGTGCAGAAATAACCAAAAAGACCGTCAGAATGTTCGCCGGGGAAGAGATTAAGGACCGAGGGGAGGTGCGAAAGAATCGAAAGAATGATCGTCGGCGAAGAATCGTGTCCGTAGAGAGGAGATGATCGTTGGCGTCAAAGGCGTTCGTCAGAGAAATGGTGTGGTGGACGAAAGGGATGATCGTCGGATGAATTACTGGAAGTGAATCGTTGTTGTAGGCCGTGAAGGTAAACGGGATAGAGATTGCTGTTCGAATTGATCGAGCTTGTGTGTATTACAGAAGAAGATTCTTGGTAGAAGGATCGGTATACACAGTAGGTCGGGGATCGAAATATTGAAGTATCGAGTGATCGTCGGAATGGTTCGTGAAGGTGCGAAGGAATGACCGAGGAAATGTTCCGACCGGTGTGAAAGGTAGTGAATAAAGCAACTAGCGGAGGATGAGTTGCAGTCTGTTAGTTTGTTTGAAGTGGTGCTTAGCAGAATCAAATGGGCGGCGATGGTCCTTTATGGGGATGATGGACGCGGAAGAAAATGATGGGGATTGCAATCGGCGTGTCCGGTGCAATGGGCTTTCATATTAAAGACGGCGATGGGCTTTATCTGGTATTAATGTAATCGTAATCGTTCGATCGATCGTCGTCCTTAGATGGGTAGAGACACCCCTTGATCCGTGCGCTGTGGTTGTGTATTACAGAAGAAGATTCTTGGTAGAAGGATCTGTATACACCCCTTGATACGCAAGTAAGGAGGAGGAGAAAGAAGCGGGGGGAGGTCTATTGATACAGCCCGTCGCCGAGTCCCGTACCAAGTATACTCTGGCTGTAACCGACAGTGGAGGTGCTGTACGGGGCGGAGATAGGTAGCTTAAGGTATCCACTTGTTAGTGGAAGGTATAAGGGCTCTATAACCTGTTGTAACTCTAAAAATCGACCGAAAGGTATAGGATAATTGAAATTTAAAGAGATGTGAGCATATCGGGAGATTGCTCTGTTACTGTGTATTTTAGTGTATTCAACCGGTATCCCTGTGTTAGTGTTGCATGTAGGGATGTCTAAACCGGTCGTAGATCATGTGTAATTCGTCATAAGACAGAGAACACATGATATGACCTAAATGTCTGGATACTTGAAGTCATTTTTATCTCTGGAGGAGTATAAGTAACTTTTCAAGTGTAGAATGGATATAATTCCTGTAGAATGTACGTAAGTAGGGTACGTGTATTTTTGACCGACAAACACCAAAGACAACTTTCAAAGCTACTGTTTTAGTGCTGTCAGAGCCAGAAGAGCATCTGGAACGAATATTGCAATCACTAGCACCGGCACGCCTCGACGACAACAGGAAAGATCCTCCAAGCCCATCGAACAGCTTAGATATGAATCCTGGACCAAGAAATCAAGGGATGAATCCACCTTTCCCATCCTGCAGAATGATGCAAGGTTTGAACGCTGGCTTGTCAAATTCAAGGCAAAGCTGGAAACGTCTGACATACATACTCACACATTCCTTGACCCAAGCTGGCCTGATACACCACTCGTCGGATATGAAAAAGCTCTCCATGACAAGCAATGTGCTTTCTTCTGGACCCTTGTCCTACATGCTCTTCAGAGTGATCTCTCCTACTCCTGCGTGCTCAGCCATACCTCCTCCAGAGATGGTAGACAAGCCTTCTTTGACTTTGTTTCATTGCACGATCGATCCAAATCCAAAGTATATGACACCTCCATCGTGATGCAACAACTATTGGATATTGATCTGAGGACATGGAAGGATACCAAGGTCAAGTTCATCACCCAGTGGTTTGCCCAGTTGGAACATCTCAATACACTACGCGATCCACAGAGGCCACTTGATTTTGATACTGTCAAAACGCACCTTTGCAAGGCCTGCAGTAGCAGCTTCCAGCTCAGTGAACAGTTCTATAAGGTTGATGATCCTCCTGCAGCACAGGACTTGATTAAGTTTAGGCAGCATGAAGCCGTTGCTATCAGTGAATTGAAAAATACCCTCCTCCTTGAAGCCACCAGACTGGATTCCCAAGCTTCCCTGTCCCAACCTCGAAGTCGGATGTCTGTCAAAGCCAACACCCATGATTTCTCTTCTGTGACGCAGTCCAAATATTCTGGCATAACTGATGACTCGGCATCATATTTACCTCCTATTGATTTTGATTGCGACTATCAGGACTACGCTGTTTACAAGGCTGGAAGAACCCCAGACCCAACCACAAGACTACCATCTGCAGTTTGGAAAACTCTCTCTAAACAAGGTATGAAGCATTGGCTTGGCTTTACCGCTGATGACAAGAAGCGACTAGTTGCTTGCCTCCGGCCTGAGCTCCTTGATGCTGCATTACCACCGGACCCCAATTCCAGCAAGCCTATCACACGTCGGGCTTATGAGCATCATACTGATGAGCAGGTCCCCTCACCCGCTACTGAGCAAGTCCTATCGCCTGCTGACGAGAGCTCCGCCAGATCTGCATTCCATGCATCACTTGGTGTATACAAATCATCTTCCCAATCAGACACCAGGCCTCTCAGGTCTTCTGTTTCTCCTGCACACCCAGCCCGATTCCTTGCAGACAACCCTAATATACTTTACAAGAAAGAAGGCAATGTCTATATCCCTGTTGAACAAACCTCACGATCAGTGAACTTTCACTATTGGGCACCTATGGAATGCGAATCTCCTGTTTCATCAGCAAACCCCATCGCTACTTATCACTCAAGCAAAACTGCTGTATCCACACCTGGTTCTGCTATGGTTGACAGAGGTGCAAATGGGTGTATCATCGGAAATGACGCATGTCTCATCTCTAAAGATATTCCCCCAAGATATGTCAACGTAACTGGTATAAACAACCACCAAATCCAGAACATCCCTATTGCAACATGCGGCGCCTACTCTGTCTCCAACAGAGGTCCTGTCATTATCATCTTTCATGAGAGTGCATACACCGGACAACACCCATCTATCCTGTCTTCCCCCCAGATGGAAGCATACCACTCAATCGTGGATGATTCCTCTATCAAGACAGGCGGCTCCCAAGTCATTACCACTACTGATGGTCATGTCTTTCCACTCAGTATATGCCATGGCTTACCTTATCTTGCTATGCGCAAGTATACCAGTGCAGAATTCGCTAGTCTTCCCCACGTCATAATGACAAGTGATCAGCATTGGAACCCATCTGTACTGGATAACGCATATACCCCACAGGATGATACATTCATTCAGAAATACCCGCCTGTTTCCACATCACTTCCATATCAAGATTATGATGAATTTGGCGCGATTAGGGATATCAACATTGGCACCTCCTCCACAGTCACCTCATTCTTGTCCAATAGGACTACCTCCTCCCTACAGGCCTTGGATGTTTCTGATACTTCATTTTGGCTTAGCCCAACCGATTACATTCATCAAGACATCCTTAGTAGGTGCTCTAATCAATCTCCTTCCACCTTTATCACTGCTGCAGCCCATGTTCAATCGCCCACCGATATTGATTACCTGTCCCTGAAACCCTTCTTTGGATGGATCTCCCTTGACCGTATCAAGGCCACTTTCAACAATTCCACACAATATGGCTCACTGTCACTTAGTCCTGATGGTAACATCTTCAAAAGGTTCCAATCACCACAGCCTGCCATGAATGTCCGCCCTTTCAATGATGATGTCCTCTCTGATGTCGTATATTCAGACACCCCTGCCATCAATGGTGGTTCCAAGATTGCTCAAGTTTTCTTTGGTCGCAAATCCCATATCATTCATGTTGAAGAAATGAGGACTACTGCTGATTTTCTCCCTTGCCTACAAAATTTTGTTCGGCAATGGGGTAGACCACTCCGGTTACTCTGTGATCATGGCTCTTACCAGTCCAGAAAATCTGTTCTTGACTACCTCAAGATGATGTGGATTGGCTTATGGCAAAGTGAACCATACCATCAACACCAAAATCTCTTTGAACGGAGATACCAGACCTTCAAACGCATTGTCAATAGAATCATGGATCGAACGGGCACTCCACCACATCTCTGGCTTCTTTGCATGCAATATGTTGGCCGCCTCATGAATCATTTGTCTGACCCCACCCTCTCTGACAAACAGCCTTTCTTTATTGCTACTGGTATCATTGGTGACATCAGTCCCTACCTTAGTTTCTTCTGGTTTGAGCCCGTCTACTACAAGACTCCTGATAACCAGTTTGGCTCACAGACCACTGAATGTCTTGGTCACTTTGTTGGCATTGCTGCGCATGTTGGTAATAGCCTATGTTTCACCATCTGGGATCCCATCACCAATAAACTCCTTGATCGCTCTGGTGTACGCACTGCTTTAACTCCTGAGCATCGTAACAAGCGCGCTGGCTTGTTCACTGATGATGGCTTTCTTGCATGGCGCAAGGCTAAGGATGCTTCCCTCACTCCTAAGTCTTCTGGTGATAGTCCCTCCTTCCAACATCCTACACCAACCCGTTCCATACCAGCATCACCTCCTCTGCCCATCACAAAGCCATCCTTGCCTACATTCCTTTATTCCAAGGTTCCTAATACACGAGGCTTTGTACCTTCTCCTCTCCCTAACAACTATGGGGAGATTCTTGATGGTCCTCCAACCCCTCACATCTTCAGCAAAACCCCTACCGGCGTACCTGTTACTGAAGATGATTTTGGTCCCCCTGAGCTAGCATATTTTGATGTTAGTGAAGTCACATCTACACTCCTCAATCCTGCTACCCCTTCTGTAGGCCCATCTGAGGTAGTTGTTACTGATGAAGAAGGCAATGCACAATTTCACGCTGATGGCAAACCCATCACCATCCCTGCCATCCCCGCTGCTGACTTGCAAGGTCGATCCTTTCTAATGGCCCTCCCAGATGGCACACAGAAAAGAATGACAGTTGTTGATGTTGAAAACAGCATTGAGCAAAACAAAGACTTCATCAAGTTCAAGTGCAAGCATACAGATGACGAACTTGAAGATATCATCGCCTACAATGATGTCATGAATTATATCCACAGAGATATCACTCAAGAAGATGGCAAACTTTGGTCCTTTCGACGCATACTTGGTCATCAAGGTCCCCTTGACAACAAGCACCCCCAATACAAAGGTTCCAAATACAACCTATGGATTGAGTGGGAAAACATGGAACGTACCTTTGAACCTCTCTCCAATGTAGCTGCAGACGACCCTGTTACTGTAGCCAAATATGCAAAGGACAACAACATGCTTGATCAACCTGGTTGGAAACATCTCAAACGCATTGTTTCCCTTGCCCGAAGAACCAAGAAACTAGACCGGTTAATCCATCAAGCCAAGCTCCGCTCCTTTCGAACTGCTCCACAGTACCAGTATGGATTCAAAGTACCTCGAAATCATGACGAGGCCATCCAGTTTGATACAGCAAATGGCAACACCAAATGGCAGGATGCCATAGCGCTGGAAATGTCACAGCTTCAAGAATATGACACCTTTATTGACAAAGGTATCTACAAGGCTAGCAATATACCCATTGGCTTCCAACAGATCAAGGTCCACATGATTTATGCAGTCAAGCATGATGGCCGACACAAAGCCCGGCTAGTTGCAAATGGCAATCTCACTGAAGCTCCCATTCACAGTGTGTATGCAGGGGTTGTTTCCCTTCGTGGCTTGCGCATGTGCCTATTCCTTGCTGAGCTGAATAGCTTAGAAGCATGGGGAACTGACATTGGTAATGCATACCTTGAAGCTGTTACCTGCGAAAAAGTATGCATCAAGGCTGGCGCTGAATTTGGATCACTAGAAGGCCACCTCCTATTGATTTACAAGGCCCTATATGGACTTCGATCATCTGGCAAGTGCTTTGGTGATCTACTTGCTGCCTGCCTCGTTGAACTAGGTTTTGAAAGATCCAAGGCAGAGCCCGAAATCTTTATCAAGCCTGGCAACAACAAACATGGGGAGCCAGTATATGAGCTCATATGCACATATGTTGATGACCTCTGCTTATGTATGGCCAATCCCGAAGCCTTTCTGATAATCCTACAGTCTGAACCTTATAATTTCAAATTAAAGGGTTCTGGGCCAATGAACTTTCATTTGGGATGTGGATTCGAAAGAGATGAACATGGTGTGCTCTGCATGAACCCCATCAAGTTCATCGAGAAAATGGAGGCCTCGTATGTACAAATGTTTGGCTGCAAACCTACCACCAGATTCCATTCACCACTTGCTGAGAACGACCACCCAGAGCTAGACTCAACATCCTTCCTAAGTGATACTGATATCCAAAAGTATCAAAGCATGATTGGTTCACTTCAATGGGTCATAGCTATTGGACGTTTTGACGTGCAGACTGCTGTTATGACATTGTCAAGCTTCCGAGTCCAACCTAGGGAAGGCCATCTCAACAGAGCCAAAAGAATCTATGGTTACATCTCTAAGTTTCGACACTTCAAAATCCGATTCAGAGTGGGCATACCAGATTTTGTACTCACTGAAGGTACCAGCACAGACTGGTCCAATACAGTGTATGGGGAGCACTCCGAGGACCTCCCTAGTGATGCTCCTAAACCCCTGGGTAAGGTGGTTGTGTTGTCTCATTTCTATGATGCAAACTTAATGCATGACATCCTAAGTGGTAAAGCTGTCACTGGTATACTGCACTTTGCAAACAAGACCCCCATCATGTGGTTCTCCAAGAAGCAAGCAACCTCTGAAACAGCCACCTTTGGCGCCGAATTTGTGTCTGCTAGAACATGTATTGAGCAGATTGTTGACATTCGACAGTCATTCAGGTATCTAGGTACTAGGGTACACGACACATCCTACACGTGGGGAGACAATGAAAAGATGATCCAAACCTCTACATTCCCATATGCGAGGCTCCACAAGAGGCATCACATTCTATCATATCATTATGTCAGAAGCATGATAGCTAGAGGCTTCATCCTCATGCAACACCTTGCGGGCAAAGATAATTGTGCTGATATCCTCACAAAGCATTGGGGACACTCGGTGGTGTATCCTTTACTCAAGCCCATCTTTTACTACTGTGGAAACACCGGTGATCTATTGCAGGATGACTGCACCAGATACTAGAGGATGCTTTCATGTGGACACATGGGGAGTATTAAATTCCTTTTGTGTCTAAGTTGGTAGAGGTACGAGATCGAAAATAATGAGACCTCGAAAAATTACTGTTCGATACTTAACTGGAGGAGAAGAATCGATCGTCAATACCGAGCTCATTCTTACGATCGAGTCCGATACTTAGTGATCCAAGAAAGAACACACGACAGATGTTAACATATGTTACCTTCTGTTAAGTGTCTTGTTTTCAAGAAAAGACAGCAGAGGTTTGAAACTCTGCTCACGAATATACGTGTTGTATTAGCGGCAACACGATATTCACCGTAATACGGTAATTTACCGTACAAAATACACGTAAATTCACGTGCTGTATTAGCGGCAGCACCGACCTTTAAAAGAGATACTTGCTCTCCAGCAAGAAACATCTCTTCATCTTATTCTTTTAGATTATTTGATTATTCAACCTTAAACCTTGCACTGGACGTTCTTGCGTCCCTTTTGTAGAACTACAAGCCTAAGATCTAACTGATTGTGTCGATTGGTCAATAGTCAGATTAGATCTGATTGGATTCGCATCCAGTCGTAGTGGATATCAGAGAAATACTAGAAACAACTGACCGGCACCTCAACCGGCCCGCAGCTAAAGCTCCTGTTGCTCCTCTTTGCCTTTGGATTGGATCAGCTCAACAGCCAGTTTCAGAAGGAAATTAACACATCCGGATATCCTATCACAGTTGGAAGCACACAACAAAGAAATCAACGCAAAGGTAGGCGATGAGGTTAAACCCTCTGATACTTATCTTGAAAATGAGCTTGGCGAACCACCTCTGGGCCTATTTTATTAAATTCCTTTCGTGACCAGAAGTACCAAAGCTACCAAAGGGTAGATTTCCTATTTGAACGAATCAATGAGTCCCGTATCCATCTAAGTAATCGATTCCCACGGCATATCGATTCCCACGGCGCATCGATTCCCATCGCGCATCAAAGGTGAGCAATCCCTGTTTTACAATATTGCCATTGTTCTTCGGTGAGCAAACTCTGATTTCATAAAATATCACACGAGCTACGGGAGCAATTCCTGACCTTAATGATAAACATATCATGGAGTCTTCCTAACGGAGCAAGAGAAGAAAACCGTTGGCGTGTGATTCTCACACAATACATATACATGCATACAGATATATATGGTCAACGACTAATACATGTACGGAAATAATCAGCGAGTAATCTCAGCACTACGCAACAGCAGTTGCAACGTATTCATCTCAATAAAAGAGATATCTTGCATTTCGGCAAGATTTCACTTTATCTCATACTTTTAACATTCAACTGATTTATATCCCAAAATTCACACTAGTTGCTACCAACTACTTGTAATCTACATACTAAGGTCTGTCTCGCTGCAATCTGAATAAGTCACAGTGAGAAGAGGTCTGGCGTTTCCCTAGTCTCGTCTGTAGTCCGATTATCCGTTGCCGAAAGTATCCAAACACAATTGTCACGCGTAGAGTACAATCGTTCGTCTACTAGCACACTAACGCAGCGTTGCTGTCTTTCAGAAGCCTTTGAATCAGACTCTCAACGAATCGGATTCAGAAGGAAAATAATAGATTAACAGTCGCAAGCTCTAAGAAGGCTTGCACACACACACAAAAAAAAAGGAACAGGAACGGAATTGAATACAATCCCTACGCTGGCATATGCACATCGCACATCGTACACGAAGCAGTTCCCATTCTCAGTCACCGCGCAATTCCTTCGAAGGCTCGGAACCACCACAGATGCCGAACATACCGATGATGCCCAGCAATGCACTCGGAGGCGAAGAGAAGAATGACGCCGAAGTCGCCACTATCAACCGCTTTCCCAGCTTCGATACTGATATGAAAAAGATACTCGTATCCCTACTCAACGTAACAAGTGAGACTACTAGCAAGTTGTGTCTAGCTCTCAAGGAAGGCAGATTATGCGAGTGGAAGTCATTCCTCGACGCACTTATCGAACCGGATTTTGCACGCGAACTAACGCATATCCCTCAGTCCATTCAAAGGAGCATAGAAGCACTTGCAGATTTCGCTATCGACCTACAAGAAGTCGATGTCGTTCTAGAAGAAGACGAGAGGAACTGGAAAGATGTAAAGTCATATACATACAGGGAATTCCAGGCATTCCGCGAAGAACGTGCCCAACGCTTGCGTAACGAATCTGCTCTGAACCCACCACCTCCTCCGGCGGGAAGTAACAAAAAGTCACCTCAGCAGGTAAAGTACGAATCATGGTGCCGAAAAGCACGAGATGAAAAGTCCTTTACACCCCTCACGAATGACTCAAGATTCGAACACTGGCTCGTCGGTTTCAAAGCTAAACTCGAGGCATACGACATCGATACAGAGACATTCCTCGATGAAACTTGGCCTCCAGCTACGCTTCTGGGTTATACCCGTGATCTCTTTGTCAAGCAGTGTGCCTTCTTCTGGGTACTAATGTTGGAAGTCTTCAAGAGTGACCTTTCTGCATCATGTGTACACAGTCATTCTACCACTGGTGATGGACGCAAGGCCTACTTCGATTTCGTAAACCTTCATAGCAAATCAAAAGCAAAGGTATACGACAACTCGACTCAGCTACAAGCGTTGCTCAAGTTGAATCTCAACAATTGGAAGGAATCCAAAGTGAAATTCATCACACATTGGTTTGATGAATTAAATCACCTCAACAAGCTCCGTCCTCCAAACAAGCCCCTTGAGTACCATACTGTTAAATCAGCATTGTGTCAGGCATGCTATTCCAGCTTCCAGCTAAGCGAACAGTTTGCCAAAGTCAAGGATCCAGGTGGGACGAATAGCACCGTGACGGATGCGGTTGCCGAGGCCGCTGCTATCCACGATCTTAAAATCACACTTTTCCTCGAAGCAACTCGACTTGATTCCCAGTCCGCGATGTCTGCTCCTCGGTCGACCGTACGTGCACACGTTCATGATTTTTCTTCTGAATCGAGCCAAAACCATGATGACTATGCTCTCCCCATTGAATTTGAAGGAGACTATCAAGATTATGCTGTGTTTAAGGCTGGACGTACCCCTGACCCTACCACAAGGTTGCCTACAAACATATGGAAGGCCTTGTCACGTCAGGACATGAGGAGTTGGCTCAGTTTTTCTCCGGAAGGCAAGAAAATCGTGGTTGCCTCATTGCGACACGACTTACTTAATACTAACCAACCTGACCCCAACAGTGTCAAACCCATTACCCGGAAGGCATACCAACATGAACACTCGGTATCATTTCGAGAAGACGATACTTCGACCAACGATGTGCATGCCAATTCCGCAGCAGACCTTCATCCTGCTGTAGAGAATGATTGTAGAGGTGTTTTCCATGCATCCCTAGGTGTATACAAATCAACGACCTCTCCGTCTAAGGACCAGCGACCTCTCAAGTCTTCCGTGTCACCCGCGCATCCCGCTCGATTCCTTTCAGACAACCCTGACATTCAGTACAAAAAGGACGGTGACACCCAAATACCTGTGGGAACACCATCATATTCCGCCAATTTTCACCAGTGGTATACTCCCGAGGATGATCTCACCTTTCCTAACGGTAGTCCAGTAACGTCATACACATACCGTATACACAAAACTACGGTTACTAGCCCTGGTTTTGCCATGGTCGATCGCGGCGCAAATGGCTGCATCATCGGCAATGATGCGTGTCTCATCTCCAAGGATATCCCACCGCGATATGTTAACGTCACCGGCATTAACAATCATCAGGTACAAAATATTCCCATTGCTACATGCGGGGCATATTCCATGTCGAACAGAGGCCCCGTCATCCTCATTTTCAATGAATGTGCCTATACAGGACGACACCCTTCTATATTGTCATCCGGCCAGATGGAAGCATATTTTTCCACTGTCGACGACACATCCATCAAAGCGGGCGGCGGACAGGTCATTACCACCTCCGATGGATATGCACTGCCTCTTAGCATACGACACGGTTTACCATACCTTGCGATGCGAAAATATACGACTGTTGAGTTTGACACGCTCCCACATGTTATCATGACATCCGATAAGCATTGGGACCCATCTGTTCTCGATACCACGATCAGTGCGAAGGATGAACAATTTCTCCAGAAATATCCTCCCCAACCACAGCAACTCCCTTATGCCGATTACGACGAATATGGGAACCCACGCTGTCTTGAAGGATTAGATATCTCTGTTTCCCCCGGGTCCTCCACGGTCACATCCCTCAGTTCGTATTCCAGCCATTCCACTCGATCTCCCTTCCTTCCTATTGATGATCATAGGGCCAACGATCGCTCCTTTTGGCTTACTTCCACAGACTACGCTCATCAAGAACGTCTCGCATGCTGCGCGCTACCCGCAGCCTCTGGAACAGTCACTGCGTTTCCGACGGATTGTACTGCCAGTGACACTACACGTATTGCAGCTACGCCCCGCAAAAGATACCCCAACGAACATGACTACTTATCCCTGAAACCTTTCTTTTGTTGGGTTTCCACCGATCGCATCAAAGCCACGTTTGAAAACTCAACCCAATATGGTTCATTAGCGATTAGCCCTGATGGTAACATTTTCAAACGGTTTCATTCCCCTCAACCGGCCATGAACGTTCGCCCCTTCAATGACGATGTTATGTCGGACGCTGTCTTTTCGGATGTCCCAGCAATTGATGGTGGCTCCAAGATTGCTCAGATCTTCTTTGGCCGCAAATCACATATTATACACGTTGAGGAAATGCGTACCACCGGCGATTTCCTATCCTGCTTCCAGAACTTTGTTCGAAAATGGGGCAGGCCCATTCGCCTCCTTTGCGACCACGGTAACTATCAATCCAGTAAGAAGGTCATCGATTACCTCAAAATGTTATGGATTGGACTCTGGCAAAGTGAAACGTATCACCAACACCAGAATCAATTCGAACGACGATACCAAACGTTCAAGCGCATTGTCAATCGCGTCATGGATCGTACCGGCACACCACCACACCTATGGCTACTGTGCATGACATACGTTGCGGGTCTCCTCAATGTTGTTTCTGACCCTACGCTGTCCGATAAACAGCCGATCTTCATTGCCACCGGTACACTTGGCGACATCAGCGCATACACCAGTTTCTTCTGGTTTGAACCTGTGTATTTCAAAACCAATGACTCTCCTTTCGGTACCCAGTCTACCGGACGCCTAGGTCATTTCGTCGGCATCGCCGAACATGTTGGCAATGGGCTCTGCTTCCGAATCTGGGATCCCGTTACCAACAAGTTACTTGACCGGTCCGGTGTCAGATCTGCTCTTACGCCTGAGTCACGTAACAAACGCGCGGGCCTATTTACTGATGATGGTTTCATCAAATGGCGTAACGCAAAGGATTCCTTGCCCCGTTTATACGCCACTGGAGAAGCTCCAGCATTCAAACATGGGGAGCATACCAATCAGAGTAAACTCATTGACGAGTCTACGAAACCAAACAACTCAGTTCCCCCTAGCGTTTCACCCACTGATTCTGATACTGCGGATGACACCGTCCCATCTGTACCCAACAAACAACCAGATACTACGCCCCACGCATCTGGCACTCAAACTATTCTTCAACCACCCGCCCACCCCTCGTTACCGAGCTTTCTTTATAAGAAGGTCCATGACAGCCCAAGCTGGTCACCTTCTCCACTCCCTAACAACTACGGGGAGAGTCTTGATGGTCCTCCTACGACACACATCTTCAGCAAGACCTCCGATGGCGTTCTCCTTACTGAAGATGATTTTGACGCACCGGAATTAGCATACTTTGATGTTAGTGACGTCACAACTCCACACACCAACCCCGCTACTCCTTCAGTAGACCCATCACAGGTAGTTGTTACCGACGAAGAAGGTAACGCACAATTTGACGATGACGGTAAAGCCATTACCATTCCTACGATCCCGATTGCCGATCTACAAGGACGATCCTTCCTTGTAACCAATCCGGATGGCACTCGGAAACGTCTTACCATCGTCGATGTTGAAGACAGTCTTGAACGCAACAACGACTTCATCAAGTTCAAGTGCAAACACTCCGATGACGAACTTGATGATATCATTGCATACAATGATGTCATGAATTACATCCATCGTGATTCAACACAAGAAGACGGCAAACTCTGGTCGTTTCGCCGCATCCTAGGACACCAAGGCCCACTGGATAACAAGCATCCTCAATACAAAGGTTCCAAGTATAACCTTTGGATTGAATGGGAAAATATGGAACGCACATATGAACCCCTGGCCAACATTGCGGCTGATGACCCAGTCACCGTTGCAAAATACGGGAAAGACAACAACTTGCTTGACCTCCCGGATTGGAAACGCCTCAAGCGAATCACCAACCTAGCGCGACGGACCAAGAAACTTGATCGACTCGTGCACCAAGCCAAACTACGTTCTTTCCGTACCACTCCGCAGTATCAATATGGATTCAAAGTTCCTCGTAGCCACGAAGAAGCCCTCCAATTTGATCAAGCCAACGGAAACACCAAATGGGAAGATGCCACCACTCTGGAAATGGCACAACTCAATGAGTACAATACATTCATTGATAAAGGCGTGTACAAGACAAGCTCCATTCCCCCGGGATTCCGACAGATCAAGGTACACATGATATACGCTGTCAAGCACAACGGAAGACACAAGGCTTGCCTCGTTGCTAACGGTAATCTCACTGAGGCCCCTATCCACAGTGTTTACGCAGGCGTCGTATCTCTTCGCGGCCTACGTATGTGCCTATTCCTAGCTGAACTCAACGACATAGAAGCTTGGGGCACCAACATAGGTAACGCCTACTTAGAAGCAGTCACCTGTGAGAAAGTATGCATCAAGGCAGGTCCCGAATTCGGATTGCTGGAGGGTCACCTGCTGAGCATTTACAAAGCCCTATACGGTCTCAGGTCTTCAGGCAAGTGCTTTGGAGACTTACTCGCGGCTTGTCTCATCGAACTCGGTGTCGAAAGATCCCGCACAGAACCGGAAATATTCCTCAAACCCGGAACGAACAAGCATGGTGAACGTGTATATGAGCTTATATGCACATATGTCGATGACCTATGTCTCTGCATGGCAGATCCCAATTCCTTCTTGAAGATATTGCAGTCGTCACCATATAACTTCAAACTGAAGGGATCCGGACCTATGAACTTTCACTTAGGTTGTGGATTTGAGCGCGACGAACATGGTGTTCTATGCATGAATCCCATAAAGTTCATCGAAAAAATGGAAGCGTCTTACGAACAAATGTTCGGATGCAAACCTAACACTAGGTTCCAATCACCCATTGCGGAGAACGATCATCCCGAATTGGACTCCTCAGCCTTTCTCGAAGAAACCGGTATACAGAAATACCAAAGTATGATCGGTTCACTACAATGGATCATCGCTATTGGCCGTTTCGATGTACAAACAGCCGTGATGACGCTCTCAAGTTTCAGAGCTCAGCCACGAGATGGGCATCTCGAATGTGCTAAACGTATCTATGGATATATCTCCAAGTTTAGACATTTTAAAAATCAGATTCCGCGTGGAACCACCCGATTTTATATTGACTAAACCCGACACCATCGACTGGTCCAACACCGTCTATGGGGAGCATTCTGAGGAGCTACCTGACGACGCTCCTGCACCGCTTGGAAAGACAGTAGTGTTGACACATTTCTATGATGCCAACCTCATGCATGATATTCTCAGTGGTAAGGCTGTAACCGGCATTCTTCATTTTGCGAACAAGACTCCCATGATGTGGTTCTCAAAGAAGCAGTCTACTACGGAGACAGCCACCTTTGGAGCCAAATTTGTTGCAGGAAGGACTTGCATCGAACAGATCGTCAATTTACGCCACTCATTCCGATACCTAGGAACACGAGTCCATGATGTCTCATACTCTTGGGGTGACAACGAAAAGATGATCCAAACGTCGACCTTCCCTTACGCAAGGTTGCACAAGCGTCATAATATTCTGTCGTTTCACTACGTACGGAGCATGATAGCGAGAGGTTTCATTTTAATGATGCACATCCCAGGTAAGGATAACTGTGCAGACATTCTCACCAAGCATTGGAGTCACTCAGTTGTGTATCCACTGCTCAGGCCCATCTTCCACTTCTGTGGTAATACCGGCGACCTTCTTCAGGATGATGAAAGCATCATGTAGAGCGTGATGACCCTTCACAAGGAGACATGGGGAGTATTAAATTCCTTTCGTGACAAGCTACCAGAGGGTAGATTTCCTTTTTGAACGAATCAATGAGTCCCGTATCCATCTAAGTAATCGATTCCCACGGCATATCGATTCCCACGGCGCATCGATTCCCATCGCGCATCAAAGGTGAGCAATCCCTGTTTTACAATATTGCCATTGTTCTTCGGTGAGCAAACTCTGATTTTATAAAATATCACACGAGCTACGGGAGCAATTCCTGACCTTAATGATAAACATATCATGGAGTCTTCCTAACGGAGCAAGAGAAGAAAACCGTTGGCGTGTGATTCTCACACAATACATATACATGCATACAGATATATATGGTCAACGACTAATACATGTACGGAAATAATCAGCGAGTAATCTCAGCACTACGCAACAGCAGTTGCAACGTATTCATCTCAATAAAAGAGATATCTTGCATTTCGGCAAGATTTCACTTTATCTCATACTTTTAACATTCAACTGATTTATATCCCAAAATTCACACTAGTTGCTACCAACTACTTGTAATCTACATACTAAGGTCTGTCTCGCTGCAATCTGAATAAGTCACAGTGAGAAGAGGTCTGGCGTTTCCCTAGTCTCGTCTGTAGTCCGATTATCCGTTGCCGAAAGTATCCAAACACAATTGTCACGCGTAGAGTACAATCGTTCGTCTACTAACACACTAACGCAGCATTGCTGTCTTTCAGAAGCCTTTGAATCAGACTCTCAACGAATCGGATTCAGAAGGAAAATAATATATTTGATGGCAAATATGAAGGAGAGGATGAAGTGCTCATGGCAGAAGCTGAGGCTTCTTCTCCGGATGTTGATGACCTATCTGTTAAAGACCTTGATGAGTATCTAGGGACTGAAGTATTACTACAGATAGGGGACCAACATATCCGGGGGCTAGTCAAGAGCCGCTGCAGGGATAAGGATGGTGTGCTGATTGGTGAAAAGAACAACAATCCCCTCTTAGACACGAGGTCTTATGAGGTCGCTATGCCAGATGGATCTATTGAAATCTACACAGCCAATACACTTGCCGAGAGTATCTATTCTTCCGTTGACGATGAAGGGCGCATGTATTGCCTGATGGATGAAATTATCGATTTCAAAAGGGATTCGGAGGCCTTAACTACCCAACAGGCTACTTATACAACAAAGTCCGGACAAACTAGAACAAAGCCAACAACCAAAGGATGGAGGTTTCTTGTTAGATGGAAGGATGGCACTACATCCTGGGCAAAGCTAAGTGATATGAAGGAAAGCTTCCCGGTTGAAACAGCAATATACGCCCGTGAAGAAGGCGTCATAAATGAGCCAGCGTTTAAGTGGTGGGCTTATAAAGTACTTCGGAGAAAGGACCGGATCTTATCTGGCGCTAAAACCAAATACTGGACCAAGTCCCATAAGTACGGGGTCCGGCTCCCTAAGTCTATTTCAGAAGCAAAAGCAATTGATAGAGAAACAGGGACCGATCATTGGGCTCGGGCTATTGCAAAAGAAATGAGGAACAGCTCTATTGCCTTTGAATTCAATGAGGAGGACAAGATACCAGTGGGGCATACCAAAATAACCATGCACATGGTCTTTGACGTCAAGATTGACTTAACACGGAAAGCCCGGTTAGTTGGAGATGGCCACAAAGTCCCAGAAATCTCCAAGGAATATACTTATTCCAGTGTACCCAGTAGGGATTCAGTTCGATTGTTCTTCCTAGTGGCAGCACTCAACAACCTCGATGTACTCAGCGCGGATATACAGAACGCCTACTTAACAGCACCCATCAAGGAGAAGTACTTCACAATAGCTACAGAGGCCCAAGGGTTCGCGTCGGAACTATGTGGAAGGCCCTGCAAGATTGTAAGGGCTTTATATGGACTCCCGGTTGCTGGGGCATCTTTTCGGTCACACTTGGCTAGTCACTTAAGGGAGCTTGGTTACGTATCTTGCAAAGCAGATCCTGACGTGCATCTCCGATCTGCATTCAAACCAGATGGCTCAGCTTACTACGAGTACTGTGTGGCTTATGTCGATGATATCCTTGTATGTGGAATGGATCCAAAGTTCCAGATGGATGCGATAGAAAGCCAGTTCAAGTTGAAGAATGGAACAGTTGAAGAACCTTCTTTCTACTTGGGAGCTGATATAGGAAAGACCTAAATAGATGGTAACCCGTACTGGTCCATGGCTTCATCTAAGTATACTGCAAAAGCCATCAAATCAGTTGAAGAAGAACTACTAACCGGAAAATACGCGTTTAAGGTACTACCCAAGACAGCAAGGTCACCATTGAGCTCTGAGTATAGGCCTGAGATAGACGCGTCACCAGAACTTGATCCGAAGAAACAAAACTACTATCAAGGTTTAGTTGGGATACTCTGGTGGATATGTGAACTCGGTCGATTGGATATAATTATGCCCGTATCACTTATGTCTCGATATCTCGCGCAAGCCAGAGAAGGTCATCTCAACCAGTTCTTTCACCTGTTTGCATACTTGAAGAATTACAGCAAGTCTAAGTTGGTGTTCGATGCATCTATGCCTGAGGTAGATGAGTCAAATTTTCAGTCGTGCGACTGGAGTGAGTTCTATCCAGAGGCCAAAGAGCTATTGCCTCCAGATATGCCTGAACCAAAAGGAAAGGCAGTTATTACCACATGTTTTGTGGATGCGGATCATGCGGGTTGCAAGGCTACCAGAAGATCCCATACAGGAGTCATCATCTTTGTTAACAGAGCACCTATTTTGTGGTTCTCCAAGAGGCAAACAACTGTTGAGACATCTACATTTGGCTCGGAAATAGTCGCGCTTAGGATAGCAATCGAGATGGTAGAGGGGCTAAGATACAAGCTACGGATGATGGGCATACCTATAGAAGGACCTACCAATATCTATTGTGACAATGAGTCAGTCGTGAAGAACACTACAGGACCAGAAAGCCCTTGTAAGAAGAAGCATAATAGTGTTGCTTATCATAAGGCAAGGGAGTGCATAGCAGCAGGAATTATCCGGATTGCAAAGGAGCCAGGCGAGTCGAATATCGCGGACTTACTCACAAAATTAATGAGTGGAACCAGGCTAATTGAACTAGCAATGAGGTGTATGTGGCGAGATGGGGTTGATGAAAAAATGAGACCCGCGGGATAGGTATCTTCTACTAGTTCTCTACTACCACGAAGACACGGGGACTCTAGAAATCACGCGGTTAAGGACATACAGACAGACTAAACCAGTTACTCGTGATAGTCGCCAAAGCAAATAACTGTTTATATGATTTATCTCAACGCATATACGACCTGTAAAGAGGGACCGACAGAGGTGCAGTGCGGTCCGGATATAACTTAATCCTAATGCTCACAATTTTAGAATCTAATCAATGGGTGATTCCCACCAGATTAAAACGAATAAAATTAATAGAAAAACGCATAAAAAGTATGTGTTTTCTACATAGATCTATCCATTTCTGAATAAAAACTGTCAGTCGACATGTGTCCGACTGACAGTTTTTATTCACTTTTTTAACACTGAATAGATTTCAACGGAATCTTAAAATCAAACATTTCAGTCTTAATCAATCGTGTGCACCTCTCGCACCTCTCTTGCCGGGCATGCTTGCATGCTATTTTTGGTGATCATCGCTAATTTTGCTCAGCTGAAAATTTGCAAACAGTCCGAAAAAGAAAGAAAGTCCGGAAAGATGGACAAACAGCAACAACAGTCCGACTTGTCTCTCCAGCAAGTAATCAGCAGAAATTCAACTTCAACACTTTCTTTCTATCGAGCTGACGCAGGAGGGCAAGGGCAAGAATGTCCTTCTACCCCTTCACTACAATCGCTCTCGTTGCTCTCGCTAGTAGTTTATTAGAGGATGATTCATCCGAAGAAGATGAATCGATTCGATCGCATCGGTGGTGGATTCGATCGATGCCCTCACAAAAAGAAATACCATCCATCATAACAATCAACAACATGGCACCGACTGCTGCACAGACTGGCAGCAGTGGAAGGAAAGCCGGCATTGCCAACTACACAAAGCCCGAGTTGGAGCACTTGTTCAAATGCATGAGAAGTATCCTACCAATTGGCCCAGAAGAGTGGGACGCGGTTACAAGTCTACATGCTGAAAAATATCCTGGTAGGGACACTGATTCAATCAGGAACAAATACATTCGTTTGTACCGGAAGAAGATGCCAACTGGTGATCCAATCCAGAAATGGGATGTTAAACAAGCCAAGGAAATCAAGTATCTTATTGGTGATAGAGCCTCCATTGTGGATGGAGAAGAAATATTTGATATTGAAACAGGGGAGTTTGTCCCTGCTGATGACGACGAGGAGCCATCCGGCCCTCCACCACTTCCACTTTGTCAACCAACTCAACCAACTCAACCAACTCAACTGTCTCAATCAACCCAAAGATCGACTCAAGGATCGACTCAAGGATCGACTCAAGGATCGACTCAAGGAGGAACGGAGGACAACCGTCCTGTCCCACTTCTACTTGGTCAACCAACTCAGCCTACACGTCCTGTCCCACTTCTACTTGGTCAACCAACTCAGCCTACACAAATCGATGAAGTAGCAACGGAGCTTACTCCTACCAGTACCATTAGTGGTGTTAGCACGAACAAAAAGAGAGCTTACGGTCGCAAGGACACACATTTGATGAGTGTGATTGCTGCAGCATTGAGAGAGGGAAGAGAGGATCAAAAGCTTCATATGCAGGCATTGGAATCCCATCGAGCGGCATTGGAACTCCAACAACGACGGCAGGACAAGGCCGACGAAGAGAAGAAGGTGGCAGATGAAGAGAAGAAGGTGGCAGATCGAGAGAGGAAGTTGATGTTCCAGGTACTTGTTGGTCTTGCTAGTGATGTTGGTGCAAAGAACACTCCCAACGGGAAGCTCAAAAGAAAACTGGAACACCTTAGATTGTGTGCCGACGACAGCAGCGCCGACGACAGCAGTGACAGCGATGGCGATGACGAATGACGAACCGATTTGTCGATGAATCGATCGATTAGTAGGATCGATTAGTTAGTTAGTTAGTTAGTTAGTTAGTTAGTTAAAATAAAAGAATCGATTATTAGTTAAGAAACTCAACAACAACACCAACGTTGCTCCAGACAGAAACTTAGGCTACAAAGAGAATACAAAAACTCTATTGCAACACCTTAAAAGAGGGATTCAAAACCACTAGAGGTGCGCTGGAGCAAAATTATTCGAACGTGTTGTCGACTGCTCTAAATAGTAGTCCTACGACTAATCAATCGATGGATCAAATCAATCGTACGACTATTCAACCGATTGAGGTGCGGACTGTTGATCAATACGACTAGTAATGCTAATTCGTAACTACTAGTATCGATTATCATCTAAGATCTGCTACTAATCGATCGGATCGAATACATCATCTGCAGTTTCTGTTGGTACCAATCCATAGGAGAAAAAGCCTTCAGTTCGACTCATGTACGTGTTGAGTATGGTGTTGATTCCAATTTTAGCTGTCTGGAAGTTGTAGAGACAAACAAGGAGCTTCAGAATAACCGTCCTGTCTCCTGTTTCTTCCAAGAGAATGCTGTCCTTCATCCGGGGGAAACCCCCTTGGATCTGTCGCATTCCCCATTCAGAAAGCTGTCGGACGCTGGTAGCAGCGCGATTCACTAAGAGATCTGCTGCATTGAAAGGATCATGTTGGGAATTCCGTATGAGGAATGGCTTTCTAGACAGTTTGAAAGCCGAATCAACAATAAGCTTTGCTAGATATTTATCATACATGAGCTCCATCTTTTCATAGAGGCCATAGTCGGCTTGAGTACTATCATGCCAACAACCTGGAGCATTCAAGATGCAACCCCGGATCCTACCGTCCGGAGCAAAGATGAAAACACTGTTGGCGTATGTCCCACAAGTCCAACCATTGTAGTATTGGTTTTGCTTCATCCAGTTACCAGACTGTTGGATATGGAGTTTGAGCCCATCGCAGGCACCCCACACTCTGTGAGGTCGTAACACAGGATACTTTGCAGCAATAGCATCGACGTATTGTTGAATCTCTTCTTTGTTTGGCAAGCAAACTTTTGCAGCAGGATGGTGTTGTAATACAGAAAGAAGGACCTTGCGACCGGATTTCAGCCATCTGTACATAGGAGAAGCTGTTAATCCAAACGCTAGAGCAACTGCTCTTGCTGCTGATCCTCTGGTTCGGAACCAGAATAAGACAAGACCAAGGCAGCCAGTAGCATCGAATTGGTTTGTTGTGGAACGAATCTTCTTTGTTCTAATAACTCCAGTGTTCTTATCGACAGTGTACGAATTGTAGAGTGGCTCAAATATATCTAGGAGCTCTCTGAATACTACATGGTCGACTCCACAGCAGTTGAGAAGGGCTTGATCATTGCCTGATCGATAGAGATACATGAAAGGCGATTGGCTGTATCGCTTAATTGCAATCCTAGGAGTTCTACGATCCCTTCTTCTCTTATCTTCCTCGCCAAGCAGTGGATTGTTGTAATCGGGGGTTAAGTAGTTCTCCTCATAGTATTGTTCTAGTAACTCCAGGGCCATGTTGATTGTCGATTGTAGAGTGTTTCGCAAAAGAGTGCTTCGAAAAAGAGTGTTTCGCGAAAGAGTGCTTGCTGGAGAGCAATGTGAATGTTTTAGTGAGGATAGCTAGTAGTAGTACTTCGTAATTCGTATCAGCAAAGCCAATCGATACTAGTACGGTACATAGAAAATTCTGAAAATTTCAACTGCCGGCCTGCCGGCCAAAATAGGCCGGCAGGTGGCGCGGTTAGTGATTAAACAGACAGTTACTGTTTCTTCTTTAGGGATTCCGAATTCCAAATTTGGCAGTGAATAAAAGTATTCGTCCGTTGGATGTGATAAAAAAGTATTCATTCTATATACTTTTTATTAACTTTCGAATCTATTCATTTTTCATCTGGTGGGAATCACTCAATATTACTGCAATCTCCCTACCGTAATCTACCGACACGAAATAGGAATCAGATGTACGGTACGAGATTGATTTTTTTTTTGGGTACGTACGAGATTGATTTTTTTTTTCATATGAGATTGATTTTTTGTTGTTGTTGTACCGTACGTATGTACGAAATTTTTTTTGGAACGTACGAGATAGATTTTTTTTGGTACGTCTAATTCCTACTCCGTGTCGTTAGATTATGTGGTTAGAGTTGGGTCTGATAAACTCTAATTCCTACTCCGTGTCGTTAGATTACAGTAGGAAGATTGCAGTAATATTGATTAGATTCTAAAATTGTGAGCATTAGGATTAAGTTATATTCGGATCGAACTGCACCTCAGTCGGTCTCTCTTTACAGGTCGTATATGCGTTGAGATAAATCGTATAAACAGTTATTTGCTTTGGCGACTAGTACGAGTAACTGGTTTAGTCTGTCTGTATGTCCCTAACCGCGTGATTTCTAGAGTCCCCGTGTCTTCGTGGTAGTGAGAGTACTAGTAGAAGATACCTATCCCGCGGATCTCATTTTTTTTTTTTCATCAACCCCATCTCGCCACATACACCTCATTGCTAGCTCAATTAGCCTGGATCCACTCATTAACTTTGTGAGTAAGTCCGCGATATTCGACTCGCCTGGCTCCTTTGCAATCCGGATAATTCCTGCTGCTATGCACTCCCTTGCCTTATGATAAGCAACACTATTATGCTTCTTCTTACAAGGGCTTTCTGGCCGTGTAGTGTTCTTCACGACTGACTCATTGTCACAGTAGATATTGGTAGGTCCTTCTATAGGTACGCCCATCATCCGTAGCTTATATCTTAGCCCCTCTACCATTTCGATTGCTATCCTAAGCGCGACTATTTCTGAGCGAAATGTAGATGTTTCAACAGTTGTTTGCCTCTTGGAGAACCACAAAATAGGTGCTCTGTTAACAAAGATGATGACTCCTGTATGGGATCTCCTGGTAGCCTTGCAACCCGCATGATCCGCATCCACAAAACATGTGGTAATAACTGCCTTTCCTTTTGGTTCAGGCATATCTGGAGGCAATAGCTCTTTGGCCTCTGGATAGAATTCACTCCAGTCGCACGACTGAAAATTTGACTCATCTACCTCAGGCATAGATGCATCGAACACCAACTTAGACTTGCTGTAATTCTTCAAGTATGCAAACAGGTGAAACAACTGGTTGAGATGACCTTCCCTGGCTTGCGCGAGATATCGAGACATAAGTGATACGGGCATAATTATATCCAATCGACCGAGTTCACATATCCACCGGAGTATCCCAACTAAACCTTGATAGTAGTTTTGTTTCTTCGGATCAAGTTCTGGTGACGCGTCTATCTCAGGCCTATATTCAGAGCTCAATGGTGACCTTGCTGTCTTGGGTAGTACCTTAAACGCGTATCTTCCAGTTAGTAGTTCTTCTTCAACTGATTTGATGGCTTTCGCAGTATACTTAGATGAAGCCATGGACCAGTACGGGTTACCGTCTATGTAGGTCTTTCCTATATCAGCGCCCAAGTAGAAAGAAGGTTCTTCAACTGTTCCATTCTTCAACTTGAACTGCCTTTCTATCGCATCCATCTGGAACTTTGGATCCATTCCACATACAAGGATATCATCGACATAAGCCACACAGTACTCGTAGTAAGCTGAGCCATCTGGTTTGAATGCAGATCGGAGATGCACGTCTGGATCTGCTTTGCAAGATTCGTAACCAAGTTCCCTTAAGTGACTAGCCAAGTGTGACCGAAAAGATGCCCCAGCAACCGGGAGTCCATATAAAGCCCTTACAATCTTGCAGGGCCTTCCACATAGTTCCGACGCGAACCCTTGGGCCTCTGTAGCTATTGTGAAGTACTTCTCCTTGATGGGTGCTGTTAAGTAGGCGTTCTGTATATCCGCGCTGAGTACATCGAGGTTGTTGAGTGCTGCCACTAGGAAGAACAATCGAACTGAATCCCTACTGGGTACACTGGAATAAGTATATTCCTTGGAGATTTCTGGGACTTTGTGGCCATCTCCAACTAACCGGGCTTTCCGTGTTAAGTCAATCTTGACGTCAAAGACCATGTGCATGGTTATTTTAGTATGCCCCACTGGTACCTTGTCCTCTTCATTGAATTCAAAGGCAATAGAGCTGTTCCTCATTTCTTTTGCAATAGCCCGAGCCCAATGATCGGTCCCTGTTTCTCTATCAATTGCTTTTGCTTCTGAAATAGACTTAGGGAGCCGGACCCCGTACTTATGGGACTTGGTCCAGTACTTGGTTTTAGCGCCAGATAAGATCCGGTCCTTTCTCCGAAGTACTTTATAAGCCCACCACTTAAACGCTGGCTCATTTATGACGCCTTCTTCACGGGCGTATATTGCTGTTTCAACCGGGAAGCTTTCCTTCATATCGCTTAACTTTGCCCAGGATGTAGTGCCATCCTTCCATCTAACAAGAAACCTCCATCCTTTGGTTGTTGGCTTTGTTCTAGTTTGTCCGGACTTTGTTGTATAAGTAGCCTGTTGGGTAGTTAAGGCCTCCGAATCCCTTTTGAAATCGATAATTTCATCCATCAGGCAATACATGCGCCCTTCATCGTCAACAGAAGAATAGATACTCTCTGAAAGTGTATTGGCTGTATAGATTTCGATAGATCCATCCGGCATGGCGACCTCGTAATACCTCGTGTCTAAGAGGGGATTGTTGTTCTTTTCACCAATCAGCACACCATCCTTATCCCTGCGACGATTCTTAACTAACCCCCGGATATGTTGGTCCCCTATCTGTAGTAAGACTTCAGTTCCAAGATACTCATCAAGGTCTTTATCAGATAGGTCGTCAACATCCGGGGAAGAAGCCTCAGCTTCTGCCATGAGCACTTCATCTTCCCCTTCATATTTGCCATCAAATAGGCCCAGAGGTGGTTCGCCAAGTTCGTTTTCAAGATAAGTATCGGAAGGTTTAACCTCGTCACCTATTTTTGCGTTGATCTCTTTGTTGTGTGCTTCCAACTGTGATAGAATATCTGGATGTCTCCATTCTTCCTCAGATATAGCCCATGTGCTGTTTGTTATGTGAACCTTTCCAGACTTAAATAAGACATAGTGACAATCTCCACCACCAAAAGTGTCTCCACATGGGCCCAGCCACCGGCCAAGCCTATTTGTTTTCCCATTTAAGTCATACCACCAAATAAAATCATACCAGTCGTGGATCATATACAGGGTGATATCTGGGGTATACCCATGCACCAGTTCGAAGTTAGTCCTCCCCATTGAGGAAGGATCACTTGATGCCATGAGGTTCATCCGGCCGGCCGCTAACATTCCACAGAAGGCCCAACACCTCCTGGGACTGCCCTTCTTAGAAGTCATCCAACGGATCGACCTTCTTAGGTCCCCGGCACTGTGTTCGGCTGTATTCTGCCAAGAGCAGTGAGGCTGTATGTATGTTTGTCGAATGCGATACTCCGACCGGAGCTTATTCCAACCGGTGTTGTGTGTCTCATGACTCCCCTGGGCCTTCGCCCCATCTGTAACAAGGTGTTCTGGGATTCCCACTTCATTTATAAAGCAAGATAAGCCATCATGACATCGGACCTCTCCCCTGACAGGATAGAAGGCCACATAGCCCTTTCCATTCGCAAAGATCTGGGCTGCTGTATCATTTCGAATGATACTGGGAACCTTGAACTTCATAGTGTCAGCATACCATCGGCCCTTGAGCATCCTCCTATTCCTCCACTTCTGTGTCTTCAGTCTCTTTGTAATAGGCTGGGACAGTTGTCGAATGCCATCTTGGGTAGTGACTTCAATAGTAGCCTTGGCCCGCTTCTCACTGATATTCCACATCTTAGCAATGGCCTTGGCATCATACCTGTCAACCTTGTCGGGTATCCTTATTGGAGGTCCCCATTGTCCCCGTCGTATGAAAGACTTCTTGTCAAGGGATATTTCTTGGTCCAGGACATCTTGTTGCCGCCTTAGTAGCTTCCTCTCCTTGGTTCGTGCCTTGGCTTCCTGTTGAATGGCAAGCTCAGCTTCAGATAATGAAGTCTTGGTGGAAACATCAGAAATCATAGAATTTGCTGAATTGCGTAGATTTTCTTGGTCCTCCCCGTTGGTTCCAGCAAGGGCTGAAATGAATCGTGTGGAGACATCCGTTGGGGTATATCCGGTGCGTTGGGAAAGAACTCTATTGGTACAGACAGAAGCCAAATGAAGCAGCCGGTTTGTGTCGTACCCTGTGCCGAGTGGTTCTGGATGAATCGTGGATGAATATTTGACTGGAGTCCCACAAGCCGGCAGGCATCCTGAAAGAGTAGCAACAACCCGCGGGAAAGAAGCATTGGTGGCTTCTTCCTCCTCTGCAAAGTGAGAGGAATAGGGGTCCCAGGTGTGGGTATCTGTAGCCAGTATGTGTTCACAGTTCGCCAGTTCCTTCTTTGTAGGCTTCCGGGAATCAAAATAGGATATGACTCCTTCAACGTGGAGAGGGATGAAGAGTTCAGTGTCGTCCGATTGAAATGTGATCCCGTGTGTAGAATTGGAGTCGTATCGCCTTGGGCAATAGGGACATTCTTAAGCGGTGAGTATGTATCTGAGAATGGTGCAACATCCACATATGTCAAGATAGAATCCAATGAATCCAGTAATACCATATTTGATCCCGCGGCTGTTGTATCAGCATGGCTGTCCAACTCGCATCGACCGTTACCTTGAGACGGTGTGCCAAAACTCTTGATATGGACTATCGGCCGGCCTACCCGGGATACAAACGACAGGCCCCGGCCGGCAAATCAGTCTTGGTTCTTTTTCTTGTGAGTATGACTACCGAACTGATCGCCAGCCGACCCTTTTGCTGTGTTGTCCCCTTTTGCTTTGACAAGAGAAACCTGTGGGGACTTTGAATTGGAGTTAAGAGCTGGGCGTAGAGACCGGACTTGGTTCTTCTGGGCAGCGGACATAGTGACCCAGATTTCCTTTGGGTAGATCTTTCCCTCCAGAGGTCCGTCGTAGGTCCCTGAAGTTTTCTGTTTCTTGTTGCCGTGTCTCTTGTTGGAGGAGGAGTTGCTATCGTTGTTGCGTTTGTTGCCGCCTTTTCCTTTGAAAGAGGAGATATTTCTGCGATTGCCTTTGCGGCTGGTTTGTAACTTCTTGATACCAAGCGTTTGAGTGAAGTGGGCGGAAGCCTTGTCAAAGCTGTCATACATGCCGCCTGCTTCATTTAGGACCAATTGCACCGCCATCTCGAGTCTTGGATCCGAGATAGAGTGGCAGAAGTCAGTAACAAACTGATCTTCTGGTGGGAAGGCCTTATGCCGCAATAGGAACTCCTTTGCATCGTACCAACGCCTCTTGTGCTTGTCAAAGCTGTAGTTCTTGGTGTCCCCGGAGTAGGTGGAGCTCTGTAGGAAGGCCCTCTTTTCTTCTATGAGAAGTCTTACGTTCGTTGATTCATATGCCTGAGAATAGAGGGTGAAATATGCCTTCCTCCCATCCCCGTCCGTTCCAAGTCCTTGGATGTAGGACCAACCGGGACCCGCTCCCACCAATTTGAAGAGGATTCCCCATAGTGTATTGTTGTCTTTTGTCCAGTGGGATCCTGAGTGAACGGTGCAACGTATAGAATATTCGTTCCAGTTGGCATACGTATCTGTTGGAGCAGACCCAACGGTCCCCCCCCTCTCAGCATCACCGACCAATGAGTCCTTTCGAATTGTGTATAGTAGAGATGTTTTGGTGACACCCCTTTTGTGTCTAAGATACTCCCTAAATCGTTCATCGAATTCCTTGAATTTCGACATTGCAGTGAGTGGTTCTGGGAGAGTCAGGTCCCCGGCCGCCGTGTTGCTGTCATCCTCCTTGAGAGACTTGAGGCGCTCCCGAGTCTTGGATTCAGCATCCGGATCAGCTACCCAGTCAACTGGGGTAGCTGTGGCTCCAATGAGGGGCTGAAAATCGATCCACGCCACAAACAACTTGAGTCGATCCCCAAAAACCCTTCCCACATACACTTGCTTTGGGTCCGGGCAGTAGTTGTGTTTGGTCTTGTTGACACCATTCACCAGGGATTTGATAGCAGATTCATCCATGTCCCGCAGGGAGTCGGTACTGCTGTGGCCGGTCCGGAAGAGCTCATCCGCCGTGATCCGGTTCAGCCCGAAGGATTCCAAGATTTCTCTGAAGACTACCTCTGTTGGGGTTAGAGTCCTTTCCCCTGCGTACCCAGGGATTCCCTCAAGTTGATTAGCGCGTTCGATTGCGTCTTGAACCTCCTGTGTGAGCGACGGAGCCCGGTTGGTATCCATCATGGTCCTAATGAATTCCATTTGCGCTGCTGTAAAGCCAAGATTGGCAGGAATGGCTGGTCCATTGTTAGCAGGTTCACCAGCTACTGCGTTAGCTGCTGCAGCCGCTGGATTAGCGGCCGCATTGTCGTTGCGTTGGTTCTGTCGGGCTGTTCTTCCTCTCACCATGGTTGGTATTTGGTCCGGAATAGCTGTTTACTTGATCTGTAAGTGATATATGAATGATTTTCTGAGGGAATTCTGTATTTCCCAAGCAATCACTTCCCTCGCGATATCACTAGTAGTGGATATTTCTCCCTGTAGAATTTGCAAACGTTTCTATTCCGAATGAAAATCACCCCGTTGCCCCTTACTTAAGCAAACTGTTCAGGTTCCGGTTTCGAATCATGGCCGTTGAGTTTATTCGTGCGGGAATATATTGACCGTTAGATCCGGCCCGCTGCATGTTCCCGTGGGATTCTGGGGCCGTTGAATTGTTTTCACAGGGATTGGGACCGTTGGTTTGTTTTCCCGTTATTTTACGGTTACAAGTCCATCGGGTCCCCCTATTCAGCGGGAGTTGAAATTATTGTAGAATAATTCAACTGCCATCTCCGTATAGTTCGTAGGCTCAGAACAGCTTAGTGCACACGTCTGTACGCTGTCCCACCTCATGTGAGTATCATATTGACTCGTATAGAGGAATCGATCCCTCCTAACTGTACTCGCACCTACTGCTATCTGTGAGCTTTAAGCTCCTAACTGTTGGTGTTACTGTTGTTGTTGTTGGTGGTGGTGGTGGTGGGGTCTTCTTACTCGTCTTTATCGTGTCATTTCGAGACCCCATGTGGGTCTCTTCCATTGTTTGAATTGGGACACGTTTACGTTTGAATGTAGAGACTGCGGTTGTTCTGGCCCCCCCCGGAGTTCGATGTGTTGTACTGATGGCATTTGTTTGTTCCCCTATGGCCATTATGTCGTTTGAGGGAAGCAAGAGGTATTAGCTCATGCCCGGCTGCACTAGTGCCATTACCCGTCTAAGTGCTCAAACATGGACATAGCCTTCAGGGGTCTTTGATTAGCCGGTGATCAGTCGGTAATCTTTCTCTCTTCGTCCATTGTCGTGTGGACACTCCTTATGTGGTTAGAGTTGGGTCTGATAAACTCTAATTCCTACTCCGTGTCGTTAGATTACAGTAGGAAGATTGCAGTAATATTGATTAGATTCTAAAATTGTGAGCATTAGGATTAAGTTATATTCGGATCGAACTGCACCTCAGTCGGTCTCTCTTTACAGGTCGTATATGCGTTGAGATGAATCGTATAAACAGTTATTTGCTTTGGCGACTAATACGAGTAACTGGTTTAGTCTGTCTGTATGTCCCTAACCGCGTGATTTCTAGATACGTACGAGATTGTTTTTTGACATCTTGATGGCACCAGTAGAAAAAATGTGTCGTAACAGTAATAAAATGAAAAGAATTCACCGTGTAACGCGTACTGTACGAAAAGTCATAAGGGCAAATAACCTTATTCGTAAGGTTATTTAACTTGAGTGAATAATCGTCGGCGTTTCCATGTGGTTTGTCTCTTTACCAAATTTCCCCATCAGCTCACTCTTCGAAGAATTAACAACTCTAAAACACTATCATGCCCTAAAATCTATGTACAACCTAGTACTAATTCTACACAATAAGGTACAAATACTGTGATATTCCAATGAGAATATCACGGTGAATTATACGGTAACACGAAAGACCGATTGAAGGTGGTTTGCATGTGTTTTGTATGCTAAGAATTACACGGTAATATGCCGTATAATCGACACGATGATTCGGCGATACGATGAGTAATTAACCTGTCGTCCGCTAAGGCCGAATGAACTGTAACAATGATCTTACTCACTAAATCAATCGATCGTAGGACCGATTGCATTTGCGTTTGTTTGTTACGACACACTTTTTATAGTTTATCAGACCCACAGCACTCTACGAGCTGTGGAGGACGAATGGCGTTTCCATCGAAACGCAGTTGAGCTCGAAGACAAAGAATCCGGATTAGCCTGATCAGCTACCGGCATCAACCCTCAAGGATGTAAAAGAGGCAGTTGCCTGTGGAGCCCTGGAACAGACCAACACCAGGGCGGTCTCCCTGAAAGAAGAGACCAAAGAATCGAACCAAGGTGGTGGCTCCACCGGGTTTCGAGATCCAGCAAAACAAGCAAGGGAAAAGATGCTGGACGGCTCAGTCGAAAGAGCCGCCCAGGTTGGCATCAGTTGAAAGGAATCAATATTCGAGAACACTGATCTTTCACTGAAAACAAGAATGAGTGAGCCAGAAGATTGAGCCTGAAGTATTCTGTGGTGAAACAGATTGGAAGGAACAGATTGCAAAGAGCATCTGCCCAGAAGGAACAGATTGTAAAAAGCATCTGCCCGCACGAAAACGAAAATCCAAAGATATGAGAACACCAATCCCCGAAGATCGGGAAGATCGGAAAGATCCAAAAATGAAAAGGAGAACACTAAATTCTCAGGAAACAATCTTTCAATCTTTCACCACAGAAATACAGAATGAGCAAAATCCCAAGAAAGGATAGGAAAGCTCACAATCTTGATTTGCAACAAAAGCAAAAGCTCACACAAAACTAACCGGAACGAAAACTCGATCCGAATAGTCAGAAAGTATAAAGAAAACCGGAACGAAAATTCGATCCGGATAAATACAATACAAATCACTCGGCAGTCACAAACAATTAATACCCATCTCTCACATCCAACCCTCGATTCTTACACTCTTCCACCACATACCACCATCGATTGAATATTCAATATTCCATCGAATATCATCTATCGAATACTCCAAATAATCCGAAAACTCTCTTCAAAGTGACCATCCGACCATTAGAATACACAATTCATCACCATGGTACGAACTAGAGCGGACGGCGACATGGAAGAAACAAAAATGGAAGTGGATGACGATGACGATTCAGACGATGACGATTCACAGAATTCTAATGAAAACAATGGAAGAGGTATGCAAGAAAAGGAAGATTTGGAAGATAAAATCATGGAAGTCATGGAAAGGGCCTTTGGGGACCCAGAATCAAACTCAACCATGAAGAGAATCATCGACCAAGAAATAAAGAAAAGAGTCAGGGCAATGAGAGATGCAGAAAGAAAGGGTGTGAATCCAGATGACGCGGATAGCGAAAATGATGAGGATGAAGGAAACGATGCTGACCAAAATGCAGAGAACGCAAGAGCTGAACGGCTGGGAAGAAGGTCATCCCAACCCAGGATAAAAATCAGGGGATTCAACAATGGTAGATTTCTGAACCCAGAACAGCTTGCTTTCAGGAGCAGCCTAATGGATTTTGGTATCAACTATGAATCAGCTGAAGAAATTATGAGGGGAGGGATGTCTAATATTCGTGAAATTACAGACCTCAACAAGGAAAGCATTAAATCGTTCATGCACGGATTGAAATCTATCAGTCCGGACTGTCCTAATCCAAAAAGTATCCACTATGGTAACAGGCTATCATCGAGGCTCCTAACTTGGGCAAATTGGGCCCGGTATCAACCATTGATTGGAGTCAAGCCAAGGGCTATCGACTGGAAAGCAAACCCAAACAACCTGGAACTGCAGCAATTCAGAATCAAGATGATGGAATCAAGTGTGAAATCACAGGAAAAGGCAACTCCACCGGAGCTGAAGGATCTCACAAAATTCAGGGAATGGGAGGAAGGCTTCCGACAAAACCTGAGGTACAGATTCAACTCTGAGGGATTTCCAATCTTGTATGTCATAAGACCCCAAGAAAAGGAAGAAGTTACTGATGAAGCCAGGGCTGGAACAGTCGGGCAAAGTACAACAGATACTTATCCAACTTGGAGTGATTACAATGAAAGATGTGGCGTCCTGTCAGGTCCCCAGTATGATGAAGACAACAATGTTGTCTGGAGGTTGCTGTGTGATGCAACAAGAAAGGGTCCTGGTTGGGAATATGTGGCACATTTCCAAAACACCGCGCTGAACTCAGGAAATGCAAGAAACGCTTTCATTTTGCTGATGCAACATGCTTACACTGATACCAATATCACTATGGTTCTAAACAAGACATACCAGGAAATGAAAGATTCACACTACACTGGAGATTCTAAGAATTATGACTGGAACAAGCACAAACGAAATTGGACTGCTTTTCATGGAACAATTCTGAGATTTGAAAAGAATCATAATGAAAGAAGATTTGTCTGGGATTTTATCAATTCAATCAGTGATGAGCGACTTGATGCTGCAAAAGCAGATGCAATTGATGAAAGCAAAGACTATCGTGACAACTTCAATGAATGTTTGATTCTATTCACCAATCGTCTTGGATTGAAAAAGCTTGCAACAGGGAAGAGTAAAAGAGGTTCCAGAAGTTTGTATTCTATGGGCACAACCAGCAACAAAAAGCAAAAGACAACTGGAACTTTTACAGGAAAAGTTGAGTGCAAGCCTTACCCAACAAGTGTTTATAAAACAATGTCAAAAGAACAGCGCCAGGAGCTTTACCAGATGAGACAGGCTAAAAAGAAAAGAAATCACAAGGCTGCTGAGACCAAAAAGAAAGAAAATGAAAATGAAGGCGCGGGTGACAGTTTTGGATCAAAATCTAAGAAATGACATAATAACCGGACACTATCACTAGAACACAAATTGTTAACAATGGTGAGCCGGTCATTATACCAGATGAATGTCCCTGTAGGTTTTGATGATGGGGAAAATGAAGAAGGATATTGTGAGTTAGACTCCCATGCAGATACTACCGCAGCAGGAAGCAATATGGTATTGCTGAATCCTGATCAAATCACAACACACGTTGATGTTGCACCTTTTTCTGAAGAATACAAGCCCATCAAGAAAATCCCCATTGGAAGCTGTGCGACTGCATGGACGAATCCAACATCAGGCCAAGTATATATCATAGTGTTCCATCAAGCACTGTACTTTGGGGACAAATTGAAAAACAGCTTGATATGCCCAAATCAAGTGAGGGACTGCAATTTCAACTCTGTTGAAGAGACACCTCGCCAATTTGATCCAAGATCCAAGCATGGAATTACAATTCAAACTCCACTGGAGGATGATGATCCGAAGAAAGTTTTTATCAAACTGAGTATGAGGAATGTGATCTCATATTTCCCCACAAGAAAGCCCACAAGAATGGAACTTGATGAATGTCAACATTTGATAGCAACAAATGATACCCCCTGGGATCCACATTCACTGAAGTTCAGGATGGCCGAGCTAGCCATTGACAATGGAGATCCAATTTCAGGGGACCAATTCAGCCTTCAAGCTATGTCAACCGAAGAGGACCAAGCAATGGAGGAAAGTTCTGTTGTAACAGAACCTGCTAGTAATGTTACAAATAAACTTCCCAAGACCAGCTTAGGAAAAGAACGGCATCCAAGTGTCATGCAGCAATGCAAACTGATGAGGGTTCATCAAGTATCCACAAGAAGAATGCTAACTGAATGCCAGATTGCAACAGATGGAAATATTGCTCATCGGATTTCTTCAGTAAGGAATATTTCAAGCGCGCGAAGGGTAGACCAATTTTTGTTTGATGATACAGAATTTGACTTTATGGAAGCTCCTGAAGCAGAATCAAAACAGGCCCCTAGCTTGCAAGAAATTGACAATACACTCGAAAGGAGGTCTCTTGACAGAAGAAATCAATGGGGGCCATCAGTGATAACAATTGAAGGTCCAAACAAGGTTGACTGTGAACGCTTAGCCAAAACTTGGAACATTAGTTTTAAGAAAGCTGAGCAGACATTGAAAGTCACAACACAGAAGGCACTCAGGAATTTGCAATCACCATTGATGAAGCGGCTGCCTACTCAGCGCTTCAGGAACAAGAGAGTCGCACAAGGAACCTGGTACACTGATACCTGGCATGCAAGAACCACGAGTATTATGAGGCAAGAAAAATGTGCACAGATCTTTACAAATGGAAATGGGTTTGAAGTATTTATACCAATACAGGACAAATCACAAGCCCACCAAGGATTGAAGACATTTATTCATGAAATTGGAATTCCAGAGCATTTGATTTCTGATGGTGCGCCAGAACAAGGATCCCCAAGAACCTACAAAACACACTGGAATTCAATTGTAAAGCGCAACCATATCCATCAGACATTCATCCAGCCACATTGCCCATTCCAAAATCGAGCAGAACAAGCAATTGGTCATCTTGGTAGCGCAATCACAACCAAGTCTGCAAAGAAGAAGTCACCGAGAAGATTATGGTCATTTTGTGGTGAACTATGTGCAAACATAAGGCAGAGAACAGCATCAAACAACCCTTCTTCAATGGGGCGAACTCCATTTGAATTGGTCCATGGCTATAGGCCCGATATTACATTATACACTTCATCAGAATGGTATGATTTTGTGTTTTATTATGATAAAGGCGATTCTTCCACCCGAGGCGTCGAAAGGTTGGCGCGATGGTTGGGTCCCTGTGGGAATAGGGTAGGTGGGGGGGATTGTTTTTGGCTCCTGACCGAATCAGCAATACCAATATCTACAAATTCAATAAGACCCGTCAAGGAATTTGAATGGCGGGACAGAGATATCCTCAGAAGAATGGAAGCCATTGACAAATCAATTGAATCCAAGATTGGAGATGAAGTCAAGGACAGCGCATCATTCTTCCAGGAAAACTACCCAGAGCCCCAAATAGAGCTATTTGAGAATCAACCAGTAGAAACACCGGATATGAAACTTGAAATGGCTGAGCCAGAAGCATCGGTAGAAGATGTTGATGAACCAGATGAATATCTGGGAAATGAAGTGATCATTGAAAGAGGTGATGAAAGACTCAGGTGCGTTGTCAAGGACAGGGTTCGCGACTTGCAAAACAGACCAATAGGAATCAGAAATGAGAATCCCATACTAGACACGAGGCTGTATAAATTGCAACTACCTGATGGCACCATGGAGGAATACACGGCAAATATTGTTGCAGAAAGTCTATACAGCTCTGTTGATGATGACGGGAGGATGTTCACTCTACTAGATGAGCTCATTGACCACGAATGCGACAACACTGCACTAACTGATGATGAAGCCACGACCATAGGAAAAAATGGCAGGAAAACCCATAAGCCGACAACTAGGGGTTGGAGAATTCTTGCCAGTTGGAAAGATGGCACTGAATCGTGGTGTAAGTTAAGTGATGTGAAAGAATCATTTCCAGTGCAATTAGCCGAGTATGCAGTTAACAATAACCTTGAAAAATCACCAGCTTTCAGATGGTGGGTGCACAAAATTTTGAGGAGGAAGGATCGAATCCTTAAAGCGGCCAAAACAGCAAAGTATTGGTTGAAGACTCACAAATATGGAGTTGAATTGCCACATTCAATCAAACAAGCGCTGGCTATTGATAAGAAAACAGGGACTGACCACTGGGAAAGAGCAATTCATAAGGAAATGACAAATAATATGGCAGCGTTTGAATTTTCTGATGATGATGTTATTCCAGTTGGCCATAAACAGATAACAACCCACATGATTTTTGACATCAAGCTTGGGTCCCTAACAAGGAAGGCCAGATTGGTAGGGGACGGTCACAAAGTCCCTGCAGTGGCCAAAGAAAATACTTATTCATCGGTTCCCAGTCGAGACTCAGTAAGAATATTCTTTCTGCTGGCAGCGCTGAATGATTTGAAGGTTCTCTCAGCTGATATTCAAAATGCATATTTGACAGCCCCGATTAAAGAGAAATACTTCCTAAAAGCGAGAGAAGAAGATGGTTTTCCACCTCACCTTGCAGGAAGACCTTGTAAGATTGTCCGCGCATTGTATGGACTGCCGGTTGCTGGTGCATCTTTCAGGTCATACCTCACCCAGCATTTGAGAGATCTTGGATATTCACCGTGCAAGGCAGATCCGGATGTGCACTTAAGAATTGAAACCAGGAAAGATGGATCCAGATACTGGGCAATGCTCATTGCATATGTAGACGATATCCTATGTTCTGGCGAAGATCCAAAGTTCCAGCTTGAAAACATTGAACGAAAGTTCAAATTGAAGGATGATACGATTGAAGAGCCAACTCTATATTTGGGAGCTGATATTGGGAAATTCTACTTTGAAGGTGATTCAAAGCCAAGATGGTCATTATCAAGCACTAAGTACACAGCGAAAGCTGTTGCAGCAGTCGAACAAGAGTTAGGAACTGAAAAATATGGCTACAAGTATCTACCAAAATCAGCATCTAGTCCACTGTCACATGATTACCGACCGGAAATTGATATATCAGAAGAATTGAACCCTGAATTGCAAAATTACTATCAAGGTTTAATTGGAGTTCTCAGGTGGATTTGTGAACTAGGAAGACTTGACATAGTAATGCCAGTATCACTGATGTCAAGGTATTTGGCACAGGCAAGGATCGGGCATTTGAACCAGTTGTTTCATATATTTGCATATTTGAAAAAGTACAACAGGTCAAAACTGGTTTTTGATGATACTGTACCAAGTGTTGATGAAAGTAAATTTCAAAAATGTGACTGGTCTGAATTTTATCCTGGTGCCGCTGAAGTCATACCAACAGATATGCCTGAAGCTTTGGGAAAACATGTGACGATGAGCTGTTTTGTCGATGCTGATCATGCCGGATGCAAGGCAACAAGGAGATCTCATACTGGTGTTATTATCTTCATTAATAATGCACCGATCATTTGGTTTTCCAAAAGACAAACAACAGTTGAGACATCAACTTTTGGATCTGAAATCATTGCTTTGAAAATTGCAATCGAATTGGTTGAAGGTCTAAGGTACAAGTTGAGAATGATGGGTGTTCCAATTGATGGGAGCACAAATGTGTATTGTGATAATGATTCAGTTGTCACAAATGTTACACGACCTGAAAGCCCATGTAAGAAGAAGCACAACAGCATTGCATACCACAAAGCGCGTGAATCTATTGCAGCAGGAATTATCAGAGTTGCAAAGGAACCAGGTTCAACAAATATTGCTGATTTGTTTACAAAGCTAATGAGTGGCGCTGTTTTCAGAGAACATTGTTCTCGTTGCATGTGGTAAAGTAAAAATCAATCGTTCAATGGAACGTTCGATCAATCGTTCGACCGAAGCAACAAGTTGATTTAAGTTCGATCATGGAAACAAATCGATCTGCAATGAGCATTTCGAAAATGGATAATTTGATCCATGAATACAATATATCAAACTGGCAAGGATCAGGGCAAAATGCCATGACGCGAGCCAGAATGAAAGGCAAAACGCCACCCCATTTCTTTTTGATAGGGCCTCTGATGGTAGACTGGATACAGTTTGGTATTCAACTCACGATGAACATATTAAGCCATAGAATCCAGCCGCTTAACGGTTGGAGGATTTATGACTGAAGGGGACTGAAAAGAATTCACCGTGTAACGCGTACTGTACGAAAAGTCATAAGGGCAAATAACCTTATTCGTAAGGTTATTTAACTTGAGTGAATAATCGTCGGCGTTTCCATGTGGTTTGTCTCTTTACCAAATTTCCCCATCAGCTCACTCTTCGAAGAATTAACAACTCTAAAACACTATCATGCCCTAAAATCTATGTACAACCTAGTACTAATTCTACACAATAAGGTACAAATACTGTGATATTCCAATGAGAATATCACGGTGAATTATACGGTAACACGAAAGACCGATTGAAGGTGGTTTGCATGTGTTTTGTATGCTAAGAATTACACGGTAATATGCCGTATAATCGACACGATGATTCAGCGATACGATGAGTAATTAACCTGTCGTCCGCTAAGGCCGAATGAACTGTAACAATGATCTTACTCACTAAATCAATCGATCGTAGGACCGATTGCATTTGCGTTTGTTTGTTACGACACACTTTTTATAGTTTATCAGACCCACAGCACTCTACGAGCTGTGGAGGACGAATGGCGTTTCCATCGAAACGCAGTTGAGCTCGAAGACAAAGAATCCGGATTAGCCTGATCAGCTACCGGCATCAACCCTCAAGGATGTAAAAGAGGCAGTTGCCTGTGGAGCCCTGGAACAGACCAACACCAGGGCGGTCTCCCTGAAAGAAGAGACCAAAGAATCGAACCAAGGTGGTGGCTCCACCGGGTTTCGAGATCCAGCAAAACAAGCAAGGGAAAAGATGCTGGACGGCTCAGTCGAAAGAGCCGCCCAGGTTGGCATCAGTTGAAAGGAATCAATATTCGAGAACACTGATCTTTCACTGAAAACAAGAATGAGTGAGCCAGAAGATTGAGCCTGAAGTATTCTGTGGTGAAACAGATTGGAAGGAACAGATTGCAAAGAGCATCTGCCCGGAAGGAACAGATTGTAAAAAGCATCTGCCCGCACGAAAACGAAAATCCAAAGATATGAGAACACCAATCCCCGAAGATCGGGAAGATCGGAAAGATCCAAAAATGAAAAGGAGAACACTAAATTCTCAGGAAACAATCTTTCAATCTTTCACCACAGAAATACAGAATGAGCAAAATCCCAAGAAAGGATAGGAAAGCTCACAATCTTGATTTGCAACAAAAGCAAAAGCTCACACAAAACTAACCGGAACGAAAACTCGATCCGAATAGTCAGAAAGTATAAAGAAAACCGGAACGAAAATTCGATCCGGATAAATACAATACAAATCACTCGGCAGTCACAAACAATTAATACCCATCTCTCACATCCAACCCTCGATTCTTACACTCTTCCACCACATACCACCATCGATTGAATATTCAATATTCCATCGAATATCATCTATCGAATACTCCAAATAATCCGAAAACTCTCTTCAAAGTGACCATCCGACCATTAGAATACACAATTCATCACCATGGTACGAACTAGAGCGGACGGCGACATGGAAGAAACAAAAATGGAAGTGGATGACGATGACGATTCAGACGATGACGATTCACAGAATTCTAATGAAAACAATGGAAGAGGTATGCAAGAAAAGGAAGATTTGGAAGATAAAATCATGGAAGTCATGGAAAGGGCCTTTGGGGACCCAGAATCAAACTCAACCATGAAGAGAATCATCGACCAAGAAATAAAGAAAAGAGTCAGGGCAATGAGAGATGCAGAAAGAAAGGGTGTGAATCCAGATGACGCGGATAGCGAAAATGATGAGGATGAAGGAAACGATGCTGACCAAAATGCAGAGAACGCAAGAGCTGAACGGCTGGGAAGAAGGTCATCCCAACCCAGGATAAAAATCAGGGGATTCAACAATGGTAGATTTCTGAACCCAGAACAGCTTGCTTTCAGGAGCAGCCTAATGGATTTTGGTATCAACTATGAATCAGCTGAAGAAATTATGAGGGGAGGGATGTCTAATATTCGTGAAATTACAGACCTCAACAAGGAAAGCATTAAATCGTTCATGCACGGATTGAAATCTATCAGTCCGGACTGTCCTAATCCAAAAAGTATCCACTATGGTAACAGGCTATCATCGAGGCTCCTAACTTGGGCAAATTGGGCCCGGTATCAACCATTGATTGGAGTCAAGCCAAGGGCTATCGACTGGAAAGCAAACCCAAACAACCTGGAACTGCAGCAATTCAGAATCAAGATGATGGAATCAAGTGTGAAATCACAGGAAAAGGCAACTCCACCGGAGCTGAAGGATCTCACAAAATTCAGGGAATGGGAGGAAGGCTTCCGACAAAACCTGAGGTACAGATTCAACTCTGAGGGATTTCCAATCTTGTATGTCATAAGACCCCAAGAAAAGGAAGAAGTTACTGATGAAGCCAGGGCTGGAACAGTCGGGCAAAGTACAACAGATACTTATCCAACTTGGAGTGATTACAATGAAAGATGTGGCGTCCTGTCAGGTCCCCAGTATGATGAAGACAACAATGTTGTCTGGAGGTTGCTGTGTGATGCAACAAGAAAGGGTCCTGGTTGGGAATATGTGGCACATTTCCAAAACACCGCGCTGAACTCAGGAAATGCAAGAAACGCTTTCATTTTGCTGATGCAACATGCTTACACTGATACCAATATCACTATGGTTCTAAACAAGACATACCAGGAAATGAAAGATTCACACTACACTGGAGATTCTAAGAATTATGACTGGAACAAGCACAAACAAAATTGGACTGCTTTTCATGGAACAATTCTGAGATTTGAAAAGAATCATAATGAAAGAAGATTTGTCTGGGATTTTATCAATTCAATCAGTGATGAGCGACTTGATGCTGCAAAAGCAGATGCAATTGATGAAAGCAAAGACTATCGTGACAACTTCAATGAATGTTTGATTCTATTCACCAATCGTCTTGGATTGAAAAAGCTTGCAACAGGGAAGAGTAAAAGAGGTTCCAGAAGTTTGTATTCTATGGGCACAACCAGCAACAAAAAGCAAAAGACAACTGGAACTTTTACAGGAAAAGTTGAGTGCAAGCCTTACCCAACAAGTGTTTATAAAACAATGTCAAAAGAACAGCGCCAGGAGCTTTACCAGATGAGACAGGCTAAAAAGAAAAGAAATCACAAGGCTGCTGAGACCAAAAAGAAAGAAAATGAAAATGAAGGCGCGGGTGACAGTTTTGGATCAAAATCTAAGAAATGACATAATAACCGGACACTATCACTAGAACACAAATTGTTAACAATGGTGAGCCGGTCATTATACCAGATGAATGTCCCTGTAGGTTTTGATGATGGGGAAAATGAAGAAGGATATTGTGAGTTAGACTCCCATGCAGATACTACCGCAGCAGGAAGCAATATGGTATTGCTGAATCCTGATCAAATCACAACACACGTTGATGTTGCACCTTTTTCTGAAGAATACAAGCCCATCAAGAAAATCCCCATTGGAAGCTGTGCGACTGCATGGACGAATCCAACATCAGGCCAAGTATATATCATAGTGTTCCATCAAGCACTGTACTTTGGGGACAAATTGAAAAACAGCTTGATATGCCCAAATCAAGTGAGGGACTGCAATTTCAACTCTGTTGAAGAGACACCTCGCCAATTTGATCCAAGATCCAAGCATGGAATTACAATTCAAACTCCACTGGAGGATGATGATCCGAAGAAAGTTTTTATCAAACTGAGTATGAGGAATGTGATCTCATATTTCCCCACAAGAAAGCCCACAAGAATGGAACTTGATGAATGTCAACATTTGATAGCAACAAATGATACCCCCTGGGATCCACATTCACTGAAGTTCAGGATGGCCGAGCTAGCCATTGACAATGGAGATCCAATTTCAGGGGACCAATTCAGCCTTCAAGCTATGTCAACCGAAGAGGACCAAGCAATGGAGGAAAGTTCTGTTGTAACAGAACCTGCTAGTAATGTTACAAATAAACTTCCCAAGACCAGCTTAGGAAAAGAACGGCATCCAAGTGTCATGCAGCAATGCAAACTGATGAGGGTTCATCAAGTATCCACAAGAAGAATGCTAACTGAATGCCAGATTGCAACAGATGGAAATATTGCTCATCGGATTTCTTCAGTAAGGAATATTTCAAGCGCGCGAAGGGTAGACCAATTTTTGTTTGATGATACAGAATTTGACTTTATGGAAGCTCCTGAAGCAGAATCAAAACAGGCCCCTAGCTTGCAAGAAATTGACAATACACTCGAAAGGAGGTCTCTTGACAGAAGAAATCAATGGGGGCCATCAGTGATAACAATTGAAGGTCCAAACAAGGTTGACTGTGAACGCTTAGCCAAAACTTGGAACATTAGTTTTAAGAAAGCTGAGCAGACATTGAAAGTCACAACACAGAAGGCACTCAGGAATTTGCAATCACCATTGATGAAGCGGCTGCCTACTCAGCGCTTCAGGAACAAGAGAGTCGCACAAGGAACCTGGTACACTGATACCTGGCATGCAAGAACCACGAGTATTATGAGGCAAGAAAAATGTGCACAGATCTTTACAAATGGAAATGGGTTTGAAGTATTTATACCAATACAGGACAAATCACAAGCCCACCAAGGATTGAAGACATTTATTCATGAAATTGGAATTCCAGAGCATTTGATTTCTGATGGTGCGCCAGAACAAGGATCCCCAAGAACCTACAAAACACACTGGAATTCAATTGTAAAGCGCAACCATATCCATCAGACATTCATCCAGCCACATTGCCCATTCCAAAATCGAGCAGAACAAGCAATTGGTCATCTTGGTAGCGCAATCACAACCAAGTCTGCAAAGAAGAAGTCACCGAGAAGATTATGGTCATTTTGTGGTGAACTATGTGCAAACATAAGGCAGAGAACAGCATCAAACAACCCTTCTTCAATGGGGCGAACTCCATTTGAATTGGTCCATGGCTATAGGCCCGATATTACATTATACACTTCATCAGAATGGTATGATTTTGTGTTTTATTATGATAAAGGCGATTCTTCCACCCGAGGCGTCGAAAGGTTGGCGCGATGGTTGGGTCCCTGTGGGAATAGGGTAGGTGGGGGGGATTGTTTTTGGCTCCTGACCGAATCAGCAATACCAATATCTACAAATTCAATAAGACCCGTCAAGGAATTTGAATGGCGGGACAGAGATATCCTCAGAAGAATGGAAGCCATTGACAAATCAATTGAATCCAAGATTGGAGATGAAGTCAAGGACAGCGCATCATTCTTCCAGGAAAACTACCCAGAGCCCCAAATAGAGCTATTTGAGAATCAACCAGTACAAACACCTGATATGAAACTTGAAATGGCTGAGCCAGAAGCATCGGTAGAAGATGTTGATGAACCAGATGAATATCTGGGAAATGAAGTGATCATTGAAAGAGGTGATGAAAGACTCAGGTGCGTTGTCAAGGACAGGGTTCGCGACTTGCAAAACAGACCAATAGGAATCAGAAATGAGAATCCCATACTAGACACGAGGCTGTATAAATTGCAACTACCTGATGGCACCATGGAGGAATACACGGCAAATATTGTTGCAGAAAGCCTATACAGCTCTGTTGATGATGACGGGAGGATGTTCACTCTACTAGATGAGCTCATTGACCATGAATGCGACAACACTGCACTAACTGATGATGAAGCCACGACCATAGGAAAAAATGGCAGGAAAACCCATAAGCCGACAACTAGGGGTTGGAGAATTCTTGCCAGTTGGAAAGATGGCACTGAATCGTGGTGTAAGTTAAGTGATGTGAAAGAATCATTTCCAGTGCAATTAGCCGAGTATGCAGTTAACAATAACCTTGAAAAATCACCAGCTTTCAGATGGTGGGTGCACAAAATTTTGAGGAGGAAGGATCGAATCCTTAAAGCGGCCAAAACAGCAAAGTATTGGTTGAAGACTCACAAATATGGAGTTGAATTGCCACATTCAATCAAACAAGCGCTGGCTATTGATAAGAAAACAGGGACTGACCACTGGGAAAGAGCAATTCATAAGGAAATGACAAATAATATGGCAGCGTTTGAATTTTCTGATGATGATGTTATTCCAGTTGGCCATAAACAGATAACAACCCACATGATTTTTGACATCAAGCTTGGGTCCCTAACAAGGAAGGCCAGATTGGTAGGGGACGGTCACAAAGTCCCTGCAGTGGCCAAAGAAAATACTTATTCATCGGTTCCCAGTCGAGACTCAGTAAGAATATTCTTTCTGCTGGCAGCGCTGAATGATTTGAAGGTTCTCTCAGCTGATATTCAAAATGCATATTTGACAGCCCTGATTAAAGAGAAATACTTCCTAAAAGCGAGAGAAGAAGATGGTTTTCCACCTCACCTTGCAGGAAGACCTTGTAAGATTGTCCGCGCATTGTATGGACTGCCGGTTGCTGGTGCATCTTTCAGGTCATACCTCACCCAGCATTTGAGAGATCTTGGATATTCACCGTGCAAGGCAGATCCGGATGTGCACTTAAGAATTGAAACCAGGAAAGATGGATCCAGATACTGGGCAATGCTCATTGCATATGTAGACGATATCCTATGTTCTGGCGAAGATCCAAAGTTCCAGCTTGAAAACATTGAACGAAAGTTCAAATTGAAGGATGATACGATTGAAGAGCCAACTCTATATTTGGGAGCTGATATTGGGAAATTCTACTTTGAAGGTGATTCAAAGCCAAGATGGTCATTATCAAGCACTAAGTACACAGCGAAAGCTGTTGCAGCAGTCGAACAAGAGTTAGGAACTGAAAAATATGGCTACAAGTATCTACCAAAATCAGCATCTAGTCCACTGTCACATGATTACCGACCGGAAATTGATATATCAGAAGAATTGAACCCTGAATTGCAAAATTACTATCAAGGTTTAATTGGAGTTCTCAGGTGGATTTGTGAACTAGGAAGACTTGACATAGTAATGCCAGTATCACTGATGTCAAGGTATTTGGCACAGGCAAGGATCGGGCATTTGAACCAGTTGTTTCATATATTTGCATATTTGAAAAAGTACAACAGGTCAAAACTGGTTTTTGATGATACTGTACCAAGTGTTGATGAAAGTAAATTTCAAAAATGTGACTGGTCTGAATTTTATCCTGGTGCCGCTGAAGTCATACCAACAGATATGCCTGAAGCTTTGGGAAAACATGTGACGATGAGCTGTTTTGTCGATGCTGATCATGCCGGATGCAAGGCAACAAGGAGATCTCATACTGGTGTTATTATCTTCATTAATAATGCACCGATCATTTGGTTTTCCAAAAGACAAACAACAGTTGAGACATCAACTTTTGGATCTGAAATCATTGCTTTGAAAATTGCAATCGAATTGGTTGAAGGTCTAAGGTACAAGTTGAGAATGATGGGTGTTCCAATTGATGGGAGCACAAATGTGTATTGTGATAATGATTCAGTTGTCACAAATGTTACACGACCTGAAAGCCCATGTAAGAAGAAGCACAACAGCATTGCATACCACAAAGCGCGTGAATCTATTGCAGCAGGAATTATCAGAGTTGCAAAGGAACCAGGTTCAACAAATATTGCTGATTTGTTTACAAAGCTAATGAGTGGCGCTGTTTTCAGAGAACATTGTTCTCGTTGCATGTGGTAAAGTAAAAATCAATCGTTCAATGGAACGTTCGATCAATCGTTCGACCGAAGCAACAAGTTGATTTAAGTTCGATCATGGAAACAAATCGATCTGCAATGAGCATTTCGAAAATGGATAATTTGATCCATGAATACAATATATCAAACTGGCAAGGATCAGGGCAAAATGCCATGACACGAGCCAGAATGAAAGGCAAAACGCCACCCCATTTCTTTTTGATAGGGCCTCTGATGGTAGACTGGATACAGTTTGGTATTCAACTCACGATGAACATATTAAGCCATAGAATCCAGCCGCTTAACGGTTGGAGGATTTATGACTGAAGGGGACTGAAAAGAATTCACCGTGTAACGCGTACTGTACGAAAAGTCATAAGGGCAAATAACCTTATTCATAAGGTTATTTAACTTGAGTGAATAATCGTCGGCGTTTCCATGTGGTTTGTCTCTTTACCAAATTTCCCCATCAGCTCACTCTTCGAAGAATTAACAACTCTAAAACACTATCATGCCCTAAAATCTATGTACAACCTAGTACTAATTCTACACAATAAGGTACAAATACTGTGATATTCCAATGAGAATATCACGGTGAATTATACGGTAACACGAAAGACCGATTGAAGGTGGTTTGCATGTGTTTTGTATGCTAAGAATTACACGGTAATATGCCGTATAATCGACACGATGATTCAGCGATACGATGAGTAATTAACCTGTCGTCCGCTAAGGCCGAATGAACTGTAACAATGATCTTACTCACTAAATCAATCGATCGTAGGACCGATTGCATTTGCGTTTGTTTGTTACGACACACTTTTTATAGTTTATCAGACCCACAGCACTCTACGAGCTGTGGAGGACGAATGGCGTTTCCATCGAAACGCAGTTGAGCTCGAAGACAAAGAATCCGGATTAGCCTGATCAGCTACCGGCATCAACCCTCAAGGATGTAAAAGAGGCAGTTGCCTGTGGAGCCCTGGAACAGACCAACACCAGGGCGGTCTCCCTGAAAGAAGAGACCAAAGAATCGAACCAAGGTGGTGGCTCCACCGGGTTTCGAGATCCAGCAAAACAAGCAAGGGAAAAGATGCTGGACGGCTCAGTCGAAAGAGCCGCCCAGGTTGGCATCAGTTGAAAGGAATCAATGTTCGAGAACACTGATCTTTCACTGAAAACAAGAATGAGTGAGCCAGAAGATTGAGCCTGAAGTATTCTGTGGTGAAACAGATTGGAAGGAACAGATTGCAAAGAGCATCTGCCAAGAAGGAACAGATTGTAAAAAGCATCTGCCCGCACAAAAACGAAAATCCAAAGATATGAGAACACCAATCCCCGAAGATCGGGAAGATCGGAAAGATCCAAAAATGAAAAGGAGAACACTAAATTCTCAGGAAACAATCTTTCAATCTTTCACCACAGAAATACAGAATGAGCAAAATCCCAAGAAAGGATAGGAAAGCTCACAATCTTGATTTGCAACAAAAGCAAAAGCTCACACAAAACTAACCGGAACGAAAACTCGATCCGAATAGTCAGAAAGTATAAAGAAAACCGGAACGAAAATTCGATCCGGATAAATACAATACAAATCACTCGGCAGTCACAAACAATTAATACCCATCTCTCACATCCAACCCTCGATTCTTACACTCTTCCACCACATACCACCATCGATTGAATATTCAATATTCCATCGAATATCATCTATCGAATACTCCAAATAATCCGAAAACTCTCTTCAAAGTGACCATCCGACCATTAGAATACACAATTCATCACCATGGTATGAACTAGAGCGGACGGCGACATGGAAGAAACAAAAATGGAAGTGGATGACGATGACGATTCAGACGATGACGATTCACAGAATTCTAATGAAAACAATGGAAGAGGTATGCAAGAAAAGGAAGATTTGGAAGATAAAATCATGGAAGTCATGGAAAGGGCCTTTGGGGACCCAGAATCAAACTCAACCATGAAGAGAATCATCGACCAAGAAATAAAGAAAAGAGTCAGGGCAATGAGAGATGCAGAAAGAAAGGGTGTGAATCCAGATGACGCGGATAGCGAAAATGATGAGGATGAAGGAAACGATGCTGACCAAAATGCAGAGAACGCAAGAGCTGAACGGCTGGGAAGAAGGTCATCCCAACCCAGGATAAAAATCAGGGGATTCAACAATGGTAGATTTCTGAACCCAGAACAGCTTGCTTTCAGGAGCAGCCTAATGGATTTTGGTATCAACTATGAATCAGCTGAAGAAATTATGAGGGGAGGGATGTCTAATATTCGTGAAATTACAGACCTCAACAAGGAAAGCATTAAATCGTTCATGCACGGATTGAAATCTATCAGTCCGGACTGTCCTAATCCAAAAAGTATCCACTATGGTAACAGGCTATCATCGAGGCTCCTAACTTGGGCAAATTGGGCCCGGTATCAACCATTGATTGGAGTCAAGCCAAGGGCTATCGACTGGAAAGCAAACCCAAACAACCTGGAACTGCAGCAATTCAGAATCAAGATGATGGAATCAAGTGTGAAATCACAGGAAAAGGCAACTCCACCGGAGCTGAAGGATCTCACAAAATTCAGGGAATGGGAGGAAGGCTTCCGACAAAACCTGAGGTACAGATTCAACTCTGAGGGATTTCCAATCTTGTATGTCATAAGACCCCAAGAAAAGGAAGAAGTTACTGATGAAGCCAGGGCTGGAACAGTCGGGCAAAGTACAACAGATACTTATCCAACTTGGAGTGATTACAATGAAAGATGTGGCGTCCTGTCAGGTCCCCAGTATGATGAAGACAACAATGTTGTCTGGAGGTTGCTGTGTGATGCAACAAGAAAGGGTCCTGGTTGGGAATATGTGGCACATTTCCAAAACACCGCGCTGAACTCAGGAAATGCAAGAAATTCCAAAATCGAGCAGAACAAGCAATTGGTCATCTTGGTAGCGCAATCACAACCAAGTCTGCAAAGAAGAAGTCACCGAGAAGATTATGGTCATTTTGTGGTGAACTATGTGCAAACATAAGGCAGAGAACAGCATCAAACAACCCTTCTTCAATGGGGCGAACTCCATTTGAATTGGTCCATGGCTATAGGCCTTATATTACATTATACACTTCATCAGAATGGTATGATTTTGTGTTTTATTATGATAAAGGCGATTCTTCCACCCGAGGCGTCGAAAGGTTGGCGCGATGGTTGGGTCCCTGTGGGAATAGGGTAGGTGGGGGGGATTGTTTTTGGCTCCTGACCGAATCAGCAATACCAATATCTACAAATTCAATAAGACCCGTCAAGGAATTTGAATGGCGGGACAGAGATATCCTCAGAAGAATGGAAGCCATTGACAAATCAATTGAATCCAAGATTGGAGATGAAGTCAAGGACAGCGCATCATTCTTCCAGGAAAACTACCCAGAGCCCCAAATAGAGCTATTTGAGAATCAACCAGTACAAACACCGGATATGAAACTTGAAATGGCTGAGCCAGAAGCATCGGTAGAAGATGTTGATGAACCAGATGAATATCTGGGAAATGAAGTGATCATTGAAAGAGGTGATGAAAGACTCAGGTGCGTTGTCAAGGACAGGGTTCGCGACTTGCAAAACAGACCAATAGGAATCAGAAATGAGAATCCCATACTAGACACGAGGCTGTATAAATTGCAACTACCTGATGGCACCATGGAGGAATACACGGCAAATATTGTTGCAGAAAGCCTATACAGCTCTGTTGATGATGACGGGAGGATGTTCACTCTACTAGATGAGCTCATTGACCATGAATGCGACAACACTGCACTAACTGATGATGAAGCCACGACCATAGGAAAAAATGGCAGGAAAACCCATAAGCCGACAACTAGGGGTTGGAGAATTCTTGCCAGTTGGAAAGATGGCACTGAATCGTGGTGTAAGTTAAGTGATGTGAAAGAATCATTTCCAGTGCAATTAGCCGAGTATGCAGTTAACAATAACCTTGAAAAATCACCAGCTTTCAGATGGTGGGTGCACAAAATTTTGAGGAGGAAGGATCGAATCCTTAAAGCGGCCAAAACAGCAAAGTATTGGTTGAAGACTCACAAATATGGAGTTGAATTGCCACATTCAATCAAACAAGCGCTGGCTATTGATAAGAAAACAGGGACTGACCACTGGGAAAGAGCAATTCATAAGGAAATGACAAATAATATGGCAGCGTTTGAATTTTCTGATGATGATGTTATTCCAGTTGGCCATAAACAGATAACAACCCACATGATTTTTGACATCAAGCTTGGGTCCCTAACAAGGAAGGCCAGATTGGTAGGGGACGGTCACAAAGTCCCTGCAGTGGCCAAAGAAAATACTTATTCATCGGTTCCCAGTCGAGACTCAGTAAGAATATTCTTTCTGCTGGCAGCGCTGAATGATTTGAAGGTTCTCTCAGCTGATATTCAAAATGCATATTTGACAGCCCCGATTAAAGAGAAATACTTCCTAAAAGCGAGAGAAGAAGATGGTTTTCCACCTCACCTTGCAGGAAGACCTTGTAAGATTGTCCGCGCATTGTATGGACTGCCGGTTGCTGGTGCATCTTTCAGGTCATACCTCACCCAGCATTTGAGAGATCTTGGATATTCACCGTGCAAGGCAGATCCGGATGTGCACTTAAGGATTGAAACCAGGAAAGATGGATCCAGATACTGGGCAATGCTCATTGCATATGTAGACGATATCCTATGTTCTGGCGAAGATCCAAAGTTCCAGCTTGAAAACATTGAACGAAAGTTCAAATTGAAGGATGATACGATTGAAGAGCCAACTCTATATTTGGGAGCTGATATTGGGAAATTCTACTTTGAAGGTGATTCAAAGCCAAGATGGTCATTATCAAGCACTAAGTACACAGCGAAAGCTGTTGCAGCAGTCGAACAAGAGTTAGGAACTGAAAAATATGGCTACAAGTATCTACCAAAATCAGCATCTAGTCCACTGTCACATGATTACCGACCGGAAATTGATATATCAGAAGAATTGAACCCTGAATTGCAAAATTACTATCAAGGTTTAATTGGAGTTCTCAGGTGGATTTGTGAACTAGGAAGACTTGACATAGTAATGCCAGTATCACTGATGTCAAGGTATTTGGCACAGGCAAGGATCGGGCATTTGAACCAGTTGTTTCATATATTTGCATATTTGAAAAAGTACAACAGGTCAAAACTGGTTTTTGATGATACTGTACCAAGTGTTGATGAAAGTAAATTTCAAAAATGTGACTGGTCTGAATTTTATCCTGGTGCCGCTGAAGTCATACCAACAGATATGCCTGAAGCTTTGGGAAAACATGTGACGATGAGCTGTTTTGTCGATGCTGATCATGCCGGATGCAAGGCAACAAGGAGATCTCATACTGGTGTTATTATCTTCATTAATAATGCACCGATCATTTGGTTTTCCAAAAGACAAACAACAGTTGAGACATCAACTTTTGGATCTGAAATCATTGCTTTGAAAATTGCAATCGAATTGGTTGAAGGTCTAAGGTACAAGTTGAGAATGATGGGTGTTCCAATTGATGGGAGCACAAATGTGTATTGTGATAATGATTCAGTTGTCACAAATGTTACACGACCTGAAAGCCCATGTAAGAAGAAGCACAACAGCATTGCATACCACAAAGCGCGTGAATCTATTGCAGCAGGAATTATCAGAGTTGCAAAGGAACCAGGTTCAACAAATATTGCTGATTTGTTTACAAAGCTAATGAGTGGCGCTGTTTTCAGAGAACATTGTTCTCGTTGCATGTGGTAAAGTAAAAATCAATCGTTCAATGGAACGTTCGATCAATCGTTCGACCGAAGCAACAAGTTGATTTAAGTTCGATCATGGAAACAAATCGATCTGCAATGAGCATTTCGAAAATGGATAATTTGATCCATGAATACAATATATCAAACTGGCAAGGATCAGGGCAAAATGCCATGACGCGAGCCAGAATGAAAGGCAAAACGCCACCCCATTTCTTTTTGATAGGGCCTCTGATGGTAGACTGGATACAGTTTGGTATTCAACTCACGATGAACATATTAAGCCATAGAATCCAGCCGCTTAACGGTTGGAGGATTTATGACTGAAGGGGACTGAAAAGAATTCACCGTGTAACGCGTACTGTACGAAAAGTCATAAGGGCAAATAACCTTATTCGTAAGGTTATTTAACTTGAGTGAATAATCGTCGGCGTTTCCATGTGGTTTGTCTCTTTACCAAATTTCCCCATCAGCTCACTCTTCGAAGAATTAACAACTCTAAAACACTATCATGCCCTAAAATCTATGTACAACCTAGTACTAATTCTACACAATAAGGTACAAATACTGTGATATTCCAATGAGAATATCACGGTGAATTATACGGTAACACGAAAGACCGATTGAAGGTGGTTTGCATGTGTTTTGTATGCTAAGAATTACACGGTAATATGCCGTATAATCGACACGATGATTCGGCGATACGATGAGTAATTAACCTGTCGTCCTCTAAGGCCGAATGAACTGTAACAATGATCTTACTCACTAAATCAATCGATCGTAGGACCGATTGCATTTGCGTTTGTTTGTTACGACACACTTTTTATAAAAACAAATGCAATCGGTCTTACGATCGATTGATTTAGTGAGTAGAAATAAGAGTAATCGTCTTCTTAATATCGTATCGTCGTGTCGATTTACAGCGTATTACCGTGTAATTCTTAGCATACAAAGCACACGTAAAATAAGTCACAGAACACATGCAAAACCATCTTCGCTCGGTCTTTTTACCGTATAATTCACCGTGATATTCTCATTGGAATATCACATTGCTTGTATCTTATTACGTAGAATTAGTACTAGGTTGTACGGAGGTTTTAGGGCATGATAGTGTTTTAGAGTTGTTAATTCTTCGAAGAGTGAGCTGTTGGGAAAATTCCCGCTAAGAGGTAATCCACATAAAAGCACCGACGATTATTCACTCATCAGGTTAATAACCTTACGAATAAGGTTATTGCCTTCTTTATGACTTTTCGTACGATATGCCCGCTAAAGACGTATGAATACGCCTTTACACGGTGAATTCTTTTCAGTCCCCTTCAGTCATAAATCCTCCAACCGTTAAGCGGCTGGATTCTATGACTTAACCTATTCATCGTGAGTCGTGTTGAATACCAAACTGTATCCAGTCTACCATCAGAGGCCCTATCAAAAGAAAATGGGGCGGCATTTTGCCTTTCATCCTGGCTTGTATCATGGCATTTTGCCCTGACCCTTGCCGGTTTGATATATTGTATTCATGGATCAAATTATCCATTTTCGAAATGCTCATTGCAGAACGATTTATTCCATGATCGGACAAATCAACTTGTTACTTCAATCGAACGATCGATCGAACATTCCACTGAATGATTGATTCTTTACCACATGCATCGAGAACAATGTTCCCGGAAAACAGCGCCACTCATTAGCTTTGTAAACAAATCAGCAATATTTGTTGAACCTGGTTCCTTTGCAACTCTGATAATTCCTGCTGCAATAGATTCACGCGCTTTGTGGTATGCAATGCTGTTGTGCTTCTTCTTACATGGGCTTTCAGGTCGTGTAACATTTGTGACAACTGAATCATTATCACAATACACATTTGTGCTCCCATCAATTGGAACACCCATCATTCTCAACTTGTACCTTAGACCTTCAACCAATTCGATTGCAATTTTCAAAGCAATGATTTCAGATCCAAAAGTTGATGTCTCAACTGTTGTTTGTCTTTTGGAAAACCAAATGATCGGTGCATTATTAATGAAGATAATAACACCAGTATAAATCATCTTGTTGCCTTGCATCCGGCATGGTCGGCGTCAACAAAACAGCTCATTGTTACATGCTTTCCCAAAGCTTCAGGCATATCTGCTGGTACGACTTCAGCGGCACCAGGATAAAATTCAGACCAGTCACATTTTTGAAATTTACTCTCGTCAACATTTGGTACAGTATCATCAAAAACCAATTTTGACCTGTTGTACTTTTTCAAATATGCAAATATATATAATAACTGATTCAAATGCCCGATTGAAAAGAATCCACCGTGTAACGCGTATTCGTACGTACTAAGCGGGCGTATAGCACGAAAAGTCATAAGGGCAAATAACCTTATTCGTAAGGTTATTTATCAATGAATAATCGTCGGCGCTTTTATGTGGATTGCCTCTTAGCGGGATTTTCCTCTCAGCTCACTCTCCGAAGAATTAACAACTCTAAAACACTATCATGCCCTAAAATCTATGTACAATCTAGTACTAATTCTACGTAATAAGGTACAAATACTGTGATATTTCAATGAGAATATCACGGTGAATTACACGGTAATACAACACAAAGAAAGACCGATCGAAGATGGTTGCGTGTGTTTTGTGTCTTAAGTTTACATGTGTTTTGTATGGTAAAATTACACGAATAACGACGAGTAATTTGACGACGATTAATTAACCTGTCGATCGGCATCGACAAGATCGACAACGACAAGGCCGAATGAACTGTAACAGCAATATTCTACTCACTAAATCGATCGACCGTAAGGAAGATCGCGTTTGTTTTATTACTGTTATGACACACTTTTACTAGTTTATCAGACCCACAGCACTCTACAAGCTGTGGAGGACGGCGTTTCCGCAAGAAACGCAGTTTGAGCTCGAAGACTAATCCGGACTAGTCTGATCAGCTACCGGCATCAACCCTCAAGGATGTAAAAGAGGCAGTTGCCTGTGGAGCCCTGGAACAGACCAACACCAGGGCGGTCTCCCTGAAAGAAGAGACCAAAGAATCGAACCAAGGTGGTGGCTCCACCGGGTTTCGAGATCCAGCAAAAACAAGCAAGGGAAAAGAAGCTGGACGGCTCAGTCGAAAGGGCCGCCCAGGTTGGCATCAGTTGAAAGGAATCAATATCCGAGAACACTGATCTTTCACTGAAAACAAGAATGACGCGAGCGAAAAGATTGAGCCAAAAGTATTCTGTGGTGAAACAGATTGGAAGGAACAGATTGCAAAGAGCATCTGCCAAGAAGGAACAGATTGCAAGAGCATCTGCCCGCGAGAACGAAAAATCAAAAGATATGAGAACACCAAATCGCGAAAGACCAAATCGCGAAAGACCAAATCGCGAAAGGTCGTCGAGAACACTAAATTCTCAGGAAACAATCTTTCAATCTTTCACCACACAAAAATACAGAATGAGCAAAATCCCAAGAAAGGATAGGAAAGCTCACAATCTTGATTTGCAACAAAAGCAAAAGCTCACACGAAAGTATAACCAAACCGGAACGAAAATTCGATCCGGATAAATACAAAAAAAAAAAAACAGATAAGCAAACCACCCGACAGTCACAACTAATACCCATCTCTCACATCCAATCCTCGATTTGATTACACTCTTCCACCCAATACCAACTTCCATCGGATACCACACTACGAATCGACCATCCATACTCCTCCAAATAACGCGAAACTCCATCACAAAATATAATTCGAAACTTCGTTTGAAATATTGCACTCCACCATGGTACGAACCAGAGCGCACGAAAATAGTGATATAGAAGAAACAAAAATGGAGGTGGATCAAGATCTGAATGGTCCTGATGGAGATGAGGACGAGGATTCCGACAAGTATCCAGATAGTGAAGAGGAGTTCGATGCAAGGATCATGAGAGTAATGGAAAAAGCCACGACTGATCCAGAAACAAACTCAACTTGGAAAAGAGTCATCGACAAGGAAGTAAAGAGGAGGATCAGAAGGATACAGGATGCGCCAAATGACGTCGATCAGGGCGATAGTGATAGCGATAACAGCAATGAAGATGAGAACCAACTAGACGTCGACCTAAGGGCTGAACGACACGGAAGGAGATCATCCCAACCCAGGATAAAAATCAGGGGATTCAACAGTGGAAGATTTCTGAATCCAGAACAGCTTGCCTTTAGAAGCAGCTTAATGGACTTTGGTATCAACTATGAATCAGCTGAAGAAATTATGAGGGGAGGGATGTCTAATATTCGCGAAATTACAGACCTCAACAAGGAAAGCATCAAATCATTCATGCACGGATTGAAATCTGTCAGTCCGGAATGTCCTAACCCGAAAAGTATTCACTATGGTAACAGGCTATCATCAAGGCTTCTCACATGGGCAAGTTGGGCTCGATACCAACCACTGATTGGACTTGAGCCAAGGGCCATCGACTGGAACGCAAACCCAAACAACCTGGAAATGCAGCAATTCAGAATCAAGATGATGGAATCAAGTGTGAAATCACAGGAAAAAGCAACCCCACCTGAGCTGAAGGATCTCACAAAATTCAGGGAATGGGAGGAAGGCTTCCGACAAAACCTGAGATACAGATTCAACTCTGAGGGATTCCCAATCTTGTATGTCATAAGACCCCAAGAAAAGGAAGAAGTTACTGATGAAGCCAGGGCTGGAACAGTCGGGCAAAGTACAACAGATACTTATCCAACTTGGAGTGATTACAATGAAAGATGTGGCGTCCTGTCAGGTCCCCAGTATGATGAGGACAACAATGTCGTCTGGAGGTTGCTTTGTGATGCAACAAGAAAGGGTCCTGGTTGGGAATATGTGGCACATTTCCAAAACACCGCGCTGAACTCAGGAAATGCAAGAAACGCTTTCATTTCATTGATGCAACATGCTTATACTGATACCAATATCACTATGGTTCTGAATAAGACATATCAGGATATGAAAGATTCACACTACACTGGAGATTCTAAGAATTATGACTGGAACAAGCACAAGCGAAACTGGACTGCTTTTCATGGTACAATTCTGAGATTTGAAAAGAATCATAATGAAAGAAGATTTGTCTGGGATTTTATCAATTCAATCAGCGATGAGCGACTTGATGCTGCAAAAGCAGATGCAATTGATGAGAGCAAAGACTACCGGGACAATTTCAATGAATGTTTGATTTTATTCACCAATCGTCTTGGATGGAAAAAGCTTGCAACCGGGAAGAATAAAAGAGGTTCCAGAAGTTTGTATTCTATGGGCACTTCAAGTAACAAAAAGCAAAAGACAACTGGAACTTTTACAGGAAAAGTTGAGTGCAAGCCTTATCCGACAAGTGTTTATAAAACAATGTCAAAAGAACAGCGCCAGGAGCTTTACCAGATGAGACAGGCTAAGAAGAAAAGAAATCTCAAAGCTGCTGAGACCAAAAAGAAAGAAACTGAAAATGAAGGCGCGGGTGACAGTTTTGGCTCAAAATCTAAGAAATGACATAATAACCGGACACTATCACTAGAACACAAATTGTTAACAATGGTGAGCCGGTCATTATACAAGATGAACGTTCCTGTAGATTTTGATGATGGGGAAAATGAAGAAGGCTATTGTGAGCTAGACTCACATGCAGATACTACCGCAGCAGGAAGCAATATGGTATTGCTGAATCCTGATCAAATCACAACACACGTTGATGTTGCACCTTTTTCTGAAGAATACAAGCCCATCAAGAAAATCCCGATTGGAAGCTGTGCTACTGCATGAACGAATCCAACAACAGGTCAGGTATATATCATAGTGTTTCATCAAGCACTGTACTTTGGGGACAAATTGAAAAACAGCTTGATATGCCCAAATCAAGTGAGGGACTGCAATTTCAACTCTGTTGAAGAGACACCTCGCCAATTTGATTCAAGATCCAAGCATGGAATTACAATTCAAACTCCACTGGAGGATGATGACCCGAAGAAAGTTTTTATCAAACTGAGTATGAGAAACGTGATCTCATATTTTCCCACAAGGAAGCCAACAAGAATGGAGCTTGATGAATGCCAACATTTGATTGCAACAAATGATACCCCGTGGGATCCACATTCACTGAAGTTCAGAATGGCTGAGCTAGCCATTGACAATGGAGATCCAATTTCAGGGGACCAATTCAGCCTTCAAGCTATGTCGACCAAAGAGGACCAAGAAATGGACGAAAGTTCAGTTGTAACCGAACCTGCTAGTAATGTTACAGATAACCTCCCCAAGACCAGCTTAGGACAAGAACGGCATCCAAGTGTCATGCAGCAATGCAAATTGATGAGGGTCCATCAAGTATCCACAAGGAGAATGCTTACTGAATGCCAGATTGCAACAGATGGCAATATTGCTCATCGGATTTCTTCAGTAAGGAATATTTCAAGCGCGCGAAGGGTAGATCAATTTTTGTTTGATGATACTGAATTTGACTTTATGGAAGCTCCTGCAGAAAAGTCAAAACAGGCCCCTAGCTTGCAAGAAATTGACAATACACTTGAAAGAAGGTCTCTTGACAGAAGAAATCAATGGGGGCCATCAGTGATAACAATTGAAGGTCCAAACAAAGTTGACTGTGAACGCCTAGCCAAAACTTGGAACATTAGTTTCAAGAAAGCTGAGCAGACATTGAAAGTCACGACGCAGAAGGCACTTAGGAATTTGCAATCACCATTGATGAAGAGGTTGCCTACTCAGCGCTTCAGGAACAAGAGAGTTGCGCAAGGAACCTGATACACTGATACTTGGCATGCAAGAACCACGAGTATTATGAGGCAAGAAAAATGTGCACAGATCTTTACAAATGGAAATGGGTTTGAAGTATTTATACCAATACAGGACAAATCACAAGCCCATCAAGGACTGAAGACATTCATTCATGAAATTGGAATTCCAGAGCATTTGATTTCTGATGGTGCGCCAGAACAAGGATCCCCAAGAACCTACAAGACACACTGGAATTCAATTGTAAAGCGCAACCATATCCATCAGACATTCATCCAGCCACATTGCCCATTCCAAAATCGGGCAGAACAAGCAATTGATCATCTTGGTAGCGCAATCACAACCAAGTCTGCAAAGAAGAAGTCACCGAGAAGATTATGGTCATTTTGTGGTGAACTATGTGCAAACATAAGGCAGAGAACAGCATCAAACAACCCTTCTTCAATGGGGCGAACTCCATTTGAATTGGTCCATGGCTATAGGCCCGATATTACATTATACACTTCATCAGAATGGTATGATTTTGTGTTTTATTATGAAAAAGGTGATTCTTCCACCCGAGGTGTTGAAAGGCTGGCGCGATGGTTGGGCCCCTGTGGAAATAAGGTAGGTGGGGGGGATTGTTTTTGGCTCCTGCCTGAGTCGGCAATACCAATATCTACAAATTCAATAAGACCCGTCAAGGAATTTGAATGGCGGGACAGAGATATCCTCAGAAGAATGGAAGCAATTGACAAATCAATTGAATCCAAGATTGGAGATGAAGTAAAGGATAGCGCATCATTCTTCCAGGAAAACTACCCAGAGCCCCAAATAGAGCTATTTGAGAATCAACCAGTAGAAACACCGGATATGAAACTTGAAATGGCTGAGCCAGAAGCATCGGTAGAAGATGTTGATGAACCAGATGAATATCTGGGAAATGAAGTGATCATTGAAAGAGGTGATGAAAGACTCAGGTGCGTTGTCAAGGACAGGGTTCGCGACTTGCAAAACAGACCGATAGGAATCAGAAATGAGAATCCCATACTAGACACGAGGCTGTATAAATTGCAACTACCCGATGGTACAATGGAGGAATACACGGCAAATATTGTGGCAGAAAGTCTGTATAGTTCTGTTGATGATGACGGACGGATGTTCACTTTACTGGATGAGCTCATTGACCATGAAAAAGACAACACTGCTTTAAGTGACGAGGAAGCAACAACTATAGCCAAAAATGGCAGGAAAACCCATAAACCAACAACTAGGGGTTGGAGAATTTTAGCCAGTTGGAAATATTAAATTCCTTTCGTGACCAGAAGTACCAAAGCTACCAAAGGGTAGATTTCCTATGCGCATGAATCAATGAGTCCCGTATCCATCTAAGTAATCGATTCCCACGGCATATCGATTCCCACGGCGCATCGATTCCCATCGCACATAAACGGTGAGCAATCCCTGTCTTACGATATTGCCATTGTTCTTCGGTGAGCAAACTCTGATTTCATAAAATATCACACGAGCTACGGGAGCAATTCCTGACCTTAATGATAAACATTTCATGGAGTCTTCCTAACGGAACAAGAGAAGAAAACCGTTGGCATGTGATTCTCACACAATACATATACATGCATACAAATATATATGGTCAACGACTAATACATGTACGGAAATAATCAGCGAGTAATCTCAGCACTACGCAACAGCAGTTGCAACGTATTCATCTCAATAAAAGAGATATCTTGCATTTCGGCAAGATTTCACTTTATCTCATACTTTTAACATTCAACTGATTTATATCCCAAAATTCACACTAGTTGCTACCAACTACCTGTAATCTACATACTAAGGTCTGTCTCGCTGCAATCTAAATAAGTCACAGCAAGAGGAGATCTGGCGTTTCCCTAGTCTCGCCTGTAGTCCGATTATCCGTTGCCGAAAGTATCCAACCACAATTGTCACGCGTAGAGTACAATCGTTCGTCTACTAACACACTAACACAGCGTTGCTGTTCGTCAGAAGTCCTTGAATCAGACTCTCAACGAATCGGATTCAGAAGGAAAATAATAGATTAACAGTCGCAAGCTCTAAGAAGGCTTGCACACAAGAAGGAACAGGAACGGAATTGAACATAATCCCTACGCTGGCATATGCACGTCGCACATCGCACAAGAAGCAGTTCCCATTCTCAGTTACCACGCACTTCTTTCCAAGGCTCCGAACCACCACAGATGCCGAACATACCGGTAATGCCCGTCAATGCACTCGGAGGCGAAGAGAAGAATGACGCTGAAATCACCACTATCGAACGCTTTCCCAGCTTCGATGCTGATATGAGAAAGATACTCATATCATTACTCAACGTAACAAGTGAGATTACTAGCAAGTTGTGCCTAGCTCTCAAAGAAGGCGGATTATGCGAGTGGAAGTCGTTCCTCGACGCACTTATCGAACCGGATTTTGCACGCGAACTTACCTATATGGAGCAAGGATTGGCAACGCATATCCCTCGATCCATCCAAAGGAGCATAGAAGCACTTGCGGATTTCGCTATCGACCTACAAGAAGAAGGTGTCGACCTAGGAGAAGACGAGAAGGACTGGAAAGATGTAAAGTCATATACATACAGGGAATTCCAGGCATTCCGCGGAGAGCGTGCCCAACGCTTACGTAACGAATCTGTTCTGAACCCACCACCTCCTCCGGCGGGAAGTAACAAAAAGTCCCCTCAGCAGGTAAAGTACGAATCATGGTGCCGAAAAGCACGAGATGAAAAGTCCTTTACACCCCTCACGAATGACTCGAGATTCGAACACTGGCTCGTCGGTTTCAAAGCTAAGCTCGAGGCATACGACATCGATACAGAGACATTCCTCGATGAAACTTGGCCTCCAGCCACGCTTGTGGGTTACACCCGTGATCTCTACGTCAAACAATGTGCCTTCTTCTGGGTACTAATGTTGGAAGTCTTCAAGAGTGACCTTTCTGCATCGTGTGTACACAGTCATTCTACCACTCGTGATGGACACAAGGCCTACTTCGACTTCGTAAACCTTCATAGCCAATCAAAAGCAAAGGTATACGACAACTCGACTCAGCTACAAGCGTTGCTAAAGTTGAACCTCAACAATTGGAAGGAATCCAAAGTGAAATTCATCACACACTGGTTTGATGAATTGAATCACCTCAACAAGCTCCGTCCTCCCAACAAGCCACTCGAGTATCACACTGTAAAATCAGCATTGTGTCAGGCATGTTATTCCAGCTTCCAGCTAAGCGAACAGTTTGCCAAAGTCAAGGATCCAGGTGGGACGAATAGCACCGTAACGGATGCAGTTGCCAAAGCCGCTGCTATCCACGATCTTAAAATCACGCTTTTACTCGAAGCAACTCGACTTGATTCCCAGTCTGCGATGTCTGCTCCTCGGTCGACCGTACGTGCACACGTTCATGATTTCTCTTCTGACTCGATCCAAGACCATGATGACTATGCTCTCCCCATCGAATTTGAAGGAGACTATCAAGATTATGCTGTGTTCAAGGCTGGACGTACTCCTGACCCTACCACAAGGTTGCCTACAAACATATGGAAGGCCTTGTCACGTCAGGACATGAAGAGTTGGCTCAGTTTTTCTCCGGAAGGCAAGAAAATCGTGGTTGCCTCATTGCGACACGACTTACTTAATACTAACCAACCTGACCCCAACAGTGTCAAACCCATTACCCGAAAGGCATACCAACATGAACACTCGGTATCTTTTCAAGAAGACGATACTTCAACCAAGGATGAGCATGCCAATTCTGCAGCAGACCTACATCCTGCTGTAGAGAATGATCGTAGAGGCGTTTTCCATGCATCTCTAGGTGTATACAAATCCACCACCTCCTCGTCTAAGGACCAGCGACCTCTCAAGTCTTCCGTGTCACCCGCACATCCAGCTCGATTCCTCTCAAACAACCCTGACATTCAGTACAAAAAGGACGGTGACACCCAAATACCTGTCGGAACACCATCGTATTCCGCCAATTTTCACCAGTGGTATACTCCCGAGGATGATCTCACCTTTCCTAATGATGGTCCCGTAACGTCATACACATACCGTATACACAAAACTACGGTTACTAGCCCTGGTTTTGCCATGGTCGATCGCGGCGCAAATGGCTGCATCATCGGTAATGATGCATGTCTCATCTCCAAGGATATTCCACCACGATATGTTAACGTCACCGGCATTAACAATCATCAGGTACAAAACATTCCCATTGCTACTTGCGGAGCATATTCCATGTCGAACAGAGGCCCCGTCATTCTTATTTTCAATGAATGTGCCTATACAGGACGACACCCTTCTATATTGTCATCCGGCCAGATGGAAGCATATTTTTCCACTGTAGACGACACGTCCATCAAAGCAGGCGGAGGACAGGTCATCACCACCTCCGATGGCTATGCACTGCCTCTTAGCATACGACACGGCTTACCATACCTTGCGATGCAAAAGTATACGACTGTCGAATTTGACACTCTGCCACATGTCATCATGACGTCCAATAAACATTGGGACCCATCTGTTCTCGATACCACGATCAGTGCAAAGGATGAACAGTTTCTCCAGAAATATCCTCCCCAACCACAGCAACTCCCTTATGCCGATTACGACGAATATGGGAACCCACGCTGCCTTGACGGGTTCGATATATCTGTTTCTCCCGGGTCCTCCACGGTCACATCCCTCAGCTCGTATTCCAGCCATTCCACCCGATCTCCCTTTCTTCCAATTGATGATCATAAGAACAACGATCGCTCCTTTTGGCTTACTTCCACTGACTACGCTCATCAAGAATGTCTCGCATGCTGCGCGCCAACCGCAGTCTCTGGAACAGTCACTGCGTTTCCGACAGATTGTACAGCCAGTGACACTACGCGCATTGCAGCTACGCCCCGCGAAAGATACCCCAACGAACATGACTACTTATCCCTCAAACCTTTCTTTTGTTGGGTTTCCACCGATCGCATCAAGGCTACTTTTGAAAACTCAACCCAATACGGTTCGTTAGCGGTTAGCCCTGATGGTAACATTTTCAAACGGTTTCATTCCCCTCAACCGGCCATGAACGTTCGCCCCTTCAATGACGATGTTATGTCCGATGCAGTCTATTCAGATGTCCCAGCAATTGATGGTGGATCCAAGATTGCTCAAATCTTCTTTGGCCGCAAATCGCATATTATTCACGTTGAAGAAATGCGTACCACCGGCGATTTCCTACCCTGCTTTCAGAACTTTGTTCGAAAATGGGGCAGGCCCATCCGCCTCCTTTGTGACCACGGTAACTATCAATCAAGTAAGAAGGTCATGGATTACCTCAAAATGCTATGGATTGGACTCTGGCAAAGTGAACCGTATCACCAACACCAGAATCAATTCGAACGACGATACCAAACGTTCAAACGCATTGTCAATCGCGTCATGGATCGTACCGGCACACCACCACACATGTGGTTACTGTGCATGACATACGTCGCGGGTCTCCTCAATGTTGTTTCTGACCCTACGCTGTCTGATAAACAACCGATCTTTATTGCCACGGGTACAATTGGCGACATTAGCGCATACACCAGTTTCTTCTGGTTTGAACCTGTGTATTTCAAGACCAATGACTCTCCTTTCGGTACCAAATCTACCGAACGCCTAGGTCATTTCGTCGGCATCGCCGAACATGTTGGCAATGGACTCTGCTTTCGAATCTGGGATCCAGTTACCAACAAGTTACTAGACCGGTCCGGTGTTCGATCTGCTCTTACACCTGAGTCACGTAACAAACGCGCGGGCTTATTTACTGATGATGGTTTCATCAAATGGCGTAATGCAAAGGATTCCTTACCCCGTATATACGCCACTGGAGAAGCTCCAGCTTTCAAACATGGGGAGCATACCAATCAGAATAAACTCATTGACGAGTCTACTAAACCAAACAGCTCAGTTTCCCCTAACGGTTCACCTGCTGATTGTGACACCGCCGATGACACCGTTCCATCTGCACCAACAGATACCACGCCCCACGCATCTGGCACTCAACCAATTCTTCAACCACCCGCCCACCCCTCGTTACCGAGCTTTCTTTATAAGAAGGTCGATGACAGCCCAAGCTGGTCACCTTCTCCACTCCCTAACAACTATGGGGAGAGTTTTGATGGTCCTCCTACGACACACATCTTCAGCAAGACATCCGATGGCGTTCTCCTTACTGAAGATGATTTTGATCCACCGGAATTAGCATACTTTGATGTCAGTGACGTCGCAACTCCACACACAAACCCCGCTACTCCTTCCGTAGACCCATCACAGGTAGTTGTTACCGACGAAGAAGGTAACGCACAATTTGACGATGATGGTAAACCTATTACCATTCCTACGGTCCCGATTGCCGATCTACAAGGACGTTCCTTCCTTGTAACCAATCTCGATGGCACCCGGAAACATCTCACCATTGTCGATGTTGAAGACAGTCTTGAACGCAATAAAGACTTCATCAAGTTCAAGTGCAAACACTCAGATGACGAACTCGATGATATCATTGCATACAATGACGTCATGAATTACATACATCGTGATTCAACACAAGAAGACGGCAAACTCTGGTCGTTTCGCCGCATCCTAGGACACCAAGGTCCACTGGATAACAAGCATCCTCAATACAAAGGTTCCAAGTATAACCTCTGGATTGAGTGGGAGAATATGGAACGCACATATGAACCTCTGGCCAACATTGCAGCCGACGACCCGGTCACCGTTGCAAAATATGGGAAAGACAACAACTTGCTTGATCTCCCGGGTTGGAAACGTCTCAGAAGAATCACCAACCTAGCCCGACGAACCAAGAAACTTGATCGACTCGTGCACCAAGCCAAACTACATTCCTTCCGTACCACTCCGCAGTATCAATATGGATTCAAAGTTCCTCGTAGCCACGAAGAAGCCCTCCGATTTGATCAAGCCAACGGAAACACCAAATGGGAAGATGCCACCACTCTGGAAATGGCACAACTCAATGAATACAATACATTCATTGATAAAGGCGTATACAAGACAAGCTCCATTCCCACGGGATTCCAACAGATCAAGGTACACATGATATACGCTGTCAAACACGACGGAAGACACAAGGCTCGCCTCGTTGCTAACGGTAATCTCACTGAGGCCCCTATCCACAGTGTTTACGCAGGTGTCGTATCTCTTCGCGGTCTACGTATGTGTCTATTCCTAGCTGAACTCAACGATCTAGAAGCATGGGGCACCGACATAGGTAACGCCTACTTAGAAGCAGTCACCTGCGAGAAAGTATGCATCAAGGCAGGTCCCGAATTCGGATCGTTGGAGGGTCACCTGTTGGTCATTTACAAAGCCCTATATGGTCTCAGGTCTTCAGGCAAGTGCTTTGGAGACTTACTCGCGGCTTGTCTCATCGAACTCGGCTTCGAAAGATCCCGCGCAGAACCGGAAATATTCCTCAAACCCGGAACGAACAAACATGGTGAACGGGTATATGAGCTTATATGCACATATGTCGATGACCTATGTCTCTGCATGGCAGATCCCAATTCCTTCTTGAAGATATTGCAATCGTCACCATATAACTTCAAATTGAAGGGATCCGGACCTATGAACTTTCATTTAGGATGTGGATTTGAGCGCAACGAACATGGTGTTCTGTGCATGAATCCCATAAAGTTCATCGAAAAGATGGAAGCATCTTACGAACAAATGTTCGGATGCAAACCTAACACCAGGTTCCGATCACCCATCGCGGAGAACGATCATCCTGAATTGGACTCCTCAGCCTTTCTCGAAGAAACCGGTATACAGAAATACCAAAGTATGATCGGTTCACTGCAATGGATCATCGCTATTGGCCGTTTCGATGTACAAACAGCCGTGATGACGCTCTCAAGTTTCAGAGCTCAGCCACGAGATGGGCATCTCGAACGTGCTAAACGTATCTATGGATATATCTCCAAGTTTAGACATTTTAAAATCAGATTCCGCTTGGAACCGCCCGATTTTATATTGACTAAACCCGACACCATCGACTGGTCCAACACCGTCTATGGGGAGCATTCTGAGGAGCTACCCGACGACGCTCCTGCACCGCTTGGAAAGACAGTAGTGTTATCACACTTCTATGATGCCAACCTCATGCATGATATTCTCAGTGGCAAGGCCGTTACCGACATTCTTCATTTCGCGAACAAGACTCCCATGATGTGGTTCTCGAAGAAGCAGTCTACTACGGAAACAGCCACCTTTGGAGCTGAATTTGTTGCAGGAAGAACTTGCATCGAACAGATTGTCGATCTACGCCACTCATTCCGATATCTCGGAACACGAGTACATGATATCTCATACTCTTGGGGTGACAACGAAAAGATGATCCAAACGTCGACCTTTCCTTACGCAAGGTTGCATAAGCGTCATAACATTCTATCGTTTCACTACGTACGGAGCATGATAGCGAGAGGTTTCATTTTAATGATGCACATCCCAGGTAAGGATAACTGTGCAGACATTCTCACCAAGCATTGGAGTCACTCAGTTGTGTATCCACTGCTCAGGCCCATCTTCCACTTCTGTGGGAATACTGGCGACCTTCTCCAGGATGATGGAAGCATCATGTAGAGCGTGATGACCCTTCACGAGGAGACATGGGGAGTATTAAATTCCTTTCGTGACCAGAAGTACCAAAGCTACCAAAGGGTAGATTTCCTATGCGCATGAATCAATGAGTCCCGTATCCATCTAAGTAATCGATTCCCACGGCATATCGATTCCCACGGCGCATCGATTCCCATCGCACATAAACGGTGAGCAATCCCTGTCTTACGATATTGCCATTGTTCTTCGGTGAGCAAACTCTGATTTCATAAAATATCACACGAGCTACGGGAGCAATTCCTGACCTTAATGATAAACATTTCATGGAGTCTTCCTAACGGAACAAGAGAAGAAAACCGTTGGCATGTGATTCTCACACAATACATATACATGCATACAAATATATATGGTCAACGACTAATACATGTACGGAAATAATCAGCGAGTAATCTCAGCACTACGCAACAGCAGTTGCAACGTATTCATCTCAATAAAAGAGATATCTTGCATTTCGGCAAGATTTCACTTTATCTCATACTTTTAACATTCAACTGATTTATATCCCAAAATTCACACTAGTTGCTACCAACTACCTGTAATCTACATACTAAGGTCTGTCTCGCTGCAATCTGAATAAGTCACAGCAAGAGGAGATCTGGCGTTACCCTAGTCTCGCCTGTAGTCCAATTATCCGTTGCCGAAAGTATCCAACCACAATTGTCACGCGTAGAGTACAATCGTTCGTCTACTAACACACTAACACAGCGTTGCTGTTCGTCAGAAGTCCTTGAATCAGACTCTCAACGAATCGGATTCAGAAGGAAAATAATAGGAAAGATGGCACTGAATCTTGGTGTAAGCTAAGTGATGTGAAAGAATCATTTCCAGTGCAATTGGCTGAATATGCTATCAACAATAATCTTGAAAAAACACCAGCATTCCGATGGTGGGTGCACAAAATTTTGAGAAGGAAGGATCGAATCCTTAAAGCGGCCAAAACAGCAAAGTATTGGTTGAAGACTCACAAATATGGAGTTGAGTTGCCACATTCAATCAAACAAGCGCTGGCTATTGATAAGAAAACAGGGACCGACCACTGGGAAAGAGCAATTCATAAGGAAATGACAAATAATATGGCAGCGTTTGAATTTTCCGATGATGATGTTATTCCAGTTGGCCATAAGCAGATAACAACTCATATGATCTTTGACATCAAGCTTGGATCCCTAACAAGGAAGGCCAGGTTGGTAGGGGACGGTCACAAAGTCCCTGCAGTGGCCAAAGAAAATACTTATTCATCGGTTCCCAGTCGAGACTCAGTAAGAATATTCTTTCTGCTGGCAGCGCTGAATGATTTGAAGGTTTTATCAGCTGATATTCAAAATGCATATTTGACAGCCCCGATTAAAGAGAAATACTTCCTAAAAGCGAGAGCAGAAGATGGTTTTCCACCTCACCTTGCAGGAAGGCCTTGCAAGATTGTCCGCGCATTGTATGGACTGCCGGTTGCTGGTGCATCTTTCAGGTCATACCTCACCCAACATTTGAGAGATCTTGGATATTCACCTTGCAAGGCAGATCCGGATGTGCACTTAAGAATTGAAGTCAGGAAAGATGGATCCAGATACTGGGCAATGCTCATTGCATACGTAGACGATATCCTATGTTCTGGCGAAGATCCAAAGTTCCAGCTTGAAAACATTGAACGAAAGTTCAAATTGAAGGATGATACGATTGAAGAGCCAACTCTGTATTTGGGAGCTGATATTGGGAAATTCTACTTTGAAGGTGATTCAAAGCCAAGATGGTCATTATCAAGCACTAAGTATACAGCGAAAGCTGTTGCAGCAGTCGAACAAGAGTTAGGAACTGAAAATATGGATACAAGTATCTACCAAAATCAGCATCCAGTCCACTGTCACATGATTATCGACCGGAAATTGATATATCAGAAGAATTGAACCCTGAATTGCAAAATTACTATCAAGGTTTAATTGGAGTTCTCAGGTGGATTTGTGAATTAGGAAGGCTTGACATTGTAATGCCAGTCTCGCTGATGTCAAGGTATTTGGCTCAAGCGAGAAAGGGACATCTGAACCAGTTATTTCATATCTTTGCATATTTGAAAAAGTACAACAGGTCGAAATTGGTTTTTGATGATACTGTACCAAATGTTGACGAGAGTAAATTTCAAAAATGTGACTGGTCTGAATTTTATCCTGGTGCCGCTGAAGCCATACCAGCAGATATGCCTGAAGCTTTGGGAAAGCATGTAACAATGAGCTGTTTTGTTGACGCCGATCATGCCGGATGCAAGGCAACAAGACGATCTCATACTGGTGTTATTATCTTCATTAATAATGCACCGATCATTTGGTTTTCCAAAAGACAGACAACAGTTGAGACATCAACTTTTGGATCTGAAATCATTGCTTTAAAAATTGCAATCGAATTGGTTGAAGGTCTAAGGTACAAGTTGAGAATGATGGGTGTTCCTATTGATGGGAGCACGAATGTGTATTGTGATAATGATTCTGTTGTCACAAATGTTACACGACCTGAAAGCCCATGTAAGAAGAAGCACAACAGCATTGCATACCACAAAGCGCGTGAATCTATTGCAGCAGGAATTATCAGAGTTGCAAAGGAACCAGGTTCAACAAATATTGCTGATTTGTTTACAAAGCTAATGAGTGGTGCTGTTTTCCGGGAACATTGTTCTCGTTGCATGTGGTAAGAGATTTAATAAAAGAAAAATCAATCGTTCGATGGAATGTTCGATCGATCGTTCGATCGAAGTAACAAGTTGATTTTATGTTCGATCTGCAATGAGCATTTCGAAAATGGATAATTTGATCCATGAATACAATATATCAAACTGGCAAGGATCAGGGCAAAATGCCATGATACAAGCCAGAATGAAAGGCAAAACGCCGCCCCATTTCTTTTGATAGGGCCTCTGATGGTAGACTGGATACAGTTTGGTATTCAACACGACTCATGATGAATAGATTAAGTCAAAAGATCCAAACGCTTAACGATTGGATTTACGACTGAAGGGGACTGAAAAGAATCCACCGTGTAACGCGTATTCGTACGTACTAAGCGGGCGTATAGCACGAAAAGTCATAAGGGCAAATAACCTTATTCGTAAGGTTATTTATCAATGAATAATCGTCGGCGCTTTTATGTGGATTGCCTCTTAGCGGGATTTTCCTCTCAGCTCACTCTCCGAAGAATTAACAACTCTAAAACACTATCATGCCCTAAAATCTATGTACAATCTAGTACTAATTCTACGTAATAAGGTACAAATACTGTGATATTTCAATGAGAATATCACGGTGAATTACACGGTAATACGACACAAAGAAAGACCGATCGAAGATGGTTGCGTGTGTTTTGTGTCTTAAGTTTACATGTGTTTTGTATGGTAAAATTACACGAATAACGACGAGTAATTTGACGACGATTAATTAACCTGTCGATCGGCATCGACAAGATCGACAACGACAAGGCCGAATGAACTGTAACAGCAATATTCTACTCACTAAATCGATCGACCGTAAGGAAGATCGCGTTTGTTTTATTACTGTTATGACACACTTTTACTACGATCCTTGCCTGTGCCAAATACCTTGACATCAGTGAGACTGGCATTACTATGTCAAGTCTTCCTAATTCACAAATCCACCTGAGAACTCCAATCAAACCTTGATAGTAATTTTGCAATTCAGGGTTCAATTCTTCTGATATATCAATTTCCGGTCGATAATCATGTGACAGTGGACTGGATGCTGATTTTGGTAGATACTTGTAACCATATTTTTCAGTTCCTAACTCTTGTTCGACTGCTGCAACAGCTTTCGCCGTATACTTAGTACTTGATAATGACCATCTTGGCTTTGAATCACCTTCAAAGTAGAATTTTCCAATATCAGCTCCCAAATACAGAGTTGGCTCTTCAATCGTATCATCCTTCAATTTGAACTTTCGTTCAATGTTTTCAAGCTGGAACTTTGGATCTTCACCAGAACATAAGATGTCGTCTACATAGGCAATGAGCATTGCCCAGTATCTGGATCCATCTTTCCTAGTTTCAATTCTTAAGTGCACATCCGGATCTGCTTTGCAAGGTGAATATCCAAGATCTCTCAAATGTTGGGTGAGGTATGACCTGAAAGATGCACCAGCAACCGGCAGTCCATACAATGCGCGGACAATCTTGCAAGGCCTTCCTGCAAGATGAGGTGGAAAACCATCCTCAGCTCTCGCTTTTAGAAAGTATTTCTCTTTAATTGGGGCAGTCAAATATGCATTCTGAATATCTGCTGAAAGAACTTTCAAATCATTCAGCGCTGCCAGCAGAAAGAATATTCTTACTGAGTCTCGACTGGGAACCGATGAATAAGTATTTTCTTTGGCCACGGCAGGGACTTTATGACCGTCCCCTACCAACCTAGCCTTCCTTGTTAGAGACCCAAGCTTGATATCAAATATCATGTGGGTTGTTATTTGCTTATGGCCAACTGGAATAACATCATCATCGGAAAATTCAAACGCTGCCATATTGTTGGTCATTTCTTTGTGAATTGCCCTTTCCCAATGGTCAGTGCCTGTTTTCTTATCAATAGCCAGCGCTTGTTTGATTGAGTGTGGCAACTCAACACCATATTTGTGAGTCTTCAACCAATACTTTGCTGTTTTGGCCGCTTTAAGGATTCGATCCTTCCTTCTCAAAATTTTGTGCACCCACCATCGGAATGCTGGTGTCTTTTCAAGATTATTGTTGATAGCATATTCAGCTAATTGCACTGGAAATGACTCTTTCACATCACTTAGCTTACACCAAGATTCAGTGCCATCTTTCCAACTGGCTAAAATCCTCCAACCCCTAGTTGTTGGTTTATGGGTTTTCCTGCCATTTTTTGCTATAGTCGTGGCTTCATCTTCAGTTAGTGCAGTGTTGTCTTTTTCATGGTCAATGAGCTCATCCAGTAGAGTGAACATCCGTCCATCATCGTCAACAGAACTATACAGACTCTCTGCAACAATGTTTGCCGTGTATTCCTCCATGGTACCGTCAGGTAGTTGCAATTTATACAGCCTCGTGTCTAGTATGGGATTCTCATTTCTGAGTCCTATCGGTCTATTTTGCAAGTCGCGAACCCTGTCCTTGACAACACACCTGAGTCTTTCATCACCTCTTTCAATGATCACTTCATTTCCCAGATATTCATCTGGTTCATCAACATATATTCGTCTGGTTTATCAACATCTTCTACTGATGCTTCTGGTTCTGCCATTTCAAGTTTCAAATCCGGTGATTCTACTGGTTGATTCTCAAATAGCTCCATTTGGGGCTCCGGGTAGTTTTCCTGGAAGAAGGATGCACTATCTTTCACTTCATCACCAATCTTGGATTCAATCGATTTGTCAATTGCTTCCATTCTTCTGAGGATATCTCTATCTCTCCTTTCGAATTCTTTGACAGGCCTTATTGAATTTGTAGATATTGGTATTGCTGATTCAGGCAGGAGCCAAAAACAATCCCCCCCACCTACCTTATTTCCACAGGGGCCCAACCATCGCGCCAGCCTTTCAACACCTCGGGTGGAAGAATCACCTTTTTCATAATAAAACACAAAGTCATACCATTCTGATGAAGTGTATAATGTAATATCCGGTCTATAGCCATGGACCAATTCAAATGGGGTTCTCCCCATTGAAGAAGGGTTGTTCGAGGCTGTTCGCTGCCTGATATTAGCACATAGTTCACCACAAAATGACCATAATCTTCTCGGTGACTTCTTCTTTGCAGACTTGGTTGTGATTGCACTACCAAGATGACCAATTGCTTGTTCTGCCCAATTTTGGAATGGGCAATGTGGCTGGATGAATGTCTGATGGATATGGTTGCGCTTTACAATTGAATTCCAGTGTGTCTTGTAGGTTCTTGGGGATCCTTGTTCTGGCGCACCATCAGAAATCAAATGCTCTGGAATTCCAATTTCATGAATGAATGTCTTCAGTCCTTGATGGGCTTGTGATTTGTCCTGTATTGGTATAAATACTTCAAACCCATTTCCATTTGTAAAGATCTGTGCACATTTTTCTTGCCTCATAATACTCGTGGTTCTTGCATGCCAAGTATCAGTGTACCAGGTTCCTTGTGCAACTCGCTTGTTCCTGAAGCGCTGAGTAGGCAGCCGCTTCATCAATGGTGATTGCAAATTCCTAAGTGCCTTCTGCGTCGTGACTTTCAATGTCTGCTCAGCTTTCTTGAAACTAATATTCCAAGTTTTAGCTAGGCGGTCACAGTCAACTTTGTTCGGACCTTCAATTGTTATCACTGATGGCCCCCATTGATTTCTTCTGTCAAGAGACCTTCTTTCAAGTGTATTGTCAATTTCTTGCAAGCTAGGGGCCTGTTTTGATTCTTCATCAGGAGCTTCCATAAAGTCAAATTCAGTATCATCAAACAAAAATTGGTCTACCCTTCGCGCGCTTGAAATATTCCTTACTGAAGAAATCCGATGAGCAATATTGCCATCTGTTGCAATCTGGCATTCAGTGAGCATTCTCCTTGTGGATACTTGATGGACCCTCATCAGTTTGCATTGCTGCATGACACTTGGATGCCGTTCTTTTCCTAAGCTGGTCTTGGGAAGGTTATCTGTAACATTGCTAGCAGGTTCTGTTACAACCGAACTTTCATCCATTTCTTGGTCCTCTTTGGTCGAAATAGCTTGAAGGCTGAATTGGTCCCCTGAAATTGGATCTCCATTGTCGATTGCTAACTCAGCCATTCTGAACTTCAGTGAATGTGGATCCCACGGGGTATCATTTGTTGCAATCAAATGTTGGCATTCATCAAGTTCCGTTCTTGTGGGCTTTCTTGTGGGGAAATATGAGATTACGTTTCTCATACTCAGTTTAATAAAAACTTTCTTCGGATCATCATCCTCCAGTGGAGTTTGAATTGTAATTCCATGCTTGGATCTTGGATCAAATTGGCGAGGTGTCTCTTCAACAGAGTTGAAATTGCAGTCCCTCACTTGATTTGGGCATATCAAGCTGTTTTTCAATTTGTCCCCAAAGTACAGTGCTTGATGAAACACTATGATATATACCTGGCCTGACGTTGGATTTGTCCATGCCGTAGCACAGCTTCCAATCGGGATTTTCTTGATGGGCTTGTATTCTTCAGAAAAGGGTGCAACATCAACGTGTGTTGTGATTTGATCAGGATTCAGCAATACCATATTGCTTCCTGCTGCGGTAGTATCTGCATGTGAGTCTAGCTCACAATAGCCTTCTTCATTTTCCCCATCATCAAAATCTACAGGAACGTTCATCTTGTATAATGACCGGCTCACCATTGTTAACAATTTGTGTTCTAGTGATAGTGTCCGGTTATTATGTCATTTCTTAGATTTTGAGCCAAAACTGTCACCCGCGCCTTCATTTTCAGTTTCTTTCTTTTTGGTCTCAGCAGCCTTGAGATTTCTTTTCTTCTTAGCCTGTCTCATCTGGTAAAGCTCCTGGCGCTGTTCTTTTGACATTGTTTTATAAACACTTGTTGGGTAAGGCTTGCACTCAACTTTTCCTGTAAAAGTTCCAGTTGTCTTTTGCTTTTTGTTGCTTGAAGTGCCCATAGAATACAAACTTCTGGAACCTCTTTTATTCTTCCCGGTTGCAAGCTTTTTCAATCCAAGACGATTGGTGAATAGGATCAAGCATTCATTGAAATTGTCTCGGTAATCTTTGCTCTCGTCAATTGCATCAGCTTTAGCAGCATCAAGTCGCTCATCGCTGATTGAATTGATAAAATCCCAGACAAATCTTCTTTCATTATGATTCTTTTCAAATCTCAGAATTGTACCATGAAAAGCAGTCCAGTTTCGCTTGTGCTTGTTCCAGTCATAATTCTTAGAATCTCCAGTGTAGTGTGAATCTTTCATATCCTGATATGTCTTATTCAGAACCATAGTGATATTGGTATCAGTATAAGCATGTTGCATCAATGAAATGAAAGCGTTTCTTGCATTTCCTGAGTTCAGCGCAGTGTTTTGGAAATGTGCCACATATTCCCAACCAGGACCCTTTCTTGTTGCATCACATAGCAACCTCCAGACGACATTGTTGTCCTCATCGTACTGGTGACCTGATAGGACACCACATCTTTCATTGTAATCACTCCAAGTTGGATAAGTATCTGTTGTACTTTGCCCGACTGTTCCAGCCCTGGCTTCATCAGTAACTTCTTCCTTTTCTTGGGGTCCTATGACGTATAAGATTGGGAATCCCTCAGAGTTGAATCTGTACCTCAGGTTTTGTCGGAAGCCTTCCTCCCATTCCCTGAATTTTGTTAGATCCTTTAGCTCGGGTGGCGTTGCTTTTTCCTGTGATTTCACACTTGATTCCATCATCTTAATTCTGAATTGCTGCAGTTCCAGGTTGTTTGGGTTTGCGTTCCAGTCGATCGCCCTTGGCTTGACTCCAATCAATGGTTGATACCTGGCCCAATTTGCCCAAGTCAGGAGCCTCGATGATAGCCTGTTACCATAGTGGATACTTTTTGGATTAGGACAGTCCGGACTGATTGATTTCAATCCATGCATGAATGATTTAATGCTTTCCTTGTTGAGGTCTGTAATTTCGCAAATATTAGACATCCCTCCCCTCATAATTTCTTCGGCTGATTCATAGTTGATACCAAAAACCATTAGGCTGCTCCTGAAAGCAAGCTGTTCTGGGTTCAGAAATCTACCATTGTTGAATCCTCTGATTTTTATTCTGGGTTGGGACGACCTTCTACCCCGCCGATCTGCTCTTGCATCCTCGGCATTTTGGTTAGCATCGTTTCCCTCATCCTCATCATTGTCACTATCCGCGTCACCTGGGTTCTCACCCCTTCTTTCTGCATCCCTCATTGCCCTGACTCTCTTCTTTATTTCTTGGTCGATGATTCTCTTCATGGTTGAGTTTGTTTCTGGGTCCCCAAGGGCCCTTTCCATTACTTCCATGATTTTATCTTCCAAATCTTCCTCTTCTTGCATACCTCTTCCATTGTTTTCATTAGGATTCTGTGGATCTTCCTCGTCCACTTCCATTTTCGTTTCTTCTATGTCGGCGTCCGCTCTAGTTCTTACCATGGTGGAAAATTTCAAACGAAGTTATTTTGTGATGGAGTATGGATGGTCGATTCGTAGGGTGGTATCCGATGGGATTTGGTATTTGGTGGAAGGGTGTAATCAAATCGAGGATTGGGTGTGAGAGATGGGTATTAATTTTGTGACTGTATTTATCCGGATCAAATTTTCGTTCTGGTTTGTATACTTTTGTTCGGATCGAGTTTTCGTTCCGGTTGTCTGTATTTGTAATTTGTGTGAGCTTTTGCTTTTGTTGTAAATCAAGATTGTGAGCTTTCCTATCCTTTCTCGGGATTTTGCTCATTCTGTATTTCTGTGGTGAATTTCAAAGATTGTTTCCTGAGAAGTGTTCTCTTTTTCGTATTGGATCTTTCGATCTTTCGTGATTTGGACTTTCGCGATTTGGTGTTCTCATGATTTGGTGTTCTCATATCTTTTGATTTTTCGGTCTCGTGCGGGCAGATGCTTCTTGCAATCTGTTCCTTCTGGGCAGATGCTCTTTGCAATCTGCTCCTTCCAATCTGTTTCACCACAGAATACTTTTGGCTCAATCTTTTCGCTCGCGTCATTCTTGTTTTCAGTGAAAGATCAGTGTTCTTGGGTATTGATTCCTTTCAACTGATGCCAACCTGGGCGGCCCTTTCGACTGAGCCGTCCAGCTTCTTTTCCCTTGCTTGTTTTGCTGGATCCCGAAACCCGGTGGAGCCACCACCTTGGTTCGGTTCTTTGGTCTCTTCTTTCAGGGAGACCGCCCTGGTGTTGGTCTATTCCAGGGCTCCACAGGCAACTGCCTCTTTTACATCCTTGAGGGTTGATGCCGGTAGCTGATCAGGCTAGTCCGGATTAGTCTTCGAGCTCAAACTGCGTTTCGGGAAAACGCGGTCCTCCACAGCTTGTAGAGTGCTGTGGGTCTGATAAACTAGAAAAAATGTGTCGTAACAGTAATAAAACAAATGCAATCGGTCTTACGATCGATTGATTTAGTGAGTAGAAATAAGAGTAATCGTCTTCTTAATATCGTATCGTCGTGTCGATTTACGGCGTATTACCGTGTAATTCTTAGCATACAAAGCACACGTAAAATAAGTCACAGAACACATGCAAAACCATCTTCGATCGGTCTTTTTACCGTATAATTCACCGTGATATTCTCATTGGAATATCACATTGCTTGTATCTTATTACGTAGAATTAGTACTAGGTTGTACGGAGGTTTTAGGGCATGATAGTGTTTTAGAGTTGTTAATTCTTCGAAGAGTGAGCTGTTGGGAAAATTCCCGCTAAGAGGTAATCCACATAAAAGCACCGACGATTATTCACTCATCAGGTTAATAACCTTACGAATAAGGTTATTGCCTTCTTTATGACTTTTCGTACGATATGCCTGCTAAAGACGTATGAATACGCCTTTACACGGTGAATTCTTTTCACCAGGGTGTCAAGGTGTCACGAAAGAAAAAATCACACACAGCGAAAAGTAAAAAAAACTCACACATACACACACACACACAGTGTGATTAATTTTACAGTGTGATTTTACAGTGTGATTTTCTTTTCCCTTCATAATCTTCTTACCCCGACTTATCAAAAGCAGAGTTGCTTTACCGTACTTGTACGATTGGCACTCCGTCCGAGAACGTGGAATCCCTCCGAAGTGCTAGTAATAGCATTAGGCCGGCTGATTCAGGCTTGAGATATTTTAGTGCGAAGTAACTGCCTTGTACTGCAAGACAATAGAGTGCATCGGACGAGTGATTAGTTGCTGGAAAGATATTCTTGTTCGGATTCGCGACCCAAACATAGACGTCTTGAAAGCACAAAATCTGCATCCCTTGCATATCTATATCATCAGGAACAAGATCCAGTTTTTCGTTACATAGGAGTAAGATTTCTTCAAATCAACGGCACGATTGTCTGAACAACGTATTGGCAACAACGTAATGGCAACAACATATCGGAATCGGCACCAACAATTCGAATCAAAGGCAACGCCGAGTGGAAGGCAACAACGTGAGATAGATAGACATTGGTGCTCGCCTGTTGCATTGCTGATGATGCTGTATTTCCTCACTTCTATTTTTTTTTCTTATTTTCATAGGGAGGGATCGTAACAACGGATTGAGGGGGTGTGGCAAATCTTTCCTGGTGTCGCTAGAGGTGCGTCGCCGTCTTCCTTGGAGGCTGCAACATCCGACCGGAACACAAATCGGAACAATACTAGAGGTATGGCGAATCTTTCATTGAGGTGGAACAACGGATCGGAACAACAAATTGTCAGCATCGAATTGATTGAACGCCAACAGTGTAGGTTAGTGGCATGTAGATTATATTATTCTGTTGTTATTATTTACTCTACTAGTACTACATCAATAGATACTCACCCATTTTGTTCAATTATTATATAGTGTTATAGATATGCAACAGCAACAACGATCAAAACGAAGCCACAGGATGAATCAACGGCAACAAATCAACAACAGCAATCCACCCGCAGAGCCACTCAAAACACCGTCTGCTGCTTGCTTCCTGCTTCTCCGCTCCAAACGCCGATGCTTGCTGCTGGCTTCCTGCTGCTCCTCCAAAACGCCACTCCGCTAGTCGCTGTTGCTGTTGCTCTCGCTATTCGCTGTTGCTGTTGCTCTCGCTATTCGCTGTTATTGTTGCTCTCGCTAGACCCTATCGCTATTGGTCACTGCTGGCTTCCTGCTACTTCAGCCCACTGCTGGCTTCCTGCTGGCTTCCTGCTGGTCCATAACGCTGCTGGAAACGCCGCTGCTTGCTGCTGGCTTCCTGCTGATATTTTGAAACGCAATTGCACCATTTTGAAGAAAACTGGAATTGTATGACTGTACCCTTGAAAATACGGAAAAAGGCCATTCCGTGCAACGCCGTTGCAGAAATTGGAAAAACGCAAAATACACATGAAAAGGGGAGTACATCAAAAACCATAAATACACAACTTTACAAAGAACAATTTACAAGTACTCCTCCAAAACAAAAACAAAAAATTCTGCAACGGCGTTGTAGAATAGTGGAATAATGAATAATACGTAAATCAATTTAAGTACAAATATCACTGATAATAAACTTGTTCGTTCAAGTCATGTGCTGTCTTCACCATCTCGTACTATTGATTCTAAATTCTTCTTTTCCAATGCAGCCATTGTCTCACGGAAATTAAACAACCATAGCTCACGATTTCCCAGCACAAAATATTGGTCAGGACTACCATGGTTTCTAACAACGGCAGCTTCGGACTCAATGGCGTTGCAGTCGAACAAATACAATTTGTTCCGCAACTCACCTTGCTTTACCAACGCATGATGGTGTTTTTTTCCTTTATCCCTCTTGCTCGGTATGGGGTCTGCAGAAACAAAGCAACGAGCGACGGCATAATAACCATCGTGCACTAATTCGAAACCACTAACGGAGCTACCCACGGGGAAAGGACCTTCGAGGTAAAGCAGGCACAGAATCTGACATGGATAAACTTTCAGTCCACGCCCATCAAGGAGGTCGAGTTGAAAATTAGCCCAGTCATACCATACATTGGACAATTGTCCAGAATCAGACTTAAACGATGGATGGGCACGAAATAGTAATTTCATCTCACGATATTTGTCATACCTCTTGTGCTCCGTGGTTCCAAAAAGCATGCTGGTGCCCACAGCTGGAAGGACCACGTCGCAACAAAATTTGAGAACATCTGATGGAAACAAGGGTACACTTGCGTTTTTTTTTCATCCCACTTCATGTAAGGGAGACCATTCATCACACCAATCCAAAATGAAGACCCAGCTGACCAACCACCCTCCTTAGGATGATTTGGTCCGGTTATGGGTCTATGTTCGAACAAATCAAATTCACGGTCAAGTCGATCAATAGTTCGATACTCCATCACTCGGTTGCAAGTTTGCTTGATTAGTGTGGACTTGTTTTGTTGAGTTCTCTTAGCAGGAGCCTTCACTTCAGTTTTATGATTGCTCTCACTCGCAGCAGAGTCCCATCCAGTTGGAGGACCAAATAATCTCATGTACTGTGATAAATGAAAATACATGTGATTCTTCACCAGATTGTTACCCTCTCCCTTACTTCGTTGCAGATTGTTATTTATACAGTTGATGAAAAGAACAACCATTTTGTCAAGATTCAAAACACCTTTCTTGTCTTGTTTGAAAACCTCGTCAAACGTTCCGGCGTATTTTAGGAACTCTTCCATACCCAACAACAACTCAATGGCGTAAATACGTCGGTCAATTTCCTCTTCACACTTTCTGCTCTTGTTCTCAAGATTGGATGGCGTCTTTTGAGACAACAACAATTGACGACCTCCAGCAGACAGAAGTGACAGCATCTGAATATAAAGCATTCCAATGTACTGGTTACCCTCCTCCTTCTTTGCTGTATGTATTGATTCTGAAAAATTGGTTCGTGGGAAGTCACGATCGGATTGCCTCTGAACAGCACCACCGTAGTAACTGGCTAACCTTTCCATCTCACCAAGAAGCCGCTGGTTATTGCCTAAAAAGTCCTCGCGGAACGTCTCCGCTGCACGCTTTGCACAACCAAGTTGGTACATATGGAGTCTCTCTCCCGGCGACGCTAGATGAATATTATGTGGGTTTTCTCCAAAATCAAGATCATAAAAAGCGTTGCCGTTATGTACACCGTGGTGAGATATGTTTTTGAAATACTGTTCAACATTCACTCCTTCGTCAACCGTTGGAGCAGTAAAATCAGATATATTCCAGAGCCGAATGGATTTGTACTCATCCCCATTTTGGTGCTTAGACACTTGCATGTTACCACTTTTAAGTGAAACGGGAACCTTCAAAACATTCACACGAGCATTAATACCAAGTGCTCTGGGACAATTGCAATGCCTACAGATCATCTTTGAGTTTGATGTTTGATAATGTCCACAAAGTTGGTCGTGCTGGGGAGTATCACCTATGAAATAAGCAACCGCAAATTTCATTCGAACAGACCATTTCTTCTTGTTCCACGGCAAATTAGACCATTCAATACCATCCGTTTGGTTGCAGGCATCTTTCAAAGAAGAAAGAGCCAAACGAAGGCCAGAGTGAAGATTATTCACATTGTCAATTGATTCGGCACCTTTATCACGTGAACCCGTTGGATGAAAATATATAGCCTCCCAGGCATCCGGCCGGGAGTTTCGAGTTAGGGTGTTGAATATGCCAAGAGTCATGTTCAGTGGGGTAAGAGTGGTTTGACCACTATTGTCAATTGCAATTCCATCCATGTAGAGAATGATAGGAACCAGAATTTCATTTGATCCAGATTTGCATCTCTTCTCCCAAGTGTTGATCCACCATTCACCATGATGAAGTTCGTCAATATCAATATTGCCTTGAAGTTCTGGATAACGGACTGGTAAGGTTGGGTCTTCAGCATGGGGGAATGACAGATTGGCTTCCTTCACCAAAGTCACATTCGTTAATAGGGAATGAAGTGCTTTTTGGAACGACCGGACTTAGATTTGTTTGCGACTGGAAACGTCAGCACTCTGTGATTTCTTAGAACACCAGTCAATAAGATGAGGTTCAAACCCGTCACCTTTTATTTCAGGCACAGTTGCAGAAATCTCCTTCATGACACTTGCCCTGGTCTTTATGAGATTGCCTTTAGTCCATGAAAATAAATTAAGCCGCTCCGATTCTATAGCCCATTCATACAATTCCTTCTCTGCAACTAATGGTATGCTATGATTCCGCATGATTTTCATTAACTTGATCTTGACCTTCAGTTCGTCAGATATGTTTCTTCCTACATTGGGTGTTGTAATTGTCGTGTTTGAATCACAATGGGAATTGTCAACATCAATGTTGTTGTCTTCTTCGTCATCATCGACACTCAAAGAGTGGGGGGCCTCTATGCTTTCACTTCCTTCTTCCTCATCATCATCATTAGGAAAGAAAAAATTGTCATCGGAAACAGAATCATCGTCATCCTCTATGTTTGTTAATTCCTGACCAATCAAGGCACGCCCAATCGGTTCGACAGAAGGGTCGTACATAACTTGATTGTCAAGCACCTCTGGCAATGCGCCGTCACTACTCTGTGGACCATTACGGGTGTTCGTAAGACCTAATTGTTGAGTAGCATCCTCGAGCTTCTTCGATTTTCTAATGAATATGCAAGATGCAAAATCTACTAGCCCCGAAGATTGCTTGAAATAAGAATAGCATGATGCGTCATTCAAAATATGGTCCCGAAGACCAGGAGAAACAACTACTCCCGTTTTCTTTCTTAGTCGCGCTGTAAACAAGGGGGGTTTCTGCTTCTTGGTAACCTTCTTCTTTCCCCTACCTATAGTGATCAGAGGAGAGTCCCGGTAGCAACGTACACAATAAACCTGATATTTAGGTGTCGTCACCATCGTTAGTACGATAGCCAGTAATAACAATAGAAATGAGGAAACGATTGAGATTGAAAAATTGCGACCATGCACTGTTTGTTTCAGGCATGAAATTCAGTAACATGCCACTACTTCGGAAACAGATGCCAGTGGGGTAGGAAAATGTAATGTGCATAAAAATATTATGAGTTCGACATTAATTTCAATAAATAGGGTGAAATTACAAAGGGGGACCAGTGGAGTTCGACCCAAATATGCGCGTGATTCCAAAAGAACCCCGAATCTCGTTTGTGTGACGAACCAAAAAACCCACCAGATTTGAACAGAGTGCAAATCCTGCCAGTCCCCGACCAAAATATAACTCAGTCATCAACCCAAAAACCCACCAGATTTGAACACAGTGCAAATCATTCCAGTCTCTAACCAAAATATAATTCAGTCAACCCAAAAACCCACCAGATTTGAACACTGTCATCAACCCAAAAACCCACCAGATTTAAGGACAGTGCAGATCTTGCCAATCCTCGACCAAACTTTAACTCAGTCATCAACCCAAAAACCCACCAGATTTGAACACAGTGCAAATGCTGCCAGTCCCTAACCAAAATATAAAAGTTTGTATGGTTGGTAAGGTTTGTGTTACGGAAATGATTGACTACATGTTCGACCAAACAAAGAGAATTTTTGGGGACGAGGGCTTTGTATATCATGACGCTTTGGTGCTCATGACCTGTGCAGACAGTGTTTCTTACATGAAGGAAAAGGGCTACTACAAGCACTGGATTTTGCCCGAGCTTGATCTAATGGGTGAGCAAGGTGGCGTGGGTGGATCTCTCAAACTTTATCGCAATAGGCCTGTTGGAAACCGGCCTGAAGCGAATCCACTTGACACAAGTCTGTTTAGTCAGCTGAATCGTGCAGTTGATCAGCATGTCGTGTTAACACAAGGTTTCATTGACGAAAACAAGAAATTTTCACTTGCAACACCTACTGCAGTTTCAAGAACCTATCGCCGTGTTTGGACACTTCATCCCAAGTCGGAAACCATTGTCAAGGATATCAATAAAGTTCTTCGTTCATTTCTAGAGGTTGCAGAGGCGGAAGGTATTGCCATTGATAGTATTGGCGATAGGTTGGGAAGAAGACATCTTCCACAGGGCCAACATGAGGGTCGTGGAGTTCATAAACTTGACATTGATTGCTATGATAAAGGAGAGATCGAGTTACATGAAGATGCAGAAGATGCTGGAGATCTCATCCTTGCAAAAGCAGAGGCAAAATTCAACGTATAAAAATTATTAGTATTTCTTTTTAATGTGCACACGAATTTTTCTAGCGAGAGCCCCCCTGCCGATCGTTTGAATCGATAGATGGCTTGATCGTCCTCTACAATGCATGTAGATGGGCGCTGATACCTCTAGGATGTTCTAACTCCCTCTGGAAGGAAAGTTATGGCATGGCAGTAGCAAGATTGGTCTCGCCATGTCACATTGTAGTGTTGTTGAAAATTCTTACATAATGTACACGAATTTTTCTAGTAAGAGCCCCCCTGCCCATCGTTTGAATCGATAAATAGGTCGATCAGCGTCTACGATGCATGTAGATGGGCGCTGATACCTCTAGAATGTTCTAACTCCCTCTGGAAGCAAAGTTATGGCAGTAGCAAGATTGGTCTCCCCATGTAACATTTTGTTGTTGAAAATTCTATGTACCCAAATGCACTAATTAGGTGCTGACACACAAACCATGACAGATAACTCACTTCTGTTTCTTTCGTGATTCGTCTTATCCATAACAGGAACAATATTCATGGACTAATCACAGAAAATATCTAATTTTCTATTTTCTAATTGCAAATTAGTGTGTATTTTTCCTCCAAATCCAGGACCCAAATGCACTTAGTAGGTTCTGACACACCAACTATGACAGATAACTCACTTCTGTTTCTTTCATGATTCATCATATCCATAATAGGAACAATATTCATGGTTCAATCACACTAAATATCTGAATTTCTATTTTTTATTTGCAAATTAGTGTGTATTTTTTCTCCAAATCAAGTTCCTCAATGCACTAATTAGGTGGTGACACACAAACTATGACAGATAACTCACTTCTGTTTCTTTCACGATTCATCTCATCCATAACAGGAACAATATTCATGGTTCAATCACACAAAATATCTGATTTTCTATTTTTTAATGGCAAATTAGTGTGTATTTTTTCTCCAAATCCAGTACTCCAATGCACTAATCAGGTGGTGACACACAAACTATGACAGATAACTTACTTCTGTTTCTTTCATGATTCATCTCATCCATAACAGGAACAATATTCATGGTTCAATCACACAAAATATCCAATTTTCTATTTTTTAATTGCAAATTAGTGTGTATTTTTCCTTCAAATCCAGTTCCTCAATGCACTAATTAGGTGGTGACACACAAACTATGACAGATAATTCACTTCTGTTTCTTTCATGATTCATCTTATCCATAACAGGAACAATATTCATGGTTCAATCACACAAAATATCTGATTTTCTATTTTTTAATTGTAAATTAGTGTGTATTTTTCCTCCAAATCCAGTACTCCAATGCACTAATTAGGTGGTGACACACAAACTATGACAGATAACTCACTTCTGTTTCTTTCATGATTCATCTCATCCATAACAGGAACAATATTCATGGTTCAATCACACAAAATATCCAATTTTCTATTTTTTAATTGTAAATTAGTGTGTATTTTTCCTTCAAATCCAGTACTCCAATGCACTAATTAGGTGGTGACACACAAACTATGACAGATAACTCACTTCTGTTTCTTTCATGATTCATCTCATCCATAACAGGAACAATATTCATGGTTCAATCACACAAAATATCTGATTTTCTATTTTTTAATTGTAAATTAGTGTGTATTTTCCCTTCAAATCCAGTACTCCAATGCACTAATTAGGTGGTGACACACAAACTATGACAGATAACTCACTTCTGTTTCTTTCATGATTCATCTCATCCATAACAGGAACAATATTCATGGTTCAATCACACAAAATATCCAATTTTCTATTTTTTTAATTGTAAATTAGTGTGTATTTTTCCTTCAAATCCAGTACTCCAATGCACTAATTAGGTGGTGACACACAAACTATGACAGATAACTCACTTCTGGTGCTTTCATGATTCATCTCATCCATAACAGGAACAATATTCATGGTTCAATCACACAAAATATCCAATTTTCTATTTTTTAATTGCAAATTAGTGTGTATTTTTCCTCCAAATCCAGTACCCCAATGCACTAATCAGGTGGTGACACACAAACTATTATGACAGATAACTCACTTCTGTTTCTTTCATGATTCATCTCATCCATAACAGGAACAATATTCATGGTTCAATCACACAAAATATCTGAATTTGGAATTTTTGATTGCAAATTAGTGTGTATTTTTCCTCCAAATCCAGTTCCTCAATGCACTAATTAGGTGGTGACACACAAACTATGACAGATAACTCACTTCTGTTTCTTTCATGATTCATCTCATCCATAACAGGAACAATATTCATGGTTCAATCACACAAAATATCTGAATTTCTATTTTTTAATTGCAAATTAGTGTGTACTGTCTATGTGGTACTTGCATTACTACTGGTAGTAGTACCGTACCTGTAGTAGTACTTGTACTGCTTGGCATGTACTTGATGGTCTGTCCTTTTTCCGTTTTTATGGTCTGTCCTTTTTCCGTTTTTATGGTCTGTCCTTTTTCCTTTGGTGACACACAAACTATTATGACAGATAACTCACTTCTGTTTCTTTCATGATTCATCTCATCCATAACAGGAACAATATTCATGGTTCAATCACACAAAATATCTGAATTTGGAATTTTTGATTGCAAATTAGTGTGTATTTTTCCTCCAAATCCAGTTCCTCAATGCACTAATTAGGTGGTGACACACAAACTATGACAGATAACTCACTTCTGTTTCTTTCATGATTCATCTCATCCATAACAGGAACAATATTCATGGTTCAATCACACAAAATATCTGAATTTCTATTTTTTAATTGCAAATTAGTGTGTACTGTCTATGTGGTACTTGCATTACTACTGGTAGTAGTACCGTACCTGTAGTAGTACTTGTACTGCTTTGCATGTACTTGATGGTCTGTCCTTTTTCCGTTTTTATGGTCTGTCCTTTTTCCGTTTTTATGGTCTGTCCTTTTTCCTTTTTTATGGTCTGTCCTTTTTCCTTTTTTATGGTCTGTCCTTTTTCCGTTTTTATGGTCTGTCCTTTACCCCTATTTTTGTTTTTATTGTCTGTCCCTTATCCGCGGCTGGCATGCGCGCGCGTGCGCGCGCAGGCATAGCCAGAAGAATCAGGTAAAAAGCTGTTATTTTAATTACACTAAAAGCATCTGGTTCTCCAAAGTTTTTTTTGGGGTGTTTAGATAAGCCTCTTTTTTTTGCAGGAGTTGATCTGGAGAACCAGACATTGCATTGTCATTCTGAAGCAAACTCGTAACAATAGAGACTTTCAGCTGTTTGGGGATATTTTCAGAATTACCAGGCGATGTCTGGTTCTTGAGATCAACTCCTGCAAAAATTGGCATTCCCGAAACGGAGGGAACCTAAGTGAAATTGAGGTAAGAAACATAAGTTAATTTTTAATCAATTCATTAGCACCTCACCGGATTAGTAATCCAATGTTGTAATCCACGGAGCTCGGTACTAAGACAGTAGAAGTCAACGGTTCTCATCTACTTAAGAGCTCGCTAAAACAAGTAATCCAATTTTGTAATCCATTGAGCTCGGTACTAAGACAGTAGAAATGACAGTTTGCACCTTCACCGGATTACATAAGGCCACCCTAAAAACAAAAGTAATATTATTTGAGTCTCCATCTCACGATTAGATCTCTTGCTTGCTTCTTTTTCCACTTTTTGTTTTCGTACCGGTAATGGAAAAAGAAGCAAGCAAACAAAGAATCAACAACAATGAGACCAAGAACAAGAACAATGGTGACAGTAAAAACTTGATATCTCCCTGAATATTGGGAGATAGGGGACCAAACTGGTGCCAAAATGTCCGCAATGACAAGGTGGTATCGATAATGTCAAACGGCTTTGCGTTCGTAGCTTAGGGGAGCAACGAAAATTAATTTCAGTCGTCGTTGTCATTGCCGTCGTCATCGTCAATGAAACCAAGAATGGTGACAGTAAAAAATTGATATCTCCCTGAATATTGGGAGCTAGGAGACCAAACTGGTACCAAAATGTCCGCAATGAGGAGGCGGTATCGATTTTGTTGAACGGCTTTGCGTTCGTAGCTTAGGGGAGAAACGAAAATTAATTTCGCCGCCGTCATTGCCATCGCAAGGTTGAGGACGATGACAATGACGTGACGTGACGACCAACTTGATCTAAGACAGATTTTAATCGTATGATTTTTTTCTTTATTCAGGTTAAATCTTATGGTTACTTGCAACCAAAAAAATGAGAGTTTGCTACCATAAAAATGAGCGGGAGGTGCTGAACGGCCGGAGATAGATAGCTTAAGGTATACACGATCCTACGGATGGGCAGCAATCGGGTGAGTTATAAGGGCTCATAACCTGTTGTTACTCTAAAAATCGACCAAAAGGTATATGATGTTAAAATTTAAAGAGAAGTGAGCTCAAAGAGAGGCTCTTATTTTTTACTACGTATTTTCAATGTGTATCGGGGCTCTCTGCTGTATTTCATGTGGTAGAGATCTTCCCCGGTGCTGTTATTATTCTCGTATTGTCTTCCCGCACCTCGGTCGTTTCGTCGTTTTGTTTTGTCGGCTTTTCCGACCGAATTTGATGCCGACAATCGTCCGTAATTTTCGCCGACAACAGATATTACTATTGCTTTTAGAAGAAGCATCTCATTTCCGTAAATAAATGTTTGGCTAAGCTTTTTAGCGATTTTTAGTCATAGCGTTTGTACCAAGTCTACTTGTTAAAAACAGATTTTTTTAATATTTCTACGTATTTTCCCCCCCCCAAACCCCCCCACATAAACTCCGTCTAGAAGGTTACGTTGTCAACTCTTAGGATTAGGGTTAGTGTTTAACGTTCAACTAACAACTCCACCAATTCCTGGTCCCCCCTCCTTCTTACGCAACAACAACAACAACAAGAGTTGCAGTTGCAGTTGCAGTTGCAGTTGCACAAGAACGGCGCCTTCCGAATCACCCGGAGCTCCTCGAAAACATCCATCGATCCTGGCCACTCACGGTACTCGCAGCAGAAACAGTAGCAGAAACAGTAGCAGAAACAATATCTGCTGCTGCAATATCTGCAAACAACAGCGACGACAAAGACGAATTTTGCAACTCATCAATGACGACAATCGAGAACGAAAACGAAATCGAGAACAACAAAGAACCCAATCCTACAACAGTCACAGTCACTACAACAGCGACAGCCACAGCGACAGCGACAGTCACAGCGACAGTCACAGCGACAGCGACAGCGACAGTCACAGCGACAGCGACAGCGACAACAACAACAACAATAACAAACACCATGACCGATACCAACGACAACAAAGGAAACCACGGCACCGACAGCGAACCAACCAATTCGGAGCAATCGCAATCGCAATCGCAATCGCAATCGCAATCCGAACCACAACAACAACAACAACAACAACAACAACAATCAGAATCAGAGCCGCTTTTTTCGGTCGGAATCATTGCCGACATTCAGTACGCTCCGATTCCGGACGGGTTTTCCTATACGGGCACACCACGATATTATCGCCACGCACTGGAAGCCACCCGGCAAGCCTTTGACACCTTTCGGAGCTACAAGAACAACAGCAACAACAACAGCAACAGCAACAGCAACAAGAAGCACGGTGTCGATCTGGTCGTCAATCTGGGAGACATTATCGACGGCAAATGCCAGGAGATCGAAAAGCACGGGGGAGAACTGCCGGAACAACGAGCACACGAGCAACAACAACAACAACAACAACAACAACACCATCAACAACAACAACAACATCAACAACAACATCAACAACACCCTGGGATGCGCTCGCTCCTGGAGGTGGAATCGGCCATGGGAATCGGTTTTGTGTCCGGCATCCGAAACAACAATGACGATGACGATGATGACGATGACGATGACGATGATGATGATGCTGTGACCACATCAACATCAACATCATCGACCAATCAACCAGCCTCCTCCTCCCGGGAACGCAACAAACGCAACAACAACGACGACGACGACGACGACAACAACAACAACATTATCCCCGTGCTGCATTCGTACGGAAACCACTGCCTGTACAACCTGAAACGGTCCGAGCTCCGCTCCAAGCTGGGGATTCCTTTTCGCACCGAACACGAACACGAACAACACGATCAACACGAACACCAGCTGCAAGGGAACGATGGCAACAACGACAACGACAACAGCAACAACGACAATAATGGCGATGGCAGTGGAAGTGACAGTAGCAGTAGCAGTAGTGATAGAGAAGTGGGAGACAACACCGGCCACGACAAACCCAATGACAGCAACAACAACGACAACGACCGGGAAGACCTCGTGGGGTACTACTCCTACGTGTTGCATCCTCCCTCCCCGCATGAAACCACCACCACTATCACTACCACCACTACCACTGGCAGCGTCACAACCACAACCACAACCACAACCAATAGAAGCTGTAACAGCAGCAACAGCAACAGCAACAACAGATTTAGCGTCAAGTTCATCGTCCTTGACGGCTACGACATTGCTCTGATGCGGCGGTGCCCAAAAACATCCGCCAAACGATGCTCAGCGTCGAAGATCCTTTCCAAAGAAAACGGGGTCAACTACCATTCCGGTATCAAAGGAAACGAAAATTCGCCGGAGGGACTCGAGGGACTCCAGAAACGATTCGTCGCCTTCAACGGTGCTCTCGGGTGCACACAACTGCAATGGCTCACCGCTGAGCTCGAAGCGACACGGCAACACAACAACCACCACAACAACCAGAACAACAACCACCACAACAACCACAATAGCAACAACAACAACAATACAAATACAAATACAAATACCCAGAAAGTCATCGTGTTGTCCCACCAACCCATCCACCCGGAATCATCGAACCCGGTCTGCCTGCTGTGGAATTACGACGTTGTATTGGACGTCCTCCGAACGTATTCGGACGTGGTGGTAGCATCGTTTGCGGGGCACGCACACAAAGGGGGATACGTCCTGGACGAACAATCCAAGATACATTTTAGGGTCGTCGAGGCGGTACTGGAATCCAAACCACCGATCGCCACCTTTGGGGTATTGAAAATCTATCATTCCAACAACAACAACAACACCAACAACACCAACAAGCTCGTTCTGGACGGATACGGGGACTGCGAGTCGGCCGTGTACCATTACAATTAACAACAACGCACTTTTGTTGTACTTTAATTAATAACGAATGATTCACAACGACTAACGATATTTAAACACAAACACACACACACACACGCACACACACAAACAACCTAGCAAGTACAGCTAGCTAGGAAAGCCAGCCAGGCAAAGCCAGACGACGAAGTTGGGAAGCCAACCTCAAACCCAAACGAAACGAAACAAAACGAAACGAGACTCTCTGACTCTCTCTCGCTCTCAAAAGCAGCGCAGTGGTGGCGACGGCGACGACGACGACGACAACGACGACCACACAAACTCTCTGTCTCTAATTACGCCTGCTGAGATACGGATACGAATATCTACTGCAGTACGGTACTCATACTCGTACCGTACGGTATGATGATACTCATACGGTATTTATCCCTTCATTGGATCGTACGCGTAGTACGACCGGTACACAGCCGCTATCACTCACTACGTTTGTGATAGCCTCAGTAGCCTACCTACTTGTAGTACTGGATGTGCAGTGTTTATAGTTCATAGGTGTGTTGGTGGGTTAAGCAATGCTAGAGGGGGATCCGGGAAACGCCAGCCTGTGGCTAGTTTTTGCAGGCTGGTCCGGTCCCTTGCTTTGCCCACACACCGGCGCACAGCTTTGGCTGTTAAGCCTTTTCTGCGGGCGGGCGTGGTGGGCCTTTTACTTATTCTACTGCTAATCGGTTTAGGAGCAAAAAGAGTGAGCTGTAGGCTTGGTTCTTGTTGGAGGGAACCTTTACTGGCTTGTTGGTGCTTTGCCTGTAATTTGCTGCTTACAGGGGAATTGCTGCATGCAGTGCGGAGTGATCGTAGAGTTTGTACCTACGGTGGTGATACAGTGAGATCTTGCATACTCAAGGGTGTTCTTTGGTTTGTACGGCGTACGTTCCACGTGGCACTACCATTCCTTACATTCGGTTCGCTACATCAACTATCACTCACTACGTTTGTGATAGCCTCAGTAGCCTACCTACTTGTAGTACTGGATGTGCAGTGTTTATAGTTCATAGGTGTGTTGGTGGGTTAAGCAATGCTAGAGGGGGATCCGGGAAACGCCAGCCTGTGGCTAGTTTTTGCAGGCTGGTCCGGTCCCTTGCTTTGCCCACACACCGGCGCACAGCTTTGGCTGTTAAGCCTTTTCTGCCAATAGGCCAGTTGGCCACAGGGTGGGAGGTGGCTGGAGATGAACCTGGAGGGGGCGTGGAAGACAGCGAGGGTGGGAGAATCCGGACGGAGGATTCAGAGAGGAAGATCCCCCAGAGGGGGATCAGAGAGAGCTGCCAGGGGGAGTGGGAGCCGATGCCGGCACCCACTCGTCCGGCAGGAAGGAGTATGTTCCATTGTTGAACATTACAGAGGCAAGGTTCTTGAAGATGGGGAGGGACTGTTGATGGAGGTATCGCATCATGCAATCACTGTGCCATCTTGCAAGGAGCTTGATGTCATTGGCATCACATTTGCCCTGGAGCAGTGCCATAGCCCCTCCCGCGCGAAGGGAGCGGGCAGAGATGGCGGCAGGGGAGATGCCAGTGGTATGGTAGAGGGTTTGGGCATAGATTCTCATGGAGGAGGTGACAGTTGCTGCGCGAACGAGGGTGAGAATCCCATTGTCAAAGTAACTGGCAAGCTTCATGTCGGGGTGGAAAGGGTGTGTGCTAGTGCAGGAGCCCCTGAGGTGGAGCACCTGGCGCGCACAGGCTGCCACAGGGCAGCAGAGGCGGTCACCACTCCTGGCATGAGCGACTACCTCACCTTTGTCCCCATTTTTCTGGGTGGTGAATGTCAGGGTGACAGAGGTGGCAGCAAGGAGCTCATGGTCAGGGCCATCGTGGTGGACCAGTTTAGAGCCGAGGTAGAAGGAGACCTCCTTGAGGTGGAAGGCTTGGTCATCCCTGGTAGTACCGGTGTACTCCCCAGGTCTGAGGCAGAAGAAGAAGGCTATGCAGATCATGTTGGCAATGGCCTGCCGGGCGGGGGAAGGGTAGTCATGGTATGCAAATCGAAGTGCATGCATGACAAGGGTGATTGGGACTGGTTTGACCCTGCAAGGGGCTGGGTCAAGCTTGGCATAGGCTTTGAACTGGGCCGTTAGCCTGAAGTCAAGACTGCCTGTTGAGTTGGTTCTGGGGTCTTTGGCCCCCATGCGGGCCAGCGTCTGGCCCACTGACCTGAGGGTGTCCGATACCGTGCGAGATCTGACGGGCTTGCGGCTACAGGAGAGTCGGCCATCATGGAGGCGCTGGGCAAAGACTTGGAGGATGGGGATTGGGTCGGTAACAGACTGGAGGGTTGGTTCAAAGCCTTGAGACAAACAGAATTGAACCCATTGATTCCAATGGGCATCCTTTCTGCGGGCATAGAGTTCAGTGACTGAAGCGCGCATGGTCTTCTGGATAGAGCCAAGGTCAGAGCAGAATGCATGGCAGGCTTCAGGGGACATAAGATCCAGGGCAAGTCCTGGGGGTAGGTGGTGTTGAAGTGATTGAGAAGGGCAGTGTCAGAGAGGTCAGAGCGGGAGAGCAAATCAGCCAGGTGATTCACAGGGCCAGGGATGTAATCCCTGAGGGGTACATATTGATGGAGCCGCTGGTGTAGGGACTGAATGCGCAGGAGGTAAGCGGCAGGCCCCGTAGTAGTAGTGGCGCCTTTTCTTTGCCAATAGACCGCTGCCGTGTTGTCGTAGCAGTTGTGAGTGGTTCTGGACTGGACACAGGCGGCTTGAGCAAGGACATCATTATGGGCAATGGAGCCAGCCAGCTCGAGATCACTGTTGGTGATGGTGCCATTGGGGTTGTCAAAGGTGACGAGTTGGGAGGAGACCCATTTGGGGAAGGCATGCCGCCACATGATGGGCTGTACTGCGCCGGTGGGAAGGGGGACAAAGTGAATGCCTCCCATGCCCAGACCAGAGGCATCACAAGCGCCGAGTGTGGCGGGGAAAGTGTCGGGGACTAGGTCGGCAAGTGAAGTAGGCCGGTTGGAGAGACCAGTGGCCAGCCATTGGAAGTCTTGGAGGAAGCGATGGACTCGCTTGGTGAGCCGGAGGCGCTGCCGGCCTGGTTCCTGGTGTTGGAAGGCTTCTTGGAGGATGGAGAAGAGGCCAATGGCGCCAGGGATGGCAAGGGCCATTGATCTGAGTTCCCCCAGGACTTGGTGCCATTGTCGGATAGGAACATGGCGCTGGTTGGGGGAAATGGAATGAAGAATTTCCTGTAGCCGGGTTACGCGATGGGGAGGGAGGCTGATGGTTTTGTTGATGGAATCAATGAGCCAGCCGAGGATGACTTTCTTGGTGGTCCACTTGGCGTCGCCTTGGCGCATTTTCTTGAGGGAGGCTGGTTCCTGTCTGAAGGGAGTGTCAGAGGCATCCAGGGGCCGGAAGACTTTGTCCAGAGACTGGAAGAGCACCCTCTTGATGGCGCGTCGGGTCCATTGGTTGCCTTGCGCAAGGCCACAGAAGTCATCCACATAGACATCCCAGTATCGAACAGGCTTCTTGCTGGGAGTGGTAAAAGGAGGTTTGGGCAGAGGAGGGGGCACGGGAGGAGAGTCGGGCTCGGGGGGAGCTGGAGGCCCGGCGGGTGTGACTTCAGAGGGGAGATCCAGTCGGTGGGGTGTGATCCTGGCCTCCGCTAACCCTGTGGAGGAGAGGGTGGCATTGGCCAAGTCTGCAATGGTTTCTGTACAGGCACAGAAATTGGGTGGGCTGGATTTCCACCCCATGGGGTTGGTGAGGGGAATTCCAATGAGGGGTTGCTCCCCCTTTCTGGAAGGGAACAGCACTCCGAGCTTCATTGTGTCTTCTGGTTTCAACTGGACCCGGTAGAATCCATCCGCGAGGTCAATCTTGGACATGTAGACTGGGCCAAACTGAGGGTTTGCCCGGTGCAGCTTGGTGAGGAGCCGGGGCAGGGTGTGGCCAAATTGCATGGCGTCTGCTGGGGCTAGAGGGTGTAACACACTAGGGGTAGAATTTGAGTAGGAGTGATAATTATGAATGGATTAATACTTTACGAAAATGGATGGAAACTTAACAGATAAAATAATGAGCGATCGGGCCATGCCGGCTTCGATCGCTCGTGGATATTCATATAGAGTGTTGTGATATGAATCGCGCGCCTGCCTGGTATCGGTATACCATTGTATACAGATAATGGCTCGCTTCTTAATGATTCTTAGAGTGGTCCCAAGTCTCATTAGTTCGATCGTACGTATCTTTCGAATGGTATCTTGGACTTGTACGGTAGATTGCAGTACGTACTCGTAGTAGGTACTAAGGTACGCTACCTTGGTAGGTACGACCGCAGTACGTTACAGAGTCCCCCAATGAGTGACTTGAGGATCATTGTTTCGTTACTAGACTTCTTGCATGTCTAGATCATTGTTTGCTGGTTCATCTTGTGCTGGATGTTCTTTGTATGGGGTCAGCTTTCGAATGTTGACTGTTTCCGTGACATTTGGAGACAGCCTCAGTTTTACTGTGCCATTGGTATGTACTTGCACAATTTGATATGGGCCTTTCTTCTGAGGTTGTAATTTGTCTGGATCTGGTTCTTTCATCCATACCTTATCATCAACCTTGAAAACATGCTTGATGCGCTTGGCATTCTGTCGTAGGAGATTCATGTTGATGCCCTGTTGTCGAATTTGTTGTAGCGCAATGAGATTGGATGTGAGTGGTATGTCCAATAGCATGTCCCTGTTGAACACCAGGGCTCCTGGAGATGAGCCCATAGATGCATTGATTGCGCATCTGGTGGCGTGCATGCAAGTGGCTAATGCATTGTCCATGAGCTGTGTGGCCTGTGTGTTGGTTTGAGGCGGATTCACATGTACTAATATGCGTAGGGTGTCTGCAATGGTATGATGAACCCTTTCGCAGACGGCATTGCTCTGAGGATTTTTGACTGTGGTAGCTACACCCTCAATTCCATAGGCTGCCAGTGTATTTTGGAATTCGTGGCCTAGGAATTCTCCACCATTATCATAGACACACTTGACTGGCCTTGGATATCTGGATAACCAGCAGTTGGTGAACTGGTTGGAGACATGTTGACTTGATTTATCTCTGATGCGAATGATTTCCAGCAGGTTGGTAACTGGGTCAATGCACGTAAGAGCCTTGAAGTTGTAGACTTTTCCTTGGGCTGTTACTTTCCATGGTCCAATCAAATCCACATGTACTTCACTGAATGGTGCCAATGGCGCTTGCTTGGGCGCCAGCAATCCATAACTAGCATTTCTGCTCTTGTACTTGATGCAATCATCCGGGCATGTGTATTCTTGGCACAGTTTCGCAAGACGTTCCACGTGGAACCTGGCGGCTATTGTTTGGTTGAGCCTGGTGGATCCACAGTGCCCTAATAGTAGATGGTACCACTTGAGCAGTTGTGGAGCAAGGGAGGTTGGAATGTAGATTTTCCATTCTTCTGTGGTTTCTGCTTTGGAGTAGCACGTGATTTCCTGATTACCAAGTTGTTGTTTGAAGAAGGTTGGTAATTGCAGCTTGGCCGGTAGCGTGTCGTCGTTCTGTTGATGTTGAGCAATATTGGTGTAATTCACTGGACATTCCATCTCCTGGAGTGTTGGCAGGTTGACCAGACACTCATTGTTCAGTAGACATGAATATAATTCATCGTCTGCGTCATGGCATAGGTTTGGGAATACCTCTGGGAATTCTTGTAGAAAGAGCTCTTCATCTGCTTGTTCAGGGACGTCTAACTTGAGAAAATCGATTAAAGTTCCTTTGCCTTGCTTCTGTTTCTCCCCCACTGTAGGTGGATCCATCCTGGGTAATCTTGAGAATGCATCCGCGAGTACATTCTTGGGTCCTTCCACATAATTCCACTTGAGGTTGTATTCTTGGAGAAAGAGATTCCATCGGAGCACTCGCTGTGGAGAGAGGGTTTTGAAGGTGAGATTCTTGTGGTCTGTGTAAATGTTGAGTTCACAGCCTAAAAGTAGTTTCCTGTATTCCTTGCAACACAAGACTATTGCAAGTAGTTCCTTTTCCGTTGTAGTATAATTCTTCTGAGCTGCATTCAGCTTCTTGGACCAATAAGCAATTGGTTTTCCCTTTTGTAGGATTGCTGCGCCAAGTTGTAGATCTGATGCATCTGTGTAGATATCGAATGGTAGATTCAGATCTGGGTATGTGTTCAGCGCGTCACTTGCTATCATGGCTTTCATTTCGTCAAAGGCTTTTTCCTGAGCCAGCCCCCATGTGAAGGTCGATTTTGTTGTCGTTTTAGGCTGCCCATTGGCAGTCTTTTTGGGGGTTCCCGTGAGTTCAAACAAAGGAGAGAGGACATGTGATCTTCTCGGCCACATATCCCGGTAGTAACCAACAGCACCTAGAAAAGACTTGACTTGAGTGATTGTTTTGGGTCTGTCCATTCTCAGAATAGCTTCAATTTTCTTCTTCCAAGGTTTCACGGCTTCTGGAGTCATCCAAAATCCGAGAAAGTCAGTTTCCTGTACAGCCCAGTCGCATTTGAGAGGGTTGCACTTGAGACCATTTTCATTCAGGCGTTGCAGAATTGTGTCCACTGTTTGCATGTGTTGGTTGAAGGTGTCATTTGTCCAGATTCCAATGTCATCAATGTAGACGGTGCAGTCGGTACCTTGCAAAATGTCCTCCATCAGCTGTTGCGCGACATCTGGAGAGATTTTCACGCCCATTGGCAGTCTTTGGTATTCATAGCAGCCATATGGTGTTACAATTGTGCATAGCTTCTTGCTTGGTTCATCCAATTCAAAACAGTAGTATTGCATAGACAGGTCAATTTTGGTGAAATGGGTGTATTTGCCGCGTCGATGCATGATGTCCTGAATTCTTGGTATTGGATATGGTCTTCTGACTAGCAGTTCATTGAGTTCTCGAAAATCCGATACCCAACGGACCCTGTTATCCTTCTTTGGAATGATAAAAGTAGGAAATGCCCATTCAGCTGGGCCATCACATCTTTTGAGGACCCCATCATCTACCAGATTCTGGAGCTCCCTTTTGAATAGTTCTTCTCGTTTGTATGCGACTGCATAGGGCTTCTTGTGAACTGGCTTGGCGTTGGGCTTCAGTTTGAGTGAGATTTTCTTGTGCGGGTATTTTCCTAATTTGCCATTGAAAACGTTTGGATATTTGGATAGGACAGCTTGGAACTGTTGTTTTTCTGATGCTGTCATATGTGCTTGCTGCTCAGCAACCGAGGTTGGATCAGTTGCTTCATAAGCTCTGTCAAGGATGACAGGGGATGAAGATACTGCATCATGCACAAATAGCTCGGAATCAATGGATTCTTCCAGTAATGCTTGAAAATATGCTTCTTGCAGATCTGGAGTAATATCACAACTGGCTGTTTCGCGCATTGGAATTTGTCGGTTGTTCCATTGAATCATGCTGGATTCGAATAACAAGTTGATATTGGTGCTGCATAGAAAGTCTCGACCAAAGATAATATCATATCTGCATGATTTGGATTCAAATAATCTAGCCTCACAACGCTCGATTGTTGTGTTCCCAAATTCTTGTAGTTTGAGATTCTTCATTATGACAAAAAACGAGGTGTCGAATGATCCATTGGCTGTGGTTGTGATGGTTCTTGTTTTGGATTGAATTGGTAGAACTCCAAAGGGAAGTGCCCTTCTGTTGATGAGGGTTGTTGTGCTGCCGCTGTCGAGTAGGGCAAGCATTGTTTTTGTTGTTCTTACAGGAATGCCTTGAATGTATTGGATGGTTGTTAAAACAATAGGAGCCACATCGCTCTTCTTTGTTTTCGTAGCTACGGGATATTCCGTATTTGGTTGTAGGGTCTTTGCTAGACGCGAGGTCCAGCTTGTGGTGATCGTACCCGGGCCAATTGAATTCTCATCTGACTTTGCTGTCGCTGTCGCTGCCCCATTCATTTGGTCGTTTGTACCCGTAATCGCGTTGCGATTATTGTTGCCGATCGAATCGTCATCCAATTCGGCTGTATTTTTGGCTTCTGTACCCATATTTTTATTTTTACCGACGCGCTCATCCATAAACTGGACTCGTCGTGAGCTCTTGTCAACATCAGATATACGTTCTGTAGGCTTCTTCTCCCCTTCTGTGGAGAGAGTTCCTCCTGCAAGCCCAATTGGCTGTGCCAAATTGGCATCCAGGTCCTGTGGAGCTGGAGGCAGGGTGACTGCTCTTGTTTGGCCTCAGGGAAGCCAAATTTGCTCACCGCTCTGCACGCTGTGTTCTGCTTTGCCTCCATGTTGTTGGAGGAAAGCTTCCTTTGCGCGCTGCATGTGTGCTTGGAATGATTCATTGCTGGCTGTGGTAGTCTTGCCTGCTGAGTCATTATTGTTTTTCTTGTTGTCCGCGCGTTGTTTTTTCTTCTGTTTGGAGTACCTGTTCTTGGGACATTCAGACCAATCATGGTGGTGTCCGGGAATGCGACAGGGATTAGAAGATTTTTGTCCTTGGTTTTGCGTTTGGATTGGTTGTTGGCATTGTTTCCAGGACGTCTCCCTTGTTTTTTGCCTCCTCCATTCCTTAGCTTGGACTCGCGTTCTCGACTGGACATATATTCCACTATTTTCTGGATGGACGTTTCTGCAGTGATGCCACCATGAATTTGGCCATATTGCTCAACCCACAGGTTGGGGAAGGTGTGGAGCATCATTGTTGTTTTGTTGATTTTGTTGAGGTTTTGGCCATGACCTTGCAGCTTCTCCGAGTACCGAATGAGCCTGTTGATTCGCACTGCATGATCCTTGGATGTGTTATCATGAGGTTTCTTGCATGCGTCGCTGCGAATGTAGGTTTGCATGATGTCTTTTGCATCCCCTGCATCACAGTAGTGTTCTTGAATGTAGTCCTTGAATGCTTCTTCATAGCCTTCCATGTTGTCTGGATAGTTCAAGTCATCATTGTCGTCCCGGGTTGTCTCGTCCCACTTTCTTTGTGCTTCCGGGCACAGTACCTTGGTGAACATTTCAATGTACCGATGTTCCGGTAGTGGTAGTCGCTTTGCGCCAATGATGAAAGCTTCTTGGCAATACAATAGTTCTTCAAGGCCCCCTTCTTCTGAAAAGATTGGTAGTTTCCATTCCTCCTTGGAATTATTGTTGGCGTCATACAATTTCAAAGTGGCGAGTTTGTTCTTAGTCCGGTCAAAGCTGGAATCATAGGTGATTGGTGGTTCTCGATGCAATCCGGTTGACATGGTTGGTACTTGCCTGGTTTGATATTCAGATTTCCGATGATTTCGATGTTTTCGATGATTTCGATGTTTTCTGATGTAGAGACAGGAATTTGTTGATTAACAATGTCGAATTGGCGTGAGACCACTTTTCTTTCCGTAGGTTATTTGTTAGCGAAAAACCGTTGTCGTTCGAAAATTCGTTGTCGTTCGAAAATTCGTTAGCGAAAAATCGTTCGAAAAATTAGTTTCGAAAGCTTATTCTACAGTAGCTGTAAGAGTAATTACTGTGTAACACACTAGGGGTAGAATTTGAGTAGGAGTGATAATTATGAATGGATTAATACTTTACGAAAATGGATGGAAACTTAACAGATAAAATAATGAGCGATCGGGCCATGCCGGCTTCGATCGCTCGTGGATATTCATATAGAGTGTTGTGATATGAATCGCGCGCCTGCCTGGTATCGGTATACCATTGTATACAGATAATGGCTCGCTTCTTAATGATTCTTAGAGTGGTCCCAAGTCTCATTAGTTCGATCGTACGTATCTTTCGAATGGTATCTTGGACTTGTACGGTAGATTGCAGTACGTACTCGTAGTAGGTACTAAGGTACGCTACCTTGGTAGGTACGACCGCAGTACGTTACAGAGGGATGGTGTCTTGGTTAACTTCAGAGTAGGTGGAATCTGAGATCATGCGGGGGCGCCGGCCTCGCTGGGGGACTAGCCCCAGTGGGCTCAGCCGGAGGTTTGGAAGGTCGTGGATGAGGCTGGCTGGTAGGACAGTCCATTGTTGTTTGTCCATCATGTCGGCATATTCTTCTCGAAGGAAGTCGATGCCCTGCCATGAGGATTGGTGGGGGCCCCTGGCTAGGGCCCCAGCGATCCGGGCAGTGGACCAAGGGGGGTCATTCATGGAGGCCGGGGTGCCGTCCCGCCCAAAGTGGGCTAGGAGGTGACCGGCTGGATGGGGGATAGCCCCCACCTGCGGGTGGAGGTCACCTCTTCCCCGGATGGTCCGGATGAAGTCTCCCCAGCTAGTGCTTTTCTTGTAGGCGTGGATGGCTTTGGTGATGTGCGCGTCGAGCCTGTCAATGGGGTAGCTGGGAGGGGGGCAGGTTGGAGGAGGCCCCCGTATGGGGGGTGGGCGCCCCAGCGTCGGGCTGGGGCCCAGCTTGTGGGTGCTGGGGGGAGGAGGATGGCCTAGACCGGCGTTGGGGTATGGGCGTGGACCCAGACCGGCGTTGGGGTATGGGCGTGGTAGGAAGGGAGGACGCGCGAGGGGTGGAGCTACCAGCGCGCTGCATGGCGGGCAGGGTCCGCGTGGTAGGAGAGGAGGACGCGGCGCGGCGCCGAGTGGAGCGACCAGCGCGCTGCGAGGCGGGCTGGGAGCGGTGGGGGGGTGAGAACCAACAACGCGAGGGTGTGGCTTACCTAAGTCCGTTGGGAGGGCTGCTGGCGAAGCTAGGTCGGGTGGAGGGGTTGAGTGTTTGGGGGCGGCGGGTAGAGCTGGGGATCGATGTGCAGGGAATGGGGATCGATGCGCAGCGGCGGCGGCGGGTAGAGCTGGGGAGCGATGCGCAGGGAAAGGGGATCGATGCGCGGGGAAGGGGGGCGGATATTCGCTGGGGGGTGGAGGTGGGAGTCGATGTTTGTGGAATGGGGTTGGGGAAGGAGTGTTGTTGCCGGGTAGGGCTGTGAATCGATGGGATGTGAATCGATGGGGGGGCTCGACGCCGAGTAGATGGCGCTTGCCACGGGATCAGGCTGAATAGGCTTCTTGGCACCACTCCCAGAGCCGGTCTTGCTCCCCGGATGTGATGGGGGAGTGGTCATAGAGGTGTTTGCACCCCGTGAAACAGTTGCCCCGGATGTGCCAAGAATGGCAGCGTTCCTGGCCATTGGGGCGTTTGATCGGGGGTTTGCCCTTGGTTTTCATGGCAGAGATGACCGACCTCATGGTGTTCTTTGTGATTCTGGCGCTGATGGGATTGGAGGGATCTGAGAAGCGGGAGTCTCTGGTGGGATTGTACAGCTGGTCTTGTCGAGGACGGGTGCCTCCCCCTCCTGATTGAGAGGGAGGGGCGCCTGTTGCAGGGGCGACTGGGGTTCTAGGTTGCTGGAGTGCTCGCAAGGCATCGACGTTGGACACATTTGGGAGCCAGTTGAGGTTCTGGGTCATTCTGAACCTGTGGATGTCTTCCCCAAAGTCTGGGGAAGGGAGGGTGGTGTCTGCCTCCCATTGTTCTTCTAGCCAACCTCGGATGCGGACCTGGAAATAGTACACCACAATTGCAGGCGTGATCCGGTCGCCTAGTTCATCTGCAATGGCCCTTCTGAGGGGCATTTGCTGCCACTCTAACCTGGAGAGACCACGTTGGTAAGCCTTCACCACATTATGTGTGGCGCCTAGGAGGGTGGCTAGTACCGCGAGGTAGCTTTTCAGTTGAGTGGTAGCCTCTGTCCAATCCAGGGGGATGTAGGCTTTGGTCTTCTGCAAATCCAGAGAGTCCTTGAGTGAGAGGGAGTTGCCATGGGTGGAGATCATGGTGTCATATGCTGCTACATTAGCGGCCGCTTCATGCTCGCGCTTGAGGGTAGCTGCTGATCCTCCTGGGGGGGTGAAGGCTAGGGGGAGTATGCCATCTGCTACATCAAAGGGGTCGGTCCCATAGAAGTTGCAATCTTGGAACCGCTTGAGTACTGCTGTGGTGATGAGTGGCGCCTGGATGCCAAGGTTGTAGGCATCTGTGGCCACTTGACTTTGGAGGACCATGTGGGTCTTTTCATGCTTGCTCTTCTTGGCCCAGGCTGTGTAGATGGGGGGAAGATCGGCTTCGGTTGTTTTCCCACATAGTAGCAGGAGCCTTTCAGTGTACAGGTTCCCCCACACTTCTCTTACAGAGTGCAGCTTGGAGGATTCTTGTCGTCTTTGGTCTAGGGACTCACTCAGTCTTAGTTGCTGGTCAGTGAGTGCTGAGAAGGCGGCTGTGAGGGAGGGGTCTGCCGGCGCCGGGCCTGCTAGGCCTGGGAGGTCTCGAAGGAGGACATTCTTTTTCATGTAGGCGCGGAGGTTGGCTTCAGCTCTGAAGGCCGGTCCCGGTTCTAGGAGCCGGATGGCACCCATAAGAGTGGTGGGTTGTGTCCCCACGGCCCGGAGTGTATCTAACAAAGGTTTGCAGATGTCCCCCAATCCTTGCTGGTGGATGTGGGGTTGGAGAACTTGGAAGGCCTGCTTCGGGGTGAGGCCCCTGCACAATACCAGTGGGATGAATTCAAAGGGTAGGAAGCACACCTTGTGAGCCTGGAGCATTTCGGTGTGGGCGGTCCCTTCAGGAATGGCAGGGATGTAATCTCTCTCGGGGTGTTGTGATAGGTTGGCTTCATGGTGAGCTAGAAGGTACACCCGGCTTGCTGCAGCCCTTGACAGCAGGGCTGCGTCCACCCGCACCAGCTCCACCTCGTGTCCTTCAACATCATCAATGTATCCAAAGGCTCGGCCCCGGTTGGCGGAGGGCTGGGTGATGGTCCCCGGATAGCGTCGGAGGCCATGGATGACGCGGAGCCTGTCCACCCCAGCTGCATCTTCTTGGAAGATGCCCAAGCCGCCAATAGCTTGTGCATTGAAGATATCCAGGAGGAGCGGGAGAAGCTGCTCCCCGTCAGCTTCATTGAAGAGGGTGTAGATGGCTTGGTAGATGTCATGCCTCGCAGGAGCTTCCCCAAAGGGCCCTTCCCCTAGGAAGAACTCCCTGTAGTTCATTGTCGTGTAGCTAAGGTCGGGCAGGATTCCTGGCCTGCAGAATGGTCGGCGGTGTAAGCTTTACCTACTGAGTCGGTCAGCTTAGAGCGCGGTGGCTTACTCGCGTAGGGGTACAATAGGGAAGACTATTGCCGTGTCGCTAAGGTCAAACCGGTGTCCTGCCTGCGGGGGGGAGTTGCGTTGGGCCTTCGGTCGGTCGGTGAGCACGCGGTAGGCGCGTTGGGCCTGCCGGTGATCCTCACGTAGGTTCGGCGATACGATAGATGACTATCGGACCAAGTGGGCTTGTACGGGATCGATACGATGCAGCTCTCGCGTTGGGAGAAGCCGTTCGTCCGGGAATCGATAGGGGGACTATCGACCAAGAGAGAGGCTTGTACGGGTACGATAGGGAAGACTATCGGGCCTGGACGTATAAGCCTTTTACTTATTCTACTGCTAATCGGTTTAGGAGCAAAAAGAGTGAGCTGTAGGCTTGGTTCTTGTTGGAGGGAACCTTTACCGGCTTGTTGGTGCTTTGCCTGTAATTTGCTGCTTACAGGGGAATTGCTGCATGCAGTGCGGAGTGATCGTAGAGTTCGTACCTACGGTGGTGATACAGTGAGATCTTGCATACTCAAGGGTGTTCTTTGGTTCGTACGGCGTACGTTCCACGTGGCACTACCATTCCTTACATTCGGTTCGCTACATCAATACAAATCACTCTTTTTTGAGGGACCAAACGAAAGTGTTGAATTGATGTACGGTACCGTACGTACCGGTACGGTAGCGAACCGAATGTAAGGAATAGTAGTGCCACGTGGAACGTACGAAGTACAAACCAAAGAACACCCTTGAGTATGCAAGATCTCACTGTATCACCAACATAGGTACGTACATACAGCACACTACGATACGATACTCAAAACAATTGCTCACGATAACAAGCAGAGATTGCTCGCCCCGTGGACGGACCAGCACGCGGAAGATACCATCTTCGAATCTCAGTTCCTCCCGCTGAACAACGCACAGACACTTCAATCATGTGTCACTGACACACTATCTCAGTCCAGTCACGAATCATTGACACACTCTTTCAGTCATGCGTCATTGACACATTCCTTCAGTCATGAGTCAATGACATCGTTCCCGATCCTCTGTCATTGTTCAATCGTATTCGAACATCAATTAGAACCTTCTCCTTGAAGTCTCATCCGAATTCCGATTATCAAAGAACACAGTTCTTTCCCAATCGTATCACTGAACTAGCTGGGAAGCTTCTCGAACTATCTCGAAGTCATAGTAGACACTAAAACTCAATAGCACACAATTTCATACAAATAACACAGCGTAGTTCATATTGAATTCAATCGCAATATCGCTTTGAAATTTTTTTTATCGATAAAAATATCTAAAAACTAACCGTAACCTCTAACTCACCATGTCTGCTGTCGCTCAACTTCAAGCCGCTAAGCAGGCCCCCTTCTTTTTCAAACCCAATCTTCGCTATGAAGATTACCCCACCATTCGTCTTGTACACAGTGTAACTCAGTACAGCACGCGTCCCTCTCCTTCGGTTACAACCACACCTGGCACCCCAGGCACGAACCTCCCTCCTCCCCCTCCTCCGGTGACGACTTCTTTGTCATCCGTCAAGAAACAGGATACCACGTTTTGCCCCGGCTCCAGCGACTCCGAACGTCTCATGCGCGTTCTCGTTGATTTTATCGACGCCGTTGGACCGCACAATCTTAACATCAAGGACGATGCCAAACATTACAAACTTCGTGAAGTCCTTGGTGGCGACCTCAAGCATACCTGGGACAAAATCGTTACCGATGCCGGCTCTCGCATTCAAGATGCTGATTTTACCAACAATCTCAACGCATTCATCTCCCTCTTTCTTCCGTCCAACGCGTTTCTCATTCAGCAAGAATACATGTCCAACGCAACTAAGACGTACCACATGAATTGCTTTGCAGCAGCCGGTCGCCTTCGCTTAATCAACATTCTTAGCGTTCACCTACCAGGATCCGGAGGAATGCAACTCTTTCCCACTAAGACAACCATGAAGAATGCCTTCTTTCGCCTCATGCTTCCGACTTGGCAACTAAAATTCAACGAGACCGGAAATCAACTCGATGATCAGAATTTTCCTCTTCATCGTCTCGTCGCGTTCATGGAACAGCAACGTTTGCATCATGACGCTGGTAAAGTCTCTCGTCAATCCAATCAACACTCCTCCTCTTCCAATGGATACCGCAACGGCCGCAACGGCAACGGCAATGGTAACGGACACAACAATCGCCCTCGTTACTCCTCGTCATCTCAGTATACGTATGGCAACAGTCCGGCATACACTCCCCGCACCCGCGACAACTCAACACAGACCAGTCGCTCGAATCACGGATATACCCCACGCCGATACAGTCCTTATCCTCGCTCAGACCGTCCTAATCGTTCCGACCAACCATCCTCGGCTGGTCGTACTACTCGTTTGCAATCTGCCAGCAAAACGCGCACCAGTCCATACAGAACCCGCTCAACGTCTGCCAACGATGCTCATCATTTGGAAATGGGTGATGATTTCTACTACAATCACGACCCTCAACAGTTCGACCACGAGCATCCCGATTCCAGGCCACGTCATGAAGACAATTATTTTCACGACCAAAATACACAAACGGACGCTCCTCTCACACAGGAGTACGACGACGACCAAGACGAATGTTATCATCAGGACGACGAGCCCGACTACGACAGTCAACCCGACTACTGACAACCACCTTCGGAATCTGTTCCATATACTATCGCAATTGCCCGCCTTCTCCAAGACTGCCCCTCCCCACGTCCCTTCCTCATTCTTTGTGACTCCGGTTCCAAAACAACTTGGTTTAGCCATCACGCGCTTCCGGTCACAATCGTACCTACCACTACTACTCCCATTTCCGGCATCACGATGGCTGGAGAATTCAACTCATCTCAACAGATTTCTCTTCAGCATTTCACACTTCCGGAACTTGCCCCCAAAATAATTCTTCCCTCCCTCGACGCTCGCGTGTTCCAAGCTCCTTGTCGTTACGACATGATTATCGGACGCGACGTCCTCCGTCATTTTCAGATCGTTTTGAACTTTCACAACAACGAAATCAAAACAGCCACACATTCCATCCCGATGCGGCAATTTCCACGCATGCATGCCGACTCGGCGGCACTCGCTCTTCATATTCACGCAAGCCACGTGGACAACAGTACCCCTGACGATTCTTTCGCACTTACAACGAACAGAACCAACATTCAGGAATCAACTTATGATCAGCACGACGTTCGCACGGTATCTGACAACTGCTCACACTTGTCACAAAATCAACGTGATCGCCTACACTCAGTTCTCTGCAAATATCAAACAATCTTCGACGGAACCCTTAAACATTATCCAGACGAAGAAATCCATCTCGACATCGATCCAACTGTAAAGCCCAATTGTTCTCGCGCTTACCCCGAACCCCACAAACAATTACCCCTATTCAAGAAAGAACTCGATCGACTCGTAAACATTGGCGTTCTTTCTCGCCAAGGTCGCTCCAATTGGATCTCCCCAACTTTCATCATTCCCAAGAAAGACGGAAAAATTTGATGGGTTTCCGATTTTCGCGCTCTCAACAAAGCCATCAAGCGCAAAGTTTACCAATTACCCGTATTCAAGACATTTTATCCCGCCGCTCCGGATACAAATACCTCACCAAAATGGACATTTCAATGCAATACTACACCTTTGTCCTAGACGACGAAAGCAAAGACTTAACCACTCTCACAACTCCATTTGGCCTTTACAAGTACAATCGCTTACCAATGGGAGTTTCTCAATCCCTGTTGTCGGCGAAAAATACGGACCATCGTCGGCATCAAATTTTGATCAAAAAGTCGACAAAGACGAAAAGACGACTGAGGTGCGGAATATTAACACGGAGTAACAACAGAGATACGATTATTTCGATGATCGAGCCTTAGAATCAAACGCACCTCCACTACATGAAATCCCTAAGTGGTAAAACGATATCACTTAGGACTACAAACAAGAAAGGAGAATCGGTTAGAAACAAGAAATATCCAAAGACCTGAACAGTAAGTAAACACTTGGAACCCATAAGTACATTCAAAGGAATCTACTTGATACCCCGTGAGGAAATTACTTACTGCAATCAAGAAAATCAGTACCGACTCCAGATGGGCCTCATATCCAGCATATATATACCACGAATAAGCATACGCCCCATCGAACAGAATACTTAACCCCGACAATGACCGATACGATACAGTAAGACCGACACGACGCTAATACAGCAACAGCAACAGAAGTATTGGTACGACAGTAAAGACAACAGTAACAGATAACCGGGGAAGATCTCTACCAAGTAAAATACAGCAGAGAGCCCCGATACAGTGAAAATACATAGTAAAAATAAGAGCGTCTCTCTGAGCTCACATCTCTTTAAATTTTAACATCATATACCTTTGGTCGATTTTTAGAGTAACAACAGGTTATAGAGCCCTTATAACTCACGCGTTGGCGTATACCTTAAGAGCCTATCTCCGCCCGATCAGCACCTCCACTGACCGGTCACAGCCAGAGGACATTGCTGTTGAGCGATAGGCCTTCCCCCCAGCGCAGAGATTGTCGTGAGCCCGCTGTTGAGCGCCTCCCTTCCAATCTCCCCCTCTTCTCCTTATTTCTCCAACGAACGTCCCTTCGGTCCTTTCTTTGGTTAAATCATCCTTTTCGGCTACCGTTCTCGCACGAACGCTATCCATTCTCGAACGCCCTTCGGACCTTCCTCGAACGATATCTTCTTTCTCCGCGGAACGTTCCTTTGTTCCCTTCCTTGGTTAACCGCCCGCCGGTCCTCTTCTCTGCCTCCGGCCATCGCCGCTTCTACCGCCGCCGCCGGTTCTCTCTTTTCGGTTTTTTCCGGTCATCGTTCCTTCTCCCGGTTTCTTCTTTCTGCGAACTTTCGCCCGTTCTTTGGTTCCTCCACCGAACGTTCTCCTCGTGTCGCCGACACCGTTTTTTATTTTTCGTTCCTTCTTTTTTCCCTCCTGCTTGTGAATCAGGGGGTGTATCCACTGTTTCTACACACAGTTCTTTGATAATCCACAAGCAAGCATGACCAACCTCTCTGATTGGAATACAATTGAGGGCATTCGATTCAAATTCAAGGGCAACAGCCCATACGATGAACAATTGAATACCCTATATTCCACTATCCTGGACGATACCGACACAGAAGACTTATTTGTGGAGAGCACCACAACGGACGCTAAGGTGCTGGCCCCTGCTATGATGACCAATCTCCGAGGCAGTGTTGTCAACGCTATCACCTACCCTCTTCCTCATTTAACAGAGCTCCAGAAAGGTCACATCACCCAACTACTCTCTAGTTGTGCTGTATATTACATTGCACCAAATGGAGACTCCAAGAAAGTGAGAGGCCCTGTCGATCTAGAAAAGGCTGCTAAGGAAGCGCTCGCAAACCACACCGATGACTCCTCAAAACCATCCATTACCATCGAACTACTAATCACAACTTGGAAGTTTAAACCCACCTGGAAAGCCCAACTCTTTGACAAGGTCTACGAAGGTGCCACACAGGCCGATTCAGATGATGAAGATGCCAATGCCGCACCACCAAACCCAGCGCCCACCGCAACGGGCACCGACATGCAGCAATTGACCACTCTACTCCAGCAACTGGTCGACAACAGCAACACCAATAACAACAACAACAACACCAATACTGGTGCCAACCACCAAGCGTCACTTGACCTCCCATGGAATCCGGCGACCTTACCACCACCAGTGAAGGACCGTTACTACAGAAAAGATGAATTCTTCACCAGAGATGACATGAAAGACTTCCCAATCACCTACACCGACTCATCGGGAAATGAAACCATTGTCAGGCAAAACTACTACCTACACAACCTAGGCAGTGGTAGAAACGACCAACGTCTGATCACTAGAAGTGGTGACTGTTTTGACCTGACCAGAGCCTCCGACAAGTCCAAGGAAGCTGCTAGAGACAAACTGTTCCTCTCAGGATTCCCACAACTAAAGGACGCAACCGACCCACAGGTTAGAAAATGGTACCGAGAAATCACAGCTCATTCCCAGCAACATCATATTTATGTACACCCATACTATCTATTCAGACGTGAAGCTGACCACCTCAGAGGATTCACAATTGGTGATGATCTTCCCCACGACCTACCCTCAAGATATGAATTGGCTATCAATGAATGGGGAAATCTCATCTACACAGCACTAAGAACTGATAAAATCATCCCTGATTCATGTGCAAGTATGAAGGCCACTATTCAGAGCTTTGAAGGCGGACAGGGATATGAAGCGCTATACACAGTTATTGCTCAAACACATCCCAACTCAAAAAGGCCATCCAATTCCAGCAGAATGGTCAGAAACCCTCCCAACCAAGATCCAAATGAATCCATTGAAGAATACTACTTCCGGTACAAGGATTACCTGAGACTTAGAGTGTTCCTCCAAAACCAACCCAGCACTATCAGCTCAACAGAAGAAGTCAGTAACCTTATTGCAGGAACCACCCTCTCAGAAGAGCTCTTCAAAAAGACAGAAGACGAATGCGACTCCGATGACCAATTCAAAAGAGACAAATACAAGGCAGGTAGGCTTCTACAAACCCTTCAAACCTATGAACAAGAGATCAAGGCTGAACAAAAGTACAAGAGGAACACCTCCAAATCAATCCAGCCCAAGCAATTGCCTGTCCCAAGCACCAGACCAGGTCACCGGCGCAATGATAGGTTGTTTCAAAAACGCGCTAGCAACAGCACTGTTAGAACACCTTCTACTTTGACCTCTCACTCAATCAGTCTGGTTGAATCACTTGGCTACCCGGAGATGGATGAAGAATCTGACGATCCCTTCCTCCACCAAGCATATTGCAATGCTATCACGGCATTCGATAAGCAACCTAGTCTTTTTGACACATCCAGAACATGTATTGTTTGCCACATGTCTGGTCACAATTTTGACAATTGCCCTGCATTGCAAGATATTGAGTCCCTGAAGAAACATAGGATTGCTGCGGCTGTTTTTCTGAACAAATCCAATAAACAGACCCAACAACTCTTAGATTCCGCCCAACAAATCTCACAGATCAACATTGGTAATGAGGATCAAGATGAGGTTTCACCTGATGCTACAGTAGAAAACCAAAATTTTTGCAATGGCCAAGAATAGAAAGTCTTTCTTGGAGCCATACTATGACATCACCTCAAGATGATCCTCAAGGATGTGACAACGTCACAGCGTCCCAAGTGAACAGCTTATGCCCCTCTTTGGACTCCAGCAGTGTCAGCTCCTATGAATCTGTCAAAATTGGTGCCGTCAATCTCCTTCCTAAGGACAACCTCCAGTCATCAATTCCAATTGATGTCTACTGTGATATGGACTCACTCGAGACTACGACTCCTGCATTGGAATCACACCTGAAGACCAATGAGGATCCCAATTTCGATAGGGACAACCCTACGCCAGTTGATACATACAATGTACAATCTCTAGTCCCACCGGACCCTATTGCAGCCACAGCATACTTCCAACAGGGTATCAGGGCTCAGATTGACACCGGCGCAAAAGTTTCCTGCACAAATCTCAAACACATCCTGCACGGTTACAAACCTTACACCAGGATAAGGAAATGTCCTGTCAGGCTTACAGCAGCAATAGGAGGAAAAGCAGCTACCTGCATCCCTGAAGGCTCAGGATATTTGCATATTCCAGCACCAAACCACATAGGGTATCTCAAAGTCTTCTTATACTATTCTCCCTCCCTGTCAACTACATTACTGAGTGAGAATGATCTCTGTGGAATGACATCTCGCATGCGACATCAGTTCAGTGGACAGTCAATCCATAAATCATTCATTGACGACTATGACTCAACTGCTCCACAAAACGGCAACCTCACAATTATATGTCATCACAAGCAGAACACTGCCAACAGCATTGTCCTCCATGGAAGCATCATTGATGGTCAATGCTATACACACCCAGTACTGATCCCAGACATTGATATTGCCTCTCCATACGCCAATTGTGCAACATCGTCAGCCTACGCCCTAGCTACTGACCTACAGTTCAAGGAAGCTTGTGAACTGGCCTCCAAAGAAGCAATTAGCAACTACAGGTATGATATATACACAAATCTTGTCAATCTGCAAAAATGCACCGAAGCAGCTCATGCTCAGTCTGAACCCAGCGACATGCCAAAGTTCGATGCCAAATTGTTCTTCACCAAGATTGTGGACAAAAATATCCCCATCCACGCCATCAAAACCAGGACATCGAAACTTCTGTGGCATCAACGATTGGGACACCCATGCGATGATTTCCTGTATAATGCTCATAAGCACATCGTTGGAGTACCAAAGTTCAAGCGCCAAACCAGCATTCTTGATCAATGTCCAACTTGCATACAATGTAAGCAAACCAAAACACCTGCTGGCTCACATTCCACACGAAAGGCCACACAACCATTTCAAGGTTTATCCATTGACTTTGCATTCTCAGGTACCAAATCCTCCAACAGCAAACGCAAGTGCGATTATGAAGGCATTCATGGAGAAACAGCTTGGATTCTCATCACAGATCACTACACTGGTATGAAATATGGAGATACGCGAATTTCTAAAGCGGCGCCACTACACTGGTTGGAACATTTCTTCGCCCAGCACAACCCAACTTGCGCCAGCAAGTATGTTTCAGTTGATCAAGGCAGAGAACTCTATCACAATCCTGATATCAGAAACCTCTTCTCCGCATTTGGATATTCAATTTTCCCCACTGGCGCGGACGCTTCACACCAGAATGGTACAGTTGAAAGAGGACATCGCACTCTGGCTAACTCAATGCGTACAATGCTGTCTGGTGCTAATTTGCCCATCAAGTTCTGGCCCTTTGCATTTTATCATGCCCTTCGGTTGTCCAATGCTTTTCCAGAAGGCAATCAACAACACTCACCCTTAGAATTGGCAACTGGCCACAAGGAAAATCTTGCTGACTTTCGCACTTTTGGATGCAGAGTTTGGGTGCGACCCCCAGGCAAGCGCTCAATCAAGCTCAAATCTAACACCCGCAAAGGCATATTTCTAGGTTTTGTCCCCTACACTACCAGAAACATTCTTTGGTATGACACTGAAACGCATCGAGTCAAGATCGCCACTCATGTCAGATTTGATGAAGGGATGAATGACTTACCTCTTGCAGATCTTCCAACCAATGTCAAGCACCTGCTCCGGACTGATGACAACACTCCCCTTCCTGCAGAACACCGTGAGGTATCATCTAGTGAATTCCAATTCTCCATCTCCCCCTTTGCGGACCTCACCAATCTTCGACTCACTGTCTCTCCATCTTGTGCTGATCCCAAGTTTGGCCTTCGCTATGCCAATGACTCACTGATTGGCAGAGCTTATATCACTGACATCCTTCCCAAAAGTCCTGCCTCCACGCTTTTCTCCTCCCACAAGAAGACTCTCTCAAAGCTCCGAGGCGCTTATATTGTATCTATCAATCACAATCGTGTCTTTACTGCTGCTGATGTTACTACAGCTTTACAGGCCTGCCACGATCGAGGGGTGCGGGATTCTTCAATAGATACACCAATTACCTTTGCACTTGAAGAAAAATTGTCTATGAAGGAGGTCAGGAAACACTCAAATGAATATGGTTTATTTGCTCCCAATACCTCCTGGAAGGAACCCACTGCTGAAGAAGATCCACCATTCTTGGACCGGATTTCCTCCATTCAAACCATCAAGCGCATTGGTACCAAATACAAGCAGCTGATACAATCGAGAATCAACCAGGTCGATAGCACTGAAGCACTCCATGCCTCCATCCAAAAACACTTGGCGCCAATTGAAGACGATATGGAGGTTGTCATCCCTACTATTGATATTGCATCCCTCAGAGCTATCACCAGGCTTCACAAATCAGGAAATCAAGCACTACCACTAGATGCAGATTCACTGTCCACTGAAGAAATTGAACTTTTCATCAAGGCCATCAACTCCAAGGCAACTACACCTGAAGAACAAGCACTAGGGCACTTCACTCGAAGGAATCTCAAGCCTTTATCTACATGGCCTGAATGGCAAGCTGGGGAGCGAAAACAGCTTGATCAGTTTGAAGATTTGGAAATGTTTGGATCACCAATTCAATACCCTAAGGACCCCAACGCTATCATTCTCAGACCTCACTGGCAATACAGTGTGAAAAGAAATGGTGTCAGAAGAGCCAGGCAATGTTGCAATGGAAGCAAATATGCAGCCCCAACCCTGCATGCCATAGCAATGTCATACTCATCATGTGTTGAACACCCCATCCAAAGATTGTTCTTTGCCATTGCAGCTAGCCTCAATCTCAAAGTTTATGGGGGGGACGCGGCTGACGCATATGCCCATTCTCCAGGGCCCAACATTCCTACCTACATGACTATTGACGATGCATATGCAGAATGGTACAGACACAAGCATGACAAGGACATAGACAGACGATTGGTGCTTCCAGTCCTTCGAGCACTTCAAGGTCATCCAGAATCTGGAAGACTTTGGGAAACACACATCAACAAAATATTGAAAGGCCCTGATCTCAACTTCAAAACCACCACACATGACAGGACGATCTATACAACAGTCTTTGAGGGTGAAACGGTCTACATGTTGAGACAAGTTGATGATTTTGCACTAGCTTGTACATCAGAATCCATATCTGACAAGATCTATGACATTATAGGTGCAAGGCTCAAACTACCAAAGGAAGACGTGATCCCCTTTACAAAATTGGGATTGCTTGAGGACTTCAATGGAATAGATGTCAAACAGACAGCTGACTACATTGAACTGTCCTGTGCAAATTACATTGACCGGATCATGACATCCCATGGTTGGGAGACTGATTCTAAGATGAAACCCCACTCCAAGCCATCAGCGCCGTTATCAACTGAAGTACTGAGCCAACTTCAATCACATACGAATGGACCATTGGAAGGCACCAAGGAACACGCTGCATTACAATCCACATCAGGGTTCTCCTACAGAACACTCTTGGGTGAAATGATGTTTGCATATGTGAGCTGCCGGCCAGACATTGGCTATGCAGTGACCCTGATGTCAAAATACAGCTCCAATCCCACTGCATTCCACTATTCCAGTCTGAAGAACATCGCTCGATATCTCAGAACAACCAGGTCCTGGGGTATTAGATTCTATAGACCGAATGCAGAACCATCTCTTCCATCAGGAGAACCATATAATGATGTAGTCCAAGATGGATCACTCCCAGAATACCCTGCGGATATCAAGCATAGCAAGTTGATGTGTTTTGTTGATGCAGCATATGGAAATGATCCAAAACATCGCAGGTCCACCACAGGATATGTGTTCACTTATGCGGGTGGAGCAATTGTTTACAGATCCAAAGCGCAATCACTCACTGCACAGAGTTCTACAGAAGCAGAATTCATTGCTGCAGTCACAGCGGCCAAAACAGCCAGATACCTCAGATTCGTACTCAAAGAATTAGGATTTACCCAAGCTGGTCCAACCCCTATCTATGAAGACAATGCATCGGCAATTGAGATCATCAATGCTCAGAAGCCAACAGAACGAACCAGACATATTGAAATCAGGTTCTTCGCCATACAAGCATGGAAGGAAAACGGTGAGATCAAGATGATTCATATTCCTGGAGTTATCAACCCGGCCGATGACCTAACCAAACCATTGGGATGGATCTTGCACGCCCAACATGCAAGATATATCATGGGACACTACCCAGGTTAAATCGTTCAATTGCTTTGATCACTCTATAGCCGCGTCCGAATTGGTAGAACGATTTCATATTACAATCACGTTGATATGATTCGATCAATCGATCCATCGCACACAGCCTCAATATGACCAAGGTTAAATATACTCCGACAGTAATCCAATACCATGCGAGTAAAGTATTGGATCAAGGGGTGTGTTGTCGGCGAAAAATACGGACCATCGTCGGCATCAAATTTTGATCAAAAAGTCGACAAAGACGAAAAGACGACTGAGGTGCGGAATATTAACACGGAGTAACAACAGAGATACGATTATTTCGATGATCGAGCCTTAGAATCAAACGCACCTCCACTACATGAAATCCCTAAGTGGTAAAACGATATCACTTAGGACTACAAACAAGAAAGGAGAATTGGTTAGAAACAAGAAATATCCAAAGACCTGAACAGTAAGTAAACACTTGGAACCCATAAGTACATTCAAAGGAATCTACTTGATACCCCGTGAGGAAATTACTTACTGCAATCAAGAAAATCAGTACCGACTCCAGATGGGCCTCATATCCAGCATATATATACCACGAATAAGCATACGCCCCATCGAACAGAATACTTAACCCCGACAATGACCGATACGATACAGTAAGACCGACACGACGCTAATACAGCAACAGCAACAGAAGTATTGGTACGACAGTAAAGACAACAGTAACAGATAACCGGGGAAGATCTCTACCAAGTAAAATACAGCAGAGAGCCCCGATACAGTGAAAATACATAGTAAAAATAAGAGCGTCTCTCTGAGCTCACATCTCTTTAAATTTTAACATCATATACCTTTGGTCGATTTTTAGAGTAACAACAATCCCCTGACGTATGAAAAGAATTCACCGTGTAACGCGTATTGCACGTACGAAGAGTCACAAAGGCAAATAACCTTATTCGTAAGGTTATTTAACCTGAGTGAATAATCGTCGGTGATTAATCCATGTGGATTGTCTCTTAGGGAAATTCTTCCCGTAAGCTCACTCTTCGAAGAATTAACAACTCTAAAACACTATCATGCCCTAAAATCTATGTACAACCTAGTACTAATTCTACTTAATAAGGTACAAGCAGTGTGATATTCCAATGAGAATATCACGGCGAATTATACGGTAAAAAGACCGATCGAAGATGGTTTTGCATGTGTTTTGCGTCTTATTTATGTGTGCTTTGTATGCTGAGAATTACCGTCGATTATACGGCGTATTACCGCGTAATTTGACGACGATTAATTAGCCTGTCGATCGTCATCGACAAGGCCGAATGAACTGTAACAATGATTACGATTACTCTTGCTCACTAAATCAATCGGTCATAAGACTGATTGCGTTTGCTGTTTGTTACGACACACTTTCTTTAGTTTATCAGACCCACAGCACTCTACAAGCTGTGGAGGACCGCGTTTCCCGAAACGCAGTTTGAGCTCGAAGACTAATCCGGACTAGCCTGATCAGCTACCGGCATCAACCCTCAAGGATGTAAAAGAGGCAGTTGCCTGTGGAGCCCTGGAATAGACCAACACCAGGGCGGTCTCCCTGAAAGAAGAGACCAAAGAATCAAACCAAGGTGGTGGCTCCACCGGGTTTCGGGATCCAGCAAAACAAGCAAGGGAAAAGAAGCTGGACGGCTCAGTCGAAAGGGCCGCCCAGGTTGGCATCAGTTGAAAGGAATCAATATCCAATCCGAGAACACTGATCTTTCACTGAAAACAAGAATGACGCGAGCGAAAAGATTGAGCCAGAAGTATTCTGTGGTGAAACAGAATGGGAGAAACGGATTGCGAACATCTGCTTGCAAGAAGGAACAGATTGCAAAGAGCATCTGCTACGAGCGAAAGCGAAAAATCCAAAGATATGAGAACACGAAACCGATCGAAAGATCCAAAACGAAAAAGAGAACACTAAATTCTCAGGAAACAATCTTTCAATCTTTCACCACAGAAATACAGAATGAGCAAAATCTCAAGAAAGGATAGGAAAGCTCACAATCTTGATTTGCAACAAAAGCAAAAGCTCACACAAATACAGACAACCGGAACGAAAACTCGATCCGAACAAAAGTATACAAACCAGAACGAAAATTCGATCCGGATAAATACAAATCACTCGGCAGTCACAAACGATTAATACCCATCTCTCACACCCAACCCTCGATTCGATTACACTCTTCCGCCACATACCACCATCGATTGAATATTCAATATTCCATCGAATATCATCTATCGAATACTCCGAATACTCCGAAAACTCTCTTCAAAGTGACCATCCGACCATTAGAATACACAATTCACCACCATGGTACGAACTAGAGCAGACGACGACATAGAAGAAACAAAAATGGAAGTGGACGAGGACAATCCACAGGATTCTAATGAAAATAATGGAAGAGGCATGCAAGAAGAGGAAGATTTGGAAGATAAAATCATGGAAGTCATGGAAAGGGCCCTTGGGGACCCAGAAACAAACTCAACCATGAAGAGAATCATCGACCAAGAAGTAAAGAAGAGAGTCAGGGCAATGAGAGATGCAGAAAGAAGGGGTGAGAACCCAGGTGACGCGGATAGCGACAACGATGAGGGAAATGATGCTGACCAAAATGCCGAGGATGCAAGAGCAGAACGACTGGGTAGAAGGTCATCCCAACCCAGGATAAAAATCAGAGGATTCAACAATGGTAGATTTCTGAACCCAGAACAGCTTGCTTTCAGGAGCAGCCTAATGGATTTTGGTATCAACTACGAATCAGCTGAAGAAATTATGAGGGGAGGGATGTCTAATATTCGTGAAATTACAGACCTCAACAAGGAAAGCATTAAATCGTTCATGCATGGATTGAAATCTATCAGTCCGGACTGTCCTAATCCAAAAAGTATCCACTATGGTAACAGGCTATCATCGAGGCTCCTAACTTGGGCAAATTGGGCCCGGTATCAACCATTCATTGGAGTCAAGCCAAGGGCTACCGACTGGAACGCAAACCCAAACAACCTGGAACTGCAGCAATTCAGAATCAAGATGATGGAATCAAGTGTGAAATCACAGGAAAAATCAACCCCACCCGAGCTGAAGGATCTCACAAAATTCAGGGAATGGGAGGAAGGCTTCCGACAAAACCTGAGGTACAGATTCAACTCTGAGGGATTCCTAATCTTATACGTCATAAGACCCCAAGAAAAGGAAGAAGTTACTGATGAAGCCAGGGCTGGAACAGTCGGGCAAAGTACAACAGATACTTATCCAACTTGGAGTGATTACAACGAAAGATGTGGCGTCCTGTCAGGTCACCAGTATGATGAGGACAACAACGTCGTCTGGAGGTTGCTGTGTGATGCAACGAGAAAAGGTCCTGGTTGGGAATATGTTGCACATTTTCAAAACACTGCACTGAATTTTGGTAATGCCAGAAATGCTTTCATTTCGCTGATGCAACATGCTTACACTGATACCAATATCACTATGGTTCTGAACAAGACATACCAGGAAATGAAAGATTCACACTACACAGGAGATTCTAAGAATTATGACTGGAACAAGCACAAGCAAAACTGGACTGCCTTTCATGGAACAATTCTGAGATTTGAAAAGAATCATAATGAAAGAAGATTTGTCTGGGACTTTATCAATTCAATCAGCGATGAGCGACTGGATGCTGCAAAAGCAGATGCAATTGATGAGAGCAAAGACTATCGTGACAACTTCAATGAATGTTTGATTCTATTCACCAATCGTCTTGGATTGAAAAAGCTTGCAACCGGGAAGCATAAAAGAGGTTCCAGAAGTTTGTATTCTATGGGCACTTCAAGCAACAAAAAGCAAAAGACAACTGGAACTTTTACAGGAAAAGTTGAGTGCAAGCCTTATCCGACAAGCGTTTATAAAACAATGTCAAAAGAACAGCGCCAGGAGCTTTACCAGATGAGACAGGCTAAGAAGAAAAGAAATCTCAAGGCTGCTGAGACCAAAAAGAAAGAAACTGAAAATGAAGGCGCGGGTGACAGTTTTGGCTCAAAATCTAAGAAATGACATAATAACCGGACACTATCACTAGAACACAAATTGTTAACAATGGTGAGCCGGTCATTATACAAGATGAACGTTCCTGTAGATTTTGATGATGGGGAAAGTGAAGAGGGATATTGTGAGCTAGACTCACATGCAGACACTACCGCAGCAGGAAGCAATATGGTATTACTGAATCCTGACCAAATCACAACACACGTTGATGTTGCACCTTTTTCTGAAGAATACAAGCCCATCAAGAAAATCCCGATTGGAAGCTGTGCTACGGCATGGACAAACCCAACGTCAGGCCAAGTGTACATCATAGTGTTTCATCAAGCACTGTACTTTGGGGACAAATTGAAAAACAGCTTGATATGTCCAAATTAAGTGAGGGACTGCAATTTCAACTCTGTTGAAGAGACACCTCGCCAATTTGATTCAAGATCCAAGCATGGAATTACAATTCAAACACCGATGGAAGATGATGATCCGAAGAAAGTTTTTATCAAACTGAGTATGAGAAATGTGATCTCATATTTCCCCACAAGAAAGCCCACAAGAGGAGATTATGGTCATTTTGTGGCGAACTATGTGCTAATATCATGCAGCGAACGGCATCGAGCAACCCTTCTTCAATGGGGAGAACCCCATTTGAATTGGTCCATGGCTATAGGCCAGATATTACACTATATACTTCATCAGAATGGTATGACTTTGTGTTTTATTATGAAAAAGGTGATTCTTCCACCCGAGGTGTTGAAAGGCTGGCGCGATGGTTGGGTCCCTGTGGCAATAAGGTAGGTGGGGGGGATTGTTTTTGGCTCCTGCCTGAGTCAGCAATACCAATATCTACAAATTCAATAAGGCCTGTCAAAGAATTCGAATGGAGAGATAGAGATATCCTCAGAAGAATGGAAGCAATTGACAAATCGATTGAATCCAAGATTGGTGATGAAGTGAAGGATAGCGCATCCTTTTTTCAGGAAAACTACCCGGAGCCCCAAATGGAGCTGTTTGAGAATCAACCAGTAGAATCACCTGATTTGAAACTTGAAATGGCTGAACCAGAAGCATCAGTAGAAGATATTGATGAACCAGATGAATATCTGGGGAATGAGGTGATCATTGAAAGAGGTGATGAAAGACTCAGGTGCGTTGTCAAGGACAGGGTTCGCGACTTGCAAAACAGACCGATAGGACTCAGAAATGAGAATCCCATACTAGACACGAGGCTGTATAAATTGCAACTACCCGATGGTACAATGGAGGAATACACCGCAAATATAGTTGCAGAGAGTCTGTATAGTTCTGTTGATGACGACGGACGCATGTTCACCCTACTGGATGAACTCATTGACCATGAAAAAGACAACACCGCTTTAAGTGATGAGGAAGCGACAACTATAGCAAAAAATGGCAGAACAACCCATAAACCGACAACTAGGGGTTGGCGGATTTTGGCCAGTTGGAAAGATGGAACAGAATCTTGGTGTAAGCTAAGTGATGTGAAAGAATCATTTCCAGTGCAATTAGCTGAATATGCTGTCAACAATAATCTTGAAAAGACACCAGCATTCCGATGGTGGGTGCACAAAATTTTGAGAAGGAAGGAACGAATCCTTAAAGCAGCCAAAACAGCAAAGTATTGGTTGAAGACTCACAAATATGGAGTTGAGTTGCCACATTCAATCAAACAAGCGCTGGCAATTGATAAGAAAACAGGGACCGACCACTGGGAAAGAGCAATTCATAAGGAAATGACAAATAGCATGGCAGCATTTGAATTTTCTGATGATGATGCTATTCCAGTTGGCCATAAGCAGATAACAACCCATATGATCTTTGACATCAAGCTTGGATCCCTAACAAGGAAGGCTAGGTTGGTAGGGGACGGTCATAAAGTCCCTGCAGTGGCAAAAGAAAATACTTATTCATCGGTTCCCAGTCGAGACTCAGTAAGAATATTCTTCCTGCTGGCAGCGCTGAATGATTTGAAAGTTCTTTCAGCGGATATTCAAAATGCATATTTGACAGCCCCAATTAAAGAGAAATACTTTCTAAAGGCGAGAGCTGAGGATGGTTTTCCACCACATCTTGCAGGAAGGCCTTGCAAGATCGTCCGCGCATTGTATGGACTGCCAGTTGCAGGTGCATCTTTCAGGTCATATCTCACACAGCATTTGAGAGATCTAGGATATTCACCATGCAAAGCAGATCCGGATGTACACTTACGAATTGAAACCAGGAAAGATGGATCCAGATACTGGGCAATTCTCATTGCCTATGTAGACGACATCTTATGTTCTGGTGAAGATCCAAAGTTCCAGCTTGAAAACATTGAGCGAAAGTTTAAATTGAAGGATGATGTTGTCGGCGAAAAAATACGGACTTCATGTCGGCATCAAATTTGATCGAAAAAGCCGACAAAACGAAAGAAACGACGACCGAGGTGCGGAATACAAGAACGATCGAGCGTTAGAACCAAACGCACCTCCACTACCTGGAATCCTTAAGTGGTAAAAACGATATCACCTAAGGCTACAAACAAAAAGGAATAACCGGTTAGAAACAAGAAATATCCAAAGACCTGAACAGTAAGTAAACACTTGGAACCCATAAGTACATTCAAAAGAATATACTTGATATCCCGTGAGGAAATTACTTATTGCAATCAAGAAAATCAATACCGATTCCAGATGGGCCTACCTATATCCAGCACATATACCACGAATAAGCATACGCCCCATCGAACAGAATACTTAACCCCACAATGACCAATACCATCGAATGACTGATACAGTAAGACCGACGCGACGCTAATACAGCAACAGCAACAGAAGAATCGGTACGATGGTAAAGAAGACAGTACTAACAAATAATCCGGGGAAGATCTCTACCATGTAAAATACAGCAGAGAGCCCCGATACAGTGAAAATACCCAGTAAAAATAAGAGCGTCTCTCTGAGCTCACATCTCTTTAAATTTCAATTATCCAATACCTTACCGGTCGATTTTTAGAGTAACAACAGATGATACTATTGAAGAGCCAACCCTGTATCTGGGAGCAGATATTGGAAAATTCTATTTTGAAGGTGATTCAAAGCCAAGATGGTCATTATCAAGCACTAAGTATACGACGAAAGCTGTTGCAGCAGTTGAACAAGAGTTAGGAACTGAAAAATATGGTTACAAGTATCTACCAAAATCAGCGTCCAGTCCACTGTCACATGATTATCGACCGGAAATTGATATATCAGAAGAATTGAACCCTGAATTGCAAAATTACTATCAAGGTTTAATTGGAGTCCTCAGGTGGATTTGTGAATTAGGAAGGCTGGACATTGTAATGCCAGTCTCGCTGATGTCAAGGTATTTGGCACAGGCAAGGATCGGGCATTTGAATCAGTTATTTCATATATTTGCATATTTGAAAAAGTACAACAGGTCAAAATTGGTTTTTGATGATACTGTACCAAATGTTGATGAGAGTAAATTTCAAAAATGTGACTGGTCTGAATTTTATCCTGGTGCCGCTGAAGTCATACCAGCAGATATGCCTGAAGCTTTGGGAAAACATGTAACGATGAGTTGTTTTGTTGATGCTGACCATGCAGGATGCAAGGCAACAAGGAGATCTCATACTGGTGTTATTATCTTCATTAATAATGCACCGATCATTTGGTTTTCCAAAAGACAAACAACAGTTGAGACATCAACTTTTGGATCTGAAATCATTGCTTTAAAAATTGCAATCGAATTGGTTGAAGGTCTAAGGTACAAGTTGAGAATGATGGGTGTTCCAATTGATGGGAGCACAAATGTGTATTGTGATAATGATTCGGTTGTCACAAATGTTACACGGCCAGAAAGCCCATGCAAGAAAAAGCACAACAGCATTGCATATCACAAGGCGCGTGAATCTATTGCAATAGGAATTATCAGAGTTGCAAAAGAACCAGGTTCAACAAATATTGCTGATTTGTTTACAAAGCTAATGAGTGGCGCTGTTTTCAGAGAACATTGTTCTCGTTGCATGTGGTAGGAAAAATAAAATAAAATCAATCGTTCGATGGAATGTTCGATCGATCGTTTGATTGAAGTAACAAGTTGATTTGTTCAATCATGGAATAAATCGATCTGCAATGAGCATTTCGAAAATGGATAATTTGATCCATGAATACAATATATCAAACTGGCAAGGATCAGGGCAAAATGCCATGATGCGAGCCAGAATGAATGGCAAAATGCCTTCCCCATTTTTCTTTTGATAGGGCCTCTGATGGTAGACTGGATACAGTTTGGTATTCAACACGACAACGACTCACGATGAATAGGTTAAGTCATAGAATCCAGCCGCTTAACGGTTGGAGGATTTACGACTGAAGGGGACTGAAAAGAATTCACCGTGTAACGCATATTGCACGTACGAAGAGTCACAAAGGCAAATAACCTTATTTGTAAGGTTATTTAACCTGAGTGAATAATCGTCGGTGATTAATCCATGTGGATTGTCTCTTAGGGAAATTCTTCCCGTAAGCTCACTCCTCGAAGAATTAACAACTCTAAAACACTATCATGCCCTAAAATCTATGTACAACCTAGTACTAATTCTACGTAATAAGGTACAAGCAGTGTGATATTCCAATGAGAATATTACGGCGAATTATACGGTAAAAAGACTGATCGAAGATGGTTTTGCATGTGTTTTGCGTCTTATTTATGTGTGCTTTGTATGCTGAGAATTACCGTCGATTATACGGCGTATTACCGCGTAATTTGACGACGATTAATTAGCCTGTCGATCGTCATCGACAAGGCCGAATGAACTGTAACAATGATTACGATTACTCTTGCTCACTAAATCAATCGGTCATAAGACTGATTGCGTTTGCTGTTTGTTACGACACACTTTCTTTACGTAGCACAAGAAATCATGGAACGTGTACTCCACGACATTCCCAATCTCGAAATTTACATCGATGACATTGCTTGCTTCAGCAACACATTCGAAGATCATTTGCAACTCATCGACACCGTACTCACCCGTTTACAGGACAAAGGCTTTGCAATCAATCCACTCAAATGCGAATGGATCATACAAGAAACTGATTTTCTCGGACACTGGCTCACTCCCAACGGAATCAAGCCATACATCAAGAAAATCAAGGCAATCTTAGCAATGCTCCCACCCAAAAACCTTAAACAACTTCGAGCCTTCCTTGGTCTCGTTACATACTACCGCGACATGTGGCCACGCCGTTCTCACATACTCGCCCCGCTCACTGATCTTTTGAAAACTCCTCGCACATTCCAATGGAACGACACGTGCCAAAAAGCTATTAAATTCCTTTCGTGACCAGAAGTACCAAAGCTACCAAAGGGTAGATTTCCTATTTGTACGAATCAATGAGTCCCGTATCCATCTAAGTGATCGATTCACACGGCATATCGATTCCCACGGCGCATCGATTCCCATCGCGCATCAACGATGAGCAATCCCTGTTTTACAATATTGCCATTGTTCTTTGGTGAGCAAACTCTGATTTCATAAATCACACGAGCTACGGGAGCAATTCCTAATCTTAATGAGAAACATATCATGAAGTCTTCCTTACGGAACAAGAGAAGAAAACCGTTGGCGTGCGATTCTCACACAATACATATACATGCATACAGATATATATGGTCAACGACCAATACATGTACGGAAATAATCAGCGAGTAATCTCATCACTACGCAACAGCAGTTGCAACGTATTCATCTCAATAAAAGAGATATCTTGCATTTTGGCAAGATTTCACTTTATCTCATACTTTTAACATTCAACTGATTTATATCCCAAAATTCACACTAGTTGTTACCAACTACTTGTAATCTACATACTAAGGTCTGTCTCGCTGCAATCTGAATAAGTCACAGCAAGAAGAGATCTGGCGTCTCCCTAGTCTCGCCTGTAGTCCGATTATCCGTTGCCGAAAGTATCCAAACACAATTGTCACGCGTAGAGTACAATCGTTCATCTACTAACACACTAACGCAGCGTTGCTGTTCCTCAGAAACCCTTGAATCAGACTCTCAACGGATCGGATTCAGAAGGAAAATAATAGATTAACAGTCGCAAGCTCTAAGAAGGCTTGCACACAAAGAGGGACAAGCACGGACCTGAATTCGATCTCTACGCTGGCATATGCGTACACGAAGTAGTTCTCATTCCCAGTCACCGCGCAATTCTCTCGGAGGATCGGAACCGTCACTGATGCCGAACATACCCGTCCGAGAACTGTTTCTCGACCCCCCGCGGGCTATCGCGCGCTATTTTTACAATTCTCGACCCTATTTTTTAAATTTCCTACCTTTTTAGGTCGCGTGTCTACTAAAATACCTCGCGCGTCGCACACCTTTACTTTTGAGACAAATATCTCGTCACTCCTCAAATAAAATAACTATTTTAGGGTTAAGGATATCATATTCCTTTCGTGACAAGCACTATTTTGTGTACAACTTGTGCACGAATGACTTATTTCATTTTCTCAACATGTTTCCACCATACCGGTATAATGGGCTCCGACCCAAATCCTCCAACTCCAACTCAAATCCCAGCTCCAACTCCATGTCAACTCCAAGTCGAATCCACCCCAGGCGGGCTATTGCACTCAAGGGTTTTGTTCGTGTTTAACGCCAGGAAGATCCGCTGTATTTTCAGAAGCTACACCGTCGGAATCGCCACTCCAATGTTGTTCGCTCCTCTCAAATAACCCGCTTTGTGGATAGATGCTGCTGGTTACATTCGGATCGACTTGATCATTGCTAGTAGGATCGACGCTTTCAATTTTAACGTTTGGATCATTTCTTTTTTCTTCACGAATCTTACGAATCATTTTTTGGATTCGAGCAGTCTCTTTCTTGTGATAAACAAGCATTTTCCGGAGTTCTTGTTCGAGATTGGCTGGGTGTTCCTGAACCACCTTTTGTAGTTTGTAAATTCCCTCCATGGTTGGTTCGACTGTCGATTGGATGATTAGTATTAGTAGTATCAGTAGAGTAGATTATCTATTCGAAGATTAGGTCGTAGTAACACCTAACACGTCGGTATTTGTTTTCCTCGTCGGAAAGATAATGAAATAATCAATTATAATGATGAAGTACTAGCGAAAATAATGTATTGCTAGTATCTACTAGTAATAACTCATGCAAAATAGCGTACTAGTTGGTTTAACCGGTACATGAAAGTCGGAATCAACTTGATCGTAATCAACAACAAAAAATTGTCCACGATTTCCATTTCGATAATCAACAACGCAATTGTCCACGATTTCGTACTAGTATCTACTAGTAATAACTCATGCAAAAATAGCGTACTAGTTGGTTTTACGGGTACATGAAAGTCGGAATCAACTTGATCGCAATCAACAAAACAATTCTCCACGATTTCCATTTCGATAATCAACAACGCTATTGTCCACGATTTCCATTTCGATTCACATTTCCGTGCACCTTATGGAAGAACTGACGCGCCTGCCAACAAATGTTTGGAATAACTGATGGGATTGACCCGTCCGGCGCTGTGTATTAACCCTCTTAAGGAGTTGACTGTACGTACTGTTCACTACTAAACATATTGTACGAGGAATGTTGCAATCATCACTAAGTAGTAATTACTTTACAGACCATTTTTGCAATCGAAGTACGGTAGTAAGGAAATCTACCGTACAAGAAAACACATCACACACAAAGTAACACATGTAATTTTTTCCTTTCAACGATTCATCTTTGTGATCTCCTTCGTTTCGACCCCATCTACTGATATTTTCCTTCAAACAACTCCGCAACATCATGCCTCCTGTTATGAAAACCCCTCTTCTATTCTACTGCCGTTGTTGCGCGCTGAATGGCAAAAACTCCAAGTTTTTAGGATATAAATCCACGGCAAACAAGCAGGGTACTTTGAAATACGTCTCCGTTGGCCTAAGAAGACATCTTTATTGTCTTGATGAGTGCCGGGATTTCTACCATAGTCAGGGTCTAATTAAACGAAAGATCTATAACCTCTCCACCTCTATCAAAGTGCAGCCTACCTTGCCGTCTGTTCAACATTCTCCGTCTGATTTTGGGATGACTATGACACAAAACGGTCCATCTGTTCCCCCTTCCCATCTCTCCCAGCAACACACTGTCACAAGTCAGTCAGCGACGGGTCTTCATTCTGTTCTAAACCAACAGATTGTACATGATGTCTTTTTACCGCCAATGGATCGGAACGCCATTGAATCTTACATGGCTGTTTCTGCTGTTCAAGATGAAGATGCATTCCCGCTGAATAATGATATCGACAATTCCGATGACGAGGATGACAATGACAATGACGTAAATGAAAATAACGACAACAATTCTACCAACAACATTGATTGTGGAGACAACGAAGAAGATAACACTAATGGTTCTGCTGTTAATGTCGTTACTGCTCAGCCCGCCCCTCCACCACCTTCTTTTCATGAAAGCATTAATTTGAACGAAAGAGAGGATGCATTTCAAAGCCACACAAAACTACCGCCGCCCCCTCATCTTCTTGCTGAATTGGAACTCATGAATTTAATGGCCAGACATAAATTGCCACTGAACACATTCAAATCCATTTTCCAGTGGGCAAAGAAAAGTCAAATGAGACCGGATTTTGATTTTTGCGATGCCAAAATTAGATCTCGGCAAGCAATTTTTGACAATCTCCAATCCAATCTTGGTCTCTCCGATATGAAATTTCATCCTCATATACTGAATTGGTTACCTGATAATAAGCCCACTCAGGTGTATGTCCGTTCTTTTAAGGATGCCATTTATTCTCTTCTTTCTGACCAGCAGCTAATGATAGAAGAAAACCTCTCCTTTCCTGACTATTCCACCCCTCTGTCTCCCGACAATAATCCTGAGTTGAATCCTAATTCTGTAATCTCAGAATTGCATCACGGCTCGTGGTGGAAATCTTCTTGGAAAGAAATTTGCAATCCCAATTCGCAAGAAATTCTTGTTCCTATTATATTTTACATGGACGGCATATCTTTGGATGCGCACGGACGACTTACGTTAACACCATTGAACATGACACTCGGTATTTTTAATGTGGAGACTCGTTCTCGACCTGAAGCATGGACAACTATTTACTTCCATCCCGACCCCGAATGGGAGTCAACCAGACACTCTCGTCCTGCCACTTCAAAGGAAAAAATTCAGAATCTTCACAATGGTTTGGAAGTAGCGTTTCGTTCCTTCAAAGCCGCGTGTAACGAAGACGGTGGTATCGAATGGAATTATCTTCCGTACGCAAATCAACAGTGGAGGGTAAAAATGAAATTTGCCATTGCCTATGTTATTGGCGACACAGAACTTCACGATAAATTGTGTGGAAAATACGGCTCCTTCAATAAGGGTGTCATGCGGATGTGCCGTCACTGCAACTGTTATTCTCCAAACATAAACATTCCTTCTGTTCAACCTGCAACAAAGAAGTGGTCACCTGTTGATTTCCATTGTTTTCCCGGCACAGATCTAAACGATATCAATAAGAACTTCAAAAACAACTCTCATCACAACATAAGGAATGTATTTCATGATTTATGCTTTGGTACTAATCAGAACAACATTCATTTTGCAACTCCCGGTGAATGTTTGCACATGCACCAGCTTGGTACTGCCAAACGGGCCATCGAGTCAATTGAATTGTTGCTCCGCGGAAGTGTTCCATGTGTTTATGCCCCCAATTTGAAGCACGGTGTGGCTGTTGCTAACAGTATTGGCCATTTAGCACAACGGTACGGTGGTTTGTTATCACGCCAGTCTGATAGAGATTTTCCTCGCACCAAATTTGGGACTCAGCTATTATCAACTACGAAGAAAGAAGGGCATGATTTCTCTGGAATGCTTATTTCTCTTCTGATCGCTATGGTTTCCAAACATGGATCTGACATTATTGGTGACCATCGTTTTGTAAAGAAACAGATAGAGGTAATTCAGCTAATTCTATCAATGGAAGAATTTCTTAAACACGGTCGAATGAAATATGGTTCCTTAAAGAATCTCCCAAAAACAATTGTTCACTTTATTAATTGTATAAACTCAACATGTCACAGGAAAGGGATGGGAACAAAACTAATCAAGAATCACCTGTACTTTCACCTACCAGATTATATCTCTTTATGGGGGAGCCCCGCAGGCTGGGATAGTGCTCCGAATGAGTCTCACCATAAAACTGAGATTAAAGCTCCTTCCAAGAACACGCAAGGTAATGCTGCATCACTAATCGGTCAAACGGCGAAGCGAAAGTCCGAGAAAATGATGCTAAGCCAGGCAACATATCACTTCAACTTGCATCCGCCTGATCCTCCTCCAATTGAACGACCTGATGGTGGCGGTTCTCATTTTCATATAATGAGAACCGAAAATGGGGAATCAACAATGAAGTGGCTTCGTTCTACGAACAAAAGCAAACCATTTTTTCCTTCTGACATACTCGACTTTGTTTGTGATTCTGTGCTACCTTTATTGGAGAATCCTTCACACATTTGTGGAGTTACAGAGCACAATCGTTTCGATGTTGCTTGTGGGTCTAATTTTATATTTCGGTCGCATCCTTCATATAGATCGGATAGTTCTCTGCTCAACTCCGTATGGATGGATTGGTGTTTGATGAAATTGGACTTTGATTTAAATAACAATCCCAAGCTCATACCGTGCCATCTGGTATGCTTCTTAACTGTACAGAGTTTGAAGCAGCCATACAGTAGTATTGGTGGCTATCCAATTGATACAAACGGAATGTATGCTGTGGCTCGTCGGTTTCAAGATGTGCCTAAGAAAACAGCTTCTGAATTTGTCCAACGTGGTCGCCTGATGAATTCACTGTACCTATTTCATGTCGACACTATCCATTCCGAGCTGGCAGTTGTTCCAGAGCAAGGCCTTGATGGGTCCATAACCAATTGCGATTGGCTAGTGATATCGAATCGGATCTCCTGGCTACATTTTTTTGAAAGCAAAAATGCTGCTACACCACCGTCTTACGAATGTTTGTACAACGCATGCACACTACAGGACGACATCCAGTTGGAGCCGTTTGAGATGGCATTGAATGATAACGAATCCAGTGATTCTCTATCTAGTTCAGAGAGCGAAAGCTCGGACAGCAGTTCCAATTGAGTAGCAAGGGTGAATGTACCGGCTAACTTTAAACTATTGTTTAATATTACTAAAGAGGGTTAGCTCTAAGCACAGTTTTGCGAGATACATAGGCGCTCATAATATAACACCCTTCGAATTTGGGATTCGAACAGCTATGTAATACTAATGGATTGAACAATAGAGTATCTCCTGACCTCAATGGAACTTTCACTCCATACGTGGGGAAGACAAAATAATAAATCACCTCGTCAGCAGACACTTCCGCCGGAGCAATGACTGTCAAACGAGTGTAGTACATGTCATCGTCCACATGGCATCTAGAATGGTAGTTGCGACCGATCGAAAATGCTAAGGCCTGCTGCCCAATTGCATTTAGCTTTGTACGAGACAGAATCTGAGACAACACATCCATTTCCTCCGCAACAAATGGTTCGACGTCAATTAAACTATGATGCATATGCTTCACAATTTCAACTGTTGTCTCTTCTAGCTCTAGTTTGATGCTGGGATCGACATGACTTTTGAAAACATACTCACCAATATTTGAATCCAATCTTTCTGGTCGAATTCCAATGATAGCATAATCATCATTGATACTGCCGCGCTTAACCCCTCTTCCAACGGTTGGTTTTGCTCCAACAATGGCAGGAGCAAACTGTCTCAACAATTCGATATTATTCTTCGAAGCGAGGTGTCGTTCCGCAAAATGGCGTGAAACTTTGGCAAAAATTCGCAATGATGGTTCGTAAGGATCAAACGCAAGAATATGCTCATCCTTCGTACTATCCAATGTATTGTAGTTTTCGATTGACAAAGCCTGTTCCGGTTGATACTTCTTCTTTCCGCCTGTCTTGCCACCCCAATCTGTCTCCATGTATTTACCTGCCACCGCAGCGGTACTGGATTTATTTTTCAGCGCTATTGTACGGACGCCATCTTTGCAAGTTGAACGCCTATTCCTTTCCTTTTTCATCGGTTTTATCAGAGACAAGTTCGTATAAGTTTCGTGGCTCTTTGACACCGGTGCAGCAATCCTCAGAAAGTTGGAAGACATTCTCTGTTTATGTCTTCTCTCATGTTTCCTATTTGCTTTTTGCCTCCTTCCTCGTGCTGACAATTGTTTTCCATTCGTTGTGGTTGGTTTCATTGTTGCCGAGACGAATTGCCGTTGGAGGATGACGAGGACGAATCGATTTGCCGATGGAGTGCCGCTTGCCGGTGGAGGTGGAGGAGGAGTGACGTTGTTTGATCACCGGTGTAGGAGGAGGAGGAGCGACGTTGGTGGAGCGACGGTGGAGGAGCGATTCGATGCCGGATCACCGGTGGAGGAGTAGGAGCTATTCGATGCTGACAATTCGTTGCCGAGCGCCAGTAGAGGAGATGGAGGAGGAGCGACGTTGGAGCGACGGTGTAGGAGAAGGAGGAGCGACGTTGTTGGAGCAGATCGATTGCTGTTGGATCGATTGGTGTTGGATTGATTGGTGATGGATCGATCCGTTTTGCAGATCGATTCGTGTTGCAGATCGATTCGTGTTGCAGATCGATTGTCGCTTGCCGTTGGAGGAGGAGGAGGAGGAGGAGCGTTTCGCTGATTCGTTGCCGCTTGCCGGTGGAGTAGGAGCGTTTCGCTGATTCGTTGCCGCTTGCCGTTGGAGGAGGAGGAGGAGCGTTTCGCTGATTCGTTGACGCTTGCCGGTGGAGGAGGAGCGTTGCCGAGCGCCGGTGGAGGAGGAGCGTTTCCGTGATTCGCTGCCGAGCGCCGGTGGGGGAGGAGCGTTTCCGTGATTCGCTGGTGCCGAGCGCCGGTGGAGGAGCGTTTCCGTGATTCGTTGGAGGAGCGTTTCGGTGATTCGCTGGTGCCGAGCGCCGGTGGAGGAGCGTTTCCGTGATTCGTTGGAGGAGCGTTTCTGTGATTCGCTGGTGCCGAGCGCCGGTGGAGAAGGAGCGTTTCTGTGATTCGTTATTGGAGCAGTGTTTTGCTGATTCGTTTTCACTTGGAGCGATTCCCGGTGGAGTAGGAGGAGGAGCGTTTCGCTGATTCGTTATCGGAGGAGCGTTTCGCTGATTCGTTATCGGAGGAGCGTTTCGCTGATTCGTTTTCGCTTGGAGCGATTCCCGGTGGAGGAGTAGGAGCGTTTCCCTTATTTGTTGTCGGAGGAGCGTTTCGCTGATTCGCGGAGGAGCGTTTCGCTGATTCGTTTTCGCTTGGAGCGATTCCCGGTGGAGTAGGAGGAGGAGCGTTTCGCTGATTCCCGGTGGAGGAGGAGGAGCGATTTGAAACCAACAATTCGTTGCCGCGCGCCGGTGGAGGAGGAGCAAGTTTGGTGGATCCCCGGTGGAGGAGGAGGAGCGATTTCCGGTGGAGGAGGAGGGGCGATTCCCGGTGGAGGAGGAGGGGCGATTCCCGGTGGAGGAGGAGGAGAGATTCCCGGTGGAGGAGGAGGAGCGATTTGATACCAACAATTCGTTGCCGCGCGCCGGTGGAGGAGGAGTAAGTTTGGTGGATCCCCGGTGGAGAAAGAGGAGCGATTCCCGGTGGAGGAGGAGGAGAGATTCCCGGTGGAGGAGGAGGAGCGATTCCCGGTGGAGGAGGAGGAGCGATTTGATACCAACAATTGAACAAAATGGGTGAGTATCTATTGATGTACTACATAGAGTAAATAATAACAACAGCATAATATGATAATGTACATGCCGACCGATTCGTAATTATCACCAACCAGGAAAATTCCCCGCACCTACAGTAGAAGATTCGTTGGTCGCACCTACAGGGGAAGATTCGTTGCTTCCGATTCGATTGTTGCTTCGATGTTTTCGATTAGTTGCTTCCGATTAGAACAGCTTCCGATTCAATCCGTTGCTCCCAATCCGTTGCTTCCGATCCTTTGATTCCGATTCGTTGGTTCCAATCCAGTCCTATGAAAATAAGAAGAAAAGCCAAAGTTAGAAAATACATCATCTGTAATTTGGTTGCAATTTCATTCCTTGTTACCGATTGTATGTTTACCGTTTACTCGTACCGTCGTTCCGATCCAATTCGTTATTCGTTGTTGTTGTTCTTGCTGCTGCCGTAGAATACTTCTTACTCCATGTCACGAAAAACAGTACCTTGTTCCTGTTTAAAGAAAGTGCGTCGTAACAGTAATAAAACAAATGCAATCGGTCTTACGATCGATTGATTTAGTGAGTAGGAGTAATCGTAATCATTGTTGTTACTCTAAAAATCGACCGAAAGGTATAGGATAATTGAAATTTAAAGAGAAGTGAGCTCAGAGAGAGGCTCTTATTTTACTGTGTATTTTGTACTGTATTGGGGCTCTCTGCGGTAATTTACGTGATAGAGATCTTGCCCGGTTATTTGTTACCATTCTCGTACCGATACTGTCATTGCTGTTGCTGTTGCTGTATTAGCGTCGTGTCGGTCTTACTGTATCAGTCATTCGATGGTATTGGTCATTGTGGGGTTAAGTATTCTGTTCGATGGGGCGTATGCTTATTCGTGGTATATGTGCTGGGTATAGGTAGGCCCATCTGGAATCGGTATTGATTTTCTTGATTGCAATAAGTAATTTCCTCACGGGACATCATGTATATTCTTCTGAATGTACTTATGGGTTCCAAATGTTTACTTACTGTTCAGGTCTTTGGATATTTCTTGTTTCTAACCGGTTATTCCTTTTTGTTTGTAGCCTTAGGTGATATCATTTTTACCACTTAAGGATTCCAGGTAGTGGAGGTGCGTTTGATTCTAACGCTCGATCGTTCTTGTATTCCGCACCTCGGTCGTCGTTTCTTTCGTTTCGTCGGCTTTTTTTTGTTTTCGATCAAATTTGATGCCGACATGAAGTCCGTATTTTTCGCCGACAACACACCCCTTGATCCAATACTCTACCCGTGTTGTATTGGATTACTGTCGGGGTATATTTAACCTTGGATCAATTTTGCTGGTTCGGATCGGATCGGAATCAGATCGAATCAATCGTAGCAATCGTCGAAGCGCGTACTGTTGACTGGTTTACCCTGCGTGGTGTCCCATAATGTATCTTGCATGTCGGGCGTGTAAGATCCATCCCAATGGTTTGATTAGATCATCAGCCGGGTTGATAACGCCAGGAATATGAATCATCTTGATCTCACCGTTTTCCTTCCATGATTGGATGGCAAAAAACCTGATTTCAATATGCCTGGTTCTTTCAGTTGGCTTCTGAGCATTGATGATTTCAATTGCCGATGCATTGTCTTCATAGATAGGGGTTGGACCAGCTTGGGCAAATCCTAATTCTTTGAGTACGAATCTGAGGTATCTGGCTGTTTTGGCCGCTGTGACTGCAGCAATGAATTCTGCTTCTGTAGAACTCTGTGCAGTGAGTGATTGCGCTTTGGATCTGTAAACAATTGCTCCACCCGCATAAGTGAACACATATCCTGTGGTGGACCTGCGATGTTTTGGATCATTTCCATATGCTGCATCAACAAAACACATCAACTTGCTATGCTTGATATCTGCAGGGTATTCTGGGAGTGATCCATCTTGGACTACATCATTATATGGTTCTCCTGATGGAAGAGATGGTTCTGCATTCGGTCTATAGAATCTAATACCCCAGGACCTGGTTGTTCTGAGATATCGAGCGATGTTCTTCAGACTGGAATAGTGGAATGCAGTGGGATTGGAGCTGTATTTTGACATCAGGGTCACTGCATAGCCAATGTCTGGCCGGCAGCTCACATATGCAAACATCATTTCACCCAAGAGTGTTCTGTAGGAGAGCCCTGATGTGGATTGTAATGCAGCGTGTTCCTTGGTGCCTTCCAATGGTCCATTCGTATGTGATTGCAGTTGGCTCAGTACTTCAGTTGATAACGGCGCTGATGGTTTGGAGTGGGGTTTCATCTTAGAATCAGTCTCCCAACCGTGGGATGTCATGATCCGGTCAATGTAATTGGCGCAGGACAGTTCAATGTAGTCAGCTGTCTGTTTGACATCAATTCCATTGAAGTCTTCAAGTAAACCCATTTTGGTGAAGGGGACAGCATCTTCTCTAGGGAGCTTCAGCCTTGCACCTATAATGTCATAGATCTTGTCAGATATGGATTCCGATGTACAAGCCAGTGCAAAATCGTCAACTTGTCTCAGCATGTAAACCGTTTCTCCTTCAAAAACTGCCGTGTAGATCGTCCTGTCATGTGTGGTGGTTTTGAAGTTGAGATCAGGGCCTTTCAATATTTTGTTGATGTGGGTTTCCCAGAGTCTTCCAGATTCTGGGTGGCCTTGAAGTGCTCGAAGGACTGGAAGCACCAATCGTCTGTCTATGTCCTTGTCATGCTTGTGTCTGTACCATTCTGCATAAGCATCGTCAATAGTCATGTATGTAGGGATGTTGGGCCCTGGAGAATGGGCGTAGGCGTCTGCAGCATCCCCCCCATAGACTTTGAGATTGAGACTTGCTGCAATGGCAAAGAACAGTCTTTGGATGGGGTGTTCAACACATGATGAGTATGACATGGCTATGGCATGCAGAGTTGGAGCTGCATACTTGCTTCCATTGCAACATTGTCTGGCTCTTCTGACACCATTCCTTTTGACACTGTATTGCCAATGGGGTCTGAGAATAATCGCGTCTGGGTCCTTAGGGTATTGAATTGGTGATCCAAACATTTCCAAATCTTCAAACTGATCAAGCTGTTTTCGCTCCCCCGCTTGCCATTCAGGCCATGTAGATAAAGGCTTGAGATTCCTTCGAGTGAAGTGCCCTAGTGCTTGTTCTTCAGGTGTAGTTGCCTTGGAATTGATGGCCTTGATTAAGAGTTCAATTTCTTCAGTTGGTAGTGAATCTGCATCTAGTGGTAATGCTTGATTTCCTGGTTTATGAAGCTTGGTGATAGCTCGGAGGGATGCAATATCAATAGTAGGAATGACAACATCCATGACGTCTTCAGTTGGTGCCAAGTGTTTTTGGATGGAGGCATGGAGTGCTTCAGTGCTATCGACCTGGTTGATTCTTGATTGTATCAGCTGCTTGTATTTTGTACCAATGCGCTGGATAGCTTTGATGGAGGAAATCCGGTCCAAGAATGGTGGATCTTCTTCAGCAGTTTGTTCCTTCCAGGAGGTATTGGGAGCAAATAAACCATATTCATTTGAGTGTTTCCTGACTTCCTTCATAGACAATTTCTCTTCAAGTGCAAAGGTAATTGGTGTATCTATTGAAAAATCCCTCACCCCTCGATCGTGGCAGGTCTGTAAAGCTGTAGTAACATCAGCAGCAGTAAAGACACGATTGTGATTGATAGATACAATATAAGCACCTCGTAGCTTGGAGAGAGATTTCTTGTGTGAGGAGAAAAGTTTTGAGGCAGGGCTATTTGGGAGGATATCTGTGATGTAAGCTCTGCCAAGCAGTGAATCATTGGCATACCGGAGGCCAAATGTTTGATCAGTACAAGATGGGGAGACAGTGAGCCTGAGATTTGTGAGATCGGCAAAGGGGGAGATAGAGAATTGAAAATCACTGGATGACACCTCAGTGGGTTCCGCAGGAAGTGGAATGTTGTCATCTGTCCTGAGCAGGTGTTTGACATTAGTGGGGAGGTCTGCAAGTGGGAGATCATTCATGCCTTCATCAAACCTGACATGCGTGGCTATCTTGACTCTGTGTGTCTCAGTATCATACCACAGAATGTTTCTGGTAGTGTAGGGTACAAAACCGAGAAATATGCCTTTTCTTGCATTGGGTTTGAGCTTGATTGATCTCTTGCCTGGAGGTCTAACCCAAACTCTGCAACCAAAGGTTCGGAAATCAGCAAGGTTTTCCTTACGGCCAGTTGCCAATTCCAATGGCGAATGTAGTTGGGTGCCTTCAGGGAATGCATTGGACAACCGGAGAGCATGGTAGAAAGCAAAGGGCCAGAACTTGATGGGCAAATTAGCACCAGACAGCATTGTCCTCATGGAGTTAGGAAGAGTTCGGTGTGCTCTTTCAACTGTACCATTCTGGTGGGAAGCGTCCGCGCCAGTGGGGAAAATTGAATATCCAGACGCAGAGAATAGGTTTCTGATGTCAGGATTGTGATAGAGTTCTCCACCTTGATCAACTGAGACATACTTGTCGGCACAAGTTGGGTTGTGCTGGGCGAAGAAATGCTCTAACCAGTGTAGTGGCACTGCTTTAGAGATTCGCGTGTCTCCATATTTCATACCAGTATAGTGATCTGTGATGAGAATCCAAGCAGTTTCTCCATGAATGCCTTCATAATCGCGCTTGCGTTTGCTGTTGGAGGATTTGGTACCTGAGAATGCAAAATCAATAGATAAACCCTGAAACGGTTGCGTGGCCTTGCGTGTGGAATGTGAGCCAGCAGGTGTTTTGGCTTGCTTACATTGTATGCAAGTTGGACATTGGTCAAGAATACTGGTTTGCCGTTTGAACTTTGGGACTCCAATGATGTGCTTATGAGCTTGATACAGAAAATCATCGCATGGGTGCCCCAACCTTTGGTGCCACAGGAGTTTCGATGTCTTGGTTTTGATGGCTTGGATTGGGATATTTTTGTCCACAATTTTGGTGAAAAACAGTTTGGCATCAAACCTTGGTATGACACTGGTATCAGACTGAGCTTTCGCTGCTTCAGTGCATGTCTGCAGATTGACAAGGTTTGTGTATATATCATACCTGTAGTTGCTAATTGCTTCTTTGGAGGCCAGTTCACAAGCTTCCTTGAACTGCATGTCAGTCGCTAAGGCATAGGCGGACGATGTTGCACAATTTGCATATGGAGAGGCAATATCAACATCTGGGATCAGTACTGGGTGTGTATAGCATTGACCATCAATGATGCTCCCATGGAGGACAATGCTGCAGGCAGTGTTCTGCTTGTGATGACAAATAATGGTGAGGTTGCCATTTTGTGAAGCAGATGAGTCAAGGTTCTCAGTGAATGATTTATGGATGGACTGTCCACTGAACTGACATCGCATACGGGATGTCATTCCACAGAGATCGTTCTCACTCAGTAATGTTGTTGACAGGGAGGGAGAGTAGTAGAAGAAAACTTTGATATATCCAATGTGATTCGGTGCTGGGATATGCAAATATCCTGAGCCTTCAGGGATGCAGGTAGCTGCTGTGCCTCCTATTGCTGCTGTAAGCCTGACAGGACATTTTCTTATCTTGGTGTAAGGTTTGTAACCGTGCAGGATGTGTTTGAGGTTTGTGCAGGAAACCTTTGCACCGGTGTCAATCTGAGCCCGGACACCCTGTTGGAAGTAGGCTGTAGCTGCAATAGGGTCCGGTGGGACGAGGGATTGCACATTGTATGTATCAACTGGCGTAGGGTTGTCCCTATCGAAATTGGGATCCTCATTGGTCTTCAGGTGTGATTCCAATGTAGGGGATGTAGCCCTGAGTGATTCCATGTCACAGTAGACATCAATGGGGATTGATGACTGGAAGCTGTCCTTGGGAAGGAGGTTGACGGCACCAATTATGACAGATTCGTAGGAGCTGGCACTGCTGTAGTCCAAGGAGGGGCATAAGCTGCTCACTTGGGGCGCTGTGGCGTTGTCAAATCCTTGAGGATCATCTTGAGGTGATGTCATAGTATGGCTCCAAGAAAGACTTTCTATTCTTGGCCATTGCAAAAATTTTGTCCTTCTACTGCAGCATCAGGTGAAACCTCATCTTGATCTTCATTACCAATGTTGATCTGTGAGATTTGCTGGGTGGAATCCAAGAGTTGTTGGGTCTGCTTATTGGATTTGTTCAGAAAAACAGCCGCAGCAATCCTATGTTTCTTCAGGGACTCAATATCTTGCAATGCAGGACAATTATCAAAATTGTGGCCGGACATGTGGCAAACGATACATTTTCTGGATGTGTCAAAAAGACTAGGTTGCTTATCGAATGCCGTGATGGCATTGCAGTATGCTTGGTGGAGGAAGGGATCGTCAGATTCTTCGTCCATCTCCGGGTAGCCAAGTGATTCAATCAGGCTGATTGAGTGAGAGGTCAAGGTAGAAGGTGTCCTAACAGTGCTGTTGCTAGCGCGTTTTTGAAATCTATCATTGCGCTGGTGACCCGGTCTGGTACCTGAGACAGGCAATTGCTTGGGCTGGATCGATCCGGAGGTGTTCCTCTTGTACTTTTGTTCAGCCTTGATCTCTTGTTCATAGGTTTGGAGGGTTTGTAGAAGCCTACCTGCCTTGTATTTGTCTCTTTTGAATTGATCATCAGAGTCGCGTTCATCTTCTGTCTTTTTGAAGAGCTCTTCTGAGAGGGTGGTTCCTGCAATAAGATTGCTGACTTCTTCTGTTGAACTGATAGTGCTGGGTTGGTTTTGGAGGAACACTCTAAGTCTCAGATAATCCTTGTACCGGAAGTAGTATTCTTCAAGAGATTCATTTGCATCTTGGTTGGGAGGGTTTCTGACCATTCTGCTGGCATTGGATGGCCTTTTTGAGTTGGGGTGTGTTTGAGCAATAACTGTGTATAGCGCTTCATATCCCTGTCCGCCTTCAAAGCTCTGAATAGTGGCCTTCATACTTGCACATGAATCAGGGATGATTTTATCAGTTCTCAGTGCTGTGTAAATGAGATTTCCCCATTCATTGATAGCCAATTCATATCTTGAAGGTAGGTCGTGCGGAAGGTCATCACCAATTGTGAATCCTCTGAGGTGATCAGCTTCACGTCTGAATAGATAGTATGGGTGCACATAAATATGATGTTGCTGGGAATGAGCTGTGATTTCTCTGTACCATTTTCTAACTTGGGGGTCCGTTGCGTCCTTTAGTTGTGGGAATCCTGAGAGGAACAGTTTGTCTCTAGCAGCTTCCTTGGACTTGTCAGAGGCTCTGGTCAGATCAAAACAATCACCACTTCTAGTGATCAGACGTTGGTCATTTCTCCCGCTGCCCAGGTTGTGTAGGTAGTAGTTTTGCCTGATGACCGTTTCATTTCCGGATGAGTCGGTGTAGGTGATTGAGAAGTCCTTCATATCATCTCTGGTGAGGAATTCATCTTTCTTGTAGTATCGGTCCTTGACAGGTGGTGGTAATGTTGCTGGATTCCATGGAAGGTCAAGTGTCGCTTGATTGTTGGCGCCAGCGTTGTTGTTGTTGGTGTTGTTGTTGTTGACCAATTGTTGTAGTAGGGTGGTCAATTCTCGCATGTCGGTGCCCGTTGCGGTGGGCGCTGGGTTTGGAGCGGGGTTTGGAGCTGCAGCATCTTCATCATCTGAGTCGGCCTGTGTGGCACCTTTATAGATCTTGTCAAAGCGTTGGGGTCGCCAGGTGGGTTTGAATTGCCATTCGGTGATGAGTAGTTCAATGATGATGAATGGTTTGGTGGAATTGTCTGTGTGGTGTGTGAGTGCTTCCTTTGCAGCTTTTTCCAAGTCGACGGGTCCGCGAACTTTCTTTTCAGCACCGACGTGATTCACGTAGGAAATGGTGCATCCTGAGAGGAGTTGGGTGATGTGTCCTTTCTCGAGCTCTGTGGAGCTGGGTAGATAGGAGGTGATTGCATTGACAACGCTGCCGCGGAGGTTGGACATCATGGAGGGGGCTAGCACCTTTGCGTCTGCGCTCTCCACAAATAAATCTTCCATGTCGGTGTCGTCCATGATCTGGGAGTAGACAGCATTCAATTTTTCGTCATAGGGGCTATTGCCCTTGAAACGGAATTGGATGCCTTCCATGGCATTCCAATCAAAGGGGTCAACCATGCTTGCTTGTGGATTATCAAAGAACTGTGTGTAGAAACAGTGGGTACACCCCCTGATTCACAAGCAGGAGGGGAAGAAGAAGAAAAAAGGTGGCGACACGGGGCGTTCGGTGGAGGAACCAAAGAACAAAGAAGGGAACCGGCGGCGTAAAGCGGTGTCGTTGTGGAAGGAACGAACACAAAAGCGGAAAAGAAACCGGAGGGAGGACCGAAAGAAAGAACCGACGATCGGAAGAAGACCGATGATCGAGGGAGCGATGACCGGAAGAAAATAACCGAAGATCGTTCGTTCGATTTAACTGAAGAAAGGACCAAAGGAACGTTCGTCGGGGAAATAAGGAGAAGAGGGGGAGATTGGAAGGGAGGCGCTCAACAGCGGGCTCGCGTAACAATCTCTGCGCTGGGGGGAAGGCCTATCGCTCAACAGCAATGTCCTCTGGCTGTGACCGGTCAGTGGAGGTGCTGATCGGGCGGAGATAGGCTCTTAAGATATACGCTCAACAGCGCGAGTTATAAGGGCTCTATAACCTGTTGTTACTCTAAAAATCGACCGAAAGGTATAGGATAATTGAAATTTAAAGAGAAGTGAGCTCAGAGAGAGGCTCTTATTTTACTGTGTATTTTGTACTGTATTGGGGCTCTCTGCGGTAATTTACGTGATAGAGATCTTGCCCGGTTATTTGTTACCATTCTCGTACCGATACTGTCATTGCTGTTGCTGTTGCTGTATTAGCGTCGTGTCGGTCTTACTGTATCAGTCATTCGATGGTATTGGTCATTGTGGGGTTAAGTATTCTGTTCGATGGGGCGTATGCTTATTCGTGGTATATGTGCTGGGTATAGGTAGGCCCATCTGGAATCGGTATTGATTTTCTTGATTGCAATAAGTAATTTCCTCACGGGACATCATGTATATTCTTCTGAATGTACTTATGGGTTCCAAATGTTTACTTACTGTTCAGGTCTTTGGATATTTCTTGTTTCTAACCGGTTATTCCTTTTTGTTTGTAGCCTTAGGTGATATCATTTTTACCACTTAAGGATTCCAGGTAGTGGAGGTGCGTTTGATTCTAACGCTCGATCGTTCTTGTATTCCGCACCTCGGTCGTCGTTTCTTTCGTTTCGTCGGCTTTTTTTTGTTTTCGATCAAATTTGATGCCGACATGAAGTCCGTATTTTTCGCCGACAACAATCATTGTTACAGTTCATTCGGCCTTGTCGATGACGATCGACAGGTTAATTAATCGTCGTCAAATTACCGTCGTATCGTGTAATTTTAAGCATACAAAACACATGTAATTCTTAAGACACAAAACACACGCAAACCATCTTCGATCGGTCTTTTACCGTATAATTCACCGTGATATTCTCATTGAATATCACATGTGATTGTACCTTATTATGTAGAATTAGTACTAGGTTGTACATAGATTTTAGGGCATGATAGTGTTTTAGAGTTGTTAATTCTTCGAAGAGTGAGCTGTTGGGAAAATTCCCGCTAAGAGGTAATCCACATCAAAGCACCGACGATTATTCACTCATCAGGTTAATAACCTTACGAATAAGGTTATTGCCTTCTTTATGACTTTTCGTACGATATGCCCGCTAAAGACGTACGAATACGCCTTTACACGGTGAATTCTTTTCATGTTGATATAATTGCAAGGGACAAAGCCAGTTCATTGATTTCAAGACGTATATGTAAGGCTGCAGTCCAAACAATATCTATCCAGCAAATCCCCTTCTCGTCAAATGCTAACTACTTCTTTTCCAGTACAAGGCTGTTATTTCGGACTAAAATAAATGAGAACGGATCGTTGTGCTCAAAGAGGGTCGGATCCCACGTTCTCAGACGGAGTGTTGATTGCAAGAACCAACACTCTACTCAAATAAGTCGGATGTAAGAAGGCAGATTATGAAGTGTATTTATTTTTTGTTGCGAGGTAGATTGTTTTTTTTTTGTTGCGAGGTAGAAAAAGTGATTTTTTTTGTCGCGAGGTAGAAAATAACATTACTGTGTGTTTGTGTGAGAGAGATTTTTTTTTTTTTCGCGTACGATTTTCTTTTTCCTTGTAGATCATGTAGAATTCTACATGATTTGGTACAAGTGTAGAATCCTACACGTTTTTAGTAGTAATCTGAATTGAACGTGCTGAATTTTTTGAACGTTCGAACGTTCGTTTTTATAAAAAGTGTGTCGTAACAAACAATCAAATCGCAATCGTCCTTTTGGTCAATTGATTTAGTGAGTAAGACCTTTGTTACAATTCGATCGTCCTTGCCTTTGTCGATCGACAGGTTAATTACTCGTCGGTAAATTACTCGTCGTATCGTGTAATTTTAAGCATACAAAACACATGTAATTCTTAAGACACAAAACACACGCAAACCATCTTCGATCGGTCTTTTACCGTATAATTCACCGTGATATTCTCATTGGAATATCGCAGTATTTTGTACCTTATTATGTAGAATTAGTACTAGGTTGTACATAGATTTTAGGGCATGATAGTGTTTTAGAGTTGTTAATTCTTCAAAGAGTGAGCTGTTGGGAAAAATTCCCGCTAAGAGGGAATCCACATAAAAGCACCGACGATTATTCACTCATCAGGTTAATAACCTTACGAATAAGGTTATTTCCTTCTTTATGACTTTTCGTACGATATGCCCGCAAAAGACGTATGGATACGCCTTTACACGGTGAATTCTTTTCATTTTAACGTTCGAACGTTCGAATTAATTTGGAATTAGTAATCCTACACGTTTTTAGTAGTAATCTGAATTATACGTGCTGAATTTTTTGAACGTTCGAACGTTCGAACGTTCGTTTTAACGTTCGAACGTTCGAATTAATTTGGAATTAGTACTGAATCTACATGCTAGCTAGTACTGTGCTGTATGTGATCCGTTTGAATTTTTCGAACGTTCGAATTCCAAATGTGATCCGTTTGAATTTTTTGAACGGTCGAACGTCGGAATTTTCTTCTTAGTACTGAATCTACATGCTAGTACTGAATGTACGTGCTTCCCACTACAATGCTGGTACATGGTACAGGGGGGTAAAGAACTTGCGAGAAGTCCACATATACGAACAAATAAGTACTGAATTTGCAAACCGGATGTAACCCTAACCATATTGAGAACAACTTTGCCACACAGAATGCCAAAAATGATGTGGTTTGACTCTCCAAATGGCAAGCATGAGGGTATTTTTGGTGCAATTGCAGGGCACAAACTAACTTATTGGTTAGTAATGACTCCAAAAGTATCCGGTCCAAGCAATGAATACATTCATCATGACTCATCAAATGCATATTGGGAATAACTTTGTCACACAGAATGCCCTAAATGTTGTGGTTTGACTCTACAAATGGCAAATATGGGGGTAATTTTGGTGCAATTACAGGGCACAAACTAACTTATTGGGTAATGACTCAAAAAGTATCCGGTCCAAGCAATGAATACATTCATCATGACTCATCAAATTCATATTGGGAACAACTTTGTCACACAGAATGCCCTAAATGTTGTGGTTTGACTCTACAAATGGCAAACATGGGGGTATTTTTGGTGCAAATCCAGGGAAGCACAAACTAAGTTATTGGGTAATGACTCAAAAAGTATCTGGTCCAAGCCATGAATACATTCATCATGACTCATCAAATGCAGATTGGAAACAACTTTGTCACATACAATGCCCAAAATGTTGTGGTTTGACTCTCCAAATGGCAATCATGGGGGTATTTTTGGTGCAATTCCAGGGCACAAACTAACTTATTGGGTAATGACTAAAAAAGTATCTGGTCCAAGCCATGAATACATTCATCATGACTCATCCTAACACATCCAATGCATATTGGAAACAACTTTGTCACATAGAATGCCCAAAATCTTAAGGTTTGACTAGACAAATGGCAAACATGTGGGTATTTTTGGTGCAATTCCAGGGCACAAACTAACTTATTGGGTAATGACTCAAAAAGTATCTGGTCCAAGCCATGAATACATTCATCATGACTCATCAAATTCATATTGGGAACAACTTTGTCACACAGAATGCCCTAAATGTTGTGGTTTGACTCTACAAATGGCAAACATGGGGGTAATTTTGGTGCAATTACAGGGCACAAACTAACTTATTGGGTAATGACTCAAAAAGTATCCGGTCCAAGCAATGAATACATTCATCATGACTCATCAAATGCATATTGGAAACCACTTTGTTACATATAATGCCCAAAATGTTGTGGTTTGACTCTACAAATGGCAAACATGGGGGTATTTTTGGTGCAAATCCAGGGAAGCACAAACTAAGTTATTGGGTAATGACTCAAAAAGTATCTGGTCCAAGCAATGAATACATTCATCATGACTCATCAAATTCATATTGGGAACAACTTTGTCACACAGAATGCCCTAAATGTTGTGGTTTGACTCTACAAATGGCAAACATGGGGGTATTTTTGGTGCAATTCCAGGGCACAAACTAACTTATTGGGTAATGACTCAAAAAGTATCTGGTCCAAGCAATGAATACATTCATCATGACTCATCAAATGCATATTGGAAACCACTTTGTTACATATAATGCCCAAAATGTTGTGGTTTGAGTCTACAAATGGCAAACATGGGGGTATTTTTGGTGCAATTCCAGGGCACAAACTAACTTATTGGGTAAGGAATCATAAAGAATCTGGTCCAAGCAATGAATACATTCATCATGACTCATCAAATGCATATTGGGAACTACTTTGTCACATACAATGCCCTAAATCTTAAGGTTTGACTCTACAAATGGCTAAACATGGGGGTATTTTTGGTGCAATTACAGGGCACAAACTAACTTATTGGGTAATGACTAAAAAAGTATCCGGTCCAAGCAATGAATACATTCATCATGACTCATCAAATGCAGATTGGAAACAACTTTGTCACATACAATGCCCAAAATGTTGTGGTTTGACTCTCCAAATGGCAATCATGGGGGTATTTTTGGTGCAATTCCAGGGCACAAACTAACTTATTGGGTAATGACTCAAAAAGTATCTGGTCCAAGCCATGAATACATTCATCATGACTCATCAAATTCATAATGGGAACAACTTTGTCACACAGAATGCCCAAAAGGTTGTGGTTTGACTATCCAAATGGCAAAAATGAAGGTATTTTTGGTGCAATTACAGGGCACAAACTAACTTATTGGGTAATGACTCCAAAAGTATCCGGTCCAAGCCATGAATACATTTATCATGACTCATCAAATGCATATTGGGAACAACTTTGTCACACAGAATGCTGGAAATGTTGTGGTTTGACTCTACAAAGGGCAAACATGAGGGTATTTTTGGTGCATATACAGGGCACAAACAGTCACATTTGGTAATGACTACCAAAGTTTGAGTACCAGGCCATGAATGCATATCACATGACTCATCAAATGCATGTTGGGAACAACTTTTAAATGCATATTGGGAACAACTTTGCCACACACAGTACAGACAATGTTGTGGTTTGTAGATACAAATGGCACACAAAACAGTACGGTATGTTAGGTGCAGTCTACGAGATTCTACGTGTGACTAGAGGATGGAAATACATAACCTTAGTGTTATCAAAAGTTTCCATTCTGAAAAAATTATGGCGCGGGAGGGCTGGCTGCAACAGGTACGTGATCTACTTCTACAAATATAACAGCGCGCCCAAGACAGGGCAAACAACATAGTACAGAACCCATGGAAAAACTCTACACACAAAACATCGTACACATACTACACGAAACACCGTACACACACACAACACACAACACACACAACACAAAACAACATACACAACCCGACAAAATTATTAGTACACACGCAAAACCACACAAAAAGAAACACATGATTCTTGATCGACACCGTATTCAGAAAACAAGAAAAATAATATGAATGCTATCGGAAAGACACAACGAAGCAAAAAATCCGAGGGGAAGACCCTTCGAAACAACAAAACCATCCGACCCGGTGATCATCAAAATACAGGGGACAACAACGGTAAGAAAAAGAGAGTGAAAACAAACACACCAATTACTAAAAAAGTGTGTAACAGCAATACCAAAACTATGAACGCATCAAAAAGCAACAGTAAAAAAAATGGTACCGACAACACAATTTGTACTACTACAAACACGGAAGAACAAAACACCATCAACCAGAGTAACGAAACAGCACTGAGCATTACCAACACAACCACACCTACAGTAACAAACCAACAGAAAGAAGGAACAAAAACCAATGTGGTAGAGAAAACATCTAACGGAGAATGCTGTGATTTAGAGGATGTTGCGGAACGTATCATGAAAAAAATCCAATATGACAAATTGGCACAGGAACTGGCAAAACACTTACAGAAACAAAAGAGCGAACCACATATAGGGGTGGGAAAGGTAGTAATGGTACCTAAACAAACGGAGGCAACCATGCAGGGAGAGGGAACTGATAATGCCGGCGACACAAGAGAACGAGCAGTAAGTACAATTACAGACGAATATGGGCTTATAACAGACAACGATATGCTTAAGACTTTGAGTGATATGACTGAATCAGTGGACAAGCAGCTAAGGGATTACGTCAAAAAACATTGGTACCCCAACATGAAGTTCCCTATCAATGAAAAGGTAACGGTGCATGTAATACAAAGGGCTGTTGGAGCAAGTGCGGTGATGAAGCCACCAAAGATTCCGCTTGCGTCATTCTGTTCCTTTTTCAGGAAACGAGTAGGGACAGTACTGACTGCATTGAGGCACAACTCACAAACATTAGCGAGAAAAAACTGGATAGGTAAATACAGACAGGAGAATTGGTTGTGGAAATTAGGAATTTGGGAATCTATTTTTGGTCCGACAACACTAACATGCTGCCCGTTGATACTTATGATACTTCCGTACAGACGATTACAGAAAAGGTCGAGTCCCTATCACATTCCCTGGTACTGTTGCAGTTATTGAAGACACAGAATATGAAAACACAGGTAGTATTTTAAACCCTCAATACAGAACATACAAAGACGCGGAAGATGAAGATTTTTATTATTTTGTTACAAGAATCATGTCGGCAATCAATCCAACAAATTCCAATTTCAAACAACGGAAGGAGAGGCACTTGCTGAGTGATATATTTACTATAGCAGATGAAGCATTTGCATTGGTACTGATCTACAATGAGCATCATGTATGGGTGAACCAGCAGCGGCGAAAGGCTGATGCCACGATTCCGCGACAAAAAAAAATCTGCGATTCAGACAGTGGAAGCAGAAATGGATGGATGGAGGAAGGACAAGAGTTGTTCAGTGACTTGTGCGACAAAATTGGCGAGATGCGAAAACACCCAGAAACAGGAAGGAAATTGGAAGAAATGATGAGGGACAGATTTAGGAACGAAAGTTCAACGGATTACACCAAGAAAAATAAGCATGGCGATGCAAATATTACTAGTAGCAGCTCCACTAATTGTAGTGGACCAAAAAAGAAAAAGAAAAGAAACGTCTATATTGATCCGGCAATAGCAGCATCGATGAATGAAAGTTTATCTATGGGTGAACTAATGTAGAAAATAACAGTACATACATAATACAAAACTACTACTAATCTTGAACTTAATTTTGAGAATATTAGAATGAATGGAGGATTCGTAATACGTTGCAATAGGAATAAATCAAGCATAATAGAATCTACATTTTAAAAAGGGAATATTGTAGTCGAGAAATATAATTCACAACTAGGGGAGCACTATCGAATTGTTATTGGGAAGATTAATATTTTAGAATTAATACTGAGTAAAGATTTCTTTTTTATTCGTGAAAAGAATTAAGTGTTGTTCGTACGGAATAATAGAGACTGAAATAAATTATTTTTATTCGAGAGTACGTCCGAAGAGTAATGTGCATCACGCGCACAGAAATAGTGCTCCGTTAATTTATAGCCCGCCACTTGCCCGCAAATTTCAGGGTGTCCAGAAATAGTGCCATGTTAAAATCACGCACAAAATTTGTGCGCGAGAAGTAAATTTGAACCCCGCGAAACAGTTCTCGGACGTTTCTTGAAACTAATATTCCAAGTTTTGGCTAGGCGTTCACAGTCAACTTTGTTTGGACCTTCAATTGTTATCACTGATGGCCCCCATTGATTTCTTCTGTCAAGAGACCTTCTCTCAAGTGTATTGTCAATTTCTTGCAAGCTAGGGGCCTGTTTTGATTCTTCTTCAGGAGCTTCCATAAAGTCAAATTCTGTATCATCAAACAAAAATTGGTCTACCCTTCGCGCGCTTGAAATATTCCTTACTGAAGAAATCCGATGAGCTATATTTCCATCTGTTGCAATCTGGCATTCAGTTAGCATTCTCCTTGTGGATACCTGATGGACTCTCATCAGTTTGCATTGCTGCATGACACTTGGATGCCGTTTGTCTAAGCTGGTCTTGGGGTTTTTGTCTGTAACATTACTAGCAGGTTCTGTTACAACTGAACTTGTATCCATTGCTTGGTCCTCTTCGGTCGACATAGCTTGAAGGCTGAACTAGTCCCCTGAAATTGGATCTCCATTGTCAATGGCTAGCTCGGCCATCCTGAACTTCAGTGAATGTGGATCCCAGGGGGTATCGTTTGTTGCTATCAAATGTTGACATTCATCAAGTTCCATTCTTGTTGGCTTTCTTGTGGGGAAATATGAGATCACATTTCTCATACTCAGTTTGATAAAAACTTTCTTCGGATCATCATCTTCCATTGGAGTTTGGATTGTAATCCCATGCTTGGATCTTGAATCAAATTGGCGAGGTGTCTCTTCAACAGAGTTGAAATTGCAGTCCCTCACTTGATTTGGGCATATCAAGCTGTTCTTCAATTTGTCCCCAAAGTACAGTGCTTGATGGAACACTATGATGTACACTTGGCCTGACGTTGGGTTTGTCCATGCCGTAGCACAGCTTCCAATCGGGATTTTCTTGATGGGCTTGTGTTCTTCAGAAAAAGGTGCAACATCAACATGTGTTGTGATCTGATCAGGATTCAGCAATACCATATTGCTTCCTGCCGCAGTAGTGTCTGCATGTGAGTCTAACTCACAATATCCTTCTTCACTTTCCCCATCATCAAAATCTACAGGAACGTTGATCTTGTATAATGACCGGCTCACCATTGTTAACAATTTGTGTTCTAGTGATAGTGTCCGGTTATTATGTCATTTCTTAGATTTTGATCCAAAACTGTCACCCGCGCCTTCATTTTCAGTTTCTTTCTTTTTGGTCTCAGCAGCCTTGAGATTTCTTTTCTTCTTAGCCTGTCTCATCTGGTAAAGCTCCTGGCGCTGTTCTTTTGACATTGTTTTATAAACACTTGTCGGATAGGGCTTGCACTCAACTTTTCCTGTAAAAGTTCCAGTTGTCTTTTGCTTTTTGTTGCTTGATGTGCCCATAGAATACAAACTTCTGGAGCCTCTTTTATGCTTCCCATTTGCAAGCTTCTTCAATCCAAGACGATTGGTGAATAGAATCAAGCATTCATTGAAATTGTCCCGGTAATCCTTGCTCTCGTCAATTGCATCGGCTTTAGCAGCATCAAGTCGCTCATCGCTGATTGAATTGATAAAGTCCCAGACAAATCTCCTTTCATTATGATTCTTTTCAAATCTCAGAATTGTTCCATGAAAAGCAGTCCAGTTTCGCTTGTGCTTGTTCCAATCATAATTCTTAGCATCGCCAGTGTAATGTGATTCTTTCATTTCCTGGTAGGTCTTGTTCAGAACCATAGTGATATTGGTATCAGTGTAAGCATGTTGCATCAGCGAAATGAAAGCATTTCTGGCATTACCAGAATTCAGTGCAGTGTTTTGGAAATGTGCAACATATTCCCAACCAGGACCTTTTCTTGTTGCATCACACAACAATCTCCAGACGACACTGTTATCCTCGTCATATTGGTGACCTGACAAAACACCACATCTTTCATTGTAGTCACTCCAAGTTGGATAAGTATCTGTTGGACTTTGCCCGACTATTCCAGCCCTGGCTTCGTCAGTAACTTTTTCCTTTTCTTGGGGTCTTATGACATACAAGATTGGGAATCCCTCAGAGTTGAATCTGTACCTCAAGTTTTGACGGAATCCTTCCTCCCATTCCCTGAATTTTGTAAGATCCTTCAATTCAGGTGGGGTTGTTTTTTCCTGTGATTTTACACTCGCCTCCATCATCTTGATTCTGAATTGCTGCAATTCCAGGTTGTTTGGGTTTGCGTTCCAGTCGACGGCCCTTGGCTCAACTCCAATCAGTGGTTGGTATCGAGCCCAACTTGCCCATGTGAGAAGCCTCAATGATAGCCTGTTACCATAGTGGATACTTTTTTGGGTTAGGGCATTCCGGACTGATAGATTTCAATCCATGCATGAATGATTTGATGCTTTCCTTGTTGAGGTCTGTAATTTCGCGGATATTAGACATCCCTCCCCTCATGATTTCTTCAGCTGATTCATAGTTGATACCAAAATCCATTAGGCTGCTTCTAAAGGCAAGCTGTTCTGGATTCAGAAATCTTCCACTGTTGAATCCCCTGATTTATATTTTTGGTTGGGATGATCTCCTTCCGTACCGTTCTGCCCTTAGGTCGACTTCTAGTTGGTTCTCATCTTCATTGCTGTTATCACTATCACCCTGATTGACGTCATTTGGATTTCTGTGTTGCTCCACTGCATCCTGTATCGCTCTGATCCTTCTCTTTACTTCCTTGTCGATGACTCTTTTCCAAGTTGAGTTTGTTTCTGGATCGGTCATGGCCTTTTCCATTACTCTCATGATCCTTGCATCGAACTCCTCTTCACTATCTGGATATTTTTCGGAATCCTCGTCTCCGTCAGGATCATTCGGATCTTGATCCACCTCCATTTTTGTTTCTTCTATGTCACTGTTTTCGTGTGCTCTAGTTCGTACCATGGTGGAGAATTGCGTATTCTAATGGTCGGATGGTCACTTTGAAGAGAGTTTTCGGAGTATTCGGAGTATTCGGAGGATGGGTGTTCGATAGATGGTATGTGGAGAGAGAATGTAATCGAAGGGTTTGATGTTAGATGGTTGACTGCTGTCGGGTGCGATTTGTTTATCTGTTTGTATTTGTGTATCCGGATCGAATTTTCGTTCCGGTTTTGTTTATACTTTCTGACTATTCGGATCGAATTTTCGTTCCGGTTTGTCTGTCTTTGTGTGAGCTTTTGCTTTTGTCGCAAGTCAAGATTGTGAGCTTTCCTATCCTTTCTTGGGATTTTGCTCATTCTGTATTTCTGTGGTGAAAGATTGAAAGATTGTTTCCTGAGAATTTTGTGTTCTCCTTTTTCATTTTTGGATCTTTCCGATCTTCGGGGATTGGTGTTCTCGGATCTTTGGATTTTTCGTTCGCAATCTGTTCCGTCTTGCGGGCAGATGCTCTTTGCAATCTGTTCCTCCCTTCTGTTTCACCACAGAATACTTCAGGCTCAATCTTCTGGCTCACATCGTTCTTGTTTTCAGTGAAAGATCAGTGTTCTCAGATTGGATATTGATTCCTTTCAGCTGATGCCAACCTGGGCGACTCTTTCATCTGAATCGTCCAGCCTCTTTTCCCTTGCTTGTTTGCTGGATCTTGTATCCCGGTGGAGCCACCACCTTGGTTCGAGTCTTCGGCCTCTTCTTTCAAGGGAGGCCGCCCTGGTGTTGGTCTATTCCAGGGCTCCACAAGCAACTGCCCCTTTTACATCCTTGGGGGTTGATGCCGGTAGCTGATCAGGCTAGTCCGGATTAGTCTTCGAGCTCAAACTGCGTTTCTTGGTAGGAAACGCCATTCGGTCCTCAGCATTGTAGGATGCTGGGTCTGATAAACTAGAAAAAGTGTGTCGTAACAAACAAACGCAAAACGCAATCGGTCTAACGATCGATTGATTTAGTGAGTAAGATCATTGTTACAGTTCATTCGGCCTTGTCGATCGACAGGTTAATTAATTGTCGTCAAATTACCGTCGTCATCGTGTAATTTCCATCATACAAAAACACATGTAATTCTTAAGACACAAAACACACGCAAACCACCTTCGATCGGTCTTTCTTTGTATCGTATTACTGTGTAATTCACCGTGATATTCTCATTGGAATATCACAGTATTTGTACCTTATTACGTAGAATTAGTACTAGGTTGTACATAGATTTTAGGGCATGATAGTGTTTTAGAGTTGTTAATTCTTCGAAGAGTGAGCTGTTGCGAAAATTCCCGCTAAGAGGTAATCCACATAAAAGCACCGACGATTATTCACCCATCAGGTTAATAACCTTACGAATAAGGTTATTGCCTTCTTTATGACTTCCCGTACGATATGCCCGTGGTACGTATGAATACGCCTTTACACGGTGAATTCTTTTCAGATATCTCTTTTATTGAGATGAATATGTTGCAACTGCTGTTGCGTAGTGATGAGATTACTCGCTGATTATTTCCGTACATGTATTAGTCGTTGACCATATATATCTGTATGCATGTATATGTATTGTGTGAGAATCACACGCCAACGGTTTTCTTCTCTTGTTCCGTTAGGAAGACTTCATGATATGTTTATCATTAAGGTCAGGAATTGCTCCCGTAGCTCGTGTGATATTTTATGAAATCAGAGTTTGCTCACCGAAGAACAATGGCAATATTATAAAACAGGGATTGCTCACCGTTGATGCGCGATGGGAATCGATGCGCCGTGGGAATCAATATGCCGTGGGAATCGATTACTTAGATTGATACGGGACTCATTGATTCATACGAATAGGAAATCTACCCTCTGGTAGCTTTGGTACTTCTGGTCACGAAAGGAATTTAATAGCTAATGATAGAAGAAAACCTCTCCTTTCCCGACTATTTGACCCCTCTCTCTCCCGACAATAATCCTGAGTTGAATCCTCATTCTGTAATCTCAGAATTGCATCACGGCTTGTGGTGGAAATCTTCTTGGAAAGAAATTTGCAATCCCAATTCGCAAGACATTCTTGTTCCTGTTATTGTTTGAAGGGGTCTGAAACTTGCAGGAGGGAGATTGGTGTTTTAGCTAACTTGAATTGGTTATTACATTGTCTTAACACTAAAATTATGAGCGGACGAATCCACTCTTTCCTAAGATCACTGGAATTGGTGCATCGGTCTGTTAACACTCCAATGCACACACTAGATCACTAATATTCGTACCGGCCCGCTAATACTCCGGCGCTGTTCTCACATGCCCTGTACCTTTATTACCAGGGGCTGTAGGGAGCTACCTTGTGCCCTGTAGATTCCAGTACATAAGGGTCTATTTTTAGTAAGTAGGAGAACCGGAACCGGTAAGTGGTAAGATCTCATTCCCACTTCCATTCCCGTTGGTCAATTCCTGTAGAAACAGGATGACTCGTACGATCGATCACGTGACTCATTCATTCATTCATTCGCGTCTTGTGGTATTCCAACGCTCACGATTGAAATTACCCACGATTCAAGAAAATCTGAAAAGCAAGCCGGTCTTCAATATTGAAGACTGGATGAAGAACATATCCAAATCTTCTATGTAAACTGTACGTTGAATTTCAATTCAACGGCTGTTTACTGTTACAAGCCTTTTCAACCGCTCCTCGGAGTAGTTGACAGAGCTAGCTCACAATCTTAGTTTTTAACCAATACATAAACCTTATTTTAGTACCTTATTTTAGAGGCGTACGACACTGTTTAAACAGTCGAATAACCGCTTCGACCCCTTTCTACCGGTAAAGACTACTTCAACTACACGAACAAAAATTACCACTACTACACAACTAACAACCGATCCGAAGATTGTCCAGTAACAATAAGAAATCGACCAGTATGTCTTACTCAGTCATTCCCTTCAAGTATGACTTTGATCAAGAGACTATTGAAAAAATTGAGTACAAGATTACCCAAGAAGTCAATGGCTCCCAAGAAGTCACCAAGATCAAAATCCCTTTGATTACTGCAGGATCAACCAAATTACAAATTCTTTTCACCATCAACACCTTCATTAGATCTAAGAAGACCCTCAACCTAACCACAGGACCAAGAATCTATGACAAGTTTCTAGACCTCCTCAGAGACTACACCGACTGTAGCTGGTGGAACAGCTATGTAACAGCCAATGTTCCACAGAGAACTGTGGACAACTTCCAGACTACAGTGGAAGCATTCATCAGCTTCAAGTTCAACAGCAACCTCGATGCCTACCAGAATCATAAAAGATTCCTCTCCAATATTAAGAAGACAACCTCTATGACTGTACACCAATTCGTAGCTCAAGTCAACTTCCACAACCGTGTTATTCTTCCATTACTACCGGGACACCCGCCACAAAATGCAGAGATCAATGAAAGTGACTTCAAGAATCTAGTCTTTGAATCGATGCCAGAGGACTGGAAAGACCTCTATCAACAACACCATTCTCCCCATAGAGATTCTCTCTCTGAAATGATGATAAGATTCGAAAGATTCCAATCTGTACAGAATAAAAACAAGAACAAGAAATCAGACAACCAGTCTCAAAACAACAATAACAGCAACAACAATGCCAACAACAACCGTAACAATCGTAACGGCAACAATCGCAACAACCGTAACAATCGTAACGGCAACAATCGAAACCGAAATAACAACAACAATAACCAAGGCAACAACAACAACAACAACAATCAACGCAGCAACAACCAAGGCAACAACAACAACAAAGGCTCGACTAGGATCTCGAACGACTCACCATGTCCTATCCACCCTGGTACCAATCACACTTGGGGTCAATGCTACACCAACAAGTATGGCACCAATTCCAATCAGTCCAATAACAACAACTAGAGACAACACCGACTCGCATGTGAACGATCGCAGTAACTCCAACAACAGCAATCGATCCACTACCTCTTCCCACAGCAGTAACTTCAACGAACCAGAACAACACATGTGTGTCTTCATCAATGAACCAGAAGAAACCATACCTGCAACCCCTTGGCCAGATCTCTTCCATGTCGATATGGATATCGATGAAGAATACTACAACTCGGATCTTCAAAGATTTCCCTCTGAAAAGACCAATTCCGACAACAACAAGCAAGATGTTGCTCCTAGCAAGGACAACGTCGACATCGATCTTGCTCCAACCACAGTAAGCGTCTGCAATTCCATCAATGGATTCCCTTGGGAAAGTACTACTTGAAAACCCTCTTTCGATTCCTGGATCAACCGACAATCTTATAGTGGAATCAGGCAATTCCCTCTGGAATCAAGAAGAACCTCCTAGACCAACCAATTCAAATGCAAACAACAAATGGCAAAACCACTTGCAACCACTACGTAACCTTGGAGAACACCATATTCCCAGAACTATCCTATTCCATGAAAGTCCTACAAATCAAATGCTTTGTAGTCTCTCAGAATATCAACTACCATCTCCTCATTGGAAGAAAGACAATGAGAGATCTTGGAATGAAAATGGACTTCGAGACTTGTACCATAGAATGGTATGAGAAGACAATGGACTTCCACCCGCGAAATTACTTCGACAACAAGTCCTTGCTTCACAAAGTCATGTCTGCAGAACCACATGCAATTGCAGAAAGTTACTCCAACCAATCAATCCAACAATCTTATGTAGATGGAACCACCAAGTATGAGAAAACTGACCTCCACAAGCTAGTAACCGACCAGATCCATCTCTCCTACCAAGAGAAACAAGCCTTGTTACCAATACTCCTCCAAAACGAAGAACTTTTCGAAGGCTTGAATAACAAAGAATTAGGTATTTTCCCTAATCAAACGTTCCACATTGAACTGCAGCAAGGCGCAACGCCATATCATGTAAAACAACCATATTCCATTCCACTGCACCAACAAGAAGCAGTGAAGAAAGAAATCGATCGACAAGTAAAACTTGGCATCCTCGAACTGTGCTATGCAACTGAATGGGGAATGCCAACCTTTGTAGTGCCCAAACCAGATGGCTCCTGTCGACTCATCAGTGACTTCCGGGAACTCAACAAAGTAACCAAGAAACTTCATTATCCACTCCCAAAGCTCCAAGACATCTTCCACAGAAGAAGAGGATTCAAATACGTCACCCTTATCGATGTGAGCATGCAATTCCACACGTTCAAACTTGATGAGGCCTCCACCTGGCTTTGTGTCCTTGTTACTCCATTCGGAAAGTTCAGACTCCTCCGATTGCCAATGGGCTTTCTCAACTCTCCAAGTTGGGCCCAAGGCTGCATGGAACAAATGCTTTCACACCTGAAGGACATCGAAGTATACATCGATGATATTGGTATCTTCTCAGATACTCTCGAATCCCATTGCAAATCAGTCTCCTCTGTTCTGTCCTTACTGAAGTGTCACAACTTCTCTGTCAAGCCCTCCAAGTGCCACTGGTTTCAATCCCAAGCTCCTTGGCTTGGCCATATTATCTCGCGCGATGGTATCCGTCCCAATCCAAACAAGATTGCTCCCATCCTGAAACTTGCTTTTCCCTCAACAACAACCCAACTTCGGTCCTTTGTTGGGATGATCAACTTCTACCGAAACTTCTACCCCAAACGCGCGGAGGTCCTTGCACCCCTTACGGACCTCTCTGGAAGAGCCAAAGGAAAAATCACTCCGACTCCAGAGCTAATTGAAGCTTTCAACAAAGCCAAATCGCTTATTGCCAATGATATCCTCCTTGCCTTCCCTGATCCAAACAAGCCCTTCCATGTCTATACTGATGCTTCTGACTACCAACTCGGAGCTGTCATCCTCCAAGATGGCAAAATTATCCTTTGTTTCTCCAGAAAACTCAACGCCGCTCAACGGAAATACCCAACGGTCGATAAAGAGATGCTCTGTATTGTAGAAGTCTTCAAAGAATTTCGAACCATTCTTTGGGGTGCTGAAATCATCGTATGGACAGATCACATCAACTTAACCAGACCAACGCTTACCAGCCACAGAATTATGACTTGGCGCATGCTCCTTGAAGAATTTTCCCCAGTATTCAAGTATATCAAAGGCAAAGACAATGTCCTTGCTGATGCCCTCTCAAGGCTCCCACTTCAGCAAGATACTCCGGAGAAGCAGAAGGAGTTCTTCGGTCCCGATCCAACGGATGATTCGGACCTTGCAACTGCTGACTCAACGGACTCCGACCTTCTTGCTCTTTCTGATTTGTTTCTTAACTACCCAGAAGACATTCCCATGTACCCCTTAGCCTTCGAACAACTCGCCCAAGATCAAGCAGCCAATGCCGATATTGCTACCAATCCCCGGTACACAACTGAAAACTTCAACGGCACCGACTTGAAAGTTGTAGACTCCAACGGTCGCCAGAAAATTGTACTCCCTCCAAACAGAGTGCAAGCCACCATCAAATACTACCACCACGTGCTTGGCCATGCCGGCGCAGAACGATTGTATCGAACCATCAACCAATTTGTATATGCCCCAAACCTGAAGGACCAAATCAACGCCTTCTGCAAGACTTGTGACACGTGCCAACGATACAAGAATAGCCACCAAAGCCACGGACAGCTCCCTACCAAAGAACACCAATACGTTCCTTGGGACACCATTGCAATCGATGGAGTAGGCCCTTGGAAAATCAAGATCCCTGGCCATGGAACAGTCTCCTTCAATGGCTTCACCATCATGGACATGTGCACCAACCTCCTCGAGATCATCCGAGCTCCACAAGTAAATCCAACCGGCCTCATGGCAGTCCATGCCCTCGACAATGGCTGGCTCTCCAGATATCCCAAACCAGTAAATTGTATTATTGACCAAGGAACTAACTTCATGAGCAATGACTTCCAACTTCACCTTGCAAACCTAGGAATCAAAGCCAAGGTCTGCTCGGTCCGAAACCCACAATCCAACGCAGTACTCGAACGCGTCCATGACACCATGAAGTCTGCAATGAGAACCGAACTCAATACCAACCCTCCACAGACTCTCCAGGAAGCGACTGATATCATTGACAGCATCTTTGCGTCGGCTCAGTTTGCGGTTAGATCAACCATCAACAAGACCTTCGGAATGACGCCTGGAGCCCTTGTATTCCACAGAGATATGTTCCTACCAATTCCTGTGATTACAGATTTGGCCATGGTCAGAAACAAACGCCAGGCTCAGATAGATAAGAACGCGATGAAAGAGAACAGCCACAGGAAGATTCATGATTACAGTGTAGGAGATCAAGTTATGGTGAAAAATGAAAAGCAAATCCCTGGAGCTTTTGACGCAAGAAGCAAAGGCCCCTACACCATACAGCAAATTCACACAAATGGTACAGTTTCCTTTCTCTTAAGAAATCACGTGATCCAACGCATGAACATTCGAAATCTGAAACCATATCACACCAACTAAAAAAAATTTCTTATCTAAGCAATACTGGTCGCACACGACTAACAAAAATTCTGTGCCACCAATCGAACTTTCACGAGAAGGAGAAGAGTGTGGTATTCCAACGCTCACGATTGAAATTACCCACGATTCAAGAAAATCTGAAAAGCAAGCCGGTCTTCAATATTGAAGACTGGATGAAGAACATATCCAAATCTTCTATGTAAACTGTACGTTGAATTTCAATTCAACGGCTGTTTACTGTTACAAGCCTTTTCAACCGCTCCTCGGAGTAGTTGACAGAGCTAGCTCACAATCTTAGTTTTTAACCAATACATAAACCTTATTTTAGTACCTTATTTTAGAGGCGTACGACACGTCTCATTCATTCACTCGTGTCTCATTCGTGTCTCATTCTACTTCATTCACGTCTCATTCATTCATTCGTGCGAGAAGATTCCTGTAGAAGCAAGATGACTAGTACGATCGAAACCCTCGTTCGATCGACCTCAAACAATTATATTTTACATGGATGGCATATCTTTGGATGCGCACGGACGACTTACGTTAACACCATTGAACATGACACTCGGTATTTTTAATGTGGAGACTCGTTCTCGACCTGAAGCATGGACAACTATTTACTTCCATCCCGACCCCGAATGGGAGTCAACCAGACACTCTCGTCCTGCCACTTCGAAGGAAAAAATTCAGAATCTTCACAATGGTTTGGAAGTAGCGTTTCGTTCCTTCAAAGCCGCGTGTAACGAAGACGGTGGTATCGAATGGAATTATCTTCCGTACGCAAATCAACAGTGGAGGGTAAAAATGAAATTTGCCATTGCCTATGTTATTGGCGACACAGAACTTCACGATAAATTGTGTGGAAAATATGGCTCCTTCAATAAGGGTGTCATGCGGATGTGCCGTCACTGCAACTGTTATTCTCCAAACATAAACATTCCTTCTGTTCAACCTGCAACAAAGAAGTGGTCACCTGTTGATTTTCATTGTTTTCCCGGCACAGATCTAAACGATATCAATAAGAACTTCAAAAACAACTCTCATCACAACATAAGGAATGTATTTCATGATTTATGCTTTGGTACCAATCAGAACAACATTCATTTTGCAACTCCCGGTGAATGTTTGCACATGCACCAGCTTGGCACTGCCAAACAGGCCGTTGAGTCAATTGAATTGATGCTCCGCGGAAGTGTTCCATGTGTTTATGCCCCCAATTTGAATCACGGCGTGGCTGTTGCTAACAGTATTGGCCATTTAGCACAACGGTACGGTGGTTTGTTATTACGCCAGTCTGATAGAGATTTTCCTCGCACCAAATTTGGGACTCAGCTTTTATCAACCACGAAGAAAGAAGGGCATGATTTCTCTGGAATGCTTATTTCTCTTCTGATCGCTATGGTTTCCAAACCTGGATCTGACATTATTGGTGACCATCGTTTTGTAAAGAAACAGATAGAGGTAATTCAGCTCATTCTATCAATGGAAGAATTTCTTAAACACGGTCGGATGAAATACGGTTCCTTAAAGAATCTCCCAAAAACAATTGTTCACTTTATCAATTGTATAAACTCAACTTGTCACAGGAAAGGGATGGGAACAAAACTAATCAAGAATCACCTGTACTTTCACCTACCAGATTATATCTCTTTATGGGGAAGCCCCGCAGGCTGGGATAGTGCTCCCAATGAATCTCACCACAAAACTGAGATTAAAGCTCCTTCCAAGAACACGCAATGTAATGCTGCATCACTAATCAATCAAATTGCCAATAGAAAGTCCAAGAAAATGATGCTAATCCAGGCAACATACCACTACAACTTGAATCCACCTGATCCTCCTCCAATTGAACGCCCTGATGGTGGCGGTTCTCATTTTCAAATAATGAGAACCGAAAATGGGGAATCAACAATGAAGTGGCTTCGTTCTACGAACAAAAGCAAACCATTTTTTCCTTCTGACATACTTGACTTTGTTTGTGATTCTGTGCTACCTTTATTGGAGAATCCTTCGCACATTTGTGGAGTTACAGAGCACAATCGTTTCGATGTTGCTTGTGGGTCTAATTTTATATTTCGCTCGCATCCTTCATATAGATCGGATAGTTCTCTGCTCAACTCCGTATGGATGGATTGGTGTTTGATGAAATTGGACTTTGATAATAAGACCAAGGTCGTAAACGTCGTTGGGTTATGTAGTTAGTTATTTCGGTTTTTATTTTACGGTGTTGGAAAGAGTTATTGATAAGATTATGATCGGATTGTTTCTGGACCATATTGTTCTCTCATTTACTAATTTGTCTTTTCTTAGTGTGGGAATACGCGTATCGAGAGTTCGATACTCATAGATACTCGTATCGTGTGTTCGATACTCAGTGTTTTAAGTATCTCTTGATACTCTTGTGCGCTTATGTATATTTTACTTATTGCGCTCTCTTCTTGATAAAAGATCTAGAACACTCTGGAATCGTACGTCTTGTTTCACGTTCATTACGAATACGTATTGTTTTACGTTTACATAAAACAATACGTATTCGTAAATTGTTCGCGTATACGTAAATTGTATGTTACGTATTACGTATCACGTATTTCGGGTGTACGTGAATACGTAAATTCACGCTTGATTCAGTATTCCAATACACCCTTGGATGGTCCTTGGACTATCCGGCTCATATAGATATATCGATCTTACCTTTTTATGGTGGCTCCCTGGATGGTGCTTGGTAGGGTAATCCGCCAGATTATGCTTTCCCGGTTGCCAAAAAATATTGAATTGCCCTTGTTGGGCCCGGTCTTTTAACCAATAGTATCGCATATCAATTGCTTTGGACCTCTTTTGTTTGATAGTGCCGTTGAGTATGCCCTCTGCTGTATTATTGTTGGTCTTCAGTGGAGTGGCCGGTTGTGGGTGACCCAGTTCAAGCAGACATTGTCGGATGGGTAAGGCCTCCCGTGCATTCAGGAATAATGACGCCACTTCGGCCTCGGCTGCTGAAGCCATAACATTTTTGATTATTTTTGCCAGTACGAGAATAGCGCCGTTGAATGTGTGATCGGCTGTATCCCCTAGGTAATGATAGCCCCCAGCTCAGCTCTTGGCCTCTGGACATACCAAATATGCTGCATCGCTATCCACTCGTAGTATCATGTCACTTGCCCTGTAGATGATGGATGCGTCAGGATTACATGCCGCATAGTTGAGGAAGTATTTTGTGGCCGCTAGTGTTGTTTTGTTATTCTTGGCAGAGGCAATGTCGTTGAGCGCGTGTAACATCGTGTTGTCTACCGCTCGGGCATAAAACAGGAATTTTCCTGTGACTTGTTGGATGAATTTTATTTCTTCGTCCGATAGTGTGGTCACGTCCTCGAGCTTTGCGTATTGGATTTTTTCGCCGTAGGCTGGGACGTCCGCGCGCAAAGGGCCCGCAAACGTGTGTGTCGGTCGCACGTGTTCGAATTCTTTCAATGCTTGTTCCACGTACCCATCCATAGACAATCGTACTTCACGTTTGTCGTAGTCCCAACGTAGATGAACCCCGACGTATTGCTTCCCCGACCAGTCCACTTTGAATGTATACTTGGCTCCGACGGCCGCTACTAGGTGATCTACGTCTTCCTGTTGGGTGTACTTGATCCCAAAGTCATCCACCACTAGGGTAAAGTTTATATCCCTTTCATCATGTAGGAACAGTCCCTCTGTGTGGGGTGCTTTCCTGTATCCGTACATCTGGAGGTGTTCAACTAGGTCGTCGTGGGCTATCTTTCCACTCTGTTTTAACCCATACCATGCCTTTTTGATCCGGGCATATACATATTCTCCGTGTTTGAGTCCTTCCAGTTGGTACGCTATCCGGACTCGGGGGGGATCATGTCCCAGCGGAACTTTACGTATTCGGGTTCGTCTAGTGTGGAGCATAAGTACATGTTAGAAATGTCGCCGGTACAGTATTTGGCCCCAGGGGATGACACTACGCTGTTCCAGTGGGTTTTGATGGTCTCCATGCTTGCCGTCCGGGTGGACACGTTACCATGGTACTCCAGTTGGTCTCCCCCTGCTGTGATTCTAGTCCTGTAGGGGTCGGCCTTCTCGGGGCGTATGGCTACTGTATATCGGGGATATGTGACCCTTTTGTGTATGGGCACGTCAGTTCTCCTGATCCAGTCCAATACGTCCATCCCTTCTATTCTGTTGAAAGCCTTGGAATAACCGGCCGAACTCGTCCTCGCCTGACTTGAGCCATAATTCTTGGATCGGTGCTTTGGGGTGCCTGATTAGATCACGGTACGCCGCCCACTTGTTCAAGTCCTCATCCCATATGGATCCCCCACACGCTAGTTGGGGCACATACGATAACTCGTTCATCCGTAGGGCCTGTTTTGGTACGGGGAACTGGACCGGGTCACGCGGGTAAACTCCCATTAGGGCCTTGGGCTTAAGCTTGGATTTTGAGTAGTATTGGTCGGATTTATAGTACCTGGACACTTCACCGTGTGTGTAGTCAGCAACGTCCCCATCCGTGAATCTTACTCTATAGTATTGATTGGTTTGGTTATAACTTATGACTTCACCTTCATACCACCCTGAGTTGAACTTCTTTCTAATGATCGTGCCTATAGCCCAGGGGTGTCCCCGGCGGGCACTGCGTTGTTGCATAGGGTTCACCCTTGGAGGTTCGCGCGCATTCTCCGGTAGTTGCGTAGGCGACACCCTTGGAGGTTCGCGCGCATTCTCGGGTACATTGGGTTTTGTATTAGGTGTCACCCTTGGAGGTTCGCGAGCATTCTTGGGCGCATTGGATTTTGTATTGGGCCCGTTTGATACCTTCTGGGTTGTATCACGATGCTTGGCATCTTTGAGCATATTTTGTTTTTGTTGCGTATTTATATGTAATAGGTCTTGTTTACTCCAAAGGGCCTCGTTAACTTGTGTTCCCTGTTCCATATAAGGGATTGGCGGATGGGGTTTACTAGCAATTTCCTTTAGGTCTTGGAGTGTCATGAGCAGCCGGTCTGTAGAGGAGGTACGCGGCATCTCAGTCTTGGGGAAGAATGCTACTGTGTTGCTGATTCTGGTAGCGCGGCTGGCCTCCCCGACACATGTGTAATTTCTGTAGTGCTTTAAGGCCGGTCCAATGTAGTAGCCCCTCGTTCCATGGTCCTGCCATGCGCCGCGTTCCTGAACTCTGTCGTGGATAATCACCCGACAACCCATAGGGGCGAGGGGGTGTTTGTTGTAGTCATATACCCCGCGTCTGAGCTCATATGCCGATAGTTTGGGCTGGGTACGTGACGCACGTAACAAGTTGAGGGTAATGAGGGCCTGTGGGATCAGTAGGTCCCAATCATCTATCGGGTACTTGTCATCCACCCCATTCAATCCTGCGATAAAATGGTTCTTGAATGTCTGTATGGCCCTTTCAGCGTGGTTGAGACGATGGTCCCCGGGCGATGCTAGTTGTTGTTACTCTAAAAATCGACCGAAAGGTATAGGATAATTGAAATTTAAAGAGATGTGAGCTCAGAGAGACACTCTTATTTTACTGGGTATTTCACTGTATCGGGGCTCTCTGTATTTTACATGGTAGAGATCTTCCCCGGTTATTTGTTACTGTCATCTTCATCGTACCGATACTGTTGCTGTATTAGCGTCATGTCGGTCTTACTGTATCGGTCATTTGACAGTATTGGTCTTTGCGAGGTTAAGTGTTTTATCCGATGGGGCATATGCTTGTTCGTGGTATTTTAGATAGATGAGGAGGCCCATTCGGAATCGGTCTTGATTTACTTGATTGCAATAAGTAATTTCCTCACGGGATATAAAGTATATTCTTTTGAATGTACTTATGGGTTCCAAGTGTTTACTTATTGTTCAGGTCTTTGGATATGTCTTGTTTCTAACCGATTAACCCCTTTTGTTTGTAGTCCTAAGTGATATCGTTTTTACCACTTAGGGATTTTCAAGTAGTGGAGGTACATTTGATTCTAAGCCTTGATTGGCGGTATTCGTATCTCGTATTTCGCACCTCCGTTGTAATTTTCTCGTCGGCTTTTTCAATCGAATTTGATGCCGACAAAGTCCGTATTTTTTTTGCCGACAACACACCCCTTGATCCAACACAGTCACTTGATGTTGGATTACTGTCGGTGTATACTTTGTTTGGATCGAGTCAAAGTTTGTTATTTAACCTGGAATCATATCGACGTGATTTTAATAAGAGATCAATCAAGGCAATCGACAAAGTGTGTACTTCTGAATGATATAACCTGTGTAGTGTCCTATGATATATCTGGCATGTCGGGTGTACAAGATTCATCCCAATGGTTTGGTTAGATCATCAGCAGGGTTGATGACTCCAGGAATAGAGATCTAGGTTCTTGAGTATGTGGTAGTTGCAAAATCGACAGAGTCGATTACTCGGAATTGGTCTGAGAATCAGGTTGGAAACATCGATAACCGATTGGTTGGAGAATCAGAATCGACAAAGGATTGGTAGTAGATCAAATGTCAACAGAGATTGGGGAATCAGGATTGAACGCTGATGGATAGGAGATCAATGATCAGATTAGAAATAGATTGTATGTTTGAACTGGAGTTGTTGATCATCGAGGATCTCAACGGAGGGGAGATTAACGAGAAGAAGGGATCAATGCTCATATCTGAAAATCGAATGTAGGTTTGATATCACGGATGGGATAACAAAGAATCATCTGGGGGCAAGTATGGAGTTCGAGCAAGAGACTGGGAAGGGAGATCTATCGATTCCGGAATCAAAAGTCAGTGTTGATCTTTAGGAAGAAAAAGGACGTTGATAAGGGTTGCTCCAAGCCGTGGGGTAGAAGCCAAAGAGAAGGATTTGTTGAGAATCAGAATCGATTGCGTCAGCCTGGATCAAGTTGATGTAGCCTTGAAAGGAGGATGGATCCAACATAGTAGGATAGATGGATCGAGACAGAGGAAGATGGTTGAATCGAATATCATTTCCACAGTTGGTGGAAGTTGCATCGAAGGAATGCAAGGAGACTGAGGGAAAAGCAGAATGATGCTGGAGTGATGTGTATGGGGGGATCAATCGTAGGGTCGATGGGATAGAAGATCGAGATCAGAGCGGTGATCGTAACCGGAGTAGTATCGAGACATAGATATTCATTTGAGCATCACGTTCGTAGTCAAAGTGATGAAGATTGATCGTCAAATTCGATTGCTAGATCGTAGGAATTGATTATGATCGTAGAATCAAATCGTAGAATGTAGAGATCAATGTATCCTTAAGTTGGGCGAGAGAGAACAGAAGGCTCAGATCCTTGAGGTGATTGGAGGATTAGAATCAACAAAGGATTGTAGGATAGAGTCGATGTTAATGCCAAACGTAGGATAGAGTCAGTCATAGAGAATTGATTGATTGGGGAATTGATTGTCCGATGTTGAGGAGATTGAACAATGCTTGAGTGAAGCGTATGATCATATGCGTGTTTGGTATCCTTGAGTTACGATTTAGTGGTAGACTAGGTCTCAAGTCGTAGAAGATGACGATGGATTATATGACGAATCGTGGAAGTCGCTTGATGGTAGATTGAGGGAGAGCGTTGATTAAACAATGCTTGATATCACGGAGGGGATGACCAAGGGTTGTCCGAGAGGAGGGATTGAATTGTCGTTCACAATTGTACCGTAGAAGGGAGAAAATATTGGTGCTGTTGAGGATCAATCGCTTCAAGCCATAGAATAGGATCTTTGTAGGGATGAAACGGGAGTTTATCAATTGAGTGTCGAGGACGATGGTCGGTGGCGGAGGGATCGACCATAGTGCAATTTAATCGCCGAAACGACTAAAGCCGGTTAGGGATGAGGCGAATCGATTGACAGGATCTCAACGTAGGGGAGAGACATGATCAAATCATGCCCCAGATTGTAGGGATCAATATGGTCGTATATCAGAGCGTAGTAGAACGATTATACGTGGCGCCGTAGAGACAAAATGGAGACTTGTAGAATAAAGTCGAACGTCGAGGATTGATTATTGCTTGAAGTCGAAGATAAGACGGGTGCAATCGTTGAATAGAATCAAACGAGTTGATTAGCGATGAGACGGATTGATTGATGATCTCAACGGAGGGGAGATTGATGAGGAGAAGAGAGCGGTTGGACCATACTTGTTTGGTATCGCGGATGGGATGCAGAGTCGTCCGAGAGGAGGTTGATGAATTGTCATTCAGGATGGTACCGTGGAGTCAAATATCCTAGCAATGGAATTGAGTGTTTGAGATCGATCAATCGATAAGCCATACAGTAGTAATCAAATTGATTAAGCTGGAGTTGTTGATCATCAACGTAGGGGTAACAAAGAGTCCAATTGATAAGGGAAGTCAGGATTGTTGAGGACAACACCGAGTATGGGTCGTCGAGCGAGTGATCAAGGGATGGAATATTCGGAATCAAGTGTAGAAATAGATGGTGAAACCAATCATAGAAATGGATCGATCGTAGAACGGCATTGGATCCTCGATCATGTTGAATCGGAATCAAACGTAACAGTCAATCGGTGGATCGATCTACCAGAATCGTCAAATTAAGCTTGTTGTAGGGATACGATGCCGGATGTCAAGGGAATTTCCGGAATCTGCTTGTAGTCGGGTTACATGAACCGGTGACACACCCCTTGATTCAACACGGAGTGAAGGAGTGTTGAATTATTTGTCGGTTCAGGGATATTGGTTTCAGTGGGATCCTGTGCGCGATGATAATTAAATTGGTTGAGGCTTATGAGGAAAACGCTGTAAGGTAGATGTGTCCAAATGAAGCGGCACGTGGAGATCCAGTGCACACCCCTTGAATCAGATGCGCACCCCTCGATTGAACACTTATGGGATTGAATTCCAGGGTTCAATCAAATTCCATGGTGGTGAATGATACAAAACCGGAGGGCGAATCACCCCCCCTGAATCCATGGTTCAAGCAATTTCCATGGTGGTGAAGGATACAAAACGGTAGGGCGTACTCCATGGTCGTAGAAACAAAGGGAGTCGTATGCGAAGGGTGGACTTAAGCAAAGGCAGATGGATTCGAATCAAAGAAGATTGATGGAGCGTAAATCGGACCACAATGAAAGTTTGAGCAGATCAGAACAGGGTCGACGCGTAGTAGCCTAAGAACAAATTGGAGGATGTTGGCGTAGTCATGGTAGTGGGAATTGCGCAACAGTAGGCGAACAAATGGTCTCTGGAAACAGAATATTGGTGGAATAGGACGATGGAAGGATCGTAGAATCCGTGTGGAATCGAATCGGAGGATACGATTGATCAAATACACTCGTATTTGAAGCGTGGTGGTCGTAGATCGAATCGTATAAGCGTATTGGAGGATGCGATTGATCAAATACAATTGTAATTGAAGCTTGATAGCTTGGTTTTGCCTGATCTTGAATTGAGGTAGATGATCACAGATCAAATCGGAGATACCTATCTTGGAGTCATTGTAGAAATCATTGAAATCAATTGTTGAACAGAAGACTTGGACCAATTGTATTTTTGTATCAAACGTAGGTTTGGGATCAATCGTAGAGATCAATTAAGTATCAGATCAAAGATGAAGGGCAAACCGTAGAGATCGATTGATCAAACCATGAATCGTAACCCAAAGCTTGATCAAGAAATTTAATAGCCTCGATTTTGCATAGATCAAGCCATTGGAACTGACTGTCTGCCGATACATAGTAGATGATGGGTCTTGGACGTAGAGGAAACATAGAGTCGACTGTGGAACAGTAGATAGAACCGATACACTGATACATAAACGATGCGAGGGGATTGATAATCGATTCCATAGATTCAACCAACTATAGGCGAATCGTAGGATATTAACCTGTAGATATTAGGCTTGGAATGAATCATAAAAAGCGGTTCGTAGGCAATCAATTCGTGGAGACCAACGTGAAAAATGACAAATAGTCATGATGGCTGTCTTGTACAGAAGAAAATGCCCCTGCAAGATCGTCGGAAAGACGACGGTTCAATAGAATTCCATGGTTGTAAATGATACAGAACCGTAGGGCGAAGTCCGTGTGGAATCAAGTTGTAGCCCCTATATTGGAAAGGAAGATTTGCGAGTGGTCGGACGAATAATCGAATCATCGGTCGTAGAGCGGAGCTTAGAAGCAAATCATATCAATCGATTGAGGTGGATTGGATGCTGGAGTATTCATCCCCCTCAAAATGTATGATGCAAGTGAATCATGGACAGAGTCGATTGTTCGAGTACAAGCACAATCAAAGAAATCATAGAAAACGATTGATCGTAGATTCTCAAATATCGGTTGATCGGATCGGGGGATCATAGGTATCGTTGGAGCGTAGATTGATCTTAGATTGATCTTAGATAGATCGTATATCAAATTGTAGATCAAATCGTAGATTCAGATCCATACAAGTCCACTGAAGTCCATTGATCGAATTGTGATCGTAGGGATGGAATCGAGTCGTAGTATCGTAAATATACGAATCGTAGAACCTCGTATCGAATGGAGATTCTAAGATCATGCGCCCAGTTCGAAGGCAAGCAAGAAGCTTGGGAGGGAGCGCTATTGATTTCAGAATTGGTTGCAATGTTCAGTCAAAAGTGTCATAAAACCAATTCATCGACAAGATGTTGGCATGTAGATGATACAGCTGTTTGGAGGGCTCTGAAATATGGAGGTGAACAGTCGGTATTGGTAGTTTAACTTGTTGGTTATTACATGAAATTGTTACTTGAAATTGTGAGCAGAAAATTGCTCTTTTACTAAAATCACCATATTGGTGCATCGGACTGCTAATACTCCAATGCACACACTAAATCACTAATAATCGGCATCGACCCGCTAATACTTCGATGCTGCACGTGTCCTTTGTACCGATGGGCTGTATAGATTACCTTGCGCCCTGTAGGTCCGGTACATAAGGCCCTATTTTTAGTAAGAAGGAGAACCGGAATCGGTAAGTGGTAAATTCTCATTCCCACTTCCATTCCCATCTCCAATCATGTTAGTCCATTCCTGCAGAAGCAAGACGACTCGTACGATCGATCACGAGACTCATTCACTCGCGTCTCATTCATTCACTCGCGTCTCATTCATTCACTCGCGTCTCATTCGTGTCTCATTCCACTCATTCATTCAGTCGCGCGTGGTTTGTTCGATCGACTTCAAACACACTCCCCTGCTTCAAAGGATAATAGATGGACTCAATCGATGATACTACTCCAGAAATCGCTGTAGGCTTCGTGCGCTTCTTCTGCCTTGGAGTCTACAGCCGAGAAGCTCGTATCCTTGTTGATCTTGACCTTCGTGGAGTACTCATCTTTTCCATAGAATTTGGAGCCATGCTTTTCGAATAGGACTCCAGTAAGATTCTTGGTAAAGAGGTCACTTGTCATTTCATCGCCTGTCTTCCACATCACCTTGATGATTCCCATTTCCTTTAGCTATCGTAGGAAATACTGTTTCACTTCAATATGCCTGGTGCGACCTGCTATGGACCAATTGTTGCAGAAATCAACTGCACCCTTGTTGTCCACATATATTACCATGGGTAGCTTGATTTGCAATCCGAGACACATCATGACTCTCCAAATGTACAGCATGTCTTGGACACATAGAACAGCTGCATACAGTTCGGCTTCCATAACTGACAGGGCAATGATTGGCATCATACTTGATCTTGCTGTGACATTGGCACCAGGACTCGACGGAAGGAGACCGATTCACTGTTGGGAGAATAAATCCAGGTCCACGTAATGTGGTGCTTGATTTGGCATAGGAGCATTAGCAGTGGGAGTATCAGCAACTTGGCAATCAACGGGTTGGTCGGCACTATTGGGATTGTCCAAGTTGGTATCATCGAAAGACTGGGTCATATGAGGCAGACAAATCTTAACAGCAGTATCGGCATTAGGTTTGGCTGGTGTGACAGGGTTCAAGCTGGGGTTTATCAGGTTGGAACTGGGAGCGGGCGTATCAAGAATGGAGTCCGTTGCTTGTACAGGAAGCAAAGCAGAGGTGGTTTGGATGGGATTGGAAACAGCCGTCTTGGTATGAACCAGGGCAGTGGTACCTGAAGGTGCAAACTTAGGATGGGAAGGAACAGGAAGAGTCTCGCTAACTACAGGAGCAGTAGGCTTGGTGCGATGCTTCCTTTTGGGAGGAAGTGTATCGGTCGTTTTATTTTTTTCAAATACTGCTTGTAGGTAGTGTGTAAGTAGAATCTGCTCACAATTTTTTTTGTTGACCAATCGTGATCGGGAAGGCGGTTTGACAGACAATCCTGTTTCGTCTGATGGAATGCCAGTTGTAGTGGTATAAACCTTGTGGAATTCATATGGGTACCAATCTTTGTGAAATTTCCAATGCATGGTATGCAGTACCAAGTTTATGATTGGGTGTCCCCGTTGGGCACGTTGGGCGGCTATATCTAACACGTGGTTGTCTCTAACTCGTATTCTCCCCCCGATGGCTTTTGAATGCCAAAAAAGTGTGGTATTGGCAATTAAGGAGGAGATATGGCGTTTGTGCGCTTTAGATACTTCTGAGGGTGGGAGTTCATCCATGATGGCTGCTACAATGAGAGACTTTAGGACAGGGATTGGGTCCGGGCGGAGAGTCTCGACACCATCATCATCAACAAGGAAGAGGCTTGCAATATTAGGCAATATCCGGGAAAAGACTGCGTTGAGGTCGCTTTGTCTGTTGTTGGCTGTGAAGTTGGGGCCAAAGGAGAAGTGTATTCCCCGGACTTCATTCCAGCTGACTGCAGTTTGTGTCATGATGGTGGTTGAGCAGTTGGCGTGCTATTTCTATGGCAGATGTTGTGGACGCAATGAGCGGGGTAGAAGTCGTCGATCAGCTGAAGAGACGGTGTTGTCGATTTTAGGCCGTGGAGGTAAATGGGATAGATATTGCTGTGAGAGTGGAATTGCTCGGCGTTGCGCGGAACAATTGGTTGATTATCGAGATATAGAGATTTCGAAAAAGACTGTTCCGATGAAGGAAGAAGAAAATCGTCGGCGTCGACAAAATGACCAAGGAGGTGCGCGTGTCAAAGGGATGAAAGAATCAACCAATCAGAGGAATGAACCAAGGAAAGGACGGAAGGAACGGTCGTCGGAGAAGTCAACCGGTGGAAAGAACGAGGAACCGGGAGGGATTGATGACCGGAGAAACCGAAAAGAAATAACCGACGTCGGCGGTAGAAGCGGCGATTACCGGAGAATTAACCGGAGAAAGGGCTGAAGGAACGTGCGCCGGAGAAATGGATACCAAGGAAAGAACCAGAATCGATGCCGAGGAGAGAACCGGAATCGATGGTCGAATCTGTAGAGGAAGAAGTGATTCGATGAGAGGGCCGAAGGAATGTTCCGAAGGAGGAACCGAAGAAATGGCCGAAGAACGACAGTCGTAGGGTCGAAGGAAGGGACCGAAAGACCGGCGAATATGCTGAGGAAGAAGACGGTGAAGAAGGATCCGAGAGGAAGAAGGAGCCAGCGGAACCAACGAAATGACCGAGCGAAGGGATCACCGAGGAAGGAGTTAACCGGCGATTGTTGAGTGATTGTCGGAACGATCCGCAGAGGTGCAGAAATGACCGAAGGAATGGTCCGAAGGAAGAAGGAGAAAAGCAACTATCGAAGGATGAGTTGCAGTCTGTTGTATAGAGAAGTGCTTAGCACAATCAAATGGGCGTCGATGGTCCTTTAGTGGGATGATGGACGCGGAAGAAAAAATATGGTTGGGTGATTGCAATCGGCGTGTCCGGTGCAATGCAGGGCTTTCATTAAAGACGGCGGTGGTCTTTAGTTTGTAATTGTAACTGTAATCCAGAGAGCTGGTTGTGGGTTACAAGACTTGTGATAGCGAGTACACCCCCTGATCCACAAGCAGGGAACAGAAGGAAGATGTACATCGAGGGGAGGCCGAGAATGTGCCGCACAGGGAGCTAAGCACACAATTTCCTCTGGAGTTAACCGACAGTGGAGGTGCTGAACGGCCGGAGACAGATAGCTTAAGGGATACACGATCCTACGGATGGGCAGCAATCGTGTGAGTTATAAGGGCTCTATAACCTGTTGTTACTCTAAAAATCGACCGAAAGGTATAGGATAATTGAAATTTAAAGAGATGTGAGCTCAGAGAGACACTCTTATTTTACTGGGTATTTCACTGTATCGGGGCTCTCTGTATTTTACATGGTAGAGATCTTCCCCGGTTATTTGTTACTGTCATCTTCATCGTACCGATACTGTTGCTGTATTAGCGTCATGTCGGTCTTACTGTATCGGTCATTTGACAGTATTGGTCTTTGCGAGGTTAAGTGTTTTATCCGATGGGGCATATGCTTGTTCGTGGTATTTTAGATAGATGAGGAGGCCCATTCAGAATCGGTCTTGATTTACTTGATTGCAATAAGTAATTTCCTCACGGGATATAAAGTATATTCTTTTGAATGTACTTATGGGTTCCAAGTGTTTACTTATTGTTCAGGTCTTTGGATATGTCTTGTTTCTAACCGATTAACCCCTTTTGTTTGTAGTCCTAAGTGATATCGTTTTTACCACTTAGGGATTTTCAAGTAGTGGAGGTACATTTGATTCTAAGCCTTGATTGGCGGTATTCGTATCTCGTATTTCGCACCTCCGTTGTAATTTTCTCGTCGGCTTTTTCAATCGAATTTGATGCCGACAAAGTCCGTATTTTTTTTGCCGACAACACTAGTTGGTAATCGAGGTTGTTCTTTGTGATGTACGCGATTAGTTTCTTGGAGGTCTCGTTGTCCATACGTACTATTTTGGCGTTCACGTTGTCCTCTTTCATCCGCGCGTAGCACGCCGTGAATCCCTGTAGGATGTCTTCTCTCTTGCGTGACTGAATGGGTTCCACATCAATATAGTTGGAATCGTAGCCGTACATGAGGAATATGTACTGGTGTCCACGACGTGACGTGACTGGGTATCTCCCCGGCAGGTCCCACGCAATGAGTTCCTTTGGCTCGTCTTTGGTTCGTGGCCCTGTGTGATTGGTTGGTTGCATTTCATTTGCCGAAACTATGTCCACGCAGACATTATGTATCTTCTTCCGGCCGACTTGGGGTGGTTCTGTATCGGCTGTCGGTCTGTTCTTCGCCTTCTTTGGTTTGTGCGTGCTTTGGATACCTTGTCGAACCATTTGTAGGTGTCCCATAGTAGTTTCTTCTGTGAGTGGGAGGTGTCGGTTGACACGTTGTGCTGTGAGACCCGGCCACGTGGCATATGAGCCGCGTTTGATGGCGCGGACCCACGTCTCTTTAGTGGGGTACCCTGCTGCTGCGTGGTAGAATTGTATTAGTTTGGGGATGGCTTGAATCTGGTATGCTCCTGCCCCCGTGTGAATCGGATATTCGGTTTCGTTGTTGTAGCGGACGGCGCTGGTTGCGCTGTGTTCGTTTTGTTCGTTTTTGTTTTGCGGGGGGCCTGTGGGGCCTGTCATCCTTGGAGATTGAGTCGTCCCATGATGGTTCCTTATGGGGTCGCGTTGTCCGGTGAGTATGACTCGTTTGGAGGGGCCATATATAGACACGTTGTCTTTAGAGAACGCCACTTCGCACCCGTGATTGCAGAGTTTGGGCACCGAGACCAATGGGAGCTCCACTTCATCAAACTTGTGACAGCCGCGTGCCTCGCTGGGGAGTTGGGGTAGGTCTAATTGGTCGGTCGCGTTGGATAGCATAGTGCTCCCATTAGCACAACCTACGGTCAGCGCCCCCGGTGTGTCCTGATGTGCCCCTCCTTGGTAGGTCGTTGGGACAAAATGGTCTGTTGCCGCTGAATCCAGGGCCCCATATCCGGGTGGGGCCCTGATATGGAATGCTACGTCTTGCGCAAAGGTCACAGATCGTGGTGGCCGAGGTAGTTTATCTCTCGAGGGACCCGCACGTAGGATACTGAGTAATTGTGAATCATGATTACTAGGTTTATGTATACTACTACTGTGGCTCCTCCCACGCCGTCAGGAGTGGTGGGGGCCTCGTACACCCCACGACCGGCGCCATTGGGATTGGGTCCGTTCCACTTCATCCACCTGTCGTTGTTTCTGGTGGATCCTCCCATCTGGTTGTCGTAGGAGGCTCCATCCTGGTGGGCGGCTTTGTTCCTCTTGTGGAAGCATTCTTGTCCGGTGTGTGAGAGGTTGACACCGCACGAGTGGCAGTAATATTTGTATTGTTTCCACTCGTGGGCCAGCGGGCGTCCCGAGGCTGCCTGTCGGGGCCGGCCCGCGTCGGTTGCCTTAAGTCTGTCGACGTCTGCCTGTAGGGCAGCCATGGCTGTTTCCCACTGGTGTGACATGGTCATTGTAGATGCCGCTGTCGCCGTCGAGGCTGTATTCTCGGACACCCACGAATAGATCTCTCGGCATACATTGGCCAGTTCGAGTTGTTGTGTTTCCAGGTCAGTGAAACATCGGTCATTGTGGATGTCCACCATGTTGGCCGATGCAGATTTGTTGTGGTATGCGCTGTACAATTCCTTTAGCCGTTGGCCCCAGAACTTTTTGTAGTGGATGAACTCGTCACCCGTGGCTATGGTTGTCCTGTGTTGTTTCCAATCTTCATTAACCCTGTGAAGTGTAATCGGGTCATGTTTGCTGCGCATGAAGGCGTCCCGGGCATAATCGATCATCTGTGCCGAGGATACTTCTGCAGTTTCCGGGAGTAGATTGATTTGCCATTGGTACTTAGTCAATTGTCTGAAGTACTCCTTGGGTCCAATAGGGCTCGGTGTATACGATAGGTCATTCATTTTCTTCGCGAGCTCGCGGGTAAGCCGGTGCTGGGCATCTGTGGTACAGAGGTCAGCTTCCATGGCCTGGAATGCGGCCAGTACCGTGGTTTCTCTGGGGAATGCCTCGGAGCCCGGGTCTTTTAGTTCATCTAGCATGGTGGGAAACTTCTTGTCGGTGATGAGTAGGGCCTCTCTATCATATTTGTTCCACTCCACGTATAGGGCGCGTCTGCGTTTCCATAGTTTATATGCGTCCGAGGTGAGCTCTATTGTGCTATCGAGTTCTTGAGGCTCTGTCGGTGCTGTGGGATATGCGGCTCCGGCGTCTCTTGTCTCGTGTTGTTCCTTACTTTCCAACAGGAATGCATACCCACTTCCTTGTAGGTATTTGATGGATACTACTTCGGCCAATGCGTTGGCTAGGGTCTTTTTGAACTTGTACACATCTACGCTCGTCGGTATAGCTATGGGCTTCAATTGGGTCTCATCCAGATGGTCCTTGACCCCGGTGTAATCCTTCTTCTTGACCATCTCGTCGTCGGTATCGCTATCCTCACTGTCTTCAGTATAGTCGTATAGCAACCTGTTCTGTGTTTGCAATTGCGTGTTTTGCTCTTCTGTGTATTCGAGTACGTCCCTGTTGTACTGTTCCAGTTCTACCAGTTGGTCTCTCAGATCCCGGATTGCGGTGGAGCCTACGTTCCTGGAATCGTCGATGCTGGTGTCAGGGGTAACTCCTATTGTTGTAGGGCCGGGGATTCCTTCGGTTTGTGTTCCCTCTGGCATTGGGGTGTGGTAATCTTATCAATAACTAATAAGACCAAGGTCGTAAACGTCGTTGGGTTATGTAGTTAGTTATTTCGGTTTTTATTTTACGGTGTTGGAAAGAGTTATTGATAAGATTATGATCGGATTGTTTCTGGACCATATTGTTCTCTCATTTACTAATTTGTCTTTTCTTAGTGTGGGAATACGCGTATCGAGAGTTCGATACTCATAGATACTCGTATCGTGTGTTCGATACTCAGTGTTTTAAGTATCTCTTGATACTCTTGTGCGCTTATGTATATTTTACTTATTGCGCTCTCTTCTTGATAAAAGATCTAGAACACTTTGGAATCGTACGTCTTGTTTTACGTTTACGTAAAACAATACGTATTCGTAAATTGTTCGCGTATACGTAAATTGTATGTTACGTATTACGTATCACGTATTTCGGGTGTACGTGAATACGTAAATTCACGCTTGATTCAGTATTCCAATACGATTTAAATAACAATCCCAAGCTCATACCGTGCCATCTGCTATGCTTTTTAACTGTACAGAATTTGAAGCAGCCATACAGTAGTATTGGTGGCAATCCAATTGATACAAACGGAATGTATGCTGTGGCTCGTCGGTTTCAAGATGTGCCTAAGAAAACAGCTTCTGAATTTGTCCAACGTGGGGGCCTCATGAATTCACTGTACCTATTTCATGTCGACACTATCCATTCCGAGCTGGCAGTTGTTCCAGAGCAAGGACTAGATGGCTCCATAACCAATTGCGATTGGCTAGTGATATCGAATCGGATCTCATGGCTCGAATTTTTTGAAAGCAAAAATTCTGCTACACCACCGTCTTATGAATGTTTGTACAACGCATGCACACTACAGGACGACATACAGTTGGAACCATTTGAGATAGCATTGAATGATAACGAATCCAGTGATTCTCTATCCAGTTCAGAGAGCAAAAGCTCGGACAGCAGCTCCGATTGAGTAGCAAGGGTTAATGTAACGGCTAACTTTAAACTATTGTTTAATATTACTATAGAGGGTTAGCTCTAAGCACAGTTTTGCGAGATACGTATGCACTCATAATATAACACCCTTCGAATTTTGGATTCGAACAGCTATGTAATAATAATGGATTGAACAATAGAGTATCTCCAGAACGCAACGGCACTTTGATATGGTATGTTGGGAAGACAAAATAATAAATCACCTCGTCAGCAGACACTTCCGCCGGAGCAATGACTGTCAAACGAGTGTAGTACATGTCATCGTCCACATGGCATCTAGAATGGTAGTTGCGACCGATCGAAAATGCTAATGCCTGCTGCCCAATTGCATTTAGCTTTGTACGAGACAGAATCTGAGACAACACATCCATTTCCTCTTCAACAAACGGTTCCACGTCAATTAAACTATGATGCATATGCTTCACAATTTCAACTGTTGTCTCTTCTAGCTCTAGTTTGATGCTGGGATCAACATGACTTTTGAAAACATACTCACCAATATTTGAATCCAATCTTTCTGGTCGAATTCCAATGATAGCATAATCATCATTGATACTGCCGCGCTTAACCCCTCTTCCAACGGTTGGTTTTGCTCCAACAATGGCAGGAGCAAACTGTCTCAACAATTCGATATTATGCTTGGAAGCGAGGTGTCGTAACGCAAAATTGCGTGAAACTTTGGCAAAAATTCGCAACGATGGTTCAGAATTGTCCAATGCAAGAATATGCTTATCTTCTGTACTATCCAATGTATTGAAGTTTCCGATGGACAAAGCCTGTTCCGGTTGATACTTCTTCTTTCCTCCTGTCTTGCCACCCCAATCTATATCCATGTATTTACCTGCCACCGCAGTGGTACTGGATTTATTTTTCAGCGCTATTGTACGGACGACATCTTTCCAAGTTGAACGCCTATTCCTTTTCTTCTTCCTTGGTTTTATCAGAGACAACTTTGCATAAGTTGCATGGCTAGTTGAAACCGGTGCAGCAACCTTAAGAAAATTTGAAGACATTTTCTGTCGACTTCTGAATTGCCGTTGTCTCTTTTCTCTTTGTATTTTGGCTCTTGCTGCAATTTTCTCTGGTGATCTTTTGAATCCCATTGTTGTTGGAGGAGACGGATTGTTACCGTTGCCGTTGAGTGTTCCGGATCGATTGGTGTTCCGGATCGATTGGTGTTGGATCGACTGGTGTTGGATCAATTCGGAGCGATTCGGTGCCAACGATTCGTTGCCGCTTGCCGGTGGAGGAGGAGGAGGAGCGTTTCGATGATTCGTTGCCGCTTGCCGGTGGAGGAGGAGGAGGAGCGTTTCGATGATTCGTTGCCGCTTGCCGGTGGAGGAGGAGGAGGAGCGTTTTGATGATTCGTTGCCGCTTGCCGTTGGAGGAGGAGCGATTTGATGCCAATGATTCGTTGCTGCTTGGAGGAGCGTTTCGATGATTCGTTGCCGCTTGATTGGATCGATTGGTGTTCGATCGATTCGTTTTGCAGATCGATTCGTGTTGGATCGATTGGTGTTGGATTGATTGGTGTTGCAGATCGATTGGTGTTGGATTGATTGGATCGATTCCTCGTGCCGCTTGCTGCTGTTGCTCTCGCTGCTGCTTTCCGCTGTTGCTCTCGCTGCCGCTTGCTGCTGTTGCTCTAACTGCCGTTGCCGTTGCCGGGACGACGTTGGTGTTCTGGATCGATTGGTACTTTTGATAGATTGGAGGCGCGGATTAGGGAGGAAGCGACTGGAGGGGCGCGTTGGACGCTTTGCCGCCGGTCGGAGAAGTCGGTATCTTAGCGAGGAGTGTAGAGGTGCGGGTCGGTTGTTGCGGTGTCACAAGAATCACTGGAGGTGCAGAATCGGTAACGCGGACGCTTGGAGGTGCGGGCTATAAATCCGACAAGAATCGACTGGAGGTGCAAACCAGTACCGAATCGATGCGCGGACGCTTGGAGGTGCGTTGCTGATCTGTGGGGACCAAATTCAAGTCGACTGGATGCTTGGAGGTGCAGACTATCGGCGAAATCGATTGGAGGTCTACTCGCTGCTGATGTTTGCGAGGAGGTGCTTGGAGGTGCAGCGAGACGTCAGAGTCGACGGTATTCAGCCTCGCGGACGCTTGGAGGTGGAGTCGCCAGTATCTTGATTCGCGAACGCTTGGAGGTGCGGACTAGCGGCTGTGCAGAGAGAGGTTGGACCAATCTATTCGCGGGCGAGCTGTATCTATCCAAGCGAGGAGGAAGACGAATCGATTTGGCCTTGGAGTGGAAGACCAATTGCCGTTGTTGCCGTTCCGCTTGCTTTGATCGTTCCCGCTTCTATTCGAGGGGTCCTGGTTGCTTCTATTTGATCGTTCACGCTTGCTTTGATTGTTCCTGCTTCTATTCGATGGGTCCCGGTTGCTTCTATTCGATCGTTCCCGCTTGCTTCGATCGTTCCCGTTCCCGCTTGCTTCGATGGTGTTGCTGATCGTTTGGTGTTGGATCGATTGGTGTTGGATTGATTCGTTTTGCAGATCGATTCGTGTTGGATCGATTCTATTGGATCGTTCCCGGTTGACGCTTGGATGTGCGGGCTATCGGAGGTGTTGGATCGATTGGATCGATTGGTGTTGGATCGATTCGTTTTGCAGTTCGATTGGTGTTGGATTGATTGGATTGATTCGTGTTGGATCGATTGGTGTTGGATCGATTGGTGTTTGATCGATTCGTTTTGCAGATCGATTCCTGATGGTTGCCGAGCGCTGGTGGAGGAGGAGCGTTTCTATGTCAACGATTCCTGGTTGTTTTGCTGATGATCCTATTCAAATAATACATGATAAATGAACAAAATGGGTGAGTATCTATTGATGTAATACATAGAGTAAGTAATGAAAACAGAATAATATGATAATGTACATGCCGATCGTAATTATCACCAACCGGGAAAATTCCCCGCACCTACAGGGAAGACGACCACCGCACCTTGATCCGTTGATTCCGATCCGCTGCCAATCCGTTGCTGACGATTCGATGGTTGCTGCTTCCGATCCGTTGATTCCAATCCGTTGCTTTCGATTCGTTGCTTTCGATCCGGTCCTATGAAAATAAGAAAATAAGAGAGGAAATACATTATCAGTAATGCCGGTGGAGTGGAAGAACAATCAATTGCCATTGCCGTTGCCGATGCCTATCTCTCTCATTCTTACCTTTGCTTGTTCCGACGTTCCGACAATTGACCCGATGAAGTTGTAGTTGCTGCCGTAGATTCCTTCTTACTCCTACGTCACGAAAAACAGTATCTTATTCCTGGTGATATAGAGGCAAGGGATGCAGGTTCATTGATTTCAAGACGTATATGTTTGGGGGCCTAAGTCAAACAATATCTATCCATCAATTCCCCTCTCGTCCAATGCTTTCTATTGTCATGCAGTACAAGGCTGTTATTTCGGACTGAAATATTTGAGAACGGATCGCTGTGCTACTAACACGTCAAATGTGACGAAGAGGGTCGGATCCCACGTTCCCGGACGAAGTGTTGATTGCAAGAACCAACACTCTACTCAAATAAGTTGGATGTAAGTTTTTTTTTGTCGCGAGGTAAAAAAAATGATTTTTTTTCTCTCGCAAGGTAAGAAAAGATTATTACTCTTTGTGTGGGAGATAGTTTTTTTTGTCGCGAGGTAGAAAAAAAAGGATACTTCACCTCCTGTAGAATTCTAAACGTTTTTTGTACTAGATAAGTTGTACGTACGAAAAAAAAAAATCAATCTCCTGTAGAATTCTACACATTTTTTGTACTAGATAATTTGTACGTACGAGAAAAGAAAAAAAATCTCGTACGCGTACGTACGTTAGAAAAAAAATCTCAAAGAATCTCGTACGTACGTGAAAAGAATTCACCGTGTAAAGCGTATCGCACGTACGAAGAGTCACAAAGGCAAATAACCTTATTCGTAAGGTTATTTAACCTGAGTGAATAATCGTCGGTGATTAATCCATGTGGATTGTCTCTTAGCGGGAATTTTCCCAACAGCTCACTCTTCGAAGAATTAACAACTCTAAACACTATCATGCCCTAAAATCTATGTACAACCTAGTACTAATTCTACGTAATAAGGTACAAATACTGTGATATTCCAATGAGAATATCACGGTGAATTACACAGTAATACGATACAAAGAAAGACCGATCAAAGATGGTTTTCGTGTGTTTCGTGTCTTATTTTACGTGTGCTTTGTATGCTAAGAATTACACGGTAATATGCCGTAAAACCGACACGACGATACGATGAGTAATTAACCTGTCGGCATCGACAAGGCCGAATGAACCGTAATGAATGATTACTCTTGCTCACTAAATCGATCAACCGTAAGGAAGATCGCATTTTGTTTTATTACTGTTACGACACACTTTCTATAGTTTATCAGACCCACAGCACTCTACAAGCTGTGGAGGACCGCGTTTTCCCGAAACGCAGTTTGAGCTCGAAGACTAATCCGGACTAGCCTGATCAGCTACCGGCATCAACCCTCAAGGATGTAAAAGAGGCAGTTGCCTGTGGAGCCCTGGAATAGACCAACACCAGGGCGGTCTCCCTGAAAGAAGAGACCAAAGAACCGAACCAAGGTGGTGGCTCCACCGGGTTTCGGGATCCAGCAAAACAAGCAAGGGAAAAGAAGCTGGACGGCTCAGTCAAAAGGGCCGCCCAGGTTGGCATCAGTTGAAAGGAATCAATATCCAAGAACACTGATCTTTCACTGAAAACAAGAATGACGCGAGCGAAAAGATTGAGCCAAAAGTATTCTGTGGTGAAACAGATTAGTGCTTTGCAGGGGCCCTGTGGAGTTGTTGAGTACATAGTGTTTGTATGTATTTTAAGTATGTGTCAGTAAAGCTATGGTAAGAAATTCTACGATTAAAATATAACTCAGTCACGAACCCAAAAATCCACTAGGTTTGAGCACTGTGCAAATCATGCAAGTCCACGACCAAAATAAAACTTAGTCATCAATACAAAAACCCACCCTATTTTCGCACAGTGCAAATCTGTCCAGTCCCTAACCAAAATATAACTCAGTCATCAACCAAAAATCACCATAATTAAGCACAGTCCAAATCCTGCCAATCCCCGACCAAAATATAACTAAGTAATAAACCCAAAAACCAACATGATTAAATCGTCAAGCCTAAAAACCCACAAGATTTAGACACAGTGCAAATCTTTCCAGTCCCTAACTAAAATATAAATCAGTCATCAATTCAAAAACCAACCAGATTTTAGCACAGCGCAAATCCTGCCAATTCCCGACTAAAATATAACTCAGTCATCAACCCAAAAACCTACCAGATTTTAGCACTGTGCAAATCCTGCCAGTCCCCGACTAAAATATAACACAGTCATCAACCCAAAAACCCACCATATTTTAGCACATTCCAAATCCTGCCAATCCCCGACTAAAATATAACTCAGTCATCAACCCGAAAACCAACCAGATTTGAACACAGTGCAAATCTTTTCAGTCCCAAACCAAAATATAATTAAATCGTCAACCCTAAAACCAACCAGATTTAGACACAGTGCAAATCTTTCCAGTCCCTAACCAAAATTTAACTCAGTCATCAATTCAACAAAAACCAACCTGATTTTAGCACAGTGCAAATCCTGCCAATTCCCGACTAAAATATAACTCAGTCATTAACCCAAAAACCAACCAGATTTTAGCACAGTGCAAATCCTGCCAATTCTCCACTAAAATACAACTCAGTCATCAACCCAAAAACCCACCAGATTTTAGCACAGTGCAAATCCTGCCAATTCCCGACTAAAATATAACTCAGACATCAACCCAAAAACCAACCTGATTTGAACACAGTGCAAATCTTTCCAGTCCCTAACTAAAATATAACTCAGTCATCAATTCAAAAACCAACCAGATTTTAGCACAGTGCAAATCCTGCCAATTCCCGACTAAAATATAACTCAGTCATCAACCCAAAAACCAACCTGATTTGAACACAGTGCAAATCTTTTCAGTCCCTAACCAAAATATAATTAAATCCTCAACCCTAAAACCAACCAGATTTAGACACAGTGCAAATATATTCAGTCCCTAACCAAAATTTAACTCAGTCATCAATTCAACAAAAACCAACCAGATTTTAGCACAGTGCAAATCCTGCCAATTCCCGACTAAAATATAACTCAGTCATCAACCCAAAAACCAACCTGATTTGAACACAGTGCAAATCTTTTCAGTCCCTAACCAAAATATAATTCAGTCATCAATTCAAAAACCAACCAAATTTTAGCACAGTGCAAATCCTGCCAATTCCCGACTAAAATATAACTCAGACATCAACCCAAAAAACAACCAGATTTTAGCACAGTGCAAATCCTGCCAATTCCCGACTAAAAGTCATCAATTCAAAACTCACCAGATTTTAGCACAGTGCAAATCCTGCCAATTCCCGACTAAAATATAACTCAGTCATCAACCCAAAAACCCACCAGATTTTAGCATTGTGCAAATCTTTCCAATCCCCGACTAAAATATAACACAGTCATCAACCCAAAAACCAACCAGATTTGAACACAGTGCAAATCCTGCCAATTCCCGACTAAAATATAACTCAGTCATCAATCCAAAAACCCACCAGATTTTAGCACAGTGCAAATCCTGCCAATTCCCGACTAAAATATAACTCAATCATCAACCCAAAAACCAACCCGATTTGAAAACAGTGCAAATCTTTTCAGTCCCTAACCAAAATATAATTCAGTCATCAATTCAAAAACCAACCAGATTTTAGCACAGTGCAAATCCTGCCAATCCCCGACTAAAATATAACGCAGTCATCAATCCAAAAACCAACCTGATTTGAACACAGTGCAAATCTTTTCAGTCCCTAACCAAAATATAATTCAGTCATCAATTCAAAAACCAACCAGACTTTAGCACAGTGCAAATCCTGCCAATCCCCGACTAAAATATAACTCAGTCATCAACCCAAAAACCAACCTGATTTGAACACAGTGCAAATCTTTCCAGTCCCTAACTAAAATATAACTCAGTCATCAATTCAAAAACCAACCAGATTTTAGCACAGTGCAAATCCTGCCAATTCCCGACTAAAATATAACTCAGTCATCAACCCAAAAACCTACCAGATTTTAGCACTTTGCAAATCTTTCCAGTCCTTAACCAAAATATAATTAAATCGTCAACCCTAAAACCAACCAGATTTAGACACAGTGCAAATTTATTCAGTCCCTAACCAAAATTTAACTCAGTCATCAATTCAACAAAAACCAACCAGATTTTAGCACAGTGCAAATCCTGCCAATTCCTGACTAAAATATAACTCAGTCATCAACCCAAAAACCAACCTGATTTGAACACAGTGCAAATCTTTTCAGTCCCTAACCAAAATATAATTCAGTCATCAATTCAAAAACCAACCAGATTTTAGCACAGTGCAAATCCTGCCAATTCCCGACTAAAATATAACTCAGACATCAACCCAAAAAACAACCAGATTTTAGCACAGTGCAAATCCTGCCAATTCCCGACTAAAAGTCATCAATTCAAAACTCACCAGATTTTAGCACAGTGCAAATCCTGCCAATTCCCGACTAAAATATAACTCAGTCATCAACCCAAAAACCCACCAGATTTTAGCATTGTGCAAATCCTGCCAATCCCCGACTAAAATATAACACAGTCATCAACCCAAAAACCAACCAGATTTGAACACAGTGCAAATCCTGCCAATTCCCGACTAAAATATAACTCAGTCATCAATCCAAAAACCCACCAGATTTTAGCACAGTGCAAATCCTGCCAATTCCCGACTAAAATATAACTCAATCATCAACCCAAAAACCAACCCGATTTGAAAACAGTGCAAATCTTTTCAGTCCCTAACCAAAATATAATTCAGTCATCAATTCAAAAACCAACCAGATTTTAGCACAGTGCAAATCCTGCCAATCCCCGACTAAAATATAACGCAGTCATCAATCCAAAAACCAACCTGATTTGAACACAGTGCAAATCTTTTCAGTCCCTAACCAAAATATAATTCAGTCATCAATTCAAAAACCAACCAGACTTTAGCACAGTGCAAATCCTGCCAATCCCCGACTAAAATATAACTCAGTCATCAACCCAAAAACCAACCTGATTTGAACACAGTGCAAATCTTTCCAGTCCCTAACTAAAATATAACTCAGTCATCAATTCAAAAACCAACCAGATTTTAGCACAGTGCAAATCCTGCCAATTCCCGACTAAAATATAACTCAGTCATCAACCCAAAAACCTACCAGATTTTAGCACTGTGCAAATCTTTCCAGTCCTTAACCAAAATATAATTAAATCGTCAACCCTAAAACCAACCAGATTTAGACACAGTGCAAATTTATTCAGTCCCTAACCAAAATTTAACTCAGTCATCAATTCAACAAAAACCAACCAGATTTTAGCACAGTGCAAATCCTGCCAATTCCTGACTAAAATAAAACTCAGTCATCAACCCAAAAACCAACCTGATTTGAACACAGTGCAAATCTTTTCAGTCCCTAACCAAAATATAATTCAGTCATCAATTCAAAAACCAACCAGATTTTAGCACAGTGCAAATCCTGCCAATTCCCGACTAAAATATAACTCAGACATCAACCCAAAAAACAACCAGATTTTAGCACAGTGCAAATCCTGCCAATTCCCGACTAAAAGTCATCAATTCAAAACTCACCAGATTTTAGCACAGTGCAAATCCTGCCAATTCCCGACTAAAATATAACTCAGTAATCAACCCAAAAACCCACCAGATTTTAGCATTGGGCAAATCTTTCCAATCCCGGACTAAAATATAACACAGTCATCAACCCAAAAACCAACCAGATTTGAACACAGTGCAAATCCTGCCAATTCCCGACTAAAATATAACTCAGTCATCAATCCAAAAACCCACCAGATTTTAGCACAGTGCAAATCCTGCCAATTCCCGACTAAAATATAACTCAGTCATCAACCCAAAAACCAACCCGATTTGAACACAGTGCAAATCTTTTCAGTCCCTAACCAAAATATAATTCAGTCATCAATTCAAAAACCAACCAGATTTTAGCACAGTGCAAATCCTGCCAATTCCCGACTAAAATATAACTCAGTCAATAACTCAAAAACCCACCAGATTTTAGCATTGTACTAAAATATAACGCAGTCATCAACCCAAAAACCAACCAGATTTTAGCACATTCCAAATCCTGCCAATCCCCGACTAAAATATAACTCAGTAATCAACCCGAATACCAACAAGATTTGAACACAGTGCAAATCTTTTCAGTCCCGAACCAAAATATAATTAAAAAACACACAAGATTTTAGCACAGTGCAAATCCTGCCAATTCCCGACTAAAATATAACTCAGACATCAATCCAAAAACCCACCAGATTTTAGCACAGTGCAAATCCTGCCAATTCCCGACTAAAATATAACTCAGTCATCAACCCAAAAAAACCCACCAGATTTTAACACAGTGCAAATCCTGCCAATCCCCGACTAAAATATAACTCAGTCATCAACCCAAAAACCAACCAGATGTTAGCATTGTGCAAATCTTTCCAATCCCCGACTAAAATATAACACAGTCATCAACCCAAAAACCAACCAGATTTTAACACAGTGCAAATCCTAACAATTCCCGACTAAAATATAACTCAGTCATCAACCCAAAAACCCACCAGATTTTAGCATTGTGCAAATCCTGCCAATCCCCGACTAAAATATAACGCAGTCATCAACCCAAAAACAAACCAGATTTTAGCACAGTGCAAATCCTGCCAATTCCCGACTAAAATATAACTCAGTCAATAACTCAAAAACCCACCAGATTTTAGCATTGTACTAAAATATAACGCAGTCATCAACCCAAAAACCAACCAGATTTTAGCACATTCCAAATCCTGCCAATCCCCGACTACAATATAACTCAGTAATCAACTCGAATACCAACCAGATTTGAACACAGTGCAAGTCTTTTCAGTCCCGAACCAAAATATAATTAAAAAACACACAAGATTTTAGCACAGTGCAAATCCTGCCAATTCCCGACTAAAATATAACTCAGACATCAACCCAAAAACCAACCAGACTTTAGCACAGTGCAAATCCTGCCAATTCCCGACTAAAAGTCATCAATTCAAAAACCAACCAGATTTTAGCACAGTGCAAATCCTGCCAATTCCCGACTAAAATATAACTCAGTCATCAACCCAAAAACCAACCAGATGTTAGCATTGTGCAAATCTTTCCAATCCCCGACTAAAATATAACACAGTCATCAACCTAAAAACCAACCAGATTTGAACACAGTGCAAATCCTGCCAATTCCCGACTAAAATATAACTCAGTCATCAACCCAAAAACCCACCAGATTTTAGCACAGTGCAAATCCTGCCAATCCCCGACTAAAATATAACTCAGTCATCAACCCAAAAACCAACCCGATTTGAACACAGTGCAAATCTTTTCTGTCCCTAACCAAAATATTATTAAATCGTCAACCCTAAAACCTACTTCATTTAGACACAATGCAAATCTTTCCAGTCCATAACCAAAATATAACTCAGTCAATAACACAAAAACCCACCAGATTTTAGCATTGTTCAAATCCTGCCAATCCCCGACTAAAATATAACGCAGTCATCAACCCAAAAACAAACCAGATTTTAGCACAGTGCAAATCCTGCCAATTCCCCACTAAAATACAACTCAGTCATCAACCCTAAAACCCACCAGATTTTAGCACAGTGCAAATCCTGCCAATATCTTTCATGATAATGACAAGGAAATACCATATGCGATGCCAACTTCGGTGATGGGTTTCATATGTAAATGTGGGCAAGTTATGGGCCATGCAAAAAAAGCAAGTAAACACTTACAAAACTGCCAATCCATGGAAGACACTGTCCCAAAATGCATACCAGATGAAATGAATTATAGAGCTGAATCTCGATATGCATGGTATCAGAACAAGCTTCAGTTGAAATTGAGTCTTAAACAAAAAACATTTGCTTGTATCTGTGGTGAGATGCATGGAATAACAGCTTTTTCCACTCATGCTAATGCCTGTCAATTTGCTGCAGAGTGTGTCAAGGAATTTGAATTGAGGAATGCTACTCCTCAACCATTGAAATCTATGACAAATGGATCTTTTTCTAATGATGTTTTGTTTGAAATTTCTCAACCCAATCATGCAATATCTTACAAACGCATGAAATGTGAAGAAATGATAGATCACCCATTTGTTACTATGACGTTTGAAAGAGCTGCGTTTTATGTGCCAAAACTTGAAGATCCATTGTTTGCTACACAGTTGCAAATTGTTGATAGCATCCAAGCCAAAATTATGAAACATTGGGATTTTTTCAAGTCAGTTGTTTCTAAGGCAAGGAAAGCAGATCATTCCGCACAACCAATACAAGCATTCAGATATGAAATGCATCTGTCTTTCAGTCCAACGCACCTAGCACTTAAACCGGCATGGAAAAAGTTTTGTGATAAAACTGGTTTTGAAATGCGTCATATGGTTTCTTTGTTAAAATTTATTGAAGAAACCACTATGAATATGTGTTTACCCCGAACAATTCCAAAAGAAGAAATTCAATATTGGAAGGTTGCTACACCAAGCCTAATAATCACTGAAGTACGTGGTGATCAGGCCATGCACTTAGATTTGATGGGACATCGTTTTGAAAAACAATTTGGAATGCTGCTTACAGGAGGGCAGAGTACAACAAAAGTGGTTGAACCAAGTCAAAAAGAAAAGGTTGGTTATAGAACGGCGATTGATCTCATTCAGAAAGGTTTATCATCTGTTCGGGCTTTGAATTGGATAAATATAGTAAATCCTGCCCGTTCACAACCACAATATCACTCAGTCATCAACCCATAAACACACCAGATTTAAAGAATATAACTCAATCCTCAACCCAAAAACTAGCCAGATTTGAACACAGAGCAATTCTTGCCCATCCCCGACCAAAATATAAGTCAGTCATCAATCCAAAAACTCACCGGATTTGAATACAGTGCAAATCCTGCCCATCCCCGACCAAACTATAACTCAGTCATCAATCCAAAAACTCACCAGATTTGAAGACAGTGCAAATCTTTTCAGTCCCTAACCAAAATATAATTCAATCATCAACCGAAAAACCACACCAGATTTGAACACTGTGCAAATCTTGTCAATCCCCGACCAAAATTTAACTAAATCATCAACCAAAAACTCACTAGATTTGAAGACAGTGCAAATCCTGCCCATCCCCGACCAAACTATAACTCAGTCATCAATCCAAAAATACACCAGATTTGAACACAGTGCAAATCCTGCCCATCCCCGATCAAAATATAACTCAATCATGAACCAAAAACTCACCAGATTTGAAGACAGTGCAAATCCTGCCCATCCCCGACCAAACTATAACTCAATCATCAACCCAAAAACTTACCAGATTTGAACACAGTGCAAATCCTGCCCATCCAAGACAAAAATATAACTCAGTCATCAATCCAAAAATTAACCAGATTTGAAGACAGTGCAAATCCTGCTCATCCCCGACCAAAATTTAACTCAGCCATCAACCCAAAAACTGTATGAGAGTACAGTCATCAATCCAAAAATTAACCAGATTTGAAGACAGTGCAAATCCTGCTCATCCCCGACCAAAATTTAACTCAGCCATCAACCCAAAAACTGTATGAGAGTAGATGGCTGATACTAGTACCAATCAAGCAAGCAAGCTACATACGTTCATATCGATCCTACCAAGTGATCTAGTATACTACCAATCATAATAATAATATACGTATTTAAGTAACTTTACTACCAATCAAGTGACGTCATTCGCGCGAGTTCTATTTTAAATTCGAACAAGCGAGCAAGTTGTATCTGATTTTCTATTTTTTAATTGCAAATTAGTGTGTACTGTCTATGTGGTACTTGCATTACTACTGGTAGTAGTACCTGTAGTAGTACTTGTACTGCTTGGCATGTACTTGATGGTCTGTCCTTTTTCCGTTTTTATGGTCTGTCATTTTTTCGTTTTTATGGTCTGTCCTTTTTCCTTTTTAATGGTCTGTCCTTTTTCCTTTTTTATGGTCTGTGCTTTTTCCGTTTTTTTGGTCCGAGCAAGTTGTATCTGATTTTCTATTTTTTAATTGCAAATTAGTGTGTACTGTCTATGTGGTACTTGCATTACTACTGGTAGTAGTACCTGTAGTAGTACTTGTACTGCTTGGCATGTACTTGATGGTCTGTCCTTTTTCCGTTTTTATGGTCTGTCCTTTTTCCGTTTTTATGGTCTGTCCTTTTTCCTTTTTTATGGTCTGTCCTTTTTCCTTTTTTATGGTCTGTGCTTTTTCCGTTTTTTGGTCCGTCCTTTACCCTTTTTTTTTTAGGTCTGTCCCTTAACCGCGGCTGGCATGCGCGCGCGTCCGCGCGCAGGCATAGCCAGAAGAATCAGGTAAAAAGCTGTTATTTTAATTGAGGTATCTTTCCTTCCCGTCTGTTTCGATCGAATAAATTCGATTCGTATCAGAGTAGATAGCTGTAAATACATCAAGTCCGACTCATTCATGTACAAATTGTACCAATTCTAACAAGTCCGATATTATTTCTCACCAACTCTCTCATCTGGCAAGGTTGATGACAACGTGACGACCAACTTGATCTAAGACAGATTTTAATCGTATGATTTTTTTCTTTATTCAGGTTAAATCTTATGGTTACTTGCAACCATAAAAATGAGAGTTTGCTACCATAAAAATGAGCGCGCGCCACTAGCTATTACTATTGCTTTTAGAAGAAGCATCTCATTTCCGTAAATAAATGTTTGGGTACTGTTTTTTACGATTTTTAGTCGTAGCGTTTGTACCAAGTCTACTTGTTAAAAACAGATTTTTTTAATATTTCTACGTATTTTCCCCCCCCCAAACCCCCCCCACATAAACTCCGTCTACAAGGTTACGTTGTCAACTCCTAGGGTTAGTGTTAAACGTTCAACTAACAACTCCACCAATTGGAAAGAGCAGATTGCAAAGAGCATCTGCCCAGAAGGAACAGATTGCAAGAAGCATCTGCCCGCACGAGAACGAAAAATCAAAAGATATGAGAACACCAAATCATGAGAACACCAAATCGCGAAAGTCCAAATCGCGAAAGATCGAAAGATCCAATACAAAAAAGAGAACACTTCTCAGGAAACAATCTTTGAAATTCACCACAGAAATACAGAATGAGCAAAATCCCGAGAAAGGATAGGAAAGCTCACAATCTTGATTTACAACAAAAGCAAAAGCTCACACAAATTACAAATACAGACAACCGGAACGAAAACTTGATCCGAACAAAAGTATACAAACCAGAACGAAAATTCGATCCGTATAAATACAGTCACAAAATTAATACCCATCTCTCACACCCAATCCTCGATTTGATTACACCCTTCCACCAAATACCAACTTCCATCGGATACCACCCTACGAATCGACCATCCATACTCCATCACAAAATAACTTCGTTTGAAATTCTCCACCATGGTAAGAACTGGAGCGGACGCCGACATAGAAGAAACGAAAATGGAAGTGGACGAGGAAGATCCACAGAATCCTAATGAAAACAATGGAAGAGGTATGCAAGAAGAGGAAGATTTGGAAGATAAAATCATGGAAGTCATGGAAAGGGCCCTTGGGGACCCAGAAACAAACTCAACCATGAAGAGAATCATCGACCAAGAAATAAAGAAGAGAGTCAGGGCAATGAGGGATGCAGAAAGAAGGGGTGAGAACCCAGGTGACGCGGATAGTGACAATGATGAGGATGAGGGAAACGATGCTAACCAAAATGCCGAGGATGCAAGAGCAGATCGGCGGGGTAGAAGGTCGTCCCAACCCAGAATAAAAATCAGAGGATTCAACAATGGTAGATTTCTGAACCCAGAACAGCTTGCTTTCAGAAGCAGCCTAATGGATTTTGGTATCAACTATGAATCAGCCGAAGAAATTATGAGGGGAGGGATGTCTAATATTCGTGAAATTACAGACCTCAACAAGGAAAGCATTAAATCGTTCATGCATGGATTGAAATCAATCAGTCCGGACTGTCCTAATCCAAAAAGCATCCACTATGGTAACAGGCTATCATCAAGGCTCCTAACTTGGGCAAATTAGTGCTTTGCAGGGGCCCTGTGGAGTTGTTGAATAGGTAGTTACTGTATGTATTGTAAGTATGTGTCAGTAAAGTTATGGTAAGAAGTACTCGTACGATAACGCGTGTGCATCAAGTAAGATCAGATTTACCAAAGGTGTTCTGATCTGTACCACCAATTCTTACCAGAACCAATTCTACAATTAGCCAACCAACCAAATTTATGTGTAAGCTATCAGCAAGGTATCTACATTCATAGGGGTGGGGTTACATTCGAACAAGCAAGTTGTAGGAGCTACCGGTAATTACGAGCTACCAGATCTACAAGCAAGCTGTCTATGTTCTTCCCAATCATACCAATTATTTGAAGACAGTGCAAATCCTGACCATCCCCAACTTAATATTAACTCACTCATCAACCCAAAAACTCACCAGATTTGAAGACAGTGCAAATCCTGCCAATCCCCGACCAAACTATAACTTAGTCATCAACCCAAAAAACTAACCAGGTTTGAATACAGTGCAAATCCTGCCCATCCCCAACCTAAAATTTACTCAACCATCAACCCAAAAACCCACCAGATTTAAAGACAGTGCAAATCCTGCCAATCCCCAACCAAACTATAACTCAGTCATCAACCCATAAACCCACCAGATTTGAAGACAGTGCAAATCATGCCCATCCCAAACCTAAAATTAACTCAATCATCAACCCATAAATCAACCAGATTTGAAGACACTACAAATCCTGCAAATCCCCGACCATACTATACCTCAGTCATCAACCCATAAACCCACCAAACTTGAAGACAGTAAAAATCCTGCCCATCCCCAACCTTAAATTAACTCAATCATCAACCAAAAAAACCACCAGATTTGAAGACAGTGCAAATCTTGCCAATCCCCAACCAAACTATAACTCAGTCATCAACCCAAAAACTCACCAGATTTGAAGACAGTGCAAATCTTGCCAATCCCCGGCCAAACTATAACTCAGTCATCAACCCAGAAAACCCACCAGATTTGAAGACTGTGCAAATTCTGCCAATCCTCGACCAAACTATCTCAGTCATCAACCCAAAAACTCACCAGATTTGAAGACAGTGCAAATCCTGCCCATCCCCAACCTAAAATGAACTCAATCATCAACCCAAAAACCCAACAAACTTGAAGACAGTGCAAATCCTGCCAATCCCCGACCAAACTATAACTCAGTCATCAACCCAAAAACTCACCAGATTTGAAGACAGTGCAAATCTTGCCAATCCCCCGCCAAACTATAACTCAGTCATCAACCCAAAAACCCACCAGATTTGAAGACTTTGCAAATTCTGCCAATCCTCGACCAAACTATCTCAGTCATCAACCCAAAAACTCACCAGATTTGAAGACAGTGCAAATCCTGCCCATCCCCAACCTAAAATGAACTCAATCATCAACCCAAAAACCCACCAGATTTGAAGACAGTGCAAATCCTGCCAATCCCCAACCAAACTATAACTCAGTCATCAACCCAAAAACTCACCAGATTTGAAGAGAGTGCAAATCATGCCAATCCCCGACCAACATATAACTCAGTCATCAATCCAAAAACCCACCAGATTTGAAGACAGTGAAAATCTTGCAAATCCCCAACCAAACTAATTCGGTCATCAACCCATAAACCCACCAGATTTGAAAACAGTGCAAATCCTGCCCATCCCCAACCTTAAATTAACTCAATCGTCAATAAAAAAACCCACCAGATTTGAAGACAGTGCAAATCATGCCAATCCCTTACCAAACTATAACTCAGTCATCAACCCAAAAACCCACCAGATTTGAAGACTTTGCAAATTCTGCCAATCCTTGACCAAACTATCTCAGTCATCAACCCAAAAACTCACCAGATTTGAAGGCAGTGCAAATCATGCCAATCCCTGACCAAACTATAACTCAGTCATCAACCCAAAAACTCACCAGAATTGAGGACAGTGCAAATCTTGCCAATCCCCAAGCAAATTAAAACTCTGTCATCAACCAAAAAACCCAACAGATTTGAAGAGAGTGCAAATCATGCCCATCCCCAACCTTAAATTAACTCAATCATCAATCAAAAAACCCACCAGATATGAAGACAGTGCAAATCCTGCCCACCCCCAACCTTAAATTTACTCAATCGTCAACCCAAAGACCCACCAAACTTGAAGACAGTGCAAATCCTGCCAATCCCTGACCAAACTATAATTCAGTCATCAACCCAAAAACTGACAAGATTTGAAGACAGTGCAAATCTTGCCAATCCCTTACCAAACTATAACTCAGTCATCAACCAAAAAACTCACAAGATTTGAAGACAGTGTGAATCTTGCCAATCTCTTACCAAACTATAACTCATTCATCAATCAAAAAACCCACCAGATTTGAAGACAGTGCAAATCCTGCCAATCCCCAACCTTAAATTAACTCTGTCATCAACCCAAAAACCCACCAGATTTGAAGACAGTGTAAATCCTGCCAATCCCCAACCTTAAATTAACTCAATCATCAATCAAAAAACCCACCAGATTTGAAGACAGTGCAAATCCTGCCAATCCCCGACTAAACTATAACTCAGTCATCAACCCAAAAACCCAACAGATTTGAAGACAGCGCAGATCCTGCCCATCCCCAACCTTAAATTAACTCAATCATCAATAAAAAAACCCACCAGATTTGAACACAGTGCAAATCCTGCCCATCCCCAACCTTAAATTAACTCAATCGTCAACCCAAAGACTCTCCAAACTTGAAGACAGTGCAAATCCTGCCCATCCCCAACCTAAAATTAACTCAATCATCAATCAAAAAACTCACCAGATTTGAAGACAGTGCAAATCATGCCAATACCCGACCAAACTATAACTCAGTCATCAACCCAAAAACTCACAAGACTTGAAGACAGTGCAAATCCTGCCAATCCCTGACCAAACTATAACTCAGTCATCAACCCGAAAACTCACCAGATTTGAAGACAGTGCAAATCTTGCCAATCCCCAACCTAAAATTAACTCAATCCTCAATCCAAAAACTCAACAGATGTGAAGACAGTGCAAATCTTGCCAATCCGCGACCAAAATATAAGTCAGTCATCAACCCAAAAACTCACCAGATTCGAAGACAGTGCAAGTCTTGCCAATCTGCGACCAAAATATAAGTCAGTCATCAATCCAAAAACTCACCATATTTGAAGACAGTGCAAATCTTGCCAATCCCCAACCTAAAATGAAGTCAATCATCAACCCAAAAACCCACCAGATTCGAAGACAGTGCAAATCCTGCCCATCCCCAACCTAAAATGAACCCAATCATCAACCCAAAAACCCAACAGATTTGAAGACAGTGCAAATCCTGCCCATCCCCAACCTAAAATGAACTCAATCATCAACCAAAAGACCCACCAGATTTGAGGACAGTGCAAATCTTGCCAATCCCCAACCAAACTATAACTCAGTCATCAACCCAAAAACCCACCAGTCTTGAAGACAGTGCAAATCATGCCAATCCCCGACCAAACTATAACTCAGTCATCAACCCAAAAACTCACAAGATTTGAAGACAGTGCAAATCCTGCCCATTCCCAACCTAAAATTAACTCAATCATCAACCAAAAAACCCACCAAACTTGAAGACAATGCAAATCCTGCCAATCCCCGACCAACTTATAACTCAGTGGTCAACCCAAAACCCCACCAAACTTGGAGACAGTGCAAATCCTGCCCATCCCCAACCAAACTATAACTCAGTCATCAACCCGAAAACCCACCAGATTTGAAGACAGTGCAAATCTTGCCAATCCCCAACCTAAAATTAACTCAATCCTCAACCCAAAAACTCAACAGATGTAAAGGCAGTGCAAATCTTGCCAATCTGCGACCAAAATATAAGTCAGTCATCAACCCAAAAACTCACCAGATTCGAAGACAGTGCAAATCTTGCCAATCCCCGACCAAACTATAACTCAGCAGTCATCAACCCAAAAACTCACCAGATTTGAAGACAGTGCAAATCCTGTCAATCCCCGACGAAAATATAAGTCAGTCATCAACCCAAAAACTCACCAGATTCGAAGACAGTGCAAGTCTTGCCAATCTGCGACCAAAATATAAGTCAGTCATCAATCAAAAAACTCACCATATTTGAAGACAGTGCAAATCCTGCCCATCCCCAACCTAAAATGAACTAAGTCATCATCCAAAAAACACACCACATTTGAGGACAGTGCAAATCTTGCCAATCCCCAACCAAACTATAACTCAGTCATCAACCCAAAAAAACCCACCAGATTTGAAGACAGTGCAAATCCTGCCAGTCCCCGACCAAAATATAACTCAGTCATCTTTCCAAAAACTTACCAGATTTGAAGACAGTGCAAATCCTGCCAGTCCCTGACCAAAATATAACTCAGTCATCAACCCAAAAACTCACTAGATTTGAAGACAGTGCAAATCTTGCCAATCCCTGATCAAAATATAACTCATACATCAACCCAAAAACTCACCAAATTTGAAGACAGTGCAAATCCTACCAATCCCCGACCAAACTATAACTCAGTCACCAACCCAAAAACCCACCAAAATTGAAGACAGTGCAAATCTTGCCAATCCCCGACCAAACTATAACTCAGTCATCAACACAAAAAAAACCACCAGATTTGAAGACAGTGCAAATCCTGCCAATCCCCAACCAAACTATAACTCAGTCATCAACCCAAAAACCCACCAGTCTTGAAGACAGTGCAAATCATGCCAATCCCCGACCAAACTATAACTCAGTCATCAACCCAAAAACTCACAAGATTTGAAGACAGTGCAAATCCTGCCCATTCCCAACCTAAAATTAACTCAATCATCAACAAAAAAAACCCACCAAACTTGAAGACAGTGCAAATCCTGCCAATCCCCGACCAAAATATAACTCAGTTTCAAAAGATTTGTTCTTAGATCCAGTACATACTCATACTACATACCATGCTTGAGTCATACTTCACTTTTGAGGGGGTGAATGTTAAGGAAACTTTTTTTAAAATATTAGTCCCCCCCCCCCCCCCCCCCCCCGCCCCCCAATCCAGTACACACTCATACTGTAGTTAGCTACCTTCATACTTATTTTACCAATCAATCTATACTACCAATCAAGTGACGTCATTCGCGCGAGATTTTCCTTTAAAATGCGCAGTTGAAAACTAGTACAAGCAAGCAAGCTACATACGTTCATACCGATCTTACCAAGTGATCTATACTACGAATCAAGTGAAGCTTGGTATTCCCAGGCGACATTTTGTTGTTGAAAATGCTTACACAATTTACACAAATTTTGCTAGCGAGAGCCCCCCTGCCAATCGTTTGAATCGATAGATAGCTCAAACGTCGACAACAATGCATGTAGATGGGCGCTGGTACCTGTAGAACCTTCTAACTCCCTCTCGAAGCAAAGTTATGGCAGTAGCAAGATTGGTCTCCCCATGTAACCTTTTTGGTGTTGAAAATTCTTAGTACCCAAATGCACTAATTATGTGGTGACACACAAACTATGACAGATAACTCACTTCTGTTTCTTTCATGATCCATCTCATCCATAACAGGAACAATATTCATGGTTCAATCACACAAAATATCTGAATTTCTATTTTTTAATTGCAAATTAGTGTGTATTTTTTCTCCAAATCCAGTACCCCAATGCACTGATTAGGTGGTGACACACAAATTATGACAGATAACTCACTTCTGTTTCTTTCATGATTCATCTCGTCCATAACAGGAACAATATTCATGGTTCAATCACACAAAATATCTGAATTTCTATTTGTTAATTGCAAATTAGTGTGTATTTTTTCTCCAAATCCAGTACCCCAATGCACTAACTAGGTGGTGACACACAAATTATGACAGATAACTCACTTCTGTTTCTTTCATGATTCATCTTGTCCATAACAGGAACAATATTCATGGTTCAATCACACTAAATATCTGAATTTCTATTTTTTGATTGCAAATTAGTGTGTATTTTTTCTCCAAATCCAGTACTCCAATGCACTAATTAGGTGGTGACAGACAAACTATGACAGATAACTCACTTCTGTTTCTTTCATGATTCATCTCATCCATAACAGGAACAATATTCATGGTTCAATCACACAAAATATCTGAATTTCTATTTGTTAATTGCAAATTAGTGTGTATTTTTCCTCCAAATCCAGTACCCCAATGCACTAATTAGGTGGTGACACACAAACTATGACAGATAATTCACTTCTGTTTCTTTCATGATTCATCTCATCCATAACAGGAACAATATTCATGGTTCAATCACACAAAATATCTGAATTTCTATTTGTTAATTGCAAATTAGTGTGTATTTTTTCTCCAAATCCAGTACCCCAATGCACTAATTAGGTGGTGACAGACAAACTATGACAGATAACTCACTTCTGTTTCTTTCATGATTCATCTCATCCATAACAGGAACAATATTCATGGTTCAATCACACTAAATATCTGAATTTCTATTTGTTAATTGCAAATTAGTGTGTATTTTTCCTCCAAATCCAGTTCCTCAATGCACTAATTAGGTGGTGACACACAAACTATGACAGATAACTCACTTCTGTTTCTTTCATGATTCATCTCATCCATAACAGGAACAATATTCATGGTTCAATCACACAAAATATCTGATTTTCTATTTGTTAATTGCAAATTAGTGTGTACTGTCTATGTGGTACTTGCATTACTACTGGTAGTAGTACCGTACCTGTAGTAGTACTTGTACTGCTTGGCATGTACTTGATGGTCTGTCCTTTTTCCGTTTTTAAGGTCTGTCCTTTTTCCGTTTTTATGGTCTGTCCTTTTTCCGTTTTTATGGTCTGTCCTTTTTCCTTTTTTATGGTCTGTCCTTTTTCCGTAACTCCACCAATTAACACTCATGATTCAAATTAGTCTCATGACTCATTTCGAACCAATTTCGGACCGGTTCGAAATTTCCGAGACGATTTTTTGCACCTCTATTGCAAGCACCTCTATTGCAAAACTTGAAATTCGACGTCACTTCTTTCCTTCCTAATCCATCTAATTGCAACTGAATAACAAACAAATAACAAATAACAGATACTAAATTAACTAATTCAATTGCACCACACTGGGGGGGGTGACGCGTTGAAGGGCGAAACGCGAAACGCAAAACGTGGTGTTGTCGTCGTCATCACCCTATTTTACACACATACTCGTACCGTACGGTACACTTGATATACTTGATCTAAGACAGATCGTATGATTTTTTCTTTATTCAGGTTTAATCTTATGGTTACGTGCAACCATATAAAAATGAGAGTTCGCTACCATAAAAATGAACGCGCGCCGCTAGATCTTACTATTGCTTTTAGAAGAAGCATCTCATTTCCGTAAATAATTATTTGGGTACTGTTTTTAACAATTTTTAGTCGTAGCGTTTGTACCAAGTCTACTTGTTAAAAACAGATTTTTTTAATATTTCTACGTATTTTCCCCCCCCCCCAAACCCCCCCCACATAAACTCTGTCTACAAGGTTACGTTGTCAACTCTTAGGGTTAGTGTTAATTAAACGTTCAACGAACAACTCCACCAATTGGGCCCGGTATCAACTATTGATTGGAGTCAAGCCAAGGGCTATCGACTGGAACGCAAACCCAAACAACTTGGAACTGCAGCAATTCAGAATCAAGATGATGGAATCAAGTGTGAAATCACAGGAAAAAGCAACCCCACCCGAGCTGAAGGATCTCACAAAATTCAGGGAATGGGAGGAAGGCTTCCGACAAAACCTGAGGTACAGATTCAACTCTGAGGGATTCCCAATCTTGTATGTCATAAGACCCCAAGAAAAGGAAGAAGTTACTGATGAAGCCAGGGCTGGAACAGTCGGGCAAAGTACAACAGATACTTATCCAAATTGGAGTGATTACAATGAAAGATGTGGCGTCCTGTCAGGTCACCAATATGATGAGGACAACAACGTCGTCTGGAGGTTGCTATGTGACGCAACAAGAAAGGGTCCTGGTTGGGAATATGTTGCGCATTTTCAAAACACTGCACTGAATTCTGGTAATGCCAGAAATGCTTTCATTTCGCTGATGCAACATGCTTACACTGATACCAATATCACTATGGTTCTGAATAAGACATATCAGGATATGAAAGATTCACACTACACTGGAGATTCTAAGAATTATGACTGGAACAAGCACAAGCGAAACTGGACTGCCTTTCATGGAACGATCCTGAGATTTGAAAAGAATCATAATGAAAGGAGATTTGTCTGGGATTTTATCAATTCAATCAGCGATGAGAGACTTGACGCTGCCAAGGCCGATGCAATTGATGAGAGTAAGGACTACCGAGACAATTTCAATGAATGCTTGATTCTATTCACCAATCGTCTTGGATTGAAAAAGCTGGCAAACGGGAAGAGTAAAAGAGGTTCCAGAAGTTTGTATTCTATGGGCACTTCAAGCAACAAAAAGCAAAAGACAACTGGAACTTTTACAGGAAAAGTTGAGTGCAAGCCTTACCCAACAAGTGTTTATAAAACAATGTCAAAAGAACAGCGCCAGGAGCTTTACCAGATGAGGCAGGCTAAGAAGAAACGAAATCTCAAGGCTGCTGAGACCAAAAAGAAAGAAACTGAAAATGAAGGCGCGGGTGACAGTTTTGGCTCAAAATCTAAGAAATGACATAATAACCAGACACTATCACTAGAACACAAATTGTTAACAATGGTGAGCCGGTCATTATACAAGATGAATGTTCCTGTAGATTTTGATGATGGGGAAAATGAAGAAGGATATTGTGAGTTAGACTCACATGCAGATACTACCGCAGCAGGAAGCAATATGGTATTGCTCAATCCTGATCAAATCACAACACACGTTGATGTTGCACCTTTTTCTGAAGAATACAAGCCCATCAAGAAAATCCCCGTTGGAAGCTGTGCTACTGCATGGACGAATCCAACGTCAGGCCAGGTATATATCATAGTGTTTCATCAAGCACTGTACTTTGGGGACAAATTGAAAAACAGCTTGATATGCCCAAATCAAGTGAGGGACTGCAATTTCAACTCTGTTGAAGAGACACCTCGCCAATTTGATTCAAGATCCAAGCATGGAATTACAATTCAAACTCCACTGGAGGATGATGACCCGAAGAAAGTTTTTATAAAACTGAGTATGAGAAACGTGATCTCATATTTTCCCACAAGGAAGCCAACAAGAATGGAGCTTGATGAATAACATGCCAACATTTGATTGCAACAAATGATACCCCGTGGGATCCACATTCACTGAAGTTCAGGGTGGCCGAGCTAGCCATTGACAATGGAGATCCAATTTCAGGGGACCAATTCAGTCTTCAAGCTATGTCGACCAAAGAGGACCAAGAAATGGATGAAAGTTCGGTTGTAACGGAACCTGCTAGTAATGTTACAGATAACCTCCCCAAGACCAGCTTAGGACAAGAACGGCATCCAAGTGTCATGCAGCAATGCAAACTGATGAGGGTCCATCAGGTATCCACAAGGAGAATGCTCACTGAATGCCAGATTGCAACAGATGGAAATATAGCTCATCGGATTTCTTCAATAAGGAATATTTCAAGTGCGCGAAGGGTAGATCAATTTTTGTTTGATGATACAGAATTTGACTTTATGGAAGCTCCTGAAGAAGAATCAAAACAGGCCCCTAGCTTGCAAGAAATTGACAATACACTTGAGAGAAAGTCTCTTGACAGGAGAAATCAATGGGGGCCATCAGTGATAACAATTGAAGGTCCGAACAAAGTTGACTGTGAACGCCTAGCTAAAACTTGGAATATTAGTTTCAAGAAAGCTGAGCAGACATTGAAAGTCACGACGCAGAAGGCACTCAGGAATTTGCAATCACCATTGATGAAGCGGCTGCCTACTCAGCGCTTCAGGAACAAGCGAGTTGCACAAGGAACCTGGTACACTGATACTTGGCATGCAAGAACCACGAGTATTATGAGGCAAGAAAAATGTGCACAGATCTTTACAAATGGAAATGGGTTTGAAGTATTTATACCAATACAGGACAAATCACAAGCCCATCAAGGACTGAAGACATTCATTCATGAAATTGGAATTCCAGAGCATTTGATTTCTGATGGTGCGCCAGAACAAGGATCCCCAAGAACCTACAAGACACACTGGAATTCAATTGTAAAGCGCAACCATATCCATCAGACATTCATCCAGCCACATTGCCCATTCCAAAATTGGGCAGAACAAGCAATTGGTCATCTTGGTAGTGCAATCACAACCAAGTCTGCAAAGAAGAAGTCACCAAGAAGATTATGGTCATTTTGTGGTGAACTATGTGCTAATATCAGGCAGCGAACAGCCTCGAACAACCCTTCTTCAATGGGGAGAACCCCATTTGAATTGGTCCATGGCTATAGACCGGATATTACATTATATGCTTCATCAGAATGGTATGATTTTGTGTTTTATTATGAAAAAGGTGATTCTTCCACCCGAGGTGTTGAAAGGCTGGCGCGATGGTTGGGTCCCTGTGGCAATAAGGTAGGTGGGGGGGATTGTTTTTGGCTCCTGCCTGAATCAGCAATACTAATATCTACAAATTCAATAAGGCCTGTCAAAGAATTCGAATGGAGAGATAGAGATATCCTCAGAAGAATGGAAGCAATTGACAAATCGATTGAATCCAAGATTGGTGATGAAGTGAAGGATAGCGCATCATTCTTCCAGGAAAACTACCCAGAGCCCCAAATGGAGCTATTTGAGAATCAACCAGTAGAAACACCGGATCTGAAACTTGAAATGGCTGAGCCAGAAGCATCGGTAGAAGATATTGATGAACCAGATGAATATCTGGGAAATGAAGTGATCATTGAAAGAGGTGATGAAAGACTCAGGTGCGTTGTCAAGGACAGGGTTCGCGACTTGCAAAACAGACCGATAGGACTCAGAAATGAGAATCCCATACTAGACACGAGGCTGTACAAATTACAACTACCTGATGGTACAATGGAGGAATACACGGCAAATATTGTTGCAGAGAGTCTGTATAGTTCTGTTGATGATGACGGACGGATGTTCACTTTACTGGATGAGCTCATTGACCATGAAAAAGACAACACTGCTTTAAGTGACGAGGAAGCAACAACTATAGCAAAAAATGGCAGGAAAACCCATAAACCTACAACTAGGGGTTGGAGGATTTTAGCCAGTTGGAAAGATGGCACTGAATCTTGGTGTAAGCTAAGTGATGTGAAAGAGTCATTTCCAGTGCAATTAGCTGAATATGCTATCAACAATAATCTTGAAAAGACACCAGCATTCCGATGGTGGGTGCACAAAATTTTGAGAAGGAAGGATCAAATCCTTAAAGCGGCCAAAACAGCAAAGTATTGGTTGAAGACTCACAAATATGGAGTTGAGTTGCCACATTCAATCAAACAAGCGCTGGCTATTGATAAGAAAACAGGCACTGATCACTGGGAAAGGGCAATTCACAAAGAAATGACCAACAATATGGCAGCGTTCGAATTTTCCGATGATGATGTTATTCCAGTTGGCCATAAGCAAATAACAACCCACATGATATTTGACATCAAGCTTGGGTCCCTAACAAGGAAGGCTAGATTGGTAGGGGACGGGCATAAAGTCCCTGCCGTGGCCAAAGAAAATACTTATTCATCGGTTCCCAGTCGAGATTCAGTAAGAATATTCTTCCTGCTGGCAGCGCTGAATGATTTGAAAGTTCTTTCAGCTGATATTCAAAATGCATATTTGACTGCCCCAATTAAAGAGAAATACTTCCTAAAAGCGAGAGCTGAGGATGGTTTTCCACCTCATCTTGCAGGAAGGCCTTGCAAGATTGTCCGCGCATTGTATGGACTGCCGGTTGCTGGTGCATCTTTCAGGTCATACCTCACCCAGCATTTGAGTGATCTTGGATATTCACCTTGCAAAGCAGATCCGGATGTGCACTTAAGAATTGAAACCAGGAAAGATGGATCCAGATACTGGGCAATGCTCATTGCCTATGTAGACGACATCTTATGTTCTGGCGAAGATCCAAAGTTCCAGCTTGAAAACATTGAACGAAAGTTCAAATTGAAGGATGATACGATTGAAGAGCCAACTCTGTATTTGGGAGCTGATATTGGGAAATTCTACTTTGAAGGTGATTCAAAGCCAAGATGGTCATTATCAAGTACTAAGTATACGGCGAAAGCTGTTGCAGCAGTCGAACAAGAGTTAGGAACTGAAAAATATGGTTACAAGTATCTACCAAAATCAGCGTCTAGTCCACTATCACATGATTACCGACCGGAAATTGATATATCAGAAGAACTGAACCCTGAATTGCAAAATTACTATCAAGGTTTAATTGGAGTTCTCAGGTGGATTTGTGAATTAGGAAGACTTGACATAGTAATGCCAGTCTCACTGATGTCAAGGTATTTGGCACAGGCAAGGATCGGGCATTTGAATCAGCTATTTCATATATTTGCATATTTGAAAAAGTACAACAGGTCAAAATTGGTTTTTGATGATACTGTACCAAATGTTGACGAGAGTAAATTTCAAAAATGTGACTGGTCTGAATTTTATCCTGGTGCCGCTGAAGTCATACCAGCAGATATGCCTGAAGCTTTGGGAAAGCATGTAACAATGAGCTGTTTTGTTGACGCCGACCATGCCGGATGCAAGGCAACAAGACGATCTCATACTGGTGTTATTATCTTCATTAATAATGCACCGATCATTTGGTTTTCCAAAAGACAAACAACAGTTGAGACATCAACTTTTGGATCTGAAATCATTGCTTTGAAAATTGCAATCGAATTGGTTGAAGGTCTAAGGTACAAGTTGAGAATGATGGGTGTTCCTATTGATGGGAGCACGAATGTGTATTGTGATAATGATTCAGTTGTCACAAATGTTACACGACCTGAAAGCCCATGTAAGAAGAAGCACAACAGCATTGCATACCACAAAGCGCGTGAATCTATTGCAGCAGGAATTATCAGAGTTGCAAAGGAACCAGGTTCAACAAATATTGCTGATTTGTTTACAAAGCTAATGAGTGGCGCTGTTTTCCGGGAACATTGTTCTCGTTGCATGTGGTAAAGTAAAAATCAATCGTTCGATGAAATGTTCGATCGATCGTTCGATTGAAGTAACAAGTTGATTTGTTCGATCATGGAATAAGTCGATCTGCAATGAGCATTTCGAAAATGGATAATTTGATCCATGAAACAATATATCAAACCGGCAAGGATCAGGGCAAAATGCCATGATACAAGCCAGAATGAAAGGCAAAACGCCGCCCCATTTCTTTTGATAGGGCCTCTGATGGTAGACTGGATACAGTTTGGTATTCAACACGACAATGACTCACGATGAATAGGTTAAGTCATAGAATCCAGCCGCTTAACGGTTGGAGGATTTACGACTGAAGGGGACTGAAAAGAATTCACCGTGTAAAGCGTATCGCACGTACGAAGAGTCACAAAGGCAAATAACCTTATTCGTAAGGTTATTTAACCTGAGTGAATAATCGTCGGTGATTAATCCATGTGAATTACCTCTTAGCGGGAATTTTCCCAACAGCTCACTCTTTGAAGAAATAACAACTCTAAAACACTATCATGCCCTAAAATCTATGTACAACCTAGTACTAATTCTACGTAATAAGGTACAAGCACTGTGATATTCCAATGAGAATATCACGGTGAATTACACAGTAATACGATACAAAGAAAGACCGATCAAAGATGGTTTTCGTGTGTTTCGTGTCTTATTTTACGTGTGCTTTGTATGCTAAGAATTACACGGTAATATGCCGTAAAACCGACACGACGATACGATGAGTAATTAACCTGTCGGCATCGACAAGGCCGAATGAACCGTAATGAATGATTACTCTTGCTCACTAAATCGATCGACCGTAAGGAAGATCGCATTTTGTTTTATTACTGTTACGACACACTTTCTATATACGTCGTTCGAAAAAGAATGTTTGGAGGGCTCTGAAATATGGAGGTGAACAGTCGGTATTTGGTAGTTAACTTGTTGGTTATTACATTGTCTTAACACTAAAATTATGAGCGGACGAATCCACTCTTTCCTAAGATCACTGGAATTGGTGCATCGGTCTGTTAACACTCCAACACACACACTAAATCACTAATATTGCACCGGCCCGCTAATACTTCGATGTGTTGCACGTGCCCTTGTACCAATGGGCTGTAGGCCTCTACCTTGCGCCCTGTATAATTGGTACATAAGGGTCTATTTTTAGTAAGAAGGAGAACCGGAATCGGTAAGTGGTAAACTCACATTCCCGCTTCCATTCCCATCTTCCATTCATGTTGGTCCATTCCTGTAGAAACAGGATGACTCGTACGATCGATCACGAGACTCATTCATTCACTCGCGTCTCATTCATTCACTCGCGTCTCATTCGTGTTTCATTCTACTTCATTCGTGTCTCATTCATTCGTTCGTGTCTCATTCATTCATTCATGTCTCATTCATTCATTCATTCGTGCGAGAAGATTCCTGTAGAAGCAAGATGACTAGTATGATCGAAACCCTTGTTCGATCGACTTCAAACACACTTCCCTGCTTCAAAGGAATCATCCAACTCTCTTCAAATGCTCAGCGATAAAGATCAAACGCGGTGGTGGCCATTTCGATAGTGGCTCCTTGTATGCCTTTCAGTTTTGATTCGTCGCTGTCACTCCTTGTGCCACTTCCGTAAGCCGTTGTATAGTACACTGTTTCGCTGCTGTCGTCACTGTGACTATCACTATCACTATCACTGCCACTGCTGTCGCTTGAGCTGCTGCTGCTTGTACGTGAAACTTCATCGTCGCTCTCGTCGGTCTTGTTCCTCTTCTTGTCCTCAACAGTGATATCCGGTTGATCGACAGCATTGTCCAATTGTTCGACTTCGAGCCCCACGGTGTTTCCCGTACTTAAGCCAAAATTTTCCGGTGGGCCGACAATGTCTTCCGATAATTGGAATTCCCGGTCAACTTCCTGCATCTCAGGGGTAACGTCGGTATCGTCTTCCTTGAGCTCCTCTTCACGTTGCTGTTCTGATGCCAACTGTCTTGTTGCGCGACTGTCGGCTCTCTGCTGTCTTCTTCTTCGTGCGCGCTCTGCTCTTTCAGTTCTTTGCCTATCTGCTACCTATGTGGGTACCCCATGCTTCTAAGCTGTTCAGTTCAGCTAGGAATAGACACATACGTAGACCGCAGAGAGATACAACACCGGCATAAACACTGTGGATGGGGGCCTCAGTGAGATTGCCGTTTGCAACGAGACGAGCCTTGTGTCTACCGTCGTGCTTGACAGCATATATCATGTGTACCTTGATCTGTTGGAACCCGGGTGGGATGGAGCTTGTCTTGTACACGCCTTTATCAATGAATGTATTGTATTCATTGAGCTGTTCCATTTCCAGAGTGGTGGCGTCTTCCCATTTCGTGTTTCCGTTGGCTTGATCAAATTGGAGGGCTTCTTCGTGGTTACGAGGCACTTTGAATCCATATTGGTACTGTGGGGTGGTATGGAAAGAACGAAGTTTGGCTTGATGCACGAGTCGATCAAGTTTCTTGGTTCGTCGTGCTAGGTTGGTGATTCGCTTGAGGCGTTTCCAACCCGGGAGATCAAGCAAGTTGTTGTCTTTCCCATATTTTGCAACGGTGACAGGGTCATCAGCCACAATATTGGCTAGAGGTTCATATGTTCGTTCCATATTTTCCCAATCAATCCAGAGGTTATATTTGGAACCTTTGTATTGAGGATGCTTGTTATCCAGCGGACCTTGGTGTCCTAGGATTCGGCGAAACGACCAAAGTTTGCCGTCTTCTTGAGTTGAATCACGATGGATGTAATTCATGACATCATTGTATGCAATGATATCGTTAAGTTCGTCATCAGAGTGTTTGCACTTGAACTTGATGAAGTCTTTGTTGCGTTCAAGACTGTCTTCTACATCGACGATGGTAAGACGCTTTCGAGTGCCATTGGGGTTGATTATAAGGAAGGATCGTCCTTGTAGATTGGCGATCGGGACCGTAGGAATGGTAATTGGTTTACCATCATCATCAAATTGTGCGTTGCCTTCTTTGTCGGTAACAACTACCTGTGATGGGTCTACGGAAGGAGTAGCTGGGTTGGTGTGTGGAGTTGCGACGTCACTGACATCAAAGTATGCTAATTCCGGTGGGTCAAAATCATTTTCAGTAAGGAGAACGCCGTCGGATGTCTTGCTGAAGATGTGTGTTGTAGGAGGACCATCAAAACTCTCCCCATAGTTGTTAGGGAGTGGAGAAGGGGACCAGCTTGGGCTGTCATCGACCTTCTTATAAAGAAAGCTCGGTAACGAGAGGTGGGCGGGTGGTTGAAGAATAGATTGATTACCAGATGCGGGAGGTGTTGTATCTGGTTGTTCGGTAGGTACAGATGGCGTGGTGTCATCATGTTCCGCAGGAGTGGCGGTGTCGGAATCAGCAGGTGAGACGCCAGGAGGGGGAGTAACTGAGATGCCCTGTGTTCTAGAATCTTCAATGGGGCTACTCGTAGTGGTATGCTCCCCATGTTTGAATGTTGGAGCGTCACCAGTGGCGTATAGTCGGGGCAAGGAATCCTTGGCGTTACGCCATTTGATGAAACCATCATCAGTGAAGAGACCCGCGCGTTTGTTGCGAGACTCAGGCGTAAGAGCAGAGCGTACACTGGAACGGTCGAGTAATTTGTTGGTGACTGGATCCCAGATTCGGAAACAAAGTCCATTGCCAACATGTTCGGCAATGCCGACGAAGTGACCGAGACGTTCGGTAGACTGGGTACCAAAAGGGGAGTCATTGGTCTTGAAGTAAACAGGTTCAAACCAGAAGAAACTGGTGTATGCGCTGATGTCGCCAAGTGTACCGGTAGCTATGAAGACCGCTTGTTTGTCTGACAGAGTAGGATCAGAAATAACATTGAGGAGTCCGGCAACGTATGTCATGCACAGCAGCCATAGATGTGGTGGTGTGCCTGTACGATCCATGACGCGATTGACAATGCGTTTAAACGTTTGATATCGTCGTTCAAATTGATTCTGGTGTTGGTGGTAAGGTTCACTTTGCCAGAGTCCAATCCATAACATTTTCAGATAGTCAGTGACTTTCTTACTAGATTGGTAGTTACCGTGGTCGCATAGGAGGCGAATGGGTCTGCCCCATTTTCGAACAAAGTTCTGGAAGCATGATAGAAAGTCGCCAATGGTACGCATTTCCTCAACATGTATGATATGTGACTTTCGGCCGAAGAAGATCTGAGCAAGGTTGGAGCCGCCATCAATTGCCGGGACATCTGAATAGACAGCATCAGACAGAACGTCGTCATTGAAGGGTCGAACGTTCATAGCCAGTTGTGGGGAATGGAAACGTTTGAAAATGTTTCCATCAGGACTAATCGCTAACAAACCATATTGCGTTGAGTTTTCAAACGTAGCTTTGATGCGATCGGTGGAAACCCAACAAAAGAAAGGTTTCAGAGATAAGTAATCATGTTCGTTGGGATATCGCTGACGGGGCGTAGCTGCAATACGTATAGTATCACTAGCAGTACAGTCCGTTGGAAACGCAGTGACTGTCCCATAGATTGGAGGGGAAGTACAGCATGCGAGGCGTTCCTGGTGAACGTAGTCGGTAGGAGTAAGCCAGAATGAGCGATCGCTGGTTCCATGATCATCAATAGGGAGGAAGGGAGACCAAGTGGAGTGGCTGGAATACGAGCTGAGAGATGTGACCGTGGAAGAGCCAGGGGATACAGAGATATCTAACCCTTCAAGGCAACGTGGATTTCCGTATTTGTCGTATTTGGTATATGGAAGTTGTTGCGGCTGAGGAGGATATTTCTGGAGAAATTGTTCATCTTTAGCACTGATTGTGGTATCGAGAACAGATGGGTCCCAGTGCTTATCGGATGTCATGATAACATGTGGGAGCATGTCAAACTCAATAGTCGTGTACTTTTGCATGGCAAGGTATGGTAAACCATGCCGGATGCTAAGAGGCAGTGCATATCCATGGGAGGTGGTGATTACCTGTCCACCGCCCGCTTTGATGGATGTGTCATCAACAGTGGAGAAATATGCTTCCATCTGGCCGGAGGACAAGATAGAAGGGTGTCGGCCCGTATATGCACATTCATTGAAAACGAGGACGACGTGACCTCTAGTTGATATAGAATAAGCTCCGCATGTAGCAATGGCAATATTTTGTACCTGGTGATTGTTAATGCCTGTGACATTGACATATCGTGGTGGAATATCCTTGGAGATGAGGCATGCATCATTGCCGATGATGCAACCATTTGCGCCGCGATCGACCATGGCGAAGCCGGGATTAGTGATCGTAGCTTTGTGGGCACGATATGTGTACAATGTTACTTGACTATTGTGTGAAAAAGTCAGATCATCGTCGGGGTTATACCATTGGTGGAAATTGGCGGAATAAGAGGATGTTCCCACAGGTATTTGGGTGTCACCGTCCTTTTTGTACCGAATGTCAGGGTTTTTGGAGAGGAATCGAGCGGGATGCGTGGGTGACACGGAAGACTTGAGAGGTCTTTGGTCCTTGGAGGAAGAAGTTTGAGACTTGTATACACCCAGTGGTGCATGGAAAACGCCTCTACGGTCATTTTCTACAGCGGGATGTAGGTCTGCTGAGGAATTGACATGTTCATCTTTGTTCGAGGTATCATCTTCTAGGAATGAAACAGAATGTCCATGTTGGTATGCTTTCCAGGTGATGGGTTTGACATTGTTAGGGTCAGGCTGATCATTTGAGAGCAAATCGTGTCGTAATGATGCGACCACTATTTTCTTGCCTTCTGGAAAAAAGTTTAGCCAACTCTTCATGTCTTGACGTGATAGGGCCTTCCATATGCCTGTGGGCAGGCGCGTGGTAGGGTCAGGGGTACGTCCAGCCTTGAATACCGCATAGTCTTGATAGTCACCTTCAAATTTGATAGGGAGAGCATAGTCGTCATGGTTTTGGCTTTGTCCAGATGAGAAGTCGTGAACATGTGCACGTACTGTTGACTTAGGAGCCGACATCGCGGACTGGGAACCAAGTCAAGTTGCTTCAAGTAGGAGCGTGATTTTGAGTTTGTGAATAGCAGCTGCTTCAGCAACTGCATCTGTCATGGTGCTATTCGTCCCACCTGGATCCTTGACTTTGGCAAACTGTTCACTTAGCTGAAAGCTGGAATAGCATGCCTGACATAATGCTGATTTTGCAGTATGGTATTCAAGGGGTTTGTTGGATGGACGAAGCTTGTTGAGGTGATTTAATTCCTCAAACCAATGTGTGATGAATTTCACTTTGGATTCTTTCCAATTGCTGAGATTCAACTTTAGCAATGCCTATAATTGTTTGAGTCGAGTTGTAATATACCTTGGCTTTCGATTCGCTGTGGAGATTTACGAAATCAAAGTATGCTTGACGTCCATTACGTGTGGTGGAATGGCTGTGTACGCACAACGCGGATAAATCACTTTTGAAGACTTCCAACATTAGGACCCAGAAGAAAGCACACTGTTTAATGAAGAGGTCACGTGTATAACCTTGTAGCGCAGCTGGAGGCCAGGTCTCATCAAGGAATGTTACGGTGTCAATGTCGTATGCCTCGAGTTTAGCCTTGAAACCTACGAGCCAATGTTCGAATCTTGAGTCATTCGTGAGGGGCGTAAAAGACTTTTCATCCCGTGCACCAAGATTCATACTTCACCTGCTGAGGTGTCTTTTTATTAGTTCCTGGCAGAGGAGGTGGAGGGTTCAGAGCAGATTCGGTCTGCATGCGTATGGCACGTTCCAAGCGAAAGGTTCTGAAGTCTTCATACAGATATGACCTTGCATCCTTCCAATTCTTCCCGTCCTTGCGCAGGTCGATTGAGAACTCCGCAAGTGCCTCTATGATCCGTTGGATGGATCAATGGAGATGGGTCGAAAGTCCTCCTTGAGTGTAGGTAATCTTGCGGGCAAAATTCGGTTCGATAAGTGCGTCAAGAAAGGCCGTCCACTCGCATAATCCTCCTTCTTTGAGAGCTAAACACAGGGTGTTATCTGCTTCTCTTGTTAGGCGAAATAGGGATAGAAGTATCAGCTTCATATCAGTATCAAAACTAGGGAAATGGTTGACAGCAGCGGCTTCGGCATCACCCGTGCTGTTTCCGCCTCCGAATAGATTGGCGGGCATGTTCAGCCTTTGTGATGATCCTGATCCGTCGGAGGAATCGCGCGGTGAATGGGAACTGCTTTGTAGACAATGTGCGATTGGCATATGCCAGCGTAGGGATTGTATTCAATTCCGTTCCTGTTCCTTTTGTGTGCAAGCCACCTTGGAGCTTGCGACTGTTAATCTATTATTTTCCTTCTGAATCCGGTCCGGTAAGGGTCTGATTCAAAGGCTTCTGAAGCTGCGTTAGTGTGTTAGTAGACGAACGATTGTACTCTACGTGTGACAATTGTGGTTGGATACTTTCAGCAACGGATAATCGGACTACAGGCGAGACTATGGAAACGCCAGATCTCTTCTTACTGTGAACTTATTCCTATACAGCAAGACAGACCTTAGTAATGTAGATTACAGATAGCTGATAGCAACTAGTGTGAGTTTTGGGATATAAATCAGTTGAATGTTAAAAGTATGAGATAAAGTGAAATCTTGCCGAAGTGCAAGATATCTCTTTTATTGAGATGAATACGTTGCAACTGCTGTTGCGTAGTGATGAGATTACTCGCTGATTATTTCCGTACATGCATTGGTCGTTGACCGTATATATCTGTATGTATATATATATATATATATATATTGCACGAGAATCACACGCCAACGGTTTTCTTCTCTCGTTCCATTAGGAAGACTTCATGGTATGTTTCTCATTAAGATCAGGAATTGCTCCCGTAGCTCTTGTGATATTTTATGATATCAGAGTTTGCTCACTGAAGAACAATGGCAATACTATAAAACAGAGATACACACTACTAATTTGCAATTAAAAATTCCAAATTCAGATATTTTCTGTGATAAGTCCATGAATATTGTTCCTGTTATGGATAAGATGAATCATGAAAGAAGTGGAAGTGAGTTATCTGTCATAGTTTGTGTGTCACCACCTAATTAGTACTACATTTGGGTACTGGATTTGGAGGGAAAATACACACTAATTTGTAATTGAAAATTACAAAATCTGATAATTTCTGTGATAAGGCCATGAATATTGTTCCTGTTATGGATAAGATGAATCATGAAAGAAGTGGAAGTGAGTTATCTGTCATAGTTTGTGTGTCACGACCTAATTAGTGCATTTGGGTACTGGATTTGGAGGAAAAATACACACTAATTTGCAATCAAAAATTCCAAATTGAGATATTTTCTGTGATAAGTCCATGAATATTGTTCCTGTTATGGATAAGATGAATAATGAAAGAAGTGGAAGTGAGTTATCTGTCATAGTTTGTGTGTCACCACCTAGTTAGTAGTACATTTGGGTACTGGATTTGGAGGAAAAATACACACTAATTTGTAATTAAAAATTCCAAAATCAGATATTTTGTGTGATAAGTCCATGAATATTGTTCCTGTTATGGATAAGATGAATCATGAAAGAAGTGGAAGTGAGTTATCTGTCATAGTTTGTGTGTCACCACCTAATTAGTACTACATTTGGGTACTGGATTTGGAGGAAAAATACACACTAATTTGTAATTAAAAATTACAAAATCTGATAATTTCTGTGATAAGGCCATGAATATTGTTCCTGTTATGGATAAGATGAATCATGAAAGAAGTGGAAGTGAGTTATCTGTCATAGTTTGTGTGTCATTGATGTAGCGAGCCGAATGAAAGTAATGGTAGTGCCACGTGGCACTCTCTACAACCGGTAGAGAGCCAGACTGGGGGAAAACCTAGTAAAATCTAGCAGATTCACTATCACTGAAACCAGCTTCTAAGCACACGCTTAAACCCCGATAGCCTCAACAAGCCAGCAAAGGATTCCTCCAGCAAAGTGCAAGCCTACCATCACGCGCTACCAGAAGAAGTACAATCTACACGCACAATCGATTCCCTGTATCACTTGCACAATTGATTCCCTGTATCACTCGCACGATCGATTCCCTGTATCACTCGCACGATCGATTCCCTGTATCACTAGCTAAAACCAGCTTCTAAGCACCAGCTTAGACCCCGATAGCCTCAACAAGCATGCCACGGATTCCCCTAGCAAGCCCATCGGTACCAAGGAAACACAATCGATTCCCTGTATCACCGGATAAGATGTGTCACTGTATCACGGTAGTAGCTCGTACGGATGGGCTTGCGACCGAAAGACTCGTCTGCAACCAAAAATTACAGGCTAGCACTAGAACAAGCCGGTAAAGGATCCCTCCAGGAAATCCAAGCATACAGCTCACTCTTTTGCTCCTAAAAACGATTAGTAGTAGAATAAATTGGCAAATCTGTCCTGGTCCAATAGTCATCCTATTGTACCCGTACGACAGCCGAGCAGCGATAGTCATCCTATCTCGAACCCGTGACGCAACTGACGCCCTAGTCACACTAGCCAATCGACGATCCAACGCCGGAGTACTAGTGTCTCATCGAGACTAGCCGTACCACCAGCGCCTCTGTCAGTCTGCTCTTACTAACACACTCACACAGCCGTTCCCCCTCGTCATAAAATAGGCCCGGCCGTGATACCAGCGACGACGTCTCCCCGCAGCGAGTAGACAGATTCCACGCGTCCATCCGCGAATCGATTGGCGGCTCCGATGTTGACCTACTTGGAGTACTTCCGGACTACTCCAAGCCCCTTTGGGAGCACGGCAGAGTGCAACAAGGCCTACTCGACCATCTTCAGCTACTTCACTCTGGCCTCCCCCCCCCCCAGGTCCTCTTGGAACATCTACTCAACCTCTTTGAGGCTGAGGCAGTGGGCGCGCTGGGGATCTTTGTAGCTGACTCCCAAGGCCTGCCCTGCCTCCGATTGGTGCATGGCCTTCGAAAGTACCCGGGGCCCTTGGCTCAACACAGCCCCAACAAAAACAAGGCCTTTGGGTACTTGGACGACAATGAAGGGGAAGCTGGGGAACTGGTGCTAGTAGATTCAGCCATGCTGTCCCCCACAACAGCCACGCGGGTGCTAACCCTGGATCATCACCTGGCGGTGTTGGAGGCGCACCCCGCAAGACTGTCCATCCCAGTGATACCAGAGGGGACCGCCCACTCTGAGTTGATACAGGCACACAAGTCTTTCTTCATTCCCTTTGAGTTGGTGCACTTTCTCTTGGGAAAGGGGCTCTCTCCAAAACAAGCCATGGAGATCCTCCATCCTTGGCTCAACATGGCGGGGCTAATGGAGTCCTGCCTCCCCCTGTTTAACACTCTCAGGTTAGCCGGGACTACAGCTACAGAACCCGGTGGCAGCCCCAAGCTCCAGCAGCCAGGTCCATTCTTTAGAAATGAGACCGGCCTTATCAGCTACATGAAGCTCAAGGTGATGTACCGGGACCTGCCAGAACTGGAGCAAACTGGGGCTCCACCAGGAGACCCAAAGCTCACAGCAGCAGTCACGGCCCTCACAGACCACCAACTAAAGCTAAGTGAGAATATGGACCACAAGCGGTCGCAGACAGTGAAGACCACTTGGGGCCCCTTGTACACCCAGCGCTTGCTTCTGCTCTGTGGTAAACAGGAAGAAGCGAACCTCCCCCCTATCTACCAGGCCTGGGCTCAAAAGAGCAAGCACGAGAGGACCCACATGATTTTCCAAAGCCAAGTGGCAGCCAGGGCATCTGAGTTGGGGATCCAAGCCCCCTTGATTACCACCGCCGCTCTCAAGAGGTTCCAGGATGGCAACTTCCATGGTACTGATCCCTTTGATGTGGCAGATGGAATACTCCCCATGGCTTTCACACCCCCGGGTGGGTCTGCCGCCACCCTGAAAAGAGAGCAGGAGGCAGCCGCCACTGTGGCAGCATATGACACTATGATCTCCACTGAAGGCAACTCCCTCACCTTGAAGGACTCCCTGGAGCTCCAGAAGACAAAGGCCTACATCCCTGTCGACTGGACTGAAGCCACCACCCAGCTGGAGAGCTACCTGGCCGTCCTAGCCACCATCCTAGGACTCAACCATGATGTCGTCACCAGCTACCAACAAGGCCTCCGCAGGCTCAAGATCCAGCAGATGCCACTCCGAAGAGCAATTGCAGATGAGGTGGGAGAATTCCTCACCCCTGCCATTGTAGTCTACTACTTCCAAATCCGAGTCAGGGGATGGCTTGAGGAGCAGTGGGAAGCAGCCTCCATCCTTCCCTCCCCGGCCTTTGGGGTGGACTTCCACACCTTCAGGATGAGCCAGAACCTCAACTGGCTCCCCAATGTCTCCAATGTGGCTGCCCTGAGACTACTGCGACGGCCGGATCCTCCTCCATCCCCCACCAAGGTGGGCGCCAAGGGGAGTAGCCACAACAACAACAGCACCACTCCCTCTAGCAGCCCGGGAGTCCGCAACCCAACCGTAGGGACGCAACAAACACGACTCACCAATCCACACCGGGACTCCCGCCTCCAAGACAGCAATCTGTAACGTACTACGATCATACGTACCAAGTTACGTACATACCAATCGGCGTACTGCAATCAATCTACTGTACAAGTCATACTATCCAAGATACCATCGAAGGATACGTACGATCGAATTAATGAGACTTGGGCTACTCTAAGAATCATTAAGTAGCGAAGCATTATCTGTATACAATGGTATACCGATGCCGGGCAGGCGCACAATTCATATCGCGACTCTATATGAATATCCATGGGCGATCGAAGCCAGCCAGCTCGATCGCTCATTATTTTATCTGTTAAGTTTCCATCCATTTTCGTAAAGTATTAATCCATTCATAATTATCACTCCTACTCAAATTCTACCCCTAGTGTGTTACACAGTAATTACTCAAACAGCTACTGTAGAATAACGAACGAACTTTCGAACGGCAACGATTTTCGACCTAACGAAACGATTTTTTTTTGAACGACAACGGTTTTTCGCTAACAAATAACCTATCGAAATTCGTTCGAAACAAAATAACTAATCGAAACAAAAGCGGTCTCACGTCAATTCGACATTGTTAATCAACAAAACAATTTCCTATCTTTTCATCGGAAACAACGTCAAATCAGAAAACATCGAAATCATCGAAAACATCGAAATCATCGGAAATCTGAATATCAAACCAGGCAAGTATCAACCATGTCAACCGGATTGCATCGAGAACCACCAATCACCTATGATTCCAGCTTTGACCGGACTAAGAACAAACTCGCCACTTTGAAATTGTATGACGCCAACAATAATTCCAAGGAGGAATGGAAACTACCAATCTTTTCAGAAGAAGGGGGCCTTGAAGAACTATTGTATTGCCAAGAAGCTTTCATCATTGGCGCAAAGCGACTACCACTACCGGAACATCGGTACATTGAAATGTTCACCAAGGTACTGTGCCCGGAAGCACAACGAAAGTGGGACGAGACAACCCGGGACGACAATGATGACTTGAACTATCCAGACAACATGGAAGGCTATGAAGAAGCATTCAAGGACTACATTCAAGAACACTACTGTGATGCAGGGGATGCAAAAGACATCATGCAAACCTACATTCGCAGCGACGCATGCAAGAAACCTCATGATAACACATCCAAGGATCATGCAGTGCGAATCAACAGACTCATTCGGTACTCAGAGAAGCTGCAAGGTCATGGCCAAAACCTCAACAAAATCAACAAAACAACAATGCTGCTCCACACCTTCCCCAACCTGTGGGTTGAGCAATATGGCCAAATTCATGGTGGCATCACTGCAGAAACGTCCATCCAGAAAATAGTGGAATATATGTCCAGTCGAGAACGCGAGTCCAAGCTAAGGAATGGAGGAGGCAAAAAACAAGGGAGACGTCCTGGAAACAATGCCAACAACCAATCCAAACGCAAAACCAACAACAAAAACCAAGGACAAAAATCTTCTAATCCCTGTCGCATTCCCGGACACCACCATGATTGGTCTGAATGTCCCAAGAACAGGTACTCCAAACAGAAGAAAAAACAACGCGCGGACAACAAGAAAAACAATAATGACTCAGCAGGCAAGACTACCACAGCCAGCAATGAATCATTCCAAGCACACATGCAGCGCGCAAAGGAAGCTTTCCTCCAACAACATGGAGGCAAAGCAGAACACAGCGTGCAGAGCGGTGAGCAAATTTGGCTTCCCTGAGGCCAAACAAGAGCAGTCACCCTGCCTCCAGCTCCACAGGACCTGGATGCCAATTTGGCACAGCCAATTGGGCTCGCAGGAGGAACTCTCTCCACAGAAGGGGAGAAACCTACAGAACGTATATCTGATGTTGACAAGAGCTCACGACGAGTCCAGTTTGAACCGGATGAACGCGTCGGAAAAAATAAAAACAAAAACAAAAACGAAAATAAAACAGCCAAATCGGATGACGATTCGATTGGCACGGGTACAGCAGCCAATAAAACGGGTACAATGACCACAAGCTGGACCTCGCGGCTAGCAAAGACCCTACAACCAAATACGGAATATCCCGTAGCTACGAAAACAAAGAAGAGCGATGTGGCTCCTATTGTTTTAACAACCATCCAATACATTCAAGGCATTCCTGTAAGAACAACAAAAACAATGCTTGCCCTACTCGACAGCGGCAGCACAACAACCCTCATCAACAGAAGGGCACTTCCCTTTGGAGTTCTACCAATTCAATCCAAAACAAGAACCATCACAACCACAGCCAATGGATCATTCGACACCTCGTTTTTTGTCATAATGAAGAATCTCAAACTACAAGAATTTGGGAACACAACAATCGAGCGTTGTGAGGCCAGATTATTTGAATCCAAATCATGCAGATATGATATTATCTTTGGTCGAGACTTTCTATGCAGCACCAATATCAACTTGTTATTCGAATCCAGCATGATTCAATGGAACAACCGACAAATTCCAATGCGAGAAACAGCCAGTTTTGATATTACTCCAGATCTGCAAGAAGCATATTTTCAAGCATTACTGGAAGAATCCATTGATTCTGAGCTATTTGTGCATGATGCAGTATCTTCATCCCCTGTCATCCTTGACAGAGCTTATGAAGCAACTGATCCAACCTCGGTTGCTGAGCAGCAAGCGCATATGACAGCATCAGAAAAACAACAGTTTCAAGCTGTCCTATCCAAATATCCAAACGTTTTCAATGGCAAACTAGGCAAATACCCACACAAGAAAATCTCACTCAAACTGAAGCCCAACGCCAAGCCAGTCCACAAGAAGCCATATGCAGTCGCATACAAACGAGAAGAACTATTCAAAAGGGAGCTCCAGAATCTGGTAGATGATGGAGTCCTCAAAAGATGTGATGGCCCAGCTGAATGGGCATTTCCTACTTTTATCATTCCAAAGAAGGATAACAGGGTCCGGTGGGTATCGGATTTTCGAGAACTCAATGAACTGCTAGTCAGAAGACCATATCCAATACCAAGAATTCAGGACATCATGCATCGACGCGGCAAATACACCCATTTCACCAAAATTGACCTGTCTATGCAATACTACTGTTTTGAATTGGATGAACCAAGCAAGAAACTATGCACGATTGTCACCCCATATGGTTGCTATGAATACCAAAGGCTGCCAATGGGCGTGAAAATCTCTCCAGATGTCGCGCAACAACTCATGGAAGATATTTTGCAAGGTACGGATTGTACAGTATATATTGATGATATTGGAATCTGGACAAATGGCACCTTCAGCCACCACATGCAAACAGTGGACACAATTCTGCATCGACTGAATGAAAATGGTCTCAAGTGCAACCCTCTCAAATGTGACTGGGCTGTACAGGAAACTGACTTCCTCGGATTTTGGATGACTCCAGAAGCCGTGAAACCTTGGAAGAAGAAAATTGAAGCTATTCTGAGAATGGACAGACCCAAAACAATCACTCAAGTCAAGTCCTTTCTAGGCGCTGTTGGTTACTACCGGGACATGTGGCCAAGAAGATCACATGTCCTCTCCCCTTTGTTTGAACTCACGGGAACCCCAAAGAAGACTGCCAATGGGCAGACTAAAACAACAACAAGGTCGGCCTTCACATGGGGGCTGGCGCAGGAAAGAGCCTTTGAAGAAATGAAAGCCATGATAGCAAGTGACGCGCTGAACACATACCCAGATCTGAATCTCCCATTTGATATCTACACAGATGCATCAGATCTACAACTTGGCGCAGCGATCCTACAAAAGGGAAAACCAATTGCTTATTGGTCCAAAAAGCTGAATGCAGCTCAGAAGAATTATACTACGACAGAAAAGGAACTACTTGCAATAGTTTTGTGTTGCAAGGAATACAGGAAACTACTATTAGGCTGTGAACTCAACATTTACACAGACCACAAGAATCTCACCTTCAAAACCCTCTCTCCACAACGGGTACTCAGATGGAATCTCTTTCTCCAAGAATACAACCTCAAGTGGCACTATGTGGAAGGACCCAAGAATGTACTCGCGGATGCATTCTCAAGATTACCCAGGATGGATCCACCTACAGTGGGGGAGAAACAGAAGCAAGGCAAAGGAACTTTAATCGATTTTCTCAAGTTAGACGTCCCTGAACAAGCAGATGAAGAGCTTTTTCTACAAGAATTCCCAGAGGTATTCCCAAACCTATGCCATGACGCAGACGATGAATTATATTCATGTCTACTGAACAATGAGTGTCTGGTCAACCTGCCAACACTCCAGGAGATGGAATGCCCAGTGAATTACACCAACATCGCTCAACACCAACAAAACGATGAGACGCTACCAGCCAAGCTACAATTACCAACCTTCTTCAAACAACAACTTGGTAATCAAGAAATTGCATGCTACTCCAAAGCAGAAACCAGAGAAGAATGGAAAATCTACATTCCAACCTCCCTTGCTCCACAACTACTCAAGTGGTACCATCTACTATTAGGGCACTGTGGATCCACCAGGCTCAACCAAACAATAGCCTCCAGGTTCCACGTGGAACGCCTTACCAAGCTATGCCAAGAATACGTATGCCCGGACGATTGCATCAAGTACAAGAGCAGAAATGCTAGTTATGGATTGCTGGCGCCCAAGCAAGCGCCAGTGGCACCATTCAGTGAAGTACATGTGGATCTGATTGGACCATGGAAAGTAACAGCCCAAGGAAAAGTCTACAACTTCAAGGCTCTCACGTGCATTGACCCAGTTACCAACTTGCTGGAAATCATTCGCATCAGAGATAAATCAAGTCAACATGTCTCCAACCAGTTCACCAACTGCTGGTTATCCAGATATCCAAGGCCAGTCAAGTGTGTCTATGATAATGGTGGAGAATTCCTAGGCCACGAATTCCAAAATACACTGGCAGCCTATGGAATTGAGGGTGTAGCTACCACAGTCAAAAATCCTCAGAGCAATGCCGTCTGCGAAAGGGTTCATCATACCATTGCAGACACCCTACGCATATTAGTACATGTGAATCCGCCTCAAACCAACACACAGGCCACACAGCTCATGGACAATGCATTAGCCACTTGCATGCACGCCACCAGATGCGCAATCAATGCATCTATGGGCTCATCTCCAGGAGCCCTGGTGTTCAACAGGGACATGCTATTGGACATACCACTCACATCCAATCTCATTGCGCTACAACAAATTCGACAACAGGGCATCAACATGAATCTCCTACGACAGAATGCCAAGCGCATCAAGCATGTTTTCAAGGTTGATGATAAGGTATGGATGAAAGAACCAGATCCAGACAAATTACAACCTCAGAAGAAAGGCCCATATCAAATTGTGCAAGTACATACCAATGGCACAGTAAAACTGAGGCTGTCTCCAAATGTCACGGAAACAGTCAACATTCGAAAGCTGACCCCATACAAAGAACATCCAGCACAAGAAGATGCACCGGCCAACAATGATCTAGACATGGAAGAAGTCTAGCACTGAAACGATTCTGAGAATCCCCAAGTCACTCATTGGGGGACTCTGTAACGTACTACGATCATACGTACCAAGTTACGTACATACCAATCGGCGTACTGCAATCAATCTACTGTACAAGTCATACTATCCAAGATACCATCGAAGGATACGTACGATCGAATTAATGAGACTTGGGCTACTCTAAGAATCATTAAGTAGCGAAGCATTATCTGTATACAATGGTATACCGATGCCGGGCAGGCGCACAATTCATATCGCGACTCTATATGAATATCCATGGGCGATCGAAGCCAGCCAGCTCGATCGCTCATTATTTTATCTGTTAAGTTTCCATCCATTTTCGTAAAGTATTAATCCATTCATAATTATCACTCCTACTCAAATTCTACCCCTAGTGTGTTACACAATCATCCCATTGTCAAGAAACTGGAGTCAGCAAAAATGAGGGAAGCCATCCAAGTTATGAGAGACAAAGGGAAAGGCCCCCTCTCCAGACCAGATGGCCAAGAGAGATGCCACTTGTGGCACATCAAGGGTGCCTGCTTCAGCAGCTGCAAGCACATATATGACCATGTGGCCATCACTCCCACCGAGCAAGATCTACTCTGGGAATGGTGCCAAGAGGCATATGCCTGACCGGTCGGCACGCGCCCTCACTTGGGCGCGGAGCCCTCCCCACCCCACATGGGCATTGGGGGGACCATACTAAGTAACAATCCATCATCTAATCACGAATCTAATCCTCACTTACGAATCACACATGAATTAGGTAAGCACAAACAGCACGCGCGCGCATGTACCCCTCCCAACTTGTATGTGCCTTCCCAGATCTCCACCAGTTCTACAGATGCCACGGAAGCGCCCCCCATGGGGGCAGCAACCACCCCTCCCCCCTTGCCAAGGCCTACGTCCGAGTCCCTAGTCCCTGCCACAGTCCCTACCGGGCCCCCTACAGTCCCGGCCAACCCATTGCCTAGGCCCGAGCTCCTAGTCACTCCCACAGCTTTGCCTAGGCCCGAACCCCTAGTCCCTGCAGCATTGTGCCTCGGTCCAAGCCCCAAGTCACCCCCCTCCTGTCTAAGTCCAGCGACGCGCTGGCCTCTCCACCCAGCAACTTGCTGGCCGCTTCACCCAGCAACACTGTGCCTCGGTCCGATCCCCCAGTCACCCCCCTGCTGCCGTACCCCACTGACAGGCTCGACGTGCACGTCAACCGGGCTATCAAGGTCTACAACAACAGCACTAGCTGGGGGGACTTCATCCGGACAATCCGAGGACAACGTGACATCCACCCAGATGTGGGTAATATCCCCCATCCAGCCAGCCTCCTCTTAGCCCACTTTGGGAAAGAAGGCACTCCGGCCTCCATGACAGGCCAACCTTGGACCCCTGCCAGGATTGCCAGTGCCCTCTCCAGGGGGCCTCACCAATCTTCCCACCAGGGCATTGCCTTCCTGCGGGAAGAGTATGCCGACATGATGGACAAGCAACAATGGACTGTCCTCCCTGCCAGTCTCATCCACGACCTTCCAAACCTCCGGCTAAGTCCACTGGGGCTAGTCCCCCAGCGAGGCCGGCGCCCCCGAATGATCTCAGATTACACCTACTCTGAAGTTAACCAAGACACCATCCCTCTCGCCCCAGCATAAGCCATGCAATTTGGCCATACCCTGCCCCGGCTCCTCACCAAGCTGCACCGGGCGAACCCTCGGTTTGGCCCAGTCTACATGTCCAAGATTGACCTCGCGGATGGATTCTACCGAGTCCAGTTGAACCCAGAAGACACCATGAAGCTAGGAGTGCTGTTCCCCTCCCGAAAGGGCGAGCCACCCCTCATTGGAATCCCCCTCACCAACCCCATGGGATGGAAATCCAGCCCACCGAACTTCTGTGCCTTTACAGAAACCATTGCAGACCTGGCCAATGCCACCCTCTCCACAGGGCTGGCAGAGGCCAGGATCACACCCCATCCACTGGATCTCCCCTCTGAAGCCACGCCCGCCGCGCCTCCAGCTCCCCCAGATACGCCCTCGCACCACCGGCGCCCACGCCTCCCGATACTGCACCTGTGGTGCCCCATCTGGCCACTCCTCATAGTACCACTCCCAGCAAGAAGCCGGTGCGATACTGGGATGTCTATGTGGATGACTTCTGTGGCCTTGCGCAAGGCAACCAATGGACCCGACGCGCCATCAAGAGGGTGCTCTTCCAGTCTCTGGACAAAGTCTTCCGGCCCCTGGAGGCCTCTGACACTCCCTTCAGACAGGAACCAGCCTCCCTCAAGAAAATGCGCCAAGGGGACGCCAGGTGGACCACCAAGAAAGTCATCCTGGGCTGGCTCATTGATTCCATCAACAAAACCATCAGCCTTCCTCCCCATCAAGTGGACCGCCTACAGGAGATTCTGCATTCCATTTCCCCCACCCAGCGCCATGTCCCTATCAAACAATGGCACCAAGTCCTTGGGGAGCTCCGGTCGATGACCCTTGCCATCCCTGGCGCCATTGGCCTCTTCTCCATCCTCCAAGAAGCCTTCCGCCACCAGGAACCGGGCAGGCAGCGCCTCCAGCTCACCAAGCGCGTCCATAGCTTCCTTCGCGACTTCCAATGGCTGGCCAATGATCTATCCAACAGGCCTACTTCCATTGCAGAACTGGTGCCAGATCCTTTCCCTGCCACCATGGGCGCTTGTGATGCCTCCGGTATGGGCATGGGGGGCATCCATTTTGTCCCCCTTCCCACTGGCGCGGTGCAGCCCATCATGTGGAGGCATGCATTCCCCAAGTGGGTCTCCTCCCAACTAGTCACCTTTGACAACCCCAATGGCACCATCACCAACAGTGACCTTGAGCTCGCTGGTTCCATTGCCCACAATGACATCCTTGCCCAAGCTGCCTGTGTCCAATCCAGAACCACTCACAACTGCTATGACAACACAGCAGCGGTCTATTGGGAAAGGAAAGGCGCCACCACCACCACAGGCCCTGCCGCTTACCTCCTGCGGATTCAGTCCATGCACCAGCGTCTCCATCAATATGTCCCCCTCAGGGATTACATCCCTGGACCTGTGAATCACCTAGCTGATTTGCTCTCTCGCTCTGACCTCTCTGACACTGCCCTTCTCAACCATTTCAACACCACCTACCCCCAGGACTTGCCCTGGATCTTATGTCCCCTGCAGCCTCCCATGCATTCTGCTCTGACCTTGGCTCTATCCAGAAGACCATGCGCGCTTCAGTCACTGAGCTCTATGCCAAGCGCAAGGATGCCCATTGGAATCAATGGGTTCAATTCTGTGTGTCTCAAGGCTTTGAACCAACCCTCCACTCTGTTACGGATCCAATCCCCATCCTCCAAGTCTTTGCCCAGCGCCTCCATGACGGCCGACTCTCCTATAGCCGCAAGCCCATCAGATCTCGCACAGTATCGGACACCCTCCGGTCAGTGGGCCAGACGCTGGCCCGCTTGGGGTCCAAAGACCCAAGAACCAACTCTACCGGCAGTCTTGACTTCAGGCTAACTGCCCAGTTCAAGGCCTATGCCAAGCTAGACCCAGCCCCGTGCCGGGTCAAACCAGTCCCCATCACCCTTGTCATGCATGCGCTTCGATTTGCATACTATGACTCCCCATCCCCTACCCGACAGGCCATTGCAAACATGATCTGCATAGCCTTCTTTTTCTGTCTGCGCCCTGGTGAGTACACTGGTACTACCAGGGACGACCAAGCCTTCCACCTCAAGGAGGTCTCCTTCTACCTTGGCTCCAAATTTGTCCACCATGATGGACCTGAACATGAGCTCCTTGCTGCCACCTCTGTCACCCTGACATTCACCACACAGAAGAATGGGGACAAAGGTGAAGTAGTTGCTCATGCCAGGAGTGGTGACAACCTATGCTGCCCTGTAGCAGCATGCGCGCGCCAAGTGCTCCACCTCAGGGGCTGCTGCACCAGCACCCATCCTTTCAGCCCAGATCTCAAGCTGGCCAGTTACTTTGACAATGGGGTTCTCACCCTCGTTCGCGCAGCAACTGTCACATCCTCCATGAGAGTCTATGCCCAGACCCTCTACCATACCACAGGCATCTCTCCTGCAGCAATCTCTGCTCGGTCCCTTCGAGCGGGAGGGGCTATGGCCCTGCTCCAGGGCAAATGTGATTCTAATGTCATCAAGCTTCTTGCAAGATGATGGCACAGTGACTGCATGATGAGGTACTTGCACCAGCAGTCCCTCCCCATCTTCCAGAATCTTGCTTCTGTAATGTTCAACAATGGAACATACTCCTTCCTGCCAGAAGAGTGGGTGCCGGCGGCCGCCCCCACTCCCACTGGCAGCTCTCTCTGATTCCTCTTGGGGAATCTCCCACCCTCGTAGTCTGGCCTCCTGTCTCCTCCAGGTCCAGTCTCCATCCAGCTCCCACCCTGTGGCTTGTGGCCCAATGGCAGAAAAGGCTTAACAGCCAAAGGCTTAACTGCCCAAGCTGTTAAGCCAGGCTGTGCGCCGGTGTGTGTGGGCACAGCAAACTAAGGGACCGGACTACAGCCTGCAAAAACCAACAGGCTGGAGTTCCCGGCTCCCCCTCTAGCATTGCTTAACCCACCAACACACCAATGAACTACAAGCATTGCACATACAGTACTACAAGTAGGCTGGCTACTGAGGCTATCACGAATGTAGTGAGTGATAGTTGATGTAGCGAGCCGAATGAAAGTAATGGTAGTGCCACGTGGCACTCCCTACAACCGGTAGAGAGCCAGACTGGGGGAAAACCTAGTAAAATCTAGCAGATTCACTATCACTGAAACCAGCTTCTAAGCACACGCTTAAACCCCGATAGCCTCAACAAGCCAGCAAAGGATTCCTCCAGCAAAGCGCAAGCCTACCATCACGCGCTACCAGAAGAAGTACAATCTACACGCACAATCGATTCCCTGTATCACTCGCACGATTGATTCCCTGTATCACTCGCACGATCGATTCCCTGTATCACTCGCACGATCGATTCCCTGTATCACTAGCTAAAACCAGCTTCTAAGCACCAGCTTAGACCCCGATAGCCTCAACAAGCATGCCACGGATTCCCCTAGCAAGCCCATCGGTACCAAGGAAACACAATCGATTCCCTGTATCACCAGATAAGATGTGTCACTGTATCACAGTAGTAGCTCGTACGGATGGGCTTGCGACCGAAAGACTCGTCTGCAACCAAAAATTACAGGCTAGCACTAGAACAAGCCGGTAAAGGATCCCTCCAGGAAATCCAAGCATACAGCTCACTCTTTTGCTCCTAAAAACGATTAGTAATAGAATAAATTGGCCCACCACGCCCGCCCGCAGAAAAGGCTTAACAGCCAAAGGCTTAACTGCCCAAGCTGTTAAGCCAGGCTGTGCGCCGGTGTGTGTGGGCACAGCAAACTAAGGGACCGGACTACAGCCTGCAAAACAACCAACAGGCTGGAGTTCCCGGCTCCCCCTCTAGCATTGCTTAACTCACCAACACACCCATGAACTACAAGCATTGCACATACAGTACTACAAGTAGGCTGGCTACTGAGGCTATCACGAATGTAGTGAGTGATAGCCACCTAATTAGTGCATTTGGGTACTGGATTTGGAGGAAAAATACACACTAATTTGCAATCAAAAATTCCAAATTCAGATATTTTCTGTGATAAGTCCATGAATATTGTTCCTGTTATGGATAAGATGAATCATGAAAGAAGTGGAAGTGAGTTATCTGTCATAGTTTGTGTGTCACCACCTAATTAGTAGTACATTTGAGTACTGGATTTGGAGGAAAAATACACACTAATTTGCAAATAAAAATTCCAAAATCAGATATTTTGTGTGATTGAAGCATGGATATTAATAGGATTGGGCTAGATTCATGACTGAATTGAATAGTGTCCAAACTACAGTAGTACAGTACCGTACGTGACGGTACCGTCTGTACGTCAAAAGAAGAGCTGACGGATATCAACAAGGATACCTGTATGTACCGGTACGAGTACTAGTACTCGTACTCGTACGTTGGTCGCGTTTCAAGAGATGAAGATTACTTTCGAATTGGTGGAGTTGTTAGTTGAACGTTTAACACTAACCCTAAGAATTGGCAACATTACCTTCTAGACGGAGTTTATGGGGGGTTTGGGGGGGCGGAAAATATGGAGAAATATTAAAAAAATCTGTTTTTAACAAGTAGACTTGGTACAAACGCTACGACTAAAAACTTTAAAAAACAGAATTGAAACAATGATTTACGGAAATGAGATGCTTCCTCTAAAAGCAATAGTAATATTTAGTGGCGCGCGTTCATTTTTATGGTAGCGAGCTCTCATTTTTATGGTTGCAAGTAACCAAAAGATTTAACCTGAATACAGATAAAAATCATACAATTCTCGTCGTCGTCATACAAGTAGAATTCAATCATACAATCCAATCAATTGAAACACTAACAATTGAAATTACTCAACTGATTTGTAGAATGACTGAGTTATATTTGGTTGGGGAGGGTTAGGGAATATATTTTGGTTGGGCATTGACAAGATTTGCACTGTGTTCAAATCTGGTGGGTTTTTGGGTTGATGCCTGAGTAATATTTTGGTCGGGGACTGGCAGGATTTGCACTGTCTTCAAATCTGGTGGGTTTTGGGGTTGATGACTGAGTTATATTTTGGTTGGGGATTGGCAGGATTTGCACTGTGTTCAAATCTGGTGGGTTTTTGGGTTGATGATTGAATTATATTTTGGCCAAGGATTGGCAAGATTTGCACTGTCTTCAAATTTGGTGAGTTTTTGGGTTGATGATTGAGTTATATTTTGGTTGGGAACTGGAAAGATTTGCACTGTGTTCAAATCTGGTGGGTTTTTGGGTTGATGACTGAGCTATATTTTGTTCGGGGATTGGCAAGAATTGCACTGTCTTCAAATTTGGTAAATTTTTGAGCTGATGATTGAGTTATATTTTGGTTGGGGACTGGTAGGATTTGCACTGTGTTGAAATCTGGTCGGTTTTTGGGTTGATGATTGAGTTATATTTTGGTCGGGGACTGGCAGGATTTGCACTGTCTTCAAATCTGGTGATTTTTTGGATTGATGACTGATTTATAGTTTGGACGGGGATTGGCAGGATTTGAAATGTCTTCAGATCTGGTGAGTTTTTGGGTTGATGATTGAGTTATATTTTGGTTGGGAACTGGAAAGATTTGCACTGTGTTCAAATCTGGTGGGTTTTTGGGTTGATGACTGAGTAATATTTTGGTGGGGGATTGGTAAGATTTGCACAGTGTTCGAATCTGGTGGGTTTTTGGGTTGATGACTGAGTAATATTTTGGTCGGGGATTGGCAAGATTTGCACCGTGTTCAAATCTGGTGGGTTTTTGGGTTGATGATTGAGTTATACTTTGGTTAGGAACTGGAAAGATTTGCACTGTCTTCAAATCTGGTGAGTTTTTGGGTTGATGATTGAGTAATATTTTGGTTAGGAACTGGAAAGATTTGCACTGTCTTCAAATCTGGTGAGTTTTTGGGTTGATGATTGAGTAATATTTTGGTGGGGGATTGGCAAGATTTGCACAGTGTTCAAATCTGATGGGTTTTTGGGTTGACGATTGAATTATATTTTGGTTAGGGACTGGAAAGATTTGCACTGTGTTCAAATCTGGTGGGTTTTTGGGTTGATGACTGAGTTATATTTTAGTCGGGGACTGGCAGGATTTGCACTGTCTTCAAATCTGGTGATTTTTTGGGTTGATGATTGAGTAATATTTTGGTGGGGGATTGGCAAGATTTGCACAGTGTTCAAATTTGATGGGTTTTTGGGTTGACGATTGAATTATATTTTGGTTAGCGACTGGAAAGATTTGACCTGTCTTCAGATTTAGTGGGTTTTTGGGTTGATGATTGAGTTATATTTTTGTTGGGGATTGGCAGGATTTGCACTGTGTTCAAATCTGGTGGGTTTTTGGGTTGATGATTGAATTATATTTTGGCCAAGGATTGGCAAGATTTGCACTGTGTTCAAATCTGGTGGGTTTTTGGGTTGATGACTGAGTTATATTTTGGTCAGGGACTGGCAGGATTTGCACTGTCTTCAAATTTGGTGACTTTTTTGATTGATGACTGAGTTATAGTTTGGACGGGGATTGGCAGGATTTGAACTGTCTTCAAATCTGGTGAGTTTTTGGGTTGATGATTGAGTTATATTTTGGTTGGGAACTGGAAAGATTTGCACTGTGTTCAAATCTGGTGATTTTTGGGTTGATGACTGAGTTATATTTTGGTCGGGGATTGGCAAGAATTGCACTGTCTTCAAATTTGGTGAATTTTTGAGCTGACGATTGAGTTATATTTTGGTCGGGGATTGGCAGGATTTGCACTGTGTTGAAATCTGGTCGGTTTTTGGGTTGATGATTGAGTTATATTTTGGTCTGGGATTGGCAGGATTTGCACTGTCTTCAAATCTGGTGTTTTTTTTAATTGATGATTGAGTTAATTTTAGGTTGGGGATGGGCAGGATTTGCACTGTCTTCAAATCTGGTGAGTTTTTGGGTTGATGATTGAGTTATATTTTGGTTGGGAACTGGAAAGATTTGCACTGTGTTCAAATCTGGTGGGTTTTTGGGTTGATGACTGAGTTATATTTTGGTCGGGGATTGGCAAGAATTGCACTGTCTTCAAATTTGGTGGGTTTTTGAGCTGACAATTGAGTTATATTTTGGTTGGGGATTGGCAGGATTTGCACTGTGTTCAAATCTGGTGGGTTTTTGGGTTTCAAATCTGGTGGGTTTTTGGGTTGATGATTGAATTATATTTTGGTTAGCGACTGGAAAGATTTGACCTGTCTTCAGATTTAGTGGGTTTTTGGGTTGACGATTGAGTTATATTTTTGTTGGGGATTGGCAGGATTTGCACTGTGTTCAAATCTGGTGGGTTTTTGGGTTGATGATTGAATTATATTTTGGCCAAGGATTGGCAAGATTTGCACTGTGTTCAAATCTGGTGGGTTTTTGGGTTGATGACTGAGTTATATTTTGGTCAGGGACTGGCAGGATTTGCACTGTCTTCAAATTTGGTGACTTTTTTGATTGATGACTGAGTTATAGTTTGGACGGGGATTGGCAGGATTTGAACTGTCTTCAAATCTGGTGAGTTTTTGGGTTGATGATTGAGTTATATTTTTGTTGGGAACTGGAAAGATTTGCACTGTGTTCAAATCTGGTGGGTTTTTGGGTTGATGACTGAGTTATATTTTGGTCGGGGATTGGCAAGAATTGCACTGTCTTCAAATTTGGTGAATTTTTGAGCTGACGATTGAGTTATATTTTGGTCGGGGATTAGCAGGATTTGCACTGTGTTGAAATCTGGTCGGTTTTTGGGTTGATGATTGAGTTATATTTTGGTCTGGGATTGGCAGGATTTGCACTGTCTTCAAATCTGGTGTTTTTTTTAATTGATGATTGAGTTAATTTTAGGTTGGGGATGGGCAGGATTTGCACTGTCTTCAAATCTGGTGAGTTTTTGGGTTGATGATTGAGTTATATTTTGGTTGGGAACTGGAAAGATTTGCACTGTGTTCAAATCTGGTGGGTTTTTGGGTTGATGACTGAGTTATATTTTGGTCGGGGATTGGCAAGAATTGCACTGTCTTCAAATTTGGTGGGTTTTTGAGCTGACAATTAAGTTATATTTTGGTTGGGGATTGGCAGGATTTGCACTGTGTTCAAATCTGGTGGGTTTTTGGGTTTCAAATCTGGTGGGTTTTTGGGTTGATGATTGAATTATATTTTGGTTAGCGACTGGAAAGATTTGCACTGTGTTCAAATCTGGTGGGTTTTTGGATTGATGATTGAGTTCTATTTTGGTCGGAGATTGACAAGATTTGCACTGTGTTCAAATCTGGTTGGTTTTTGGGTTGATGACTGAGTTATATTTTGGTCAGGGATTGACAAGATTTGCACTGTCTTCAAATCTGGTGGGTTTTTGGGTTGATGACTGAGTTATATTTTGGTCAGGGACTGGCAGGATTTGCACTGTCTTCAAATTTGGTGACTTTTTTGATTGATGACTGAGTTATAGTTTGGACGGGGATTGGCAGGATTTGAACTGTCTTCAAATCTGGTGAGTTTTTGGGTTGATGATTGAGTTATATTTTTGTTGGGAACTGGAAAGATTTGCACTGTGTTCAAATCTGGTGGGTTTTTGGGTTGATGACTGAGTTATATTTTGGTCGGGGATTGGCAAGAATTGCACTGTCTTCAAATTTGGTGAATTTTTGAGCTGACGATTGAGTTATATTTTGGTCGGGGATTGGCAGGATTTGCACTGTGTTGAAATCTGGTCGGTTTTTGGGTTGATGATTGAGTTATATTTTGGTCGGGGATTGGCAGGATTTGCACTGTCTTCAAATCTGGTGTTTTTTTTAATTGATGATTGAGTTAATTTTAGGTTGGGGATGGGCAGGATTTGCACTGTCTTCAAATCTGGTGAGTTTTTGGGTTGATGATTGAGTTATATTTTGGTTGGGAACTGGAAAGATTTGCACTGTGTTCAAATCTGGTGGGTTTTTGGGTTGATGACTGAGTTATATTTTGGTCGGGGATTGGCAAGAATTGCACTGTCTTCAAATTTGGTGGGTTTTTGAGCTGACAATTGAGTTATATTTTGGTTGGGGATTGGCAGGATTTGCACTGTGTTCAAATCTGGTGGGTTTTTGGGTTTCAAATCTGGTGGGTTTTTGGGTTGATGATTGAATTATATTTTGGTTAGCGACTGGAAAGATTTGCACTGTGTTCAAATCTGGTGGGTTTTTGGATTGATGATTGAGTTCTATTTTGGTCGGAGATTGACAAGATTTGCACTGTGTTCAAATCTGGTTGGTTTCTGGGTTGATGACTGAGTTATATTTTGGTCAGGGATTGACAAGATTTGCACTGTCTTCAAATCTGGTGGGGTTTGGGATTGATGCCTGGGTAATATTTTGGTCGGGGATTGGCAAGATTTGCTCTGTCTTCAAATTTGGTGGGTTTTGGGGTTGATGATTGAGTAGTATTTTGGTCGGGGATTGGCAAGATTTGCACTGTGTTCAAATCTGGTGGGTTTTGGGGTTGATGATTGAGTTATATTTTGGTCGGGGACTGGCAGGATTTGCACTGTCTTCAAATTATTGCTAGAAATTATTGGTAATCTTTTCAATCAACACTGATGGTGGTTGTTTTTCTTTCTGGAATTCATCATAGAAATGTTTAATTTCTTTACACATTCCCTTCACTTTGGTATGATCTATCTCATCCCTCAAGTACAATCTTTTCAATGTTTTACACCTTGATAAAACAACATATATCCAATGTTGCATCCTATAGTTCCAACTTGAAACCAAAATATTGTCTATGGAACGCCCTTACAATTTATGCACAGTTCTAGCATGGGAAATGTTCAGAGGGAATTGTTTGAGTTTGACGCTCAAATTCTGTCTTGATGATTTGTGACTGATGTGCTCACTAAACAGAGAAGGATACTTGCACAAGGCATAAATATCTTTTTCGGGCAATTTGAGGTTGTATATGGGTTGTTCTTCTGGAGTATTGGTATCTGTAAGAATAACTTGTAAAGATTCAATTTTATCAGCATCAATGCGATTGACATAATTGCCATCGATCACAACACTCTCAAGGGCTTCAAACCTGTTCATCTCTTGTTTCAAAATCAAACCTTTAAATTCACACATTGTACCATTAGCTATAGATTCTTCAACAGATATATTGCTTGTTATCATGATGGGACAACCAATATATAGCTTTAGAAATGGATCAACATGTGTACTTCCTCTTCTTTCTGTAACATCTGCATCAGAGCAACAACTGTAAAATATATCTCCTTTATCTGGAAAGGCCTTGTAATCTTTTCTGCTTTTGGCATATTTGTATTCAACATTGGATGCTCGAATGCATATGGTGTGCAAGGGAATAGGGTCTTGAATGTTCTTGGAATGGGTTTGTTGTAAATGAAGGGCAAAAATTGCATCATTGATTGCACACCTGTCTTTGTTTCTTGCTACAGCATAAGATATTGCCATTGGTAAAGAATCACTCTCAATCACTTTCCTTGAGTTGATAAGCTTAGCATCTTCTTCACCAAGCCCAATTTTAAAAATTCTTTCTAACAATTTTCCATATGATGCATCTTCCTGAAATCTGTGGTTTGTTTTTAATTCCAGCATCACATTGACAGCATCTCTGAACATTGTTGTATGTTGCTCATCATATATTTTGGTTCCATTTATGGGTGGTAGCTGATTGAAATCTCCAGCAAAGAGTACATTGATACCACCGTACAATGTATTTGTTCTTGGAGCATCTTTCAATTCATTTAATGTTTTATGCAGCCTGTTTAACAATGAATAATTTGCAAAGGATATTTCATCAATAATGATCATTTCTGTGTCAACCCAATCTTCTTTGAATTCACTTAATTTTTCAAGGGATGAATCGTTCTCTTTCACTGGAATGTGGCAAGCACTATGAAGAGTGCTACCATGAATTGACACTGCTGCACATCCAGTTAAAGCTGTAACAACAATTGTTTGCCTTGTAAACTTGATGTTTAAATTTTCACAGAATTCCTTGCAATAAGACAGAATTGCTCTGATCACGCGACTTTTCCCTGTACCACCTGCACCTGATAGAAATGCTATGGATTGTTGTTTATGTTCATGCATTTCTTTCAACATCTGAACTGTTGTACTGAAGTTGATCTTGTCACGCCTTGAAATAGATGAGTCAAAATCATCGTTCTCTTCCTTCTCACCAAATTCATTGAATGGTGCAAGTCTTCCCAATTCACCAGATAATCTTCTCCTTGTTTTTCTTGTTTTTTGCATTCCATTTTTCTTTTGTTTTTCATAAACTCTCAGTACAAATCCAGAGACAATGTATACAAATGCTATCATTTGATGTTTGTCACCATTGAATATCTCTTTACCATATGCAATCATGTTTTCACAAGTACCCGTGGCAGATAAGTTTGTGATCTCTTCATTTGTAACAACAGTATGGTGTGTTACCATCACTTTAATCATGTTTGTGATGTCAAGTTCATGCCAATCCCTGCCCATATCTGTATCTTCATCATCTTCCATTAATGATACTCTAGAAGCTGAACAAAATATTGTTTTTGTTTGGTCAATATTTGGTGCCTTAATCAAATTGTGTCCACAATGATTGCTTCCTGCCTTAGTAATGACTGATGTGTTGAAGGAAAATAGATTATGACTCGTTCTAAAACAGTTGTCATCACCCAATCCTAAAACTGTGTTCCCAAAAAGATCCAATTCATCCAAGATGTTGATATTATTTCTGTTGTTGTCTTCTGCATTTGATTCATCATGTGTCCACCTAGTATCTGGTGGTAAGGTCACTCTCTCTAGTGCATCTTTTGCCCGTCCACCCATCAAGCTGTTATGTGTCCTTTGAATATTCTTCAAAATATTCTGATGCTCTTGTTTTAGCAAACCATTTGCTAAAAAAGATTGAAAATAGGGAAGATATTTGGAATTCAATTGGAGGTCAGAAAGCTTTCTGAATGGAGAAAATAACACACTTGCTCTTTTAGCATAATCTTCCATTGCTAAAGCAATTTCCTGATGTTCTTCATTTTCATGCTGTGGGACAAAATCCCTAATTTGTTTGTTCCTAAAGTTTGATGTCGATTTCAAATCATAGTGACAGATACCTGGAAGTTTAGGTTTTTTGTATTCATCACAACATGAATGGTTTTTTGAGGGATGGTTATCTGTAAAGTTCAGCGTTGTCCTACTTCTTTTCATTTTTGTATCATACTTTGATGCAAAATCATAAAGACACACACCCTCTAGTTTTGTTGGTCTGCAAACATAATTTGCAACTTTTGATAAATAAACTGGCAAGTCTTCCTCATCATCACTTTCATTGGCTTCTTTCAGTTTTAGAACACCATCAACAACATGATCATTCTCAATATAATTGCTCAACACCAAGGTTGAAAACTCTTCTGAGAACCTAAATCTTGTATGGTTTCTTGTCAGGTAGGCAGCCATTGGTGCTGAAGTGATGTTATCTTGTGTCACTTTGAACAATGCATTTAGAATAGCTCTTATTCCAACCTTTTCCCTGATCAGATCATCTTCTCCATTTGTTTCATTTAGTTGTTCTGTAGAGTCATTTCTGTGGTTTACCGTGCTTGGTTCATTGTGTTCTTCATCATTCATTGTGACATTTTCATTTTCTTGTCTCTGTTGTTCACCAAGTTGTTTGATTACTTTTTCTGCAACTGCACTGATCTTTTCTTTATCATCCTTTTGTGTACTTTTTGAGGCATAACATGTAAGGTAATAAATCCCTGCACCATCCACCCCCCAAATAACATTGTTGTTGCATTGAAAAATAGAACTTACAATACTATTGTTTGAATTGGCAAAACAATCCTGATGTGTTCTCTCATGTTCCCAGACAAACAATTGTTTCTTGTTGCATTTGCCTGTCCAATCAAATGATGTTAATTCTTCATCTTCAAAATGTATCTTTGTTTCATCACAAGCAGGAAGAGGGAGCCTGAACCTACATTCACCATTTTTGTCCTTTTTGTGACATGAGCTTGCATGTGTTGAAGCATGCAAATTGCGGAGCAAATTCACAATGTGAAGGTTTCTTTTGTATTTCATTGATCCAAGGCGCGGGAAAAGACCACTTTTAATTTGGGCAGCAGTTTCTTTATGCAATGCCATTTCCATTGTCACCTGACATTTTGATTGCTTACTCACACCATTCCAAAACTTGTGATACATGAAATATTGTTCTCCAGTTTCATTTGATGTTGGTATACTGCTGAGGAAATCTAAACTTTCACGCGCCAAATCTTCACTTGTGTAAAGTTTAGAGCAGGCTCTGCATTTGAAAATTGCTTTGTCACCCAGTGATGTGTGACCATGTTTAAGTCTCAAGCTCCTTAAATCCTGTTCTGTGCATTTCTCAAAAGATTCTGAAACCAAACTCAAACACTCAGGATTCCTGCACTGAATAGAATCAAAGTTCCGAAACAATTTTGTTGTCAATATGTTTTGTGCATAGTGTTTCATGGTCTCTATTGCCCCATCTTGCTTGTCTTCCGTATGCAAATCTTGTAGCAGATCATTCCATTTATTTATCCACAAAACAAAATGTGCATGCAGAGTGCCACGTCCTTGTTCTTCAACTGCAACACTATATGCTTCTAAATCTCCAAATAAACCCATATCTTTGATGTTACCTTCCTTGTTATCCCATCCCAATATGAACTTGATGGTTATTTCCAAAATATTTTCAAATTCAATAGCACAAAGACCTGGATATGTTGTTCTTATAGATGAGCACTCTGTCACAAACTGAAAAAGATCACAATCATCAATGGGTGGTTGTTCTCGCTTAAAAAGATCTGGGAAATCCTCAGAAGTAACTTCTTCATCTTTGGATTTTGACATCACTCTGATCCTAAAATTGATTGAATCATTTGGAGTGATGGTGAATAGAATGCAAGGCAATCCATAATGTGCCATCAATTGAAACATTTTCTTTCTAGCAATATCAGAAGCTGCATTTGTATTGCCCATTGCACTTGTAACTCCCCTTATTTTAGATAGAAAAAAGTCTTCATTTGTTTCTGGCACAACATTTCCATCTAGAAAATTGATTGATGCTTGTTTGAGTTGAACCGGGTCAAGCTGTGAAAAGTCGCACCTCAGGTTTTTTGTTGTTTTAAAATAGGAATGTTTCACCATTTTGACTCTTTGTACAAAATTGTACAAAACTGCTACAAATTCACCTTGACGAAAGCATGGTGATGATAACTCTGATAAATATTTCAGATAATCCGGACTCATTCTCTCTTCTCCATCCACATCAACAGATCCAATGCCATATGGAAATTGAAGTGGGAAAGAATGCAAGAAATTGTTCCCTTCATAATCTTTCAGTATGTTGTTGGATGTCCTACAGATCATGGTAGCATTTTTGTCAATGAGATCTTCTATGCAGTGGTCCTTGAAATGTTTATCTGTGTCAAATCCTTCATTGGTTGTGCTAGGTAGATTCTCATCAGGAAAGATGACATGCATTTCAAATTGTTGTTCAATGTTTGAGTTGGAAGATGGTATCTGATTGGTTTTGTCAACAAAAAGAGGTAAAATGATATGTGTATCATTTATGTTTCATCTTCAAGGTAACCCATATTTTGTTTCATCCAATGCACGGCTTTTTTCACTTTTTGAATTCTGAACTTCGTTTTTTTTTCACTGCCAGGTTTTGTTGGTTAGTGAATGATCCTGTTAGGATCACTTGAATTTGATTTTTCCCTATTGATTCCAGATAGTTGATAACGCCACTTGTATATTCCAAATTGTTTCTTCTCAAAAAGTGATACCCTTTAATCATTTGATGCTGTCCAGCATGGAAATGAAATATGTGTTGGTTGATTCTCACATCTGAGATAATGGCAAGTTCTGTTGCTGTCAGATCTAATAGTTTGTTAGGAGGATATCCATGCAAGAGTCCATTTGCTATAGCATATTTTGGAAGCTTGGCTTGTTTATTATTGTTTTTTTCATGCTCTCAATACTATTATAGCATTGACTGCAGCACCCAAATTGGGAGATAGCTTATCCATCACTAGAAGGCTTGATAGCATATGTTTTGGGTGACAAAATGAAATCATTGAATATAATTGTTCCATTGTGGATTCTTCTAGTGACAGCAATACATTTCTGTGTGTATTGTTTCAAAACTTGGTTTCTAGCTGACACAGAAACAAATTTAAATGGCATCTTGTCCCACTTGATTTTTTTCTTGTGAAAAAAATCTCTAACATATGGATGTGCTAGAGAACTCAAGTCAAGTTTTTTCATCACCTGTTCTTATGAATCTGTCACAGATACAGCAAATTTTTGCTTTGAACTTTCCCTGAGAAAAAGCAATCAATTTATTTTTTGCTTTAAATGCCTCTTCATAGGCTTTTTGAATGGCGCGAGTTGTCACAAGCATTATTAACCTGTTTCAGAATATTGTAGTGAAAATGTTCAATGATATTAAGTAAAAAACTGGATATTCAGAGCCATGTACATTTTAAATAGTTGAATACATTTCCAATTTGCCTGCCTTACATACCTGGGACATAAATTTGCTTCAAATCTAGTCAATATTTGGATAGTTGTTTGCGTAAATGTTTGGTCCAGGATTAGCAGAATTTGAACTGTCTTCAAATCTGGTGTGTTTTTGGGTTGATGATTGAATTATATTTTGGTCCGGTACTGGCAAAAGTTGCACTGTCTTCAAGTCTGGCAAGTTTTTGGGTTGATGATTGCGTTATATTTTGGTCCTGGATTGGCAAGATTTGCACTGTCTTCAAATCTGGTGAGTTCTTGGGTTGATAATTGAGTTATATTTTGGTCGGGGATTGGCTGGATTTGCACTGTCTTCAAATCTGGTGAGTTTCAGGGTTGATGAATGAGTTATATTTTGGTCGGGGATTGGCAAGAATTGCACTGTGTTCAAATCTGGCACGTTTTTGGGTTGACGATTGAATTATATTTTGGTGGTGAATTGGAAGGACTTGCACTGTCTTCAAATCTGGTGAGTTTTTGGGTTGATGACTGAGTAATATTTTGGTCGGGGATTGGCAAGATTTACACTGTCTTCAAATCTGGTAAGTTTTTGGGTTGATGACTGCCTTACATTTTGGTCGGCGATTGACAAGATTTGCACTGTGTTCAAATCTGGTTAGTTTTTGGGTTGATCACTGAGTTATATTTTGGTTGGGGATTGGCAGGATTTGCACTGTGTTCAAATCTGGTGAGTTTTTGGGCTGACGGTTGAGTTATATTTTGGTTGGGGATTGGCAGGATTTGCACTGTGTTCAAATCTGGTGGGTTTTTGGGTTGATGACTGAGTTATATTTTGGTCGGGGGTTGGCAAGAATTGCACTGTGTTCAAATCTGGTGAGTTTTTGGGTTGATGACTGCGTTATATTTTGGTCAGGGATTGACAAGATTTGCACTGTCTTCAAATCTGGTGAGATTTTGGGTTGATGACTAAGTTATATTTTGGCGGGGATTGACAAGTTTTGCACTGTCTTCAAATCTGGCGTTTTTTTTTGTTGATGCCTTAGTAATATTTTGGTCGGGGATTGGCAAGATTTGCACAGTCTTCAACTCTGGTGAGTTTTTGGGTTGATGATTGAGTTATATTTTGGTTGGGGATTGGCAAGATTTGCACTGTGTTCAAATCTGGTGGGTTTTTGGGTTGATGATTGAGTTATGTTTTGGTTGGGGATTGGCAAGATTTGAACTGTCTTCAAATCTGGTGAGTTTTTGGGTTGATGATTGAGTTATATTTTGGTCGGGGACTGGCAAGATTTGCACTGTCTTCAAATCTGGTGAGTTTTTGGGTTGATGATTCAATTATATTTTGGTCTGGGATTGACAAGATTTGCACTGTCTTCAAATCCGGTGAGTTTTTGGGTTGATGATTGAGTTATATTTTGGTCGGAGATTGACAAGATTTGCACTGTCTTCAAATCTGGTGAGTTTTTGGGTTGATGATTCAATTATATTTTGGTCTGGGATCGACAAGATTTGCACTGTCTTCAAATCTGGTGAGTTTTTGGGTTGATGATTGAGTTATATTTTGGTCGGAGATTGACAAGATTTGCACTGTCTTCAAATCTGGTGAGTTTTTGGGTTGATGACTGAGTTATATTTTGGTCTGGGATTGACAGGATTTGCACTGTCTTCAAATCTCTATAATTTTGGTACGGGAATGCACTTATTATGTTTTGTTCTTGTACACAAATGTTATGCTTTGCTGATTTAGATTTTTCAATTTATGACAGTTGCAAAAAGATGATGAATAATATGTTTTTTTTTTATTTGTTATGTAATTGCTTTTGGGATGGTATGTTATTATGTCAATTGTTTTTGATGCAATAATTCTTTTTGGTTTAATTTGATAATCTTCTGTTAAGGTGGCATTGTATTATTTTCCTTCTGAATCCGATTCGTTGAGAGTCTGATTCAAAGGCTTCTGAAGAACAGCAACGCTGTGTTAGTGTGTTAGTAGACGAACGATTGTACTCTACGCGTGACAATTGTGTTTGGATACTTTCGGCAACGGATAATTGGACTACAGGCGAGACTAGGGAAACGCCAGATCTCCTCTTGCTGTGACTTATTCAGATTGCAGCGAGACAGACCTTAGTATGTAGATTACAAGTAGTTGGTAGCAACTAGTGTGAATTTTGGGATATAAATCAGTTGAATGTTAAAAGTATGAGATAAAGTGAAATCTTGCCGAAATGCAAGATATCTCTTTTATTGAGATGAATACGTTGCAACTGCTGTTGCATAGTGATGAGATTACTCGCTGATTATTTCCATACATGCATTGGTCGTTGACCGTATATATCTGTATGTATATATATATATATATATATATATTGCACGAGAATCACACGCCAACGGTTTTCTTCTCTCGTTCCATTAGGAAGACTTCATGGTATGTTTCTCATTAAGATTAGGAATTGCTCCCGTAGCTCGTGTGATATTTTATAAAGTCAGAGTTTGCTCACTGAAGAACAATGGCAATACTATAAAACAGGGATTGCTCACCGTTGATGCGCGATGGGAATCGATGCGCCGTGGGAATCGATATGCCGTGGGAATCGATTACTTTGATTGATACGGGACTCATTGATTCGTACGAATAGAATACCTACCATCTGGTAGCTTTGGTATTTCCGGTCACGAAAGGAATTTAATACTCCCCTATTAAATTCCTTTCGTGTCTAAGTTGGTAGAGTTGGTAGAGGTACGAAATCGAAAATAATGAGACCTCGAAAATTACCGGACTCATTCTCACGATCGAGAATCGATACTTAACTGGAGAAGAAGAATCGATCGTCACTCAAGTTCGATACTTAGTGATCCAAGAAAGAACACATGCCAGATATTAGCATATGCTATATTTTGTTAAGTGTTCTGTTTTCAAGAAAAGACAGCAGAGGTTCGAAGCGCTGCTCACGAACTTGTTTATCTGCTGTGTAAAAATACGTGTTGTATTAGCGGCAACACGATATTCACCGTAACACGGTAATTTACCGTACAAGCACCGGACGTTCTTGCGTCCCTTTTGTAGAACTACAAGCCTAAGATCTAACTGATTGCGTCGATTGGTCGATAGTCAGATTAGATCTGATTGGATTCGCATCCAGTCGTAGTGGATATCAGAGAAATATTAGAAACAACGGACCGGCACCTCAACCGGCCTGCAGCTAAAGCTCCTGTTGCTCTTCTTTGCCTTTGGATTGGATCAGCTCAACAGCCAGTTTCAGAAGGAAAATAACATCCCCATGTCTCCTTGTGAAGGGTCATCACGCTCTACATGATGCTTCCATCATCCTGGAGAAGGTCGCCGGTATTCCTGCAAAAGTGGAAGATGGGCTTGAGCAGTGTATACGCAACTGAGTGTCCCCAATGCTTGGTGAGAATATCTGCACAGTTATTCTTACCTGGGATGTGCATCATTAAAATGAAACCTCTCGCTATCATGCTTTGTACGTAGTGAAACGATAGAATATTATGACGCTTGTGCAACCTTGTGTAAGGGAACGTCGACGTTTGGATCATCTTTTCGTTGTCACCCCAAGAGTAGGAGATATCATGGACTCGTGTTCCGAGGTATCGGAATGAGTGGCGTAAATCTACGATCTGTTCGATGCAAGTCCTTCCTGCAACAAATTCAGCTCCAAAGGTGGCTGTTTCCGTAGTAGACTGTTTCTTCGAGAACCACATCATGGGAGTCTTGTTCGCAAAATGAAGAATGCCGGTTACAGCCTTACCACTGAGAATGTCATGCATGAGGTTGGCATCATAGAAATGTGTCAACACTACTGTCTTTCCAAGCGGTGCAGGAGCGTTGTCGGGTAGCTCTTCAGAATGCTCCCCATAGACGGTGTTGGACCAGTCGATGGTGTCAGGTTTAGTCAATACAAAATTGGGTGGTTCCACGCGGAATCTGATTTTAAAATGTCTAAACTTGGAGATATACCCATAGATACGTTTAGCACGTTCGAGATGCCCATCTCGTGGCTGAGCTCTGAAACTCGAGAGTGTCATCACGGCTGTTTGTACATCGAAACGGCCGATAGCGATGATCCATTGGAGTGAACCGATCACACTTTGGTATTTCTGTATACCAGTTTCTTCGAGAAAGGCTGAGGAGTCCAATTTGGGATGATCGTTCTCTGCAATGGGTGATTGAAACCTAGTGCTAGGTTTGCATCCGAACATTTGTTCGTAAGACGCTTCCATCTTCTCGATGAACTTTTTGGGATTCATGCATAGAACACCATGCTCGTTGCGCTCAAATCCGCAACCTAGGTGAAAGTTCATAGGTCCGGATCCCTTCAGTTTGAAGTTATATGGTGACGACTGCAATATCTTCAAGAAGGAATTGGGATCTGCCATGCAGAGACATAGGTCATCGACATATGTGCATATAAGTTCATATACACGTTCACCATGCTTGTTCGTTCCAGGCTTGAGGAATATTTCCGGTTCTGCGCGGGATCTTTCGAAGCCGAGTTCAATGAGACAAGCTGCGAGTAAGTCTCCAAAACACTTGCCTGAGGACCTGAGGCCATATAGGGCTTTGTAAATGATCAACAGGTGATTTTCCAGCGATCCGAATTCGGGACCTGCCTTGATGCATACTTTCTCGCAGGTAACTGCTTCTAGGTAGGCATTACCTATGTCGGTACCCCATGCTTCCAAGTCGTTGAATTCAGCTAGGAATAGGCACATACGTAGGCTGCGGAGAGATACGACACCTGCGTAAACACTGTGGATAGGGGCCTCAGTGAGATTGCCGTTTGCAACGAGACGAGCCTTGTGTCTACCGTCGTGCTTGACAGCATATATCATGTGTACCTTGATCTGTTGGAATCCGGGGGGAATGGAGCTTGTCTTGTACACGCCTTTATCAATGAATGTATTGTATTCATTGAGTTGTGCCATTTCCAGAGTGGTGGCATCTTCCCATTTGGTGTTTCCGTTGGCTTGATCAAATCGGAGGGCTTCTTCGTGGTTACGAGGTACTTTGAAGCCATATTGGTACTGCGGAGTGGTACTGAAAGAACGTAGTTTGGCTTGGTGCACGAGTCGATCAAGTTTCTTGGTTCGTCGCGCTAGGTTGGTGATTCGCTTGAGGCGTTTCCAACCCGGGAGATCAAGCAAGTTGTTGTCTTTCCCATATTTTGCAACGGTGACCGGGTCATCAGCCACAATGTTGGCCAGAGGTTCATATGTGCGTTCCATATTTTCCCATTCAATCCAAAGGTTATACTTGGAACCTTTGTATTGAGGATGCTTGTTATCCAGCGGACCTTGGTGTCCTAGGATGCGGCGAAATGACCAAAGTTTGCTGTCTTCTTGTGTTGAATCACGATGGATGTAATTCATAACATCATTGTATGCAATGATATCATTGAGTTCGTCATCAGAGTGTTTGCACTTAAACTTGATGAAGTCTTTGTTGCGTTCAAGACTGTCTTCAACATCGACGATGGTAAGATGCTTCCGGGTGCCATCGGGGTTGGTTACAAGGAAGGATCGTCCTTGTAGATCGGCAATCGGGACCGTAGGAATGGTAATGGGTTTACCATCATCATCAAATTGTGCATTACCTTCTTCGTCGGTAACAACTACCTGTGATGGGTCTACTGAAGGAGTAGCGGGGTTGGTGTGTGGAGTTGTGACGTCACTAACATCAAAGTATGCTTATTCCGGTGGATCAAAACCATCTTCAGTAAGGAGAACGCCATCGGAGGTCTTGCTGAAGATGTGTGTCGTAGGAGGACCATCAAAACTCGCCCCATAGTTGTTAGGGAGTGGAGAAGGTGACCAGCTCGGGCTGTCATCGACCTTCTTATATAGAAAGCTTGGTAACGAGGGGTGGGCGGGTGGTTGAAGAATTGGTTGAGTGCCAGATGCTTGGGGCGTAGTATCTGATTGTTCGTTGGGTACGGATGGTATGGTGTCATCGGCAGTGTCAGAATCAGCGGGTGAAACGCTAGGGGGAATTGAGTTGCCTGGTTTTGTAGACTCGTCAATGGGTTTACTCAGAGTGGTATGCTCCCCATGTTTGAATGTTGGAGCTTCTCCAGTGGCGTATAAACGGGGCAAGGAATCCTTGGCGTTACGCCATTTGATGAAACCATCATCAGTGAACAGGCCTGCGCGTTTGTTACGAGACTCAGGTGTAAGAGCAGAGCGGACACCGGACCAGTCAAGTAACTTGTTGGTAACGGGATCCCAGATTTGGAAGCAGAGTCCATTGCCAACATGTTTGGCGATGCCGACGAAGTGACCTAGGCGTTCGGTAGACTGGGTACCAAAAGGGGAGTCGTTGGTTTTGAAATACACAGGTTCAAACCAGAAGAAACTGGTGTATGCGCTGATGTCGCCAAGTGTACCGGTAGCAATAAATACCGGTTGTTTATCTGACAGAGTAGGATCAGAAATAACATTGAGGAGACCCGCGACGTATGTCATGCACAGTAGCCATAGATGTGGTGGTGTGCCTGTACGATCCATGACGCGATTGACAATGCGCTTGAACGTTTGGTATCGGCGTTCGAATTGATTCCGGTGTTGGTGATAAGGTTCACTTTGCCAGAGTCCAATCCATAACATTTTCAGATAGTCAGTGACTTTCTTACTAGATTTGTAGTTACCGTGGTCGCATAGGAGGCGAATGGGTCTGCCCCATTTTCGAACAAAGTTCTGGAAGCATGATAGAAAGTCGCCGGTGGTACGCATTTCCTCAACATGTATGATATGTGACTTTCGGCCGAAGAAGATCTGAGCAAGGTTGGAGCCGCCATCAATTGCCGGGACATCTGAATAGACAGCATCAGACAGAACGTCGTCATTGAAGGGTCGAACGTTCATAGCCGGTTGGGGGGAATGGAAACGTTTGAAAATGTTGCCATCAGGGCTAACCGCCAATGAACCATATTGGGTTGAGTTTTCAAACGTAGCCTTGATGTGATCGGTGGAAACCCAACAAAAGAAAGGTTTCAGGGATAGGTAGTCATGTTCATTGGGGTAGCGCTCGCGGGGCGTAGCCGCAATACGTGTAGTATCACTGGCAGTGCAATCGGTCAGAAACGCAGTGACTGTCTTAGAGGCTTCAGGTAAGGTGCAGCATGCGAGGCGTTCTTGATGAATGTAGTCGGTGGAAGTAAGCCAAAAGGAGCGATCGTTGGTTCTATGGTCATCAATTGGAAGGAAGGGAGATCGAGTGGATTGGCTGGAATATGAACTGAGGGATGTGACCGTGGAGGAGTCGGGTGGTACAGAGATATCCAATCCTTCAAGACAACGTGGGTTTCCATATTCGTTGTAATCGGCATAAGGGAGTTGCTGTGGCTGAGGAGGATATTTCTGGAGAAATTGTTCATCTTTCGCACTGATGGTGGTATCAAGAACAGATGGGTCCCAATGTTTATCGGATGTCATGATAACATGTGGGAGCGTGTCAAACTCAATAGTCGTGTACTTTCGCATCGCAAGATATGGTAAACCGTGCCGTATGCTAAGAGGCAGTGCATATCCATCGGAGGTGGTGATGACTTGTCCACCGCCAGCTTTGATGGATGTGTCGTCGACAGTGGAAAAATATGCTTCCATCTGACCGGAGGACAATATAGAAGGGTGTCGTCCCAAATAGGCACATTCATTGAAAATGAGGATGACGGGGCCTCTGTTCGATATGGAATATGCTCCGCATGTAGCAATGGGAATATTCTGAACCTGGTGGTTGTTAATGCCGGTGACATTGACATATCGTGGTGGAATATCCTTGGAAATGAGACATGCATCATTGCCGATGATGCAACCATTTGCGCTGCGATCGACCATGGCAAAACCAGGGCTAGTAACCGTAGTTTTGTGTATGCGGTATGTGTACGACGTTACTGGGCTATCGTGCTATCGTTAGGAAAGGTCAGATCTTCGTCAGGATTATACCACTGATGAAAATTGGCGGAATATGATGATGTTCCTACAGGTATTTGGGTGTCACCGTCCTTTTTGTACCGAATGTCAGGGTTTTCGGAGAGGGATCGAGCGGGATGCGCGGGTGACACGGAAGACTTGAGAGGTCGCTGGTCCTTGGATGAAGAGGTTGTTGATTTGTACACACCTAAGGATGCATGGAAAACACCTCTACGATCATTTTCTACAGCAGGATGTAGATCTGCCGCTGAATTGGCAAGTTCGTCTTTGGTCGAAGTATCGTCTTCTCGGAATGATACTGAATGTCCATGTTGATATGCCTTCCGGGTAATGGGTTTGACACTGTTGGGGTCAGGCTGGTCCTTGTTAAGTAAGTCGTGTCGTAACGATGCGACCACGATTTTCTTGCCTTCCGGAGAAAAACTAAGCCAGCTTTTCATGTCCTGACGTGACAGGGCCTTCCATATGTTTGTAGGTAGCCGTGTGGTAGGGTCAGGGGTATGTCCAGCCTTAAATACCGCATAATCCTGATAGTCTCCTTCAAATTCGATAGGGAGAGCATAGTCATCATGGTTTTGGCTTTGTTCAGAGGAGAAATCATGAACGTGTGCACGTACAGTCGGCCGAGGAGCAGACATCGCGGACTGGGAATCGAGTCGAGTTGCTTCGAGTAAAAGCGTGATTTCAAGATCGTGGATAGCAGCGGCTTCGGCGACCGCATCCGTCACTGTGCTATTCGTCCCACCTGGATCCTTGACTTTGGCAAACTGTTCACTTAGCTGAAAACTGGAATAGCATGCCTGACATAATGCTGATTTTACAGTATGATACTCAAGGGGCTTGTTGGGAGGACGGAGCTTATTGAGGTGATTTAATTCATCAAACCAATGTGTAATGAATTTCACTTTGGATTCCTTCCAATTGTTGAGATTTAACTTTAGCAACGCTTGTAGCTGAGTCGAATTGTCATATACCTTGGCTTTTGATTTGCTGTGAAGGTTTACGAAATCGAAGTATGCCTTGCGTCCATCACGAGTGGTGGAATGACTGTGTACACACGATGCAGAAAGGTGGCTTTTGAAGACTTCCAACATTAGTACCCAGAAGAAAGCACACTGTTTGACGAAGACATCACGGGTATAACCCTGAAGCGTAGCTGGAGGCCAAGTTTCATCAAGGAATGTCTCTGTGTCGATGTCGTATGCCTCAAGTTTAGCTTTGAAACCAATGAGCCAGTGTTCGAATCTTGAGTCATTCGTGAGGGGCGTAAAGGACTTTTCATCCCGTGCTTTTTGGCACCAAGATTCGTACTTTACCTGCTGAGGTGACTTTTTGCTACTTCCCGCCGGAGGAGGTGGGGGGTTCAGAGCGGATTCGTTACGCAAGCGTTGGGCACGTTCTTCGCGGAATGACTGGAATTCCCTGTATGTTTATGATTTTACATCCTTCCAATTTCTCTCATCTTCTTCTAGAACGACATTGTCTTCTTGTAGAACGATAGCGAAATCCGCAAGTGCTTCTATGCTCCTTTGAATGGATCAAGGGATATGAGTTGGTAGTCCTCCCTCAGTATAGGTAAGCTCGCGTGCAAAGTCCGGTTCGATAACTGCCTCGAGGAACGCCTTCCACTCGCATAATCCGCCTTCCTTGAGAGCTAAACACAACTTGCTATTAGTCTCACTTTTTACGTTGAGTAGGGATATGAGTATCTTCTTCATATCAGTATCAAAACTGGGAAAGTGGTTGGTAGTGGTAACTTCGGCGTCATTCTTCTCTTCGCCCCCAAGTGCATTGCCGGGCATCATCGGTATGTTCGGCATCTGTGATGATTCCGAGCCTTCGAAGGAATTGCGCGGTGACTGAGAATGAGAACTGCTTCTTGTGCGATGTGCGATTGGCATATGCCAGCGTAGGGATTGTATTCAATTCCGTTCCTGTTCCTTTTGTGTGCAAGCCGTCTTAGAGCTTGCGACTGTTAATCTATTATTTTCCTTCTGAATCCGATTTGTTGAGAGTCTGATTCAAAGGCTTCTAAAGAACAGCAACGCTGCGTTAGTGTGTTAGTAGACGAATGATTGTACTCTACGCGTGACAATTGTGTTTGGATACTTTCGGCAATGGATAATCGGACTACAGGCGAGACTATGGAAACGCCAGATCTCTTCTTGCTGTGACTTATTCAGATTGCAGCGAGACAGACCTTAGTATGTAGATTACAAGTAGTTGGTAGCAACTAGTGTGAATTTTGGGATATAAATCAGTTGAATGTTAAAAGTATGAGATAAAGTGAAATCTTGTCGAAATGCAAGATATCTCTTTTATTGAGATGAATATGTTGCAACTGCTGTTGCGTAGTGATGAGATTACTCGCTGATTATTTCCGTACATGTATTGGTCGTTGACCATATATATCTGTATGCATGTATATGTATTGTGTGAGAATTACACGCCAACGGTTTTCTTCTCTTGTTCCGTTAGGAAGACTTCATGATATGTTTATCATTACGGTCAGGAATTGCTCCCGTAGCTCGTGTGATATTTTATGAAATCAGAGTTTGATCTGGAGATGATACTTCAATCCTGATAGTTCTGTCCTACAGGGAAGGCAACAAAGCGTGTTGCATAGTAGCTGTATTCACCATTGTTTTTGCGTGTGAAGATGTCCCACAAATCATTCTCACAAATGTATGAATATTGCTCTTCTGGAGTCTTCGCCTCTTCTGGACAATGATAAGTTTCAAAGATTGCATGTGTACTATCATCCTTGAATATTTTGTCAATGGAACTATTAGGAGGGGCATTGTTTGGGATTTTGATATGAGTTGTGTAACACACTAGGGGTAGAATTTGAGTAGGAGTGATAATTATGAATGGATTAATACTTTACGAAAAATGGATGGAAACTTAACAGATAAAATAATGAGCGATCGAGCTGGCTGGCTCCGATCGCCCAAGGATATTCATGTAGAGTGGCGGGCTATGAATCCTGCGCCCGCCTGTTATCAGTATACCATTGTATACAGATGATGCTTCGCTACTTAATGATTCTTAGAGTAGACCAAGTCTCATTAATTCGATCGCACGTATCCTTCGAATGGTATCTTGGATAGTACGACTCGTACGGTAGATTGATAGTAGTGCGTACGTACGGGTATTACATAGCTCGGTACGTACGTACCTTGGCGTGTATGTCCGTAGTACGTTACAGAGTCCCCCAATGAGTGACTTGAGGATGATCTTTTCATTACTAGACTTCTTCCATGTCTAGATTGTTGTTGGCCGGTGCATCGTCCTGTGCTGGATCCTCATTTGCTGGGTGTTCCTTGTATGGGGTCAGCTTTCGGATGTTGACTGTTTCGGTGACATTTGGAGACAGCCTCAGTTTCACTGTACCATTGGTATGTACTTGGACAATTTGATATGGGCCTTTCTTCTGAGGTTGTAATTTGTCTGGATCTGGTTCTTTCATCCATACCTTATCATCAACCTTGAAAACATGTTTGATGCGCTTGGCATTTTGACGGAGCAGATTCATGTTGATGCCTTGTTGTCGAATTTGTTGTAGCGCAATGAGATTGGATGTAAGTGGGATATCCAGCAGCATGTCTCTGTTGAACACAAGGGCTCCTGGAGATGAACCCATAGATGCGTTGATTGCGCACCTGGTTGCGTGCATGCAAGTAGCTAACGCATTGTCCATGAGCTGTGTGGCCTGCGTGTTGGTTTGAGGCGGATTCACATGTACTAATATGCGTAGGGTGTCTGCAATGGTATGATGAACCCTTTCGCAGACGGCATTGCTCTGAGGATTTTTGACTGTGGTAGCTACACCCTCAATTCCATAGGCTGCCAGTGTATTTTGGAATTCGTGGCCTAGGAACTCTCCACCATTGTCATAGACACACTTGACTGGCCTTGGATATCTGGATAACCAGCAGTTGGTGAACTGGTTGGAGACATGTTGACTTGATTTATCTCTGATGCGAATGATTTCCAGCAGGTTGGTAACTGGGTCAATGCACGTGAGAGCCTTGAAGTTGTAGACTTTTCCTTGGGCTGTTACTTTCCATGGTCCAATCAAATCCACATGCACTTCACTGAATGGTGCCAATGGCGCTTGCTTGGGCGCCAGCAATCCATAACTAGCATTTCTGCTCTTGTACTTGATGCAATCATCCGGGCATGTGTATTCTTGGCACAGCTTCGCAAGACGTTCCACGTGGAACCTGGCGGCTATTGTTTGGTTGAGCCTGGTGGATCCACAGTGCCCTAATAGTAGATGGTACCACTTGAGCAGTTGTGGAGCAAGGGAGGTTGGAATGTAGATTTTCCATTCTTCTGTGGTTTCTGCTTTGGAGTAGCACGTGATTTCCTGATTACCAAGTTGTTGTTTGAAGAAGGTTGGTAATTGCAGCTTGGCCGGTAGCGTGTCGTCGTTCTGTTGATGTTGAGCAATATTGGTGTAATTCACTGGGCATTCCATCTCCTGGAGTGTTGGCAGGTTGACCAGACACTCATTGTTCAGTAGACATGAATATAATTCATCGTCTGCGTCATGGCATAGGTTTGGGAATACCTCTGGGAATTCTTGTAGAAAGAGCTCTTCATCTGCTTGTTCAGGGACGTCTAACTTGAGAAAATCGATTAAAGTTCCTTTGCCTTGCTTCTGTTTCTCCCCCACTGTAGGTGGATCCATCCTGGGTAATCTTGAGAATGCATCCGCGAGTACATTCTTGGGTCCTTCCACATAATTCCACTTGAGGTTGTATTCTTGGAGAAAGAGATTCCATCGGAGCACTCGCTGTGGAGAGAGGGTTTTGAAGGTGAGATTCTTGTGGTCTGTGTAAATGTTGAGTTCACAGCCTAAAAGTAGTTTCCTGTATTCCTTGCAACACAAGACTATTGCAAGTAGTTCCTTTTCAGTTGTAGTATAATTCTTCTGAGCTGCATTCAGCTTCTTGGACCAATAAGCAATTGGTTTTCCCTTTTGTAGGATTGCTGCGCCAAGTTGTAGATCTGATGCATCTGTGTAGATATCGAATGGTAGATTCAGATCTGGGTATGTGTTCAGCGCGTCACTTGCTATCATGGCTTTCATTTCTTCAAAGGCTTTTTCCTGAGCCAGCCCCCATGTGAAGGCCGATTTTGTTGTTGTTTTAGGCTGCCCATTGGCAGTCTTCTTGGGGGTTCCCGTGAGTTCAAACAAAGGAGAGAGGACATGTGATCTTCTCGGCCACATATCCCGGTAGTAACCAACAGCACCTAGAAAGGACTTGACTTGAGTGATTGTTTTGGGTCTGTCCATTCTCAGAATAGCTTCAATTTTCTTCTTCCAAGGTTTCACGGCTTCTGGAGTCATCCAAAATCCGAGAAAGTCAGTTTCCTGTACAGCCCAGTCGCATTTGAGAGGGTTGCACTTGAGACCATTTTCATTCAGGCGTTGCAGAATTGTGTCCACTGTTTGCATGTGGTGGTTGAAGGTGTCATTTGTCCAGATTCCAATGTCATCAATGTAGACGGTGCAGTCGGTACCTTGCAAAATGTCCTCCATCAGCTGTTGCGCGACATCCGGAGAGATTTTCACGCCCATTGGCAGTCTTTGGTATTCATAGCAGCCATATGGTGTTACAATTGTGCATAGTTTCTTGCTTGGTTCATCCAATTCAAAACAGTAGTATTGCATAGACAAGTCAATTTTGGTGAAATGGGTGTATTTGCCGCGTCGATGCATGATGTCCTGAATTCTTGGTATTGGATATGGTCTTCTGACTAGCAGTTCATTGAGTTCTCGAAAATCCGATACCCAACGGACCCTGTTATCCTTCTTTGGAATGATAAAAGTAGGAAATGCCCATTCAGCTGGGCCATCACATCTTTTGAGGACCCCATCATCTACCAGATTCTGGAGCTCCCTTTTGAATAGTTCTTCTCGTTTGTATGCGACTGCATATGGCTTCTTGTGGACTGGCTTGGCATCGGGCTTCAGTTTGAGTGATATTTTCTTGTGCGGGTATTTTCCTAATTTGCCATTGAAAACGTTTGGATATTTGGATAGGACAGCTTGGAATTGTTGTTTTTCTAACGTTGTCATATGCGATTGCTGTTCGGCCACTGATGTTGGATCCGTAGCTTCATATGCTCTGTCAAGGATGATGGGCGACGAAGATACTGCATCATGCACAAATAGCTCAGAATCAATGGATTCCTCCAGTAATGCTTGAAAATATGCTTCTTGCAGATTTGGAGTAATATCAAAACTGGCTGTTTCGCGCATTGGAATTTGTCGGTTGTTCCATTGAATCATGCTGGACTCAAATAACAAGTTGATGTTGGTGCTGCATAGAAAGTCTCGACCGAAGATAATATCATATCTGCATGATTTGGATTCAAATAATCTGGCCTCACAACGCTCGATTGTTGTGTTCCCAAATTCTTGTAGCTTGAGATTCTTCATTACGACAAACAACGAGGTGTCGAATGATCCATTGGCTGTGGTTGTGATGGTTCTTGTTTTGGATTGAATTGGTAGAACTCCAAAGGGAAGCGCCCTTTTGTTGACGAGGGTTGTTGTGCTGCCGCTGTCGAGTAGGGCAAGCATTGTTTTTGTTGTTTTTACAGGAATGCCTTGAACGTATTGGATGGTCGTCAAAACAATAGGGGCCACATCACTCTTATGTTTGGTAGATACGGGATATTCGGTATTTGGTTGTAGGGCTGTGCTTTTTGCTAGACGCGAGGTCCAGCTTGTGGTCATCGTCCCCGGGCCCATCGAATTCTCATCCGATTTGGCTGTCGATGTCGCTGCCCCATTCATTTGGTCGTTTGTACCCGTGCCAATTGAATCGTCATTCAGTTTGGCTGTTTTGTTATTGGCGTTTGTACCCTTATTTTTCTTTTTATCGACGCGTTCATCCATAAACTGGACTCGTCGTGAGCTTTTGTCAACATCAGATATACGTTCTGTAGGTTTCTCCCCTTCTGTGGAGAGAGTTCCTCCTGCGAGCCCAATTGGCTGTGCCAAATTGGCATCCAGGTCCTGTGGAGCTGGAGGCAGGGTGACTGCTCTTGTTTGGCCTCAAGGAAGCCAGATTTGCTCACCGCTTTGTACGCTGTGTTCTGCTTTGCCGCCATGTTGTTGGAGGAAAGCTTCCTTTGCGCGCTGCATGTGTGCTTGGAATGATTCATTGCTGGCTGTGGTAGTTTTTCCGGCTGAGTCATTATTGTTTTTCTTGTCGGCGCGCTGCTTTTTCTTCTGTTTGGAGTACCTGTTCTTGGGACATTCAGACCAATCATGGTGGTGTCCGGGAATGCGACAGGGATTAGAAGATTTTTGTGCTTGGTTTTTGTTGTTGGTTTTGCGTTTGGATTGGTTGTTGGCATTGTTTCCAGGACGTCTCCCTTGTTTTTTGCCTCCTCCATTCCTTAGCTTGGACTCGCGTTCTCGACTGGACATATATTCCACAATTTTCTGGATGGATGTTTCTGCAGTGATGCCACCATGAATTTGTCCATATTGCTCAACCCACAGGTTGGGGAAGGTGTGGAGCAGTATTGTTGTTTTGTTGATTTTGTTGAGATTTTGGCCATGACCTTGCAGCTTCTCAGAGTATCGAATGAGCCGGTTGATGCGCAATGCATGATCCTTGGCGGTGGTATCATGTGGTTTCTTGCATGCCTCACTGCGGATGTAGGTTTGCATGATGTCTTTTGCATCCCCTGCATCGCAGTAGTGTTCTTGAATGTAGTCCTTGATTGCTTCTTCATATCCTTCAATATTCGCTGGATAGTTTATATCGTTGTTGTCGTCGCGGGTTGTCTCCTGCCATTTGCGCTGTGCTTCCGGGCATAGAATCTTGGTGAATGATTCATAGTACCGGTCTTCAGAGAGTGGCAGGGTGCTTGCCGCGATGAGAAAAGCTTCCTCACAGTACAATAATTCTTCCAGGCCCCCGTCTTCTGAAAAGATGGGCACCTTCCATTCCTGTGAATTGCCATCGGCATCATAGACTTTCAAAGTGGCAAGTTTGTTCTTAGTCCGGTCAAAACTGGAATCATAGTTGATTGGTGGTTCTCGATGCAATCCGGTCGACATGGTTGAAGATACTTGCCTGTTGTTATGATGTTTTTTTCTTTGTTTCGACGTTTTCGGCGGATGTTTTTTTGTTTTGTTTTGTTTTGTTTTGTTTTACTGATTAACAATGTCGACTGGGCGTCCGAGACCGCTTTTCGTTTCCTTTTTTCTTCTTGTTAGCGAGAAAGAAAAGCCGTTGTCGTTCGAAAATTCGTTAACGTTGCAAATTTCGGTAGGTTATTCGTTCGAAACTTCGATCGTTATTCCGAAAAAAACCGTTTTCGTTCGAAAATTCGTTATTCTACAGTAGCTGTAAGAGTAATTACTGTGTAACACACTAGGGGTAGAATTTGAGTAGGAGTGATAATTATGAATGGATTAATACTTTACGAAAAATGGATGGAAACTTAACAGATAAAATAATGAGCGATCGAGCTGGCTGGCTCCGATCGCCCAAGGATATTCATGTAGAGTGGCGGGCTATGAATCCTGCGCCCGCCTGTTATCAGTATACCATTGTATACAGATGATGCTTCGCTACTTAATGATTCTTAGAGTAGACCAAGTCTCATTAATTCGATCGCACGTATCCTTCGAATGGTATCTTGGATAGTACGACTCGTACGGTAGATTGATAGTAGTGCGTACGTACGGGTATTACATAGCTCGGTACGTACGTACCTTGGCGTGTATGTCCGTAGTACGTTACAAGTTGGAGAAAATGGAAGAAATGTTTTTTCGGCATTCTTCTGTTCTTCACTACAAAAAATCTTGACAATCAAATCTCTGAATTCTTCCATAGTCTGTGTTTCAATGGTAGGGTATCTGTCAGGATTAGGAAAGGCAACAAAAGCAACATGTCCATATTTGCTGGTGGGTGTGTCTTTTAGAGCTTTGTTAGTGTCATGTGATTCCCTCAGAATAAGAGTTTTCGTGCATCTCACATCAAAATGATCAGGACCTAGCTCAGGATACTTGTTCAAATTACCTTCTCTGATTGCTTTCAACACAGGAAACGCAAAACCAGCTTCACCCATAACATTAAGAAGCTTTGCACCCATAATTCTATCATCCATGCAAAATTTGAAAACTTCTACCACATTCTGCTGATACTTTCGCGGGCTGCTCAACTTTCTAGGTTTAATGATTTTCTCTTTTTTAACTGGAGATGGAGGTTTTCTGGTGACAGTGGTAGTCTTTTTCTTAGAGTCATCAATGGAGTTTACAGCCTTTTTGGTTGGCGCCATATTGAAAGGAATGATTGATTAGATGCTGCTGTATTTGAAGTATTTATTTCAACGTGATTAGGATGGGTTTTTCAACTTGAATAAAAGTTCGCAAAAATTGCAGTGGTAATGCATGGACCAAAGTACCTTCAAAATCCACACAGTAGTGTGTGAAGTAATTCCAAATTGATTGTCTGCCTGCTAATTCTACATTATCCTGTCAAACAATTTTGAGAACCTGGGACTTAACACTGTTGTGATAGATTAAAAACAATGAAACAAGATTGCCTTAGAATTTGCAATAGGTCAATTGGATTAATCATAGATAATAAAATAAAGATTTTTTCACAAACCTGGGACTTCATAGTAATGGAATTGATTAAGATGGAGGAATTGAAGATACTATGATGTGAAAAGCACTCTAAAAACTATTCAACATGTGTCTTCTGATTATACCATGCGTGGGGCACGTGTGATGTATGTGCATGTGATGTATGTGTGAGCATGTCTCGTGCACAAAATGAATTCAAAGCATAGAGGGAATGAGAATTTAACATCTAACAAACAAATTTTAATTTTTTTATGTAATCTGTCCTTTGCATGTATTAGACCCCCCAAAAAGGGGGTCGTGGGGGAAAAGAACTTAACTTTCCTTATAGTTTCTTTTATGTTTTTTTGCTTCACGGTGATATTGAACCTTGAACAAACGTTTAGTATAGGTGGAAAGCAATTCAGTCATTTTTTGATTCTTCTCTGCATCTGATTCACATTCACATATAATGTGAAATTTTGAAACCAGTGTGTGCACCTAAGAAAAATTGCCTTGACTTGCAAACATTCCAGAAGCTGTAGGCTTGTAAGCTTCTGCTGAAACGTAATATGCATAGTAGAGTAGATGAATCATATACTCTTTCTCCAAATCATCAATATGTTTCCAAACAGACTCTGCAATCATAACCATGTTCTGCAGAAGTGTTACCTGTAAACCAGCATCATATTGTTTTGTTTTTGTCTTGTTATATGCAGTCCAAAATAGCAGAATACAGATCGTGTTTATGGATGAACCACTACCAGCATGGATTACTCCTCCTGGAATTTCAGAAAAAGACAGCAAAGGACACCGTACGAGTCTGGCTGCTTTGAATTCAAAATTTTCCAGCAGATTGGGTGTAATTGATTGATTTTTGTCGTGTTTGACATGACGTTCACCATGAATAATCCTGAATAAATCACCAAATGCTGTTTGAAAATATTCATCCAAGGCTTCTTCCGTTTCTCCCATATTTTGGATTTTCTGAAAAAATGAATCTGGAATATTTATCCAATTCAAAGCCCGAACAGATGACAAACCTTTCTGAATGAGTTCAATCGCTGTTCTATAACCAACCTTTTCTTTTTGACTTGGTTCAACCACTTTTGTTGTACTCTGCCCTCCTGTAAGCAGCATTCCAAATTGTTTTTCAAAATCATGTCCCATCAAATCTAAGTGCATGGCCTGATCACCACGTACTTCAGTGATTATCAGGCTTGGTGTAGCAACCTTCCAATATTGAATTTCTTCTTTTGGAATTGTTTGGGGTAAACACATACTCATAGTGGTTTCTTCAATAAATTTTAAAAAAGAAACCATATGACGCATTTCAAAACCAGTTTTCTCACAAAACTTTTTCCATGCAGGTTTTTGTGCTAGGTGCTTTGGACTGAAAGACAGGTGCATTTCATATCTGAATGCTTGTATTGGTTGTGCGGAATGATCTGCTTTCCTTGCCTTAGAAACAACTGACTTGAAAAAATCCCAATGTTTCATAATTTTTGCTTGGATGCTATCAACAATTTGCAGCTGTGTAGCAAACAATGGATCTTCAAGTTTTGGCACATAAAACGCAGCTTGTTCAAACGTCATAGTAACAAATGGGTGATCTTTCATTTCTTCACATTTCATGCGTTTGTAAGCTGTTAAATGATTGGGTTGAGAAATTTCAAGCAAAACATCATTAGAAAAAGATCCATTTGTTATAGATTTCAATGGTTGAGGAGTAGCATTCCTCAATTCAAATTCCTTGACGCACTCTGCAGCAAATTGACAGGCATTAGCATGAGTGGAAAAAGCTGTTATTCCATGCATCTCACCACAGACACAGGCAAATGTTTTTTGATGAACACTCAATTTCAACTGAAGCTTGTTCTGATACCATGCATATCGTGATTCAGCTCTATAATTCATTTCATCTGGTATGCATTTTGGGACAGTGTCTTTGTTGAATTACTAAAAATATGAAAAATACGTAATACGTAAAACGTACAATTTACGTATACGTGAAACGTAATACGTAAATGGTAATACGTAAACGTTATACGTAAAACGTAATACGTAATACATGATACGTAAAACGTAAACGTAAACGTTATACGTAAAACGTAATACGTAATACGTGATACGTAAAACGTAAACGTAATACGTAAAAGTACGATTTACGTATACGAGGGAATTCCCAAGCAGACGTACGATTCCAAAGTGTTCTAGATCCTTTATCACGAGGAGAGCGCAATAAGTAAAGTATACATAAGCTCACACGAGTATCAAGAGATACTTAGAGCACTGAGTAACGAATGCTGAGTAGCAAAATCCCAATACGAGTATCTATGAGTAACGAACTCCTGATACACGTATTCCCACACGAAAGAAAGACAATTCAGTAAATGGGAGAACAATATGGTCCAGAAACAATCCGATCATAATCTTATCAATAACTCTTTCCAACACCGTAAAAGAGCAAAATATCGTAAATACCAAAAGAACTCAAACTAACCAACATTGCCGTACAGCTTTGGTCTTATTAGTTATTGATAAGATTAACACACACCCCAATGCCAGAGGGAACACAAACCGAAGGAATCCCCGGCCCCACAACGAGAGGAGTTACCCCTGACACCAGCATCGACAATTCCAGAAACATAGGCTCCACCGCAATCCGGGATCTAAGAGACCAACTGGTAGAACTCGAACATTACCACAGGGATATCCTTGAGTACACCGAAGAACAAAACACGCAATTGCAAACACAGAACAGGTTACTATACGACTATACTGAAGACAGTGAGGATAGTGATTGCTGTCGGTCAAAAATACACGTACCCTACTTACGTACATTCTACGGCAGTTATATCCATTCTACACTTGAAAAGTTACTTATACTCCTCCAGAGATAAAAATGACTTCAAGTATCCAGACATTTAGGTCATATCATGTGTTCTCTGTCTTATGACGAATTACACATGATCGATGACCGGTTTAGACATCCCTACATACAACACTAACACAGGGATACCGGTCGAATACAGTAAAATACCAGTAACAGAGCAATCTTACGATATGCTCACTTTCTCTTTAAATTTCAATTATCCTATACCTTTCGGTCGATTTTTAGAGTAACAACAGGTTATAGAGCCCTCTATCTCCGCCCGATCAGCACCTCAACTGACGGTTAACACCAGAGGCAATTGTGTGCTTAGCTCCCTGTGCGGCACATTCTAGACCTCCACTCCAGGTTTCGTTTCTTGTGGCGCCTCCCTTGAGGGCCGCACCCTGGACTGTACCTCGTCCTTCTGTTCCCAGCTTGTGGATCAGGGGGTGTACTCGCTATCACAAGCCTTGTAACCCACAACCAGCTCTCTGGACTCGCAGTTACAAACTACAGACTACCGCCGTCTTTAATGAAAGCCCATTGCACCGGACACGCCGATTGCAATCCCCATCCTTTTCTTCCGCGTCCATCATCCCCATACCGGACCATTGACGCCCATTTGATAGTGCTACGCAACACTTCAAACTAACCGACTGCAACTCATCCTACGATAGTTGCTTTATTCACTACATTTCACACCGCCGTTTGTTCCTTGGAACACTCCTTCGGTCTTCCCTTTGACACGACCGCACCTTCGTTCGGTCATTTCGATTCCAATCCACGACCTACGCCAAATCAATCACAACGCTACCATTTACGTCGACGCCACATCAAACGATAGGACGCCGACGCCGACAACTACAGCAACATCTACCCCGTTTACCTCCACGGCCTACAACTACAACAGATTCGACATTAAATCAATACTTCGTTTTTTCTCTGACGAACACGATTCTTTCGGTTCTTCGATCATCCCCGTCTCCGGATATTTTTCCTTCGTCTCCTCCGTTCCCTTGATTTTCCGGGGAGATCAATGAGGAGACTTGGAAAGTGGTTTGGATAGAATCGTACGTTGCGAATGGAAGAGCACAGCGACGCGACGATGTTGGTGGTAGAGATTAAACATCGAGGAAGTGGATTTCCTTGGAGAGATGGAAGGCGGACCGATTGAATTAATCGATCGTAAATCAACGAGGAAGTAGAGGTTGTAGGGAGACGATGCTGGATATCAAGTACATTGCTGGAATTTGAATCCTCGATAAGCAGATTCATTTCAACTTGGTAGGAAGCAGATCTATCGATTCCAGAATCAAATAGCAATCGGTTGAGTGTGGAATACGGAAGAGGATTTATCTGAAGGAATGCAAGGAGAATATCAAGTCAGTAACAGAGCAATCTTACGATATGCTCACTTTCTCTTTAAATTTCAATTATCCTATACCTTTCGGTCGATTTTTAGAGTAACAACAGTGATACTGACGACGAGATGTCCAAGAAGAAAGACCACCACGCGTCGCTCAAGGACCACTTAGATGAGGCACAGACTAAACCGATAGCGGTACCGACAAGCATAGAGGTATACGAGTTCAAGAAGGCACTAGCGAACGCATTAGCAGAGGTACCCTCCATCAAATACATCCAGGGAGGGGGTTACGCCTTTCTGCTGGAAACAGAAGCACAGTACCACTTGAGGGACCCCCAAGCGCCATTCCCAAAGGCACCACAGGAACCACACGAACTCGATAGTACCATCGAGCTCACCTCCGACACGTACAAACTATGGAAGCGGAGCCGGGCCCTTTACGTAGAGTGGAACAAATACGACAGGGAAGCCCTACTACTTACAGACAAGAAATTCCCCAACATGCTTGGTGACCTGAAGAACCCGGGCTCGGACGCCTATCCCAGGGGGACGACGGTAAACGAAGCCTTCCAAGCCATGGAGGAGGACCTATGTACTACCGAAGCCCAGCATCAGCTCACTCGGGAACTCACCAAGAAAATGAGTGCGTTGTCGTACACACCGAGCCCAATCGGGCCCAAGGAGTACTTCCGGCAACTCACAAAGTATCAACATCAAATCAACTTACTCCCAGAGACGGCGGACGTCACGGAAGCGCAAATGATTGATTACTCACGAGAGGCTTTTGCACGCAGCAAACACGACCCCGTTACCCTACACCGAGTGGACGAGGACTGGAAGAAACACAGAGACACGTTGGTTAAGTGTGGTTTCACCCAATACAAGAAGTTCTGGGGACTACGCCTGAAGAAGCTATACAGCAGCTACCACACCAAGACGTCTACAGCAAATCTAACCGATATTCAGAATGACGAACGCTTCACCGAAATCGAAAACAAGCAACGGGATCTGGCCAACGTATGTCACGAGATTTACTCCCAAGTCACTGAAACAGCCACTGCGGCCTCAACGATGACAATGTCCAATCAATGGGAAACAGCAATGGCGGTCCTCCAAGCCGACGTGAACCGTCTCAAGTCAGCTGACGTGAGCCGCAACACCAGACAAGACACCACACGCCAACCAACCCGACAGGAGTGGAAACAATACAAGTATTATTGCCACTCATGTGGGGTGAATCTCACCCACGACGGCCGGAGTTGCTACCGTAGGAGCAACAGGGCCGGACACCAGGAAGGGGCCACATACGACAACCAAATGGGTGGAGCCACCAGTAACAATGATCGCTGGCTGCAGTGGAATGGGCCTGACCCCAACAAGAGCGGCCGGACTATGATAGTCGACACTCCCCTACGCTCTTGACGGCGTGGGAGGGAACACAAAAGTAGCATACTTAAACAACCTAGTAATCATGATTCACAGTTACGCAGTATCCTACGTGTTCCCTCGAGTGAAACCCTTCCTTGACCACCAAGAACAGTTACATTTACGCGAGACGTCGCGTTCAATGCCAGGACCTGTCCGGGGTATGGAGCTCTAGATTCAGCGGCGACGGACCACTTCGTCCCTACGACATACCAAGGGGGAGCACACCAAGACACACCGGGGGCGCTGACCGTAGGATGTGCAAATGGGAGCAAGATGCTATTGACGGCAACGGACCTATTAGACCTACCCCGTCTCCCCCTCGAGGCCCGAGGGTGCCACAAGTTTGACGAAGTGGAACTCCCGTTGGTCTCAGTGCCCAAACTATGCCGTACCGGATGCCACGTAGAGTTCTCTAAGGATGACGTAGAAAAAGTGTGTCGTAACAGTAATAAAACAAAACGCGATCTTCCTTACGGTCGATCGATTTAGTGAGTAGAATCATTGTTACGGTTCAATCGGCAAAGCCGATTGACAGGTTAATTACTCGTCGTATTGTCGTGTCGATTTACAGCGTATTACCGTGTAATTCTAAGCATACAAAACACACGTAAATAAGACACGAAACACATGCAAACCATCTTCGATCGGTCTTTTTACCGTATAATTCACCGTGATATTCTCATTGGAATATCACATGTGATTGTACCTTATCATGTAGAATTAGTACTAGGTTGTACGTAGATTTTAGGGCATGATAGTGTTTTAGAGTTGTTAATTCTTCGAAGAGTGAGCTGACGGGAAGAATTTCCCTAAGAGACAATCCACATGGATTAATCACCGACGATTATTCACTCAGGTTAAATAACCTTACGAATAAGGTTATTTGCCTTTGTGACTCTTCGTACGTGCGATACGCGTTACACGGTGAATTCTTTTCAGTCCCCTTCAGTCGTAAATCCTCCAACCGTTAAGCGGCTGGATTCTATGGCTTAACCTATTCATCGTGAGTCGTGTTGAATACCAAACTGTATCCAGTCTACCATCAGAGGCCCTATCAAAAGAAATGGGGCGGCATTTTGCCTTTCATTCTGGCTTGTATCATGGCATTTTGCCCTGACCCTTGCCGGTTTGATATATTGTATTCATGGATCAAATTACCCATTTTCGAAATGCTCATTGCAGAATGATTTGTTCATTTTTCCGTGATTGAACTTAGAAAATCAACTTGTTGCTCCGGTCGAACGATCGATCGAACATTCCACTGAATGATTGATTTTTTTTATCAAATCTCTTACCACATGCAACGAGAACAATGTTCTCTGAAAACAGCGCCACTCATTAGCTTTGTAAACAAATCAGCAATATTTGTGGAACCTGGTTCCTTTGCAACTCGGATTATCCCTGCTGCAATAGATTCTCGGGCTTTGTGGTATGCAATGCTGTTGTGCTTTTTCTTACATGGGCTTTCAGGTCGTGTAACATTCGTGACAACAGAATCATTATCACAATACACATTTGTGCTCCCATCAATTGGAACACCCATCATTCTCAACTTGTACCTTAAACCTTCAACCAATTCTATTGCAATTTTCAAAGCAATGATTTCAGATCCAAAAGTTGATGTCTCAACTGTTGTTTGTCTTTTGGAAAACCAAATGATCGGTGCATTATTAATGAAGATAATAACGCCAGTATGAGATCTCCTTGTTGCCTTGCATCCAGCATGGTCAGCATCGACAAAACAGCTCATCGTCACATGTTTTCCCAAAGCTTCAGGCATATCTGCTGGTATGACTTCAGCGGCACCAGGATAAAATTCAGACCAGTCACATTTTTGAAATTTACTCTCGTCAACATTTGGTACAGTATCATCAAAAACCAGTTTCGACCTGTTGTACTTTTTCAAATATGCAAATATATGAAACAACTGATTCAAATGCCCGATCCTTGCCTGTGCCAAATACCTTGACATCAGCGAGACTGGCATTACAATGTCCAGCCTTCCTAATTCACAAATCCACCTGAGAACTCCAATTAATCCTTGGTAGTAATTTTGCAATTCAGGATTCAGTTCTTCTGATATATCAATTTCCGGTCTGTAATCATGTGACAGTGGACTGGACGCTGATTTTGGTAGATACTTGTAACCATATTTTTCAGTTCCTAACTCTTGTTCAACTGCTGCAACAGCTTTCGCCGTATACTTAGTGCTTGATAGTGACCATCTTGGCTTTGAATCACCTTCGAAGTAGAATTTTCCAATATCTGCTCCCAGATACAGGGTTGGTTCTTCAATAGTATCATCCTTCAATTTGAACTTTTGCTCAATGTTTTCAAGCTGGAACTTTGGATCTTCACCAGAACATAAGATGTCGTCTACATAGGCAATTAGAATTGCCCAGTACCTGGATCCATCTTTCCTGGTTTCAATTCTTAAGTGCACATCCGGATCTGCCTTGCAAGGTGAATATCCAAGATCTCTCAAATGCTGGGTGAGGTATGACCTGAAAGATGCACCTGCAACCGGCAGTCCATACAATGCGCGGACAATCTTGCAAGGCCTTCCTGCAAGATGAGGTGGAAAACCATCTTCAGCTCTTGCTTTTAGAAAGTATTTCTCTTTAATTGGGGCTGTCAAATATGCATTTTGAATATCTGCTGAAAGAACTTTCAAATCATTCAGCGCTGCCAGCAGAAAGAATATTCTTACTGAGTCTCGACTGGGAACCGATGAATAAGTATTCTCTTTTGCCACCGCGGGGACCTTATGACCGTCCCCTACCAACCTAGCCTTCCTTGTTAGGGATCCAAGCTTGATGTCAAAAATCATGTGGGTTGTTATCTGTTTATGGCCAACTGGAATAACATCATCATCGGAAAATTCAAACGCTGCCATATTATTTGTCATTTCCTTATGAATTGCTCTTTCCCAGTGGTCAGTCCCTGTTTTCTTATCAATAGCCAGCGCTTGTTTGATTGAATGTGGCAACTCTACGCCATGTGAGTTTTCAACCAATACTTTGCTGTTTTGGCTGCCTTAAGGATTCGTTCCTTCCTTCTCAAAATTTTGTGCACCCACCATCGGAATGCTGGTGTCTTTTCAAGATTATTGTTGACAGCATATTCAGCTAATTGCACTGGAAATGATTCTTTGACGTCGCTTAGCTTACACCAAGATTCTGTTCCATCTTTCCAACTGGCCAAAATCCGCCAACCCCTAGTTGTCGGTTTATGGGTTTTCCTGCCATTTTTTGCTATAGTTGTCGCTTCCTCATCAGTTAGAGCAGTATTGTCGCATTCGTGAACAATGAGTTCATCTAGTAGAGTGAACATCCTTCCATCGTCATCAACAGAACTGTACAAACTCTCTGCAACAATATTTGCCGTGTATTCCTCCATGGTACCATCAGGTAGTTGCAATTTATACAGCCTCGTGTCTAGTATGGGATTCTCATTTCTGAGTCCTATCGGTCTGTTTTGCAAGTCGCGAACCCTGTCCTTGACAACGCACCTGAGTCTCTCATCACCCCTTTCAATGATCACCTCATTCCCCAGATATTCATCTGGTTCATCAATATCTTCTACTGATGCTTCTGGTTCAGCCATTTCAAGTTTCAAATCAGGTGATTCTACTGGTCGATTCTCAAACAGCTCCATTTGGGGCTCCGGGTAGTTTTCCTGGAAGAAGGATGCACTATCCTTCACTTCATCACCAATCTTGGATTCAATCGATTTGTCAATTGCTTCCATTCTTCTGAGGATATCTCTATCTCTCCATTCAAATTCTTTGACAGGCCTTATTGAATTTGTAGATATTGGTATTGCTGATTCAGGCAGGAGCCAAAAACAATCCCCCCCACCTACCTTATTGCCACAGGGACCCAACCATCGCGCCAGCCTTTCAACACCTCGGGTGGAAGAATCACCTTTTTCATAATAAAACACAAAATCATACCATTCTGATGAAGTGTATAATGTAATATCCGGTCTATAGCCATGGACCAATTCGAATGGGGTTCTCCCCATTGAAGAAGGGTTGTTCGAGGCTGTTCGCTGCCTGATATTAGCACATAGTTCACCACAAAATGACCATAATCTTCTCGGTGACTTCTTCTTTGCTGACTTGGTTGTGATTGCACTACCAAGATGACCAATTGCTTGTTCTGCTCGATTTTGGAATGGACAATGTGGTTGGATGAATGTCTGGTGGATATGGTTGCGCTTTACAATTGAATTCCAGTGTGTTTTGTAGGTTCTTGGGGATCCTTGTTCTGGCGCACCATCAGAAATCAAATGTTCTGGGATTCCAATTTCGTGAATGAATGTTTTCAATCCTTGATGCGCCTGGGACTTGTCCTGTATTGGTATAAATACTTCAAACCCATTTCCATTTGTAAAGATCTGTGCACATTTTTCTTGCCTCATAATACTCGTGGTTCTTGCATGCCAGGTATCAGTGTACCAGGTTCCTTGTGCAACTCTCTTGTTCCTGAAGCGCTGAGTAGGCAGCCGCTTCATCAATGGTGATTGCAAATTCCTGAGTGCCTTCTGCGTCGTGACTTTCAATGTCTGCTCAGCTTTCTTGAAACTAATATTCCAAGTTTTGGCTAGGCGTTCACAGTCAACTTTGTTTGGGCCTTGAATTGTTATCACTGATGGCCCCCATTGATTTCTTCTGTCAAGAGACCTTCTCTCAAGTGTATTGTCAATTTCTTGCAAGCTAGGGGCCTGTTTTGATTCTTCTTCAGGAGCTTCCATAAAGTCAAATTCTGTATCATCAAACAAAAATTGGTCTACCCTTCGCGCGCTTGAAATATTCCTTACTGAAGAAATCCGATGAGCTATATTTCCATCTGTTGCAATCTGGCATTCAGTTAGCATTCTCCTTGTGGATACTTGATGGACCCTCATCAGTTTGCATTGCTGCATGACACTTGGATGCCGTTCTTGTCCTAAGCTGGTCTTGGGGAGGTTATCTGTAACATTACTAGCAGGTTCGGTTACAACTGAACTTTCGTCCATTTCTTTGTCCTCTTCGGTCGACATAGCTTGAAGGCTGAATTGGTCCCCTGAAATTGGATCTCCATTGTCGATTGCTAACTCAGCCATTCTGAACTTCAGTGAATGTGGATCCCACGGGGTATCATTTGTTGCGATCAAATGTTGGCATTCGTCAAGCTCCATTCTTGTTGGCTTTCTTGTGGGAAAATATGAGATCACATTTCTCATACTCAGTTTGATAAAAACTTTCTTCGGGTCATCATCCTCCAGTGGAGTTTGAATTGTAATTCCATGCTTGGATCTTGAATCAAATTGGCGAGGTGTCTCTTCAACAGAGTTGAAATTACAGTCCCTCACTTGATTTGGGCATATCAAGCTGTTTTTCAATTTGTCCCCAAAGTACAGTGCTTGATGGAACACTATGATATATACTTGGCCTGACGTTGGATTCGTCCATGCAGTAGCACAGCTTCCAATGGGGATTTTCTTGATGGGCTTGTATTCTTCAGAAAAAGGTGCAACATCAACGTGTGTTGTGATCTGATCAGGATTCAGCAATACCATATTGCTTCCTGCTGCAGTAGTGTCTGCATGTGAGTCTAACTCACAATATCCTTCTTCATTTTCCCCATCATCAAAATCTACAGGAACATTCATCTTGTATAATGACCGGCTCACCATTTTTAAACATTTGTTTTCTAGTGTCCGGTTATTATGTCATTTCTTAGATTTTGAGCCAAAACTGTCACCCGCGCCTTCATTTTCAGTTTCTTTCTTTTTAGTCTCAGCAGCCTTGAGATTTCTTTTCTTCTTAGCCTGTCTCATCTGGTAAAGCTCCTGGCGCTGTTCTTTTGACATTGTTTTATAAACGCTTGTCGGATAAGGCTTGCACTCAACTTTTCCTGTAAAAGTTCCAGTTGTCTTTTGCTTTTTGTTGCTTGAAGTGCCCATAGAATACAAACTTCTGGAACCTCTTTTATGCTTCCCGGTTGCAAGCTTTTTCAATCCAAGACGATTGCTGAATAGAATCAAACATTCATTGAAGTTGTCACGATAGTCTTTGCTCTCATCAATTGCATCTGCTTTTGCAGCATCCAGTCGCTCATCGCTGATTGAGTTGATAAAGTCCCAGACAAATCTCCTTTCATTGTGATTTTTTTCAAATCTCAGAATGGTGCCGTGAAAGGCAGTCCAGTTTCGCTTGTGCTTGTTCCAGTCATAATTCTTAGAATCTCCAGTGTAGTGTGAATCTTTCATTTCTTGGTATGTCTTGTTCAGAACCATAGTGATATTGGTATCAGTCAGTGTAAGCATGTTGCATCAGCGAAATGAAAGCATTTCTGGCATTACCAGAATTCAGTGCAGTGTTTTGGAAATGTGCCACATATTCCCAACCAGGACCTTTCCTTGTTGCGTCACATAACAGCCTCCAGACGACGTTGTTGTCTTCATCATACTGGTGACCTGACAGGACGCCACATCTTTCATTGTAATCACTCCAAGTTGGATAAGTATCTGTTGTACTTTGCCCAACTGTTCCAGCCCTAGCTTCATCAGTAACTTCTTCCTTTTCTTGCGGTCTTATGACATACAAGATTGGGAATCCCTCAGAGTTGAATCTGTATCTCAGGTTTTGTCGGAAGCCTTCCTCCCATTCCCTGAATTTTGTGAGATCCTTCAGCTTGGGTGGGGTTGCTTTTTCCTGTGATTTCACACTTGATTCCATCATCTTGATTCTGAATTGCTGCAGTTCCAGGTTGTTTGGGTTTGCGTTCCAGTCGGTAGCCTTTGGCTTGACTCCAATCAATGGTTGATACCGGGCCCAATTTGCCCAAGTTAGGAGCCTCGATGATAGCCTGTTACCATAGTGGATACTTTTTGGATTAGGACAGTCCGGACTGATAGATTTCAATCCATGCATGAATGATTTAATGCTTTCCTTGTTGAGGTCTGTAATTTCGCGAATATTAGACATCCCTCCCCTCATAATTTCTTCAGCTGATTCATAGTTGATACCAAAATCCATTAGGCTGCTCCTGAAAGCGAGCTGTTCTGGGTTCAGAAATCTACCATTGTTGAATCCCCTGATTTTTATCCTGGGTTGGGACGACCTTCTACCCCGCCGATCTGCTCTTGCATCCTCGGCATTTTGGTTAGCGTCGTTTCCCTCATCCTCATCATTGTCACTATCCGCGTCACCTGGGTTCTCACCCCTTCTTTCTGCATCTCTCATTGCCCTGACTCTCTTTTTTACTTCTTGGTCGATGATTCTCTTCATGGTTGAGTTTGTTTCTGGGTCCCCAAGGGCCCTTTCCATGACTTCCATGATTTTATCTTCCAAATCTTCCTCTTCTTGCATACCTCTTCCATTGTTTTCATTAGAATCCTGTGGATCGTCCTTGTCCACTTCCATTTTTGTTTCTTCTATGTCGGCGTCTGCTCTAGTTCGTACCATGATGGAGAGTTTCAAACGAAGTTTCGAATTATTTTTGATGAAGTATGGATGGGGAATTCGTAGTGTGATATGCGATGGAAGTTGATATTGAATATTCAATCGGATATTCAATCGAAGGTGGTATGTGATGGAAGAGTGTAATCGAATCGAGGATTGGATGTGAGAGAGATGGGTATTAATCGTTTGTGACTGCCGAGTGATTTGCTTATCTGTTTTGTATTTATCCGGATCGAATTTTCGTTCCGGTTTGTATACTTTTGTTCGGATGGAGTTTTCGTTCCGGTTGTCTGTATTTGTGTGAGCTTTTGCTTTTGTTGCAAATCAAGATTGTGAGCTTTCCTATCCTTTCTCGGGATTTTGCTCATTCTGTATTTCTGTGGTGAATTTCAAAGATTGTTTCCTGAGAAGTGTTCTATTTTTCGTATTGGATCTTTCGATCTTTCGCGATTTGGACTTTCGCGATTTGGTGTTCTCATATCCTTTTTTGATTTTCGTTCTCGTGCGGGCAGATGCTCCTTGCAATCTGTTCCTTCCGGGCAGATGCTCTTTGCAATCTGTTCCTTCCAATCTGTCTCACCACAAAATACTTCAGGCTCAATCTTTTTGCTCGCGTCATTCTTGTTTTCAGTGAAAGATCAGTGTTCTCGGATTGGATATTGATTCCTTTCAACTGATGCCAACCTGGGCGGCCCTTTCGACTGAGCCGTCCAGCTTCTTCTCCCTTGCTTGTTTTGCTGGATCCCGAAACCCGGTGGAGCCACCACCTTGGTTCGGTTCTTTGGTCTCTTCTTTCAGGGAGACCGCCCTGGTGTTGGTCTATTCCAGGGCTCCACAGGCAACTGCCTCTTTTACATCCTTGAGGGTTGATGCCGGTAGCTGATCAGGCTAGTCCGGATTAGTCTTCGAGCTCAAACTGCGTTTCGGGAAACGCGGTCCTCCACAGCTTGTAGAGTGCTGTGGGTCTGATAAACTAGAAAAAGTGTGTCGTAACAGTAATAAAACAAAACGCGATCTTCCTTACGGTCGATCGATTTAGTGAGTAGAATCATTGTTACGGTTCAATCGGCAAAGCCGATTGACAGGTTAATTACTCGTCGTATTGTCGTGTCGATTTACAGCGTATTACCGTGTAATTCTAAGCATACAAAACACACGTAAATAAGACACGAAACACATGCAAACCATCTTCGATCGGTCTTTTTACCGTATAATTCACCGTGATATTCTCATTGGAATATCACATGTGATTGTACCTTATCATGTAGAATTAGTACTAGGTTGTACGTAGATTTTAGGGCATGATAGTGTTTTAGAGTTGTTAATTCTTCGAAGAGTGAGCTGACGGGAAGAATTTCCCTAAGAGACAATCCACATGGATTAATCACCGACGATTATTCACTCAGGTTAAATAACCTTACGAATAAGGTTATTTGCCTTTGTGACTCTTCGTACGTGCGATACGCGTTACACGGTGAATTCTTTTCAGACGTGACCGTTATCGGCCCTACCCAACAAATCCTACTCACAGGTCAACGCGACCCCCTAAGGAATCTATACATGGTTCCCCTCCATCAGCCCGCCCTACCAAAGGGGACAGCAGAATCTCCAAGGGTGACGGGCCCCCCGCAAACCAAAACCAAAAGCAACCAAAACGACCTAAACAAATCCGGCCCCCCGCAAAACGCAAACGAACAAAACACCGAATATCCGATACACAGCGTCACACAAACGAGATTCAGGGTTATTTCAGAATCACGCGCATATTTGGGTCGAACTCCACTGGTCCCCCTTTGTAATTTCACCCTATTTATTAAAATTAATGTCGAACTCATAATATTTTTATGCACATTTCATTTTCCTACCCCACTGGAATCTGTTTCCGAAGTAGTGGCATGTTACTGAATTTTATGCCTGAAACAAACAGTGCATGGTCGCAATTTTTTAATCTCAATCGTTTCCTTTTTTCTATTGTTATTACTGGCTATTGTACGACTTCAGTAGTAACGATGGTCCGCACTCCCAAATATCAGGTATATTGTGTACGTTGCTACCGGGACTCTCCTCTGATCACTACTGGTTACGGAAAGCAGAAGGTTACCAAGAAGAAGAAACCCCCCTTGTTTACAGCGCGACGAAGAAAGAAAACGGGAGTAATTGTTTCTCCCGGTCTTCTCAACCATATTTCACGTAATCCGGGTACATGTTATTCTTATTACTACCGGTGTTTGGGGGTAGATGATTTTGCATCTTCGTTATTCATTAGAAAATCGAGGAAGAAGCTCGAGGATGCTACTCAACAATTAGGTCTAACGAGCACCTGTAACGGTCCACAGAGTAGTGACGGCGCATTACCAGAGGTGCTCGACAATCAAGTTATGTATGACCCTTCTGTCGAACCGATTGGGCGTGCCTTGATTGGTCGGGAATTAACAAACATAGAGGATGACAATGATTCTGTCTCCGATGACAATTTTTTCTTTCCTAATGCCGACGATGAGGAAGAAGGAAGTGTGAGCATAGAGGCCCCCCACTCTTTGATTGTCAATGATGAAGAAGGCAACAACATTGATGTTGACGATTCCCATTGTGATTCAAACACGCTAGTAATTACGACACCCAATGTAGGAAGAAACATATCTGACGAATTGAAGGTCAAGATCAAGTTTATTTTGCGTTTTTCTATTTTCTGCAACGGCGTTGCACCAAATGCCCTTTTCCCGTATTTTCGATGGTATACTAGTATGGTACAATCATACCCCCTTCTCATGTGTATTTTGCGTTTTTCTATTTTCTGCAACGGCGTTGCACCAAATGCCCTTTTCCAGTATTTTGGACGGTATAGTACTAGTAGGGTACAGTCATACATTTTTGGTTCGATCGTTCCTGTTGGTGGCTGTTGCTTTCGCTTTGTGTTTTGATCGTTCCCGGTTTCGGTTGGTTCGATTGTTCCGGTTTGCTCAATTGCTGTTGATTGCTCTCTGTCGCCGCTCCGTGTTGCTTGCTATCTGCCGCCGCTATTGTTGTTACCGCTGCCATTTGCAATTCGATTGTGGTTGCTGTTGCTGGTCTATGAAAACATGTAATAATTGAACAAAATGGGTGAGTATCTATTGATGTAGTACTAGTAGAGTAAATTATAACAACAGAATAATATAATCTACATGCTAACCTACACAGTTGGCGTCCGATCAATTCGTTGCTAACGATTTGTTGTTCTGATCTGTTGTTCCACCTCAACGGAAGATTCGCCGCACCTCTATTGTTCCGATTCCTGTTCCGGTCCGATGTTGCAGCCTCCAGCAGGGAAGAAGAAGATGCACCTCCAGCGACACCAGGAAAGATTCGCCGAGCCTCTATTGTTCCGATTTGTTATTCCGATCCGTCCCTATGAAAATAAGAATAAAAAATAGAAGTGAGGAAAAAGAACATCATCATCAATGCAACAGGCAGGCAGCAATGTCTATCTATCTCACGTTGTTGCCTTCCACTTGGTGCTGCCTTCGATTCCAATCGCTGTTGCCAATATGTTGTTCCGACAATCGTTGTTGGTGCTGCCGTTGATTTGCAGACTTGTAGTAATTCCTATGTCACGAAAAACAGGGACTTGTTCCTGTTGATATATAGGCAATTGATGCAGATTTTGTGCTTTCAAGATGTTTATGTAAGGCGGCCGTCCAAACAAGAATATCTTTCCAGCAACTAATCCCTAATCGAATGCTTTCTACTTCTTTTGCAGTACAAGGCTGTTATATCGGACTGAAATATCTGAGAACGGATCGTTGTGCTCGTGACATCGTCGCCCTAAGGCATGTGACGAAGAGGGTCGGATCCCACGTTCTCGGACGAAGTGTTGCTTGCAAGAAACAACACTCTACTCAGATAAGTTGGAAAATGAGCTCGGTCAATTTGATTCGAAAGTGAACTAAATTCACTTTTCGAACAGTGTGAGTGATTTTACAGTGCACTTTTTTCTTAGTACTGAATCTACATGATGTGCTAGTGCTGAATGCTGTATGTGATCCTTTGAATTTTTTGAACGTTCGAAAGTTCGAACAATGTTCGAACGTTGAATTATTTTGGAATTAGTACTGAATCTACATGCTAGTAGCTAGTACTGAATGCTGTATGTGATCCGTTTGAATTTTTTGAACGTACAACGTTCGAATTATTTTGAATTTTTTGAACGTTCCAACGTTTGTTCGAATTATTTTGGAATTAGTACTGAATCTACATGAAACAGAAACAAACAGCAGATTCGTGTTCGTCTTCTCATAAGCTTTCCAACGGTATAGGTTAATAGGGGTTGCACACGTTCTTCAAAATGTGGATTCCCGTACGGAGGGAACCAAAGTGAAATTGAGGTACTTCGAATTTTTTCTTTTTCTTTGTACATACTTGGGGTTAGGGTTAGGGCTTCGAATTTTTTACTTCATACCTACTTAAGTAGAACTTATTGGGTAATGACTAAAATTATTCTAAAATTCATACTGACTAAAGTATCAGCCTGTTTCTTGTCCAGTTTGTTTCATAGTCTACCCCATCCATAGTATGAGCAATATTCATCCTGAAATTGCAGTCAATGCCACACATTTGCACTCTAAAACTGACTAGGACTCACTATTTTGGTACATGCATGTCCAGGGACAAACATTATTCTAAAATTCATACTGACTAAAGTATCAGCCTGTTTCTTGTCTGGTTTGTTTCATAGTCTACCCCATCCATAGTATGAGCAATATTCATCCTGAAATTGCAGTCAATGCCACACATTTGCACTCTAAAACTGACTAGGACTCACTATTTTGGTACATGCATGTCCAGGGACAAACATTATTCTAAAATTCATACTGACTAAAGTATCAGCCTGTTTCTTGTCTGGTTTGTTTCATAGTCTCCCCAATCCATAGTATGAGCAATATTCATCCTGAAATTGCAGTCAATGCCACACATTTGCACTCAAAAACTGAGTAGGAATCACTATTTTGGTACATACATGTCCAGGGACAAACATTATTCTAAAATTCATACTGACTAAAGTGTCAGCCTGTTTCTTGTCCAGTTTGTTTCATAGTCTCCCCAATCCATAGTATGAGCAATATTCATCATGAAATTGCAGTCAATGCCACACATTTGCACTCTAAAACTGAGTAGGAATCACTATTTTGGTACATGCATGTCCAGGGACAGACATTATTCTAAAATTCATACTGACTAAAGTATCAGCCTGTTTCTTGTCAGGTTTGTTTCATAGTCTCCCCAATCCATAGTATGAGCAATATTCATCCTGAAATTGCAGTCAATGCCACACATTTGCACTCTAAAACTGACTAGGACTCACTATTTTGGTACATGCATGTCCAGGGACAAACATTATTCTAAAATTCATACTGACCTAAGTATCAGCCTGTTTCTTGTCAGGTTTGTTTCATAGTCTCCCTAGTCCATAGTATGAACAATATTCATCCTGAAATTGCAGTCAATGCCACACAATCACTATTTTGGTACATGCATGTCCAGGGACAAACATTATTCTAAAATTCATACTGACTAAAGTATTAGCCTGTTTCTTGTCAGGTTTGTTTCATAGTCTCCCCAATCCATAGTATGAGCAATATTCATCCTGAAATTGCAGTCAATGCCACACATTTGCACTCTAAAACTGAGTAGGACTCACTATTTTGGTACATGCATGTCCAGGGACAAACATTATTCTAAAATTCATACTGACTAAAGTATCAGCCTGTTTCTTGTCCAGTTTGTTTCATAGTCTCCCCAGTCCATAGTATGAACACTATCCATCCTGAAATTGCAGTCAATGCCACACATTTGCACTCAAAAACTGAGTAGGAATCACTATTTTGGTACATGCATGTCCAGGGACAAACATTATTCTAAAATTCATACTGACTAAAGTGTCAGCCTGTTTCTTGTCTGGTTTGTTTCATAGTCTACCCCATCCATAGTATGAGCAATATTCATCCTGAAATTGCAGTCAATGCCACACATTTGCACTCTAAAACTGACTAGGACTCACTATTTTGGTACATGCATGTCCAGGGACAAACATTATTCTAAAATTCATACTGACTAAAGTATCAGCCTGTTTCTTGTCCAGTTTGTTTCATAGTTTACCCCATCCATAGTATGAGCAATATTCATCCTGAAATTGCAGTCAATGCCACACATTTGCACTCAAAAACTGACTAGGACTCACTATTTTGGTACATGCATGTCCAGGGACAAACATTATTCTAAAATTCATACTGACTAAAGTATCAGCCTGTTTCTTGTCCAGTTTGTTTCATAGTCTACCCCATCTATAGTATGAGCAATATTCATCCTGAAATTGCAGTCAATGCCACACATTTGCACTCAAAAACTGAGTAGGACTCACTATTTTGGTACATGCATGTCCAGGGACAAACATTATTCTAAAATTCATACCGACTAAAGTATCAGCCTGTTTCTTGTCTGGTTTGTTTCATAGTCTCCCCAATCCATAGTATGAGCAATATTCATCCTGAAATTGCAGTCAATGCCACACATTTGCACTCAAAAACTGAGTAGGACTCACTATTTTGGTACATGCATCTCCAGGGACAAACATTATTCTAAAATTCATACTGACTAAAGTATCAGCCTGTTTCTTGTCCAGTTTGTTTCATAGTCTCCCCAGTCCATAGTATGAACACTATTCATCCTGAAATTGCAGTCAATGCCACACATTTGCACTCAAAAACTGACTAGGACTCACTATTTTGGTACATGCATGTCCAGGGACAAACATTATTCTAAAATTCATACTGACTAAAGTGTCAGCCTGTTTCTTGTCTGGTTTGTTTCATAGTCTACCCCATCCATAGTATGAGCAATATTCATCCTGAAATTGCAGTCAATGCCACACATTTGCACTCTAAAACTGACTAGGACTCACTATTTTGGTACATGCATGTCCAGGGACAAACATTATTCTAAAATTCATACCGACTAAAGTATCAGCCTGTTTCTTGTCCAGTTTGTTTCATAGTCTCCCCAATCCATAGTATGAGCAATATTCATCCTGAAATTGCAGTCAATGCCACACATTTGCACTCTAAAACTGACTAGGACTCACTATTTTGGTACATGCATCTCCAGGGACAAACATTATTCTAAAATTCATACTGACTAAAGTGTCAGCCTGTTTCTTGTCCAGTTTGTTTCATAGTCTCCCCAGTCCATAGTATGAACACTATTCATCCTGAAATTGCAGTCAATGCCACACATTTGCACTCTAAAACTGAGTAGGAATCACTATTTTGGTACATGCATGTCCAGGGACAAACATTATTCTAAAATTCATACTGACTAAAGTGTCAGCCTGTTTCTTGTCCAGTTTGTTTCATAGTCTACCCCATCCATAGTATGAGCAATATTCATCCTGAAATTGCAGTCAATGCCACACATTTGCACTCTAAAACTGACTAGGACTCACTATTTTGGTACATGCATGTCCAGGGACAAACATTATTCTAAAATTCATACTGACTAAAGTATCAGCCTGTTTCTTGTCCAGTTTGTTTCATAGTCTCCCCAGTCCATAGTATGAGCAATATTTATCCTGAAATTGCAGTCAATGCCACACATTTGCACTCAAAAACTGAGTAGGACTCACTATTTTGGTACATACATGTCCAGGGACAAACATTATTCTAAAATTCATACTGACTAAAGTGTCAGCCTGTTTCTTGTCCAGTTTGTTTCATAGTCTACCCCATCTATAGTATGAGCAATATTCATCCTGAAATTGCAGTCAATGCCACACATTTGCACTCTAAAACTGACTAGGACTCACTATTTTGGTACATGCATGTCCAGGGACAAACATTATTCTAAAATTCATACTGACTAAAGTATCAGCCTGTTTCTTGTCCAGTTTGTTTCATAGTCTACCCCATCCATAGTATGAGCAATATTCATCCTGAAATTGCAGTCAATGCCACACATTTGCACTCCAAAACTGAGTAGGACTCACTATTTTGGTACATGCATGTCCAGGGACAAACATTATTCTAAAATTCATACTGACTAAAGTATCAGCCTGTTTCTTGTCCAGTTTGTTTTGTAGTGTACCCCATCCATAGTATGAACACTATTCATCCTGAAATTGCAGTCAATGCCACACATTTGCACTCTAAAACTGACTAGGACTCACTATTTTGGTACATGCATGGCCAGGGACAAACATTATTAGAAAATTCATAATGACTAAAGTATCAGCCTGAGACTTGTCAATATTGTTTCATAGTCTCCCTAATCCATAGTACTATGAGGAATATCCATCCAAACATTTCAGAAAATAACACACTTTTGCACTCAAAAAGTAACTGAGAAACACTATTTTGGTTACTTGTTCATACAAAAATCAAAAAACAATAACCTAAAATTACGGAGACTACCCTTTGTACACCACATCTCTACGGAGGAATCGATCCACTGGACACGTTAACATCTATATCAAGAACCAATCATATCCTGACAAGGAAAGTTACACTACTTAAAGTTAGGCTGTTTTTGATGGACTAGTACAAAAAGACGTCGATACATTCAAAAAATGGACTCCATAGAAAATAACAAAACAACAAAAAGGGCTTTTCTTGCAACACCGTTGCAGAAAATGAAAAGACAATAGGTACGAGAATCAATGCTTGGGCTACGTACGATTACCCTCAGTGGAACCTACGGATTGTGGTCCGCGCCAAAATTTTTAGGACTCCACATTCCAGAATATCACGGCACGCTCGAAAATAAGATAGGCAGGCGACAGTACAAGAACAACACTCACAGATACGTCCGAGAACTGTTTCGCGGGGTTCGAATTTACTTCTCGCGCACAGATTTTGTGCGTGATTTTAACACGGCAATATTTCTGGACACCCTGAAATTCGCGACGATCGTATAAGGGTATATGTAAACTCAGCACTATTTCTGTGCGCGTGATGCACATTACTCTACTCTCAAATAAAAATAATTTATTTCAGTCTCTAGCAGAACCGAATTATTATTCTGTACGAACAACACTTACTTCTATTCACGAATAAAAAAGAAATCTTGAGTCAGTATTAATTCCAAAATATTAATCTACCAAACAACAATTCGATTCTGCTCCCCTAGTTGTGAATTATATTTCTTGACTACAATATTCCCTTTTTAAAATGTAGATTCTATTATGCTTGATTTATTCCTATTGCGACGTATTACGAATCCTCCATTATTTCTAATATTCTCAAAATTAAGTTCAAGATTAGTAGTAGTTTTGTATTATGTATGTACTGTTATTTTCTACATTAGTTCACCCATAGATAAACTTTCATTCATCAATGCTGTTATTGCCGGATCAATATAGACGTTTCTTTTCTTTTTCTTTTTTGGTCCACTACAATTAGTGGAGCTGCTACTAGTAATATTTGCATCGCCCTGCTTATTGTTGGTGTAATTTGTCGAACTTTCGTTCCTAAATCTGTCCCTCATCATTTCTTCCAATTTCCTTCCTGTTTCTGGGTGTTTTCGCATCTCGCCAATTTTGTCGCACAAGTCACTGAACAACTCGCGACCTTCCTCCATCCATCCATTTCTGCTTCCACTGTCTGAATCGCAGAATTTTTTTTTTTGTCGCGGAATCGTGGCATCACCCTTTCGCCGCTGCTGGTTCACCCATACATGATGCTCATTGTAGATTAGTACCAATGCAAATGCTTCATCTGCTATAGTAAATATATCACTCAGCAAGTGCCTCTCCTTCCGTTGTTTGAAATTGGAATTTGTCGGATTGATTGCCGACATGATTCTTGTAACAAAATAATAAAAATCTTCATCTTCCGCGTCTTTGTATGTTCTGTATTGAGGGTTTAAAATACCTGTGTTTTCATATTCTGTGTCTTGAATAACTGCAACAGTACCAGGGAATGTGATAGGGACTCGATCTTTTCTGTAATCGTCTGTACGGAAGTATCATAAGTATCAACGGGCAGCATGTTAGTGTTGTCGGACCAAAAATAGATTCTCAAAATCCTAATTTCAACAACCAATTCTCCCACCTGTATTTACCTATCCAGTTTTTTCTCGCTAATGTTTGTGAGTTGTGCCTCAATGCAGTCAGTACTGTCCCTACTCGTTTCCTGTAAAAGGAACAGAATGCCGCAAGTGGAATATTTGGTGGCTTCATAACCGCACTTTCTCCAACAGCTTTATTTATTACAAGCGCCGTTACCTTGTCATTGATAGGGAACTTCATGTTGGGGTACCAATGTTTTTTGACGTAATCCCTTAGCTGCTTCTCCACTCTTTCACTCATATCACTCAAAGCCTTAAGCATATCGTTGTCTATTATAAGTCCATATTCGTCTGTAATTGTACTTACTGCTCGTTCTCTTGTGTCGCCGGCATTATAACTCCCCTCTCCCTGCATGGTTGCCTCCGTTTGTTTAGGTACCATTACTACCTTTCCCACCCCTATATGTGGTTCCCTCTCTTGTTTCCGTAAGTGTTTTGCCACTTCCTCTGCCAATTTGTCATATTGGATATTTTTCATGACATGTTTGGCAACATCCTCTAAATTGTAGCATTCTCCGTTAGATGTTTTCTCTACCACATTGGTTTTTGTTCCTTCTTTCTGTTGGTTCGTTACTGTAGTGGTGGTTGTGTTGGTAATGGTCAGCGCTGGTTCGTTACTCTGGTTGATGGTGTTTTGTTCTTCCGTGTTTGTAGTAGTAGAAATTGTGTTGTCGGAACCATTTTTTTTACTGTTGCCCTTTGATGCGTTCATAGTTGTGGTATTACTGTTACACACTTTGTTAGTAATTGCGGTGTTTGTTTTCACTCTTTTTTTCTTACCGTTGTTGTCCCCTGTATTTTGATGATCACCGGGCCGGATGGTTTTGTTGTTTCGAAGGGTCTTCCCCTCGGATTTTTTGCTTCGTCGTGTCTTTCCGATAGCATTCATATTTTTTTATTTTATTTTCTGAATACGGTGTCGATCAAGAATCATGTGTTTCTTTTTGTGTGGTTTTGTGTGTGTACTAATAATTTGTCGGGTTGTGTACGGTGTTTTGTGTTGTGTGTGTTGTGTGTGTCGTGTGTGTGTGTGTGTGTGTGTACGGTGTTTCGTGTAGTATGTGTACGATGTTTTGTGTGTAGAATTTTTCCGTGGGTTCTGTACTATGTTGTTTGCCCGAACATCTTCTGTGTGTTGTCTGGTTTTGGGCGCGCTGTTATATTTGTAGCAGTAGATCACGTACCTGTGCCAGCCACCCCTCCCGCGCCATAATTTTTTCAGAAGGGAAACATTTGATCACACTAAGGTTATGTATTTCAATCCTCTAGTCACATGTAGAATCTCATAGACTGCTGCACCTAACATACCGTACTGTCTTGTGTGCCATTTGTATCTACAAACCACATCATTGTCTGTACTGTGTGTGTCAAAGTTGTTCCCAATATGCATTTAAAAGTTGTTCCCAACATGCATTTCGTAAGTCATGTGATATGCATTCATGGCCTGGTACAAAAACTTTGGTAGTCATTACCAAATGAGACTGTTTGTGCCCTGGAATTGCACCAAAAATACCCTCATCATGTTTGCCATTTTGAGAGTCAAACCACAACATTTTGGGCATTCTGAGTGGCAAAGTTGTTCCCAATATGCATTTGATGAGTCATGATAAATGTATTCATAGTTTTGACCGGATACTTTTGGAGTCAGTGAATGTATTCATGGCTTGGACCCGATACTTTTTGAGTCATTACCCAATAAGTTAGTTTGTGCCCTGGAATTGCACCAAAAATACCCTCATGTTTGTCAGTTGGAGAGTGAAACCTTAAGATTTTGGGCATTCTATGTGTCATAGTTGTTTCCAATATGCATTGGATGAGTCATGATGAATGCATTCATGGCTTGGACCCGATACTATTTGAGTCATTACCCAATCAGTTAGTTTTTGCCCTAGAATTGCACCAAAAATACCCCCATGTTTGCCATTTGTAGAGTCAAACCTTAAGATTTTGGGCATTCTATGTGACAAAGTTGTTTCCAATATGCATTGGATGAGTCATGATGAATGCATTCATGGGTTGGACCCGATACTATTTGAGTCATTACCCAATAAGTTAGTTTGTGCCCTGGAATTGCACCAAAAATACCCCCATGTTTGCCATTTGTAGAGTCAAACCTTAAGATTTTGGTCATTCTATGTGCCACAGTTGTTCCCAATATGCATTGGATGAGTCATGATGAATGTATTCATGGCTTGGACCAGATACTTTTTGAGTCATTACCCAATAAGAAGTTAGTTTGTGCCCTGGAATTGCACCAAAAATACCCACATGTTTGCCATTTGTATATTCAAACCTTAAGATTTTGGGCATTGTATGTGACAAAGTTGTTCGCACTATGCATTTGATGAGTCATGATGAATAAATTCATGGCTTGGACCAGATACTTTTTGAGTCATTACCCAATAAGTTAGTTTGTGCCCTGGAATTGCACCAAAAATACCCACATGTTTGCCATTTGTATATTCAAACCACAACATTTTGGGCATTTTGTGTGACAAAGTTATTCCCAATATGCATTTGATGAGTCATGATGAATGTATTCATTGCTTGGACCGGATACTTTTTGAGTCATTACTATCCAATAAGTTAGTTTGTGCCCTGCAATTGCACCAAAAATACCCTCATGCTTGCCCTTTGGAGAGTCAAACCACATCATTTTTGGCATTCTGTGTGGCAAAGTTGTTCCCAATATGGTTAGGGTTACATCCTGTTCGCAAATTCAGTAATTATTTGTTCGTATATGTGGACTTCTCGCAAGTTATTTACCCCCCTCTACCATGTACGTACATTCAGTACTAGCATGTAGATTCAGTACTAATAAGAAAATTCCAACGTTCGACCGTTCAAAAAATTCAAACGGATCACATTTGGAATTCGAACGTTCGAACGTTCGAACGTAACGTTCAATAAATTCAAACGGATCACATACAGCACAGTACTAGCTAGCATGTAGATTCAGTACTAATTCCAAATTAATTCTAACGTTCGAACGTTAAAAAAATTCCAACGTTCGACTGTTCAAAAAATTCAAATGGATCACAGTACTACTAAACACGTGTAGGATTCTACACTTGTACCAAATCATGTAGAATTCTACATGATCTACAAGGAAAAAGAAAATCGTACGCGAAAAAAAAAAAAAAAACTCTCTCACACAAACACACAGTAATTTTATTTTCTACCTCGCGACAAAAAAATCACTTTTTCTACCTCGCAACAAAAAAAAACAATCTACCTCGCAACAAAAAATAAATACACTTCATAATCTGCCTTCTTACATCCGACTTATTTGAGTAGAGTGTTGGTTCTTGCAATCAACACTCCGTCCGAGAACGTGGGATCCGACCCTCTTTGAGCACAACAATCCGTTCTCATTTATTTTAGTCCGAAATAACAGCCTTGTACTGCATGACAATAGAAAGCATTGGACGAGAGGGAAATTGATGGATAGATATTGTTTGGACTGCAGCCTTACATATACGTCTTGAAATCAATGAACATGCATCCCTTGCCTCTATATCAACTGGAACAAGATACTGTTTTTCGTGACATGGAGTAAGAAGTATTCTACGGCAGCAGCAGCAACAACAATTTCATCGGGAGGATTGTCAGAACGCCGGAACGCCGGAACAAGCAAAGGTAAGAATGAGAAAGATCAGCATTGGCATCGGCATCTGCATCTGCATCTGCATCGGCATCGGCATCGGCATCGGCATATTGGTCTTCCACTCCACCGGCATTACTGATAATGTATTTCATCAATTCTGTTTTTCTTCTTATTTTCATAGGGACGGATTGGAAACAACGGATTGGAACAACGGACCGAGGTGCGACAGAACAACAATTGGATTGGAACAACAGATCAAGGTGCGGCAAATCTTTCAGCGCAGATGGTGCCAGCTAATGTTTCCAGTTGGTGATAATTACGAATCGATCGGCATGTAATTACAAATCGATCGGCATGTACATTATATTACTCTGTTGTTATTATTTACTCTATTATCTACATCAATAGATACTCACCCATTCTGTCTTCCACTCCATCGGCATTGGCACAACGGCAACAGCAATTGGTCTTCCACTCCAATTCCAAATCGATTTGTCGTCGTCCTCCAAATTGGCAACGATTGAATCGGAAAGCAATAGCGAGAGCAACAGCAACAGCAACAGCCATCTGGAACGATTCCATCAGCAACAGCAACGACGATTGGGCTTCCACTCCAACGCCAAATCGATTCGTCGTCCTCCTCCAATTCGGCAACGATCGAATCGGAAAGCAATAGCGAGAGCAACAGCAACAGCCATCTGTAACGATTCCATCAGCAACGGCTGGGCTTCCACTCCAACGCCAAATTGATTCGTCGTCGTCCTCCAAAACGGCAAAGATCGAATCGGAAAGCAAGAGCAACAGCGAGAGCAACAGCAACAGCAACAGCCACAGCAAGCAACAGCAAGAGCAACCACAATCGGGAACAATCGAACCGCGAGAGCAACAACGACAGAAACAGCAACAGCCACCGGGAACGATCGAATCGCAAAGCAAGAGCAACAGCGACAGCAACAACCGCAACCAGGAGCGATCGGACCGCAAAGCAAGAGCAACAGCAAGAGCAACAGCGACAACCGCAACCTGGAACAATCGAACCACGAGAGCAACAGCAACAGCAACAACCGCAACCGGGAACGATCAAACCGCAAAGTGATTGAAGCAAACGTGAACGATCGAACTCCTCCACCGGCAACTCTAACGGTATCGGCAACGGCAATTGATTGGTCTTCCACTCCATCCGCACCGACGTCCGCATCGGCATCCGCACCGGCATCCGTATCGTCGGCAACGAATTTGTTCCGCAACACCAATTGATCCGCAACACCAATCGGTCAACGAATCGTCGGCATTGAATCGCTCCAACTCGTTGGCAACGAATTGCTCCTCCTCCTCCACCGGCACCAATCGGTCAACGAATCGTCGGCATTGAATCGCTCCTACTCGTTGGCAACGAATTGCTCCTCCTCCTCCACCGGCGCTCCACCAACGTTGGCAACTCTATCGGCATTGGCAACGGCAATTGATTGGTCTTCCACTCCATCTGCACCAGTATCCGCACTGGCATCCGAACCGGCATCCGCATAGGCGTCCGCATCTGCATCTGCACCACCGGGAACGATCGAAGCAACCGGGAACCATCAAATAGAAGCAACTGGGAACGGCAATTCGTCTGCACCGGGGGAACAATCGAAGCACCCGAATCGCTCCTCATCCACTGGCCCATACGATTTGACACCAATCGATCCGCAACACCAATCAATCCAACACCAATCCATCTGCATCGTCGGCAACAGCAACGGCAATTGGTCTTCCACTCGTCCAACGGCAAATCGATTTGGCAATTCGTCTCCTCCAACAACAATGGGATTCAAAAGATCACCAGAGAACATTGCAGCAAGAGCCAAAAAACAAAGAGCAAAGAGACAACAGGAATACAGAAGTCAATGGAAAACGTCTTCAAATTTTCTTAAGGTTGCTGCACCGGTGTCAACAAGCCACAAAACTTATACAAATTTGTCTCGGATAAAACCGAGGAAGAAGGAAAAGAATAGGCGTTCAACATGCAAAGATGGCGTCTATACAATAGCCCTGAAAAAATATTGCCGAGCAACTGTGGTGGAAGGTAAATACATGGAGACAGATTGGGGTGGCAAGATAGGAGGAAAGAAGAAGTATCAACCGGAACAGGCTTTGTCAATCGAGAACTACAATACATTGGATAGTACGAAGGATGAGCATATTCTAGCGTTTGATCATTCTAAACAATCATTGCGAATTTTTGCCAAAGTTTCACGCCATTTTGCGGAACGACACCTCGCTTCGAAGAATAATATCGAATTGTTGAGACAGTTTGCTCCTGCCATTGTTGGAGCAAAACCAACCGTTGGAAGAGGGGTTAAGCGCGGCAGTATCAATGATGATTATGCTATCATTGGAATTCGACCAGAAAGATTGGATTCAAATATTGGTGAGTATGTTTTCAAAAGTCATGTCGATCCCAGCATCAAACTAGAGCTAGAAGAGACAACAGTTGAAATTGTGAAGCATATGCATCATAGTTTAATTGACGTCGAACCATTTGTTGCGGAGGAAATGGATGTGTTGTCTCAGATTCTGTCTCGTACAAAGCTAAATGCAATTGGGCAGCAGGCCTTAGCATTTTCGATCGGTCGCAACTACCATTCTAGATGCCATGTGGACGATGACATGTACTACACTCGTTTGACAGTAATTGCTCCGGCGGAAGTGTCTGCTGACGAGGTGATTTATTATTTTGTCTTCCCCACGTATGGAGTGAAAGTTCCATTGAGGTCAGGAGATACTCTATTGTTCAATCCATTAGTATTACATAGCTGTTCGAATCCCAAATTCGAAGGGTGTTATATTATGAGCGCCTATGTATCTCGCAAAACTGTGCTTAGAGCTAACCCTCTATAGTAATATTAAAAAATAGTTTAAAGTTAGCCGGTACATTCACCCTTGGTACTCAATCGGAACTGCTGTCCGAGCTTTCGCTCTCTGAACTGGATAGAGAATCACTGGATTCGTTATCATTCAATGCCATCTCAAACGGTTCCAACTGGATGTCGTCCTGTAGTGTGCATGCGTTGTACAAAGATTCGTAAGACGGTGGTGTAGCAGCATTTTTGCTTTCAAAATAATTTAGCCATGAGATCCGATTCGATATCACTAGCCAATCGCAATTGGTTATGGACCCATCAAGGCCTTGCTCTGGAACAACTGCCAGCTCGGAATGGATAGTGTCGACATGAAATAGGTACAGTGAATTCATCAGGCGACCACGTTGGACAAATTCAGAAGCTGTTTTCTTAGGCACATCTTGAAACCGACGAGCCACAGCATACATTCCGTTTGTATCAATTGGATAGCCACCAATACTACTGTATGGCTGCTTCAAACTCTGTACAGTTAAGAAGCATACCAGATGGCACGGTATGAGCTTGGGATTGTTATTTAAATCAAAGTCCAATTTCATCAAACACCAATCCATCCAGACGGAGTTCAGCAGAGAACTATCCGATCTATATGAAGGATGCGAGCGAAATATAAAATTAGACCCACAAGCAACATCGAAACGATTGTGCTCTGTAACTCCACAAATGTGTGAAGGATTCTCCAATAAAGGTAGCACAGAATCACAAACAAAGTCAAGTATGTCAGAAGGAAAAAATGGTTTGCTTTTGTTCGTAGAACGAAGCCAATTCATTGTTGATTCCCCATTTTCGGTTCTCATTATATGAAAATGAGAACCGCCACCATCAGGTCGTTCAATTGGAGGAGGATCAGGCGGATGCAAGTTGAAGTGATATGTTGCCTGGCTTAGCATCATTTTCTCGGACTTTCGCTTCGCCGTTTGACCGATTAGTGATGCAGCATTACCTTGCGTGTTCTTGGAAGGAGCTTTAATCTCAGTTTTATGGTGAGACTCATTCGGAGCACTATCCCAGCCTGCGGGGCTCCCCCATAAAGAGATATAATCTGGTAGGTGAAAGTACAGGTGATTCTTGATTAGTTTTGTTCCCATCCCTTTCCTGTGACATGTTGAGTTTATACAATTAATAAAGTGAACAATTGTTTTTGGGAGATTCTTTAAGGAACCATATTTCATTCGACCGTGTTTAAGAAATTCTTCCATTGATAGAATTAGCTGAATTACCTCTATCTGTTTCTTTACAAAACGATGGTCACCAATAATGTCAGATCCATGTTTGGAAACCATAGCGATCAGAAGAGAAATAAGCATTCCAGAGAAATCATGCCCTTCTTTCTTCGTAGTTGATAATAGCTGAGTCCCAAATTTGGTGCGAGGAAAATCTCTATCAGACTGGCGTGATAACAAACCACCGTACCGTTGTGCTAAATGGCCAATACTGTTAGCAACAGCCACACCGTGCTTCAAATTGGGGGCATAAACACATGGAACACTTCCGCGGAGCAACAATTCAATTGACTCGATGGCCCGTTTGGCAGTACCAAGCTGGTGCATGTGCAAACATTCACCGGGAGTTGCAAAATGAATGTTGTTCTGATTAGTACCAAAGCATAAATCATGAAATACATTCCTTATGTTGTGATGAGAGTTGTTTTTGAAGTTCTTATTGATATCGTTTAGATCTGTGCCGGGAAAACAATGGAAATCAACAGGTGACCACTTCTTTGTTGCAGGTTGAACAGAAGGAATGTTTATGTTTGGAGAATAACAGTTGCAGTGACGGCACATCCGCATGACACCCTTATTGAAGGAGCCGTATTTTCCACACAATTTATCGTGAAGTTCTGTGTCGCCAATAACATAGGCAATGGCAAATTTCATTTTTACCCTCCACTGTTGATTTGCGTACGGAAGATAATTCCATTCGATACCACCGTCTTCGTTACACGCGGCTTTGAAGGAACGAAACGCTACTTCCAAACCATTGTGAAGATTCTGAATTTTTTCCTTTGAAGTGGCAGGACGAGAGTGTCTGGTTGACTCCCATTCGGGGTCGGGATGGAAGTAAATAGTTGTCCATGCTTCAGGTCAAGAACGAGTCTCCACATTAAAAATACCAAGTGTCATGTTCAATGGTGTTAACGTAAGTCATCCGTGCGCATCCAAAGATATGCCGTCCATGTAAAATATAATAGGAACAAGAATTTCTTGCGAATTGGGATTGCAAATTTCTTTCCAAGAAGATTTCCACCACGAGCCGTGATGCAATTCTGAGATTACAGAATTAGGATTCAACTCAGGATTATTGTCGGGAGACAGAGGGGTGGAATAGTCGGGAAAGGAGAGGTTTTCTTCTATCATTAGCTGCTGGTCAGAAAGAAGAGAATAAATGGCATCCTTAAAAGAACGGACATACACCTGAGTGGGCTTATTATCAGGTAACCAATTCAGTATATGAGGATGAAATTTCATATCGGAGAGACCAAGATTGGATTGGAGATTGTCAAAAATTGCTTGCCGAGATCTAATTTTGGCATCGCAAAAATCAAAATCCGGTCTCATTTGACTTTTCTTTGCCCACTGGAAAATGGATTTGAATGTGTTCAGTGGCAATTTATGTCTGGCCATTAAATTCATGAGTTCCAATTCAGCAAGAAGATGAGGGGGCGGCGGTAGTTTTGTGTGGCTTTGAAATGCATCCTCTCTTTCGTTCAAATTAATGCTTTCATGAAAAGAAGGTGGTGGAGGGGCGGGCTGAGCAGTAACGACATTAACAGCAGAACCATTAGTGTTATCTTCTTCGTTGTCTCCACAATCAATGTTGTTGGTAGAATTGTTGTCGTTATTTTCATTTACGTCATCGTCATTGTCATCCTCGTCATCGGAATTGTCGATATCATTATTCAGCGGGAATGCATCTTCATCTTGAACAGCAGAAACAGCCATGTAAGATTCAATGGCGTTCCGATCCATTGGCGGTAAAAAGACATCATGTACAATCTGTTGGTTTAGAACAGAATGAAGACCCGTCGCTGACTGACTTGTGACAGTGTGTTGCTGGGAGAGATGGGAAGGGGGAACAGATGGACCGTTTTGTGTCATAGTCATCCCAAAATCAGACGGAGAATGTTGAACAGACGGCAAGGTAGGCTGCACTTTGATAGAGGTGGAGAGGTTATAGATCTTTCGTTTAATTAGACCCTGACTATGGTAGAAATCCCGGCACTCATCAAGACAATAAAGATGTCTTCTTAGGCCAACGGAGACGTATTTCAAAGTACCCTGCTTGTTTGCCGTGGATTTATATCCTAAAAACTTGGAGTTTTTGCCATTCAGCGCGCAACAACGGCAGTAGAATAGAAGAGGGGTTTTCATAACAGGAGGCATGATGTTGCGGAGTTGTTTGAAGGAAAATATCAGTAGATGGGGTCGAAACGAAGGAGATCACAAAGATGAATCGTTGAAAGGAAAAAATTACATGTGTTACTTTGTGTGTGATGTGTTTTCTTGTACGGTAGATTTCCTTACTACCGTACTTCGATTGCAAAAATGGTCCGTAAAGTAATTACTACTTAGTGATGATTGCAACATTCCTCGTACAATATGTTTAGTAGTGAACAGTACGTACAGTCAACTCCTTAAGAGGGTTAATACACAGCGCCGGACGGGTCAATCCCATCAGTTATTCCAAACATTTGTTGGCAGGCGCGTCAGTTCTTCCATAAGGTGCACGGAAATGTGAATCGAAATGGAAATCGTGGACAATAGCGTTGTTGATTATCGAAATGGAAATCGTGGAGAATTGTTTTGTTGATTGCGATCAAGTTGATTCCGACTTTCATGTACCCGTAAAACCAACTAGTACGCTATTTTTGCATGAGTTATTACTAGTAGATACTAGTACGAAATCGTGGACAATTGCGTTGTTGATTATCGAAATGGAAATCGTGGACAATTGTTTTGTTGATTACGATCGAGTTGATTCCGACTTTCATGTACCGGTAAAACCAACTAGTATGCTATTTTGCATGAGTTATTACTAGTAGATACTAGTAATACATTATTTTCGCTAGTACTTCATCATTATAATTGATTATTTCATTATCTTTCCGACGAGGAAAACAAATACCAACGTGTTAGGTGTTACTACGACCTAATCTTCGAATAGATAATCTACTCTACTGATACTACTAATACTAATCATCCAATCGACAGTCGAACCAACCATGGAGGGAATTTACAAACTACAAAAGGTGATTCAGGAACACCCAGCCAATCTCGAACAAGAACACTGGAAAATGGTTGTTTATCACAAGAAAGAGATTAATCGACACCAAAAAATGATTCGTAAGATTCGTGAAGAAAAAAGAAATGATCCAAACGTTAAAATTGAAAGCGTCGATCCTACTAGCGATGATCAAGTCGATCCGAATGTAACCAACAGCATCTATCCACAAAGCGGGTTATTTGAGAGGAGCGAACAACATTGGAGTGGCGATTCCGACGGTGTAGCTTCTGAAAATACAGCGGATCTTCCTGGCGTTAAACACGAACAAAACCCTTGAGTGCAATAGCCCGCCTGGGGTGGATTCGACTTGGAGTTGACATGGAGTTGGAGCTGGGATTTGAGTTGGAGTTGGAGGATTTGGGTCGGAGCCCATTATACCGGTATGGTGGAAACATGTTGAGAAAATGAAATAAGTCATTCGTGCACAAGTTGTACACAAAATAGTGCTTGTCACGAAACGAATATGATATCCTTAACCCTAAAATAGTTATTTTATTTGAGGAGTGACGAGATATTTGTCTCAAAAGTAAAGGTGTGCGACGCGCGAGGTATTTTAGTAGACACGCGACCTAAAAAGGTAGGAAATTTAAAAAATAGGGTCGAGAATTGTAAAAATAGCGCGCGATAGCCCGCGGGGGGTCGAGAAACAGTTCTCGGACGTAGTACAATTAGTTGAAATACAGCTATTCCTTGGAGACAGTAAATCAAGAGATTACAGTGTGTACAGTAGGAATGAAAAAAAATTACCAAACGATTCCTACAAACAACATTATTATCATAAAAATAGCGCGCCAAATCAATCAAAGGAAAAAACGGTAAGTTTATGTGCACGAGTTAACAAAAAAATTATGGTGGAACTGAGTACTATTTGCAGTCCGGTGACAGGTAGAACCTTTGTTACCAGTAACACAAACAGCCCAAACAGCAGTGTATCGGGAAGTGACCGAACAAACACAAACGATAGCCAAACATATACAACCACCAACAGTAGCAACAGAAATATTCTACAGACAACAAAACAATACGATAATGATAACTTGGAAAACAACATTGTCAAACACGTCAAAGAAAAAGCATTCAGGAAATTTAAATTCCCGCCAGAGATTACATTCGTGAAGGCGACGATATTCAAAATTGTAAAACAAGCAAATAACAATGAAATACCAAATACGATTGATATAAAAGACCAAAAGTGGAGTGGAATTTATTGCCGTGCAGTGACTGCCTGTAGGCACAATGCTCAAACTCTTGGCAGGAAAAACTACAAAGGTACGCAACCAACAAGAAAATGTTTGCCGGCATGCAATCGTTCATAAGCCATTCTAACATTTTGGTCGTATGAACACTGACACGTAGACGATAAAAGAAACAACCTGATACCAGATAGTTTCCCAGGAACGGTTCTAATCACGGACACACAAGACGTTAACTCAGAAAATAGGTACCAATTGCACGAAGACTATCGGCGGAAAAATTCACCAGAATTCAAATACTTCATGAAAAGAATTCTTGGAGCGGTGTCACCAAAACAGACAGACTTCAAAAGAAAATCAGTCAGAATGACAATCAGTAACATTTTCACCCCAAGCGATGAAGCTTTTGCATTGCTTTTCCTTTACAACGACTACGACTCGTGGCTAAACACAACAAAGGGCACGAGGTTGAGAAAAAAATTCACTGACGGTAAGTCTGGAAATAAGGAGGGGTGGAGTAACGAGGGACAAGATCTTTACGAATACCTAGTAAGCGAATTAGAAGAACGAAGGGAGGAACAACAGTCAAAAGAATTAGAGACGGAAATACTTAAAATGTACCAAAAGCAAAATGGCAATCGTAAACAACAAGATAAGGAGGAGAACAAAGAGGGAAAAACACGGAAGCGAAAACGTACCTTGGTTGAGATTCTTGGCGAAGATGATGAGGACTACAAATTTTTCATGGAATACAATAAAAACGAACAAGAGTAATGGATGATATCAACATCAATAGTAGAACGGCTAGTTCATTATTATTTTATGGTTAGCACAATATTGTTCCGGGTCTTCTGTTCGAATATAATACAATAAACAAGATAATTTCAAAGGCTAATAAAATACTTTCGTATTTGTTACAAAATATGTTTGTTGTATTTCCGTATTTGATAAGCGTAGCATGAATATTGTAAAATGTCGGAGAGTATTGCAAATGCGGATAAAATATTTTCTTATTAGTACAAAAATATGGTTGTTGGAATTTGATATTCGATAAATGTAGTGTGAGTATTGTGAAAGCAACATAACAGAATACATTGCTGGTTATCAAGAAGCTCCTATATTTGTTCAGAAAATGGTATCAACGCTACGACAATATCAGTGTACATAGAGGATATTATTACAAAAGATGAGTTTCGTGTGGAAAATAAAAAAAATTAAATGGCGAGTAAATATTAACGGGGTAAGCATGAAACAAAATTGTAGAATAGAAAAATTTGGAAGCAACCATGAAACAAGGGGTGAAAATATGGATAGGAAAATAGTCCTACTTGAAATTGTTGCGTGCAAAAATAGGTAGAGAATTATTTATTGTGCGCGCAACAAAATGTTTCGGAATATTTTAAAATATCGCACGAATTTTACGAAAGCACGAGCATCGTTTATGTGACGCACGGGGGCAGGGGCATACCAGATTCAAGCCATCCCCAAACTAATACAATTCTACCATGCTGCAGCGGGGTATCCCACGAAAGAAACTTGGGTCCGCGCCATCGAGCGCGGATCCTATGCCACGTGGCCGGGCCTCACAGCGCAACGTGTCAACCGACACCTCCCACTCTCAGAAGAGACTACTATGGGACACCTACAAATGGTGCGACAAGGCATTCAAAGCACACACAAACCGAAGAAGGCGAAGAACCGACCGACAGCCGATACAGAACCACCCCAAGTCGGCCGGAAGAAGATACATAATGTCTGCGTGGACATAGTTTCCGCGAACAACATGCAACCAACCAACCACGCAGGGCCGCGCACCAGGGACGAACCGAAGGAGCTCATCGCGTGGGACCTACCGGGAAGATACCCAGTCACGTCAAGTCGTGGACACCAGTACGTCTTCCTCATGTACGACTATGATTCCAATTATATTGACGTGGAACCCATCCAGTCACGCAAGAGCGAAGACCTCCTACATGGATTTACAGCATGCTACACACGCATGAAAGAGGACAATGTAAGCGCAAAAATAGTGCGAATGGACAACGAGACCTCCAAGCAACTAATTGCATACATCACAAGGAACAACCTCGATTACCAGCTAGCGTCACCTGGGGACCACAGGCTCAATCACGCCGAAAGAGCGATTCAGACCTTCAAGAACCACTTTATAGCGGGATTGAATGACGTGGATGATAAATTCCCGATAGACGATTGGGACCTACTGATCCCCCAGGCCCTCATTACCCTCAACTTGTTACGCGCATCCCGTACCCAACCCAAACTATCGGCATATGAGCTCAGACGCGGGATCTACGACTACAACAAACACCCCCTCGCCCCTATGGGTTGTCGGGTAATTATCCATGACAGGGCTCAAGAACGCGGCGCATGGCAGGACCATGGAACGAGGGGCTACTACATCGGACCGGCCTTGAAGCACTACAGGAATTACACATGTGTCGGGGAGGCCAGCCGCGCTACCAGAACCAGCAACACAGTAGCATTCTTCCCCAAAACTGAGATGCCACGTACCTCGTCTACGGACCGGCTGCTCATGACACTCCAAGATCTAAAGGAAATTGCTAGTAAACCCCATCCACCAATCCCTTATATGGAACAGGGAACACAACTAAATGAGGCCCTGAGAAGTTTACAAGAACTATTGAATATAAATACGCGACAAAACCGAAATACGTCTACGCGGCAAAAACGAAATACGCCCAAAGATGCCAAGCTGCGGGGTACGACCAAAAACGCACCTGAACCACTCACGGTAGCAAACGGGCCCAATACGAAATCCAATGCGCGCGAACCTCCAAGGGTGGCGCCGATGCAACAACGCAGCGCCTGCCGGGGACACCCCTGGGCGGTGGGCACGATCATTAGAAAGAAGTTCAACTCAGGGTGGTATGAAGGTGAAGTCATAAGTTATGACCAAACCAATCAATACTACAAGGTACGATTCACGGATGGGGATGTTGCTGACTACACACACGGTGAAGTCTCCAGGTACTACAAGTCCGACCAATACTACTCAAGATCCAAGCTTAAGCCCAAGGCCCTAATGGGAGTATACCCGCGCGATCCGGTCCGGTTTCCCGTACCAAAACAGGCACTACAAACGAATGATTTATCGTATGTGCCCCAACTAGCGTGTGGGGGGTCCATATGGGATGAGGACTTGAACAAATGGGCAGCGTACCGTGATCTAATCAGGCACCCCAAATCACAAGTACAAGAATTATGGCTCAAATCAGGCGAGGACGAGTTCGGCCGGTTGTTCCAAGGCTTTCAGCAGAATAACATAGAAGGGATGGACGTATTGGATTGGATCAGAAGGACTGACGTACCCGTACACAAGAAGGTCACGTATCCACGATATACAGTAGCCATACGCCCCGAGAAGGCCGACCCCTACCGGACAAGAATCACCGCAGGAGGAGACCGACTGGAGTACCATGGTAACGTGTCCACCCAGACAGCAAGCATGGAAACCATCAAAACCCACTGGAACAGTGTGGTGTCCTCCCCGGGGGCCAAGTACTGTACTGGTGACATTTCTAACATGTACTTATGTTCCACGCTGGACGAACCCGAATACGTAAAATTCCGGTGGGACATGATTCCCCCCCGAATCAGAATAGCGTACAAACTGATAGGGCTCAAGCAGGGAGAGTATGTATATGCCCGAATCAAGAAAGCCTGGTATGGGTTAAAACAGAGTGGCAAGATAGCCCACGACGACCTAGTTGACCACCTACAAAAGTACGGATACAAGAAAGCACCCCACACAGAGGGACTGTTCCTACACGATGAAAGGGACATTACCTTTACCCTCGTGGTGGATGACTTCGGGATCAAGTACACCCAACAGGAAGACGTAGATCACCTAGTAGCGGCCGTAGGAGCCAAATATACATTCAAAGTGGACTGGTCGGGGAAACAGTACGTCGGAGTTCACCTGCGTTGGGACTACGACAAACGTGAAGTACAATTGTCTATGGATGGGTACGTGGAACAAGCATTGAAGGAATTCGAACACGTGAGGCCGACACGCACGTACGCGGGCCCTTCACGCGCGGATGTCCCTACCTACAGCGAAAAAATACAATACGCAAAGCTCAAGGACACGACCACCCTATCGGACGCGGAAATAAAGTTCATCCAACAAGTCACCGGAAAATTCCTGTTTTATGCCCGACCAGTCGACAACACAATGTTACATGCACTCAACGATATAGCCTCTGCCAAGAATAACAAAACGACCTTAGCGGCTACGAAATATTTTCTCAACTATGCTGCGTGTAACCCCGACGCGGCCATAATCTACAGGGCAAGTGACATGATACTCCGGGTAGATAGCGATGCTGCCTACCTCGTATGCCCAGAGGCCAAGAGCCGAGCCGGGGGATATCATTACCTGGGGGACACATCCGATCACACATTCAACGGCGCGATCCTGGTGTTGGCAAAAATAATCAAGAATGTTATGGCGTCAGCGGCCGAGGTCGAAGTTGCATCATTATTCTTGAATGCACGGGAGGCGTTACCCATACGACAATGTCTGATTGAACTCGGCCACCCACAACCGGCCACTCCACTGAAAACCGACAATAATACAGCGGAGGGCATACTCAACGGCACAATCAAACAAAAACGGTCCAAGGCCATAGATATGCGATTCTATTGTTTAAAAGACCGGGCGCAACAAGGACAATTCAATATTTTCTGGGAGCCGGGAAAACATAATCTGGCTGACTACCCCACCAAACACCATCCGGGGAGCCACCATAAGAAGGTACGTCCGATATATCTGTATGAAACCGATAGTCCAAGGACCATCCAAGGGTGTGTTGAATTACTAAAAATATGAAAAATACGTAATACGTAAAACGTACAATTTACGTATACGTGAAACGTAATACGTAAATGGTAATACGTAAACGTTATACGTAAAACGTAATACGTAATACGTGATACGTAAAACGTAAACGTAAACGTTATACGTAAGACGTAATACGTAATACGTGATACGTAAAACGTAAACGTAATACGTAAAAGTACGATTTACGTATACGAGGGAATTCCCGAGCAGACGTACGATTCCAAAGTGTTCTAGATCCTTTATCACGAGGAGAGCGCAATAAGTAAAGTATACATAAGCTCACACGAGTATCAAGAGATACTTAGAGCACTGAGTAACGAATGCTGAGTAGCAAAATCCCAATACGAGTATCTATGAGTAACGAACTCCCGATACACGTATTCCCACACGAAAGAAAGACAATTCAGTAAATGGGAGAACAATATGGTCCAGAAACAATCCGATCATAATCTTATCAATAACTCTTTCCAACACCGTAAAAGAGCAAAATATCGTAAATACCAAAAGAACTCAAACTAACCAACATTGCCGTACAGCTTTGGTCTTATTAGTCTTCCATGGATTGGCAGTTTTTATTATTTTCCTTCTGAATCCGATTCGTTGAGAGTCTGATTCAAAGGCTTCTGAAGAACAGCAACGCTGCGTTAGTGTGTTAGTAGACGAACGATTGTACTCTACGCGTGACAATTGTTGTGGTTGGATACTTTCGGCAACGGATAATCCGACTACAGGCGAGACTATGGAAACGCCAGATCTCTTCTTGCTGTGACTTATTCAGATTGCAGCGAGACAGATGAAAAGAATCCACCGTGAAACGCGTATTCGTACGTACTAAGCGGGCGTATAGCACGAAAAGTCATAAGGGCAAATAACCTTATTCGTAAGGTTATTTATCCTTTGAATAATCGTCGGCGCTTTTATGTGGATTGCCTCTTAGCGGGATTTTCCTCTCAGCTCACTCTTTGAAGAATTAACAACCATAAAACACTATCATGCCCTAAAATCTATGTACAACCTAGTACTAATTCTACGTAATAAGGTACAAATACTGTGATATTCCAATGAGAATATCACGGTGAATTACACGGTAATACGATACAAAGAAAGACCGATCAAAGATGGTTTGCGTGTGTTTTGTGTCTTAAGAATTACATGTGTTTCTTGTACGATGGAAATTACACGATGACGACGGTAATTTGACGATGATTAATTAACCTGTCGATCGGCATCGACAAGGCCGAATGAACTGTAACAATGATTACTCTTGCTCACTAAATCAATCGATCGTAAGATCGTTTGCGTTTGTTTGTTACGACACACTTTCTTTAGTTTATCAGACCCACAGCGTCTACGGGCTGTGGCCAGCATCCTACAATGCTGAGGACCGATTGGCGTTTCCCACCGAGAAACGCAGTTGAGCTCGAAGACGAAGACTAATCCGGAATAGCCTGATCAGCTACCGGCATCAACCCTCAAGGATGTAAAAGAGGCAGTTGCCTGTGGAGCCCTGGAATAGACCAACACCAGGGCGGTCTCCCTGAAAGAAGAGACCAAAGAACCGAACCAAGGTGGTGGCTCCACCGGGTTTCGGGATCCAGCAAAACAAGCAAGGGAAAAGACACTGGACGATTCAGCTGAACGAATCGCCCAGGTTGGCATCAGTTGAAAGGAATCAATATTCGAGAACACTGATCTTTCACTGAAAACAAGAATGACGCGAGCTAGAAGATTGAGCCTGAAGTATTCTGTGGTGAAACAGATTGGAAGGAACAGATTGCAAAAAGCATCTGCCCGCACGAAAACAAAAAAAAATCCAAAGATATGAGAACACCAATCCCCGAAGATCGGGAAGATCGGAAAGATCCAAAAATGAAAAGGAGAACACTAAAATTCTCAGGAAACAATCTTTCAATCTTTCACCACAGAAATACAGAATGAGCAAATCTCGAGAAAGGATAGGAAAGCTCACAATCTTGATTTGCAACAAAAGCAAAAGCTCACACAAAACTAACTAACAAGAACGAAAACTCGATCCGAATAGTCAAAAGTATAACCAAACCGGAACAAAAAAAAAAAAAAAAAAAAAAAAAAAAAAAAAAAAAATTCGATCCGGATAAATACAAAACAGATAAGCAGACCACCTGACAGTCACCAACGATAAATACCCATCCCTCACATCCAAACCCCGATTACCTTCTCTCTCCAACATACCACCCAAAACGAATATTCCGAAACGAACATTTCGAACCTTCCCCAACGAATCGACCATCCATACTCCTCCAATATAATTCGAAACTCCGGTACAATTCATCACCATGGTACGAACTAGAGCGGACGACGACATGGAAGAAACAAAAATGGAAGTGGATGACGATGACGATTCAGACGATGACGATTTGGAAGAGAAATTGGAAGATAAAATCATGGAAGTCATGGAAAGGGCCTTTGAGGACCCAGAATCAAACTCAACCATGAAGAGAATCATCGACCAAGAAATAAAGAAAAGAGTCAGGGCAATGAGAGATGCAGAAAGAAAGGGTGTGAATCCAGATGACGCGGATAGCGAAAATGAGGATGAAGGAAACGATGCTGACCAAAATGCAGAGAACGCAAGACCTGAACGGCTGGGAAGAAGGTCATCCCAACCCAGGATAAAAATCAGGGGATTCAACAATGGTAGATTTCTGAACCCAGAACAGCTTGCTTTCAGGAGCAGCCTAATGGATTTTGGTATCAACTATGAGTCAGCCGAGGAAATAATGAGGGGAGGGATGTCTAATATTCGTGAAATTACAGACCTCAACAAGGAAAGCATTAAATCGTTCATGCACGGATTGAAAGCTATCAGTCCAGACTGTCCTAATCCAAAAAGTATCCACTATGGTAACAGACTATCATCGAGGCTCCTAACTTGGGCAAATTGGGCCCGGTATCAACCATTGATTGGAGTCAAGCCAATGGCTATCGACTGGAACGCAAACCCAAACAACTTGGAACTGCAGCAATTCAGAATCAAGATGATGGAATCAAGTGTGAAATCACAGGAAAAGGCAACTCCACCCGAGCTGAAGGATCTCACAAAATTCAGGGAATGGGAGGAAGGCTTCCGACAAAACTTGAGATACAGATTCAACTCTGAGGTTTTTCCAATCTTGTATGTCATAAGACCCCAAGAAATGGAAGAAGTTACTGATGAAGCCAGGGCTGGAACAGTCGGGCAAAGTACAACAGATACTTATCCAACTTGGAGTGATTACAATGAAAGATGTGGCGTCCTGTCAGGTCCCCAGTATGATGAGGACAACAACGTCGTCTGGAGGTTGCTGTGTGATGCAACTAGAAAAGGTCCCGGTTGGGAATATGTGGCACATTTCCAAAACACTGCACTGAATTCTGGTAATGCCAGAAACGCTTTCATTTCTCTCATGCAACACGCTTACACTGATACCAATATCACTATGGTTCTGAATAAGACATATCAGGATATGAAAGATTCACACTACACTGGAGATTCCAAGGGTTATGACTGGAACAAGCACAAGCGAAATTGGACTGCTTTCCATGGAACGATTCTGAGATTTGAAAAGAATCATAATGAAAGAAGATTTGTCTGGGATTTTATCAATTCAATCAGTGATGAGCGACTTGATGCTGCAAAAGCAGATGCAATTGATGAGAGCAAAGACTATCGTGACAACTTCAATGAATGTTTGATTCTATTCACCAATCGTCTTGGATTGAAAAAGCTTGCAACAGGGAAGAGTAAAAGAGGTTCCAGAAGTTTGTATTCTATGGGCACAACCAGCAACAAAAAGCAAAAGACAATTGGAACTTTTACAGGAAAAGTTGAGTGCAAGCCTTACCCAACAAGTGTTTATAAAACAATGTCAAAAGAACAGCGCCAGGAGCTTTACCAGATGAGACAGGCTAAAAAGAAACGAAATCTCAAGGCTGCTGAGACTAAAAAGAAAGAAACTGAAAATGAAGGCGCTGGTGACAGTTTTGGATCAAAATCTAAGAAATGACATAATAACCTGACACTATCACTAGAACACAAATTGTTAAAAATGGTGAGCCGGTCATTATACCAGATGAATGTCCCTGTAGGTTTTGATGATGGGGAAAATGAAGAAGGATATTGTGAGTTAGACTCACATGCAGATACTACTGCAGCAGGAAGCAATATGGTATTGCTGAATCCTGACCAAATCACAACACACGTTGATGTTGCACCTTTTTCTGAAGAATACAAGCCCATCAAGAAAATCCCCATTGGAAGCTGTGCGACTGCATGGACAAATCCAACATCAGGCCAAGTATATATCATAGTGTTCCATCAAGCACTGTACTTTGGGGACAAATTGAAAAACAGCTTGATATGCCCAAATCAAGTGAGGGACTGCAATTTCAACTCTGTTGAAGAGACACCTCGCCAATTTGATCCAAGATCCAAGCATGGAATTACAATTCAAACTCCACTGGAGGATGATGATCCGAAGAAAGTTTTTATCAAACTGAGTATGAGGAATGTGATCTCATATTTCCCCACAAGAAAGCCCACAAGAATGGAACTTGATGAATGCCAACATTTGATAGCAACAAATGATACCCCCTGGGATCCACATTCACTGAAGTTCAGGATGGCCGAGCTAGCCATTGACAATGGAGATCCAATTTCAGGGGACCAATTCAGCCTTCAAGCTATGTCAACCGAAGAGGACCAAGCAATGGAGGAAAGTTCTGTTGTAACAGAACCTGCTAGTAATGTTACAAATACACTTCACAAGACCAGCTTAGGAAAAGAAAGGCATCCAAGTGTCATGCAGCAATGCAAACTGATGAGGGTCCATCAAGTATCCACAAGGAGAATGCTAACTGAATGCCAGATTGCAACAGATGGAAATATTGCTCATCGGATTTCTTCAGTAAGGAATATTTCAAGCGCGCGACGGGTAGACCAATTTTTGTTTGATGATACAGAATTTGACTTTATGGAAGCTCCTGAAGCAGAATCAAAACAGGCCCCTAGCTTGCAAGAAATTGACAATACACTAGAAAGGAGGTCTCTTGACAGAAGAAATCAATGGGGGCCATCAGTGATAACAATTGAAGGTCCAAACAAAGTTGACTGTGAACGCCTAGCCAAAACTTGGAACATTAGTTTCAAGAAAGCTGAACAGACACTGAAAGTCACGACGCAGAAGGCACTCAGGAATTTGCAATCACCATTGATGAAGCGACTTCCTACTCAGCGCTTCAGGAACAAGAGAGTCGCACAAGGAACCTGGTACACTGATACCTGGCATGCAAGAACCACGAGTATTATGAGGCAAGAAAAATGTGCACAGATCTTTACAAATGGAAATGGGTTTGAAGTATTTATACCAATACAGGACAAATCACAAGCCCACCAAGGACTGAAGACATTTATTCATGAAATTGGAATTCCAGAGCATTTGATTTCTGATGGTGCGCCAGAACAAGGATCCCCAAGAACCTACAAGACACACTGGAATTCAATTGTAAAGCGCAACCATATCCATCAGACATTTATCCAGCCACATTGCCCATTCCAAAACCGAGCAGAACAAGCGATTGGCCATCTTGGTAGTGCAATCACAACCAAGTCTGCAAAGAAGAAGTCACCGAGAAGATTATGGTCATTTTGTGGTGAACTATGTGCTAATATCAGGCAGCGAACAGCCTCCAACAACCCTTCTTCAATGGGGAGAACCCCATTTGAATTGGTCCATGGCTATAGACCCGATATTACATTATATACTTCATCAGAATGGTATGATTTTGTGTTTTATTATGAAAAAGGTGATTCTTCCACCCGAGGTGTTGAAAGGCTGGCGCGATGGTTGGGTCCCTGTGGAAATAGGGTAGGTGGGGGGGATTGTTTTTGGCTACTGCCCGAGTCGGCAATACCAATATCTACAAATTCAATAAGGCCTGTCAAGGAATATGAATGGAGGGATAGAGATGTCCTAAGAAGAATGGAAGCGATCGACAAATCAATTGAATCCAAGATTGGAGATGAAGTCAAGGACAGCGCATCATTCTTCCAGGAAAACTACCCAGAGCCCCAAATAGAGCTATTTGAGAATCAACCAGTAAAAACACCGGATATGAAACTCGAAATGGCTGAGCCAGAAGCATCGGTAGAAGATGTTGATGAACCAGATGAATATCTGGGAAATGAAGTGATCATTGAAAGAGGTGATGAAAGACTCAGGTGCATTGTCAAGGACAGGGTTCGCGACTTGCAAAACAGACCAATAGGAATCAGAAATGAGAATCCCATACTAGACACGAGGCTGTATAAATTGCAACTACCTGATGGCACCATGGAGGAATACACGGCAAATATTGTTGCAGAAAGCCTATACAGCTCTGTTGATGATGACGGGAGGATGTTCACTCTACTAGATGAGCTCATTGACCATGAATGCGACAACACTGCACTAACTGATGATGAAGCCACGACCATAGCAAAAAATGGCAGGAAATCCCATAAACCTACAACTAGAGGTTGGAGAATTTTAGCCAGTTGGAAAGATGGCACTGAATCGTGGTGTAAGCTAAGTGATGTGAAAGAGTCATTTCCAGTGCAATTGGCTGAATATGCTATCAACAATAATCTTGAAAAAAACACCAGCTTTCAGATGGTGGGTGCACAAAAATTTTGAGGAGGAAGGATCGAATCCTTAAAGCGGCCAAAACAGCAAAGTATTGGTTGAAGACTCACAAATATGGAGTTGAATTGCCACATTCAATCAAACAAGCGCTGGCTATTGATAAGAAAACAGGGACTGACCACTGGGAAAGAGCAATTCATAAGGAAATGACAAATAATATGGCAGCGTTTGAATTTTCTGATGATGATGTTATTCCAGTTGGCCATAAACAGATAACAACCCACATGATTTTTGACATCAAGCTTGGGTCCCTAACAAGGAAGGCCAGATTGGTAGGGGACGGTCACAAAGTCCCTGCAGTGGCCAAAGAAAATACTTATTCATCGGTTCCCAGTCGAGACTCAGTAAGAATATTCTTTCTGCTGGCAGCGCTGAATGATTTGAAGGTTCTCTCAGCTGATATTCAAAATGCATATTTGACAGCCCCGATTAAAGAGAAATACTTTCTAAAAGCGAGAGAAGAAGATGGTTTTCCACCTCACCTTGCAGGAAGACCTTGTAAGATTGTCCGCGCATTGTATGGACTGCCGGTTGCTGGTGCATCTTTCAGGTCATACCTCACCCAGCATTTGAGAGATCTTGGATATTCACCTTGCAAGGCAGATCCGGATGTGCACTTAAGGATTGAAACCAGGAAAGATGGACCCAGATACTGGGCAATGCTCATTGCATACGTAGATGATATCCTATGTTCTGGCGAAGATCCAAAGTTCCAGCTTGAAAACATTGAACGAAAGTTCAAATTGAAGGATGATACAATTGAAGAGCCAACTCTGTATTTGGGAGCTGATATTGGGAAATTCTACTTTGAAGGTGATTCAAAGCCAAGATGGTCATTATCAAGCACTAAGTACACAGCGAAAGCTGTTGCAGCAGTTGAACAAGAGTTAGGAACTGAAAAATATGGCTACAAGTATCTACCAAAATCAGCATCAAGTCCACTGTCACATGATTATCGACCGGAAATTGATATATCAGAAGAATTGAATCCTGAATTGCAAAATTACTATCAAGGTTTAATTGGAGTTCTCAGGTGGATTTGCGAATTAGGAAGGCTTGACATAGTAATGCCGGTGTCACTGATGTCAAGGTATTTGGCACAGGCAAGGATCGGGCATTTGAATCAGTTGTTTCACATATTTGCATATTTGAAGAAGTACAACAGGTCAAAACTGGTTTTTGATGATACTGTACCAAGTGTTGATGAAAGTAAATTTCAAAAATGTGACTGGTCTGAATTTTATCCTGGTGCCGCTGAAGTCATACCAACAGATATGCCTGAAGCTTTGGGAAAACATGTGACGATGAGCTGTTTTGTCGATGCTGACCATGCCGGATGCAAGGCAACAAGGAGATCTCATACTGGTGTTATTATCTTCATTAATAATGCACCGATCATTTGGTTTTCCAAAAGACAAACAACAGTTGAGACATCAACTTTTGGATCTGAAATCATTGCTTTGAAAATTTCAATCGAATTGGTTGAAGGTCTAAGGTACAAGTTGAGAATGATGGGTGTTCCAATTGATGGAAGCACAAATGTGTATTGTGATAATGATTCAGTTGTCACAAATGTTACACGACCTGAAAGCCCATGTAAGAAAAAGCACAACAGCATTGCATACCACAAAGCGCGTGAATCCATTGCAGCAGGAATTATCAGAGTTGCAAAGGAACCAGGTTCAACAAATATTGCTGATTTGTTTACAAAGCTAATGAGTGGCGCTGTTTTCAGAGAACATTGTTCTCGTTGCATGTGGTAAAGTAAAGAATCAATCATTCGATGGAATGTTCGATCGATTGTTCGATTGAAGTAACAAGTTGATTTTATGTTCGATCTGCAATGAGCATTTCGAAGATGGATAATTTGATCCATGAATACAATATATCAAACTGGCAAGGATCAGGGCAAAATGCCATGATACAAGCCAGAATGAAAGGCAAAACGCCGCCCCATTTCTTTTGATAGGGCCTCTGATGGTAGACTGGATACAGTTTGGTATTCAACACGACTCACGATGAATAGATTAAGTCAAAAGATCCAAACGCTTAACGATTGGATTTACGACTGAAGGGGACTGAAAAGAATCCACCGTGAAACGCGTATTCGTACGTACTAAGCGGGCGTATAGCACGAAAAGTCATAAGGGCAAATAACCTTATTCGTAAGGTTATTTATCCTTTGAATAATCGTCGGCGCTTTTATGTGGATTGCCTCTTAGCGGGATTTTCCTCTCAGCTCACTCTTTGAAGAATTAACAACCATAAAACACTATCATGCCCTAAAATCTATGTACAACCTAGTACTAATTCTACGTAATAAGGTACAAATACTGTGATATTCCAATGAGAATATCACGGTGAATTACACGGTAATACGATACAAAGAAAGACCGATCAAAGATGGTTTGCGTGTGTTTTGTGTCTTAAGAATTACATGTGTTTCTTGTACGATGGAAATTACACGATGACGACGGTAATTTGACGATGATTAATTAACCTGTCGATCGGCATCGACAAGGCCGAATGAACTGTAACAATGATTACTCTTGCTCACTAAATCAATCGATCGTAAGATCGTTTGCGTTTGTTTGTTACGACACACTTTCTTTACAGACCTTAGTATGTAGATTACAAGTAGTTGGTAGCAACTAGTGTGAATTTTGGGATATAAATCAGTTGAATGTTAAAAGTATGAGATAAAGTGAAATCTTGTCGAAATGCAAGATATCTCTTTTATTGAGATGAATACATTGCAACTGCTGTTGCGTAGTGATGAGATTACTCGCTGATTATTTCCGTACATGTATTAGTCGTTGACCATATATATCTGTATGCATGTATATGTATTGTGTGAGAATTACACGCCAACGGTTTTCTTCTCTTGTTTCGTTAGGAAGACTTCATGATATGTTTATCATTACGGTCAGGAATTGCTCCCGTAGCTCGTGTGATATTTTATGAAATCAGAGTTTGCTCACTGAAGAACAATGGCAATACTGTAAAACAGGGATTGCTCACTGTTGATGCGCAATGGGAATCGATGCGCCGTGGGAATCAATATTCCGTGGGAATCGATTACTTTGATTGATACGGGACTCATTGATTCGTACGAATAGGATATCTACCATCTGGTAGCTTTGGTACTTCTGGTCACGAAAGGAATTTAATACTCCCCATGTCTCCTTGTGAAGGGTCATCACGCTCTACATGATGCTTCCATCATCTTGGAGAAGGTCGCCGGTATTACCACAGAAGTGGAAGATGGGCCTGAGCAGTGGATACACAATTGAGTGTCCCCAATGCTTGGTGAGAATGTCTGCACAGTTGTCCTTACCTGGGATGTGCATCATTAAAATGAAGCCTCTTGCTATCATGCCTCGTGGGAAGTGAAACGATAGAATGTTGTGACGCTTGTGCAACCTTGCATAAGGGAAGGTTGACGTTTGGATCATCTTTTCGTTGTCACCCCAAGAGTAGGAGATATTATGGACTCGTGTTCCGAGGTATCGGAATGAGTGGCGCAAATCGACGATCTGTTCGATGCAAGTTCTTCCTGCAACAAATTCAGCTCCAAAGGTGGCTGTTTCCTGAAAAGAATTCACCGTGTAAAGCGTATCGCACGTACGAAGAATCACAAAGGCAAATAACCTTATTCGTAAGGTTATTTAACCTGAGTGAATAATCGTCGGTGATTAATCCATGTGGATTGTCTCTTAGAGGGAATTTTCCCAACAGCTCACTCTTCGAAGAATTAACAACTCTAAAACACGGGTATTGCAATCGGCGTGTCCGATGCAATTGGCTTTCATTAAAGACGGCGGTGGTCTTTAGTTTGTAATTGTAACTGTAATCCAGAGAGCTGGTTGTGGGTTACAAGGCTTGTGATAGCGAGTACACCCCCTGATCCACAAGCAGGGAACAGAAGAAAGATGTACGTCCAAGGTGCGGCCCTCAAGTAGGGAGGCGGCGGCGAAGCTTGGAGTGGAGGCCTAAGAGTAGCACACGGATGGGCGTCACTACAAGTGTCCTCTGGCGATAACCGAACAGTTGAGGTGCTGAACGGGCGGAGATAGGTAGCTTAAGGTAAACACTAGTGCTCTTGCGGGCCACTAGTGCAAGGTATAAGGGCTCTATAACCTGTTGTTACTCTAAAAATCGACCGAAAGGTATAGGATAATTGAAATTTAAAGAGATGTGAGCATATCGTGAGATTGCTCTGTTACTGGTATTTTACTGTATTTGACCGGTATCCCTGTGTTAGTGTTGTATGTAGGGATGTCTAAACCGGTCGTCGATCATGTGTAATTCGTCATAAGACAGAGAACACATGATGTGACGTAGATATCTTGATACTTGAAGTCATTTTATCTCTGTAGGAGTATAAGTAACTTTTCAAGTGTAGAATGGAAATTATTCCCGTAGAATGTACGTAAGTAGAGTACGTGTATTTTTGACCGACAACACTATCATGCCCTAAAACCTCCGTACAACCTAGTACTAATTCTACGTAATAAGGTACAAGCAATGTGATATTCCAATGAGAATATCACGGTGAATTATACGGTAAAGACCGATCGAAGATGGTTTTGCATGTGTCCTGTGACTTATTTTACGTGTGCTTTGTATGCTAAGAATTACACGGTAATATGCCGTAAATCGACACGACGATACGATGAGTAATTAACCTGTCGACCATCAGAGATGATCGACGATACGATATTAAGAAGAAGATTACTCTTATTTCTACTCACTAAATCAATCGATCGCAAGACCGATTGCATTTGTTTTATTACTGTTACGACACATTCTTTCTATTCCATAGTAGACTGTTTCTTCGAGAACCACATCATGGGAGTCTTGTTCGCGAAATGAAGAATGCCGGTTACAGCCTTACCACTGAGAATGTCATGCATGAGGTTGGCATCATAGAAATGTGTCAACACTACTGTCTTTCCAAGCGGTGCAGGAGCGTCGTCAGGTAGTTCTTCAGAATGCTCCCCATAGACGGTGTTGGACCAGTCGATGGTGTCGGGTTTAGTCAATATAAAATCGGGTGGTTCCATGCGGAATCTGATTTTAAAATGTCTAAACTTGGAGATATACCCATAGATACGTTTAGCACGTTCGAGATGCCCATCTCGTGGTTGAGCTCTGAAACTCAAGAGTGTCATCACAGCTGTTTGTACATCGAAACGGCCGATAGCGATGATCCATTGGAGTGAACCGATCATGCTTTGGTATTTCTGTATACCAGTTTCCTCGAGAAAGGCTGAGGAGTCCAATTTGGGATGATCGTTCTCTGCAATGGGTGATTGGAACCTAGTGCTAGGTTTGCATCCGAACATTTGTTCGTAAGACGCTTCCATCTTCTCGATGAACTTTATGGGATTCATGCATAGAACACCATGCGCGTCGCGCTCAAATCCGCAACCTAGGTGAAAGTTCATAGGTCCGGATCCCTTCAGTTTGAAGTTATATGGTGACGACTGCAATATCTTCAAGAAGGAATTGGGATCTGCCATGCAGAGACATAGGTCATCGACATATGTGCATATAAGTTCATATACACGTTCACCATGTTTGTTCGTGCCAGGCTTGAGGAATATTTCCGGTTCTGCGCGGGATCTTTCGAAGCCGAGTTCAATGAGACAAGCTGCGAGTAAGTCACCAAAGCACTTGCCTGAAGACCTGAGGCCGTATAGGGCTTTGTAAATGATCAACAGGTGATTTTCCAGCGATCCGAATTCGGGACCTGCCTTGATGCATACTTTCTCGCAGGTAACTGCTTCTAAGTAGGCATTACCTATGTCGGTACCCCATGCTTCCAAGTCGTTCAGTTCAGCTAGGAATAGGCACATACGTAGGCCGCGGAGAGATATGACACCTGCGTAAACACTGTGTGTACCTTGATCTGTTGGAATCCGGGGGGAATGGAGCTTGTCTTGTATCGTAGACTCGTCAATGGGTTTACTCTGAGTGGTATGCTCCCCATGTTTGAATGCTGGAGCTTCTCCAGTGGCGTATAAACGGGGCAAGGAATCCTTGGCGTTACGCCATTTGATGAAACCATCATCAGTGAACAGGCCTGCGCGTTTGTTACGAGACTCAGGTGTAAGAGCAGAGCGGACACCGGACCGGTCAAGTAACTTGTTGGTAACGGGATCCCAGATTTGGAAGCAGAGTCCATTGCCAACATGTTTGGCGATGCCGACGAAGTGACCTAGGCGTTCGGTAGACTGGGTACCAAAAGGGGAGTCGTTGGTTTTGAAATACACAGGTTCAAACCAGAAGAAACTGGTGTATGCGCTGATGTCGCCAAGTGTACCGGTAGCAATGAATACCGGTTGTTTATCTGACAGCGTAGGATCAGAAATAACATTGAGGAGACCCGCGACGTATGTCATGCACAGTAGCCATAGATGTGGTGGTGTGCCTGTACGATCCATGACGCGACTGACAATGCGCTTGAACGTTTGGTATCGGCGTTCGAATTGATTCTGGTGTTGGTGATAAGGTTCACTTTGCCAGAGTCCAATCCATAACATTTTGAGGTTATCGACGACCTTCTTACTGGACTGATAGTTACCGTGGTCGCAAAGAAGGCGAATGGGCCTGCCCCATTTTTGAACAAAGTTCTGGAAGCAAGAGAGGAAATCGCCGGTGGTACGCATTTCTTCAACGTGTATGATATGTGACTTGCGGCCGAAAAAGATCTGAGCAATCTTGGAGCCACCATCAATTGCTGGGACATCTGAATAGACAGCAATCGGTCAGAAACGCAGTGACTGTCTTAGAGGCTTCAGGTAAGGTGCAGCATGCGAGGCGTTCTTGATGAATGTAGTCGGTGGAAGTAAGCCAAAAGGAGCGATTGTTGGTTCTATGGTCATCAATTGGAAGGAAGGGAGATCGAGTGGATTGGCTGGAATATGAACTGAGGGATGTGACCGTGGAGGAGTTGGGTGGTACAGAGATATCCAATCCTTCAAGACAACGTAGGTTTCCATATTTGTCGTAATCGGCATAAGGGAGTTGCTGTGGTTGGGGAGGATATTTCTGGAGAAATTGTTCATCCTTTGCACTGATCGTGGTATCGAGAACAGATGGGTCCCAATGTTTATCGGACGTCATGATAACATGTGGTAGCGTGTCAAATTCGACAGTCGTATACTTTCGCATCGCAAGACATGGTAAGCCGTGCCGTATGCTAAGAGGCAGTGCATAGCCATCGGAGGTGGTGATGACCTGTCCCCCGCCTGCTTTGATGGACGTGTCGTCTACGGTGGAAAAATATGCTTCCATCTGGCCGGATGACAATATAGAAGAATGTCGTCCTGTATAGGCACATTCATTGAAAATGAGAATGACGGGGCCTCTGTTCGACATGGAATATGCTCCGCATGTAGCAATGGGAATGTTTTGTACCTGATGATTGTTAATGCCGGTGACGTTAACATATCGTGGTGGGATATCCTTGGAGATGAGACACGCATCATTACCGATGATGCAGCCATTTGCGCCGCGATCGACCATGGCAAAACCAGGGCTAGTAACCGTAGTTTTGTGTATACGGTATGTGTATGACGTTACGGGACCATCATTAGGAAAGGTGAGATCATCCTCGGGAGTATACCACTGGTGAAAATTGGCGGAATACGATGGTGTTCCGACAGGTATTTGGGTGTCACCGTCCTTTTTGTACTGAATGTCAGGGTTGTTTGAAAGGAATTGAGCTGGATGCGCGGGTGACACGGAAGACTTGAGAGGTCGCTGGTCCTTAGACGAAGAGGTCGTGGATTTGTATACACCTAGGGATGCATGGAAAACGCCTCTACGATCATTCTCTACAGCAGGATGTAGGTCTGCTGCGGAATTGGCATGCTCATCCTTGGTCGAAGTATCGTCTTCTCGAAAAGATACCGAGTGTTCATGTTGGTATGCCTTTCGGGTAATGGGTTTGACACTGTTGGGGTCAGGTTGGTCCGTGTTAAATAAGTCGCTTCGCAATGAGGCAACCACGATTTTCTTGCCTTCCGGAGAAAAACTGAGCCAACTCTTCATGTCCTGACGTGACAAGGCCTTCCACACATGTGGTTACTGTGCATGACATACGTCGCGGGTCTCCTCAATGTTGTCTCTGACCCTACGCTGTCCGATAAACAACCGATCTTCATTGCCACGGGTACACTTGGCGACATCAGCGCATACACCAGTTTCTTCTGGTTTGAACCTGTGTATTTCAAGACCAATGACTCTCCTTTCGGTACCAAATCTACCGAACGCCTAGGTCATTTCGTCGGCATCGCCGAACATGTTGGCAATGGACTCTGCTTTCGCATCTGGGATCCAGTTACCAACAAGTTACTCGACCGGTCCGGTGTTCGATCTGCTCTTACACCTGAGTCACGTAACAAACGCGCGGGCCTATTTACTGATGATGGTTTCATCAAATGGCGTAATGCAAAGGATTCCTTACCCCGTATATACGCCACTGGAGAAGCTCCAGCTTTCAAACATGGGGAGCATACCAATCAGAATAAACTCATTGACGAGTCAGTTTCCCCTAACGGTTCACCTGCTGATTCTGACAACGCTGATGACACCGTTCCATCTGCACCCAACAAACAACCAGATACCACGCCCCACGCATCTGGCACTCAACCAATTCTTCAACCACCCGCCCACCCCTCGTTACCGAGCTTTCTTTATACGAAGGTCGATGACAGCCCTAGCTGGTCACCTTCTCCACTCCCTAACAACTATGGGGAGAGTCTTGATGGTCCTCCTACGACACACATCTTCAGCAAGACATCCGACGGCGTTCTCCTTACTGAAAATGATTTTGACCCACCGGAATTAGCATACTTTGATGTCAGTGACGTCGCAACTCCACACACCAACCCAGCTACTCCTTCCGTAGACCCATCACAGGTAGTTGTTACCGACGAAGAAGGTAACGCACAGCTTGACGATGACGGTAAACCTATTACCATTCCTACGATCCCGATTGCCGATCTACAAGGACGTTCCTTCCTTGTAACCAATCTCGATGGCACTCGGAAGCGTCTTACCATCGTCGATGTTGAAGACAGTCTTGAACGCAATAAAGACTTCATCAAGTTCAAGTGCAAACACTCCGATGACGAACTCGATGACATCATTGCATACAATGACGTCATGAATTACATACATCGTGATTCAACACAAGAAGACGGCAAACTCTGGTCGTTTCGCCGCATCCTAGGACACCAAGGTCCACTGGATAACAAGCATCCTCAATACAAAGGTTCCAAGTATAACCTCTGGATTGAATGGGAGAATATGGAACGCACATATGAACCTCTGGCCAATATTGCAGCTGACGACCCGGTCACTGTTGCAAAATATGGGAAAGACAACAACTTGCTTGATCTCCCGGGTTGGAAACGTCTCAGGAGAATCACCAACCTAGCCCGAGGAACCAAGAAACTTGATCGACTCGTGCACCAAGCCAAACTACGTTCTTTCCGTACCACTCCACAGTATCAATATGGATTCAAAGTGCCTCGTAACCACGAAGAAGCCCTCCGATTTGATCAAGCCAACGGAAACACCAAATGGGAAGATGCCACCACTCTGGAAATGGCACAACTCAATGAATACAATACATTCATTGATAAAGGCGTATACAAGACAAGCTCCATTCCCCCGGGATTCCAACAGATCAAGGTACACATGATATACGCTGTCAAACACGACGGAAGACACAAGGCTCGCCTCGTTGCTAACGGTAATCTCACTGAGGCCCCTATCCACAGTGTTTACGCAGGCGTCGTATCTCTTCGCGGCCTACGTATGTGCCTATTCCTAGCTGAGCTCAACGATCTAGAAGCATGGGGTACCGACATAGGTAACGCCTACTTAGAAGCAGTCACCTGCAAGAAAGTATGCATCAAAGCAGGTCCCGAATTCGGATCGTTGGAGGGTCACCTGTTGGTCATTTACAAAGCCCTATATGGTCTCAGGTCTTCAGGCAAGTGCTTTGGAGACTTACTCGCGGCTTGTCTCATCGAACTCGGCTTCGAAAGATCCCGCGCAGAACCGGAAATATTCCTCAAACCCGGAACGAACAAGCATGGTGAACGTGTATATGAGCTTATATGCACATATGTCGATGACCTATGTCTCTGCATGGCAGATCCCAATTCCTTCTTGAAGATATTGCAATCGTCACCATATAACTTCAAATTGAAGGGATCCGGACCTATGAACTTTCACTTAGGTTGTGGATTTGAGCGCGACGAACATGGTGTTCTGTGCATGAATCCCATAAAGTTCATCGAAAAGATGGTAGCATCTTACGAACAAATGTTCGGATGCAAACCTAGCACTAGGTTCCAATCACCCATCGCAAAGAACGATCATCCTGAATTGGACTCCTCAGCCTTTCTTGAAGAAACCGGTATACAGAAATACCAAAGTATGATCGGTTCACTGCAATGGATCATCGCTATTGGCCGTTTCGATGTACAAACAGCCGTGATGACGCTCTCAAGTTTCAGAGCCCAGCCACGAGATGGGCATCTCGAACGTGCTAAACGTATCTATGGGTATATCTCCAAGTTTAGACATTTTAAAATCAGATTCCGCGTGGAACCGCCCAATTTTATATTGACTAAACCCGACACCATCGACTGGTCCAACACCGTCTATGGGGAGCATTCTGAAGAGCTACCCGACAACGCTCCTGCACCGCTTGGAAAGACAGTAGTGTTAACACACTTCTATGATGCCAACCTCATGCATGATATTCTCAGTGGCAAGGCAGTTACCGGCATTCTTCATTTCGCGAACAAGACTCCCATGATGTGGTTCTCGAAGAAGCAGTCTACTACGGAAACAGCCACCTTTGGAGCTGAATTTGTTGCAGGAAGAACTTGCATCGAACAGATTGTCGATCTACGCCACTCATTCCGATACCTCGGAACACGAGTCCATGATATCTCATACTCCTGGGGTGACAACGAAAAGATGATCCAAACGTCGACCTTTCCTTACGCAAGGTTGCATAAGCGTCATAACATTCTATCGTTTCACTACGTACGGAGCATGATAGCGAGAGGTTTCATTTTAATGATGCACATCCCAGGTAAGGATAACTGTGCAGACATTCTCACCAAGCATTGGAGTCACTCAGTTGTGTATCCACTGCTCAGGCCCATCTTCCACTTCTGTGGTAATACTGGCGACCTTCTCCAAGATGATGGAAGCATCATGTAGAGCGTGATGACCCTTCACAAGGAGACATGGGGAGTATTAAATTCCTTTCGTGACCAGAAGTACCAAAGCTACCAAAGGGTAGATTTCCTATGCGCATGAATCAAATGAATCCCGTATTCATCTAAGTAATCGATTCCCACTGCATATTGATTCCCACGGCGCATCGATTCCCATCGCGCATCAACGGTGAGCAATCCCTGTCTTACGATATTGCCATTGTTCTTCGGTGAGCAAACTCTGATTTCATAAAATATCACACGAGCTAGGGGAGCAATTCCTGACCTTAATGATAAACATTTCATGAAGTCTTCCTAACGGAACAAGAGAAGAAAACCGTTGACATGTGATTCTCACACAATACATATACATGCATACAAATATATATGGTCAACGACTAATACATGTACGGAAATAATCAGCGAGTAATCTCAGCATTACGCAACAGCAGTTGCAACGTATTCATCTCAATAAAAGAGATATCTTGCATTTCGGCAAGATTTCACTTTATCTCATACTTTTAACATTCAACTGATTTATATCCCAAAATTTCACACTAGTTGCTAACAACTACTTGTAATCTACATACTAAGGTCTGTCTCGCTGCAATCTGAATAAGTCACAGCAAGAGGAGATCTGGCGTTTCCCTAGACTCGCCTGTAGTCCGATTATCCGTTACCGAAAGTATCCAACCACAATTGTCACGCGTAGAGTACAATCGTTCGTCTACTAACACACTAACACAGCGTTGCTGTTCGTCAGAAGCCTTTGAATCAGACTCTCAATGAATCGGATTCAGAAGGAAAATAATAAAGAAAGCACACTGTTTGACGAAGAGATCACGGGTATAACCCAGAAGCGTAGCTGGAGGCCAAGTTTCATCAAGGAATGTCTCTGTGTTGATGTCATATGCCTCAAGTTTAGCTTTGAAACCAATGAGCCAGTGTTCGAATCTTGAGTCATTCGTGAGGGGCGTAAAGGACTTTTCATCCCGTGCTTTTTGGCACCAAGATTCGTACTTTACCTGCTGAGGTGACTTTTTGCTACTTCCCGCCGGAGGAGGTGGGGGGTTCAGAGCGGATTCATTGCGCATGCGTTGGGCACGTTCTTCGCGGAATGACTCAAATTCCTTATATGTATACGATTTTACATCCTTCCAATTTCTCTCGTCTTCTTCTAGAACGACATTGTCTTCTTGTAGAACGATAGCAAAATCCGCAAGTGCTTCTATGCTCCTTTGAATGGATCAAGGGATATACGTTGGTAGTCCTCCTTCAGTATAGGTAAGCTCGCGTGCAAAGTCCGGTTTGATAAGTGCGTCGAGGAATGCATTCCACTTGCACAATCCGCCTTCCTTGAGAGCTAAACACAATTTACTACTATCCTCACTTGTTACGTTGAGTAGGGATATGAGTATCTTTTTCATATCAGTATCAAAACTGGGAAAGAGGTTGGTAGTAGTAACTTTGGCGTCATTCTTCTCTTCGCCCCCAAATACATTGCCGGGCATCGTCGGTATGTTCGGCATCTGTGACGGTTCCGATCCTCCGAAGGAATTGCGCGGTGACTGGGAATGAGAACTGCTTCGTGTACGATGTGCGACTGGCATATGCCAGCGTAGAGATTGTATTCAATTTCGTTCCTGTTCCTTTTTGGTTTGCAAGCCGTCTTAGAGCTTGCGACTGTTAATCTATTATTTTCCTTCTGAATCCGATTTGTTGAGAGTCTGATTCAAAGGCTTCTGAAGAACAGCAACGCTGCGTTAGTGTGTTAGTAGACGAACGATTGTACTCTACGCGTGACAATTGTGTTTGGATACTTTCGGCAACGGATAATCGGACTACAGGCGAGACTATGGAAACGCCAGATCTCTTCTTGCTGTGACTTATTCAGATTGCAGCGAGACAGACCTTAGTATGTAGATTACAAGTAGTTGGTAGCAACTAGTGTGAATTTTGGGATATAAATCAGTTGAATGTTAAAAGTATGAGATAAAGTGAAATCTTGTCGAAATGCAAGATATCTCTTTTATTGAGATGAATACGTTGCAACTGCTGTTGCGTAGTGATGAGATTACTCGCTGATTATTTCTGTACATGTATTGGTCGTTGACCATATATATCTGTATGCATGTATATGTATTGTGTGAGAATCACACGCCAACGGTTTTCTTCTCTTGTTCCGTTAGGAAGACTTCATGATATGTTTATCATTACGGTCAGGAATTGCTCCCGTAGCTCGTGTGATATTTTATAAAGTCAGAGTTTGCTCACTGAAGAACAATGGCAATACTGTAAAACAGGGATTGCTCACCGTTGATGCGCGATGGGAATCGATGCGCCGTGGGAATCAATATGCCGTGGGAATCGATTACTTAGATTGATACGGGACTCATTGATTCGTACGAATATGATATCTACCATCTGGTAGCTTTGGTACTTCTGGTCACGAAAGGAATTTAATAGTTTTGTAAGTGTTTACTTGCTTTTTTTGCATGACCCATAACTTGCCCACATTTACATATGAAACTCATCACCAAAGTTGGCATGGCATATGATATTTCCTTGGCATTATCATGAAAGATGTAGCTGCATGATCCAGACATCATGTCGATTGCTTTTTCTTTAGATAGTTTTCTAATTTCCACTAGATTGCGTTTGTTGTATTTTGATAGAGGATCATTTTTTTCTTTGAACCGATTGACTTCCCTTTATTCTTTGTCTTTGGATTATCTGACATCCTTTCAACAATCTGGTGGTCGTCCGGTGGGGGTGTCTCATTTGTTGTCACATCTATTTCTGTTGTTGTTGCTGTTGTGTCATTACCAGAAATTGTTGTCGTCTCTGTCCCTGCAAGCGTTTTGTAGTTGACCGTGTCCTGTCCAATTTTTTCTAAATTTGTTTCCTTAACAATGCCAAAATTCACATTGGCATTACCATTGTCATCGATTGCTGCTTCTAGCATGACAGAATTTTTTTTCTACTCCATTTTTCCTTCTAGTGTCTTCTCCGTACCCACAGTTGTATTGGCATTGTCATTAATTTCCTGACCCTCTAAATCCATGGGAGTTAGTGTCGTCAAAGCAGGTTTGTTGGAGGGCGATAAATTGCTGTTCATGATGGGATTGTTCCTGTCGGGTGCTGTATCGATTGCTGCTTCTAGCATGACAGAAATTGTTTTTGACTCTGTTTTTCCTTCTAGTGTCTTCTCTGTACCCACAGTTGCATTGGCATTGTCATTGATTTCCTGACCATCCAAATCCATGGGAGGTATATTGCTGTTCATGATGGTTTGTTCCTGCCGGGTGCTGTGAAGTTATGTGTTTGTTTTCGTCTTTTCTTCTTTGTGGATCAGTATTCTTATGTTTTGTGACTCCCAACAACCCAAAAACTCACGAGATTTGAGCACAGTGCAAATTATTTCAATCCCTGACTAAAAAGTAACTCAGTCATCAATTCAAAAATTGAACAGATTTGAAGACAGTGCAAATCTTGCCAATCCCCGACCAAAATATAATTCAATCCTCAACCCTAAAACATAACAGATTTGAACACAGTGCAAATCCTGTCAATCCCCGACTAAAATATAACTCAGTCATCAATCCAAAACTCACCAGATTTGAAGACAGTGCAAATCTTGCCAATCCCCGACCAAAATATAACTCAATCATCAACCCAAAAACTCACCTGATTTGAAGACAGTGCAAATCCTGCCAATCCACCACCAAAATATAACTAAATTGTCAACCCAAAAACTCGCCAGATTTGAAGACAGTGCAAATCTTGCCAATCCCAGACCAAAATATTACTCAGTCATCAACCCAAAAACTCACAAGATTTGAAGACAGTGCAAATCCTGCTAATCCCCAACTAAAAACTACCTCAGTCAACTGTCCTACAACTCACCAGATTGATAGACTGTGCAAATTTTGCCTTTCCAACCAATACACAAGGTCGACCACCAAAACAGAATAGATAGGTGCTTGTAATAACTAAGATAATAGGGGTATAAAATACTAATTAATTTTATTACATTTCATTCGTAAACTAACATCATACATTGGAACCTCTTGAATTCCCAACGACCTGTGCAATTTTCCACAGAACTTCACTCTAACTGATTGTTCTTCAGCACACAGGGACTGCACAATAGCAATTCTACGGCTCCTCTTTTTAGGCCTAACATTGGCACTGCAATCTTTGCTGGAACACCATTGATAACTAGAACCCATTGTTGAACTCTTCATTTCTGATAGTTTTTGAAAGGACAAGCTCACATTAACTTTGTCCCCAACTTCAATGTTTTTGTTGCACCCTTTTTTTCTAAACTCATCTTCATTGAAATTGCACCTTGAACCCGCCTATTGCCAAAACCAACAGCCAAAACAACAGAAGCTTCATGCTGACTAGAGAAACAATTCTCAGATGTAGCCAAAACTGTACATGACGCATGAGGCATAGAAAATGCTTCCCAAGTTATTAGCACTGTACCCTTTAACTCAATTGACAGACCAAAAAAAGGAAAAATAAACCATGTTATTGGCAAGGGTTGTTTAGGATTGCTTGAAAGGAACAAAGCAAGTGAACGTGTAGTGTCTTGCTTATCAGTGTGAATAGCATTGGTCAAATTCATTGCACAAGCAAATGTTGGCAAATATGATTTCTTTTGGAAACAAAGAGTATTTTCTTTCCTTTTTAAGTGCTTCATCACAGACTGAAGCAATTCATTGCACATACTTTGTTCCAACACATCATGGTGAAAAGAATTCACCGTGTAAAGGCGTATTCATACGTCTTTTGCGGGCATATCGTACGAAAAGTCATAAAGAAGGAAATAACCTTATTCGTAAGGTTATTAACCTGATGAGTGAATAATCGTCGGTGCTTTTATGTGGATTCCCTCTTAGCGGGAATTTTCCCAACAGCTCACTCTTCGAAGAATTAACAACTCTAAAACACTATCATGCCCTAAAATCTATGTACAACCTAGTACTAATTCTACACAATAAGGTACAAATACTGTGATATTCCAATGAGAATATCACGGTGAATTATACGGTAACACGAAAGACCGATTGAAGGTGGTTTGCATGTGTTTTGTGTGCTAAGAATTACACGGTAATATGCCGTATAATCGACACGATGATTCGGCGATACGAGAGTAATTAACCCGTTGATTCGATCGTCGGAGACAATCGACTGTATCAATTACTCACTAAATCAATCGATCGTAAGACCGATTGCGTTTGTTGTTTGTTACGACACACTTTTTATAGTTTATCAGACCCACAGCATCTACGGGCTGTGGCTGTTTGAAGTCGATCGAACGAGCGCGCGCGACTGAATGAATGAGACACGAATGAGGCACGAATGAGACACGAGTGAAGGAATGAGACGCGAATGAAAGAATAAATGAGTCTCGTGATCGATCGTACGAGTCATCTTGCTTCTACAGGAAAGGACTAACATGATTGGAGATGGGAATGGAAGTGGGAATGAGAGTTTACCACTTACCGGTTCCGGTTCTCCTTCTTACTAAAAATAGGGCCTTATGTACCAAATCTACCGGGCACAAGGTAATCTCTACAGCCCATTGGTACAAAGGACACGTGCAGAGCATCGGAGTATTAGCGGGCCGATGCGATTATTAGTGATTTTGTGTGTGCATTGGAGTATTAGCGGGCCAATGCACCAACATGGTGAATTTTAGTAACAGAGCAATTTCTGCTCACAATTTCAAGTAACAATTTCATGTAATAACCAACAAGTTAAACTACCAAATACCGACTGTTCACCTCCATTTTTCAGAGCCCTCCAAACATTCTTCGAAGAATTACGGAGCGCTCCCGAGGATCGGAACTTGGTCGAAGAAGAAAGAGAATTTTCTTATTTTGCAGCAGGCTGGCCTAACCAATCGGAGCCAGCGGCCTTTCTACAACAGGCTGACTAATCATCAGAGTCAGCGATTTTCTTTCAGCGGAACTTTCTACGATTCACTTTTCGTCCGCACCTTCTTCAGCGGACTGCTGGCCACCATTCGGAGTCAGCGTTTTTATTTACAGTTACTTTTCATCCGCACGTCTCCAGCGGAATATTTCTATCTGTGTCCACCAAGTTTGGACCACAGAGAAACCGTTTTTTTTACAAGGAGCCGATTATTCGCCACACCAGAAGCGATAGGGCCGATTATTATCAAGAAACAAACAAGAGCAGGATTGGTATCGACACACCAGAATCGATTTGGCCAATTACATATTTTTTATTTTTCTGTCGGAATAGGAGTACGACAATTTACGGGATACACATCGGACCCACAATTTGCAAACTACAGCAATTTACTTCCGTTTGAATCAGGAATACGCATCGATTTGCGGAATACGTATCAGAGATACGCATCGATTTGCGGAATACGTATCAGAAATACGGCAATTTACTTACGGTTGATCGGAAATACGCAGCAATTTACTTACGAACGGAATACGACAATTTACTTTGAGCATACAACAATTTACTTGCGCGATTGAATGGAGGAGGATCAACCATCAACCCGGCACCAAGAGATAGAGATCGCCTTTTCTGAAGAATCGCCATCAGAAGAGAGCAGTGTACTGTCAAGTTCAGAGAGTAGCGGCACAAGCATTGGAAGCGCAAGCAGCGTCCACACGAAGGATCCAAGCACGACAAAATACAAATACAAGATGGTGGAGTATACTGATAGTCAAGTGCCCACATTGGCAAAGGGGGATGAGAAGAAATTCGAGAAATGGTACATCCAATTTGAAGCATTTGCAGATAACAAGAAGTACCGTGACATGTTGTCTACCAAGCCACACAAGGACCTACCTCCAGAAGGAGAGCTTACACCCCGAGAGGACATGAGTACCGCACAGAAGAAGGCATACCGGTACCACAACAAAGCACTGAACGATCTGTACAGGGCTTTCGCCGACAACAGGACAGCCCTCGCCATCATGGAGAAGTCCAAGATCGATAGGGGGGGTACGGCCGAACAGAATGCAAAGCTCAGGAAACAGTGGCCCCGAGGGAGAGTACATCGTGTGATTGAGGAGCTCATGAGGGAATACAGATTCATGAACCAGTCCCGCGACCAACAACAATTGGACACTGACCTTAGGAGCCTAAAATTGACCATTGGCGCCTCTCCACAGGATTTGGTTGAGGACATCTACGACTTACAGAGGCAATACCAATACAAATCTGTTCAACCCACTATGGCACAACTTATTGTGGCCTACAAAAATGCCCTCCCGGGCTACCTATTGATGCAGCTTACACCTTTCATTGATTTGCTGCAAGCGAATGGAACCGCCGAATTGGAGTTTTGGGAAGCACTCAATGTTCAAGCCAAAAGTTTATATGAATCAGCTCGGCGTATCCAAAGTAGGGGAGGTAAAGGCCAAGAAATGAGTTTGTTTGGTGCTGAAATGACCGATTTTGCTGATCCCAGAGACAAGTGGTCCACCAATGCAGTTTGTTATTGGTGCAAAGAACAGGGTCATAAAGCCTACAATTGTCCCAAACGCGCGGCAAGCACACGTGCCGAAGATGGTGGCAACAACAATGGCCACAATGGCAATAATGGCAGCCGCAATAACAACAACAACAATCGGAGCAACAACAACGGCAACAATGGCAACCGTGGCAACGGCAATGGCACCAGCAATGGCACCGGCAATGGCAACAGCAATGGCAACAGCAATGGCAACGGCAATCGCAACAACAGAAATGGCTACAGGGGCCGACGGCGCAAGTGTGGACTTTGTGGTGGCAATCATGGCACATCTGTTTGTTTTGAAGACGAAAAGAATGCGTCCAGACGCCCAAATGGTTGGAAATCCAAGTTGAAGGATGTTCAGGGAGCAACAATTGACTACGACTTCTGTCTCTCAGCAATGCAAACCTCTAACACTTCACTCCAACTACTCAATGCCCAGAAGCGAGCCACCAAAGGCGAGGTTGTGCCCGAAGGATTTGACCTACTGTATGACGACAATGTCTTTGTTTTTGATACAGGCGCAACCAGCCACAGTTCCAACAGTCTCCGATGTGCCACCAATTTGCGAGCTAGTGGTGCCCCCATCACCACCCAAAGTGGAGATGAATTGAAGGGCTGCCAGGTTGGTGACATTTCCTGTCAGAAGATTGACAAGGATGGAAACATGGAGTTCCAAACGCAGTTGCAGGGTGTGAATTTCAACCCAAATTTTGCATTCAACCTGTTCTCAGCCAACTTGGCTCTGCAGAATGGTTGGATCGCCACCGGCAGTGACAAGACCGGATGGTCACTCAGGAAAGGGAATCACCAAGTGAACTTCGATATTCAGATCCCCACATACACGAGCTGTGTGTGGGTTGGCTATTTTGATCGGATTGCACACCCTACAGACAACATTGACATCAACGCAGCCACTGCTACGACTACCACCGATGAAGGAACCAAGATGAACATCAACAAAGCCCACCGACTTCTGGGACACATGGATGAGAACAGGACGCGTCGGACGGCTGAGTCGCTTGGTTGGACCATTACTCGAGGTCCCCTGCTCCCATGTGAAGACTGTGCCAAAGCCAAAGCAAAAAGGAAAGTGATTCCTACTGACAGTGAGCATGTTGCTGCTACAAAGCCTGGAGAAAGACTCTTTGTGGATATGTCCTCAGTGAAGGCACCCAAAGCTGCCAAAGGCAACAAGCTGACAGCTCCATTTATTACCAAGCCCCATTTTCGAATGATTGTTGACGAGTATTCCACATGCCGATTTGTCAATTTCTTTGCCACCAAGGATGGCATGGTTGAACCCACTTGCGAGTTGTTCAACCAATGGAGGACCAAAGGCCAACAGCTCAAGCAAATCCGCTGTGATAAGGCTGGCGAAAACACAGCACTTGAAGCTCGCCTGGCCTCAGCAGATTGGAAATTCTCTTGCAAGTTCGAGTATACCTCAGTGGATACTCCTCAGCAGAACAGCTTGGTCGAAACAGCAATTTATCGCTCAGTCTGCCGCGCAATGGCTCTTTGCTCTCAAGCCAACGTCCCTAGGGAGTACCGGTTCCGATTCTTTCCATTGGCGATGAGATGTGGTGTACAGTTGGACTGGTTGGAGGCTGTGACTGTGAATGGCAATACTATGCCCAAGATCAAACATTTCTCTGGCAAAGTCCCTGCTTTCAGCGCCCATCTGCGCACCTTTGGCGAGGCTGGAGTAGTACGAGTCAAACGTTCCACAAGTCCCAAACTCAATTATCGCGGGAACCCAGCTTTCTTTGCTGGCTATTGCACTGACCGGCCTGGAGACTGCTATGTGATGTACGACCCATTGAAGAACACCTTTACAGTTACCCGCGATATCTACTGGTTGAAGCGTATGTATTTTCCACCCACAGCACCAGCGGGTGAAGCTCTTAATTTTCATGCTGATTTCCTTGAAGGCGGACATATGGATCTCCCGATCAATGCCCCTCCTCCTCCACAACCTGTCTCCATTTTGCGCACCACCACCAGACGAGTGCAGTTTCAGGATGCAAGTGGGGGAGCCACAGCACCAGCAATTCCCTTCCAACCTGAATCTGAATCTGAACCTAACCCAGAAGCAGAGGACCCGGCTTTCGATAGTCATGATGACTACTACTCTGATGATATTGAAGAAACCAAGATCGAATATGAAAGCGAGGAGGACTACGACAGCAATGATGACACTGAAGCAGAGGATCCACATGTTGTAACCACTACCCGATACGGCCGAGTAGTAAGGAACTCTCATCTCAATCCGGATGTACGGTACGGAGACATGGCAAGCTATGCAGCCCAATTCACCAATGCTGAAATCCAGTTCCACAAGTCAATGACTGCACTGAAAGAATTCAACCTTCTGTCAGTCTCTATCCCATCTCAGGAAGGCGCCACGAACGAACTCAGTCTGGTTGGCGCAGCTGGGAATGCTTTTGACAACACCAATGAACTGAAGACCATGAACTACAAAGAATCTATGGCCAGTCCAATGCGAGACAAGTTTACAGAGGGTGTTGATGCTGAACATGAGAAGATGGTCAAGTATGGAGTCTTTGAAGAGATTGATGAAGCCAATATCCCACCGGGCACCAAAATAATGGATACCACTTGGGCCAACAAGATGAAACCTGATGGCACAGTAAGATGCAGGAATGCCATCCGAGGATTCAAGCAGCTAGATGGTGAGCACTACGACGGGCAAGACAAGTCTTCACCGGTTGTTAGTGATATCTCAATTCGAATTGCAATGATATTGATGGTCATGGCAAATTTTATGGCTTACATTGTGGATGTGGAAGGAGCTTTTCTAAATGGCAAATTTCAGAACGGAGAGAAGATTTTCACCAAGATTCCAGAGGGATATCAGAAATTTTACCCATCATATGTGCTCCTCCAATTGCAGAAAACCCTTTATGGGACAATTCAAGCAGCCATCCAATTCTGGAGAGAAGCCCGACGCGCAATGCATGCCATGCAGATGGAAAGATGCAAGGCTGACCCCTGTCTATTTTTCAAGTGGATCAACAACAAACTCCTTCTGATGTTACTATGGGTCGACGATTTTTGCATCATAGGCGAAGCAGCAGAAGTTTTGAAGCACAAGGAGCAACTCAAGTCCCTATTTGAATGCAAGGATGTTGGAGAGATGGATGAGTACGTGGGATGCCACATTGAGCGGGACAAGAAGAACAGGACACTCCGGATGACCCAACCGGTCAAGATCAAGAGATTTGTCGATGAATTTGAGCTTGATGAATGCAGAGGCAATCCCACCACTCCAGCAGAACCAGGATCAGTGCTGAAGAAAGAAGGTGAAGGACCAACCGATACTGTTCTCACCAAGGAAGCCCAAACCAAGTACAGGTCCGGCACAGCCATTCTTTTACACATGATGAGATGGTCAAGAATTGAAACGCAGAATGCTGTCCGGGAGCTGTCTAGGTTCATGACTGAAGCAAGGAAGTCCCACATGAAGGCGCTGAAGCGAGTAATGAAGTATTGCGCTGGAACACCCAAGAGAGGTCTCACATTAGCCCCTAATGCAGTGTGGGATGGCACCAAGGATTTTGTGTTTGAGCTGATTGGATTCAGTGACTCGGAGTATGCCAAAGATGAATCTCGGCACAGTGTCAACGGCTGGTCGACTTGGCTCAATGGCGCCAATGTCACAGCAAGGTCCAGAATGATGCCAATCATTGCCCTGTCAGTTATGGAAGCCGAACTGTATGCAGCTGTTCTATGTGTCCAGGACATGCTGTACATTTGGAGAGTCATGATGTGTCTCGGATTACAAATCAAGCTACCCATGGTGATATATGTGGACAATAAGGGCGCAGTTGATTTCTGCAACAATTGGTCCATAGCCGGTCGCACCAGGCATATTGAAGTGAAACAGTATTTCCTGCGAGAGCTGAAGGAAATGGGCATCATCAAGGTGATGTGGAAGACAGGCGATGAAATGACAAGTGACCTCTTCACCAAGAATCTTACTGGAGCCCTATTCGAAAAGCATGGCTCCAAATTCTATGGAAAAGACGAGTACTGCACGAAGCCCAAAAGCAACAAGGATACAAGCTTCTCTACTGTAGACACGAAGGAAGCATTTTCGGCCTACAGCAAGTTCTGGAGCAGTATCATCGATTGAGTCCATCTATCCTTTGAAGCAGGGGAGTGTGTTTGAAGTCGATCGAACGAGCGCGCGCGACTGAATGAATGAGACACGAATGAGGCACGAATGAGACACGAGTGAAGGAATGAGACGCGAATGAAAGAATAAATGAGTCTCGTGATCGATCGTACGAGTCATCTTGCTTCTACAGGAAAGGACTAACATGATTGGAGATGGGAATGGAAGTGGGAATGAGAGTTTACCACTTACCGGTTCCGGTTCTCCTTCTTACTAAAAATAGGGCCTTATGTACCAAATCTACCGGGCACAAGGTAATCTCTACAGCCCATTGGTACAAAGGACACGTGCAGAGCATCGGAGTATTAGCGGGCCGATGCGATTATTAGTGATTTTGTGTGTGCATTGGAGTATTAGCGGGCCAATGCACCAACATGGTGAATTTTAGTAACAGAGCAATTTCTGCTCACAATTTCAAGTAACAATTTCATGTAATAACCAACAAGTTAAACTACCAAATACCGACTGTTCACCTCCATTTTTCAGAGCCCTCCAAACAGTGGCCAGCATCCTACAATGCTGAGAATGGCGTTTCCATCGAAACGCAGTTGAGCTCGAAGACAAAGAATCCGGATTAGCCTGATCAGCTACCGGCATCAACCCTCAAGGATGTAAAAGAGGCAGTTGCCTGTGGAGCCCTGGAACAGACCAACACCAGGGCGGTCTCCCTGAAAGAAGAGACCAAAGAATCGAACCAAGGTGGTGGCTCCACCGGGTTTCGAGATCCAGCAAAACAAGCAAGGGAAAAGAAGCTGGACGGCTCAGTCGAAAGAGCCGCCCAGGTTGGCATCAGTTGAAAGGAATCAATATTCGAGAACACTGATCTTTCACTGAAAACAAGAATGAGTGAGCCAGAAGATTGAGCCTGAAGTATTCTGTGGTGGAACAGATTGGAAGGAACAGATTGCAAAGAGCATCTGCCCGAAAGAACAGATTGCGAAAGAACATCTGCTCTAGAATCGAGAACACCAAATCTCGAAGAACGAAAGATCGCAAAGATCCGAAAAAAGGAAAAGAGAACACTAAATTCTCAGGAAACAATCTTTCAACCTTTCACCACAGAAATAAAGAATGAGCAAAATCCTGAGAAAGGATAGGAAAGCTCACAATCTTGATTTGCAACAAAAGCAAAAGCTCACACAAAAGTATAACAAAACCGGAACGAAAATTCGATCCGGATAAATACAGAACGACAGTCACCAACGATTGATATCCATATCTCACATCTAATCCCTCGATTCGATTACACTCTCCCACCACATACCACCATCGATTGAATATTCAATATTCCATCGAATATCATCTATCGAATACTCCAAATAATCCGAAAACTCTCTTCAAAGTGACCATCCGACCATTAGAATACACAATTCTACTCCAAATAATCCGAAAACTCTCTTCAAAGTGACCATCCGACCATTAGAATACACAATTCATCACCATGGTACGAACTAGAGCGGACGGCGACATGGAAGAAACAAAAATGGAAGTGGATGGCGATGACGATTCAGACGATGACGATTCACAGAATTCTAATGAAAACAATGGAAGAGGTATGCAAGAAAAGGAAGATTTGGAAGATAAAATCATGGAAGTCATGGAAAGGGCCTTTGGGGACCCAGAATCAAACTCAACCATGAAGAGAATCATCGACCAAGAAATAAAGAAAAGAGTCAGGGCAATGAGAGATGCAGAAAGAAAGGGTGTGAATCCAGATGACGCGGATAGCCAAAATGATGAGGATGAAGGAAACGATGCTGACCAAAATGCAGAGAACGCAAGAGCTGAACGGCTGGGAAGAAGGTCATCCCAACCCAGGATAAAAATCAGGGGATTCAACAATGGTAGATTTCTGAACCCAGAACAGCTTGCTTTCAGGAGCAGCCTAATGGATTTTGGTATCAACTATGAATCAGCTGAAGAAATTATGAGGGGAGGGATGTCTAATATTCGAGAAATTACAGACCTCAACAAGGAAAGCATCAAATCGTTCATGCACGGATTGAAATCTATCAGTCCGGACTGTCCTAATCCAAAAAGTATCCACTATGGTAACAGGCTATCATCGAGGCTCCTAACTTGGGCAAATTGGGCCCGGTATCAACCATTGATTGGAGTCAAGCCAAGGGCTATCGACTGGAAAGCAAACCCAAACAACCTGGAACTGCAGCAATTCAGAATCAAGATGATGGAATCAAGTGTGAAATCACAGGAAAAGGCAACTCCACCGGAGCTGAAGGATCTCACAAAATTCAGGGAATGGGAGGAAGGCTTCCGACAAAACCTCAGGTACAGATTCAACTCTGAGGGATTTCCAATCTTGTATGTCATAAGACCCCAAGAAAAGGAAGAAGTTACTGATGAAGCCAGGGCTGGAACAGTCGGGCAAAGTACAACAGATACTTATCCAACTTGGAGTGATTACAATGAAAGATGTGGCGTCCTGTCAGGTCACCAATATGATGAGGACAACAACGTCGTCTGGAGGCTGTTGTGTGACGCAACAAGAAAAGGTCCCGGTTGGGAATATGTGGCACATTTCCAAAACACTGCACTGAATTCTGGTAATGCCAGAAACGCTTTCATTTCTCTCATGCAACATGCTTACACTGATACCAATATCACTATGGTTCTGAATAAGACATATCAGGATATGAAAGATTCACACTACACTGGAGATTCCAAGGGTTATGACTGGAACAAGCACAAGCGAAATTGGACTGCTTTTCATGGAACAATTCTGAGATTTGAAAAGAATCATAATGAAAGAAGATTTGTCTGGGATTTTATCAATTCAATCAGTGATGAGCGACTTGATGCTGCAAAAGCAGATGCAATTGATGAGAGCAAAGACTATCGTGACAACTTCAATGAATGTTTGATTCTATTTACCAATCGTCTTGGATTGAAAAAGCTTGCAACAGGGAAGAGTAAAAGAGGTTCCAGAAGTTTGTATTCTATGGGCACTTCAAGCAACAAAAAGCAAAAGACAACTGGAACTTTTACAGGAAAAGTTGAGTGCAAGCCTTATCCAACAAGTGTTTATAAAACAATGTCAAAAGAACAGCGCCAGGAGCTATACCAGATGAGACAGGCTAAGAAGAAAAGGAATCTCAAGGCTGCTGAGACCAAAAAGAAAGAAACTGAAAATGAAGGCGCGGGTGACAGTTTTGGATCAAAATCTAAGAAATGACATAATAACCGGACACTATCACTAGAACACAAATTGTTAACAATGGTGAGCCGGTCATTATACAAGATGAACGTTCCTGTAGGTTTTGATGATGGGGAAAGTGAAGAAGGCTATTGTGAGCTAGACTCACATGCAGATACTACCGCAGCGGGAAGCAATATGGTATTGCTGAATCCTGATCAAATCACAACACACGTTGATGTTGCACCCTTTTCTGAAGAATACAAGCCCATCAAGAAAATCCCCATTGGAAGCTGTGCTACTGCATGGACGAATCCAACGTCAGGCCAGGTATATATCATAGTGTTCCATCAAGCACTGTACTTTGGGGACAAATTGAAAAACAGCTTGATATGCCCAAATCAAGTGAGGGACTGCAATTTCAACTCTGTTGAAGAGACACCTCGCCAATTTGATCCAAGATCCAAGCATGGAATTACAATTCAAACTCCAATGGAGGATGATGATCCGAAGAAAGTTTTTATCAAACTGAGCATGAGAAACGTGATCTCATATTTCCCCACAAGAAAGCCCACAAGAATGGAACTTGATGAATGTCAACATTTGATAGCAACAAATGATACCCCCTGGGATCCACATTCATTGAAGTTCAGGATGGCCGAGCTAGCCATTGACAATGGAGATCCAATTTCAGGGGACCAATTCAGCCTTCAAGCTATGTCAACCGAAGAGGACCAAGCAATGGAGGAAAGTTCTGTTGTAACAGAACCTGCTAGTAATGTTACAAATAAACTCCCCAAGACCAGCTTAGGAGAAGATCGGCATCCAAGTGTCATGCAGCAATGCAAACTGATGAGGGTTCATCAAGTATCCACAAGGAGAATGCTAACTGAATGCCAGATTGCAACAGATGGAAATATTGCTCATCGGATTTCTTCAGTAAGGAATATTTCAAGCGCGCGAAGGGTAGACCAATTTTTGTTTGATGATACAGAATTTGACTTTATGGAAGCTCCTGAAGCAGAATCAAAACAGGCCCCTAGCTTGCAAGAAATTGACAATACACTCGAAAGGAGGTCTCTTGACAGAAGAAATCAATGGGGGCCATCAGTGATAACAATTGAAGGTCCAAACAAGGTTGACTGTGAACGCTTAGCCAAAACTTGGAACATTAGTTTTAAGAAAGCTGAGCAGACATTGAAAGTCACAACACAGAAGGCACTCAGGAATTTGCAATCACCATTGATGAAGCGGCTGCCTACTCAGCGCTTCAGGAACAAGAGAGTCGCACAAGGAACCTGGTACACTGATACCTGGCATGCAAGAACCACGAGTATTATGAGGCAAGAAAAATGTGCACAGATCTTTACAAATGGAAATGGGTTTGAAGTATTTATACCAATACAGGACAAATCACAAGCCCACCAAGGATTGAAGACATTTATTCATGAAATTGGAATTCCAGAGCATTTGATTTCTGATGGTGCTCCCGAACAAGGATCTCCAAGAACCTACAAGACACACTGGAATTCAATTGTAAAGCGCAACCATATCCATCAGACATTCATCCAGCCACATTGCCCATTCCAAAATCGAGCAGAACAAGCAATTGGTCATCTTGGTAGCGCAATCACAACCAAGTCTGCAAAGAAGAAGTCACCGAGAAGATTATGGTCATTTTGTGGTGAACTATGTGCAAACATAAGGCAGAGAACAGCATCAAACAACCCTTCTTCAATGGGGCGAACTCCATTTGAATTGGTCCATGGCTATAGGCCCGATATTACATTATACACTTCATCAGAATGGTATGATTTTGTGTTTTATTATGATAAAGGCGATTCTTCCACCCGAGGCGTCGAAAGGTTGGCGCGATGGTTGGGTCCCTGTGGGAATAGGGTAGGTGGGGGGGATTGTTTTTGGCTCCTGACCGAATCAGCAATACCAATATCTACAAATTCAATAAGACCCGTCAAGGAATTTGAATGGCGGGACAGAGATATCCTCAGAAGAATGGAAGCCATTGACAAATCAATTGAATCCAAGATTGGAGATGAAGTCAAGGACAGCGCATCATTCTTCCAGGAAAACTACCCAGAGCCCCAAATAGAGCTATTTGAGAATCAACCAGTACAAACACCGGATATGAAACTTGAAATGGCTGAGCCAGAAGCATCGGTAGAAGATGTTGATGAACCAGATGAATATCTGGGAAATGAAGTGATCATTGAAAGAGGTGATGAAAGACTCAGGTGCGTTGTCAAGGACAGGGTTCGCGACTTGCAAAAAAGACCAATAGGAATCAGAAATGAGAATCCTATACTAGACACGAGGCTGTATAAATTGCAACTACCTGATGGCACCATGGAGGAATACACGGCAAATATTGTTGCAGAAAGCCTATACAGCTCTGTTGATGATGACGGGAGGATGTTCACTCTACTAGATGAGCTCATTGACCATGAATGCGACAACACTGCACTAACTGATGATGAAGCCACGACCATAGGAAAAAATGGCAGGAAAACCCATAAGCCGACAACTAGGGGTTGGAGAATTCTTGCCAGTTGGAAAGATGGCACTGAATCGTGGTGTAAGTTAAGTGATGTGAAAGAATCATTTCCAGTGCAATTAGCCGAGTATGCAGTTAACAATAATCTTGAAAAATCACCAGCGTTCAGATGGTGGGTGCACAAAATTTTGAGACGGAAGGAACGAATCCTTAAAGCGGCCAAAACAGCAAAGTATTGGTTGAAGACTCACAAATATGGAGTTGAATTGCCACATTCAATCAAACAAGCGCTGGCTATTGATAAGAAAACAGGGACCGACCACTGGGAAAGAGCAATTCATAAGGAAATGACAAATAATATGGCAGCGTTTGAATTTTCTGATGATGATGTTATTCCAGTTGGCCATAAACAGATAACAACCCACATGATTTTTGACATCAAGCTTGGGTCCCTAACAAGGAAGGCCAGATTGGTAGGGGACGGTCACAAAGTCCCTGCAGTGGCCAAAGAAAATACTTATTCATCGGTTCCCAGTCGAGACTCAGTGAGAATATTCTTTCTGCTGGCAGCGCTGAATGATTTGAAGGTTCTCTCAGCTGATATTCAAAATGCATATTTGACAGCCCCGATTAAAGAGAAATACTTCCTAAAAGCGAGAGAAGAAGATGGTTTTCCACCTCACCTTGCAGGAAGACCTTGTAAGATTGTCCGCGCATTGTATGGACTGCCGGTTGCTGGTGCATCTTTCAGGTCATACCTCACCCAGCATTTGAGAGATCTTGGATATTCACCGTGCAAGGCAGATCCGGATGTGCACTTAAGAATTGAAACCAGGAAAGATGGATCCAGATACTGGGCAATGCTCATTGCATACGTAGATGATATCCTATGTTCTGGCGAAGATCCAAAGTTCCAGCTTGAAAACATTGAACGAAAGTTCAAATTGAAGGATGATACGATTGAAGAGCCAACTCTATATTTGGGAGCTGATATTGGGAAATTCTACTTTGAAGGTGATTCAAAGCCAAGATGGTCATTATCAAGCACTAAGTACACAGCGAAAGCTGTTGCAGCAGTCGAACAAGAGTTAGGAACTGAAAAATATGGCTACAAGTATCTACCAAAATCAGCATCTAGTCCACTGTCACATGATTACCGACCGGAAATTGATATATCAGAAGAATTGAACCCTGAATTGCAAAATTACTATCAAGGTTTAATTGGGGTTCTCAGGTGGATTTGTGAACTAGGAAGACTTGACATAGTAATGCCAGTATCACTGATGTCAAGGTATTTGGCACAGGCAAGGATCGGGCATTTGAATCAGTTGTTTCATATATTTGCATATTTGAAAAAGTACAACAGGTCAAAACTGGTTTTTGATGATACTGTACCAAGTGTTGATGAAAGTAAATTTCAAAAGTGTGACTGGTCTGAATTTTATCCTGGTGCTTCTGAAGTCATACCTGTTGTTACTCTAAAAATCGACCGGTAAGGTATTGGATAATTGAAATTTAAAGAGATGTGAGCTCAGAGAGACGCTCTTATTTTGTTACTGTATCGGGGCTCTCTGTTGTATTTTACATGGTAGAGATCTTCCCCGGTCTTTTACACTAGTATGGATTTCATCGTACCGATACTGCTGTTGCTGTATTAGCGCCTTGTCGGTCATTCGATGGTATTGGTCATTTTCGGGGTTAAGTATTCTGTTTGATGGGGCGTATGCTTGTTCGTGGTATATATGCTAGATATGGGGCCCATCTGGAATCGGTATTGATTTTCTTGATTGCAATAAGTAATTTCCTCACGGGATATCAAGTATATTCTTTTGAACATACTTAAGGGTTCCAAGTGTTTACTTACTGTTCAGGTCTTTGGATATTTCTTGTTTCTAACCGAATATCCCCTTTTGTTTGTAACCTTAGGTGATATTGTTTTTACCACTTAAGGATTTCCAAGTAGTGGAGGTGCGTTTGATTCTAAGCTTCGGTCTTTGGAATATTCATATCTCGTATCGTCTTCCCGCACCTCGGTCGTCGTTTCGTTTTGTCGGCTTTTTCGATCGAATTTGATGCCGACAACAGTCCGTATTTTTCGCCGACAACACACCCCTTGATCCAATACTTGTTTTGTATTGGATTACTGTCGGAGTATATCATGTTGAATCGTATTGATAGACAAATCGCATGTTCGGATCAAGTCAAATTGAAGAATCGACTCGAGCAATTTTGATTGAGTCAAGATCATCGAATAGGCGAATCCGGTTGTCAATCGAAGCAATCGAATGGAATGAATTAACCTGGGTAGTGTCCCATGATGTATCTTGCATGTCGGGCGTGCAAGATCCATCCCAATGGTTTGGTTAGATCATCAGCCGGGTTGATAACTCCCGGAATATGAACCATCTTGATTTCACCATTTTCTTTCCAAGCTTGAATTGCAAAGAACCTGATTTCAATATGTCTGGTTCTTTCGGTTGGCTTCTGGGCATTTATGATTTCAATTGCCGATGCATTGTCTTCATAGATAGGGGTTGGACCAGCTTGAGCAAATCCTAATTCTTCAAGTACGGATCTGAGGTATCTGGCTGTTTTGGCTGCTGTGACTGCAGCAATGAATTCTGCTTCCGTAGAACTCTGAGCAGTGAGTGATTGCGCCTTGGACCGGTAGACAACTGCTCCACCCGCATAAGTGAAGACATATCCTGTGGTGGACCTGCGATGTTTTGGATCATTTCCATATGCTGCATCAACAAAACACATTAACTTGCTATGCTTGATATCTGCAGGGTATTCTGGGAGTGATTCATCTTGGACTACATCATGATATGGTTCTCCTGATGGAAGAGATGGTTCTGCATTCGGTCTATAGAATCTAATACCCCAAGATCTGGTTGTTCTGAGGTATCGAGCTATGTTCTTCAGACTGGAATAGTGGAATGCAGTGGGATTGGAACTGTATTTTGACATCAGGGTCACTGCATAGCCAATGTCTGGCCGGCAGCTCACATATGCAAACATCATTTCACCCAAGAGTGTTCTGTAGGAGAACCCTGATGTGGATTGTAATGCAGTGTGTTCTTTGGTGCCTTCCAATGGTCCATTTGTATGTGATTGCAGTTGGCTCAGTACTTCAGTTGATAACGGCGCTGATGGTTTGGAGTGGGGTTTCATCTTAGAATCAGTCTCCCAACCGTGGGATGTCATGATCCGGTCAATGTAATTGGCGCAGGACAGTTCAATGTAGTCAGCTGTCTGTTTGACATCAATTCCATTGAAGTCTTCAAGCAAACCCATTTTGGTGAAGGGGACAGCATCTTCTCTAGGGAGCTTCAGCTTTGCGCCAATTATGTCATAGATCTTGTCAGATATGGATTCCGATGTGCAAGCCAGTGCAAAATCGTCAACTTGTCTCAGCATGTAGACTGTTTCACCTTCAAAAATTGTTGTATAGATTGTTCTGTCATGCGTGGTGGTCTTGAAGTTGAGATCGGGACCTTTCAAGATCTTGTTGATGTGGGTTTCCCAGAGTCTACCTGATTCTGGGTGGCCTTGAAGTGCTCGAAGAACTGGAAGTACCAATCGTCGGTCTATGTCCTTTCCATGCTTGTGTCTGTACCATTCTGCATAAGCATCGTCAATAGTCATGTATGTAGGGATGTTGGGCCCTGGAGAATGGGCATATGCATCAGCCGCGTCCCCCCCATAGACTTTGAGATTGAGACTTGCTGCAATGGCAAAGAACAGTCTTTGGATGGGGTGTTCAACACACGATGAGTATGACATTGCTATGGCATGCAGGGTTGGCGCGGCATATTTGCTTCCATTGCAACATTGCCTGGCTCTTCTGACACCATTCCTTTTTACACTGTATTGCCAATGAGGCCTGAGAATAATAGCGTCTGGGTCTTTAGGGTATTGAATGGGTGATCCAAACATTTCCAAATCTTCAAACTGATCAAGCTGTTTTCGCTCCCCAGCTTGCCATTCAGGCCATGTAGATAAAGGCTTGAGATTCCTTCGAGTGAAGTGCCCTAGCGCTTGTTCTTCAGGTGTAGTTGCCTTGGAATTGATGGCCTTGATGAAAAGTTCAATTTCTTCAGTTGGTAGTGAATCTGCATCTAGTGGTAATGCTTGATTTCCTGGTTTATGAAGCTTGGTGATAGCTCGGAGGGATGCAATATCAATAGTAGGAATGACAACATCCATGTCGTCTTCAGTTGGTGCCAAGTGTTTTTGGATGGAGGCATGGAGTGCTTCAGTGCTATCGACCTGGTTGATCCTTGATTGTATCAGCTGCTTGTATTTTGTACCAATGCGCTGGATAGCTTTGATGGAGGAAATTCGGTCCAAGAATGGTGGATCTTCTTCAGCAGTGGGTTCCTTCCAGGAGGTATTGGGAGCAAATAAACCATATTCATTTGAGTGTTTCCTGACCTCCTTCATAGACAATTTCTCTTCAAGTGCAAAGGTAATTGGTGTATCTATTGAAGAATCCCTCACCCCTCGATCGTGGCAGGCCTGTAAAGCTGTAGTTACATCAGCAGCAGTAAAGACACGATTGTGATTGATAGAGACAATATAAGCACCTCGTAGCTTGGAGAGAGATTTCTTGTGTGAGGAGAAAAGCTTTGAGGCAGGACTGTTTGGGATGATATCTGTGAGGTAAGCTCGGCCAAGCAGTGAATCATTGGCATACCGGAGGCCAAATGTTTGATCAGTACAAGATGGGGAGACAGTGAGCCTGAGATTTGTGAGATCGGCAAAGGGGGAGATAGAGAATTGAAAATCACTGGATGACACCTCAGCGGGTTCCGCAGGGAGTGGAATGTTGTCATCTGTCCTGAGCAGGTGTTTGACATTAGTGGGGAGGTCCGCAAGTGGGAGATCATTCATGCCTTCATCAAACCTGACATGTGTGGCTATTTTGACACGGTGTGTCTCAGTATCATACCACAGAATGTTTCTGGTAGTGTAGGGTACAAAACCTAGAAATATGCCTTTTCTTGCATTGGGTTTGAGCTTGATTGATCTCTTGCCTGGAGGTCTAACCCAAACTCTGCAACCAAAGGTTCGGAAATCAGCAAGGTTTTCCTTACGGCCAGTTGCCAATTCCAATGGTGAATGTAGTTGGGTGCCTTCAGGGAATGCATTGGACAACCGAAGTGCATGGTAGAAAGCAAACGGCCAGAACTTGATGGGCAAATTAGCACCAGACAGCATTGTCCTCATGGAGTTAGCAAGAGTTCGGTGAGCTCTTTCAACTGTACCATTCTGGTGTGAAGCATCCGCACCGGTCGGAAAGATTGAATATCCAAACGCAGAGAAGAGGTTTCTGATGTCAGGATTGTGATAGAGTTCTCCACCTTGATCAACTGAAACATACTTGTCGGCACAAGTTGGGTTGTGCTGGGCGAAGAAATGCTCTAACCAGTGTAGTGGCGCTGCTTTAGAGATTCGCGTGTCTCCATATTTCATACCAGTATAGTGATCTGTGATGAGAATCCAAGCAGTTTCTCCATGGATGCCTTCATAATCGCGCTTGCGTTTGCTGTTGGAGGATTTGGTACCTGAGAATGCAAAATCAATAGATAAACCCTGAAAGGGTTGTGTGGCCTTGCGTGTGGAATGTGAGCCAGCAGGTGTTTTGGTGTGCTTACATTGTATGCAAGTTGGACATTGGTCAAGAATACTCGTTTGCCGTTTGAATTTTGGGACTCCAATGATGTGCTTATGAGCTTGATACAGAAAATCATCGCATGGGTGTCCCAACCTTTGGTGCCACAGGAGTTTCGATGTCTTGGTTTTGATGGCTTGGATAGGGATATTTTTGTCCACAATGTTGGTGAAGAACAGTTTGGCATCAAACCTTGGTATGACACTGGTATCAGACTGAGCTTGCGCTGCTTCAGTGCATGTCTGCAGATTGACAAGGTTTGTGTATATATCATACCTGTAGTTGCTAATGGCTGCTTTGGAGGCCAGTTCACAAGCTTCCTTGAACTGCATGTCAGTCGCTAAGGCATAGGCGGACGATGTTGCACAATTTGCATATGGAGAGGTAATATCAACATCTGGGATCAGTACTGGGTGTGTATAGCATTGACCATCAATGATGCTCCCATGGAGGACAATGCTGCAGGCAGTGTTCTGCTTGTGATGACAAATAATGGTGAGGTTGCCATTTTGTGGAGCAGATGAGTCAAGGTTCTCAGTGAATGATTTATGGATGGACTGTCCACTGAACTGACATCGCATACGGGATGTCATTCCACAGAGATCGTTCTCACTCAGTAATGTTGTTGACAGGGAGGGAGAATAGTAGAAGAAAACTTTGATATACCCAATGTGATTCGGTGCTGGGATATGCAAATATCCTGATCCTTCAGGGATGCAGGTAGCGGCTGTGCCTCCTATTGCTGCTGTAAGCCTGACAGGACATTTTCTTATCTTGGTGTAAGGTTTGTAACCGTGCAGGATGTGTTTGAGGTTTGTGCAGGAAACCTTTGCACCGGTGTCAATCTGAGCCCGGACACCCTGTTGGAAGTAGGCTGTAGCTGCAATAGGGTCCGGTGGGACAAGGGAATGCACATTGTATGTATCAACTGGCGTAGGGTTGTCCCTATCGAAATTGGGATCCTCATTGGTCTTCAGGTGTGATTCCAATGTAGGGGATGTAGCCCTGAGTGATTCCATGTCACAGTAGACATCAATTGGTATAGATGACTGGAGGCTGTCTTTTGGAAGGAGGTCGACGGCACCAATTATGACGGATTCATAGGAGCTGACACTGCTGGAGTCCAAGGAGGGGCATAAGCTGTTCACTTGGGACGCTGTGATGTTGTCAAATCCTTGGGGATCATCTTGAGGTGATGTCATAGTATGGCTCCAAGAAAGACTTTCTATTCTTGGCCATTGCAAAAATTTTGGTTTTCTACTGTAGCATCAGGTGAAACCTCATCTTGATCTTCATTGCCAATGTTGATCTGAGAGATTTGCTGGGTGGAATCCAAGAGTTGTTGGGTCTGCTTATTGGATTTGTTCAGAAAAACAGCCGCAGCAATCCTATGTTTCTTCAGGGACTCAATATCTTGCAACGCAGGACAATTATCAAAATTGTGACCGGACATGTGGCAAACGATACATTTTCTGGATGTGTCAAAAAGGCTAGGTTGCTTATCGAATGCCGTGATGGCATTGCAGTATGCTTGGTGGAGGAAGGGATCGTCAGATTCTTCATCCATCTCCGGGTAGCCAAGCGATTCAATCAGGCTGATTGAGTGAGATGTCAAAGTAGAAGGTGTTCTAACAGTACTGTTGCTAGCGCGCTTTTGAAACCGATCATTCCGACGGGGACTTGGTCTGGTTCCTGAGACGGTCAATTGCTTGGGCTGGATTGGTTTGGAGTTGTTCCTCTTGTACTTTTGCTCAGCCTTGATCTCTTGTTCATATGTTTGGAGGGTTTGTAGGAGCCTACCTGCCTTGTATTTGTCTCGCTTGAATTGGTCATCAGAGTCGCGTTCATCTTCGGTTTTTTTGAAGAGCTCTTCTGAGAGGGTGGTTCCTGCAATCAGGTTGCTAACTTCTTCTGTTGAACTGATAGTGCTGGGTTGGTTTTGGAGGAACACTCTAAGTCTCAGATAATCCTTGTACCGGAAGTAGTATTCTTCAAGAGATTCATTTGCATCTTGGTTGGGAGGGTTTCTGACCATTCTGCTGGCATTGGATGGCCTTTTTGAGTTGGGATGTGTTTGAGCAATAATCGTGTAGAGCGCTTCATATCCCTGTCCGCCTTCAAAGCTCTGAATAGTGGCCTTCATACTTGCACATGAATCAGGGATGATTTTATCAGTTCTCAGTGCTGTGTAAATGAGATTTCCCCATTCATTGATAGCCAATTCATATCTTGAAGGTAGGTCGTGTGGAAAGTCGTCACCAATTGTGAATCCTCTGAGGTGATCAGCTTCACGTCTGAATAGATAGTATGGGTGCACATAAATGTGGTGTTGCTGGGAATGAGCTGTGATCTCTCTGTACCATTTCCTAACCTGAGGGTCTGTTGCATCTTTTAGTTGTGGGAATCCTGAGAGGAACAGTTTGTCTCTAGCTGCTTCTTTGGACTTGTCAGAGGCTCTGGTCAGATCAAAACAGTCCCCACTTCTGGTGATTAGGCGCTGGTCATTTCTGCCACTGCCTAGATTGTGTAGGTAGTAGTTTTGTCGGACAATGGTTTCATTTCCCGATGAGTCTGTGTAGGTGATTGGGAAGTCTTTCATGTCATCTCTGGTGAGGAATTCATCTTTTCTGTAGTAACGCTCTTTCACAGGTGGTGGTAGTGTTGCTGGATTCCATGGAAGGTCAAGAGATTGGTGGTTGGCGCCGGTATTGTTGTTGGTGGCGTTGTTGTTGTTGTTGTTGCCGTTGTTGACCAATTGTTGGAGTAGGTTGGTCAATTCTTGCATGTCGGTGCCCGTTGTGGTGGGCGCTGGGTTTGGAGCTGTGGCAGTTTCATCCTCAACGTCGGGTTGGACTTCACCTGTGTAAATTCCATTGAAGTAGTTGCCGGGGTTATTGGTCTTCCAGTTTCTTCTGAACTTCCATTGATTGATGTTGAAGATTACTGTGGCGAGTGGTTCTGGGTTATTGGTTGCTTCAGCTTGTCTGACAGCCTCTCTTCCTGCAGAGTCAAACTCCTGTGGGTTTCTGATCCTTTGGTTTGGGAAACCAGGTTTAAGAAATCGTACGGGGCATGAATCAATGAGATGGGCTATGTGTCCCTTTTCTAGTTCATCGATGTTTGTCATTTCCAAGGTGATGCTGTTGCAGAAGGCTTCTCTTAGTGCAGTGACTGGGGCAGGACCAAGGGTTCTTGGGCCTTCGTCATTAGCGTCCGATGTGAAGAGAGTTGATATTTCAGGTGCGGTAAGTGGGATGCTTTCTGCATAGGTGCCATTGAGAGAGAGGACTTCTTGGGGGTTGTTGTCACTTTGGAATTTGAATGCAATCCCATAGACATTGGACCAATCGTATGCGTCTGGTGGAGGAACCATGGTGGATGGCGAATCGGTCGTCGTCGCTAGTGTCGATAACCGTTGTGGCGGCGAGGATTAAGCGCCGTTGTCAAAATAACGAATGATCGTTAAGGAGAGAAGATTTTTGTGGTGTGTCGTTCTGTAGAAACACCCCTTGATACGTATGGAGGAGCAATCGATTGTTGGTGGAACACGTCGTCCGGAGCGATTTCGATTCAACCTTCTGTGCCGTCCTTGGATTATTCCGCGGTGAAATTAATTACGTGTTCGAGCGTACTTGTCGATCGTCGTTATGTGTGTGTGTGACGGCGTCGACGTTATTGAAACGATGATGTGTATTACAGAGGGAGATTCTTGGTAGAACGTTCTGTAGATAGATACGTATGCTTCTTGGTCGTGTATTACAGAAGAAGATTCTTGGTAGAAGGATCTGTATACACCCCTTGATACGCGAGTAAGGAGAATAAAAAGATGGGGGAGGCCGAAGTGTAGCACACGGATGGGCGTCACTACAAATTTCCTCTGGATTTAACCGACAGTGGAGGTGCTGAACGGCCGGAGATAGATAGCTAGCTTAAGGTATACACAATCCTACGGATGGGCAGCAATTGTGTGAGGTATAAGGGCTCTATAACCTGTTGTAACTCTAAAAATCGACCGGTAAGGTATTGGATAATTGAAATTTAAAGAGATGTGAGCTCAGAGAGACGCTCTTATTTTGTTACTGTATCGGGGCTCTCTGTTGTATTTTACATGGTAGAGATCTTCCCCGGTCTTTTACACTAGTATGGATTTCATCGTACCGATACTGCTGTTGCTGTATTAGCGCCTTGTCGGTCATTCGATGGTATTGGTCATTTTCGGGGTTAAGTATTCTGTTTGATGGGGCGTATGCTTGTTCGTGGTATATATGCTAGATATGGGGCCCATCTGGAATCGGTATTGATTTTCTTGATTGCAATAAGTAATTTCCTCACGGGATATCAAGTATATTCTTTTGAACATACTTAAGGGTTCCAAGTGTTTACTTACTGTTCAGGTCTTTGGATATTTCTTGTTTCTAACCGAATATCCCCTTTTGTTTGTAACCTTAGGTGATATTGTTTTTACCACTTAAGGATTTCCAAGTAGTGGAGGTGCGTTTGATTCTAAGCTTCGGTCTTTGGAATATTCATATCTCGTATCGTCTTCCCGCACCTCGGTCGTCGTTTCGTTTTGTCGGCTTTTTCGATCGAATTTGATGCCGACAACAGTCCGTATTTTTCGCCGACAACAATACCAACAGATATGCCTGAAGCTTTGGGAAAACATGTGACGATGAGCTGTTTTGTCGATGCTGATCATGCCGGATGCAAGGCAACAAGGAGATCTCATACTGGTGTTATTATCTTCATTAATAATGCACCGATCATTTGGTTTTCCAAAAGACAAACAACAGTTGAGACATCAACTTTTGGATCTGAAATCATTGCTTTGAAAATTGCAATCGAATTGGTTGAAGGTCTAAGGTACAAGTTGAGAATGATGGGTGTTCCAATTGATGGGAGCACAAATGTGTATTGTGATAATGATTCAGTTGTTACAAATGTTACACGACCTGAAAGCCCATGTAAGAAGAAGCACAACAGCATTGCATACCACAAAGCGCGTGAATCTATTGCAGCAGGAATTATCAGAGTTGCAAAGGAACCAGGTTCAACAAATATTGCTGATTTGTTTACAAAGCTAATGAGTGGCGCTGTTTTCAGAGAACATTGTTCTCGTTGCATGTGGTAAAGTAAAAAATCAATCATTCGATGGAATGTTCGATCGATCGTTCGATTGAAGTAACAAGTTGATTTGTTTGATCATGGAATAAGCCGATCTGCAATGAGCATTTCGAAAATGGATAATTTGATCCATGAAATAATATATCAAACCGGCAAGGATCAGGGCAAAATGCCATGATACAAGCCAGAATGAAAGGCAAAACGCCGCCCCATTTCTTTTGATAGGGCCTCTGATGGTAGACTGGATACAGTTTGGTATTCAACACGACAACGACTCACGATGAATAGGTTAAGTCATAGAATCCAGCCGCTTAACGGTTGGAGGATTTACGACTGAAGGGGACTGAAAAGAATTCACCGTGTAAAGGCGTATTCATACGTCTTTTGCGGGCATATCGTACGAAAAGTCATAAAGAAGGAAATAACCTTATTCGTAAGGTTATTAACCTGATGAGTGAATAATCGTCGGTGCTTTTATGTGGATTCCCTCTTAGCGGGAATTTTCCCAACAGCTCACTCTTCGAAGAATTAACAACTCTAAAACACTATCATGCCCTAAAATCTATGTACAACCTAGTACTAATTCTACACAATAAGGTACAAATACTGTGATATTCCAATGAGAATATCACGGTGAATTATACGGTAACACGAAAGACCGATTGAAGGTGGTTTGCATGTGTTTTGTGTGCTAAGAATTACACGGTAATATGCCGTATAATCGACACGATGATTCGGCGATACGAGAGTAATTAACCCGTTGATTCGATCGTCGGAGACAATCGACTGTATCAATTACTCACTAAATCAATCGATCGTAAGACCGATTGCGTTTGTTGTTTGTTACGACACACTTTTTATAATGGAAAGGAACAATGAAATTCCTCACAGTGGTTTGAACGCTTGCCAAATCTTCATGTTTAGCCCCATAATAAGTTGTTGAAGCTGAGACACAATCAAATCTTGAACCAAAAGCTACCATTTTTCCTGTCTCACCCAATTTTGTTCTAACTTCTGTATGTGAGTTGAGAATTTTTGATAGGTTGTTTGTAATGTCATCTGACAGATTAGTCTTTAGATATTCAACATAGACTTTTCCGTTAGCAAAGTTGTACTCTTGTTTTTGTACTGGTGTTGAGATAACATGAGAGTATTTTGCCATCCTATTCAATCGTTCCTTTTTTGTCGGACGTCTGACAACATGAATCCATCCATTGTTGGTGTTTGGTGGTGGCATTTGATGTGTAGAGTACACTAGTCCTGAAACATAATGATTTCCTTTTGCAGCACTTGGTTTGGCTGTGTTCAACATCAATGGTAATGCCAATGTGAATTTTGGCATTGTTAAGGAAACAAATTTAGAAAAAATTGGACAGGACACGGTCAACTACAAAACGCTTGCAGGGACAGAGACGACAACAATTTCTGGTAATGACACAACAGCAACAACAACAGAAATAGATGTGACAACAAATGAGACACCCCCACCGGACGACCACCAGATTGTTGAAAGGATGTCAGATAATCCAAAGACAAAGAATAAAGGGAAGTCAATCGGTTCAAAGAAAAAAAATGATCCTCTATCAAAATACAACAAACCCAATCTAGTGGAAATTAGAAAACTATCTAAAGAAAAAGCAATCGACATGATGTCTGGATCATGCAGTTACATCTTTCATGATAATGCCAAGGAAATATCATATGCGATGCCAACTTCGGTGATGAGTTTCATATGTAAATGTGGGCAAGTTATGGGTCATGCAAAAAAAGCAAGTAAACACTTACAAAACTGCCAATCCATGGAAGACACTGTCCCAAAATGCATACCAGATGAAATGAATTATAGAGCTGAATCACGATATGCATGGTATCAGAACAAGCTTCAGTTGAAATTGAGTGTTCATCAAAAAACATTTGCCTGTGTCTTTGGTGAGATGCATGGAATAACAGCTTCACAGCGTCGTCGGAACTGAAAAACTTGTGACAGTCGGTCCAATCGATCCGGTTTTTGGTTGCTCTTTGTTTCGCGCTTGGCCGAGGTTCAATAGTATTTCCAATCGGACTTGTGGTGAATGGTAGGATTTGTACACAGCGACGTTGGAACTGAAATACTTTTGACAGTCACCGTTTCTGCCTTGGACACTAGCTCGACCGGAAGTTTGATAGTATTTCCAATCGGGCTTTTGCTGAGTAGTACAGAATGTACAGAAATGAGCCGGAAAAGAAATACTTGTGACAGGTTGGTGAGAAATACAATCAGACTTGTTACAATTGGTACAATTTGTACATGAATGAGTCGGACATGATGTACTTACAGCCATCTACTCTGATGTGCGTCGTCAACAGATTGTTTGACGACAATTTCCGTATGCCCGATTACACTTCCTACTGAGTTCTGGTAGGTGTTGTGGATGTATTCTGACCGGTCGACGTCGTCTTTGCCAGATGACAGAGTTGGTGAGAAATACAATCGGACTTGTTACAATTGGTACAATTTGTACATGAATGAGTCGGACATGATGTACTTACAGCCATCTACTCTGATGTGCGTCGTCAACAGATTGATCGAACACAATTTCCGTATGCCAGATTACACTTCCTACTGAGTTCTGGTAGGTGTTGTGGATGTATTCTGACCGGTCGACGTTTTTGTCCTTCAGATATTTTGTCCCTTTGTTGCTCTTGTCAGCCGACGGCAATTTCCGTATGCCCGATTACACTTCCTACTGAGTTCTGGTAGGTGTTGTGGATGTTTTCTGACCGATCGACATTTTCGTCCTTCGCTCGAATCGGCCGACAGCGAATTCCGTATGCCTGATTACACTTCCTACTAAGTTCTGGTAGGTGTTGTGGATGTATTCTGACCGGTCGACGTTGTCATCCGTTTCTTTGGTCTTCTTTATTTATTTGCTGTCGTTGCGGTTGAGAAATACAATCAGACTTTTTCGAATTGGTACAATTTCTACATGAATGAGCTGGACTTGATGTACTCACGGTCACAGCCATCTACTCTGATACAATTGTGGTCGTTGTTGAACTGTGAATACGATAGCTCGTACTTACCAGTAGCTTGTACACTTCTTGCTTGTTCTTTCGAATTTGCAATAGAACTCGTGCAAATGACGTCACTTGAATAGTAGTATAGATTGATTGGTAGGATAGGTATGCAAGTGGTAGATTGCTTGTAGTTCTGGTAGCTCATAATTACCAGTAGCTCGTACACTTGCTTGTTCCAATTTAAAAAAGAGCTTGCGCAAATGACGTCACTTGAATAGTAATATAAATCGATTGGTATGATCGGTATGAACGTAGATAGCTTGCTTGTAGATCTGGTAGCTCGTAATTACCGTTAGCTCGTACAGCTTGCTTGCTCCAATTTAAAATAGAACTCGCGCGAATCACTCACTTGATTGGTAGTAAAGATCAATTGGTATGATCAATATGAAGGTAGGTAGCTTGCTTGTAGACCTGGTAGCTCGTAATTACCTGTAGCTCGTACAGCTTGCTTGCTCCAATTTAAAATAGAACTCGCGCGAATCACTCACTTGATTGGTAGTATAGATCAATTGGTATGATCAATATGAAGGTAGGTAGCTTGCTTGTAGATCTGGTAGCTCGTAATTACCTGTAGCTCGTACAGCTTGCTTGTTCCAATTTAAAAAAGAGCTTGCGCGAATGACATCGCTTGAATAGTAATATATCAATTGGTATGATTGGTAAGAACATAGACAGCTTGCTTGTAGATCTGGTAGCTCGTAATTACCACTAGCTCCTACAGCTTGCTTGTTCAAATCTAACCCCAACCCTATGAACGTAGATACCTTGCTGATAGCTTACACATAAATTTGGTTGGTTGGCTAATGGTAGAATTGGTACTGGTAAGAATTTGTACAGATCAGAATACCTTTGGTAATTCTGATCTGACTTGATGCACACTAGTACTAGTAGAAATTGTACGCATTATTGTATGAGTACTTCTTACCATAACTTTACTGACACATACTTACAATACATACAATAACTACGTACTCAACAACTCCACAGAGCCCCTGCAAAGCACTAATTGAACTGACTTGATTGATTGATTGACTGATTCTTTAGTACCGTACGGTAAGATCTTACTCGTACATACGTACGGTACGTACTCGTATTGTATTCCAGATGATTACGCGTAATTACCGGTACGTAGTCTTACCCTGGTCTTACCGTAACGAAACTGCTTCTAGTTGTGGTGTTCCAACGCTCACGATTGAAATTACCCACGATTCAAGAAAATCTGAAAAGCAAGCCGGTCTTCAATATTGAAGACTGTATGAAGAACATATCCAAATCTTCTGAGTAAACTGTACGTTGAATTCTGATTCAACGCCTGTTTACTGTTACAAGCTCCCAACTGCTCCTCGGAGTAGTTGACAGGGGAGCTAGCTCACAATCTTAGTTTTTAACCAATACATAAACCTTATTTTAGTACCTTTTTCTAGAGGCATACGCCACTGTTTAAACAGTCGAATAACTGCTTCGACCTTATTACTACCGGTAAAGACTACTTCAACTACACAAATAAAAAATTACCACTATATCTAACAAACAAACAACTGATCCTGACGATTGTCCAGTAACAAGAGAAACAATGTCTTACTCCATCATCCCCTTCAAGTATGACTTTGATCAAGAGTCTATCAACAAAGTGGAGTTCAAGAACACACAAGAAGTCAACGGAGTTCAAGAAGTAACCAAGATCAAGATCCCCTTGATTACTGCAGGATCAACCAAACTACAAATTCTTTTTACCATCAATGAGTTCATTTGGTCCAAGAAGATGCTCAACCTAACCACCGGACCAAGACTCTATGACAAGTTTGTAGATCTCCTCAGAGACTACACGGCAGTAGCTGGTGGAATAGCTATGTATCAGCCAATGTTCCACAGAGAACTGTGGATAACTTCCAAATCACAGTGGAAGAATTTGTCAACTACAAGTTCGACAACAACCTTGACGCCTATCAAAACCACAGTAGATTCCTCACCAATATCAAGAAAACAACCACCATGACAGTACACCAATTCGTAGCACAAGTCAACTTCCACAACCATGTCATCCTTCCACTACTCCCAGGACACCCACCTGAGGATGCTGAGATAAAAGATCAAGAGTTCAAGAATCTAATCTTTGTATTATTTTCCTTCTGAATCCGATTCGTTGAGAGTCTGATTCAAGGGCTTCTGACGAACAGCAACGCTGTGTTAGTGTGTTAGTATATGAACGATTGTACTCTACGCGTGACAATTGTGGTTGGATACTTTCGGCAACGGATAATCGGACTACAGGCGAGACTAGGGAAACGCCAGATCTCCTCTTGCTGTGACTTATTCAGATTGCAGCGAGACAGACCTTAGTATGTAGATTACAGGTAGTTGGTAGCAACTAGTGTGAAATTTTGGGATATAAATCAGTTGAATGTTAAAAGTATGAGATAAAGTGAAATCTTGCCGAAATGCAAGATATCTCTTTTATTGAGATGAATACGTTGCAACTGCTGTTGCGTAATGCTGAGATTACTCGCTGATTATTTCCGTGCATGTATTAGTCGTTGACCATATATATTTGTATGCATGTATATGTATTGTGTGAGAATCACATGCCAACGGTTTTCTTCTCTTGTTCCGTTAGGAAGACTCCATGAAATGTTTATCATTAAGGTCAGGAATTGCTCCCGTAGCTCGTGTGATATTCTATGAAATCAGAGTTTGCTCACCGAAGAACAATGGCAATATCGTAAGACAGGGATTGCTCACCGTTTATGCGCGGTGGGAATCGATGCGCCGTGGGAACCGATATGCCGTGGGAATCGATTATTTAGATGAATACGGGACTCATTGATTCATGCGCATAGGAAATCTACCCTTTGGTAGCTTTGGTACTTCTGGTCACGAAAGGAATTTAATACTCCCCATGTCTCCTTGTGAAGGGTCATCACGCTCTACATGATGCTTCCATCATCTTGGAGAAGGTCGCCAGTATTACCACAGAAGTGGAAGATGGGCCTGAGCAGTGGATACACAACTGAGTGACTCCAATGCTTGGTGAGAATGTCTGCACAGTTATCCTTACCTGGGATGTGCATCATTAAAATGAAACCTCTCGCTATCATGCTCCGTACGTAGTGAAACGATAGAATGTTATGACGCTTATGCAACCTTGCGTAAGGGAATGTCGACGTTTGGATCATCTTTTTGTTGTCATCCCAGGAGTATGAGATATCATGGACTCGTGTTCCGAGGTATCGGAATGAGTGGCGTAGATCGACAATCTGTTCGATGCAAGTTCTTCCTGCAACAAATTCAGCTCCAAAGGTGGCTGTTTCCGTAGTAGACTGCTTCTTCGAGAACCACATCATGGGAGTCTTGTTCGCGAAATGAAGAATGCCGGTAACTGCCTTGCCACTGAGAATATCATGCATGAGGTTGGCATCATAGAAGTGTGTTAACACTACTGTCTTTCCAAGCGGTGCAGGAGCGTTGTCGGGTAGCTCTTCAGAATGCTCCCCATAGACGGTGTTGGACCAGTCGATGGTGTCGGGTTTAGTCAATATAAAATTGGGCGGTTCCACGCGGAATCTGATTTTAAAATGTCTAAACTTGGAGATATATCCATAGATACGTTTAGCACGTTCGAGATGCCCATCTCGTGGCTGAGCTCTGAAAATTGAGAGCGTCATCACGGCTGTTTGTACACCAAAACGCCCAATAGCGATGATCCATTGCAGTGAACCGATCATACTTTGATATTTCTGTATACCGGTTTCTTCAAGAAAGGCTGAGGAGTCCAATTCAGGATGATCGTTCTCCGCGATGGGTGATTGGAACCTAGTGCTAGGTTTGCATCCGAACATTTGTTCGTAAGATGCTTCCATCTTTTCGATGAACTTTATGGGATTCATGCACAGAACACCATGTTCGTCGCGCTCAAATCCACATCCTAAATGAAAGTTCATAGGTCCGGATCCCTTCAATTTGAAGTTATATGGTGACGATTGCAATATCTTCAAGAAGGAATTGGGATCTGCCATGCAGAGACATAGGTCATCGACATATGTGCATATAAGCTCATATACACGTTCACCATGCCTGTTCGTTCCGGGTTTGAGGAATATTTCCGGTTCTGCGCGGGATCTTTCGAAGCCGAGTTCGATGAGACAAGCCGCGAGTAAGTCTCCAAAGCACTTGCCTGAAGACCTGAGACCATATAGGGCTTTGTAAATGACCAACAGGTGACCCTCCAACGATCCGAATTCGGGACCTGCCTTGATGCATACTTTCTCGCAGGTGACTGCTTCTAAGTAGGCGTTACCTATGTCGGTGCCCCATGCTTCTAGGTCGTTGAGTTCAGCTAGGAATAGGCACATACGTAGACCGCGAAGAGATACGACACCTGCGTAAACACTGTGGATAGGGGCCTCAGTGAGATTACCGTTAGCAACGAGGCGAGCCTTGTGTCTTCCGTCGTGTTTGACAGCGTATATCATGTGTACCTTGATCTGTTGGAATCCCGGGGGAATGGAGCTTGTCTTGTATACGCCTTTATCAATGAATGTATTGTATTCATTGAGTTGTGCCATTTCCAGAGTGGTGGCATCTTCCCATTTGGTGTTTCCGTTGGCTTGATCAATTCGGAGGGCTTCTTCGTGGCTACGAGGAACTTTGAATCCATATTGATACTGCGGAGTGGTACGGAAGGAACGTAGTTTGGCTTGGTGCACGAGTCGATCAAGTTTCTTGGTTCGTCGGGCTAGGTTGGTGATTCTTCTGAGACGTTTCCAACCCGGGAGATCAAGCAAGTTGTTGTCTTTCCCATATTTTGCAACGGTGACCGGGTCGTCGGCTGCAATGTTGGCCAGAGGTTCATATGTGCGTTCCATATTCTCCCATTCAATCCAGAGGTTATACTTGGAACCTTTGTATTGAGGATGCTTGTTATCCAGTGGACCTTGGTGTCCTAGGATGCGGCGAAACGACCAGAGTTTGCCGTCTTCTTGTGTTGAATCACGATGTATGTAATTCATGACGTCATTGTATGCAATGATGCCATCGAGTTCGTCATCGGAGTGTTTGCACTTGAACTTGATGAAGTCTTTATTGCGTTCAAGACTGTCTTCAACATCGACAATGGTAAGACGCTTCCGGGTGCCATCGAGATTGGTTACAAGGAAGGAACGTCCTTGTAGATCGGCAATCGGGATCGTAGGAATGGTAATAGGTTTACCGTCATCGTCAAGCTGTGCGTTACCTTCTTCGTCGGTAACAACTACCTGTGATGGGTCTACGGAAGGAGTAGCGGGGTTGGTGTGTGGAGTTGTGACGTCACTAACATCAAAGTATGCTAATTCCGGTGGGTCAAAATCATCTTCAGTAAGGAGGACGCCGTCGGATGTCTTGCTGAAGATGTGTGTCGTAGGAGGACCATCAAGACTCTCCCCATAGTTGTTAGGGAGTGGAGAAGGTGACCAGCTTGGGCTGTCATCGACCTTCGTATAAAGAAAGCTCGGTAACGAGGGGTGGGCGGGTGGTTGAAGAATTGGTTGAGTGCCAGATGCGTGGAGCGTGGTATCTGTTTGTTTGTTGGGTGCAGATGGAACGGTGTCATCGGCGGTGTCAGAATCAGCAGGTGAACCGTTAGGGGAAACTGAGCTGTTTGGTTTAGTAGACTCGTCAATGAGTTTATTCTGATTGGTATGCTCCCCATGTTTGAAAGCTGGAGCTTCTCCAGTGGCGTATATACGGGGTAAGGAATCCTTTGCATTACGCCATTTGATGAAACCATCATCAGTAAATAGGCCCGCGCGTTTGTTACGTGACTCAGGTGTAAGAGCAGATCGAACACCGGACCGGTCTAGTAACTTGTTGGTAACTGGATCCCAGATGCGAAAGCAGAGTCCATTGCCAACATGTTCGGCGATGCCGACGAAATGACCGAGGCGTTCGGTAGATTTGGTACCGAAAGGAGAGTCATTGGTCTTGAAATACACAGGTTCAAACCAGAAGAAGCTGGTGTATGCGCTGATGTCGCCAAGTGTACCCGTGGCAATGAAGATCGGTTGTTTATCGGACAGCGTAGGGTCAGAGACAACATTGAGGAGACCCGCGACGTATGTCATGCACAGTAACCACATGTGTGGCGGTGTGCCGGTACGATCCATGACGCGATTGACAATGCGTTTGAACGTTTGGTATCGTCGTTCGAATTGATTCTGGTGTTGATGGTACGGTTCACTTTGCCAGAGTCCAATCCATAACATTTTGAGGTAATCCATGACTTTCTTACTTGATTGATAGTTACCATGGTCGCAAAGGAGGCGGATGGGCCTGCCCCATTTTCGAACAAAGTTCTGAAAGCAGGATAGGAAATCGCCGGTGGTACGCATTTCTTCAACGTGAATAATATGTGATTTGCGGCCAAAGAAGATCTGAGCAATCTTGGATCCACCATCAATTGCTGGGACATCTGAATAGACTGCATCGGACATAACATCGTCATTGAAGGGGCGAACGTTCATGGCCGGTTGAGGGGAATGAAACCGTTTGAAAATGTTACCATCAGGGCTAACCGCTAACGAACCGTATTGGGTTGAGTTTTCAAAAGTAGCTTTGATGCGATCGGTGGAAACCCAACAAAAGAAAGGTTTCAGGGATAAGTAGTCATGTTCGTTGGGGTATCTTTCGCGGGGCGTAGCCTCAATGCGTGTAGTGTCACTGGCTGTACAATCTGTCGGAAACGCAGTGACTGTTCCAGAGACTGCGGTTGGCGCGCAGCATGCGAGACGTTCTTGATGAGCGTAGTCAGTGGAAGTAAGCCAAAAGGTGCGATCGTTGTTCTTATGATCATCAATTGGAAGAAAGGGAGATCGGGTGGAATGGCTGGAATACGAGCTGAGGGATGTGACCGTGGAGGACCTGGGAGAAACAGATATATCGAATCCTTCAAGGCAGCGTGGGTTCCCATATTCGTCGTAATCGGCATAAGGGAGTTGCTGTGGTTGGGGAGGATATTTCTGGAGAAATTGTTCATCCTTTGCACTGATCGTGGTATCGAGAACAGATGGGTCCCAATGTTTATCGGACGTCATGATAACATGTGGTAGCGTGTCAAATTCAACAGTCGTATATTTTCGCATCGCAAGGTATGGTAAGCCGTGTCGTATGCTAAGAGGCAGTGCATAGCCATCGGAGGTGGTGATGACCTGTCCTCCGCCTGCTTTGATGGACATGTCGTCTACAGTGGAAAAATATGCTTCCATCTGGCCGGATGACAATATAAAAGGATGTCGTCCTGTATAGGCACATTCATTGAAAATAAGAATGACGGGGCCTCTGTTCGACATGGAATATGCTCCGCATGTAGCAATGGGAATGTTTTGTACCTGATGATTGTTAATGCCGGTGACGTTAACATATCGTGGTGGAATATCCTTGGAGATGAGACATGCATCATTACCGATGATGCAGCCATTTGCGCCGCGATCGACCATGGCAAAACCAGGGCTAGTAACCGTAGTTTTGTGTATACGGTATGTGTATGACGTTACGGGACCATCATTAGGAAAGGTGAGATCATCCTCGGGAGTATACCACTGGTGAAAATTGGCGGAATACGATGGTGTTCCGACAGGTATTTGGGTGTCACCGTCCTTTTTGTACTGAATGTCAGGGTTGTTTGAAAGGAATCGAGCTGGATGCGCGGGTGACACGGAAGACTTGAGAGGTCGCTGGTCCTTAGACGAGGAGGTCGTGGATTTGTATACACCTAGGGATGCATGGAAAACACCTCTACGATCATTCTCTACAGCAGGATGTAGGTCTGCTGCGGAATTGGCATGCTCATCCTTGGTCGAAGTACCGTCTTCTTGGAAAGATACCGAGTGTTCATGTTGGTATGCCTTTCGGGTAATGGGTTTGACACTGTTGGGGTCAGGTTGGTTAGTGTTAAGTAAGTCGTGTCGCAATGAGGCAACCACGATTTTCTTGCCTTCCGGAGAAAAACTGAGCCAACTCTTCATGTCCTGACGTGACAAGGCCTTCCATATGTTTGTAGGCAACCTTGTGGTAGGGTCAGGGGTACGTCCAGCCTTGAACACAGCATAATCTTGATAGTCTCCTTCAAATTCGATGGGGAGAGCATAGTCCTCATGGTTTTGGATCGAGTCAGAAGAGAAATCATGAACGTGTGCACGTACGGTTGACCGAGGAGCAGACATCGCAGACTGGGAATCAAGTCGAGTTGCTTCGAGTAAAAGCGTGATTTTAAGATCGTGGATAGCAGCGGCTTCGGCAACTGCATCCGTTACGGTGCTATTCGTCCCACCTGGATCCTTGACTTTGGCAAACTGTTCGCTTAGCTGGAAGCTGGAATAGCATGCCTGACACAATGCTGATTTTACGGTATGGTACTCAAGGGGCTTGTTGGGAGGACGGAGCTTGTTGAGGTGATTCAATTCATCAAACCAATGTGTGATGAATTTCACTTTGGATTCCTTCCAATTGTTGAGGTTCAACTTGAGCAACGCTTGTAGCTGAGTCGAGTTGTCGTATACCTTTGCTTTTGATTGGCTATGAAGGTTTACGAAGTCGAAGTAGGCCTTGCGTCCATCACGAGTGGTAGAATGACTGTGTACACATGATGCAGAAAGGTCACTCTTGAAGACTTCCAACATTAGTACCCAGAAGAAGGCACATTGTTTGACGTAGAGATCACGGGTGTAACCCACAAGCGTGGCTGGAGGCCAAGTTTCATCGAGGAATGTCTCTGTATCGATGTCGTATGCCTCGAGTTTAGCTTTGAAACCGACGAGCCAGTGTTCGAATCTCGAGTCATTTGTGAGGGGTGTAAAGGACTTTTCATCTCGTGCTTTTCGGCACCATGATTCGTACTTTACCTGCTGAGGGGACTTTTTGTTACTTCCCGCCGGAGGAGGTTGTGGGTTCAGAGCAGATTCGTTACGTAAGCGTTGGGCACGCTCTCCGCGGAATGCCTGGAATTCCCTGTATGTATATGACTTTACATCTTTCCAGTCCTTCTCGTCTTCTTCTAGGTCGACACCTTCTTCTTGTAGGTCGATAGCGAAATCCGCAAGTGCTTCTATGCTCCTTTGGATGGATCGAGGGATATGCGTTGCCAATCCTTGCTCCATATAGGTAAGTTCGCGTGCAAAATCCGGTTCGATAAGTGCGTCGAGGAACGACTTCCACTCGCATAATCCGCCTTCTTTGAGAGCTAGGCACAACTTGCTAGTAATCTCACTTGTTACGTTGAGTAATGATATGAGTATCTTCCTCATATCAGCATCGAAGCTGGGAAAGCGTTCGATAGTGGTGACTTCGGCGTCATTCTTCTCTTCGCCTCCGAGTGCATTGCCGGGCATTAACGGTATGTTCGGCATCTGTGGTGGTTTGGAGCCTTGGAAAGAATTGCGTGGTGACTGATAATGGGAACTGCTTCGTGTACGATGTGCGACGTGCATATGCCAGCGTAGGGATTGTGTTCAATTCCGTTCCTGTTCCTTCTTGTGTGCAAGCCTTCTTAGAGCTTGCGACTGTTAATCTATTATTTTCCTTCTGAATCCGATTCGTTGAGAGTCTGATTCAAGGGCTTCTGACGAACAGCAACGCTGTGTTAGTGTGTTAGTATACGAACGATTGTACTCTACGCGTGACAATTGTGGTTGGATACTTTCGGCAACGGATAATCGGACTACAGGCGAGACTAGGGAAACGCCAGATCTCCTCTTGCTGTGACTTATTCAGATTGCAGCGAGACAGACCTTAGTATGTAGATTACAGGTAGTTGGTAGCAACTAGTGTGAAATTTTGGGATATAAATCAGTTGAATGTTAAAAGTATGAGATAAAGTGAAATCTTGCCGAAATGCAAGATATCTCTTTTATTGAGATGAATACGTTGCAACTGCTGTTGCGTAATGCTGAGATTACTCGCTGATTATTTCCGTGCATGTATTAGTCGTTGACCATATATATTTGTATGCATGTATATGTATTGTGTGAGAATCACATGCCAACGGTTTTCTTCTCTTGTTCCGTTAGGAAGACTCCATGAAATGTTTATCATTAAGGTCAGGAATTGCTCCCGTAGCTCGTGTGATATTCTATGAAATCAGAGTTTGCTCACCGAAGAACAATGGCAATATCGTAAGACAGGGATTGCTCACCGTTTATGCGCGGTGGGAATCGATGCGCCGTGGGAACCGATATGCCGTGGGAATCGATTATTTAGATGAATACGGGACTCATTGATTCATGCGCATAGGAAATCTACCCTTTGGTAGCTTTGGTACTTCTGGTCACGAAAGGAATTTAATACTTTGAATCGATGCCTGAGGATTGGAAACACACCTACCAGCAACACCACTCTCCCCATAGGGATTCCCTCTCTGAAATGATGATGAGATTCAAACGATATCAATATGCACAGAATAGAAAGAAGAAATCAGATAACCCATCTCAAAACACCAACAACAGCAACAACAATGCCAACAACAACCGTAACAACCGTAATGGAAACAACAATCGCAACAATCGAAATAATCGCAACAACCGCAATCGGAATAACAACAACAATAATAATCAACGCAACAACAACAACAACAACAACAACAACAATAATCAACGCAACAACAACCAAAACAACAACAAAGGGCCGACTAGAATCTCCAACGACTCACCATGCCCTATCCATCCTGGTACCAACCACACTTGGGGTCAATGCTACACCAACAAGTATGGCACCAACTCCAATCAGTCCAATAACAACAATAGAGACAATACTGACTTGCATGTGAATGATCGCAGCAGCAATTCTAACAACAGCAATCGATCCACTACCTCTTCCCACGGCAGTAACTACCATGAACCAGAACAACACATGTGTGTCTTCATCAATGAACCAGAAGAAACTACCATCCCTGCAACTCCTTGGCCGGATCTCTTCTATGTAGACATGGATATCGATGAAGAATATTACAACTCAGATCTTCAAAGATTTCCTTCTGAAAACATCGATTCCGACAACAGCAGGCAAGATGTTGCTCCTAGCAACGACAATGTCGACATCGACCTTGCTCCAACCACAGTAAGTGTCTGCAACTCCATCAACGGATCCCTTGGCAAGTACTACTTAAAAACCCTCTTCGATTCCGGATCTACCGACAATCTCATAGTGGAATCAGCAATTCCCTCCGGAATCAAGAAGCATCTCCTAGATCAACCAATCCAAATGCAGACAACAAATGGCAAAACCACTTGCAACCACTACGTAACCTTGGAGAACACCGTATTTCCAGAACTATCCTACTCGATGAAAGTCCTACAAATCAAGTGCTTTGTAGTCTCTCAGAATATCAACTACCACCTCCTTATTGGAAGGAAAACCATGAGAGACCTTGGAATGAAGATGGACTTCGAGACTTGCACCATTGAATGGTATGAGAAGACGATGGACTTCCACCCAAGGAATTACTTCAACAGCAAGTCCTTGCTCCACAAAGTCATGTCTGCAGAACCACATGCCATTGCAGAAAGTTACTCCAACCAATCTATCCAACAATTGTATGTGGATGGAACCACCAAGTATGAGAAAACTGACCTCCACAAGTTAGTCACTGACCAAAACCATCTCTCCTACCATGAGAAACAAGCCTTGTTGCCAATACTCCTCCAAAATGAAGAACTTTTTGAAGGATTGAATGACAAAGAATTAGGTATTTTCCCTAATCAAACGTTCCACATTGATCTCCAGCAAGGCGCAACTCCATATCATGTAAAACAGCCATATTCCATTCCACTGCACCAACAAGAAGCAGTGAAGAAAGAAATCGATCGCCAAGTGAAGCTGGGCATCCTAGAAAGATGCTATGCCACGGAATGGGGAATGCCAACGTTTGTAGTTCCAAAACCAGATGGCTCCTGTAGACTCATCAGTGACTTCTGCGAACTCAACAAAGTCACCAAGAAACTTCACTACCCACTTCCAAAGCTCCAAGATATCTTCCACAGAAGAAGAGGCTTCAAATATGTCACCCTTATTGATGTTAGCATGCAGTTCCACACCTTCAAAGTTGATGAGGCCTCCACCTGGCTTTGCGTCCTTGTTACTCTATTTGGAAAGTTTTGACTGCTTCGATTGCCAATGGGCTTCCTCAACTCTCCAAGTTGGGCCCAAGGCTGTATGGAACAAATGCTCCTACACTTGAAGGACATTGAAGTATACATCGATGACATTGGTATCTTCTCAGATACGCTTGAATCCCATTGTAAATCAGTCTCTTCTGTCCTCTCCTTACTGAAGTCCCACAACTTCTCGGTCAAGCCCTCCAAGTGCCACTGGTTTCAATCCCAAGCTCCTTGGCTTGGCCACATTATCTCTCGCGATGGTATTAGACCCAATCCAAACAAGATTTCCCCTATCCTGAAACTTGCTTTTCCCTCAACAACAACCCAACTTCGATCCTTTGTTGGAATGATCAACTTCTATCGCAACTTCTATCCCAAACGCGCTGAAGTCCTTGCACCCCTTACTGACCTCTCTGGAAGAGCCAAAGGCAAAATCTCTCCAACTCCAGAACTTCTTGAAGCTTTCAACAAAGCCAAGTCCCTCATTGCCAATGATATCCTTCTTGCCTTTCCTGATCCAAACAATCCCTTCCATGTCTATACTGACGCTTCTGATTACCAACTCGGAGCTGTCATCCTCCAAGATGGCAAAATCATCCTTTGCTTCTTGCGAAAACTCAACGCCGCTCAACGGAAATACCCAAGGGTCGATAAAGAGATGCTCTGTATTGTAGAAGTCTTCAAGGAATTTTTCACCATTCTTTGGGGTGCTGAAATCATAGTATGGACAGACCACATCAACTTAACCCGCCAAAATCTTACCAGCCACCGAATTATGACTTGGAGAATGCTCCTTGAAGAATTTTCCCCAGTATTCAAGTACGTCAAAGGCAAAGACAATGTCATTGCTGACGCGCTCTCCAGGCTCCCACTCCAGCAAGACACTCCGGAGAAGAAGAAGGAGTTCTTCGGTCCCGCTCCCGATCCAACGGATGATGCCTCGGACCTTGAAACTGCAATTGACCCAACGGACTCCGACCTTCTCTCTCTTTCCGAATTGTTTCTTAACTACCCAGAAAACATCCCCATGTACCCCTTAGCCTTCAACCAACTCGCCCAAGATCAAGCAGCCAATGTAGATATCTCTACCAATCCTCGATACACAACTGAAAACTTCAATGGCACCGACTTGAAAGTTGTAGACTCCAACGGTCGACAGAAAATTGTACTCCCTCCAAACCGAGTGCAAGCCACAATCAAATACTACCACCACGTGCTTGGCCATGCCGGCGCAGAAAGATTGTACCGAACCATCAACCAATTTGTATACGCCGCAAACTTGAAGGACCAAATCAACTCCTTCTGCAAAACTTGTGACACGTGCCAACGGTACAAGAATAAATAGCCACCAAAGCCATGGACAACTCCCTACCAAAGAACACCAATATGTTCCTTGGGACACCATTGCAATCGACGGAGTAGGCCCCTGGAAAATCAAGATCCCTGGCCATGGAACAGTCTCCTTCAATGGCTTTACCATCATGGACATGTGCACTAACCTCCTTGAAATCATTTGAGCCCCACAAGTAAATCCAACCGGCCTCATGGCAGTCCATGCCCTCGACAATCATGGCTGGCTCTCCAGATATCCCAAACCAGTAAATTGTATCATCGACCAAGGAACCAACTTCATGAGCAATGACTTCTTCCAACTCCACCTTGCCAACCTAGGAATCAAGGCCAAGGTTTGCTCAGTTCGGAACCCACAATCCAACGCCGTACTTGAAAGAGTCCACGACACAATGAAGTCTGGTGCAATGAGAACAGAACTCAATACCAATCCTCCACACACAGACCCCCTCCAGGAAGCCACCGACATCATCGACAGCGTCTTTGCATCGGCTCAGTTTGCCGTTTGATCAACCATCAACAAGAGCTTCGGAATGACGCCCGGAGCCCTTGTATTCCACAGAGACATGCATGTTATGGTCCTACCAATTCCTGTAATCGCCGATTTCTTGGCCATGGTCAGAAACAAACGCCAGGCTCGTCAGATAGATAAGAATGCTACTATGAAAGAGAATAGCCACAGGAAGATTCATGATTACAGTGTAGGAGACCAAATTATGGTGAAAAATGAAAAGCTCATTCCCGGTGCTTTTGATGCAAGAAGCAAGGGTCCGTACACTATCCAGCAACAAAATCCACACCAATGGTACAGTTTCCTCCTTTCTCTTAAGAAATCACGTTACTATCCAACGTATGAACATCCGAAATCTGAAACCATATCACACGCGCCAATTAAAAATTTCTTATCTACGGAATACTGGTTGCACACGACTAACAAAATTCTGTGCCACCAATCGAACTTTTACGAGAAGGAGAAGAGTGTGGTAGTATTCCAAACCCTCACGATTGAAATTATCCACGATTCAAGAAAATCTGAAAAGCAAGCCGGTCTTCAATATTGAAGACTGTATGAAGAACATATCCAAATCTTCTGAGTAAACTGTACGTTGAATTCTGATTCAACGCCTGTTTACTGTTACAAGCTCCCAACTGCTCCTCGGAGTGGTTGACAGGGGAGCTAGTACGGTAGCGCACAATCTTAGTTTTTAACCAATACATAAACCTTATTTTAGTACCTTTTTCTAGAGGCATACGACACTAGTGTAGTACGGTACAAACGAACGAGTAAGACTTACTTCGTACAGTATCACGTACGTACGGTACGAAGTTCGTAAGATACTACGTGAGGGAGTAATAGATTACGCAAAATCGTTACTTCGTACAGTATCAAGTACGTACGGTACGAAGTTCGTAAGATACTACGTGAGGGAGTAATAGATTACGCAAAATCGTTACGAGACGTAACTGTGACTAACAGACAATACAATCGCAACGACCAAACCTTTTGAGATTGAGAGAGTTTCGTGGCGTTCCCGAAGTAAAGTACGAGTACGGGTAGATTGTTCGGTGTTGTTGTTGTTGTCGGCTTTACACAGTAAGATTAGTCGGCCGCTTTTGTCCGAGTCCTAGTCCTAGTCCGAGTCCGAGTCCGACGACAATCGACGATCGACAACAGCAAAAACAACAAAAGGAACAAGGAGAACAATGAAAACAATGAAAACAACAACAATATGAATCAACACAACGAAGAAACAGAGTTCTACTGAGATTGTTCGTGACAATTCGAATGCCGAAACGAAGGAACCAAGCTAGCAGCAGCTGCAGCGACGTTTCTGTTTCAACAGAAAAGGATCAACAACGAAACGAAACGAATCGAAACGAATCGAATCGAAACGGAACGGAGAGAGTGAGAGTGAGAGTGAGAGTAACCGACGGTCAAAAAAGCAATACACCGCTGCTCGTATGGTACCTGGGCATTCGCAGTCCGGAGGGAACGCCGTTTCGAGACGGTGCAGCGACAATGAACGTTTCGTGAAACGGGTCGATACGTTTCCGTTTCCGTTTCCGAAAAGTGGTTTAAAAATGGTTGTCCGAAAACCAATTTTCCACGGCGTTTGCTACGGCGGTTTGTACCGGATGGAACGTTTTCAGAACCTTGGTTTGAAAATGGTTTAAAAATGGTGTGATGCGATGCGATTAGATACGATTAGATGCAATGCGATAGGAAGCTACGGCACCACAACAATGCGACGCATCGCCTAGTCCAGCGTTGCGATGCCGTCTCACACTTACAACTCACTTACAAAGCAACCATCACAATTGTCTCACAATTCCAACTTGCAGCAAGTAACAAAACACTTTCTCATAACAACACAACACAATAACAATCCCCACTCCCTATTTCATCATGTTCTCCTTTGCCCACCCCTTCAACAACAACACCTTCTACGCGACCAGCAACGGCTACGGCTACGCTCGCAACGACGACAACGATGAGTTCACCGAGGACGTCGATATGCTCGATGAAACCGCAGAACCCATGGACTATTGCATCTGGTACGATGAGGAGGAGGATGTCATCATGAGCGATCCCACCTACGGACCAATGGAACTCGACGATGACGATGACGATGTCATCATGAGCAATGAAACCTACGGACCAATGGAACTCGACGATGACGATGACGATGTCATCATGAGCAATGAAACCTACGGACCAATGGAACTCGACGACGACGATGACGATGTCATCATGAGCGATGAAACCTACGGACCAATGGAACTCGACGATGACGACTTCATCGATCCCGACCTCTAAACGAAACAAGCAAGCAACGAAACCAAACGATTGGCATTCGAAGCAACAACCAACGAGACAAGACAAGAAGCACCGCTCTACAGCTCGCTCGCTCGCCCGCCCCGCCCCGCCCCGCCAGAGACTCCAAGCCTGCAGCCTCCCTAATGCGACCCAACGAAACGAGACATCGGAAAAGGATAAACGAAGAGTGTGGCACCATCGCCCATGACATCCAGAACCACTCTTCGCTTTATTCTGTTTCATTCCGAATTACTCCGCTCCTTGACCTCCCTCGCTAGCCAGCAAACGGCAAATGGCAAACGGCAAATGGCTCAATCCCTCTGAACCGGCGACGATGACGACGCGGATGCAATGTCCGCGTGTCAAACTACGAATCGAAACGATCCAGCCATGCAAGCAACTATGCTTGCCATGAAACAAAACAAAACGAAACGAAACAACGATGAAAAGCATGTATGAACAAAACAAACAACGATACGAACCACATTTCAAAAACAAATCAACGATTGCGATGCACCCGCTACAAAACAAACAAACAAACAAACAAACAACAAAACGCACACACAAACACATTTCGAATCAATCCCAAAGGGATCCAGCCACCGGCAAAATGATATATCCGCTAAAAGCAAAAAAAAAAAATGGTCGACTGTGTTTGTTCAATGTACAGTAATTAAAAATGGATAAAAAGTCCAACCGCATCGCATCGCATCGAAAAAAAATCGAAAACAAAATACAGAAAACAAAAGAATATCGCAAACACAAAAACAAATAAAAAATACTGCTTCATCAACTATTCTATCGACTCCTTTTCTACAGTGTAGCTAGCAGTTGTAGTATCCTTTCGATCCAAGGAGGGTTCGGAGTCGGAGATTGCCGCAAAGCACAGGCGAGCACGTTGCCGAATTAATTAATCACGAAGGTTGTTGTTTGTTACTCTCATCATGATTGCTAAAGACGATCATCCTTGTCGACGAAGATTCATTAATACAGCTACAACAGGGGATTTTTTGCACAACGAGAGGCAGGTGCAGGGCCATCATTCGTGTTGTTACTAACAGTGCAATTGAATGTACTAGCAGCTGCGATTTCATGAGGGAGGGGGGGGGGGGGGGGCCTTGAAAATGAAAATGTGAGGAGCAATCAATCGCTTCTTGGTAGAAGCGATTTTGGGAAGCTCCTCTTCATGCGGGCTTTTTGTCATTGTCGACTTCATGACTGGTCGTCGTTCGATACATACCGGTACCGGTACTTTGTTTCGTGTTCAGGAATGAATGAATTAGGATGTGACTTACTACTTGTCGTTTCAATACTCACAATTCATTAGTTTAGAGCATCGAAATTGTTCATTATTCCTTGATTTGATCAACTGAAAAAAGCCTAATGCAAACAACAAGCTGTAAAGTCAACAACCAACATTAGACACCACCATGGCATTCCCTGGATCGATACAAGGCTCTCCGAGTACAGTCCGAGTGGTGTAGGAAAAACCTACAGCGTTGCCACTAAACTGTACAGAGGGGGCCGGACGATGCGATTCGGGGATTCAGTTGAGGTGAAGACCCGACAAGCAAAACGAGATATCACTATGGGATTTCAATCGATTGAAGGCCTTCCGAGTACAGGGACTGCATGCAGATACATTCGTGTCCAAGTAGTGTAGGAAAAACCTACAGCAGCGTTGCCACTAAACTGTAGTATGAGGAGGGCCGGATTCGGTTCGAGGTTTCTTGGTGGTGGTGATGAAGGGGGGGTATCCTCAACAAAAAGGTGTGTTTGGTGTCTGGCAACATCAACCTCTACAAGGCAATTGTCTAACCATCGTTTTTGTTACTGTTGGTGACTCTGATACAGGGGAAATATATTTGCTGCCAGTGTTGGATTGATTGTATGGGGGGATTAGATTCGATGGTGGATTCAATCCGGTGGATTTGGTGGGGGGAATTGATTTGATTGATTGGATGGTGGATTTGATAGTGGGGTTTCTTTGTGTTGGTGTTGGTGTTGGTGTTGGTGTTGGTGGTGGCGGTGGCAGTGGCAATCGATGTTGCCAATGGATATTGCCAATCGATGTTCTTGCCAATGGATGTTGCCGATCGATGGTGGTAATAGAACCAAGAAAACGTCCTGTCGTTATTATCTTTTATTTTATCTGTTCCTGTTACGTTATTGGAAAGAGTTATTGATAAGATTATGATCGGAGTGTTTCTGGACCATATTCATCCCTCAATCACTAATCTGTTACTTCTTTTTGTGGGGGGGGGGGGGCGGGACCTCAAACGACCATTCAATTGTTGTACCCCACACCTCTGCTCAGTGCTTTAAGTATAGTTTGACATTTATTCTGGCATATGTAACACACACATATGGGCCTAATTTTGTATGTGCCCAAATTAATACTTAATGCGCTCACCCCGTGGTCGTACTACTGAATGTTCGGATCCTCGGCATATATATTTGTCGTGTATGCGTGTTTACGCTTCATGTCCCGCCTAGTAATTCAATACACCCTTGGATGGTCCTCGGACTATCCGACTCATACAAGTAAATAGGCCTTACCTTCTTGTGGTGGCTTCCAGCATGATGTTTGGTGGGGTAATCAGCCAGGTTATGTTTTCCTGGTTCCCAGAAGATATTAAATTTCCCTTCTGCAACACTTGCTCTGCTAACTCTATTTTATCTTTCTTTTTTTGGATGCTCCGGCTCTCCTTGTAACAGCAGCAGCAGCAGCAGCGGCAGCAGCGCCAGTCGCCAATCCGGATCTTCTTTCATGTGGTCCGGATCCACGTCTCCTTGCAACAGCGGCAGCAGTCACTGACTGTTTTTGGAACAAAGTCTTCAAGCAGAGGTAAAGGCATGTTGTAGAAGCTGCTGCAGGCCTATAGAAGAGGTATAGCCCAGCCAGTACTATTATGTATCACAAATTGAATTCATGTACAAAAAAAGTAGCTAACCCACACAGCCAATTCAAAACGCCGCCACCGCCTGCTGCTGAAAACGCCCTTCAGGCTTCCTGCCGTTCCAAAACGCCGCTCTCTGGCTTCCTGCTGTTCCAAAACGCCGCTCCAAAACGCCGCTGCTTGCTGCTGGTTTCCTGCTGCTCGAAGCGCCGCTCAAAAAACGCTGCTGTTTGCTGCCTGCTGCTCAAAACGCTGCTCGAAACGGATCTTCTGTCGGATCGATGCAGCGGTACATCCTTCCTCCTCTTGAAGACGCACAGCCGCTCGTCTGTTAATTTCCTTTTGAAACTGGCTGGTGAGAGGAAACATAACCTTTGAGTCTCATTATTCCAAGCACTGAAGGTGTTGTCACTCTAAAAGTGTTGTCACTCTAAAAATCGACCGAAAGGTATAGGATAATTGAAATTTAAATTGGTCATGTATTTGGAGAGGTCTTGTTTCTAACCGATTAACCCCTTTTGTTTGTAGTCCTAAGTGATATCGTTTTTACCACTTAGGGATTTCCAAGTAGTGGAGGTGCGTTTGATTCGAAGCTTCGGTCTTTGGAATATTCTTATCTCGTATGGTCTTCCCGCACCTCGGTCGTCGTTTCGTTCGTTTTGTCGGCTTTTTCGATCGAACTTGATGCCGACAACAGTCCGTATTTTTCGCCGACAACAGAAGAAGGTGGTGCACTTTTGACTCGTAGTATCGTATCATTCGAGCTGCAGTACTGTAAGTTACGTAGGAATGTACGTACGTAATTTAGAGTACTGTAGTTTTCGCGTACCGTACGTACAAAAGGAATTTGATACGCTCCAAAATGCCACTTCCTCTCGCTATTCATCATTATTTTCCACATTATGAGTCAACTAATTTTTCTCCAATCTGATTTGATGAATTTTTCTAATTTTGGATGATCCCGGTACAAAGTGTGTGTAGAAATCCTGTAGAAAATCGCCAATCAAGGGTATATAATATATATACCGTATATACACACACCCCTTGGGATTTTGATCCATTTTGATCAGTTTTGATAAGAAGTACCGTACCGTACCGGTACGGTAGTACCGGTACATAAAAGTATTTCGGGGATCACCCAATGGGTCCGTATTTTTCGCCGACAACAGAATCTAAAACTTGGAACCTGAGATGGTGGTCCCTTCTTAAGTAATGTCCAAAAATAGTATGCTGGCACTCAGGCTCATTGCACACACACTCTCTCTCTCTCTCTCTCTCTTGTGTCCGCATACTATTTTTGGACATTCTTACTTAATTAAGGGACCACCATTTTTCACAACGGATTCACACCGCGCGCGAGTAATGAATACTGTATACACAACTCCATCGCGCCTCTGCAAAGCGCCGAATGGATACGGTACAACACGCGGGTTCGTTCGTACGGATGTACCGGAAATTAGCGTATGATGAAGTGCAACTATAAGTACCGTACGAGTAGGAGTATCTAGTACAAGTATCTAGTAAAATACTTAGTCCTGCGTCACTATTGCGAGTACGTCCGTACGAGTACGGTACAATACTTCGTATTTCGTATTTTCTACCTCAATACTACGGTACTGTATAATTACGTACCGTACTACTGCTAAGGAATCCAGATCAATCAATTGCCTCGTTTCATGAGAGTGAGTGAGTTTGATAGTGCGTAATTACGATAAGTAGCGGTGCGATATCGGGTAGAGAAAAAAAGCCGAACGAGCCCTGCTTGAACAAAGAGTCACGTAATTGTAACCTGACCCAGAATGTCTTTCACCGTAAGTAATACTCCGTATGTTCTTCTTTGTAGAGAAGAAACGAAATCATTCGGCTCAGTGTGGACTTTTTGGAAAAGAATTCAATCTAATTTTCTCCGTTTCCAAATAATAAGCTCAAAGTCATAGTACGGTACGGTACCCGGTACGAGTACATAACCGGTATTGAAGGCATCTATCGAATTCGATTCCATGATACTACATGCCTACGGTACGGTACAGATTTCTGCGACAAAAATTCGGAGCCTTCAGCAAAGTACCGGTATAACATAACTAACGAGCGTTTCGATTTTTTTATCTTCTTTTATTTACGAACATTATTGGGCTGTACCGTACCGTACCGGTACCGGACCCGGTACGTGGAACGAATTTTTTGAAAAGAATATAGTTTCCTTGGTTCCCACAAGAATATTCCCCGGACTCCGATTTAGGGTACCGAGCAAATTCTAAAACCATAAAGAGTGATCGTAGAATTGGTTTTGGAACCTTGAAACGTCAAGGGGGGGGCGTGAACAATGACCTCACCACTCACAATATATATGGGGACAAACGGCATGAAATTAGATACACAAGCAAGCATATTCTCTGAGCCTAATCAAAAAATAATCGTAAATCTTCTGATAATAACCTGCAGAGTACGTACTGTACGGTACGTACCGTACCGGTAGCAACAGTCATCTTTTATCATGGATGCGGTAATGAATTACGGTACGTACTGTTACTGTTACACCTTTCCGCCGTTCGTATTGTTACCATTTTCCTCTCACTTTTTGAATTCTTTTCCAATTCAAACACGAAAGGCATTACACAACACACAACACACACAACGCACACAACACACAACACACACAACGCACACACAGCACTAGTATTTTGTATCTACAACTACAACTACAACTACAACAAAACCTCAAGATAACCTCCGTGTATTTTACTTACTTGTCATTAATCTACGTAGTAAACAATGGTGCGGTACTTCTCAATTACATTCGCTGCTGCAGTCTTGGCTTCGATTGAATCTACTACTAGTAGAGCAGCTGCACAACAATCGCAAGAAGCTTCTTCTTGCCTGGGCAAAATGGAAACCGATACCGTATTAGACTTCTTTAACTCCGTTGAAATTTCAAACGAGATGGATCTTGGCGGGGAACTCCGGTATGGCAATATTGGCAAAGTCCGAGGTAATTACGTTGACCTTGTTGTGACGGCGACGGACTACCATACTGGTTACGGTAACACCATACAAGCCCTCAACGGGAAATTTGGTCAGATTCCGTTGAATACAGTACAGGGGCAACTGAAATCTGGAAGAGGAATCTTCGAGTTTTGCTTGGTGGAACCGACAACCACCAATAAGGTCATAGCCGACTCTTTTCAATGGTACGTACGTGCGTATGTGTGATCAATCAATCAATCAATCCATCAGAACCTAGTACAGCTGTGCAGCACGGCAAAGCACGGCACAGCGAACTTCAATATGTCTTTTTTTGTCTTGCCTCGATATCTGCTGTATGTTTCTATCTGGCAAACCAACTCCACAACTCCACCAATAATACATACCAAGAACTCCAATAATACCAACACCAATACTACCACCAACACCAACACCAACACCAACACTAACTTTCCTGCTCATTTCATTTTCTAATCTCAATAACAATTGTTGTCCATTCGAAACAAGGACGATTTATGATTTCGATAACCGCGGCCTCAACGCAAAGAGGAGAGGAATCAAAGAGAAGATGTTCATTGATACGAATCAAGCTAGCGATTACATTCTCTATCCGGACTCAAGCACATCAGAGGTCAAGCAGAGCTGCGAAGACGGTTCAACAGCCCTACCATGTGCCGAGGGTGTCCGCACGCTCTTCGAAGCTTCGACGGGTGGAACGAAATGGGACAATCCCGACGATCCCGATGCCTTGACCGAACAGCAAATGAGTCGTAGCATCGTGTTTACGTTTCGGGACACGAGTTGCTGGACGTTCGAGTACGATGCATACTGCCCGTATGAGTTGGAAACACCCAAACGGACGTGCACTTGGTACGGTGGATCGAATTTCTTTTTTGCCGGCAAGAACGAACGTATCAGTGCGGGGGGGCAATGCATCGTAACTCCTACCACATCGCCCACTGCAACGCCGACTCAGTCTCCAACAACTTTGGTCCCGAGCACGACGCCCACTGCAACGCCGACTCAGTCTCCAACAACTTTGGTCCCAAGCACATCGCCCACTGCAACGCCCACTCAGTCTCCAACGACTTTGGTCCCAAGCACGACGCCCACTGCAACGCCGACTCAGTCTCCAACGACTTTGGTCCCAAGCACATCGCCCACTGCAACGCCCACTCTGTCTCCAACAACTTTGGTCCCAAGCACATCGCCCACTGCAACGCCCACTCAATCTCCAACGACTTTGGTCCCGAGCACATCGCCCACTGCAACGCCCACTGCAACGCCCACTGCAACGCCGACTCGGTACGGCATTGGGGAATACAGACCACTACCGAGCTGCCCCGATGACGTGAAATTGTCGACCATGCATGGCGCTACCGTGTTCCCGGAAGGTGGTGGATCATCGACCGACCCTGCCGCCGCCGCCCCCGCCGCGGTTCGCATCGTTTCTCGCGATGTATCAACCGTCACAGTAGATTTGATGCAGGCGTGGAATACATCAAACATCGAACATTATTTTTACGAATACGCAAAAAGTACGTTCGATAACAAATGCTACGAAAAGGAGGACGTAAAAGAGCGGGGGACGCTCATTGACACAATCACTATCAGGTGCAGAGAAACCGCCCCATATGCTAGACTTGCGATTTGCCTTCAAGATACTACCGGAGAACTTCTCGGGGCCAATGACAACGCCAAGATATCCCAGTGCTGCCATCCCGATGCACCCGAGGGCACCCCAACGGTGTGCTATGTACTCGAGGTGAAGTGCGTGGACACGTGTACTACTACTAGTAATGGTGGCTTCGCCGATGCAGCAGGATTGACTCAAACTCGTTATCTTCGAAGTTCCAAAAACAACGACCACCAGTAAACTTTTGGAAGCATCATTCATTCATTCATTCATTCATTCATGCATGAATGCATGCTTTCACTCCGACAATCCGTGGTGGAGGTCATCCAACGATCATGTTCAATACGGTACTACTACTACTACGTGCGTTACATACCTGTTGCTTTTCTTTCTTATCCATTTCAACACTATCAAGTCACGGATGTTGGGAGGAGACCAGCAGATATCAACGTGTATCCCTTTATTGGATTGAGGTCGTACACGAATTACTAGAAGAATTCAGTGATTCAATCGCATGAATTTATTTCAACTCTAGCAGGTTGTTATGTACCGTACAGTACAACAACTCTCTCATGGTTATAATTATTGCCTTCATTAGGTGGTGGCTTGTAACTTCGTTCGAGTTGCACCTCGGTGGATGTCAATGCTATACCTTCCGTTACAAAATCCTGCTCGTGTCGTTTTTTGTATTATTTATATCACATCTATTTTACTTTTTAATCACCAAATAATCTAATTTCAGAGAAATTTCCACTTGTATCGGGTTGTTGTTGTTGTTGTTGTTGTTGCATTGGAATCAGTGGTACACAACATACATTTCGCTCTCTCGTCGTTAGTAATTATCCCTTCAAGCCAGTGTAGCTCCCCCGGCAACTGCTGCTTCGGCCGCTTGTTTCGGGGTTTCCAAATCGTCCATGTTGCTGTATTCCGTATTGGGTTGCCGTGGTTCCGACGTGTTCGGGGTTGTTGTTGTTGTTGTCTGATCGTTCATTTCCACGTTGACCCAGGAGTCATCGCTGTAACCCGTGGCGTCGGCGTCGGACAACAAACCATCATAGATTTTCGAGTCTAGAACGCCGGCGAATACCGTTCCAAACACCAGCAGTGCCGATGTCAGACCCAAGACCTGGTACGGCCACGTTTCGTAATCGTTGTAGCTTCCGAATTCGATGTTGCCTGTGTATCACGTACATATACGCACGGAAGGATGAATGGCGAAAAACAAAACAAGACAAACCAAAAAATGAAGTAGTTCCGTAGGAGGATTGCGATGAGAAAGCACCAGAGGCAGGTCCCAGTTATTCGATAAAATCGCCCCTTCATATCCTTCCTATTACAGTGCAATGCCGCAATTATTGTCATCCTTGCCTCTGCATTCGTTCGAATTCCAATTCCAAGTCCAATTCCAAGTCCAATTCCAATACCAATTCCAACTCACCGTAAGCCGTCTGGGCAAAAAACAAATTGAAGAACAGCACCAGCAAGATCTGTGGAATCGCGTGTTTCATCAAAAAGGCCCAGATCCAAGGCATGTACCCCACGGAGGACGACAGCTCGTCGCGCAGCTCCAGGACGTTCCCCATGAGCAGCTCGTTCCTCAGGAACTTCATGCTGACGCTCTTGTCCTCGTTAACCAGTTCTTTCAGGTTGTGCAGGCAGTAGGCAACGCCGCTGCCGTATATGACAATCAACGAAACGAATCCCAGCCAGAAGGTTTCCCCCTTGACCCCGAACCACACCAGCGAGGCAAACAAAAAGCTCCCAAAGGTCGATCCGAAGTACGCGTACGCAATGTTCCAGCGGTTTCCGATGTTCGCAACCTGGCGTTTCATGCCGTAGATCCACCCGGCGCTCAGGGCCTTGCAAAATCCCAGGAACAGGACGGCAAAGTTCACGTAAAAGTCCATCGTGTCCAAAAAGAGGAGTCCCGCATCGGTCGTATAGAGGAGGCCCCCGAAAAATCCGATTCCACAGACACCCCCAACCACCATTCGCTTGGAAACGGCGTCCCCGTATCGGGAGTCAGTGATGAGGGAGGTCACGGCCTCGACGAGGGCAAAGGCACTGTCCATCCCCAGGAGGATCAGATTCAGAAACAAAAAGCGGACCCAGTGCAGGCCACCGGGGATGGTCGACAATGCCGCGGGATAGACGCCAAACAGCAGCGAGGGGCCGGCATAGATGCGGAAATTTTTCTCTTGCTCCGTCATGTATCCCATGACCCCGAACAAGCAGACCCCGCTCAGGATCGAAAATGCCGAATTGGAAATCGCAATGATCAGACAGTTCTCAACGGCGGGAGCGTTCCTGTCGCAATGCGATCCGAAGGCTGTCATGACACCAAACTTTGTCGAACAAACAGAACAGAACAGAACAGAACAGAACAAAATAGAGACGATCGATCGATCGATCGATGGATTCGCGTTGTGAGACCAATTTGACCACACGCAGCACCATTCTACGGCGTACGACAATGGCAGGGATCGAAACTTCACAACCCACCATCAACCGCGCATCAGCCACTTACAGCGACACCGATCGAGAAAAAGATCTGAGAGACGGCCGTGGACCAAATGTCGGGCTGATCGACTAGAACCGACAGGTCACATTCTCCAAAGTATTGGCTGATCCCCTTGGAGGACCCCGGCAGGGTTAGCGATCGGATCAACAGCACAAAGAGCATCACGATCGGCATTCCCATAGTGACATAGGCCACCCGCCCCGTCCATTTCAATCCAAAGCTCAGGCAAGCCCCAACCATGCCCCACGTCAGTGCCAGATAGAACACATTGGCCACGACGATGCGCGTTGGCTTTTGGTCCTCGTCGAGTGTGTACTGGCCGACGACGTTGTGGTAAAAATATTCCATGGCATCCGATCCGGCAATGTCCTCCCAGTCGTTCCTCATGCTCCCGAAACTCTCGACAAAGGCACGGATGCACCACGAGATCAGCGGAACGTAGTACGTGACCACCATCATTCCCGCAATGATGGAACCGACCCCGACCCCCTTGGTGTGCTTGTTGAGGTGGTGCTGGGCGGTGATCTCGGATTTCTGCAGGTGCTGCCCCATGGACACCTCGTGGATCAGCAACGGGATCCCGATCACGACCAAGGCCAGGAGATAGGGAACAAAGAAAACACTTCCACCGTACTTATAGACCAGGGACGGGAATCTCCACACGTTTCCGAATCCAACCGCCGCACCAACGGCGGCTAGAATGAAGGCCGTGCGGCTCTCCCAGGTTTCTCGGGCAGCAGGCATGGTGTGTACTGTATTACTGGTATGTTATTTTTTGGGACTGTCCTTTTTGCTTTCGTCGTTTCGTTTGTTGCGGTATTACGACGGGGGATGATTCTCGACAATTGTTCAATGGATCTGCCGGTAATAATATTGTGATGATCCTATTTGTAAGGAAAGGTCGAAGTTGACTTCTGTGGGAAGACAGGATGTGAAATAATTGTACGATACTCCATCACAGATGATGCTGGTGTTTCTTCGCGGTTATGTGCGGATGATGGAAGCATTGTAGCATTAGTATTATTTTTTTAGGGTGAATTGATTGTGTTCTTTGTGCCATCTCCACTCAAAGGCTTATCATTTCGAGCCGTTGCAACGGATATAACGCGCGTCCATGTGACCAAGCGGAGTGCTGCAAGCCGGACGAGTATCGGGATTTGTATCCTAGTAGTGCGGACCGAAATTTGTTCGGATTGCGTGCCGCGCAAGCTATCCGTCCTGAATTTTTTTTGTGGACAAACATCATACGGTACGGTAATTACGGGTTTAGAGGGAATTGTTCTGCGGACACGTAGAAAATGTACAAGAATCTACAGAGCGTCAGCGCATATCATTCACCATTACCGTAGGTACATAATATTAACCTGTCCGCGGCCAGTAAACCCGGATTTGAACCACAGAGTTGATGTAGAGATCCGGATGAAAGGAATGGTAGTGCCACGTGGCAGTCCCTAGGATCGGAAGAAGGACAGACACCAAATTAATACAGAATACAGGCTACAACTACTACTAGCCTTAACAAGCGTCGTCCGAGAACTGTTTCTCTACCCCCCGCGGGCTATCACACGGTATTTTTAAAATTCTTGACCCTATTTTTAAAATTTCCCATCATTTTAGGTCACGTGTCTACTAAAAAATGTCCTCGCGCATCGCACACCTTTACTTTCGAGACAATATCTCGTCACTCCTCAAATAAAATAACTATTTTAGGGTTAAGGATATCATATTCTTTTCGTGACAAGCACTATTTTGTGTACAACTTATGCACGAATGACTATTTTCATCTTCTCAACATGTTGCCACCATATAACGGGCTCCGTCCCAAATCCTCCAACTCCAACTCAAATCCCAACTCCAACTCCAAGTCGAATCCACTTCAGGCGGGCTATTCCACTTAAGGGTCTGGTTCCTGTTTAATGGCAAGAAGATCCGGATGATTACTGGTTCTTGCAAGAATCTTATCAATGTTTTGTTGTTGTTGAGCAATCTCTTTCTCGTGATAAACAATCATTTTCCGTAGTTCTTGTTCAAGTTCGGCTTGGTGTTCTCGTTGTACTTCGGCTAGAAGTATTAAATTCCTTTCGTGTCCAAAAGTACCAAAGCTACACGACGCCAGTTATTCTATTCATACGGATCAATGAGTCCCGTATCAACCAAAGTCATCGATTCCCACGGCATATCGATTCCCACGGTGCATCGATTCCCATCAAGCATTAGCGGTGAGCAATCTCTGTTTTCTAATATTGCCCTTGTTCTTCGGTGAGTAAACTTTGATTTTGGAAAGTATCACACGAGCTACGGGAGCAATTCCTGATCATAATGATAAACATATCATAGGATCTTCCTAAAGGAACAAGAGAAGAAAACCGTTGTTTTGTGCTTCTCACACAATATATATATACATACGGATATATACGGTCAACGACCAATGCATGTACGGAAATAATCAGCGAGTAATCTCATCACTACGCAACAGCAGTTGCAACGTATTTCATCTCAATAAAAGAGATATCTTGCGTTTTGGCAAGATTTCACTTTATCTCATACTTTTAACATTCAACTGATTTATATCCCAAAATTCACACTAGTTGCTACCAACTACCTGTAATCTACATTACTAAGGTCTGTCTCGCTGTATCTGAACAAGTTCACAGTAAGAAGAGATCCGGCGTTTCCATAGTCTCGCCTGTAGTCCGATTATATGTTGCCGAAAGTATCCAACCACAATTACTACGCGTAGAGTACAATCATTTGTCTACTAACACACTAACTCAGCGTTGCTGTTCTTCTTCAGAAGCCTTTGAATCAGACTCTCAGCAGACCGGATTCAGAAGGAAAATAATAAGTTATCTGGCATAGTTTGTGTGTCACCACCTAATTAGTGCATTTGGGTACTGGATTTGGAGGAAAAATACACACTAATTTGCAATTAGAAAATACAAAATCAGATATTTTGTGTGATTGAACCATGAATATTGTTCCTGTTATGGATAAGCTGAATCATGAAAGAAGTGGAAGTGAGTTATCTGTTGTGGTTTGTGTGTCACCACCTAATTAGTGCATTTGGGTACTGGATTTGGAGGATAAATACACACTAATTTGCAATTAGAAAATATAAAATCCAATATTTTGTGTGATTCGCCCATGAATATTGTTCCTGTTATGGATAAGATGAATCATGAAAGAAACAGAAGTGAGTTATCTGTCATAATTTGTGTGTCACCAGCTAATGAGTGCATTGGGGTACTGGATTTGGAGGATAAATACACAATAATTTGCAATTAGAAAATACAAAATCAGATATTTTCTGTGATAAGTGCATGAATATTGTTCCTGTTATGGATAAGATGAATCATGAAAGAAACAGAAGTGAGTTATCTGTCATAGTTTGTGTGTCACCACCTAATAAGTGCATTTTGGTCCTGCATTTGGAGGAAGAATACACACTAATTTGCAATTAGAAAATATAAAATCCAATATTTTGTGTGATTAGTCCATGAATATTGTTCCTGTTATGGATAAGTTGAATAATGAAAGAAACAGAAAAGAGTTATCTGTTATAGTTAGTTTGTCACCACCTAATAAGTGCATTTGGGTACTGGATTTGGAGGATAAATACACACTACGTCCGATAACTGTCACGCGACCGAACGCGACCCCTCGCAAGCCCTATTTTCAGAAAATCGACCCTGCGTTTGTTATGCGCAAGGGTATTTTTTTAAATTCACAATTTTTGTGGTGAAGATTTTTGACCCCCCTCAGGTTGCGACCAAAATTCTCCCCGATGACTCAAAATGTCCATTGATCTCTCCATCTTGACTAAATTGATTTAAAAAATCTATTTCTCACTACCACACTTTCTAACCTTAACCCAAGATATGAAATAAAATTAGTCTCAGAAGTGTTAGTTCGCTATGTTTCCGCGTTGTTTTCTACGGTATGTCACGTCGTGTCTTCTTTCATACCATCGTGCCTTTTAATGCTCGCTCCGATAGCATCATGCTCGTTTTAACAAGTTTTTGTAGAACTCTACAGCACTACCTTCCTCCTACACGATTTCACCACCAATCTTTCTTTTTTGTTTGTTTCCAAAAATGCTTTTTTCGTAGATATGTGTCCGGGTGTATTATGATAGTACTAGTAGTAGCAGTAATGTAGGTATGATAGTATCGATTTCTGTTTGAGTGGTGAAAGGACTTTTTGTACAATTCATGTCAACAATGATGGAACGGCATTTCAGAATTCAGTAACTGGAACGGCGTTTCATGATTTTGTGTTTAAATCATGTTTAAATTTGAAATCTCGGTGCCAAACAACTTCCTAACCTTGTTAACCCAAGATATGAAATAAAATTATTTTCAGAAGTGTTTGTTTGCTAAAGAGATCAAAGCTGAGAAGAAGTACAAGGACAAGACTTCCAAATCAAGTCTGCTCAAGCCATCGCCCACCACAGGAACCAGACAAGGTCCTCGCCATAGTGATAGGTTCCAAAAACGCGCTGGCAACAATACTGTTAGAACACCTTCTACTCTGACCTCTCACTCAATTTGTCTGATTGAGTCCCTTGGGTACCCTGAAATGGATGAAGCATCTGACAATCCCTTCCTCCATCAAGCATATTGCAATGCCATCACTGCATTCAACAAAGAGCCCAGTCTCTTTGACACCTCCAGGCAATGTATTGTTTGTCATACCTCTGGACACAACTTTGACAGCTGCCCTGCCCTACAAGACGTTGAGTCACTCAGGAAACATAGGATTGCCACTGCCGTTTACATCAGCAAAAACATGAGAGAAACCAAAAAGCTTTTGGATTCCACTCAACGCATCTCCCAAATCCACATTGAGGATGAGGAGCAGGATGAGACCTCCCCAAGTTATGAACCAGAAGACCAAAATTTTGCCAGGGCCAGGAATAGACAGTCTTTCTTGCAGCCATATGACGTCACCTCCAGATGAACCTCAAGGATTTGACAATGCCACAGCCTCTCAAGTGAACAGCTTATGCCCCTCCTTGGACTCCAGCAGTGTCAGCTCCTACGAATCTATCCAGATTGGTGCTGTCAACCTCCTCCCTAGGGATAGCCTCCAGCTGTCAATCCCAATTGATGTCTACTGTGATATGGAATCCCTTGAGGTTACAGCCCCTGTATTGGAATCACATCTGGAAACCAATGGAGATCCCAACTTTGACAGAGACAATCCTATCTCAGTTGATACCAACAATGTAAAAAATCTTGTCCCTTCAGATCCTATTGCAGCTGCAGCATATTTCCAACAGGGTGTCAGAGCACAGATCGATTTCGGGGCTAAAGTTTTGTGCACAAATCTACGGCATATACTCCATGGTTACAAACCTTACACCAAGCTGAGAAAATGTCCAGTCAGGCTCACAGCAGCAATTGGAGGCAAGGCAGCCACCTGCATTCCTGAAGGATCAGGCTACGTGCATATACCAGCACCCAACCACACAGGGTATCTCAAAGTCTTCTTCTATTATTCTCCCTCCCTGTCAACAACATTACTGCGTGAGAATGACCTCTGTGGAATGACATCACGAATGAGACATCAATTCAGTGGACAGTCCATATACAAAGCCTTCACTGACACCCATGACTTATCTGTTCAACAGAATGGCAACCTCACAATTATTTGTCATCACAAGCAGAGCACTACCAAAAGCATTGTCCTCCATGGAAGCATCATTGATGGCCAGTGCTTCACACACCCAGTATTGATTCCGGACATTGATTTTGCATCCCCATATGCGAATTGTGCAACATCTTCAGCATATGCTTTAGCCACTGACATGGAGTTCAAGAAAGCTTGTGACCTAGCCTCCAAAGAAGCCATTAGCAACTTCAGATATGATACCTACACGAATCTTGTTACACTACAAAAATGCACTGAAGATGCCAGAGCAAAGCCTGCTACCAGCAGCACTCCACTGTTTGATGCAAAATCCTTTTTCACCAAGCTTGTGGACAAACATATCCCCATTCAAGCCATCAAAGCCAAGACATCAAAACTTCTCTGGCATCAGAGACTAGGACACCCATGTGATGACTTCCTATACCAAGCTCACAAGCACATTGTTGGAGTACCAAAGTTCCAACGCCAAACCAGTATCCTTGACCAATGCCCCACTTGCATCCAGTGTAAACAAACAAAACATCCTGCTGGCTCCCATTCCACACAAAAGGCTACACAGCCTTTTCAGGGCTTGTCTATTGACTTTGCTTTTTCAGGCGCCAAATCATCCAACAGTAAACGAAAGCGTGACTACAAAGGCATCCATGGCAAGACAGCTTGGATCCTCATCACAGATCACCACACCGGTATGAAGTATGGTGATACCAGAATCTCCAAGGCCGCACCACTCCATTGGCTCGAAAATTTCTTCTCCCAGCACAACCCAGCTTGTGCCAACAAATATGTCTCAGTAGACCAAGGTGGTGAACTCTATCACAATCCCGATATCAGAAACCTCTTTTCTGCTTTTGGATACTCCATTTTCCCAACTGGTGCTGATGCTTCCCATCAAAATGGTACAGTTGAAAGGGCCCACCAAACCCTTGCTAACTCAATGAGGACCATGTTGAGTGGTGCAAATTTGCCCATCAAATTCTGGCCTTTTGCATTCTATCATGCCCTGAGGTTGTCAAATGCCTTCCCTGAAGGCAACCAGCCGCATTCACCCTTAGAATTGGCAATGACAACCTTCCTCTCCCCCCGGAGCCCACTGAGGTGTCATCCAGTGATTTCCAATTCTCCATCTCACCATTTGCAGATCTCACCAATCTCAGGCTCACTGTCTCCAGTTCCTGTACTGATCAAGCATTTGGTCTCAGGTGTGCCAATGATTCACTCCTTGGGCGCGCATATGTCACTGATATCCTTCCCAAAAGTCCTGCCTCCAAGCTCTACTCCTCACATAAGAAGCCTCTTTCCAAGCTACGAGGCGCTTATACTGTATCTATCAATCACAATCGTGTGTTCACTGCAGCTGATGTCACCACAGCGCTGCTTTCCTCATACGATTGAGGGGTGCAAGATAATTCCATAGAGATACCCATAACCTTTGCACTTGAAGCAAAATTATCTATGAAGGAAGTCAGGAAACACTCAAACGAATATGGTCTGTTTGCCCCCAACACTTCTTGGAATGAACCCACTGATGAAGAAGACCCACCATTCTTGGACCGGATTTCATCCATCAAAACCATCAAGCGCATTGGCACCAAATACAAGAACCTCCTCCAATCCAGAATCAACCAGGTTGACAGCACTGAAGCACTCCATGCATCCATCCAGAAACACTTGGCACCAACTGAAGATGACATGGATGTTGCCATCCCCACTATTGACATTGCTTTGCTCAGAGCCATCACCAAGCTTCATAAGGCAGGCAATCATGCATTACCTCTAGATGCAGATTCACTACCAACTGAACAAATTGAACTCTTAATCAAGGCCATCAATTCAAAAGCCACTACATCAGAAGAACAAGCACTAGGGCACTTCATGCGCAGAAACCTCAAGTCCCTATCCACATGGACAGAATGGGAAGCTGGAGAGCGTAAACAACTTGATCAGTTTGAAGACTTAGAAATGTTTGGATCACCCATCCCATACCCTAAGGATCCAGAAGCCATCATTCTCAGGCCCCATTGGCAATACAATGTCACAAGGAATGGTGTCAGACGAGCAACAAGACAGTGCTGCAATGGAAGCAAATATGCAGCTTCAATCCTGCATGCAATTGCCATGTCATACTCATCATGTGTTGAACACCCCATCCAAAGATTGTTTTTTGCCATTGCGGCTAGCCTCAACCTCAAAGTCTATGCTGGTGATGCTGCTGACGCCTATGCCCATTCTCCAGGGCCCAACATCCCTACCTACATGACTATTGATGATGCATATGCAGAGTGGTATAAACACAAGCATGGCAACGACATAGACAGAAGATTGGTGCTTCCTGTCCTTCGAGCACTCCAAGGCCACCCTGAATCAGGTAGACTTTGGGAGACCCACACCAACAAGATCTTGAAAAGCCCTGACCTCAACTTCAAGACCACCACGCATGACAGGACAATCTATACGACAGTCTTTGAAGGTGAAACAGTCTACATGCTGAGACAAGTTGATGATTTTGCACTGGCTTGCACATCAGAATCCATATCTGACAAGATCTATGACATCATTGGAGCAAAACTGAAGCTACCTAAAGAAGATGTAATCCCCTTCACAAAAATGGGATTGCTTGAAGATTTCAATGGGATTGATGTCAAACAGACAGCTGAATACATTGAACTGTCCTGTGAAAATTACATTGACAGAATTATGACATCCCATGGTTGGGAAACTGATTCTAAGATGAAACCCCACTCCAAGCCTTCAGCACCATTATCAACTGAAATACTGAGCCAACTGCAATCACATACAGATGGGCCTTTAGAAGGCACCAAGGAACATACTGAATTACAATCCACATCTGGCTTCTCATACAGGACACTCTTGGGTGAAATGATGTTCGCATATGTCAGCTGCTGGCCAGACATTGGCTATGCAGTGACCCTGATGTCAAAATACAGCTCCAATCCCACTGCTTTCTAACAAATGTAATTCGGGATTATGAGTTAATTCATCTATTTCTGTTTTTTCCATCGCTTAACCGGAACACACATACTATCCCATGTTAAGCAATCCTCCATATGAGACTGCACGTACACTCTCGTGTTGTAGATTAACTAATATTTCCTTGGTGAATTTGTCGGAGAAACGTGTCTCATTTTGTCCGTTTCTCACATAATTGGGCTTCTCGTATCCATTTCGTATGTCATTGATATTTTCCATATTTCATTGATGTACACATGTATATCATTGACATACTTAATATCGGATTATATGCCTCTGTATTTTCATGCAATACTTTCTTGTGATATTTCACTGTGTCCGATTCTTCTATCAATGATCAATTCATTCAATTATGACTCATTATTCTTTCATCGTGACCATCAGTTTGTTTTCTGTGATAGACTTCCTTCAGCACTTATGTCATCCCATTGGTCTTCATAAGCCCCGGTGTCTATCCATCAGTAATCTAATCTTGCTCATTGTCTTTCACGTAGCTTCGTACTTAGTGGTTAATTTTGCCGCGCATCTCATTCATGTATGTGTGCACGCGTCAATCTGTTTTCTTATTGGTTCATGTTTAACCGCACATAACGGTTATATCTTGTTTTCAGTTAACAGCACAATTTGCCGGTTGTTCTCCCCTAAATCCATGATCATGGTTTAGATTCCTATTGAATTTTTAGAGGGAAGCATACAACATAGTTCTTTAGACATGGATTTTTAGTGTGGTTGTTTTATTGCTAAATTGTTGTACTTAACTTTGTTTTTACATTGTCATGAATTCATTTAGAAGGTTTCTGAATGCATTGCTGTTCAATGGTTTGGTAAGGATGTCTGCGTAGTTGTCTTGGGAGTTAATATGGCTAATGGATACAACTTTTCCAGCTTGATGTTGTCTGACAAAATGGTATGCTAGTGCGATTGATTTCTTGTTGAGTGAACTTGCAGGATTGGTTGAGTTGATTACAACACTTTTGTTATCCACATAGATTTCTGCCGGTTTGGTTACCACCACTCCCATAGATCTAAGATGGTATCTGAGCATAATGGCCAACGCAACTGTATTCTTCAGAGCAGTGAATTCAGCTCCAAAAGTACTGGTATGAACTGATGTTTGTCTCTTTGATTTCCAGTAGACAGGCATGCACCCAACAAATGCAATCAATCCAGTGATACTTCTTCCAGTTACCAAATCATGTGCGTGATCACTATCGCAAAATATGTTCAAGTCCATTTCAGAGATTAGTGGCACAGGAAACATTGGATCCAGTTCTTCCTTGTAGTATTTGTAATGATGTGTGAATTCTTCATACTTGAGTTTGACATCACCGTTTGAACTGATCCTTGGAGGTCTTGAATCCACTAGAATTCCTTTCTTCTTGTATTTCTTCAAATATCCCAAAATGTGTCTAGCCATCCGCAAATGACCTTCTCTTGGCCCAGCTGCAAATCTTGATAGTGATGATACTGCAAACCCAATGTCGATTCTTCCAGATAACACTAGCCATTGTCCTAAGCCAATAATATGCTGGAATTCCTTGTGTTCAGCTACTGTCAGTAGTGGTGAATCATCAAGTTCTGGGTGGCAATCTGTTTTCATTGGAAGATTTTCTTTCTTGAGAGTCACAGAGTACTTATCTTGATACTTGCGAATTACTTCACTGATATAATTTGTAGAATTCATCAGTAACCTTCCGTCCTTGATTCTTGTGAGACTTGTACCAAGGTAATACTGTGGTTCAGATTCAACATTTCTCAGTGCAAATTCTTGTTCAATTCTGGCTATCCAATCTTGAGGTTTCTTTCCTATCACCATAAGATTGTCGGCATGAGTCCCAATATATGTGTAATCTTCTCCTTCTTTCTGTAACCATAAATCTGGATCTGCTCTTGACGGTCTGAAGCCCAAATTCATAAGTGTGTCAGCAAGAAAGTCCATAAAAGCTCTACCACTATCTGCCAACCCGTACAGTGCTCTTTGTATTTCTACCTTGCATCCTTTCTTTTTACCAAGCTTGTCTCCAGCCCACACCCATACTTTTTCTTTAACCGGTGCAGTTGGGAATGCGTTTCCCACATCTGCTGTCATCAAATCCAGTTGTTGGTGTTGTGCAATTAAGAATAGTAAATACACAGATAAACTGTTGATTTGACTGGAGTAAGTGTTATATTCACTCGAGTCAACTCTATGACCACCTGCTACCAATCGACTCTTGTATCTGCCATCTTCACTCTTGATATCCCAGATCATCTGTAGTCTCGCTTGTTGCCAGCCTTCTTCTTTTGGAAATTCTTTTTCTGCTGAGTGATATTTGAAACATTTGAATCGTTCCAAATTATCCATCTCCTTCTGGATTGAGTCTTTCCATTTTGTATTACCAGCTTCAGCATCGAATTGCATGCATTCTTCATAAGTATTTGGAATCTTCTGTCCAAACTTTTCCTGATTCTTCTTCTTTGCCATTCTTTGATTCCTGGATGGTTTCTTCTTGACTGCGCGTTGAACACTCTTGTATATTAAGGACTTCATAAATCGTATTCTTCTGAGGATACCCGACTGCTGTTTTATTACTTGCTCTGCCCATACGTTCAACGGCCTGTTATTTCCTCTCCGACTTTCAACAATGTATTCCTTGATATACTTTGCGCATGCCAGTGGTTGATCTTTCTTCAATTGTGGGAATGGAGTATTCAAAACTGTGTTTCCTTGCAACTCATCAATATATTGTGCTTTGAATACCAAAATTCCATTTTCCCAAAAATGATCCAAAATCTTCCTGAAATCCATATCCAAATTCACTTCCGTGCTTTCCAATATGTCCTGATGAGTTTCAGCATTGTTGCATCCATCTATATCACTTGGTAACATTTCTTCTTCCATATCCAAATTGTTTTCTGAATCAACGTCAGCGTCATCTTCATGATGCTCCCCTGAAACTGCATTGTCATTGTCATCAGTGTCTTCCATTGGATTTGTACTGGTTGAAATTTCCATTCTTTCGGAGCTCGCCGCAAATTTCTCCCCTGAAGATAACAATGAGACTTCATCAGTGCTCTTGATATCTTCCATATTTTGTTGGTGCTCTGACAAAGAAAGAGTAAACTGCTCAGCTTCCGGGTTATCATTAACATATTCATCTTTTGTACCAATTTCCTTTCGCCTTGTTCGGACTACCGATCTCATCAGCACTGGTCATTTCTGTTTTGGTTTGTCAGGTTCTGTCAAAATGTAGTAGGTCATTGCATCACCTGTGGATTTAGCAAAACCTAAAAACCTCCCTTTTAACATGTTGTTTTTGGGGCTCTTGAATCTCGGTTCAAAATACCACACTGGTTCATAGAAGTGGAATCTCAGATGAGAGATGTCTGGTGTCCAACCTTGGTGCAATTCTAAGGGTACCTTCCAATTCAGGGACTTGCGCGCTGTCAAATTGTTAACCGACACACACCATTTTGCACACCAATGCGCTAGACTGATTGGCGCCTGAAACATACGTAGACTGTTTTGTACCATCTTGGACAATCTTCCCCATTCAGCTTCACATAGGTTCTGATGGCTGTGGTGTGGTTCACTTGTTCTAGTCTTAATCATGTGTTCTCGAAGAATTTGAGTCCACTTGCCCCCAGTTTCGGACCGTGCATTATCACTGAGTATCGTATCTGGTGCTCCATGTTCTCGAAGGTAATCTTGTAGTGCATTAGTACATTGTGATTCTGTTTTTAAAGGATGAAAAGACCAGAGCTTTGTCTTGGTGCCACTGAAAAATTGCCCACCGTTATGTCCTTGAGATGTCTTCTTTGAAAAGTATGTATAATCAGTGCTCACTGTTTCATTTTGTCTTCTGTAATGGAATGCCTTGAACCGTTTTCTATAGTGTTTTCTGGGAACCTCTCTGTTTTCCTCTTCTATTTCTTCATAGTGTTGTGTAGTGTTTTCCAATGTTTTCAGTACTGTTAATTCTGGTAGCATCGCAAAACGTTTTCGAAGTTCCAGCATTGGTAGTTTTGCAAATTTGAATGTTTCTCTTGCTCTTTTCCTTCTCAGCATTGGATATTTTCGCATATCTGGGGGTGCGGGACTGTTCAGTTCAAATCTTTCCAATGTATCCACTTCTCCTTCTGTTGGTTTGGTAATATGAAAATACACTTTTTCATCGCCGTATGAAAATGGTAGAAATGTCGTTCCGATTGTAATCCCGCATTTGCTCAACTGTGGTTGTACTCCATTTACCAATACTCCATGATCACCCATATTGATTGCCGTCAATAGTGATTCATCATCAGTTTGATCTTTATCCTTGGTCACATAAGTGGCATAGTGAACCATTAGTAGTACTGGATCTTCTCTTCCTGGAATAAAAGCCTTTGTTACAGCACTGCAAACTGGATGTTCCACATAGGCATTGGTATCATTACTCATGTACGGCCTCATTGCAGACGCCATTCCAGTTTCTCCTCCAATTCGAAGCCATGCTTGTTCTGTAACCGCTGGTCTTCTTCCTCCACCACTGTCAATAACTGCAATATTATCATTTTGTTGAACCTCTCTGTATTGGTGTATATTGGTGATTGCTGAATTTCTTGTTGTTCTTCTAGGTCTTCTTTCTTGATAGATTTTCCTGGTTGTTTTTCGTCGGTCCCCCCGTTGTTTTTTCTTGGTATCATTATTGTTGATTTCCTTTTCATCGTCCGAATCAGGTTCCATTCTTGCAACAAGATCTGGTACATCTTCTCCGTTACAATCCTCATCCTCATTTTCACTATCCTCATCATCACTTTCATCGGATTTGATTTCCATCTTGTTTCTTCGTGTTGTGTAAAAATAAGATGATGCGTTTCTTTGTGGTGTAGAATTCGCTGCATTCTGCGTTGCCTGATCCTCACCATCTCCCCCCCCCCAGAATGTAAGTGGAATCAAACCGTTTTGAGAGCAGTGGATCCGGGAGGGAATAATTCAGTTTCATCAATCGTTCCAATGCTGTCTTGATCACTATCTGCATCCGGAGTAGGTGACGCGGTAGGGGGAGACGGGAGCAACAACATCAACTGATCAATGATAGGCGTGGGAGCCATTACACGACGCACCCTACGTTGACGACTAGATTTAGGAATGAAGTGATTCAATCCATCGTCTTGCGGAGGGTCGACAGTAACCCCCTCTGGAGTTGGTGGTGGCGTATCGCTGTGGCGAATGGCTTGGTTGTATTTGAGGACCCAATCGCGATAGAGTTGAGAGAGCTCATGCCATGTTTCCGACGGGATTCTAAGAATACCCTTGAGATTGGGGTGAATTGTCCCTGTAAGAGTTCCTGTGCCCGAGGAGCCAGTGCGTTGTCTTTTGTTAGGACCATCAGGAGTCCGCCGGACGCGTTTGGGGCCTCCTCTGCTGTCAAATGCGGTCCGAGTAAGTTCTTCATCGTGGACTCGGAGCTTTACAATCATTTCTTCAAGAGTCCTGTCTGTTTTGTTTTCAAGCAATTCTTCTTTGAATCTCTCCAGGGTTGGGTCTTGAATATTCCGAGCGAATAAGCTTTTTGCGTCCCATTCAGTCATATGATATGGTGGAATTTTTTAAAGCTTATGATAGGTCAGTTCAAAAGTGTTAATATAATCAGAGATGTTTCCATTGGGATGCAACTGGTTATATCGTAGACGAAGCTTTAGTGTCTCAGCATAAGATTCTCTGCGGTTGTCGGAATCATACCAGCCCAAAAGTTCTTGCCATGCCCCATGGCCATCAAATGTGTCTTCATGTTTGATGATTTTTGAATGAGCACTGCCCCCACTGCACGCCTATAAGAGTGTTCCCCAAAGGGCCTTGTTTTTGCTTGGTGCATTGCGGGCTGCATCTGGGTCATTCATAATCTCCTCATGTCCTGTTGCAGAGAATGTAGCTATTGCGTCTGATTTCCACTTTGTCCAGTTCTCCTGTTGACCATCGAAATCATGTATTGGTTTCGCCTTGAGTAACTGGTAACCCGCTGCTTTTTCTTTTGACGCCCTCACCTCTTGTCGAAGCGCTTCCATCTCATCATCTCTGTTGAGTGATTCTTGAATTGTTTGTCTCAGATTGTTTATCTCTGCTTCATATCTTCTTTCTTTTTCGCGTCCTAGTTCTCTGGCCGCTCTCATTCCTTCCTTTAGTGCGTTGATTTCTTCCACTTGACGTTTTGCTTCTTCTGCTTGTCTTCTAAAGTTAACCAACTCCGCGTCATGATGTCTTTCGGAACTTGAGGTACTGCTATCATCACTCTCTGATGAGGAAGAAGATGATGAGTCCAAATCTTGGTCGGCCCGTCTCTCTCGTTCCGGTTGTCTTGGGCGCCGTTGGCGCCGTGGGGTGGATCTGTTTGTCGATTGGTTTGTCAATTGGGACTGATCGTCCCCAGTTGTACTCTGAGATGCTTCGTTTCCTTCATTTTGTCTCCACCAGTCGTTGTTTCTCATGATATAGAAGGCAGGATATGTAACTGCACCCAGAGTTTGAAAGAATCTGTTTGTAAAAGTTGGCATGTTGTCGTGTAATTTTTCTTTTTTGGTTGTTGTTACGTATTTTTGTTTTTGTTTTCTTGTTATGTATTGTGTTCGAGATAATGGCTTATTTCAGTAATTTCGTACAGTGGTGTTAGATTTGATTCAGTGGTACATGTACGAATATTACTGAGGTTCGCGATCGATAAATTCTAACGTCGGTTTTTGCTAGTAGGAAATTTCCGTAGGGATCTTACGTAGGGGAATCCGGGGTGTATTGTAACTCGTAGGTATGTTTGATATGTAGTTCTCATATGAAGCTGCGACTGTTAATCAACAACTGTAATTCCGGATTATGAGTTAATTCATCTATTTCTGTTTTTTCCATTGCTTAACCGGAACACACATACTATCCTGTGTTAAGCAATCCTCCATATGAGACTGCACGTGCATTCTCGTGTTGTAGATTAACTAATATTTCCTCGGTGAATTTGTCGGAGAAACGTGTCTCAGTTTCTCACATAATTGGGCTTCTCGTATCCATTTCGTATGTCATTGATATTTTCCATATTTCATTGATATGATATACACATGTATATCATTGACATACTTAATATCGGATTATACGCCTCTGTATTTTCATGCAATACTTTCTCGTGATATTTCACTGTGTCCGATTCTTCTATCAATGATCAATTCATTCAATTATGACTCATTATTCTTTCATCGTGACCATCAGTTTGTTTTCTGTGATAGACTTCCTTCAGCACTTATATCATCCCATTGGTCTTCATAAGCCCCGGTGTCTATCCATCAGTAATCTAATCTTGCTCATTGTCTTTCACGTAGCTTCGTACTTAGTGGTTAATTTTGCCGCGCATCTCATTCATGTATGTGTGCACGCGTCAATCTGTTTTCTTATTGGTTCATGTTTAACCGCACATAACGGTTATATCTTGTTTTCAGTTAACAACCGATTTGCCGGTTGTTACTTTCCACTATTCCAGTCTGAAGAACATAGCTCGATACCTCAGAACAACCAGATCATGGGGTATTAGGTTCTACAGACCAAATGCTGAGCCATCCCTGCCTCCAGGGGTACCATACGACGACGCAGTCCAAGATGCATCACTCCCCAAATACCCTGAAGATATCAAGCAAAACAAACTGATGTGTTTTGTTGATGCAGCATATGGGAATGATCCCAAACATTGCAGGTCCACCACAGGGTATGTCTTCACTTATGCTGGTGGAGCAGTTGTTTACAGATCCAAAGCTCAGTCACTCACTGCGCAGAGTTCCACAGAAGCTGAATTCATCGCTGCAGTCACAGCAGCCAAAACAGCCAGATATCTCAGGTCTATACTCAAGGAATTAGGATTTGTCCAAGTTGGTCCCACTCCAATCTATGAAGACAATGCATCAGCAATTGAAATAATAAATGCCCAGAAGCGAACCGAAAGAACCAGACATATTGAAATCAGGTTCTTTGCCATCCAAGCATGGAAAGAAAATGGCGAAATCAAGATGATTCATATTCCTGGGGTTATCAACCCTGCTGATGACTTAACCAAACCATTGGGATGGATTTTGCACACCCGACATGCACGATACATCATGGGACACTACCCAGGTTAAATCATTCAAAACGAAGTACGTACTTCGACGATTGCTTCGATCGGTTTGATCTCACATTTATTATTTTCCTTCTGAATCCGGTCTGCTGAGAGTCCGATTCATTATCATACAGATGCAGACGAATCAATCCAAGGCTAAATGTACTCCGGCAGTAATCCAACGCCGAGTGAACATGTTGGATCAAGGGGTGTGTTGTTGATAAAAAAATACGGACATTGTCGGCATCAAATTTGATCAGAAAAGCCGACAAAACGAAACGACAACCGAGGTGCGGACACGAACCGAGGTGCGGACACGGAGTAACAACAGAGACATGATTATCTCGATGATCGAGTCCTAGAATCAAACGCACCTCCACTACTTGGAAATCCTTAAGTGGTAAAAACGATATCACCTAAGGCTACAAACAAAAGAGGATAATCGGTTAGAAACAAGACATATCCAAAGACCTGACCAATAAATGAACACTTGGAACCCTTAAGTATGTTCGGAAGAATATACTTGATATCCTGTGAGGAAATTACTTATTGCAATCAAGAAAATCAATACCGATTCCAGATGGGCCTCATATCTAGCATATATACCACGAACAAGCATACGCCCAATCGCGTAAATCACTTAACCCCGCAAATGACCAATATCATCGAATGACCGATACAGTAAGACCAATACACGACACTAATACAGCAACAGCAACAGCAGTATCGGTACGATGAAACCCATACTAGTGAAAAGACTGGGGAAGATCTCTACCATGTAAAATACAGCAGAGAGCCCCGATACAGTAAAAATACACAGTAAAAATAAGAGCGTCTCTCTGAGCTCACTTGTCTTTAAATTTCAATTATCCTATACCTTTTGGTCGATTTTTAGAGTTACAACAATGGTGGTCAATTCTTCGCAGGCACAAAATCCAAGATGTGGTCGTTCCATCCATTAAAAACAGAGTCACAATGTACCAATGCCCTACTGGACTACCTTCGAGAAAGAGGCGCCCCCAATACGATTATCAGTGACAATGCCAAATCAGAAAAGGGAGTAAAATGGACTGAAATCATGCAAAAAAATATGATCAAAATGAGAACCTCAGAGCCACATTATCATCACCAGAATCCAGCAGAGTCAGAATGGGCCCGATTATCGAAAATGACTCAAAATTTCTTGAGAATGTTCAAAGCCCCTATCGGATTGGCAAATTGGTGCTCATTGTGGTGTGTTCAAATCAACAACCTAGCTGCACGAAAATCATTGGGATGGAAAGTCCTGCAAGAAATATCACAAGGCTGGACACCAGATGTCTCGCATTGAAGATTCTACTTCTATGAGCCCATATGGTGGTACAATCCGAGCTTCAAATCCCCTAAGAGCAACATGAGAAAAGGAAGATTCCTAGCATTTGCTGACTCAACAGGAGATGCAATGACGTATTACATACTGACTGAACCAGAATCATCTAAGGAGAAACGCCAAGTCTTAATGCGATCAGTTGTGAGAACAAGAAGAAAAAATATTGGAACCAAAGATGAATTTGTGAATGATGATCCAGAAGCAGCAGAATTTCGACTGTCAATTTCAGAACGCCAGCAGAACCTCAACGACATCCAATGTACAGATGAAGTCCCATTATTAGTGCCAGGCGAGAAATTCAATGCAGATACTACTGGAATGGAGTATTCAACCAGCAACAACCCACTTGACATACCAGAATCGGAACAAACGGATTCAGGGGAGCATGACAAAGAAAATGAAGAAACAGAGCGTGAAATTGAAAATTCAGATCAGGAAGCACTTCTGAGCACAGTCAATGGAACCAATGATGCAGAAACACATGATAATATACTCGAAAGTAACGATACCAATCTGGACCTTACCTTCCGAAAAATACTGGGCCATTTCTGGAAAGAAGGAATATTGACCCTAAAATCACAATATTTGGATGACCTGGAAGGAAATACTGTGTTGAATACCCCATTTCCCCAACTACGAAGGATGAGCCTGTTGCCTGTGCAAAATATATAACACGTTATATTATTGAAGCGGGTGGACAAAGGGGAAGTCACCCCCTGTTGGATTGGGCAAGCTCAGTCCTCAAGCAAGATACAGCAATCACACGACGTATTCAATCACTACAAGCTCGAAAACCATGTCGAAAATACAAATCTGAAGAAAATGTCTAGAAACCAAAGACAAGCCAAGAAGAAAAACAAAGAAAAATTTGGCCTCCAAATTCCTAATACTTACAATGACTGCATCCGCATAGATCAAGCTGCTAGAGATACCAAATGGCAAGACTCGATTCAAAAAGAGATGGATAATTTGGACCGGCTCAAGTGTTTCAAATATCATCCAGCTGAGAAAGAATTCCCCAAGTCCGATGGATGGCAACAAGCAAGGATCAATATGATTTGGGACATCAAAAGTGAAGACAAACGATACAAGAGCCGGCTGGTTGCAGGGGGGCATTTGGTGGATTCTATTTAATAGAATACATATTCCAGCCAAGTCAACAGCCTATCTGTTTATCTACTATTTCTCATTGCACAACACCAAAACCTTGATCTAATGACTGCAGATGTGGGAAACGCATTCCCAACAGCACTGGTTCAAGAAAAAGTATGGTGCTGGGCCACAGACAAATTTGGAGACAAGAAAGGCTGCAAAGTGGAAATCCAACAAGCTCTTTATGGGTTAGCAGGTTCAGGACGCGCATACGCTGATTTCTTTGCAGACACCCTGATGAATCTAGGATTCAGACCCTCCAGGGCTGACCCAGATGTTTGGATGAAACTGAGTGAAGACAAGAAAAGTTACGACTACATTGGAACACATGCCAATGACCTTATGGTACTGTCAAGAAAGCCCCAGGATTGGATTGCACTGATTGAACAAGAATTTGCACTCAGAAACATTGAATCTGAACCTGGATACTATCTGGGTACAAGCTTGACAAGAATAAAGGACGGAAGGCTTCTACTGAATTGAACAAAATACATTTCAGAAGTTCTAAGGAAGTACCAAGACAAATACAATATTACTCTACAAAATGAGAATCTACCAATGAAAACAGACTGCCACTCAGAACTAGATGACTCAGAATTACTCAACGAATCAGGCCACAAGGAATTCCAACATATTATCGGCCTAGGACAATGGATTGTATTATCCGGAAGAATAGATATTGCATATGCTATTTCATCACTATCCAGATTTGCATCCGGACCAAGAGAAGGGCATTTGCAAATGGCAAGACATGTCCTAGGGTATTTGAAGAAATACAAAAAGAAAGGAATCTTAGTGGATCCACAATCACCCAAAATTCAGTCAATCGGGGAAGCGACAGTGAACTACGAAGAATTTACTCACCAATACAAGTACTACAAGGAAGAATTGGATCCGATGTTTCCAGCACCACTAATCACAGAATTAGATCTAAATATCTTCTGTGACAGTGACCATGCACATGACCTTGTAACAGGAAGAAACATTACTGGATTAATTGCATTTGTTGGATCAATGCTAGTATACTGGAAATCAAAACGACAAACATCAGTTCATACGAGCACATTTGGAGCAGAATTCACAGCACTCAAAGATGCAGTGGCGTTAGCTATCATGTTGAGGTACCACCTTCGATCCATGGGAATCCAAGTTACCAAACCAACTGAAATCCATGTGGATAACAAAAGCATTGTAATCAACTCAACCAATCCAGCAAGTACACTTAATAAGAAATCAATTGCACTAGCATATCACTTTGTCAGACAACACCAAACTGGCAAAGTTGTCTCGATCAGTCATATCAAGTCCCATGAGAACTATGCAGATAAACTAACAAAACCACTCAGCAGTACTGCCCTAAAAAGTCTACTAAATGAATTCATGACGATGTAAAGTTAAGTACAAAATAAAAATTGGGTAAAAACAATAATAAATGTCCACTTAATTCCTCGAACACAAATCCATGCCTAAAAATATCTTTGCTTCTAAACAATTCAAAATGTAATGCTAGACATAAAATATGTCGAGGCAATACAAAAGAATGGCATGGATTTCGGGGAGAACAACCGGAATTAGAGTTGTTAAGTGAAGAACAGAATAAATGAGAAAATGAGACACGACTAGAAACAATACATAAATAACCGTACCATCGTTGTTGTACCACAAATAACCGGGATACGCGAGTCACGACACGAGAGTCGTAAACGCGAACCGTAACCGTGAATTGATGTAGCGAACCGAATGTAAGGAATGGTAGTGCCACGTGGAACGTACGACGCACGTACGAACCAAAGAACACCCTTGAGTATTCAAGATCTCACTGTATCACCAACGTAGGTACGAACTCTACTACGATCACCCCTCACCAAATACAGCAATTCTGTAAGCAGCAAATTACAGGGAAAGCACAAACAAGCCGGTAAAGGATTCCTCCAGCAAAAACCAAGCCTACAGCTCACTCTTTTTGCTCCTAAAACGATTAGTAGTAGAATAACAGGCTTATACGTCCAGGTCCAATAGTCTTCCCTATTGTACCCGTACAAGCCTACCTTGGTCCGATAGTCCTCTATCGTATCGCCGAAACCCTCCCAACGTGAGGATCACCGACCGACCAAAGGCCCAATAGGACCACCCACCAGAGAGACCCAACGCGTCTCTTTGGTCCGATAGTCCTCTATCGTATCGCCGAACTCTCCCAACGTGAGGATCACCGACCGACCAAAGGCCCGATAGGATCCCCCACCAGAGAGGCCCAACGCGTCCCTCAAAATCGCATCGATTTAGTAGTGGGCAAACGCCTACATCGCAGACCATCCTCAGGACAGGTACGCCCTTAGTGACACGACAATAGCCTACCGCGAGGATCCTCCACCAGAGAAGCCCAATGCGTCTCTCGAATCGGACCGACTTAGTCGACCTCCGCAGGCCAGGAATCCGGCTTGATTAGCTACACGACAATGAACTACAGGGAGTTCTTCCTCGGGGAAGGGCCCTTTGGGGAAGCGCCTGCGAGGCATGACATCTACCAAGCCATCTACACCCTGTTCAATGAAGCTGATGGGGAACGGCTTCTCCCCCTCCTCCTGGATATCTTCAATGCACAAGCTATTGGCGGCTTGGGCATCTTCCAAGAAGATGCAGCAGGGGTGGACCGCCTCCGGGTCATCCATGGCCTCCGACGCTATCCAGGAACCATCACCCAGCCCTCAGCCAACCGGGGCAGGGCCTTTGGATACATTGATGATGTGGAAGGACAAGAGGTGGAGCTGGTGCGGGTGGACGCAGCCCTGCTGTCAAGGGCGGCAGCAAGCCGGGTATACCTCCTAGCTCACCATGAAGCCAATGTATCACAACACCCTGAGAGAGATTACATCCCGGCCATTCCTGAAGGGACTGCCCACACCGAAATGCTCCAGGCCCATAAGGTGTGTTTCCTACCCTTCGAATTCATCCCACTGGTGTTGTGCAGGGGCCTCACCCCGAAGCAGGCCTTCCAAGTTCTCCAACCCCACATCCACCAGCAAGGATTGGGGGACATCTGCAAACCCTTATTAGATACACTCCGGGCTGTGGGGACACAACCTACCACCCTTCTGGGCGCCATCCGGCTCCTAGAACCCGGACCTGCCTTCAGAGCTGAAGCCAACCTCCGCGCCTACATGAAGAAAAATGTCCTCCTCCGAGACCTCCCAGGCCTAGCAGGCCCGGCGCCGGCAGACCCTACCCTCACAGCAGCCTTCTCAGCGCTCACTGACCAGCAACTAAGACTGAGTGAGTCTCTGGACCAAAGACGACAAGAATCCTCTAAGCTGCACTCTGTAAGAGAAGTGTGGGGGAACCTTTACACTGAAAGACTCCTACTACTCTGTGGGAAAACAACTGAAGCTGATCTTCCCCCCATCTACACAGCCTGGGCCAAGAAGAGCAAGCATGAAAAGACCCACATGGTCCTCCAAAGTCAAGTGGCCACAGATGCCTACAACCTTGGCATCCAGGCGCCACTCATCACCACAGCAGTACTCAAGAGGTTCCAAGATTGCAACTTCTATGGGACCGACCCCTTTGATGTAGCAGACGGCATACTCCCCCTAGCCTTCACCCCCCCAGGAGGATCAGCAGCTACCCTCAAGCACGAGCATGAAGCGGCCGCTAATGTAGCAGCGTATGACACCATGATCTCCACCCATGGCAACTCCCTCTCACTCAAGGACTCCCTCGACTTACAGAAGACCAAGGCCTACATCCCCCTCGATTGGACTGAGGCTACCACTCAGCTGAAAAGCTACCTGGCGGTACTAGCCACCCTCCTAGGCGCCACACATAATGTGGTGAAAGCTTACCAACGTGGTCTCTCCAGGTTAGAGTGGCAACAAATGCCCCTCAGAAGGGCCATCGCAGATGAACTAGGCGACCGGATCACTCCTGCAATTGTGGTGTACTACTTCCAGGTCCGCATCCGAGGTTGGCTAGAAGAACAATGGGAAGCAGACACCACCCTTCCTTCCCCAGACTTTGGGGAAGACATCCACAGATTCAGAATGACCCAGAACCTCAACTGGCTCCCAAGGCGGCTGTGACTGCAGCGATGAATTCTGCTTCTGTAGAACTCTGAGCAGTAAGTGACTGAGCTTTGGATCTATAAACAATTGCTCCACCAGCATAAGTGAAAACATATCCTGTAGTGGACCTGCGATGCTTTGGATCATTTCCATATGCAGCATCAACAAAACACATCAATTTGGCTTGTTTGATATCTTCAGGGAATTTTGGGAGTGATGCGTCTTGGACTACATCGTTGTATGGTTCTCCTGATGGTAGAGATGGCTCAGCATTCGGTCTGTAAAATCTAATGCCCCAAGATCTGGTTGTTCTGAGGTATCAAGCTATGTTCTTCAGACTGGAATAGTGGAATGCAGTGGGATTAGAGCTGTACTTTGACATCAGGGTCACTGCATAGCCAATGTCTGGCCGGCAGCTCACATATGCAAACATCATTTCACCTAGGAGTGTCCTGTAGGAGAAGCCAGATGTGGATTGTAATTCAGTATGTTCCTTGGTGCCTTCTAATGGTCCATCTGTATGTGATTGAAGTTGACTCAGCACTTCAGTTGATAATGGCGCTGATGGCTTGGAGTGGGGTTTCATCTTAGAATCAGTTTCCCAACCATGGGACGTCATAATGCGGTCAATGTAATTGTCACAGGACAGTTCAATGTAATTAGCTGTCTGTTTGACATCAACAAATTCCATTGAAGTCTTCAAGCAATCCCATTTTTGTGAAGGGGATTACATCTTCTTTAGGTAGCTTCAGTTTTGCACCAATGATGTCATAGATCTTGTCAGATATGGATTCTGATGGCAAGCCAGTGCGAAATCGTCAACTTGTCTCAGCATGTAGACTGTTTCACCTTCAAAGACTGTCATGTAGATTGTTCTGTCATGAGTGGTGGTCTTGAAGCTGAGATCAGGACCTTTCAAGATCTTGTTGATGTGGGTTTCCCAGAGTCTCCCGGATTCCGGATGGCCTTGAAGTGCTCGAAGGACAGGAAGCACCAATCTTCTGTCTATGTCTTTGCCATGCTTGTGTTTATACCATTCTGCATATGCATCATCAATAGTCATGTAGGTAGGGATGTTGGGTCCTGGAGAATGCGCATAGGCGTCAGCAGCATCACCAGCATAGATTTTGAGATTGAGGCTTGCTGCAATGGCAAAGAACAATCTTTGGATGGGGTGTTCAACACATGAAGAGTATGACATTGTAATGACATGCAGGGTTGGAGCGGCATATTTGCTTCCATTACAGCACTGTCTTGCTCGTCTGACACCATTCCTTGTGACATTGTATTGCCAATGGGGCCTGAGAATGATGGCTTCTGGATCCTTAGGGTATGGGATGGGTGATCCAAACATTTCTAAGTCTTCAAACTGGTCAAGTTGTTTGCGCTCTCCAGCTTCCCATTCTGTCCATGTGGATAGTGACTTGAGGTTTCTGCGTGTGAAGTGCCCTAGTGCTTGTTCTTCTGGTGTAGTTGCTTTTGAATTGATGGCCTTGATTAAGAGTTCAATTTGTTGAGTTGGTAGTGAATCTGCATCTAGAGGTAATGCATGATTGCCTGCCTTATGAAGCTTGGTGATGGCTCTGAGCGAAGCAATGTCAATAGTGTGAATGACAACATCCATGTCATCTTCAGTTGGTGCCAAGTGTTTTTGGATGGTGGCATGGAGTGCTTCAATGCTATTGACCTGGTTGATTCTGGATTGGATGATATTCTTGTATTTGGTGCCAATGAGCTTGATAGCTTTGATGGATGAAATCCGGTCCAAAAAAGGTGGATCTTCTTCATCAGTGGGTTCCTTCCAAGAAGTATTGGGGGCAAAGAGTCCATATTCATTCGAGTGTTTCTTGACTTCTTTCGTTGACAATTTCGATTCAAGTGCAAAGGTAATGGGTGTATCTATTGAAGAATCCCTCACCCCTTGAGCGTGTGATTCATGCAAGGCGGTGGTAACATCAGCAGCAGTAAACACACGGTTGTGATTGATAGATACAATATAGGCGCCTCGGAGCTTGGAGAGAGATTTCTTATGAGAGGAGAAAAGCTGGGAGGCAGGACTTTTGGGAAGGATGTCTGTGACGTAGGCTCTGCCAAGTAGTGAATCATTGGCATATCTGAGACCAAATGCTTGATCGGCACAAGAGCTTGAAACAGTGAGCCTGATATTGGTGAGATCTGCAAATGGTGAGATCGAGAATTGAAAATCACTGGATGACACCTCATTGGGTTCCGCGGGAAGATGAATGTTGTCATCAGTCCTGAGCAAGTGCTTGACATTGGTAGGAAGGTCAGTAAGAGGTAAATCATTCATGCCTTCATCAAACCTGACATGGGTGGCTATCTTGAATCTGTGCGTTTCAGTATCATACCAAAGAATGTTTCTGGTAGTATATGGTACAAAACCCAGGAATATGCCCTTGCGAGCATTGGGTTTGAGCTTGATTGATCTCTTGCCTGGAGGTTGAATCCAAACTCTGCAGCCAAATGTTCGGAAGTCAGCAAGATTTTCCTTATGTCCAGTAGCTAATTCCAATGGTGAATGGTGCTGGGTGCCTTCAGGGAATGCATTTGACAACCAAAGGGCATGATAGAAGGCAATGTTTTAACTCTAAAAATCGACCAAAGGTAAATGATGTTAAAATTTAAAGAGATGTGAGCTCAGGGAGACGCTCTTATTTTCACCATGTATTTTGTACTGTATTGGGGCTCTCTGCTGTATTTTACGTGATAGAGATCTTGCCCGGTTATTTGTTACTATCCTCATCGTACCGATATTGTCGCTGCTGTTGCTGTCTTAGCGTTTTGTCGTATTGGTCATTTGATGGTATTGGTCATTTACGAGGTTAAGTGCGTCCGAGAACTGTTTCTCTACCCCCCGCGGGCTATCGCGTGGTATTTTTAAAATTCTCGACCCTATTTTTTAAATTTCCTATCTTTTTAGGTCGCGTGTCTACTAAAAAACCTCGCGCGTCGCACACCTTTACTTTCGAGACAATATCTCGTCACTCCTCAAATAAAATAACTGTTTTAGGGTTAAGGATATCATATTCTGTTCGTGACAAGCACTATTTTGTGTAAAACTTGTGCACAAATGACTATTTTCATCGTCTCCTCCTCCTCCAACAACAACAACAACGGGGAGTCTCCTCCTCCTCCTCCAACAACAGCAACAACAACGGCGATTCGCCTCCTCCCCCTCCTCCTCCAACAACAACAACAACAGGGATTCGTCTCCTCCATCCAGCAGCGAATCCGAATCCCCTCCCCTCATCCAACAGAGCAGCAATTCGTCTCCTCCCCCCAAGAGCAGGGTTTGTCTCCTCTTCCTCCAACAACAACAACAACAACAACAGGGATTTGTCTCCTCCTCCTCCTCCTACAACAACAACAACAACGGCGATTCGTCTCTTCCTCCAACAACAACAACAGGGATTCGTTTCCTTCTCCTTCTCCAACAACAACGGCGATTCGTCTCCTCCATCCAGCAGCGAATCCGAATCCGCTCCCCTCATCCAACAGAGCAGCGATTCGTCTCCTCCCCCAAGAGCAGGATTCATCTCCTTCTCCTCCAACAAAAACAACAACGGCGATTCGTCTCCTCCTCCTCCAACAACAACAACAACAACAACGGCGGTTCGTCTCCTCCTCCAACAACAACAGGGACTCGTCTCCTCCTCCAACAACAACGAAGATTCGTCTCCTCCTCCAACAACAACAACAACAACAACAACAACAGATTCGTTGCCGGATGAATTCGTTGCCGTTCCTATTCGAATACATGATAATTGAACAAAATGGGTGAGTATCTATTGATGTACTACGTAGAGTATATAATAAAAACAGAATAATATAATGTACCTGCCAATCGATTTGTAATTATCACCAACCGGGAAAATTCCCCGCACCTCGATCTGCACTCAATTGTTGTTCCGACAATCGTTGTTCCCCGCACCTCGATCTTCCGACAATCGTTGTTCCCTGCACCTATCCGTTGTTCCGTTCCGATCCTTTGTTACAATCTGGTCCTATGAAAATGAGAAGACAGAAGGGAGGAAATACATTCTTGAGTATCAGCAATGCCGGAGGCAGTATAATCATTGTCTATCTCTCTCATTCTTACCTTTGCTTGTTCCGACGTTCCGATGTTCCGACAATCGTCCCGATGAAATTGTTGTTGCTGCTGCTGCTGTAGATTACTTCTTACTCCTACGTCACGAAAAACAGTATCTTGTTCCAGTTGATATAGATGCAATGGGAGGTTTGTTGCTTTCAAGACGTATATGTTTGTGGGCCAATTCAAACAACAATATCTATCCAGCCTTTCCCCTCTTATCCAATGCTTTCTATTGTCATGCAGTACAAGGCTGTTATTTCGGACTAAAATATCTGAGAACGGATCGTTGTGCTCAAAGTCTAATTTTGCTCTCGTGAGCCTATTTCTCCTACGCAGTTACTTGTGTAATTCACTTAGGTAATTTTAGTAGTATTCAGTGATTCCAAGTATTAGTATTTAGATTTGTGAGTGTTTTCATGTAAGATGATTACTTGTATCGAACCTCTATTGGTGCACTATTAGCGCACCCTTGCTGTTAGCGATTCAGCGAGTCAGCTCACTTATTTGCCTGTTAGTCATACGTGTGTTATCTCATTCGTGTGTATCTCCGAATGTCCGTACGTCTGTATGTTTGCTACCGGCGCTTTTCTAGAGTCCCCGTGTCTTCGTACTTGTAGTGTTAAGTACTTGTAGAAGATACCTAAGGGCCGGTCTTCTTTACTTGCACCGCCACATGCATCTCCTACATAAGGAAAATAGCTTTACTCCACCCATGAGCTTAGTGAGTAGATCTGCAATATTAGTTTCGCCGGGTTCTTTTCCAATCCGGATAATCTTTCCTGCAATGCATTCGCGTGCCTTGTGGTAAGCAATACTGTTGTGCTTCTTCTTACAAGGGCTTTCTGGGTGTGTTGCGTTCTTAACAACCGAGTCATTGTCACAATACATGTTGGTCGGTCCTTCCATAGGTATGCCCATCATTCTGAGCTTATATCGTAGGCCTTCTACCATTTCGATTGCGATCTTGAGTGCCACAATTTCTGAGCCAAACGTGGATGTTTCAACGGTCGTTTGCCTCTTAGAGAACCATAGAATTGGTGCCCTGTTAACAAAGATGATGATTCCCGTATGAGATCTCCTAGTAGCCTTGCAACCGGCGTGGTCGGCGTCCACGAAACATGTGGTAGTTACTGCCTTTCCTTGCGGTTCAGGCATATCCGGGGGAATTAGCTCCCCCGCTTCTGGGTAGAATTCGGCCCAGTCACATTCGTGGAATACTGATTCATCAAGTTCTGGGATGGAACAGTCAAACACCAACTTTGATTTACTGTAATTCTTTAAGTATGCAAACAAATGAAACAATTGGTTTAGATGCCCTTCTCGGGCCTGTGCAAGATACGGGGACATAAGTGAGACAGGCATTACGATATCTAGCCTTCCGAGTTGTAGAGGGAACCACAGGTCGGTACTTGAACTTACATAGATTCCCACGTAATTTACAGTACTACAGCTGGAGTGGTACGATAATACCGACCGAGTCATATGCACCTCTGTAAGCAGGATTGGAATATTCTTCTCGAAGACCGAATGACCAGGAAGGCCCATACTTTCTGTAAACAGGATTGGAATATTCTTCTATCTATGGTAAATGACCGGGAAGGCCCATTCTTTCTGTTTTCACGACCGAAGTTCGATACTTAAGATCAGAAGCAAGGTTCGTTCACGACCCAATTGGAATGTTCAATGACTGCATCCAGCTCATATCTTATGGAAAATGACCGGGAAGGCCCATTTCTTTTCTGTTTTCACGATCGAAGTTCAATACTTAAGATCGGAAGCAAGATTCCTTTTGTTTTCATGACCAAACCAAAGTAAATTGCCTGGTTCCGGTATAGCCTTTTTGATACTTCCAATCATGTGTTTCGATACTCATGATCAAAAGGGAGGTTCGAAGAAGCTTCTTGTAACAGCTGTTTCGATGATCACGATTAGAAGGAAGCTTCTAATCGAGAAGGAAGCTTCTCATGATAGCATGTGATTCTACAGTGCTGTACGATTAGCAGTGTACTGTATTCATCACTGCACTAAAAGAGATATCATGCTCTCCAGCAAGATTACTCTCTTATCTTATACTTTTAACATTCAACTGATTTAAATCCCAAAATTCACACTAGTTGCTATCAACTACTTGTAATCTACATACTAAGGTCTGTCTCGCTGCAATCTGAATAAGTCACAGCAAGAAGAGATCTGGCGTCTCCCTAGCTTCGCCTGTAGTCCGATTATCCGTTGCGAAAGTATCCAAACACATTTATCACGCGTAGAGTACAATTGTTCGTCTACTAACACACAAACGCAGCGTTGCTGTTCCTCAGAAGCCTTTGAATCAGTCTCTCAACAGCTTGGATTCAGAAGGAAAATAATAGATTAACAGTTGCAAGCTCTCAGGCAGCTTGCATAACAATCAGAACAGTCAACGAGAATCCGACAGCAGATCATCGAACGCTCGACTACGGCCGACGATCGATAGTTCTCTGATCCGATCACACAACAAGAAAGACACCAATCGGACACGCGGAAGTCTTTATTAGAAGCCCATTGTATTGGACACGCCAATAGCAATCTCTCCATCCAAGAATCTCTTACTCGACAGATTCCAATTTCTCCACGTCGCAATCCAGGTGACACACCCACTGTGACACCATATCTCGTATTCGGATCCCGACGCCCACCAAATTGATTGTGCTAAGCACCATAAACCACCGACTGCAATTATTCCATCGAATATTGCCTTATCAGACCCACTACATTTACAATGCTTACAATTTGATTCCAGGAACAAGCACCTTCTTGACACACAAGAGTCTACTACGATTGACGATCAACGATTGACCGAATTTTCGTTGCGCAAATCAAGAACAACAACTACAACGGTAACGAATTTGCCATCGCTTCGCCGACGTTTATGACAGCAAACGTAAAACGAATTTCCTTCGTACAATAAGCCACCTCGCTTTGGCCATCAACCAACAACAACAATCCTATTGTCTTTTGCAAACTCGCTCTTACGATCGATTCTTTGCTGTCGACGCCAACGCCAACGTCAACGCCGACGCCGACAGTGATAACGTATTCGCCGGCGACCTACGACACTACCTATTGTCGAAACGCCATCAACGACGACGGCTTCCCATCGCTATTGCAGACAAGACGTTTGTCACCACCGCTTCAACGACACCATTTCACCGCTTAATAGCAAATACAGGAAGAAACCACCATCGCTATTGCAGACGACCGACGACGATACCTAGTATTGTTGACACGCCACCAACGTCGACAACAACGACATCGAATTTTCATCGATTTTCGAAGTAATCGATTTTTTTTGTCGACATTTCGTTGCTTCGCCACATCCCCTGCCCGTCGTATCACATCGAAAACGACTTCTCCTCATTATTGCGGACGTACCGGTACCATCCTGGTCCTCTATCTCCCAATATTGACAGAGATATCAAATTTTCTCAGTACAAGAAGGACACCACATCAACAACAACCACAACGACAGCATAGTGCCACTATGTCCACTTACGGCCCTGATCTCAGATTACTGTTTCCATCATTTGATTTGAAACTTGCAGAAATCCTAAATGCAACACTGGATGTTCCTCAAGAGGCATGCAACCACATTTGTGAAACTCTCATTATAACAGGAGCAACCACCTGGAACCGATTCATTTGTGACATTTATGAATATGCCTATATTGTTGACCTAGATGGGAAAGAATACCAAGCTCAGATCGATCCCCGTTCTACCAGTGCAAGAGATCAACACACATTAACTTCATTTGTTGATTTTATAAATAATATCATTCCCCAAGTTGGCTGTTACTGGTATGACCACAATCAGTACACTCGGGATGCTTTCCTTGACTTTCGTAATCAATACAATCGGGATGCTTTCCTTGACTTTTATAATGTGCGCAACCAGCACCCTGAACTGACTGCTTTTCATACCGAGGCTAATGCAGCAATTCCCTTAGCGCCATTCCCACATGCTACTGCTCAAGTTCCTATGGCATCACAACCCAGCGCACAAGCTCAATCTTGCCCGACAAAACCACCAGTCTTACTGCCGGTGTCATCTTCGGTATCTGCCTCCGTAACGCCTCCAGTACCTGTTCTTGTCATGCCTCCAGCACATGTTTCTGTTACACCTCAAGCATCTGCTTCCTTCCCATCTCAAGCACCTAAACCTGCTTGTGAAACGCCTGCCATCTCTACTACTATTGCCAACAATGGGAACCCGCTTGGATCTCCTGAAACGCATAAGTTAGCTCGTCCCAATACTGACCTCGTTCCTGCTCCTACCAGTACTCCATCCTATACTTGGACTTACTTCCCCAGCACTGAATCAGTTCGATTCAAACGAGTAATCTCTTCAACCATTCCTATTGTCAACCCGGACACTCCACATGGTGATGTTTTCTCCACACTGAACCATAAGCGTCACTCCCCATGTCTTTCCCCTAAGCCTTCATCTAATACAGCATGGACGTTTCATCCTAAATCTGCTACTGTGACATTCTACCGGTCACCCAAGAAATTTTCTTCCCACAAGCCTGGTACTTGCATTCCTTTGTTGCAACTTCCACCATCTAAGTCATGTACTAAGAATAGAGTCGTTCCAAGCTCAGGCACTGCCATCGTTCCAAGTTCAGGTCAAGCCTATCCACAGCATGGCGCTGCATCTTCTTGCCCAGATTGGAAGCCTAATTATGGGGCACATTCTTTGTTCTACAACTCGCCTGCTGTGTGCATCACCAAACGCCATCGTGATGCTATCAAGCTCAAGCTGTACCACCTACATGCTACCTTGATGCTTGCTAATTGGCTCTATGACGCTGTCACCTGACATGTACGATACGACTCAACTTCTACAATCATTCCAAGGTTTTCTATCCAACACGACAGATACTTGCCATGCCGTCTTTCCGACTATCTTGCAGGGGCATTTTCTTCTGTACAAGACAGCCATCATGACTATTTGCAAGTTGATATCTACGAATCGATTTACACGCTTCAATCCATGATTGGTCTCTACAATTGTTTCCTATGACTTGATCAATCGCTCTCTACGATTCGCCATTCATCTTTGATCTAATACTCAATCGTTCTCTAGTACGATTGATCCAAATCTACGATTGATCCAAATATACAATGGTTCATAGTGTCCACGAATCAATCGATTTCTACGTTTTTGATTTTATGATTCGATTCTACGCTGACCTTCATCTTTGATTTGATACTCAATCGATTCCATTCTACGATCTGTCTACGAACAAGATCCACGATCTGATGTGTGCACACAGTCAATCAGTATCAAATCAACAATACTACGATTCGATTCTACGACTTGATTCCGCGATCCAACCTACAATCCGTCGTCTTCGATCAATTGTTCTTCCAAGGATGGCTTGACCTATGCAATGATTCCAGATAGTTATCTACGATCCGATTCTATTCTCCGATCAAGCTTCGATTACGATTGTATTTGATCAATCACATCCTACGATTTGATTCTACAATCCGATCTACTACGATTCGATTCTACGAATAGATTCTCAAGTTACGCTCGTCTTCTATGACTTGTTTCCAAGTATCCAACAATCGATCAAACTCTACGATTGTGAATACACAACGGTTGTATTTGATCGATCGCATCCTCCGATTCGATTGGATTCGATTCTACGATTCGATTCATTTCTAGATTGGTATGAATTTGCCTGCAATCAATTCTACGATTGAATCCTTTTGATACGATTCAATTCTCCGAATCGATGCTCCACTAAGATCGCTCCACTACGATTGATCTCCTTTCCGAAGTATGTGATACACTTGATCACGTGCAAGAAGATGGGGCATATTAAATTGCTTCCACATACGTAGTCACGAAATTTACTTGTTCTTTCTTTTCGAGCTATGTAATACACTTGATCACGTTCAAGAAGATGGGGCATATTAAATTCCTTTCGTACGTATGTAGAGGGAACCACAGGTCGGTACTTGAACTTACATAGATTCCCACGTAATTTACAGTACTACAGCTGGAGTGGTACGATAATACCGACCGAGTCATATGCACCTCTGTAAGCAGGATTGGAATATTCTTCTCGAAGACCGAATGACCAGGAAGGCCCATACTTTCTGTAAACAGGATTGGAATATTCTTCTATCTATGGTAAATGACCGGGAAGGCCCATTCTTTCTGTTTTCACGACCGAAGTTCGATACTTAAGATCAGAAGCAAGGTTCGTTCACGACCCAATTGGAATGTTCAATGACTGCATCCAGCTCATATCTTATGGAAAATGACCGGGAAGGCCCATTTCTTTTCTGTTTTCACGATCGAAGTTCAATACTTAAGATCGGAAGCAAGATTCCTTTTGTTTTCATGACCAAACCAAAGTAAATTGCCTGGTTCCGGTATAGCCTTTTTGATACTTCCAATCATGTGTTTCGATACTCATGATCAAAAGGGAGGTTCGAAGAAGCTTCTTGTAACAGCTGTTTCGATGATCACGATTAGAAGGAAGCTTCTAATCGAGAAGGAAGCTTCTCATGATAGCATGTGATTCTACAGTGCTGTACGATTAGCAGTGTACTGTATTCATCACTGCACTAAAAGAGATATCATGCTCTCCAGCAAGATTACTCTCTTATCTTATACTTTTAACATTCAACTGATTTAAATCCCAAAATTCACACTAGTTGCTATCAACTACTTGTAATCTACATACTAAGGTCTGTCTCGCTGCAATCTGAATAAGTCACAGCAAGAAGAGATCTGGCGTCTCCCTAGCTTCGCCTGTAGTCCGATTATCCGTTGCGAAAGTATCCAAACACATTTATCACGCGTAGAGTACAATTGTTCGTCTACTAACACACAAACGCAGCGTTGCTGTTCCTCAGAAGCCTTTGAATCAGTCTCTCAACAGCTCGGATTCAGAAGGAAAATAATAATACCTATTAAACCCTGGTAATAGTTTTGTTTCTCCAAACCAAGTTCCGGTGAGGCATCAATTTCGGGCCTATATCCAGTTACCAATGGTGATTTTGCAGATTTTGGGAGTATCTCGAAGGCATATTGCCCTCTACTCAATTCCTCTTCAACAGATTTAACGGCTTTGGAGGTATACTTAGTTGAAGACATGGACCAGTACTCAGCCCCATCAACGGACGTGTTGCCAATGTCTGCCCCTAGGTAGAAAGTGGGTGATTCAACGGTCCCATCCATCAGTTTGAATTGTCTTTCGATCGCATCCATTTGGAACTTTGGATCCATCCCGCATACAAGGATGTCATCCACATATGCCACACAGAATTCGTAATATGCCGAGCCTCCTTTCTTTACAGCCGGCCGCATATATACGTCTGGATCCGCCTTGCAAGACTTATATCCAAGTCCCCTTAAGTGCCCAGACAGATAAGATCGGAATGATGCGCCCGCAACTGGTAATCCATACAGAGCTCTTACAATTTTGCAGGGCCTTCCACATAACTCCGGTGCAAATCCTTGTTGCAGTGTAGCCACTGTGTAGTATTTTACCTTAATTGGTGCGGTTAAGTATGCATTTTGGATGTCAGCACTTAAGACCTCAAGGTCATTAAGTGCAGCGACTAGGAAAAACATCCGAACCAAATCCCTGCTGGGCACGCTTGAGTATGTATACTCCCGTGATATTTCGGGCACTTTATGCCCGTTGCCAACAAGTCGGGCCTTCTGAGTTAGATCTATCTTCACGTCAAATAGCATGTGCATAGTGATTTTTGTATGTGCCACCGGTACTTTGTCCTCCTCATTGAACTCAAAAGCTATGAAATTGTTCTTCATTTCTTTTGCAATAGCCCTGGCCCAATAGTCACTGCCGGATTCCTCATCTATCCTTCTTGCTTCAGCAATTGTTTTTGGTAGTCTGACCCCATACTTATGGGATTTGGTCCAATATTTGGTCTTGGCGCTGGAGATAATCCGGTCTTTCTTCCGAATTACCCAATAGGCCCACCACCTGAAAGCTGGCTCATCTATTATGCCTTGATCCTTGGCAAACTAGAAAAAGGGTGTCGTAACAAACAGCAAACGCAATCGGTCTTACGATCGATTGATTTAGTGAGCAAGAGTAAGATTAATCATCTTATAATCGGTAATCGTCGATCATCTCTGATCGACAGGTTAATTACTCGTCGTCGTCAAATTACTCGTCATATCGTGTAGTTTCTAGCATACAAAACACATGTAATCTTAAGACACAAAACACACGCAAAACCATCTTGGTTCGGTCTTTCGTGTTACCGTGTTACCGTATAATTACCGTGATATTCTCATCGGAATATCACATGTGATTGTACCTTATCATGTAGAATTAGTACTAGGATGTACATAGATTTTAGGGCATGATAGTGTTTTAGAGTTGTTAATTCTTTGAAGAGTGAGCTGATGGGGAAACTCCCGCTAAGAGGCAATCCACATGGAAGCGCCGACGATTATTCACTCATCAGGTTAATAACCTTACAGATAAGGTTATTGCCTTCTTTATAACTTCTTTGTACGATACGCCCGCTCAGTACGTAGTACGTACTTACACGGTGAATTCTTTTCAGTCCCCTTCAGCCGTAAATCCTCCAACCGTTAAGCGGCTGGATTCTATGACTTAATCTATGATTCATCGTGAGACGTTGTTGTATGTTGAATACCAAATTGTATCCAGTCTACTATCAGAGGCCCTATCAATTGGGGCGGCGTTTTGCCTTTCATTCTGGCTTGTATCATGGCGTTTTGCCCTGATCCTTGCCCGATTGATATATTGTACTTCATGGATCAAATCATCCATTTTTGAAGTGCTCATTGCAGATCGATTTCTTACCACATGCAACGAGAACAATGTTCCCGGAAAACAGCGCCACTCATTAGCTTTGTAAACAAATCAGCAATATTTGTTGAACCTGGTTCCTTTGTAACTCTGATAATTCCTGCTGCAATAGATTCACGCGCTTTGTGGTATGCAATGCTGTTGTGCTTCTTCTTACATGGGCTTTCAGGTCGTGTAACATTTGTGACAACAGAATCATTATCGCAATACACATTGGTGCTTCCATCAATTGGAACACCCATCATTCTCAACTTGTACCTTAGACCTTCAACCAATTCGATTGCAATTTTCAAAGCAATGATTTCAGATCCAAAAGTTGATGTCTCAACCGTTGTTTGTCTTTTGGAAAACCAAATGATCGGTGCATTATTAATGAAGATAATAACACCGGTATGAGACCTCCTTGTTGCCTTGCATCCGGCATGATCGGCATCAACAAAGCAACTCATTGTCACATGCTTTCCCAAAGCCTCAGGCATATCTGCTGGGATGACTTCAGTGGCACCAGGATAAAATTCAGACCAGTCACATTTTTGGAATCTACTCTCATCAATGCTTGGTACCGTATCATCAAAAACCAATTTCGACCTGTTGTATTTTTTCAAATATGCAAATATATGAAATAACTGGTTCAGATGTCCCTTTCTCGCTTGAGCCAAATACCTTGACATCAGCGAGACTGGCATTACAATGTCAAGCCTTCCTAATTCACAAATCCACCTGAGGACTCCAATCAAACCTTGATAGTAATTTTGCAATTCAGGATTCAATTCCTCTGATATATCAATTTCCGGTCGATAATCATGTGACAGTGGACTGGATGCTGATTTTGGTAGATACTTGTAGCCATATTTTGCAGTTCCTAGCTCTTGTTCTACAGCTGCTACAGCTTTCGCCGTATATTTGGTGCTTGATAATGACCATCGTGGTTTTGAATCACCTTCAAAGTAAAACTTTCCAATATCAGCTCCCAAATACAGAGTTGGCTCTTCAATAGTATCATCCTTCAATTTGAACTTCCGTTCAATGTTTTCAAGCTGGAACTTTGGATCTTCACCAGAACATAAGATATCATCAACATAAGCAATCAGCATTGCCCAGTATCTGGATCCATCTTTCCTGGTTTCGATTCGTAAGTGCACATCCGGATCTGCTTTGCATGGCGAATACCCAAGATCCCTCAAATGCTGTGTGAGGTATGATCTGAAAGATGCACCTGCCACTGGCAATCCATACAATGCGCGAACTATCTTGCAAGGCCGTCCTGCAAGGTGTGGAGGAAAGCCATCTTCAGCTCTCGCTTTTAGAAAGTATTTCTCTTTAATCGGGGCTGTCAAATATGCATTTTGGATATCTGCTGAGAGAACCTCCAAATCATTCAGCGCTGCCAGCAAGAAGAATATTCTCACTGAGTCGCGACTGGGAACAGACGAATAGGTATTCTCTTTTGCTATGGCAGGGACCTTGTGACCGTCCCCTACCAACCTAGCCTTCCTTGTTAGGGATCCAAGCTTGATGTCAAAGATCATATGGGTGGTTATTTCCTTGTGACCGACTGGAATAACATCATCATCAGAAAATTCAAACGCAGCCATATTGTTGGTCATTTCTTTATGAATTGCTCTTTCTCAGTGATCAGTGCCTGTTTTCTTATCAATTGCCAGCGCTTGTTTGATTGAATGTGGCAACTCAACACCATATTTGTGAGTCTTCAACCAATACTTTGCTGTTTTGGCTGCCTTAAGGATTCGATCCTTTCTTCTCAAAATTTTGTGCACCCACCATCTGAATGCTGGTGACCTTTCAAGATTATTGTTGACTGCATACTCGGCTAGTTGCACTGGGAATGATTCTTTAGCGTCACTGAGCTTGCACCATGATTCTGACCCATCTTTCCAGCTGGCGAGAATCCTCCAACCCCTAGTTGTCGGTTTATGGCTTTGACGGCCATTTTTGCCTATCGTTGTGGCTTCCTCATCAGTTAAAGCAGTGTTGTCGCATTCATGATCAATTAGCTCATCTAACATTGTGAACATTTGTCCATCATCATCAACAGAACTGTACAGACTCTCTGCAACAATATTTGCCGTGTATTCCTCAATGGTGCCATCAGGTAGTTGCAATTTGTACAGCCTTGTGTCGAGTATGGGATTCTCATTTCTTACTCCAATTGGTCTGTTTTGCAAATCTCGCACCCTATCCTTGACAATGCACCTGAGCCTTTCATCATTTTGTTCAATGATTACTTCATTCCCCAGATACTTATCTTGTTCATCAATATCTTCGACTGACGCCTCTGGCTCAGCCATTTCAAGTTTCAGATCAGATGATTTCACTGGTTGTTCCTCAAATAGCTCCATTTGAGGCTCTGGGTAGTTTTCCTGGAAGAAAGACGCGCTGACTTTCACTTCATCACCAATCTTGGATTCAATTGATTTGTCGATTGCTTCCATTCTTCTGAGGATATCTCTATCCCTCCATTCATATTCCTTGACAGGCCTTATTGAATTTGTAGATATTGGTATTGCTGATTCGGTCAGGATCCAAAAACAATCACCTCCACCTATCTTATTGCCACAGGGGCCCAACCATGGACCCAATCTTTCAACTCCACGCGAGGAAGAATCACCTTTATCAAAGTAAAACACAAAATCATACCATTCTGATGAAGTGTATAGTGTAATATCGGGCCTATAGCCATGGACCAATTCAAATGGAGTTCTCCCCATTGAAGAAGGGTTGCTCGATGCCGTTCTCTGCCTGATATTTGCACATAGTTCACCACAAAATGGCCATAATCTCCTCGGTGATTTCTTCTTTGCTGACTTGGTTGTGATTGCACCCCCAAGATGACCAATTGTTTGCTCTGCTCGATTTTGAAATGGGCAATGCGGTTGTATGAATGTCTGATGAATATGGTTGCGCTTTACAATTGAATTTCAGTGGGTCTTGTAGGTTCTTGGAGATCCTTGTTCGGGAGCACCATCAGAAATCAAATGCTCTGGGATTCCAATTTCATGGATGAATGTCTTCAATCCTTGATGCGCTTGTGATTTGTCCTGTATTGGTATAAATACTTCAAACCCATTTCCATTTGTGAAGATCTGTGCACATTTTTCCTGTCTCATAATACTGGTCGTTCTAGCATGCCATGTATCTGTGTACCAGGTTCCTTGTGCAACTCTCTTGTTCCTGAAGCGCTGCATGGGCAACCTCTTCATCAATGGTAATTGCAAATTCCTGAGTGCCTTCTGCGTCGTGACTTTCAATGTCTGCTCAGCTTTCTTGAAACTAATATTCCAAGTTTTGGCTAGGCGTTCACAGTCAACTTTGTTTGGACCTTCAATTGTTATCACTGATGGCCCCCATTGATTTCTTCTGTCAAGAGACCTTCTCTCAAGTGTATTGTCAATTTCTTGCAAGCTAGGGGCCTGTTTTGATTCATCTTCAGGAGCTTCCATGAAGTCAAATTCTGTGTCATCAAACAAAAATTGGTCTACCCTTTGCGCGCTTGAAATATTTGTTACTGAAGAAATCCGATGAGCAATATTGCCATCTGTTGCAATTTGACATTTGGTTAGCATTCTTCTGGTTGATACCTGATGCAATCTCATCAGCTTGCATTGCTGCATGAGATCTGGATGCCTGTTCTCTAAGCTGGTCTTGGAGAGCATATCTGTAACATTACTTGTAGGTTCTGTTACAATCGAGCTTGCATCCTCAGTTGACATGGCTTGATCATCTTCGGTCGACATGGCTTGAATGCTAAACTGGTCCCCTGAAATTGGGTCACCATTGTCGATTGCTAACTCAGCCATCCTGAACTTCAGTGAATGAGGATCCCATGGGGTGTCATTTGTTGCTATCAAATGTTGGCATTCATCAAGCTCCATTCTTGTTGGCTTCCTTGTGGGAAAATATGAGATCACATTTCTCATACTCAGTTTGATAAAAACTTTCTTCGGGTCATCATCTTCCATAGGCGTTTGAATTGTAATTCCATGCTTGGACCTGGGATCAAACTGACGGGGTGTTTCTTCAACAGAGTTGAAATTGCAATCCCTCACTTGATTTGGGCATATCAAGCTGTTCTTCAATTTATTCCCAAAGTACAGTGCTTGATGGAACACTATGATGTATACTTGACCTGATGTTAGATTTGTCCAAGCAGTAGCACAACTTCCAATTGGGATCTTTTTGATTGGCTTGTACTCTTCAGAGAAAGGGGCCACATCAATGTGCGTTGTGATCTGATCAGAATTGAGCAATACCATATTGCTTCCTGCCGCAGTGGTGTCTGCATGTGAGTCTAACTCACAATATCCTTCTTCATTTTCTCCATCATCAAAATCTAGAGGGATATTCATCTTATATAATGACCGGCTCACCATTTTTAACAATTTGTTTTCTAGCGTCCGGTTATGATGTCATTTCTTAGATTTTGATCCAAAGCTATCACCGGCGCCTTCTTTTTCAGCATCTTTTGTCTTTTTGGTCTCAGCAGCCTTGAGATTTCTTTTCTTCTTTGCCTGTCTCATCTGGTAAAGCTCCTGACGCTGCTCTTTTGACATTGTTTTATAAACACTTGTTGGATAGGGCTTGCATTCAACTTTTCCTGTAAATGTTCCAGTTGTTTTCTGCTTCTTATTGCTTGTCGTGCCCACAGAATACACACTTCTGGAACCTCTTTTATGCTTTCCATTTGCAAGCTTCTTCAATCCAAGCCAATTGGTGAATAGAATCAAACATTCATTGAAGTTGTCACGATAGTCTTTGCTCTCGTCAATTGCATCGGCCTTGGCAGCATCAAGCCGCTCATGACTGATTGAATTGATAAAGTCCCAAACAAATCTTCTTTCATTGTGATTCTTTTCAAATCTCAGGATTGTTCCATGAAAAGCAGTCCAGTTCCTCTTGTGTTTGTTCCAATCATAATTCTTAGCATCGCCAGTGTAATGTGATTCTTTCATTTCCTGATAGGTTTTGTTCAGAACCATAGTGATATTGGTATCAGTGTAAGCATGCTGCATCAACGAAATGAATGCATTTCTAGCATTTCCTGAGTTCAGTTCAGTGTTTTGGAAATGTGCCACATATTTCCAACCAGGACCTTTTCTTGTTGCATCACATAACAGCCTCCAGACGATGTTGTTATCCTCATCATACTGGTGACCTGACAAAACACCACACCTTTCATTGTAGTCACTCCATGTTGGATAGGTATCTGTTGGACTTTGCCCGACTGTTCCAGACCTGGCTTCATCGGTAACATCTTCCTTTTCTTGGGGTCTTATCACATACAAGATTGGGAATCCCTCAGAGTTGAATCTGTACCTCAAGTTTTGTCAAAAACCTTCCTCCCATTCTCTGAACTTTGTAAGGTCCTTTAACTCAGGTGGGGTTGACTTTTCCTGTGATTTCACACTCGATTCCATCATCTTGATTCTGAATTGCTGCAATTCCAGATTGTTTGGGTTTGCTTTCCAGTCGATGGCCCTTGGCTTGACTCCAATCAATGGTTGATATCGTGCCCAATTCGCCCATGTGAGAAGCCTCGATGATAGCCTGTTACCATAGTGTATACTTTTTGGATTAGGACAGTCTGGACTGATCGATTTCAATCCATGCATGAACGATTTGATGCTTTCCTTGTTGAGGTCTGTAATTTCTCGAATATTGGACATTCCTCCCCTCATAATTTCTTCAGCTGATTCATAGTTGATACCAAAATCCATCAAGCTGCTTCTGAAAGCGAGCTGTTCTGGGTTCAGAAATCTCCCATTGTTGAATCCCCTGATTTTTATTCTGGGTTGGGACAACCTCCTTTCGAGTCGGTCAGCCCTTGCATCCGCGTCTTGATCTCCCTCTTCATTGTCACTATTCTCGTCATCTGGGTTCTCACCCCTACTTTCGGCATCCCTTATTGCTCTGATCCTTTTCTTTACTTCTTGGTCGATGATTCTCTTCATGGTTGAGTTCATTTCTGGGTCAACGAGGGCCCTTTCCATTACTTGCATGCTTCTATCTTCAACTTCATTGTCATCTCCCCTACCTCCTCCATTGTTCTCATCAGGATTTTGTGGATCATCCACTTCCATTTTTTCTTCCTCACTGTTTTCGTGTGCTCTAGTTCGGACCATGGTGGAGAGGATATGTCAAATGAAGTTTCGGATTATTCGGTGGACGATGTTTGATGGACGATCGAAGTTTGTAGTGGGAGAGTGTAATCGAATCGAAGGATTGGATGTGAGATGATGGATATTAATCATTGGTGACCTTCGAGTGTGATTTGCTTATCTATTTGTATATTTGGATCAAATTTTCGTTCCGGTTTGTTTTGTGCTTTCTGACTATTCGGATCGAACTTTCGTTCCGGTTTGTCTGTATTTGTGTGAGCTTTTGCTTTTGTCGCAATTTAAGATTGTGAGCTATTCTATCCGGTCTCTGGATTTGCTCATTCTGTATTTCTGTGGTGATAGATTGTTTCCTGAGAATTTTAGTGTTCTCTTTTTCCTTTTGGATCTTTGAGATGTTTCGTTCTTCGAGATTTGGTGTTCTCGATTCTAGAGCAGATGTTTTTTCGCAATCTGTTCCTTTGCAAGCAGATGTTCTTCCCGCATACGAGGATGTCATCCACATATGCCACACAGTATTCGTAATATGCTGTGCCTCCTTTCTTTACAGCCAGCCGCATATATACATCTGGATCCGCCTTGCAAGACTTATAACCAAGTCCCCTTAAGTGTTCAGACAGATAAGATCGGAATGATGCGCCCGCGACTGGTAATCCATACAGAGCTCTTACAATTTTGCAGGGCCTTCCACATAACTCCGATGCAAATCCTTGTTGCAGTGTAGCCACTGTGTAGTATTTTACCTTAATTGGTGCGGTTAAGTATGCATTTTGGATGTCAGCACTTAAGACCTCAAGGTCGTTAAGTGCAGCGACTAGGAAAAACATCCGAACCAAATCCCTGCTGGGCACGCTTGAGTATGTATACTCCCGTGATATTTCGGGCACTTTATGCCCGTTGCCAACAAGTCGGGCCTTCTGAGTTAGATCTATCTTCACGTCAAATAGCATGTGCATAGTGATTTTTGTATGTACCACCGGTACTTTGTCCTCCTCATTGAACTCAAAAGCTATGAAATTGTTCTTCATTTCTTTTGCAATAGCCCTGGCCCAATAGTCACTGCCGGATTCCTCATCTATCCTTCTTGCTTCAGCAATTGTTTTCGGTAGTCTAACCCCGTACTTATGGGATTTGGTCCAATATTTGGTCTTGGCGCTGGAGATAATCCGGTCTTTCTTCCGAATTACCCAATAGGCCCACCACCTGAAAGCTGGCTCATCTATTATGCCTTGATCCTTGGCAAACAGAGCCGTTTCGACGGGGAAACTTTCCTTCATGTCACTTAACTTTGCCCAAGAGGAAGTTCCATCTTTCCAACTGACCAGGATTCTCCACCCTTTGGTTGTTGGCTTAGTCCGAGTTTGTCCGGACTTAGTAGTGATAGTTGCCTGCTGTACTGTCAGAGCCTCCTTATCCTTTTCATAGTCAATTAGCTCGTTCAGAAGACAGTACATGCGCCCCTCATCGTCCACGGAGGAATAGAGATTCTCCGCAAGCACATTTGTTGTGTAGATTTCAATGGATCCGTCGGGCATAGAAACCTTGTAGGATCTTGTGTCTAGGAGTGAATTGTTATTCTTTTCTCCAACTAGGATCCCACTCGCGTCCCTGTATCGGTTATTAACCGTACCGCGAATCCATTGGTCCCCTATCTGCAGTAACACTTGGCTTCCAAGGTACTCGTCGAGATTATCGGTTAAATCATTGATGTCCGGGGATGACGCCTCTGGCTCAGCCATAAGTACCTCGTCCTCACCCTCATATTTGCCATCAAATGAGCCCAAGGGTGGTTCCCCTAACTCGTTTTCCAGGTAAGTATCCGAGGGCTTTGCCTCATTGCCGATCCTTTCATTAAGTAGCTTGTTGTGTTCCTCCAACTGCAGGATAGTGTCTGGGTGCTTCCATTCCACTTCAGATATAGGCCGTGTGCCGTTTGTTATGTGTACTTTTCCAGTCTTATACACTACATAGTGACAATCGCCACCTCCATAAGTATCTCCACATGGGCCCAGCCATCATCCATATTTCTCCGACTTATCCTGTAGGTCGTACCACCGGATGAAATCATACCAATCGTGTATCATGTACGGGGTTATATCCGGAGTATATCCGTGGACTAACTCAAATCCGGTCCTTCCCATAGCCGATGGGTCCCCAGATGCGGTGTTACTTAACCTTCCGGCCGCCAACATTCCGCAGAAGGCCCAGCACCTCCTTGGACTTCCTTTCTTAGAGGTCATCAATCGGATTGATCTCCTCAGGTCCCCTGCACTGTGTTCTGCCGTATTCTGCCACCAACAATGGGGCTGTATATAGGTTTGGCGAATGCGATACTCCGATCAAAGCCTAGTCCATCCAGTGCTGTGTGTCTCATGATTTCCTTGGGCCTTTGCCCCATCAGTGACAAGATGTTCCGGTATTCCTACCTCATTTATGAAGCAAGATAGTCCATCGTGGCATCATTTCTCCCCTCTTACTGGATAGAACGCCACATATCCTTTCCCATTGGTAAAGATCTGTGCGTCAGTATCATTCCGAATGATACTCGGTACTTTGAACTTCATAGTATCAGCAAACCACCGACCCTAAAGTACTTTTCTGTTTCTCCACTTTTGGGTCTTTAGCCTTCGGGTGATTGGTTGCGTAAGATTTCTTATGCCTTCCTGGGTAGTTACCTTAATCGTTTCTTCGGCCCTCTTAACACTGATGTTCCACATCTTTGCAATGGCTTCTGAATCATATCTGTCCACTTTCTCCGGAATCCTTATCGGAGGTCCCCATTGTCCGCGCTGGATAAATGACCTCTTCTCTAGGGAAGTTTCCTTATCTATCACATCTTGCTGGCGTCGGAGTAATTTCCTTTCTTTTGTCCAAGCTTTTGCTTCCTTTTGGATGGCAAGCTCTTCCTCTGTCAGTGAAATCAAAGTTTTGGTTGAAGTAGCTGAAATTTGGAGTATCTCCAAGCTTTCTCTGTCCCCGGTACTCTTAACAAAAACTGAGTGTAATTGGTCGCCAATCTCTTGTTGAGTATACCCCGGCCGTTGAGTACGGGTTGTACAGATCTTCTGTAGGTATCTGAGACGATAATCTTGGTGTTTTACATTGATGTGTATAGGGTTGTCTGTGGATCGTATCCAAGACTCAGTTGTCCCAGTCGGTCCTCCTCCTGAGAGGGCTGCCACCACTTGTGGGAAAGACGCGTTGGCTGCTTCTTCATCTTCTTTGAAGTGGGGGGCGTATGGGTCCCAGGTATGTGTGTGGGTTGCAAGGACTTGGTCACATGTATCGAGTTCCCGGCGTGTCGGCTTGCGTGTGTCAAAGTATGACAGAACGCCATCAACTAGCAATGGTATTGCCAATTCAAAACCGTCGGCCCGAAAGATAAGACTGTGACTGGAAGAACTGCAGTATCTTCTTGGTATGTCTTCAACCACATTCAAATTGCATTCTCGGATTTGGTTCGGGCATATCAGACTGTGCTGCAGTGATTCTCCGAAATAGAGGGCCTGTCCGAATACCAATATGTATGTGATACCGTCCGTTGGGTCTGTCCAAGCAGTAGCACAACGGGCAATAGGAACATCTTTTATTGGTGAGTACACATCAGAAAATGGGGCAACGTCAGCAAATGTCATTATAGAATCCAGTGGATCAAGTAATACCATATTAGATCCAGCTGCAGTCGTATCCGCGTGGCTATCCAGCTTGCAACGGCCTGGCTTAACACTGGATGACTGGGTCATTTCTTTGAGATGGACTATCGGCCGGCCTACCCGGGGTTCTATCTTAAGGCCCCGGCCGGCGAATCAATTTCCATTCCCGTTTCCAATATGGCTGTGACAGGCAAACTGGTTTCCTGGTGAACTGGAGTTATTGGGGGGGCTTGCAGCAGTGGCTGCTGCCACTTTCGATTGTTGGTTGCCCCCGCTATTGCTTGCATTCTTTGCTTGTTTTAGCGCTCGGACTCTTTGTTGCTGCTCTTTGGACATGCTTAACCATATTTCTCGTGGATAGAACTTGCATTCAATGGGCCCTTTATAGGTCCCTGGTTGTGCTTTTGAGCCACCACTATTATTGTTGTTGTTGCCTTGTGGCTTGCTGGAAGAGGAGTTGCCGCGTTTGTTGTCGCCTTTTCTCTTTTTGTTGTGAGTGAAGGATGACACGTTCCGACCCCTCTTAATTGGTTGGTTCTGGAGTTTCCTTACTCCGAGTGCCCGAGTAAGATACGCCGAAGCCTTCTCAAAATTTGCATAATAGTCCGACCCTTCTGTTATTACGATTGGGATGGATTGCTCGAGTCGTACATCCTGTAGGGACCGTATGAAGTCATACACAAACTGATCCTCAGGTGGGAATGCCTTGTATCTTATCAAGGTTTGCTTTGCATCATGCCATAGCCTCTTGTGCCTGTCAAAATTGTAGTGTTTGGAATCCCCTGTGTATACTGATTCCCGGATAAACTGTCTTTTGGCTTCGACAATCAGCTTTATGTTGGTTTCTTCATATGCCTGAGAGTAGAGGGCGAATTATGCCTTACGGCTGTCACCCCCTACCCCGTTTTTGGTCCCAAAGCTTTGTATATGGGACCAACCAGGTCCGGACCCTACCAACTTAAACAATATCCCCCAGAGAGTATTGTTGTCTTTAGACCAATGAGAGTTGGCGTGAATCGTGCATCTTATTGCATACTCAGTCCAGTCGGAATACGCGTTGTCTGGGCCCGGGCCGACTGTTCCACACCTGTCGGTTTCTCCGACTGTAGATTGTTGTCTTATCATGTAGAGTAGGGATGTCTTGGTGACACCCCTCTTATGCCGTAGGTACTCGCGTAAGTTCTCATCAAATTCCCTGAACTTTGACATCGTAGTCAGTTTGTTGGGTAGTGTCAGATCCTTTACTGCTGTATTTTCATCATCCTCCTTTGTAGATCTCAAGCGTTCCCTTGTATCTATCTCGGCTGTTGGGTCCTTTATCCAGTCCACTTTGGTGGCCGTTGCGCCTATTATAGGTTGGAACCTAATCCAAGCCACAAACAGCTTCAGTCGGTCGCCGATTGCCCTGCCAATAAAGACTTCTTGTGGATCCGGGCATAGATGGTGTTTCGCCTTGGTTAGCGACCCTAGAAAAGACTTGATCCCTTCTGAATCGAGATCTGCAACGGCCTTCGTGTTAGAGTACCCATGTCTGAAGATTTCATTGGCTGTAGGCCTGTTGACTCCGAAGGACTTGAGGATCTTCCTGAAACAGACTTCGGCTGATGTCAGCGCCCTTTCTCCTGCGTAGCCAGGGATGCCAAGATTGGCCTCTGCCCTTTCTTTGGCTTCTCTTGCTGTGGTTGATAGAGATAAGTTCCTGCTTGATAGCCTTGCGACCAAAGTTACTGTGAGTTGCTCAAGCTGTTCCGGGTCCAACCTTGTTGTTACCGATGGAGGTAGTAGGCCCACCAAGTTGCCCGCCGCCTCCGTTGCCGCTGCATCCGCTGCTACTGCTTCTGCTGCTGCTGCTGCCGCGGTTGCGGCTAGTTAAGCTCTGGTTGGTGGCGCCATGGTGTGTTGTTTCGGAGTATGCTGTAGGAATTAGGCTTGTAATAAGGAGGTTGTTAGCTTTTGCTTTCATGAGGAAGCTGTGATTGTGATTTTCTGAGTTCTGAAGCAACTTGTGGAGTATTTTCCTTTCCACGCGCTTTTGCTAGTAAACAGGTTCACATCCATGGTATGAGGATTGATTCCTATCTGAACCCCAATTTTTCAGTTCCTCTATACTTAAGCTCAACAGTTGTTTCCCTTTTTTCGAAACGGTATCGAATATTCGTTCGTCTCTTATTAAATATTTGGTTCGGCATTTTTCGTCATCTCTATTTTTTGTGTATGTGTTTATCCAATACTGGGTATGTATATTACCTCGGCTGGTTTTGTTATCATATCATTTGTATATGAGTGAGTATACTTGGGCTCTTTTCTGTAGGAATTAAATTTGATTCCCATCTGATTTGTTTTTGAGGTCACGTTCCTGAGGTCGCGTGCCTCCGTCCGAGAACTGTTTCTCTACCCCCGCGGGCTATCACGCGCTATTTTTACAATTCTCGACCCTATTTTTTAAATTTCCTATCTTTTTAGGTCGCGTGTCTACTAAAAAACCTCGCGCGTCGCACACCTTTACTTTCGAGACAATATCTCGTCACTCCTCAAATAAAATAACTATTTTAGGGTTAAGGATATCATATTCTGTTCGTGACAAGCACTATTTTTGTGTACAACTTATGCACGAATGACTATTTTCATTTTCTCAACTTTTCTGTTGACTGTACTGTGCACTACTAAACATACCGGTATTGTACGAGGAATGTTGCAATCATCACTAAGTAGTAATGCATTTACTTTACGGACCATTTTTGCAATCGAAGTATGGTAGTAAGGAAATCTACCGTACAAGAAAACACATCACACACAAAATAACACATGTAATTTTTTCCTTTCAACGATTCATCTTTCTGACCTCCTTTGTTTTGACCCATTCTACTGATATTTTCCTTCAAACAACTCCGCAACATCATGCCTCCTGTTATCAAAACCCCTCTTCTATTCTACTGCCGTTGTTGCGCGCTGAATGGCAAAAAATCCAAGTTTTTAGGATATAAATCCACGGCAAACAAGCAGGGTACTTTGAAATACGTCTCTGTTGGCCTAAGAAGACATCTTTATTGTCTTGATGAGTGCCGTCATTTTTACCATAGTCAGGGTCTAATTAAACGAAAGATCTATAACCTCTCCACCTCTATCAAAGTGCAGCCTACCTTGCCGTCTGTTCAACATTCTCCGTCAGATTTTGGGATGACTATGACACAAAACGGTCCATCTGTTCCCCCTTCCCATCTCTCCCAGCACCACACCGTCACAAGTCAATCATCCACGGGTCTTCATTCTGTTCTAAACCAACAGATTGTACATGATGTCTTTTTACCGCCAATGGATCGGAACGCCATTGAATCTTACATGGCTGTTTCTGCTGTTCAAGATGAAGATGCATTCCCGCTGAATAATGATATCGCCAATTCCGATGACGAGGATGACAATGACGATGACGTAAATGAAAATAACGACAACAATTCTATTAACAACATTGATTGTGGAGACAACGAAGAAGATCACACTAATGGTTCTGATGTTAACGTCGCTACTGCTCAGCCAGCCCCTCAACCACCATCTTTTCATGAAAGCATTAATTTGAACGAAAGAGAGGATGCATTTCAAAGCCACACAAAACTACCGCCGCCCCCTCATCTTCTTGCAGAATTGGAACTCATGAATTTAATGGCCAGACACAAATTGCCACTGAACACATTCAAATCGATTTTCCAGTGGGCAAAGAAAAGTCAAATGAGACCGGGTTTTGATTTTTGCGATGCCAAAATTAGATCTCGGAAAGCAATTTTTGACAATCTCCAATCCAATCTGGGTCTCTCCGATATGAAATTTCATCCTCATATACTGAATTGGCTACCTGATAATAAGCCCACTCAGGTGTATGTCCGTTCTTTTAAGGATGCCATTTATTCTCTTCTTTCTGACCAGCAGCTAATGATAGAAAAAAACCTCTCGTTTCCCGACTATTCCACCCCTCTATCTCCCGACAATAATCCTGAGTTGAATCCTCATTCTGTAATCTCAGAATTGCATCACGGCTCGTGGTGGAAATCTTCTTGGAAAGAAATTTGCAATCCCAATTCGCAAGAAATTCTTGTTCCTATTATATTTTACATGGATGGCATCTCTTTGGATGCGCACGGACGACTTACGTTAACACCATTGAACATGACACTCGGTATTTTTAATATGGAGACCCGTTCTCAACCTGAAGCATGGACAACTATTTACTTCCATCCCGATCCTGAATGGGAGTCAACCAGACACTCTCGTCCTGCCAATTTGAAGGAAAAAATTCAGAATCTTCACAATGGTTTGGAAGTAGCGTTTTGTTCCTTCAAAGCCGCGTGCAACAAAGACGGTGGTATCGAATGGAATTATCTTCCGTACGCAAATCAACAGTGGAAGGTAAAAATGAAATTTGCCATTGCCTATGTTATTGGCGACACAGAACTTCACGATAAATTGTGTGGAAAATATGGCTCCTTCAATAAGGGCGTCATGCGGATGTGCTGTCACTGCAACTGTTATTCTCCGAACATAAACATTCCTTCTGTTCAACCTGCAACAAAGAAGTGGTCACCTGTTGATTTTCATTGTTTTCCCGGCACAGATCTAAACGATATCAATAAGAACTTCAAAAACAACTCTCATCACAACATAAGGAATGTATTTCATGATTTATGCTTTGGTACCAATAAGAACAACATTCATTTTGCCACTCCCGGTGAATGTTTGCACATGCACCAGCTTGGCACTGCCAAACGGGCCATCGAGTCAATTGAATTGTTGCTCCGCGGAAGTGTTCCATGTGTTTATGCCCCCAATTTGAAGCACGGTGTGGCTGTTGCTAACAGTATTGGCCATTTAGCACAACGGTACGGTGGTTTGTTATCACGCCAGTCTGATAGAGATTTTCCTTGCACCAAATTTGGGACTCAGCTTTTATCAACCACAAAGAAAGAAGGGCATGATTTCTCTGGAATGCTTATTTCTCTTCTGATCGCTATTGTTTCCAAACCTAGATCTGACATTATTGGTGACCATCGTTTTGTAAAGAAACAGATAGAGGTAATTCAGCTAATTCTATCAATGGAAGAATTTCTTAAACACAGTCGGATGAAATATGGTTCCTTAAAGAATCTCCCAAAAACAATTGTTCACTTTATCAATTGTATAAACTCAACTTGTCACAGGAAAGGGATGGGAACAAAACTAATCAAGAATCACCTGTACTTTCACCTACCAGATTATATCTCTTTATGGGGAAGCCCTGCAGGCTGGGATAGTGCTCCCAATGAATCTCACCACAAAACTGAGATTAAAGCTCCTTCCAAGAACACGCAAGGTAATGCTGCATCACTAATCAATCAAACTGCCAATAGAAAGTCCAAGAAAATGATGCTAAGCCAGGCAACATATCACTACAACTTGAATCCACCTGATCCTCCTCCAATTGAACGCCCTGATGGTGGCGGTTCTCATTTTCAAATAATGAGAACCGAGAATGGGGAATCAACAATGAAGTGGCTTCGTTCTACGAACAAAAGCAAACCATTTTTTCCTTCTGACATACTTGACTTTGTTTGTGATTCTGTGCTACCTTTATTGGAGAATCCTTTGCACATTTGTGGAGTTACAGAGCACAATCGTTTCGATGTTGCTTGTGGGTCTAATTTTATATTTTGCTCGCATCCTTCATATAGATCGAACAGCTCTCTGCTCAACTCCGTCTGGATGGATTGGTGTTTGATGAAATTGGACTTTGATTTAAATAACAATCCCAAGCTCATACCGTGCCATCTGGTATGCTTTTTAACTGTACAGAGTTTGAAGCAGCCATACAGTAGTATTGGTGGCTATCCAATTGATACAAGCGGAATGTATGCTGTGGCTCGTCGGTTTCAAGATGTGCCTAAGAAAACAGCTTCTGAATTTGTCCAACGTGGTCGCCTGATGAATTCACTGTACCTATTTCATGTCGACACTATCCATTCCGAGCTGGCAGTTGTTCCAGAGCAAGGACTTGATGGCTGTATTACCAATTGCGATTGGCTAGTGCTATCAAATCGGATCTCATGGCTAAATTTTTTGAAAGCAAAAATTCTGCTACACCACCGTCTTACAAATGTTTGTACAACGCATGCACACTACAGGACGACATCCAGTTGGAACCGTTTGAGATAGCATTGAATGATAACGAATCCAGTGATTCTCTATCCACTTCAGAGAGCGAAAGCTCGGACAGCAGTTCCGATTGAGTAGCAAGGGTTAATGTAACGGCTAACTTTCAATTATTGTTTAATATTACTATAGAGGGTTAGCTCTAAGCACAGTTTTGCGAGATACATATGCACTCATAATATAACACCCTTCGAATTTGGGATTCGAACAGCTATGTAATACTAATGGATTGAACAATAGAGTATCGCCTGACCTCAATGGAACTTTCACTTTATACGTTGGGAACACAAAGTAATAAATCACCTCGTCATCACTTACATGTTTTGGAGCAATAACCGTCAGCCTTGTATAGAACATATCGGCATTGGTATGGCTTTTTGAGTGATAATCCTTTCCAATAGAAAAGGCCGTTACGTGATGGCCGATTGCATTCAGCGTTGTACGATTAACAACCTCATTCATCACAGTCGTTTCAAGGTTGACAAGTTTGGACATTGGAGTTAAACTGTTGTCGGCCAAAAAAAATACGGACATTGTCGGCATCAAATTCGATTGGAAAAGCCGACAAAACAATACGACCGAGGTGCAGCATATTAACACGGAGTAACCACAGAGATACGATTATTTCGATGATCGTGTCTTAGAATCAAACGCACCTCCACTACATGAAAATCCCTAAGTGGTGAAAACAATATCACTTAGGACTACAAACAAAAGACGGTAATCGGTTAGAAACAAGACATATCCAAAGACCTGACCAATAAGTGAACATTTGGAATCCATAAGTACATTCGGAAGAATGTACTTGGTACCCTGTGAGGAAATTACTTATTGCAATCAAGAAAATCAATACCGATTCCGGATGGGCCTCATATCTAGCATATATACCACGAATCAGCATACGCCCCATCGAACAGAATACTTAACCCAGAAAATGACCAATACCATCGAATGACCGATACAGTAAGACCAATACGACGCTAATACAGCAACAGCAACAGAAGAATCGGTACGACGGTAAAGAAGACAGTAACAAATAACCGGGGAAGATCTCTACCATGAAAATACAGAGAGCCCCGATACACAGTGAAAATACGTAGTAACATAAGAGCCTCTCTCTGAGCTCACATCTCTTTCAATTTTAACATCATATACCTTTGGTCGATTTTTAGAGTAACAACAGGTTATAGAGCCCTTATACCTTCCACTAACAAGTGGATACCTTAAGCTACCTATCTCCGCCCCGTACAGCACCTCCACTGTCGGTTACAGCCAGAGTATACTTGGTACGGGACTCGCTTCGCCGGGCTGTATCAATAGACCTCCCCGCCTCTCTTCTCTTCTTTTCTTTCTTTCTCCTCCTTGCCCGCGTATCAAGGGGTGTATACAGATCCTTCTACCAAGAATCTTCTTCTGTAATACACGACCAAGCATACGTATCAAGGGGCGTATCTACAGAACATTCTACCAAGAATCTCCTTCTGTAATACACATTCAAGGCCGACGATCGAACGATCACGATTACGATCAATCGTTCGACAACACACAACACCGAAGAATTTCTACGATTGTTCCACCGACGATTGTGGTACGAGAATCTTCTCTCATCCCCCACGATCGATTACCACGGCAACGACGATCATTCGTCTGTCTTCCTTTGGAACATTCCTTCGGTCATTTCTGCACCTCCGAGGATCGTTCCGACAATCGATCGAATCGACAATTTGACAATTGTTACCGGTTAATCCGTTTTGTTTTGACGACTACAGTCAAACGATCCTTCTTTTAAACCTGTAATACACATACACATCGTCGTTTCGATCGCAATAACGAACGACACCGCAATTCCTGATTCGCCGATTGAACGCTTACATTTACAACGGACGACTACGACAATCTAAATCATGCCGCCTGCACCTCCATTTGACTGGAATCAAATCCAGGACATTGCAATCCGATTTGGGACATTCAACACAAAAGGCAATGCCCACAAACATGAGGCCCTCAACGCCTCGTTCTACCATGCTCTAGAAGACACTGCTGGCTTATTCCTCACAGATGATGCTGACAGCGAAGGACCCAAGACGCTTGCTCCAGATCCAGTAACCATGCTCAAGGAAATTATTGTAAACGCAATCATGGATATCATTCCCCCCAAGGAACAAACTGAGATCAATAAGGGACACATATCCACCCTTTTTGCGGACGCTTGTCTATGGTATGTTGCTCCAGACAAAACACCGAAGAGAATCCGAAACAAACACTCAATGGACAAGGCAGGAACCCTAGCCGTTGCGCAAGGACAAGAAACTCTCCTCATAGAGATCAGAGCAACCCACTGGGGCTTCAAATCAAACTGGGACGCAGTACATTTTGATGAAGTCTATGACACAAAAATCTACACTTTCCCTGAAGGAGACGCCAACGATGAAAATGTCACAGCGCCAACTCCAGCGACGACAACAGGCACCGACATGCAGCAATTGACCACTCTACTCCAGCAACTGGTCGACAACAGCAATAACAATAACAATAACAATAACAGTGCCGGCGCAAACCACCAAGCGCCACTCGACTTACCATGGAATCCAGCAACCTTACCACCACCTGTCAAGGACCGATACTACAAGAAAGATGAATTCCTCACCAGAGATGATATGAAGGACTTCCCAATCACCTACACCGACTCATCTGGAAATGAAACGGTCATCAGGCAAAACTACTACCTACACAACCTAGGCAGCGGGAGAAATGACCAACGTCTGATCACTAGAAGTGGTGATTGTTTTGATCTGACCAGAGCCTCTGACAAGTCCAAGGAAGCCGCTAGAGACAAACTGTTCCTCTCAGGATTCCCACAACTAAAGGATGCGACGGACCCCCAGGTTAGAAAATGGTACCGAGAAATCACAGCTCATTCCCAACAACATCATATTTATGTGCACCCATACTATCTGTTCAGACGTGAAGCTGACCACCTCAGAGGATTCACTATTGGTGATGACCTTCCACATGACCTACCTTCAAGATATGAATTGGCTATCAATGAATGGGGAAATCTCATTTACACAGCACTGAGAACTGATAAAATCATCCCTGATTCATGTGCAAGTATGAAGGCCACTATTCAGAGCTTTGAAGGCGGACAGGGATATGAAGCGCTATACACAGTTATTGCTCAAACACATCCCAACTCAAAAAGGCCGTCCAATGCCAGCAGAATGGTCAGAAACTCTCCCAACCAAGATCCAAATTAATCTCTTGAAGAATACTACTTCCGGTACAAGGATTATCTGAGACTTAGAGTGTTCCTCCAAAACCAACCCAGCACTATCAGTTCAACAGAAGAAGTTAGCAACCTGATTGCAGGAACCATCCTCTCAGAAGAGCTCTTCAAAAAGACAGAAGATGAACGCGACTCTGATGACCAATTCAAAAGAGACAAATACAAGGCAGGTAGGCTTCTACAAACCCTTCAAACCTATGAACAAGAGATCAAGGCTGAACAAAAGTACAACAGGAACACCTCCAAACCAATCCAGCCCAAGCAATTGCCTGTCTCAGGTACCAGACAAGGTCACCGGCGCAATGATAAATTTCAAAAGCGCGCTAGCAACAGCACTGTTAGAACACCTTCTACTCTGACCTCTCACTCAATCAGCCTGATTGAATCACTTGGCTACCCGGAGATGGACGAAGAATCTGACGATCCCTTCCTCCACCAAGCATACTGCAATGCAATCACGGCATTCGATAAACAACCTAGTCTTTTTGACACATCCAGAAAATGTATTGTTTGCCACATGACCGGTCACAATTTCGATAATTGTCCTGCATTGCAAGATATTGAGTCCCTGAAGAAACATAGGATTGCTGCGGCTGTTTTCCTGAACAAATCCAATAAACAGACCCAACAACTCTTAGATTCCACCCAACAAATCTCTCAGATCAACATTGGCAATGAAGATCAAGATGAGGTTTCACCTGATGCTACAGTAGAAACCCAAAATTTTTGCAATGGCCAAGAATAGAAAGTCTTTCTTGGAGCCATTCTATGACATCACCACAAGATGATCCTCAAGGATTTGACAACGTCACAGCGTCCCAAGTGAACAGCTTATGCCCCTCTTTGGACTCCAGCAGTGTCAGCTCCTATGAATCTGTCATAATTGGTGCCGTCAATATCCTTCCCAAGGACAGCCTCCAGTCATCAATCCCAATTGATGTCTACTGTGATATGGACTCACTCGTGGCTACGACTCCTACATTGGAATCACACCTGAAGACCAATGAGGATCCCAATTTCGATAGAGACAACCCTACGCCAGTTGACACATACAATGTACAATCTCTAGTCCCACCGGACCCTATTGCAGCTACAGACTACTTCCAACAGGGTATCAGGGCTCAAATTGACACCGGTGCAAAAGTTTCCTGCACAAATCTCAAACACATCCTGCACGGTTACAAACCCTACACCAGGATAAGAAAATGTCCTGTCAGGCTTACAGCAGCAATAGGAGGAACAGCAGCTACCTGCATCCCTGAAGGCTCAGGATATTTGCATATCCCAGCACCGAATCACATTGGATATATCAAAGTCTTCTTCTACTATTCTCCCTCCCTGTCAACAACATTACTGAGTGAGAACGATCTCTGTGGCATGACATCTCGTATGTGATGTCAGTTCAGTGGACAGTCCATCCATAAATCATTCACTGACAACCTTGACTCATCTGCTCCACAAAATGGCAACCTCACCATTATTTGTCATCACAAGCAGAACACTGCCTGCAGCATTGTCCTCCATGGGAGCATCATTGATGGTCAATGCTATACACACCCAGTACTGATCCCAGACGTTGATATTGCCTCTCCATATGCCAATTGTGCAACATCGTCCGCTTATGCCTTAGCGACTGACATGCAGCTCAAGGAAGCTTGTGAACTGGCCTCCAAAGCAGCCATTAGCAACTACAGGTATGATATATACACAAATCTTGTCAATCTGCAGAAATGCACTGAAGCCGCGAAAGCTCAGTCTGATACCAGTGACATGCTAAGGTTTGATGCCAAACTGTTTTTCACCAAGATTGTGGACAAAAATATCCCAATCCAAGCCATCAAAACCAAGACATCGAAACTCCTGTGGCACCAAAGGTTGGGACACCCGTGCGATGATTTTCTGTATCAAGCTCATAAGCACATCATTGGAGTCCCAAAGTTCAAACGGCAAACCAGTATTCTTGACCAATGTCCAACTTGCATACAATGTAAGCAAACCAAAGCACCTGCTGGCTCACATTCCACACGAAAGGCCACACAACCGTTTCAAGGTTTATCTATTGATTTTGCATTCTCAGGTACCAAATCTATCAACAGCAAACGCAAGCGTGATTATGAAGGCATTCATGGAGAAACTGCTTGGATTCTCATCACAGACCACTATACTGGTATGAAATATGGAGACACGCGAATCTCTAAAGCAGCGCCACTACACTGGTTAGAGCATTTCTTCGCCCAGCACAACCCAACTTGTGCCAACAAGTATGTTTCAGTTGATCAAGGTGGAGAACTCTATCACAATCCTGACATCCGAAACCTCTTCTCTGCGTTTGGATATTCAATCTTTCCAACCGGTGCGGATGCTTCACACCAGAATGGTACAGTTGAAAGAGCTCACCGAACTCTTGCTAACTCCATGAGGACAATGCTGTCTGGTGCTAATTTGCCCATCAAGTTCTGGCCCTTTGCTTTCTACCATGCACTTTGGTTGTCCAATGCATTCCCTGAAGGCAACCAACTACATTCACCATTGGAATTGGCAACTGGCCGTAAGGAAAACCTTACTGATTTCCGAACCTTTGGTTGTAGAGTTTGGGTTAGACCCCCAGGCAAAAGATCTATTAAACTCAAACCCAATGCCCGAAAAGGCATCTTCCTGGGTTTCGTCCCATACACTACAAGAAACATTCTTTGGTATGACACTGAAACGCATCGAGTCAAGATTGCCACTCATGTCAGATTTGACGAAGGGATGAATGACTTACCTCTTGCAGATCTTCCAACCAATGTCAAGCACCTGCTCCGGACTGATGACAACACTCCACTTCCTGCAGAAACCCGTGAGGTCTCATCCAGTGATTTCCAATTCTCAATTTCCCCCTTTGCAGACCTCACCAATCTACGACTCACTGTCTCTTCATCTTGTGCTGATCCCACGTTTGGCCTTTGCTATGCCAATGACTCACTGATTGGCAGAGCCTACATCACTGACATCCTTCCCAAAAGTCCTGCCTCCAAGCTTTTCTCCTCCCACAAGAAGACTCTCTCCAAGCTCCGCGGCGCTTATATTGTCTCTATCAATCACAATCGTGTCTTTACTGCTTCTGATGTTACTACAGCCTTACAGGAAAATCACGATCGAGGGGTGCGGGATTCTTCAATAGATACACCAATCACCTTTGCCCTTGAAGAAAAATTGTCTATGAAGGAGGTCAGGAAACACTCCAATGAATATGGTTTATTTGCTCCCAATACCTCCTGGAAGGAACCCACTGCTGAAGAAGATCCACCATTCTTGGACCGGATTTCATCCATCAAAGCTCTCCAGCGCATTGGTACAAAATACAAGCAGCTGATACAATCAAGAATCAACCAGGTCAATAGCACTGAAACACTCCATGCCTCCATCCAAAAACACTTGGCGCCAATTGAAGACGATATGGAGGTTGTCATTCCTACTATTGATATTGCATCCCTCAGAGCTATCACCAAACTTCATACACCAGGAAATCAAGCATTACCACTAGATGCGGATTCACTGTCCACTGAAGAAATTGAACTTTTCATCAAGGCCATCAATTCCAAGGCAACTACACCTGAAGAACAAGCACTAGGGCACTTCACTCGAAGGAATCTCAAGCCTTTATCTACATGGCCTGAATGGCAAGCTGGGGAGCGAAAACAGCTCGACCAGTTTGAAGATTTGGAAATGTTTGGATCACCCATTCAATACCCTAAGGACCCCGACGCTATCATTCTCAGACCTCACTGGCAATACAGTGTGAAAAGAAATGGTGTCAGAAGAGCCAGGCAATGTTGCAATGGAAGCAAATATGCAGCCCCAACCCTGCATGCCATAGCAATGTCATACTCATCATGTGTTGAACATCCCATTCAAGGGTTATTCTTTGCTATTGCTGCAAGCCTCAATCTCAAAGTGTACGGGGGTGATGATGCAGACGCCTACGCCCATTCTCCAGGGCCCAACATCCCTACATACATGACTATTGATGATGCATATGCAGAATGGTACAGACACAAGCATGGAAAGGACATAGACCGACGATTGGTACTTCCAGTCCTTCGAGCACTTCAAGGCCACCCAGAATCAGGTAGACTATGGGAGACCCACATCAACAAAATATTGAAAGGTCCCGATCTCAACTTCAAGACCACCACGCATGACAGAACAATCTATACAACAGTTTTTGAAGGTGAAACAGTCTACATGCTGAGACAAGTTGATGATTTTGCACTAGCTTGCACATCAGAATCCATATCTGACAAGATCTATGACATAATTGGCGCAAAGCTGAAGCTCCCTAGAGAAGATGCTGTCCCCTTCACCAAAATGGGTTTGCTTGAAGACTTCAATGGAATTGATGTCAAACAGACAGCTGACTACATTGAACTGTCCTGCGCCAATGACATTGACCGGATCATGACATCCCATGGTTGGGAGACTGATTCTAAGATGAAACCCCACTCCAAGCCATCGGCGCCGTTATCAACTGAAGTACTGAGCCAACTGCAATCACATACTGATGGTCCATTAGAAGGCACCAAGGAACATGCTGAATTACAATCCACATCTGGTTTCTCCTACAGGACGCTTTTAGGTGAAATGATGTTCGCATATGTCAGTTGCCGGCCAGACATAGGCTATGCAGTGACTCTGATGTCAAAGTACAGTTCCAACCCCACTGCTTTCCACTATTCCAGCCTGAAGAATATAGCCCGCTATCTCAGGACCACCAGATCTTGGGGTATCAGATTCTACAGGCCAAATGCTGAGCCATCTCTTCCACCAGGAGAACCATACAACGATGCAGTCCAAGATGTGTCACTCCCTAAATTCCCGGAAGACATCAAGCAAGCCAAACTGATGTGTTTTGTGGACGCCGCATATGGAAATGATCCAAAACACCGAAGGTCCACCACAGGCTACGTCTTCACTTATGCCGGTGGAGCGATTGTTTACAAATCCAAAGCTCAGTCCCTTACCGCACAGAGTTCTACAGAAACAGAATTCATTGCTGCAGTCACAGCAGCCAAAACAGCCAGATACCTCAGATCCGTACTCAAAGAATTAGGATTTGCTCAAGCTGGTCCAACCCCTATCTATGAAGACAATGCATCAGCAATTGAGATCATCAACGCTCAGAAGCCAACTGAAAGAACCAGGCACATTGAAATCAGGTTCTTTGCAATTCAAGCATGGAAAGAAAACGGTGAAATCAAAATGATACATATCCCTGGAATTATCAATCCGGCTGATGATCTAACCAAACCATTGGGATGGATCTTGCACGCCCGTCATGCAAGATACATCATGGGACACTACCCAGGTTAAATCATTCAACAGTGCGCGCTTCGACAATTGCTACGATTGATTCGATCCGAATCAGCAAGATTGATCGGGATGCCGATTCGATTCGATCCGAATGTTTGATCTACCAGTCAATAAAACTCTGATAAGCTTCCAGCATATATAACCGACCCAGATCTACTCCGACAGTAATCCAACATTGAAGGTAACATGTTGGATCAAGGGGTGTGTTGTCGGCCAAAAAATACGGACATTGTCGGCATCAAATTCGATTGGAAAAGCCGACAAAACAATACGACCGAGGTGCAGAATATTAACACGGAGTAACCACAGAGATACGATTATTTCGATGATCGTGTCTTAGAATCAAACGCACCTCCACTACATGAAAATCCCTAAGTGGTGAAAACAATATCACTTAGGACTACAAACAAAAGAGGATAATCGGTTAGAAACAAGAAATATCCAAAGACCTGACCGATAAGTGAACATTTGGAATCCATAAGTACATTCGGAAGAGTGTACCAAAGACATATACAAAGACCTGACCGATAAGTGAACATTTGGAATCCATAAGTACATTCGGAAGAGTGTACTTGGTACCCCGTGAGGAAATTACTTATTGCAATCAAGAAAATCAATACCGATTCCGGATGGGCCTCATATCTAGCATATATACCACGAATAAGCATACGCCCCATCGAACAGAATACTTAACCCAGAAAATGACCAATACCATCGAATGACCGATGCAGTAAGACCAATACGACGCTAATACAGCAACAGCAACAGAAGAATCGGTACGACGGTAAAGAAGACAGTAACAAATAACCGGGGAAGATCTCTACCATGAAAATACAGAGAGCCCCGATACACAGTGAAAATACATAGTAAAATAAGAGCCTCTCTCTGAGCTCACTTCTCTTTAAATTTAAACAATTCGTTATACCTATCCGGTCGATTTTTAGAGTTACAACACCTTTGTGCCTTCCATTCCGCTCCATAATCAATCAACCGTCTTCGACACTGATCAATCGTCTTCGACGCCGTTTGCTCGACTTCTACCATCAATCCGTCGTCTTCGATTTGACAATTCATTCTGGAATCAATAGATCTTCCACACCTCCACAATCAACCGATTGCTATTTGATTCTGGAATCGATAGATCTGCATCTACGGCTATGAGCCAATCTCCTCTCCATCGACGTCTGATTCGGCACCTACGGCTTGCCGTTGGTCCGTCTTCCTCTTCTCCAAAGACACGTCTCTCGACATTCCTTTTGTATCTACAGCACCACGTCGAAGTGATATCCACTACGCTTCTGCTCTACGATCAATCGATTTCTACGATTCGTTTCATACGATTCAATCCCTTGGTCGACGTTTGATATTTGATTCTGCTGGAATCGATAGATTTTTTTTCCTACCAAGTCAGCAACGAATCCCCTCCGATTCCATTCGTTTCTACGACACGTCTCTTTGAGATTCTACGATAAGCCAATCTCTCCTTTCAATCAATGAAATCGATTTCAAACGTTCCACTTTGCCCCTACGATTTATGATCCATTCTTCCTGTTTGTTATCCCATCCGCGATATCCCACAAGCATTCTTCTTCCCTCCAATTCTGGATTCCACTACGATCGATTCCTTCGACTCCGATTGTTTCCAATTCCGATTATCCCAAGACTCGATACTGATAGATCTCACTTCCAAGTATCCGGTTCAAATCCGTTGAAATCTTCAATGGAGCCTTCTGTTCCAGTTCAATTGACACAGTTGATTCCTCCATACGGATCAATCCTATTCTACGACTATCTACGATCAAGTTTCCATGCGTCGATTCTGATTCTCCAATCTCCTCTTGAAAGATACAAGTCCATCGATCTCTACGATTCTTCTTGTCCATCCCCAGTAGATACTCCAATCCCTCGATTACGATTGGTAACTCTTCCACGATCAATCAACTCTCTCCGTCGATTCGAATTCTCCAATCTACCATTTGATCCATTTGATTGAACAATACGTTTTACAATTCGCCAATCGCCCACTTATGCTTGATTCCTTCCCTCGGTCTCTTTGTGTTTCTTCTACGAGTTGATCATGATTATCTCTACTGATCGAGTTTCTATGAGTCGATTCCGATTCTACGGTACAATTGTGAACAACAAGCCAATGGACGAATCCATATTCCATCTTGTCTCCAATTTGATTTGACAAGAAGCTTCACTCGACTTATGCTATGGTCGATTCCTCTCTCGACTGTCGATCATATTGACTCCTACGATCTCTCAATCGCATTCCACACTCAACCAATTCCTACAATTTGATTGAACCCTTTCCTACACTGGGTATGCAATGCTGTTCTACAATTGATCGATTCCTACGGTTTGTTTTCTACGATAGATCTGACTTCTCAATCGAATTCTACGATCATATCTCCTACTTGGATCAATTCCTTCCCTTGCGAATGGATTCTGGTTTCTCAATCTAATCTTCTCTTCAATTACGATTCACGATTGGATTCTACAATCATATCCATCCCTACAACCTATCGATCGATCGTATTCGATGTCTCCTCCGAGTTGACAATTCGTTACCCATCCAATTGATTCCGACTAACCTTCTCATTGGTCTCGCGCGACCATCGCATACTCAAGCACCTCTCCTTCAATGATACTCCGATTCTACGATACAATATCTAAGCTGATACTTAAGGTTTTAGAGTTCTACAAGATGGAGAACCGACTTGTAATTCAACACTCCTTCACTAAGTGTTGATTCAAGGGGTGTGTTGTCGGTCAAAAATACGCGTACCCTACTTACGTACGTTCTACAGCAATTCTACACTTGAAAAGTTACTTATACTCCTACAGAGATAAAATGACTTCAAGTATCAAGATATCTACGTCACATCATGTATTCTCTGTCTTATGACGAATTACACATGGTCTACGACGACCGGTTTAGACATCCCTACAAACAACAAGAATAACACAGGGATACCGGTCAAATACAGTAAAATACACAGTAAAAATAAGAGCCTCTCTCTGAGCTCACTTCTCTTTAAATTTCAATTATCCTATACCTTTCGGTCGATTTTTAGAGTAACAACAACAGCCCATTGCAACGGACACGCCGATTGCAATAATCCATATCTTCTTCCGCGTCAATCCAAAAACTCACCAGATTTGAAGACAGTGCAAATCCTGCTGTTAATTTCCTTTTGAAACTGGCTGTTGAGCTGATTCAATCCAAAGGCAAAGAAGGGCAACAGGAGCTTTAGCTGCAGGCCGGTTGAGGTGCCGGTCTGTTGTGTTCTAATATTTCTCTGATATCCACTACGACTGGATGCTAATCCAATCAGATCTATTCTGACTATCGACAACCGACGCAATCAGATAGATCTTAGGCTTGCAGTTCTACAGTAGGACGCAAGAACGTCCGGTGCAAGGTTTAAGGTTGAATAATCAAATAATCTAAAAGTATAAGCGTGTCGGCTTGCTAGAGAGCAAGTTACTATTAAATTCCTTTTGCACGTACGCGAAGACGACAGTACTCTAAATTACGTACGTACATTCCTACGTAACTTACAGTACTGCAGATGGAATGATACGATCATACGAGTCGAAGATACGAATGATCAAGTCATATGCACCTTTAGTGTTTGGAATAATGAGACCTCTTTCTCTCTGTGAGATTGGAATACGATCGAACCAGAGGTGCAATTGTCATTCTGACACCCACATTCGATACTTAGTGATCGGACAACAGTCATTCTTACGATCGAAGTTCGATACTTAGTAATCGAAGAAGAACACACACTAGAGGTTCGCACATGCAATCTCTTGTTAAGTGTGCTGTTTTCAAGAAAAGACAGCAGAGGTTCGAAGCGCTGCTCACAAACCTGTTACTTGTTTTCTGCTGTATAAAATACGTGCTGTATTAGCAGCAACACGTACATCCGCGTGCTGTATTAGCGGCAGCACCAACCTTTAGAAGAGATACTTGCTCTCCAGCAAGGATCATCTCTCTATCTCATCTCTCTATCTCTCATACTTTTACATTATTTGATTATTCAACCTTAAACCTTGCACCGGACGTTCTTGCGTCCTATTGTAGAACTACAAGCCTAAGATCTATCTGATTGCGTCGGTTATCGATAGTCAGGATAGATCTGATTTGATTAGCATCCAGTCGTAGTGGATATCAGAGAAATATTAGACCACAACAGACCGGCACCTCAACCGGCCTGCAGCTAAAGCTCCTGTTGCCCTTCTTTGCCTTTGGATTGAATCAGCTCAACAGCCAGTTTCAAAAGGAAATTAACAGTTACCGCTTTAGAGTGTGCTGCCGCTAATACAGCACGATGAAATTACGAGTATTTTGTACGGTAAATTACCGTATTACGGTGAATATCGTGTTGCCGCTAATACAACACGTATTCAGATAGACAAGTTCGTGAGCAGAGTTTCGAACCTCTGCTGTCTTTTCTTGAAAATAAGACACTTAACAGAAGGTAGCATATGTTAACATCTGTCATGTGTTCTTTCTTGGATCACTAAGTATCGAACTCGATCGTAAGAATGCGCTCGGTATTGACGATCGATTCTTCTCCTCCAGTTAAGTATCGAACTCGATCGTAAGAATGAGCCCGGTAATTTTCGAGGTCTCATTATTTTCGATCTCGTACCTCTACCAACTTAGACACGAAAGGAATTTAATACCTGCCAATCCCCGACCAAACTATAACTCAGTCATCAACCCAAAAACTCACCAGATTTGAAGACTGTAGAATGTACGTAAGTACGGTACGTGTATTTTTGACCGACAACATTTTTAATATATTTTCAGGTTAAATCTTATGGTTACGTGCAACCATAAAAATGAGAGTTCGGTGCCATAAAAATGAACGCGCGCCACTAATTATTACTAGGCCCATCCAGTACATACTCATACGGCAGTTAGCTACCTTCATACTGATCCTACCAATCGATCTATACTACCAATCAAGCAAACAAGCTACATATGTTCATATCGATCCTACCAAGTGATCTGTTGTCGGCGAAAAATACGGACGTTGTCGGCATCAAATTCGATCAAAAAAGCCGACAACACGAACGAAACGACGACCGAGGTGCGGAATACGAGAACGATCAAGCGTTAGAATCAAACGCACCTCCACTACTTGGAAATCCCTGAGTGGTAAAAACGATATCACTTAGGACTACAAACAAAAGACAGCAATCGGTTAGAAACAAGACATATCCAAAGACCTGACCAATAAGTGAACACTTGGAATCCATAAGTACATTCAAAAGAATATACTTGATATCCCGTGAGGAAATTACTTATTGCAATCAAGAAAATCAATACCGATTCCAGATGGGCCTCATATCTAGCATATATACCACGAACAAGCATACGCCCCATCAAACAGATTACTTAACAACATGAATGACCGATACCGCCGAATGACCAATACAGTAAGACCGACACGACACTAATACAGTAACAGCAACAGCAATGACAGTATCGGTACGAGAATGGTAACAAATAACCGGGGGAGATCTCTACCATGTAAAATACAGCAGAGAGCCCCGATACAGTGAATATTCGTAGTAAAAAATAAGAGCCTCTCTCTGAGCTCACATCTCTTTAAATATTAACATCATATACCTTTGGTCGATTTTTAGAGCTACAACAGGTTATAGAGCCCTTATAACTTACACTTGTGTCCCGCAAGAGCACCAGTGTTTACCTTAAGCTACCTATCTCCGGCCGTTCAGCACCTCCACTGTCGGTTAAATCCAGAGGAAATTCTGTGCTTAGCTCCCTGTGCGGCACATTCTCGGCCTCCCCACGTCTCATTCTTTCTCTCTCTTTCCCTTCACCTCCCTGCTCGCGGATCAAGGGGTGTACTACAGATTCTCCTACCGAAATCTTCTTCTGTAATCCACGACCAAGCATTCGTATCAAGGGGTGTATCTACAGCGCATTCTACCAAGAATATCCTTCTGTAATACACATACACATCGTCGTCTCGATCGCAATAACGAACGCCGACGTCATTCGATTGTTTCCCCGACGAACGTTCTGGAAACCAACATCGGACACAAAATACATACAACGCCGGTTAATTTGACAACGACGACCACGACGGATTACAATACAACAACGATTGTTTCTCTAACGATCGTCACCAAGGTTAATTCGCCGATCACTTGTTTCCCCATCACACCGTAACGACAAACGACGAATTTTGTTTCTCTGACGGTTTTCTACGACGACAACGATTATTCCCCCGTTAACAACAAACAAATTGAACCATGCCAACAGCTCCATTTGACTGGACTCCAATTTTTGGAATCGAATTCCGATTTGCAAGTGCTAGCAACCCAACTGCGGCCACATCCCTAAACAAAGCCTACTCTGAAATCATTGGCAAAGATGAACTCTCAGAATTCTTTGTGACCCGCGAGGATGAAGAAGAAGAAGAAGGACCACTAGAAATAGCTCCGGATCCACAACTCCACATCCTCAATTGCATTGCAAAGGCTATTGCCATCAACCTAGTGGAGCCCCCGCCGGATGAAATAACAAAAGGCCACATTGCAAATCTCCTCGACAAATGCGTTATCAAACATGTCAGAAATGGCGGATCTACAAAACGAATGAGATACAAAACAGAATTTGACGCTGCTGCGAAGCATGCCATTCGGACCAACACACATGATGAACCAATTGTTCTAATCGAAATCACAATTACCCACTGGCGTTTCAAGAAAAATTGGCGCCCAGACCTATTCATGGAAGCCTACACCGGAGACCCACCATCAGATGACGAGGCAGACGTTCCAGATACACCCGCCGCAACGGCTGCAACTGTTTCCCCTACTGAGATGGGACAAATTACGACCCTACTGCAACAACTGGTCAACAATGGCAACAGCAACAACAATAACAATGCCGGCGCCAATCACCAAGCGTCACTCGACTTACCATGGAATCCAGCAACCTTACCACCACCTGTCAAGGACCGATACTACAAGAGAGATGAATTCCTCACCAGAGATGATATGAAGGACTTCCCAATCACCTACACCGACTCATCAGGAAATGAAACGGTCATCAGGCAAAACTACTACCTACACAACCTAGGCAGTGGTAGAAACGACCAACGTCTGATCACTAGAAGTGGTGACTGTTTTGATTTGACCAGAGCCTCAGACAAGTCCAAGGAAGCTGCTAGAGACAAACTGTTCCTCTCAGGATTCCCACAACTAAAGGACGCAACGGACCCCCAGGTTAGGAAATGGTACCGAGAAATCACAGCTCATTCCCAACAACATCATATTTATGTGCACCCATACTATCTGTTCAGACGTGAAGCTGACCACCTCAGAGGATTCACAATTGGTGATGACCTCCCGCACGACCTACCTTCAAGATATGAATTGGCTATCAATGAATGGGGAAATCTCATTTACACTGCACTAAGAACTGTTAAAATCATCCCTGACTCATGTGCAAGTATGAAGGCCACTATTCAGAGCTTTGAAGGCGGACAGGGATATGAAGCGCTATACACAGTTATTGCTCAAACACATCCCAACTCAAAAAGGCCATCCAACGCCAGCAGAATGGTCAGAAACCCTCCCAACCAAGATCCAATGAATCCCTTGAAGAATACTACTTCCGGTACAAGGATTATCTGAGACTTAGAGTGTTCCTCCAAAACCAACCCAGCACTATCAGTTCAACAGAAGAAGTCAGCAACCTAATTGCAGGAACAACCCTCTCAGAAGAGCTCTTCAAAAAGACAGAAGATGAACGCGACTCTGATGATCAATTCAAAAGAGACAAATACAAGGCAGGTAGGCTTCTACAAACCCTTCAAACCTATGAACAAGAGATCAAGGCTGAACAAAAGTACAACAGGAACACCTCCAGATCAATCCAGCCCAAGCAATTGCCTGTCTCAGGTACCAGACAAGGTCACCGGCGCAATGATAAATTTCAAAAGCGCGCTAGCAACAGCACTGTTAGAACACCTTCTACTCTGACCTCCCACTCCATCAGCCTGATTGAATCACTTGGCTACCCGGAGATGGACGAAGAATCTGACAATCCCTTCCTCCACCAAGCATACTGCAATGCTATCACGGCATTCGATAAACAACCTAGTCTTTTTGACACATCCAGAAAATGTATTGTTTGCCACATGACCGGTCACAATTTCGATAATTGTCCTGCATTGCAAGATATTGAGTCCCTGAAGAAACATAGGATTGCTGCGGCTGTTTTTCTGAACAAATCCAATAAACAGACCCAACAACTCTTAGATTCCACCCAACAAATCTCTCAGATCAACATTGGCAATGAAGATCAAGATGAGGTTTCACCTGATGCCACAGTAGAAACCCAAAATTTTTGCAATGGCCAAGAATAGAAAGTCTTTCTTGGAGCCATACTATGACATCACCTCAAGATGATCCTCAAGGATTTGACAACGTCACGGCGCCCCAAGTGAACAGCTTATGCCCCACCTTGGACTCCAGCAGTGTCAGCTCCTACGAATCTGTCATAATTGGTGCCGTCAATCTCCTTCCCAAGGACAGTCTCCAGTCATCAATCCCCATTGATGTCTACTGTGATATGGAATCATTCGGGGCTACTACCCCTACATTGGAATCACACCTGAAGACCAATGAGGATCCCAATTTCGATAGGGACAACCCTACGCCAGTTGATACATACAATGTGCAATCCCTAGTCCCACCGGACCCTATTGCAGCTACAGCCTACTTCCAACAGGGTGTCAGGGCTCAGATTGACACCGGTGCAAAAGTTTCCTGCACAAATCTCAAACACATCCTGCACGGTTACAAACCTTACACCAGGATAAGAAAATGTCCTGTCAGGCTTACAGCAGCAATAGGAGGAACAGCAGCTACCTGCATCCCTGAAGGCTCAGGATATTTGCATATCCCAGCACCGAATCACATTGGATATATCAAAGTCTTCTTCTACTATTCTCCCTCCCTGTCAACGACATTACTGAGTGAGAACGATCTCTGTGGAATGACATCTCGTATGTGATGTCAGTTCAGTGGACAGTCCATCCATAAATCATTCACTGACAACCTTGACTCATCTGCTCCACAAAATGGCAACCTCACCATTATTTGTCATCACAAGCAGAACACTGCCTGCAGCATTGTCCTCCATGGGAGCATCATTGATGGTCAATGCTATACACACCCAGTACTGATCCCAGACGTTGATATTGCCTCTCCATATGCCAATTGTGCAACATCGTCCGCCTATGCCTTAGCGACTGACATGCAGCTCAAGGAAGCTTGTGAACTGGCCTCCAAAGCAGCCATTAGCAACTACAGGTATGATATATACACAAATCTTGTCAATCTGCAGAAATGCACTGAAGCCGCGAAAGCTCAGTCTGATACCAGTGACATGCCAAGGTTTGATGCCAAACTGTTTTTCACCAAGATTGTGGACAAAAATATCCCAATCCAAGCCATCAAAACCAAGACATCGAAACTCCTGTGGCACCAAAGGTTGGGACACCCATGCGATGATTTTCTGTATCAAGCTCATAAGCACATCATTGGAGTCCCAAAGTTCAAACGGCAAACCAGTATTCTTGACCAATGTCCAACTTGCATACAATGTAAGCAAACCAAAGCACCTGCTGGCTCACATTCCACACGAAAGGCCACACAACCGTTTCAGGGTTTATCTATTGATTTTGCATTCTCAGGTACCAAATCTATCAACAGCAAACGCAAGCGTGATTATGAAGGCATTCATGGAGAAACTGCTTGGATTCTCATCACAGACCACTATACTGGTATGAAATATGGAGACACGCGAATCTCTAAAGCAGCGCCACTACACTGGTTGGAGCATTTCTTCGCCCAGCACAACCCAACTTGTGCCAACAAGTATGTTTCAGTTGATCAAGGTGGAGAACTCTATCACAATCCTGACATCAGAAACCTCTTCTCTGCGTTTGGATATTCAATCTTTCCAACCGGTGCGGATGCTTCACACCAGAATGGTACAGTTGAAAGAGCTCACTGAACTCTTGCTAACTCCATGAGGACAATGCTGTCTGGTGCTAATTTGCCCATCAAGTTCTGGCCCTTTGCTTTCTACCATGCACTTTGGTTGTCCAATGCATTCCCTGAAGGCAACCACCTACATTCACCATTGGAATTGGCAACTGGCCGTAAGGAAAACCTTACTGATTTCCGAACCTTTGGTTGTAGAGTTTGGGTTAGACCTCCAGGCAAAAGATCTATTAAACTCAAACCCAATGCACGCAAAGGCATCTTCCTGGGTTTCGTCCCATACACTACAAGAAACATTCTTTGGTATGACACTGAAACGCACCGAGTCAAGATCGCCACTCATGTCAGATTTGATGAAGGGATGAATGACTTACCTCTTGCAGATCTTCCAACCAATGTCAAGCACCTGCTCCGGACTGATGACAACACTCCACTTCCTGCAGAAACCCGTGAGGCCTCATCCAGTGATTTCCAATTCTCAATTTCCCCCTTTGCAGACCTCACCAATCTTTGACTCACTGTCTCTCCATCTTGTGCTGATCCCACGTTTGGCCTTTGCTATGCCAATGACTCACTGATTGGCAGAGCCTACATCACTGACATCCTTCCCAAAAGTCCTGCCTCCAAGCTTTTCTCCTCCCACAAGAAGACTCTCTCCAGGCTCCGCGGCGCTTATATTGTATCTATCAATCACAATCGTGTCTTTACTGCTGCTGATGTTACTACAGCCTTACAGGAAAATCACGATCGAGGGGTGCGGGATTCTTCAATAGATACACCAATCACCTTTGCACTTGAAGAAAAATTGTCTATGAAGGAGGTCAGGAAACACTCCAATGAATATGGTTTATTTGCTCCCAATACCTCCTGGAAGGAACCCACTGCTGAAGAAGATCCACCATTCTTGGACCGGATTTCATCCATCAAAGCCATCCAGCGCATAGGTACAAAATACAAGCAGCTGATACAATCAAGAATCAACCAGGTTGATAGCACTGAAACACTCCATGCCTCCATCCAAAAACACTTGGCACCAATTGAAGACGACATGGATGTTGTCATTCCTACTATTGATATTGCATCCCTCAGAGCTATCACCAAGCTTCATAAGCCAGGAAATCATGCATTACCGCTAGATGCAGATTCACTACCCACTGAACAAATTGAACTCTTAATCAAGGCCATCAATTCCAAGGCAACTACACCTGAAGAACAAGCACTAGGGCACTTCACTCGAAGGAATCCCAAGCCTTTATCTACATGGGCAGAATGGCAAGCTGGGGAGCGAAAGCAGCTTGATCAGTTTGAAGATTTGGAAATGTTTGGCTCGCCAATTCAATACCCTAAGGACCCCGACGCTATCATTCTCAGACCTCACTGGCAATACAGTGTGAAAAGAAATGGTGTCAGAAGAGCCAGGCAATGTTGCAATGGAAGCAAATATGCAGCCCCAACACTGCATGCCATAGCAATGTCATACTCATCATGTGTTGAACATCCCATTCAAAGGTTATTCTTTGCTATTGCTGCAAGCCTCAATCTCAAAGTGTACGGGGGTGATGCTGCAGACGCCTACGCGCATAGTCCTGGACCCAACATTCCTACATACATGACTATTGATGATGCATATGCAGAATGGTACAGACACAAGCATGGCAAGGACATAGACAGACGATTGGTGCTTCCAGTCCTTCGAGCACTTCAAGGCCACCCAGAATCTGGAAGACTCTGGGAAACCCACATCAACAAAATATTGAAAAGCCCTGATCTCAACTTCAAAACCACCACACATGACAGGACGATCTACACGACAGTTTTCGAAGGTGAAACGGTCTACATGCTGAGACAAGTTGATGATTTTGCACTAGCTTGCACATCAGAATCCATATCTGACAAGATCTATGACATAATTGGCGCAAAGCTGAAGCTCCCTAGAGAAGATGCTGTCCCCTTCACCAAAATGGGATTGCTTGAAGACTTCAATGGAATTGATGTCAAACAGACAGCTGACTACATTGAACTGTCCTGCGCCAATGACATTGACCGGATCATGACATCCCATGGTTGGGAGACTGATTCTAAGATGAAACCCCACTCCAAGCCATCGGCGCCGTTATCAACTGAAGTACTGAGCCAACTGCAATCACATACTGATGGCCCATTAGAAGGCACCAAGGAACACGCTGAATTGCAATCCACATCTGGTTTCTCCTACAGGACGCTTTTAGGTGAAATGATGTTCGCATATGTTAGTTGCCGGCCAGACATAGGCTATGCAGTGACTCTGATGTCAAAGTACAGTTCCAACCCCACTGCTTTCCACTATTCCAGCCTGAAGAATATAGCCCGCTATCTCAGAACCACCAGATCTTGGGGTATCAGATTCTACAGGCCAAATGCTGAGCCATCTCTACCACCAGGAGAACCATACAACGATGTAGTCCAAGATGCATCACTCCCTAAATTCCCGGAAGACATCAAGCAAGCCAGACTGATGTGTTTTGTGGACGCAGCATATGGAAATGATCCAAAACACCGAAGGTCCACCACAGGCTACGTCTTCACTTATGCTGGTGGAGCGATTGTTTACAGATCCAAAGCTCAGTCCCTTACCGCACAGAGTTCTACAGAAGCAGAATTCATCGCTGCAGTCACAGCGGCCAAAACAGCCAGATACCTCAGATCCGTACTCAAAGAATTAGGATTTGCTCAAGCTGGTCCAACCCCTATCTATGAGGACAATGCATCGGCAATTGAAATCATAAATGCCCAGAAGCCAACTGAAAGAACCAGGCATATTGAAATCAGGTTCTTTGCCATTCAATCATGGAAAGAAAATGGTGAGATCAACATGATCCATATTCCTGGAGTCATCAACCCTGCTGATGATCTAACCAAACCATTGGGATGGATCTTGCACGCCCGACACGCAAGATTTATCATGGGACACTACCCAAGTTAAATTACTTGCGCGTTATGGTTCGATCTGAACGTTCGATCTATCAATCGATTAAGCGTCAAACTGTTCCATCCCTCATGCAAGATACATCATGGAACACTACCCAGGTTAAATCATTCCATTCGATTCTTTGATTTCACTTGATCCGAACGTTCGATTTGTCTCTCAATACGACTCGATCTATCAATCGATAACACGTCAATTCGACCCGAACGTTTAACCTATCAATCGATAAACCTCAAGATGATATACTCCGACAGTAATCCAATACCATGTAAGTAAAGTATTGGATCAAGGGGTGTGTTGTCGGCGAAAAATACGGACGTTGTCGGCATCAAATTCGATCGAAAAAGCCGACAACACAAACGAAACGACGACCGAGGTGCGGAATACGAGAACGATCAAGCGTTAGAATCAAACGCACCTCCACTACTTGGAAATCCCTAAGTGGTAAAAACGATATCACTTAGGACTACAAACAAAAGACAGCAATCGGTTAGAAACAAGACATATCCAAAGACCTGACCAATAAGTGAACACTTGGAATCCATAAGTACATTCAAAAGAATATACTTGATATCCCGTGAGGAAATTACTTATTGCAATCAAGAAAATCAATACCGATTCCAGATGGGCCTCATATCTAGCATATATACCACGAACAAGCATACGCCCCATCAAACAGATTACTTAACAACATGAATGACCGATACCGCCGAATGACCAATACAGTAAGACCGACACGACACTAATACAGTAACAGCAACAGCAATGACAGTATCGGTACGAGAATGGTAACAAATAACCGGGGGAGATCTCTACCATGTAAAATACAGCAGAGAGCCCCGATACAGTGAATATTCGTAGTAAAAAATAAGAGCCTCTCTCTGAGCTCACATCTCTTTAAATATTAACATTAACATCATATACCTTTGGTCGATTTTTAGAGCTACAACATGATCTAGTATACTACCAATCAAGTGACGTCATTCGCGCGAGCTCTATTTTAACTCGATTCGTACCGGTACTACCGTATGTGTATATTTTTCGCACCTTGGTTTTACGATGGAATCGATCAAAGTTCGTGGTATCACCAGGAAAATTTTGATTCGTATGAGAGTAGATGGCTGTAAATACATCGTATTTCTCTCACCAACTCTCTCATCTGGCAAAGATGACGACTACAGAAAAAATTCGTTTCGTACCGTATGAGAAAGGACGATGGATGATGACGACGATGAGAATCGTATGATTTTTATCTGTATTCAGGTTTAATCTTATGGTTACGTGCAACCATAAAAATGAGAGTTCGCTACCATAAAAATGAACGCGCGCCACTAGATATTACTATTGCTTTTAGACAAAGCATCTCATTTCCGTAAATAACTGTTTCAATTCTGTTTTTTAAAGTTTTTAGGCGTAGCGTTTGTACCAAGTCTACTTGTTAAAAACAGATTTTTTTAATATTTCTACATATTTCCCCCCCATAAACTCCGTCTAGAAGGTTACGTTGTCAACTCTTAGGGTTAGTGTTTAACGTTCAACTAACAACTCCACCAATTTGAACAACATGCCAAAGCACTACCACTACTACTACTACTACACTGATCACCATTGTGTGCTGTCGTGGTGGACCACGACGAAGACAACAATCATAAATACAAGTAATAATCGTGATGCGATCACGAATGCGGACTTGTTGCAGACCGGATGGTTCACACCGATCTCGACGTCAAAAAAAAAGGCAAACTAACAGAGGCATATCTTGGGTGGGTCTGTAAAAGTAGTGACGTACAGTAGTAGCGTAGCTGTGGTGGTCAATGTACAACAGTAGTGCATTGTATTGTATTGTATTGTATTGGACAAAGAGGATAGTAGTACCGTATCTGCCCGGGGCATCATTCATCACACCAAACCAAACTCCAGTACAGTACAGTACAGTACAGTAAACAACCGCATTAATTTGAACCATGGATAAACGGTGCAGCAGTGCAGTGCAGGAAGGGCAGTGGCATAGCTAGTTAGTGCTACACTAGCTACCGCACCTAGCCATGCAATGCAATGCAATACAATGGAATGCCCCGCAAGTAGCTTGCTGCAACAAAGAACGACGCCGTGCGTGTGTTCGAATTCAATGAATGACGCAAAAATCCAATCAAATCGAATCGAATCAAATCGAATCGAATCGAATTGCCGTGTCGTGCCGAGCCGTGATTGTCGGCTCTGCAATGCATCCCTGCACCGCACCGCTCCGCATTGCATTGCATTGCATTGCATTGCATTGGAGTATTCTGTTCTCCGTAGACGCTCGTACGCACGGCGCGGTACTTCCATCCACTCGGCACTGCACTACGCCGCAATGATGGTCTGATCTGATCTGATCTGATCTGGTCGGTTTCGTTTCGATTCCGTTCGGCGTCATTTCTCCGTCTGTGGTAGGGTCCGTAATTGTGTTATGGTTATGGCTGTTTTCCATGTGTTGTATGGATGGGATGGGATGGGATGGTTCGCTTGGTTTGGCTCGGCTCGGCTCGGCTTCGCCTCGCTTTGCTTGACTTCGGATATCCCTCTTTGCTTTCCTTTGCTTTCCTTTGCTTCGCTTTGTTGCTCAGACGGCCGGGCAGCACCGCAGCGACGACGCACACGCGGCGACGGGTGGTGGTGGTGGTGGTGGTGGCGTCGGTTGCGGTCTCGCAACGGGTCGGTGCTGCGGGTTGTTGTTGTACTGCTGTTTTTGTTTCTGTTTCTGTTTCTGCTGCTGTTGTTGTTGTTGATGCTTCTGCTGCTGTTCGAACAACACGAATTCTCCCGCCTTTGCGGTGCAAATGGTGCAGTCGGTGTCGTGGTTGGCCCCGTACAATATAAGTCCGATCTCCGTGTCGGCCACGTGCTTGTTGTCGGTGCAGAACCAAAAGGCAATCGCGCTCGATATCATCTCGAAACCAAATTCCAAAAAATGCGCCGGGACCTCCCCCACCATTCGTGTGTGTGCGTTGCCTGTGCCACCTGTGCCTGTGCCTGTGATGGTGTCGTCGTCGTCTTCACATCCCAGCAGGTTGTAGACGGCGAGCTGGACGGAGGCGACGACCAGGGCGATGGTCGACACCGACACGGCCCCGCTTTTGTTGTTGTTGTTGTTGTTGTTGCCGCTGTGGGATCTCCACAGCGAGAGGAGCAAAATGACGTCGATAAAGGCCATGGTTCTGCGGTATGGAAAGAAAGAAAGAAACGAACGAACGATTGGGCGGACACAAATGTGTGAGACAACCCACACAACGCCGTTTGCCAGCCTGCCTGCCAGCCAGCTTTGTATGTAGCATAGCATATCATATATGATAGCATAGCATAGCATAGCATAGTGTAGTATAGCAGCATATACAATCCGATAGCATGGTATAGCGCAGTACACATGCAGTACACATGCACTGCATTGCACTAAGCATGCATTCCAAGAAGCATGCACGTGTTGTTGTAGTTTTACTTTTACTTTTACTCGTCGCACTCGCACTCGCACTCGCACTCGTACTCACAATTCGTTGATGTACTCGATCTCGTGCGAGACAATCTCAAAGGTTTCGATCGACAGCGACACCAGCACCGCCGGAACAAACGTGGCAATGATATTGGAAAAGAGGACCATCCGCAAAAAGAGTGGATTCTTGTCCCCGTTTTTGTTTCTGTTTCTGTTTCTGTTTTTGTTTCCGTTGTGCTGGTCGATGATGTTGGCAATGTCGTAGAGACTCTTGGGAGTGTTGGCCAGTGCGAGGCACTCGATGATGGCAAATCCAAAAGTCGCCCAGAACTCGATCAGGTGGTAGACCGTGTCGTCGACGGGGGGCTCTTGTTCTGTTGCTGTTGCTGTTGTTGTTGCTGCTGTTGCGGTTGTTGTTGCTCCGGAGGATTGCTGCAAGTGCTGCAAGTGTTGTTGTTGTTGTTGCTGCTGCTGCTGCTGGTCGAACCGGAAATTGACATAATTGACGCAAACGAGCGAAACGTTGATGCCCAGGTACACCAAACATCCAATGGCGAGCCAGAGATTCGTTGTGGAGGAGGCCTGCATTGCCTGCAAACGGTAACTCATGAGGGTGTTGTCGGAATGGTTGGTCGGGTTTCCATTTTTGTTTTTTCCATTGTTGCTGTTGTTTCCATTTATATTTCTGTTGTTTGTATTGTTGTTATTTGTATTGTTGTAACTGTTGTAACTGTTGTAACTGTTGTATCGGGTGGTGGTAACAGTTCCATTATTGTATCCATTCTTTCCGGCGGCGTAGCTGTTGCTGTTGCTATTACAATTGCTATTACAATTGCTATTACAATTGCTATTGCTATTGCTGGAGGGAGGCGCACACGCCGATGCCAGAGGCACCACGATCGAGGACGTTGATGTTGATGTTGAGGACGGCGACGCATAAGTAGAGTCATAATAGGTAGAACTGGACCTGGAAGCTTCAGCAGGCCTGCCAAGCAAACATGTTTGCTCCGACGGAAAAATCGTGTCGTTGTCGTTGTTGTTGTTGTCGTTGTCGTTGTTGTTGGGCGTGTTTTCGTCCATGTCGAGATGTACCGGTACCGTATTGTTTGGTTTGGTTTGGTTTGGTTTGGTTTGATTGATTGATTGATTGTTTGTTCCTCTAGTAGTACGGTAATCTTACTTGTACCGGTACTCGTACCGTGCTTGCCTTGTTCTGTGGGTTGTCAGGGAAGGAGAGAATAAGAACGGATTGTTATTATCTGTCTGATCACTCTTTCTTCAGCTCGCTGGATTACCGTACGAGTACTCGTAGAAATAAGTAATTACCGTAGTACGAGTACGAGTACTCGTACTCGTACCGGTACGGTAATTTCGGAAAGGATGGCGTACCGTAGTCGTATGGTAGGCCCTTCCGTCGTAGTTTAGGCCAATAGCAGGCCTGTACAAGGCCCAACGTCAGACGGAAAGGCCCTAGTATTGTACACTACTAATAGCACAACCCAATAAGAATACCGTACAGGTACGTACTCGTACCGGTACCGGTATGCATACGGTACGGTACGTACGGTACGATTACTAGCAGGCCTGTACTGTATTGATGTAGTAGCGAACCGAATGTAAGGAATGGTAGTGCCACGTGGAACGTACGACGTACGACATACGAACCAAAGAAATGCATGAGCATAGACAACAATCCATAGCATTTCTATCAGGTGCAGGTGGTACAGGGAAAAGTCACGTGATCAGAGCAATTCTGTCTTATTGCAAGGAATTCTGTGAAAATTTAAACATCAAGTTTACAAGGCAAACAATTGTTGTTACAGCTTTAACTGGATGTGCAGTGGTGTCAATTCATGGTAGCACTCTTCATAGTGCTTGCCACATTCCAGTGAAAGAGAACGATTCATCCCTTGAAAAATTAAGTGAATTCAAAGAAGATTGGGTTGACACAGAAATGATCATTATTGATGAAATATCCTTTGCAAATTATTCATTGTTAAACAGGCTGCATAAAACATTAAATGAATTGAAAGATGCTCCAAGAACAAATACATTGTACGGTGGTATCAATGTACTCTTTGCTGGAGATTTCAATCAGCTACCTCCCATAAATGGAACCAAAATATATGATGAGCTATATACAACAATGTTCAGGGATGCTGTCAATGTGATGCTGGAATTAAAAACAAACCACAGGTTTCAGGAAGATGCATCATATGGAAAATTGTTAGAAAGAATTTTTAAAATTGGGCTTAGTGAAGAAGATGCTAAACTTATCAACTCAAGGAAAGTGATTGAGAGTGATTCTTTACCAATGGCAATATCTTATGCTGTAGCAACAAACAAAGACAGGTGTGCAATCAATGATGCAATTTTTGCCCTTCATTTACAACAAACCCATTCCAAGAACATTAAAGACCCTATTCCCTTGCACACCATATGCATTCGAGCATCCAATGTTGAATACAAATATGCCAAAAACAGAAAAGATTACAAGGCCTTTCCAGATAAAGGAGATATATTTTACAGTTGTTGCTCTGATGCAGATGTTTCAGAAAGAAGAGGAAGTACACATGTTGATCCATTTCTAAAGCTATATATTGGTTGTCCCATCATGATAACAAGCAATATATCTGTTGAAGAATCTATAGCTAATGGTTCAATGTGTGAATTTAAAGGTTTGATTTTGAAACAAGAGATGAACAGGTTTGAAGCCCTTGAGAGTGTTGTGATCAATGGCTATTATGTCAATTGCATTGATGCTGATAAAATTGAATCTATACAAGTTATTCTTACAGATACCAATACTCCAGAAGAACAACCCATATACAACCTCAAATTGCCCGAAAAAGATATTTATGCCTTGTGCAAGTATCCTTCTCTGTTTAGTGAGCACATCAGTCACAAATCATCAAGACAGAATTTGAGCGTCAAACTCAAACAATTCCCTCTCAACATTTCCCATGCTAGAACTGTGCATAAATTACAAGGGCGTTCCATAGACAATATTTTGGTTTCAAGTTGGAACTATAGGATGCAACATTGGATATATGTTGTTTTATCAAGGTGTAAAACATTGAATGGATTGTATTTGAGGGATGAGATAGATCATACCAAAGTCAAGGGAATGTGTAAAGAAATTAAAAATTTCTATGATGAATTCCAGAAGGAAAAACAACCACCATCAGTGTTGATTGAAAAAGTTACCAATAGTTTCTAACAATAGTAGATCCTGCCCGTTCACAACCACAATATCACTCAGTCATCAACCCATAAACACACCAGATTTAAAGAATATAACTCAATCCTCAACCCAAAAACTAGACAGAAATGAACACAGTGCAAATCTTGCCCATCCCCGACCAAAATATAAGTCAGTCATCAATCCAAAAACCCACCAGATTTGAAGACAGTGCAAATCTTGCCAGTCCCCGACCAAAATATAACTCAATCATCAACCCAAAAACTCACCAGATTTGCAGACAGTGCAAATCCTGCCCATCCCCAAATATAACTCAGTCATCAATCCAAAAATTCACCAGATTTGAAGATAGTGCAAATCCTGCCCATCCCCGACCGACAGTGCAAATCCTGCCCGACCCCGACCAAAATATAACTCAGTCATCAATCCAAAAATTCACCAGATTTGAACACAGTGCAAATCCTGCCCATCCCGGACCAAAATATAACTCAGTCATTATCAATCCAAAAACTCAACAGATTTCAAGACAGTGCAAATCCTGCCCATCCCCGACCAAAATATAACTCAGTCATCAATCCAAAAATTCACCAGATTTGAACACAGTGCAAATCCTGCCCATCCCCGACCAAAATATAACTCAGTCATCAGTCCAAAAACTCACCAGATTTGAACACAGTGCAAATCCTGCCCATCCCCGGCCAAAATATAACCAGTCATCAACCCATGAACCTACCAGATTTCAAGACAGTGCAAATCCTGCCAATCCCGGACCAAACTATAACTCAGTCATCAACCCAAAAACTCAACAGATTTGAAGACAGTGCAAATCTTGCCAATCCGCGACCAAAATAATATTCAGTGATCAACCCAAAAACTCACCAGATTTGAAGACAGTGCAAATCTTGCCAATCCCCGACCAAACTATAACTCAGTCATCAACCCAAAAACTCACCAGATTTGAAGACAGTGCAAATCTTGCCAATCCTCAACCAAAATATAAGTCAGTCATCAATCCAAAAATCACCAGATTTGCAGACAGTACAAATCCTGCCAGTCCCGGACCAAAATATAACTCAGTCATCTACCCCAAAACCCACCAGATTTGAACACAGTGCAAATCTTTCCAGTCCCTAACCAAAATATAACTCAGTCATCAACCCAAAAACCCACCAGATTTGAAGACAGTGCAAATCCTGCCAATCCCCGACCAAACTATAACTCAGTCATCAACCCAAAAACCCACCAGATTTGAACACAGTGCAAATCTTTCCAGTCCCTAACCAAAATATAACTCAGTCATCAACCCAAAAATTCACCAGATTTGAAGATAGTGCAAATCCTGCCCATCCCCGACCGACAGTGCAAATCCTGCCCGACCCCGACCAAAATATAACTCAGTCATCAATCCAAAAATTCACCAGATTTGAACACAGTGCAAATCCTGCCCATCCCGGACCAAAATATAACTCAGTCATCAATCCAAAAACTCAACAGATTTCAAGACAGCGCAAATCCTGCCCATCCCCGACCAAAATATAACTCAGTCATCAATCCAAAAATTCACCAGATTTGAACACAGTGCAAATCCTGCCCATCCCCGACCAAAATATAACTCAGTCATCAGTCCAAAAACTCACCAGATTTGAAGACAGTGCAAATCCTGCCCATCCCCGGCCAAAATATAACCAGTCATCAACCCATAAACCTACCAGATTTCAAGACAGTGCAAATCCTGCCAATCCCGGACCAAACTATAACTCAGTCATCAACCCAAAAACTCAACAGATTTGAAGACAGTGCAAATCTTGCCAATCCGCGACCAAAATAATATTCAGTGATCAACCCAAAAACTCACCAGATTTGAAGACAGTGCAAATCTTGCCCATCCCTGACCAAAATATAACTCAGTCATCAATCCAAAAATTCACCAGATTTGAACACAGTGTAAATCCTGCCCATCCCCGACCAAAATATAACTCAGTCATCAGTCCAAAAACTCACCAGATTTGAAGACAGTGCAAATCCTGCCCATCCCGGACCAAAATATAACTCAGTCATCAATCCAAAAACTCACCAGATTTCAAGACAGTGCAAATCCTGCCCATCCCCGACCAAAATATAACTCAGTCATCAATCCAAAAATTCACCAGATTTGAAGATAGTGCAAATCCTGCCCATCCCCGACCGACAGTGCAAATCCTGCCCGACCCCGACCAAAATATAACTCAGTCATCAATCCAAAAATTCACCAGATTTGAACACAGTGCAAATCCTGCCCATCCCGGACCAAAATATAACTCAGTCATCAATCCAAAAACTCACCAGATTTCAAGACAGCGCAAATCCTGCCCATCCCCGACCAAAATATAACTCAGTCATCAATCCAAAAATTCACCAGATTTGAACACAGTGCAAATCCTGCCCATCCCCGACCAAAATATAACTCAGTCATCAGTCCAAAAACTCACCAGATTTGAAGACAGTGCAAATCCTGCCCATCCCAGACCAAAATATAATTCAATCGTCAACCCAAAAACCCACCTGATTTGAAGAAAGTGCAAATCCTGCCGATCCCCGACCAAAATAATATTCAGTGATCAACCCAAAAACTCACCAGATTTGAAGACAGTGCAAATCTTGCCAATCCCCGACCAAACTATAACTCAGTCATCAACCCAAAAACTCACCAGATTTGAAGACAGTGCAAATCTTGCCAATCCTCAACCAAAATATAAGTCAGTCATCAATCCAAAAACTCACCAGATTTGCAGACAGTGCAAATCCTGCCAGTCCCGGACCAAAATATAACTCAGTCATCTACCCCAAAACTTACCAGATTTGAACACAGTGCAAATCTTTCCAGTCCCTAACCAAAATATAACTCAGTCATCAACCCAAAAACCCACCAGATTTGAAGACAGTGCAAATCCTGCCAATCCCCGACCAAACTATAACTCAGTCATCAACCCAAAAACCCACCAGATTTGAAGACAGTGCAAATCCTGCCCATCCCCAACCTAAAATGAACTCAATCATCAACCCATAAACCCACCAAACTTGAAGACAGTGCAAATCCTGCCAATCCCTGACCAAAATATAACTCAGTTTCAAAAGATTTGTTCTTAGATCCAGTACATACTCATACTACATACCATGCTTTAGTCATACTTCACTTTTGAGGGGGTGAATGTTAAGGAAACTTTTTTAATATTAGTCCCCCCCCCCCCCCCCCGCCCCCCAATCCAGTACATACTCATACTGTAGTTAGCTACCTTCATACTGATCTTACCAATCAATCTATACTACCAATCAAGTGACGTCATTCGCGCGAGATTTTTCTTGAAAATGCGCAGTTGAAAACTAGTACAAGCAAGCAAGCTACATACGTTCATACCGATCTTACCAAGTGATCTATACTACGAATCAAGTGACGTCATTCATTCGCGCAAGTTCTATTTTAAATTCGGAAAAAAATTCGATTTGTATGAGAGTAGATGCTACATACGTTCATACCAATCCTACTAAGTGATCTATTACCAATCATGCTAAGTGGCGTCATTCATTTGCGCGAGTTCTAGAGTAGATGCTACGTACGTTCATACCGATCCTACCAAGTGATCTACACTACCAATCAAATGACTGTTGTCAATCAAAAATCGACCGGATAGGATTCTTTTGCACCTCCGTTGTTGTCGTACGGTAACAACTCCACCACTTTCGCACCTCGTCTTCTAATCAAGTGACGTCATTCGCGCGAGTTCTATTTTAAATTCGAACTCTCATCTTATTTGATTTTAAGTAATGATCGGGGTTTTCGCACCTCGGTCGGGTTGTTTTTCTTTTTCCTTTTCGATAGAATTTGCCGCTGACATCTTTTGGCGAAGTTAAACCGTACTGTTAATTTTTCGCACCTCGGTTTGTTGACAACGACCACTAATTTCGCACCTCCGTTAATTTGCTGCCGACAACGATCGTATATTGTGCACCTCTACCGAACTCTCTCATCTGGTAAAGTTAACTTGATCTAACACAGATTTTAATCGTATGATTTTTTATCTATATTCAGGTTAAATCTTATGGATACGTGCAACCATAAAAATGAGAGTTCGCTACCATAAAAATGAACGCGCGCCACTAAATATTACTATTGCTTTTAGACAAAGCATCTCATTTCCGTAAATAATTGTTTGGCTAAGCTTTTTAGCGATTTTTAGTCGTAGCGTTTGTACCAAGGCTACTTGTTAAAAACAGATTTTTTTAATATTTCTACGTATTTCCCCCCCCCCCAAACCCCCCCCACATAAACTCCGTCTACAAGGTTACGTTGTCAACTCTTAGGGTTAGTGTTAAACGTTCAACTAACAACTCCACCAATTCTACACGTTTTTGTACGAGTGTAGATTTCTACACGTTTTTTGTACTAGATACATACTAGTATTCAATCCGCGTTGGTTTCTACGCCTGTAGATTCTTACACGCTTTTTGTACTAGATAATTCCTAGTATTGAATCAGCGTAGGTTTCTACGCCTGTAGATTTCTACACGTTTTTTGCACTAGATACTTACTAGTATTAAATCAGCTTAGATTTCTACGCGAGTAGATTTCTACACGCTTTTTGTACTAGATACTTACTAGTATTGAATTGGCGTAGGTATCTACGCCTGTAGATTCGTACACGCTTTTTGTACTAGATACTTACTAGTATTGAATCCGAGTAGGTTTCTACGCGAGTAGATTTCTACACGCTTTTTGTTCTAGATACTTACTAGTATTGAATTGGCGTAGGTTTCTACGCAAATAGATTCGTACACGCTTTTTGTACTCGATACTTACTAGTATTAAATCGGCGTAGGTTTCTACGCAAGTAGATTTCTACATGCTTGTTGTACTAGATAAATACTAGTATTGAATCCGCGTAGGTTTCTATGCAAATAGATTTGTACTGTTGTAACTCTAAAAATCGACCGGATAGGTATAACGAATTGTTTCAATTTAAAGAGATGTGAGCTCAGAGAGACGCTCCTATTTTTACTGTGTATTTCGTACCGTATTGGGGCTCTCTGTATTTTACATGGTAGAGATCTTCCCCGGTTAGTCGTTACCATTCTCGTAGTACCGATACTGCTGTTGCTGTTGCTGTATTAGCGTCGTGTCGGTCTTACTGTATCGGTCATTTGATGGTATCGGTCATTTATGTTGTTAAGTAATCTGTTCGATGGGGTGTATGCTTGTTCGTGGTATATATGCTAGATATGAGGCCCATCTGGAATCAGTACTGATTTTCTTGATTGCAATAAGTAATTTCCTCACGGGATATCAAGTATATCCTTTTGAATGTACTTATGGATTCCAAGTGTTCACTTATTGGTCAGGTCTATGGATATGTCTTGTTTCTAACCGATTATCCTCTTTTGTTTGTAGTCCTAAGTGATATCGTTTTTACCACTTAGGGATTTTCATGTAGTGGAGATGCGTTTGATTCTAAGACTCGATCATCGAAATAATCATATCTCTGTGGTTACTCCGTGTTAATATTCTGCACCTCTGTCGTCATTTCGTTTTGTCGGCTTTTTCGATCAAATTTGACGCCGACAATGGTCCGTATTTTTTGCCGACAACATGTACACGCTTTTTGTACTAGATACAGACTAGTATTGAATCCGAGTAGGTTTCTACGCAAGTAGATTTCTACACGCTTGTTGTACTAGATACATACTAGTATTGAATCGGCGTAGGTTTCTACGCAAATAGATTCCTACACGCTTTTTGTACTAGATACACACTAGTATTGTATCCAAGTAGGTTTCTACGCCAGTAGATTCCTACACGCTTGTTGTACTAGATAAATACTAGTATTGAATCCGCGTAGGTTTCTACTCGAATAGATTACTACACACTTTTTGTACTAGATACATACTAGTATTGAATCCAAGTAGGTTTCTACGCGAGTAGATTACTACACACTTTTTGTACTAGATACATACTGTTGTTGCTCTAAAAATCGACCAAAGGTATATGATGTTAAAATTTAAAGAGAAGTGAGCTCAGAGAGAGGCTCTTAATTTTACTGGGTATTTTCACTGTATCGGGGCTCTCTGCTGTATTTTATATGGTAGAGATCTTCCCCGTGTTATTTGTTACCATTCGTGTACCGATACTGTTGTTGCTGTATTAGCGTGTTGGTCTCACTGTATTGGTCATTCGATGGTATCGGTCACTTACGAGGTTAAGTGTTTTGTTCGATTGGGCGTATACTTGTTAGGAGAGTAGGTAGATAAATGAGGCCCATTTAGAATCGGTGTTGGTTTTCATGATTGCAATAAGTAGTTTCCTCACGGGATATCAAGTACATTCTTTTGAATATACTTAAGGATTCCAAGTGTTCACTTATTGGTCAGGTCTTTGTATATGTCTTGTTTCTAACCGATTATCTTCTTTTGTTTGTAGCCTTAGATGGTATTGTTTTTACCACTTAAGGATTTCCAAGTAGTGGAGGTGCGTTCGATTCTAATCCAGATTCGTTCACAAGTATTTGTGTGTATCGTATGTACGTACCTCTGCTTTGTTTACCGTAGCGTTCCTACGGCGTTTCTGTCGTTGTAATTTTAACTGACAACACACCCCTTGATTCAACACTTATTGATGAAAGGAGTGTTGAATTACAAGTCTGTTCTCCATCTTGTAGAACTCCAAAAACTAATTATGGGCTTAGAGATCGAATTGGAAGATTGTAACCATAGAATTGAAAGATTGATATCACGTAGTGGGGAAGCATGAGACATCAATGAAGAAGGAGAGGTGCTTGAGTATGTAGTGGTCGCGAAATCGACGGGAAGGTTAATCGGATTGGGAAACAGGCTAACGAATCGTCAAATCGTAGGAGACAGTAGGAATCGATATGATTGGAGAATCCACTCGTGGAAGTCGAGTGAACAGCATCGAAGACGATTGATTGATGGTAGAAGAGTTACCAACCGGAATCGATGAGTGATGGATATGGACATATTGAACTCTTGTAGATCGATTAGACGTGGTGCCGTAGAGACAAAAGGAATCGGAGGGGATTCATTGCTGACTTGATAGGAAGAAGATCTATCGATGCTAGAATCAAATATCGAACGTTGAGGATTGATCGCTGCTCCAAGCTGTAGGGTAGAATCGTATGTTGAGAATGGAAGAGCACAGCGACGTATTCATATCTTTGAATTGGAAGGAAGAAGATCTATCAATTTCATAAACAAATATCAAACGCTGATGAAGGGATTGAATCGTAGAATCGAATCAAAATCGTAGTTCGTTTCAAATCAGTTTGCTCGACGATGTAAGGGGTTGATTGAGGGATCCGAATTGTCTTGTGCAAACTTGATCGTAGAATTGGATCATCGTTCACAATTGTACCGTAGAAGCATATGTTGGTGCTGATCTTAGGAAGAAATGGAACATCGACAAGCGATTCGAAAGTGGAGTAGAAGAAGGGATCAACAGTCGACAGAGGGATCAAATATTGACGTAGATAGGAGAATCCGAATCGATTCATAGAAGCGCGATCGTAGATTGTCCTAGATTCAATTGTGGAATCATATCAAAGAGGAGAAGAGATTGCAGAGTCAAATGTCGACGAAGGGGACAAATGTTGAAATCTATCAATGCCACATGGAGTATTGAGTTGAATCAAATGGTTGGAGATAAAATGGTACATGGATTCGTATCCTTGAAGAGGAGTTCAGATCCAACGTAGTAGGATAGATGGATCGAGACAGAGGAAGACGCAAACCGTTTGATCGTAGATCAGATTGTAGGATTGATTGGTCCAAGCAGTAGGATAGGATTGTATGTAGAGAATGGATTCATATCTTGGAAGATGAGATGGGGCAATCCGAATTGACGCATAGAGAATTGATCGTGTCATTAGAGGATGCCATAGAAATACGAAGAGACGTGTCCTTGGAGAAGAGGAAGGCGGACCAACGGCAAGTCGTAGGTGCGGAATCAAACATATCATTCGATCTGTGGATTGAATCGGAATCACATGTATCGTTCGATTGGTGGATCGAATGGTAGATTGGAGAGTCAGAATCGTCGAATCAGAATCGTATGGTAGATTGGAGGATGCTGGATATCAAGTAAATTTCTGGAATCTGCTTGTGGTGGGGTTACATGAACCGGTGACACACCCCTTTATTCAACACGGAGTGAGGGAGTGTGGAATTATTTGTCGGTTCATGGAAGTGGTTTCAGTGGGATCCTTGTCGTAGAATCTCAAAGAGACTTGACATAGAAATAAATGGAATCAATAGTCGACAGGGGGATCGACCATAGTATAAATCGAATGAAACTTGTCAAATCAAATTGGAGACAAGACGGAATATTGATGCGTATCATGTAAAGGAGAGGACCGATCGACTGTAGAGTCATGAAGGGATGTATCGATTGATCGTAGAACAGAATTGGATCAAACGGTCATGCCATACCCAGCGTAGGAAAGAATTCAATCAGGGATCGCGGGAATCGATATAGTGAAATCGGAAGCAGTCTTAGATTCAATTCAATCGTCGAATAGAATCAAACGAGTCGATTACTGATGAGGTGGGTTGATTGAACTGGAGAGGAAGGATTGATTGTGGATCTCAATCAAATATCAAACGCTGACCAAGGGATTGGTGTGGAATATGATTGAGAGATTGAGAGATTGTAGGAATTTATTTGATCGTAGAATCGAATCGTAAGCATTGGATTGTTTGGAGGGTTTAGATTGTGACTGCTTGAATCAAACCATCCAATTATTCGATGCCGTAGGAGAGGATTGAAGAATGGGGTCCAAAGCCGACTAGTAGATTCCTTCTGTATTAGATCTCATCTAGCTCGCATATTAATTAAGCTTTGAATCATCTCTTTGTCTTAAGTAAGTTCTGTGAATTCGTCGGAACCGGCAACACACCCCTTGATTCAACACTTGGTGGAGGAGTGGGGAATTATCAGGCGGTTCAGTGATGTGTTTTCAGTGGGATCTCAATACTGGAAATCGCTGGTGGCCTTGGAGTACGGTACATAAATGCCCGGAGACGTATAAGTAAATTTCTTAAAGTGTATCAAGAACAAAAATGCTGGAATTTGTGCACGTGCACGTCCAAATTGAGCGCCATGCAGGCAACCAATGCAATCCCTGGATTCGGATGCACACCCCTCGATTCAGGTACACACCCCTTGATTCACACGTAAAGAAGAGAATTCCATGGTTCAATAGAATGCCATGGTTGTCAATGATACAAAACTGTAGGGCGAATTTTATGGTTCTATCGAATTCCATGGTTGTAGAAACGAAAGAATTCGGCGGATGTCCTGGCCAGACAAAAAAACTTGCGAGCGTAGATGAGGGACAATTGAAATCGACGTGCCTATAGCGTCGCATCAAGCGTAGCTTCAAGAAGTGAATGATCAATGGATCATGTGTTGGGCAGAAATCAATCCGTAGAACTTTGTATCCGACTGAGGTCGTGGAATGACGCCGAGTTGCTTGTTGTTACACCTGTGTAGTGGGAAACGCTAGTGTTGGTGGTGGAATCAGCAATGTCAGATGAATTGTTGAATCGGGATAGTAAACTGGTGTCGTTGAACAAATACTGCCCCATGATTGGAACAGAAGACTTGCAAGCGATCGAGATAGCTGTCGCAAAAACAAGAAATGCCCCTACGAGGGGCCCGGAGGGGTAACAGGGAAGTTGATGACGTAGTGTGGTAGACACCCCCTGAGCCAGAATGGAGGACGTCTGTCAGAGTGGAGGAGAGAATGCCAAGTATGAGAGCAAAGGTGTGTTGCATCGATTTGCGCGGATACAAATTGGAGGCCGGACTGCAGTGAGGCATGTAACAACGCAGTTGCGGCATGCTTGAATATTGATGTGCATAGAACAAGCGACGGGAACAGAAGCTGTTCGATCGTAGATAGGTGGATCATAGGAGTTGCCTAAGCACAACATCAATTCGTAGAAGATGTTTTTGTTGTGGGTTACACGGAGAAGCCGTAAGGCGGTAGACATACACCCCCTGATTCACAGGTAGGGGAGAGAAGAGGGGATGATAAACTATCGGAGAACTTCGTATCAATTGTAGGTCTTGTAATAACTCGTTGTTCAGGAGAACGAGCAGAGAAGAGGGAAGAAGAGTTGTTCTCGGGGCTCAGTCAATAGTATCATAGAACCAATTCATTGACCAGATGGTAGCATACAAATGGTGCATCTTTATCTTCAGAGCATCGCGATGTTGTTTCGTAAGTCGTAGGACAGGCTGGTTAGGACATGGAGATCGCAAAGATCGTATGTATGCAGGAGCGGCGTGTGGAAGGTCAGCGTCCTCAGCGAGTGTCTCAGGTGGTCGTAGTCGATTGCACATCGGAGGCTGTGGTGAGGGAACAGATTTTGGTACACGGCGGAATGTTGCAATTTCGTTCTGAGGATTGAAGGTCCATCCGAGGTTAGTTGGTCCCCAAGGTGGGGCACAGAGAGATGGTTTGAACTGGGCAATGTGGATGGAGTTACATGTGGCGCAGGCACAGTGGACTTGTCGTGGCATTGGATTGGAGTCATATTAGACTTCTCCTGACATCGTACACGACAACTTGAAGAGGAAGTGGAGCGTCCAAAGGAGATGGAGTTGGATCAGACTCGGTGGAAGGAGACAGAGTCACTGTTGGGAGAATAAGTCCATGTCCAGATGTAACGGGGAGCTTTGACGGAGTGAGTATTGGCAATGGGACCAACTGCTGGTTGAAGGGGACCCAAATTGGCTGCGACCGTGGAGGTGCCAGCACAAGGGATCAGAACAGACTCGGGAACAATGGTACTGTTGGGGGACTCAGAAGTATATGCCACAGCAACTTGGATAGTCGGTTTGACCTCAGAGTCGATGGGTTTGATAGGGAAAGTTGAGATGGCAGCCGCAGGACGAGTAGTCTTAGGGTGCGTTCTCTTGGGAGGTAGGGCTTGCTGGACCGTTTCACCATTCCGTTCTCGTTTGAATTGTTCAATGAGTTTATTATTGAATTTTAGCTTGTTGGTTATTTGTGTGTGGAAGGGAGTCTTGCGTTGTAACATTGCTTCATCTGATGGGACGCCGTACCCAGGGTCGTAGACTTTGTGAAATTGATATGGATACCAATCTTCGTGGAATTTCCAACTGAAGATGCTAAGGGCCAATCTGACGATTGGGTCGCCATTATTTGCGCTTCTGGCTGCTTTATCTAGTCCACGTGTGTCTCGAACTCGGAATCGCCCGCGGTCTTTCTTATGGCAAAAGATGGCAGAATTGGAGAGTAACAAGGCAATACATTGTTTGTGGGCTTTAAATCCTTCAGACGCAGGAAGTTCATCCACAATGGCTGCGACGATGAGGGACTTGAGGACAGGGATTGGATCTGGCCGGAGAGTCTCGACACCATCCTCGTCAACAATGAACAGGCTGGCAATATTCGGCAACGTCTGCGCAAAAGCGGCATTGAGTTGCCATTGTTTATTGCCGCATCCGAAATGGTGGCCAAATGAGAAATGTATGCCACGGACGTCATTCCAGCTGACGGCGGGTTCCGGCATGATGTGGCTGGAGGGAGAGCGGGATTCGCAGTTGTATCGACGGTTAAATGATCAATCGAAGGAAGATTGGTGGTGAGGCGCTCAACAGCGGGCTCACAAGAAACAGGAGTATCTGGACTCTCAAATGATCCGCAGAGCGGTCCGCGGTTGCTGAAAGGAGATGATCTGTGAATGGACCGAAGGAATGTTACGAAGAAGGAACCGAAGCGATGACAATAATTAACCACGGAGAATTAGCCGGCAATGAGAGAATTGATTGCCGGAGAAGCGTAAAGGGAGTAACCGAGTGTCGGAGGAACAATTGGAGTAGATCAGAGGTTGGATTTTCGAGCGATCGCCAGAACAATCCGTGGAGGTGCAGGAATAACCGAAAAGACCGTCAGGATGTTCGTCAGAGAAACAATTGGAGTAAATCAAAGTATCGATTTAATGTCGTTGTTGTAGGCCGTGGAGGTAAACGGGATAGAGATTGCTGTTTGGATTGGAAGTGCTCGGCGTTGTGCGGAGCAAATGATTGATTATCGAGATATCGAGATTTCGAAAAAGACCGTCGGAGTGTCGATTACGATTGATTGTCGGAACGATCCTCGGAGGTGCAGATATAACCGAAGGAATATTCCGAAGTATGAACCAAAGAAAAGAGGCCGAAGAAAGTGAGGGAAAAAACGGGATCGACGTAATCAACTGGTGTTGTATGTGGCGTCGGCGTTGTCAAAAGAAGTGACAGAAAGACCAGCGCTGGAGAAGGGGAATAGAAGTAACCAAGTGTTGGAGAAACAATTGGAGGTTGGATTGTAATTGCAGGGCGTTGCGCGGAGCAATTGGCGTAGGAGTTGTTGTTTGAAGTGGTGCTTAGCACTATCAAATGGGCGTCGATGGGCCGTTATGTGGGCAATGGACGCGGAAGAAAATATGGTTGGGTGATTGCAATCAGCGTGTCCGGTGCAATGCTGGGCTTTCATTACAGACGTCGGTGGTCTTTAGTGGGTAATTGTAACTGTGCTAATCATTCGATCGTCGTCCTTGGATGAAGGAGATGTAATCGTAATCGTAATCGTTCGATCGACCGTCGTCCTTAGATGTGTATTACAGAAGGAGATTCTTGGTAGAATGTTCTGTAGATACACCCCTTGATATGTGCGCTTGACAGTTGTGTATTACAGAATAAGATTCTTGGTAGAAGGATCTGTATACACCCCGTGATACACAAGTAAGGAGGAGGAGAAAGAAAGAAGCGGGGAGGTCTATTGATACAGCCCGGCGATGCGAGTCCCGTACCAAGTATACTCTGGCTGTAACCGACAGTGGAGGTGCTGTACGGGGCAGAGATAGGTAGCTGAAGGTATCCACTTGTTAGTGGAAGGTATAAGGGCTCTATAACCTGTTGTTGCTCTAAAAATCGACCAAAGGTATATGATGTTAAAATTTAAAGAGAAGTGAGCTCAGAGAGAGGCTCTTAATTTTACTGGGTATTTTCACTGTATCGGGGCTCTCTGCTGTATTTTATATGGTAGAGATCTTCCCCGTGTTATTTGTTACCATTCGTGTACCGATACTGTTGTTGCTGTATTAGCGTGTTGGTCTCACTGTATTGGTCATTCGATGGTATCGGTCACTTACGAGGTTAAGTGTTTTGTTCGATTGGGCGTATACTTGTTAGGAGAGAAGGTAGATAAATGAGGCCCATTTAGAATCGGTGTTGGTTTTCATGATTGCAATAAGTAGTTTCCTCACGGGATATCAAGTACATTCTTTTGAATATACTTAAGGATTCCAAGTGTTCACTTATTGGTCAGGTCTTTGTATATGTCTTGTTTCTAACCGATTATCTTCTTTTGTTTGTAGCCTTAGATGGTATTGTTTTTACCACTTAAGGATTTCCAAGTAGTGGAGGTGCGTTCGATTCTAATCCAGATTCGTTCACAAGTATTTGTGTGTACCGTATGTACGTACCTCTGCTTTGTTTACCGTAGCGTTCCTACGGCGTTTCTGTCGTTGTAACTTTAACTGACAACACATACTAGTATTGAATCCGAGTAGGTTTCAACGCGAATAGATCATTACTACACGCTTGTTGTACTAGATACATACTAGCATGAGTGTATTTTTGGTTCAATTCCTGGGCACAAACTGAGTTATTGGGTAATGACTCCCAAAGTATATGGTCCAAGCCATGAATACATTCATCATGACTCATCAAATGCATATTGGGAACAACTTTATCACACAGAATGCCCAAAATGTTGTGGTTTGACTCTCCAAATGGCAAACATGGGGGTATTTTTGGTGCAATTCCAGGGCACAAACTATCTTATTGGGTAATGACTCCAAACGTATCCGGTCCAAGCCATGAATACATTCATCATGACCCATCAAATGCATATTGGGAACAACTTTTTCTCACAGAAGGCTGGAAATGTTGTGGTTTGTCTCTCCAAATGGCAAACATGAGGGTATTTTTGGTGCAATTCCAGGGCACAAACTTACTTATTGGGTAATAACTACAAAAGTATCCGGTCCAAGGCATGAATACATTCATCATGACTCATCAAATGCATATTGGGAACAACTTTGTCACACAGAATGCCAGAAATGTTGTGGTTTGACTCTCCAAATGGCAAACATGAGGGTATTTTTGGTGCAATTCCAGGGCACAAACTTACTTATTGGGTAATGACTCCAAAAGTATCTGGTCCAAGCCATGAATACGTTCATCATGACCCATCAAATGCATATTGGGAACAACTTTGTCACACAGAATGCCAGAAATACTGTGGTTTGACTCTCCAAATGGCAAACATGAGGGTATTTTTGGTGCAATTCCAGGGCACAAACTTACTTATTGGGTAATGACTCCAAAAGTATCTGGTCCAAGCCATGAATACATTCATCATGACTCATCAAATGCATATTGGGAACAACTTTATCACACTGAATGCCCAAAATGTTGTGGTTTGTCTCTCCAAATGGCAAACATGGGGGTATTTTTGGTGCAATTCCAGGGCACAAACTAACTTATTGGGTAATGACTCAAAAAGTATCTGGTCCAAGCCATGAATACATTCATCATGACCCATCAAATGCATATTGGGAACAACTTTGTCACACAGAATGCCCAAAATGTTGTGGTTTGACTCTCCAAATGGCAAACATGGGGGTATTTTTGGTTAAAATTCCAGGACACAAACTGACTTATTGGGTAATGACTCAAAAAGTATCTGGTCCAAGCTATGAGTACATTTATCACAACTCATCAAATGCATATTGGGAACAACTTTGTCACACAGAATGGTGCAAATGTTGTGGTTTGACTCTCCAAATGGCAAACATGAGGGTATTTTTGGTTAAATTCCAGATCACAAACTAACTTATTGGGTAATGACTCAAAAAGTACCCGGTCCAAGCCAGGAATACATTTATCACAACTCATCAAATGCATGTTTGGAACAAAACTGCCCCACAGAATGCTGCAAATGTTGGGGTTCATCTCTCGAAATGGAAAACATGAGTGTATTTTGGGTGCAATTCCAGGGCACAAACTTACTTATTGGGTAATAACTACAAAAGTATCTGGTCCAAGCCATGAATATATTTCTCATGACTCATCAAATGCATATTGGGAACAACTTTGTCACACAAAATGCCAGAAATGTTGTGGTTTGTCTCTCCAAATGGCACAAAAGAGGGTATTTTTGGTGAAATTCCATGGCACAAACTTACTTATTGGGTAATGACTCCAAAAGTATCCGGTCCAAGCCATGAATACATTTATCATCATTCATCAAATGCATATTGGGAACAACTTTGCCCCACAGAAGGCTGGAAATGTTGTGGTTTGTCTCTCCAAATGGCAAACATGAGGGTATTTTTGGTGCAATTCCAGGGCACAAACTTACTTATTGGGTAATGACTCCAAAAGTATCCGGTCCAAGCCATGAATACATTTTTCACAACTAATCAAATACATATTGGGAACAACTTTGCCCCACAGAATGTTGGAAAAGTTGTGGTTTGACTCTCCAAATGGCAAACATGAGGGCATTTTTGGTGCAATTCCAGGGCACAAACTGACTTATTGGGTAATGACTCAAAAAGTACCCGGTCCAAGGCATGAATACATTTCTCATGACTCATCAAAGGCATATTGGGAACAGCTTTGCCGCACAGAATGTTGGAAATGTTGTGATCTATCGCTCCAAATGGCACAGAAGAGGGTATTTTTGGTGCAAATCCAGGGCATAAAATGACTGATTGGGTAATGACTCCAAAAGTATCAGGTCCAGGCCATGAATAATTTTTTCATGACTCATCTGATGCATATTGGGAACAACATTTACACTCACAATACAGAAAATGTCGTGGTTTGTCTCTCCAAATTGCAGGCAAGAGAGTATTTTTGGTACGAATCCGGCACACACTGACTGAGTGGGTAATGGCTCCCAAAGTATCAGGTCAATTCAATTTATTTTTCCGGCACATTTCATCTTATCCATAATTGGAGTAACACTTATAATCCAATCACCAAAAATGTAGTTTAATGAGTGTCAAATTAATTCATAAGTTGTTTAATCAAAATGGAAGTGCTGTTTTTGGATTATTCTCAGACAAAAATATAAGTGTGCAGGCATTACTAGTTGCAGATGATACTACATGCAAAAAGGTACACCATTGGGTACTTTGCAAAAAGTGTACGTAGGTACCGGTAGGTACTGTGCTGACCCAGGACAGTGTCGAACCACCGACTGGCTATCAGATTCTACAGATGAGTAGGGAATTTAAGTACATAACCTTCGTGTAATCAAAATTTCCATTTTGAAAAAATTATGGCGCGGGAGGGGTGGCTTGCACTGGTACATGCTTTACTTATATAGAAAATAAAGGCCACACACAAGCCAGACACATGAAAGAAGTCAGGGTACACAGCATACACAACACACCCAAAACCACACACACATGAAAAACTGAAGAAACACGAAAAACTGAGCACACACACAAAACTGCACACACACAAAACAAAAACAAAAAACCACATACTTCTTGGCCAGTACGGTATTTTTTTAAACACAGAAAATGAATGTTGTGCAACAGTCACGGACAACAGAACAATGGAACAACAAAGAAACACTAGTGGGTGTAACAGGGGAACAAGGGAACAACAAAATGGAACAACAACAATGGAATGCAAGTGAGTGACAACAATGACGGCAATTTGTTGGAGATTCTATTTATTTCTGATCTTTCTTTCTTTTATTTTTATCGGACAGAACAACAGAGCGAAACAACAAACGAAATGGAACAACGGAGCAACAATAGAACGCAAGTAAGTGACAACAATGACCGCAATTTGTTGGAGATTCTATTTGTTTCTGATTTTTCTTTTATTTTTATTGAATGGAACAACAGAGCAGAGTAGCAAGTGAAATGGAGCAACAGAACAACAATGGAACGCAAGTGAGTGACAACGACAACAATTTGTTGGAGATTCTATTTTTTCTGATTGTTCTTTCTGTTATTTTTATTTTCAGAGCAAAAATGAAACAATGAAACAATGGAACAAAACAACGACACAATGGAATGAAACAACAAACACGGAGCAACAAAAACGGAGCAACGAAAATGGAGCAACGAAAACAGAGCAACAAAAACGGAGCAATGAAAACGGAGCAACAAAAATGGACTAACGCAATCGGAGCAACGCAAGCCGAACAACGCAAACGGAACAACACAAAGGAAACAAAAACAAAAAACAAAAAAACGGAGCAACGCAAACCAAACAACGCAAACGAAACAATAAAAACGAAACAACAAAAACGGAGCAACAATGGCACATGGTCAAAACGGAATGCCAAAATGGAACAACAAAACAAAGTAGCGGCAGCAGCAAGCAACGAGAGCAATAGCGTGGCCACAGTAGTAGAAACAGCGGCAAAAGCTAGAGTAATAAACACAACTCCAACCGATCAGTGATGAATGTTGATCCAGCAATAACAGCATCAATGAATACCCATATATCCCTTCAATTAATGTAGAAAATAACAGTACATACATAATACAAAACAACTACTAATTATGAACTTAATATTGAGAATATAAGAAATTATGGAGGATTCATAATACGTTGCAATAGGAATAAATCAAGCATAATAGAATCTACATTTTAAAAAGGGAATATTGTAGTCGAGAAATAGAATTCACAATTAGGAGAGCAGAATCGAATTGTTATTTGGGATATTAATATTTTGGAATTAATACTGACTCAAGATTTCTTTTTTATTTGTGAAAAGAAGTAAGTGTTGTTCGTACGGAATAATAATTGGGTTCTGCTAGAGACTGAAATAAATTATTTTTATTCGAGAGTAGAGTAATGTGCGTCACGCGCACAGAAATAGTGCTCTGTTAATTTATAGCCCGCCACTTACTCGCAAATTTCAGGGTGTCCAGAAATATTGCCGTGTTAAAATCACGCACAAAATTTGTGCGCGAGAAGTAAATTCGAACCCCGCGAAACAGTTCTCGGATGTTTGTATTTGTCTCGCTCGAATTGGTCATCTGAATCACGTTCATCTTCTGTTTTCTCGAATAGTTCATGTGAGAGAGTGGTTCCTTCAATGAGGTTACTGACTTCTTCTGTTGAACTGATGGTGCTGGGTTGATTCTGGAGGAAGGCTCTAAGTTGCAAGTAATCCTTGTACCGGAAGTAGTATTCTTCAAGTGGTTCATTCGCATCTTGATTGTGAGGATTCCGGACCATTCTGCCTGCATTGGATGGCCTTTTGGAGTTGGGATGTGTCTGAGCAATGACTGTGTACAGAGCTTCGTAACCTTGTCCCCCTTCAAAGCTCTGAATGGTGGACTTCATTCTTCCACATGAGTCAGGGATGATTTTATCAGTTCTGAGTGCAGTGTAGATGAGATTACCCCATTCGTGAATCGCCAATTCATATCTTGCAGGTAGATCATGTGGGAGACTATCACCTATCGTCAATCCTCTGAGATGGTCAGCTTCGCGCCTGTAGAGGTAGTAAGGGTGGATGTAGATGTGGTGTTGTTGTGCATGGGCCGTGATCTCTCTGTACCATTTTCTAACCTGAGGGTGGGTTGAATTCTTTAGTTGTGGAAATCCTGAGAGAAATAGTTTGTCTCTAGCTGCTTCCTTCAACTTGTCAGAGGCTCTGGTTAGATCAAAACAGTCACCACTTCTAGTGATCAGGCGGTGGTCATTTCTACCACTGCCGAGGTTGTGTAGGTAGTAGTTTTGCCTGACAATTGTTTCATTTCCCAATGAGTCTGTGTAGGTGATTGGAAAGTCTTTCATATCATCTCTGGTGAGGAATTCATCTCGTCTATAGTATCTCTCCTTAACTGGTGGTGGTAAGGTTCCTGGATTCCATGGTAGGTCGAGTGTCGCTTGGTGGTTGGCACCGGCATTGTTATTGTTGTTGCCATTGTTGACCAATTGCTGTAGTAGGGTCGTCAATTGCCGCATGTTGGCGCCTTCTGCAGTGGGTATGGAAGCTGCAGCATCTTCGGCGTTTTCATTTGTTTCAGGGAAGCTGTAGATTTTTGTGTCATAGACCTCATCAAAGTGTACTGCATCCCAATTTGGTTTGAAGCCCCAGTGTGTTGATTTCTATGAGGAGGGTGTCTTGTCCTTGTTTGATGGCTAGTGCTCCTGCCTTGTCCATTGAGTGTTTGTTTTGGATTCTCTTCGGCGTTTTGTCTGGAGCAACATACCAGAGACAAGCGTCTGCAAAAAGGGTGGATATGTGCCCCTTATTGATCTCAGTTTGTACCTTGGGGGGAATGATATCCATGATTGCATTTACAATAATTTCCTTGAGCATGGTAACGGGATCTGGAGCCAGCGTCTTGGGTCCTTCCGTGCCGGCGTCGTCTGTGAGGAACAGGCCAGCAGTGTCTTCTAGATCATGGTGGAATGAGTCGTTGAGGGTCTCATGTTTGTGGGCATTGCCTTTGGTTGGGAATGTCCCAAATCGGATTGCAATTTCCTGGATTTGGTTCCAGTCGAATGGAGGTGCAGGCGGCATGGTTTTTTATCTTGTTTCAATGTAATCGTAATCGTGCGGTCGGCCTTGGATTTGTATCACGGAAGGAGAGAATCGGCGTCCGTTGTCGAGCGGTCTTCTATTCGATGTTGGATCGTTCAATTGTACTTGTCGATGATGTGGTGGAGATAGGAGAAGATTCTTCGTAGAATGTTTGATCGTATTCGATGTGAGTTTCGGGAACGGCGTCGACGTTGTCGAAACGATGTCGAAACGACGATGTCGGTGTTTTCGAACGGTTATGTGTATTACAGAAGGAGATTCTTGGTAGAATGTTCTGTAGATACACCCCTTGATACGGACGCTTCTTGGTCGTGTATTACAGAAGAAGATTCTTGGTAGAAGGATCTGTAGATACACTCCTTGATACGCGAGCAAGGAAGGGAAAAAAGGAGAAAGAGAGAGAGGCGGGGAGGTCTATTGATACAGCCCGGCGATGCGAGTCCTGTACCAAGTATACTCTGGCTGTAACCAACAGTGGAGATGCAGTACGGGGCAGAGATAGGTAGCTTAAGGGATCCACTTGTTAGTGGAAGGTATAAGGGCTCTATAACCTGTTGTTACTCTAAAAATCGACCAAAGGTATATGATGTTAAAATTTAAAGAGATGTGAGCTCAGAGAGACGCTCTTATTTTTACTGTGTATTTTTACTGTATCGGGGCTCTCTGCTGTATTTTACATGGTAGAGATCTTCCCCGGTCTTTTCACTGGTATGGGTTTCATCGTACCAATACTGCTGTTGCTGTTGCTGTATTAGTGTCGTGTATCAGTCTTACTGTATCGGTCATTCGATGGTATTGGTCATTTGGGAGGTTAAGTATTTTGTTCGATGGGGCGTATGCTTGTTCGTGGTATATATGCTAGATCGAGCCCATCTGGAATCGGTATTGATTTTCTTGATTGCAATAAGTAGTTTCCTCACGGGATATCAAGTATATTCCTTTGAATGTACTTACGGATTCCAAGTGTTTACTTATTGGTCATGTCTTTGGATATGTCTTGTTTCTAACCAATCAACCCCTTTTATTTGTAGTCCTAAGTGATATCGTTTTTACCACTTAGGGATTTGCAAGTAGTCGAGGTGCATTTGATTCTAAGACTCGATCTTCGAAATAATTGTATCTCTGTTGTTACTCCGTGTTAATAATCCGCACCTCAGTCGTCGTTCCGTTTTGTCGGCTTTTCCGATCGAATTTGATGCCGACAAAATCCGTATTTTTCACCGACAACAGCTACCGGGACTCTCCTCTGATCACTGTAGGTAGGGGAAAGAAGAAGGTTACCAAGAAGCAGAAACCCCCCTTGTTTACAGCGCGACTAAGAAAGAAAACGGGAGTAGTTGTTTCTCCCGGTCTTTGGGACCATATTTTGAATGAGGCATCATGCTATTCTTATTTCAAGCAATCTTCGGGGCTAGTAGATTTTGCATCTTGCATATTCATTAGAAAATCGAAGAAGCTCGAGGATGCTACTCAACAATTAGGTCTAAGGAACACCCATAACGGTCCACAGAGTAGTGACGGCACATTACCAGAGGTGCTTGACAATCTAGTTATGTACGACCCTTCTGTCAAACCGATTGGGCGTGCCTTGATTGGTCGGGAATTAACAAACATAGAGGATAATGATGATTCTGTTTCCGATGACAATTTTTTCTTTCCTAATGATGACGACGAGGAAGAAGGAAGTGAGAGCATAGAGGCCCCCCACTCTTTTAGTGTCAATGATGAAGAAGTTGGCAACAACGTTGATGTTGACGATTCCCATCGTGATTCAAACACGACAATTACGACACCCAATGTAGGAAGAAACATATCTGACGAACTGAAGGTCAAGATCAAGTTAATGAAAATCGTGCGGAATCATAGCATACCATTAGTTGCAGAGAAGGAATTGTATGAATGGACTATTGAATCGGAGCGGCTTAATTTATTTTCATGGACTAAAGGCAATCTCATAAAGACCAGGACAAGTGTCATGAAGGAGATTTCCGCAACTGTGCCTGAAATAAAAGGCAATGGGATTGAACCTCATCTTATTGACTGGTGTTCTAAGAAATCACAGAGTGCTGATGTTTCCGGTCGCAAACAAATCTACGTCCACTCATTCCAAAAAGCACTTCATTCCCTATTAACGAATGTGACTTTGGTGAAGGAAGCCAATCTGTCATTCCCCCATGCTGAAGATCCAACCTTACCAGTCCGTTATCCAGAACTTCAAGGCAGTATTGATATTGACGAACTCCATCATGGTGAATGGTGGATCAACACTTGGGAGAAGAGATGCAAATCCAAATCGAATGAAATTCTGGTTCCTATCATTCTCTACATGGATGGAATTGCAATTGACAATAGTGGTCAAACCACTCTTACCCCACTGAACATGACTCTTGGCATATTCAACACCCTAACTCGAAACTCCCGGCCGGATGCCTGGGAGGCTATATATTTTTATCCAACGGGTTCACGTGATAAAAGTGCCAAATCAATTGACAATGTGAACAATCTTCACTCTGGCCTTCGTTTGGCTCTTTCTTCTTTGAAAGATGCCTGCAACCAAAAGGATGGTATTGAATGGTCTAATTTGCCGTGGAACAAGAAGAAATGGTCTGTTCGAATGAAATTTGCGGTTGCTTATTTCATAGGTGATACTCCCCAGCACGACCAACTTTGTGGACATTATCAAACATTGAATTCAAAGATGATCTGTAGGCATTGCAATTGTCCCAGAGCACTTGGTATTAATGCTCGTGTGAATGTTTTGAAGGTTCCCGTTTCAGTTAAAAGTGGTAACATGCAAGTGTCTAAGTACCAAAATGGGGACGAGTACAAATCCATTCGGCTCTGGAATATATCTGATTTTACTGCTCCAACGGTTGACGAAGGAGTGAATATTGAAAAATATTTCAAAAACATCTCTCACCACAGTGTACATAACGGCAATGCTTTTTATGATCTTGATTTTGGAGAAAACCCACATAATATTCATCTAGCGTCGCCGGGAGAGAGACTCCATATGCACCAACTTGGTTGTGCAAAGCGTGCAGCAGAGACGTTCCGTGAGGACTTTTTAGGCAATAACCAGCGGCTTCTTGGTGAGATGGTGTTGTAACTCTAAAAATCGACCAAAAGGTATAGGATAATTGAAATTTAAATAGATGTGAGCTCAGAGAGACGCTCCTATTTTTACTGTGTATTTCGTACTGTATTGGGGCTCTCTGTATTTTACATGGTAGAGATCTTCCCCGTGTTGTTACTATTCTCGTACCGATACTGCTGTTGCTGTTGCTGTTGCTGTATTAGCGTCGTGTCGGTCTTGCTGTATCGGTCATTTGATGGTATCGGTCATTTATGTTGTTAAGTAATCTGTTCGATGGGGCGTATGCTTGTTCGTGGTATATATGCTAGATATGACGCCCATCTAGAATGGGTACTGATTTTCTTGATTGCAATAAGTAATTTCCTCACGGGATATCAAGTATATTCTTTTGAATGTACTTATGGATTCCAAGTGTTTACTTATTGGTCAGGTCTTTGGATGTGTCTTGTTTCTAACCGATTATCCTCTTTTGTTTGTAGTCCTAAGTGATATTGTTTTTAGCACTTAGGGATTTTCATGTAGTGGAGGTGCGTTTGATTCTAAGACTAGATCATAGAAAAAATCGTATCTCTGCCGTTACTCCGTGTTAATATTCCGCACCTCGGTCGTTTCGTTTTGTCGGCTTTTCCAATCGAATTTGATGCCGACAAAGTCCGTATTTTTTTGCCGACAACACACCCCTTGATCCAATACGCTACCCGTGTTGTATTGGATTACTGTCGGAGAGAATCATCTTGGATTGTATTGAATCAATTGACAGATCGAACGTTCGGATCGTATCATTCAGATCAGAGTAAAGCAAAGAATCGATTTGGGCAATTTGGATTGAACCGAGATCGATCGCGTCATTGAATGGTCTAATCCGGTTGTCGATTGAAGCGATCGAATGGAATGATTTAACCTGGGTAGTGTCCCATGATGTATCTTGCGTGTCGAGCGTGCAAAATCCATCCCAATGGTTTGGTTAGATCATCAGCAGGGTTGATGACTCCAGGAATATAAATCATCTTGATTTCACCATTTTCCTTCCAAGCTTGAATTGCAAAGAACCTGATTTCAATATGTCTGGTTCTTTCAGTTGGCTTCTGTGCATTGATGATTTCAATTGCTGACGCATTGTCTTCATAGATAGGAGTCGGGCCCACTTGGACAAATCCTAATTCCTTTAGTATGGATCTGAGATATCTGGCTGTTTTGGCCGCTGTGACTGCAGCGATGAACTCAGCTTCTGTAGAACTCTGAGCAGTAAGTGACTGGGCTTTGGATCTGTAAACTATTGCTCCACCAGCATAAGTGAAGACATATCCTGTGGTGGACCTGCGATGTTTTGGATCATTGCCATACGCGGCATCAACAAAACACATCAGTTTGGCTTGCTTGATATCTTCAGGGAATTATGGGAGTGATGCATCTTGGACTACGTTGTTGTACGGTTCTCCTGATGGTAAAGATGGCTCAGCATTTGGTCTGTAGAACCTAATACCCCAAGATCTGGTTGTTCTGAGGTATCAAGCTATGTTCTTCAGACTGGAATAGTGGAATGCAGTGGGATTGGAACTGTATTTTGACATCAGGGTCACTGCGTATCCAATGTCTGGGCGACAGCTCACATATGCAAACATCATTTCCCCTAAAAGTGTTCTGTAGGAGAAGCCAGATGTGGATTGCAATTCAGCATGTTCCTTGGTGCCTTCTAAAGGTCCATCAGTATGTGATTGAAGTTGACTCAGTACTTCCGTGGATAATGGCGCTGATGGCTTGGAGTGAGGTTTCATCTTAGAATCAGTTTCCCAACCATGGGATGCCATAATTCTGTCAATGTAGTTTGCGCAGGACAGTTCAATGTGGTCAGCTGTCTGTTTGACATCAATTCCATTGAAGTCTTCAAGCAACCCCATTTTTGTGAAGGGGATTACATCTTCTTTAGGAAGCTTCAGTTTTGCGCCAATGATGTCATAGATCTTGTCAGATATGGATTCTGATGTGCAAGCCAGTGCAAAATCGTCAACCTGTCTCAGCATGTAGACTGTTTCACCTTCAAAAACTGTTGTGTAGATCGTTCTGTCGTGTGTGGTGGTCTTGAAGTTAAGGTCAGGGCCTTTCAAAATCTTGTTGATGTGGGTTTCCCATAATCTACCTGATTCCGGATGGCCTTGGAGTGCTCGAAGGACAGGAAGCACCAATCTTCTGTCTATGTCTGTGCCATGCTTGTGTCTGTACCATTCTGCATATGCATCATCAATAGTCATGTATGTAGGGATGTTGGGCCCTGGAGAATGGGCATAGGCGTCAGCAGCATTGCCACCATAGATTTTGAGATTGAGGCTAGCTGCAATGGCAAAGAACAATCTTTGGATGGGGTGTTCAACACATGATGAGTATGACATGGCAATAGCGTGCAGGGTTGGAGCTGCATATTTGCTTCCATTGCAACATTGCCTGGCTCTTCTGACACCATTCCTTTTTACACTGTATTGCCAATGAGGCCTGAGAATAATAGCTTCTGGCTGGGTCCTTAGGGTATTGAATTGGTGAGCCAAACATTTCTAAGTCTTCAAATTGATCAAGCTGTTTTCGCTCCCCAGCTTCCCATTCAGCCCATGTGGATAATGGCTTGAGATTCTTTCAAGTGAAGTGCCCTAGTGCCTGTTCTTCAGGTGTAGTTGCTTTGGAATTGATGGCCTTGATTAAGAGTTCAATTTCTTCAGTTGATAGTGAATCTGCATCTAGAGGTAATGCATGATTGCCTGGTTTATGAAGCTTGGTGATGGCTCGAACTGATGCAATATCAATAGTGGGAATGATAACATCCATGTCATCCTCAGTTGGTGCCAAGTTTTTTTGGATGGTGGCATGGAGTGCTTCAGTGCTATTGATCTGGTTGATTCTGGATTGGATGATATGCTTGTATTTGTTGCCAAGTTTCTTGATAGTCTTGATGGAGGAAATCTGGTCCAGGAAGGGTGGATCTTCTTCATCAGTGGGTTCCTTCCAAGACGTATTTGGAGCAAATAGTCCATATTCATTGGAGTGTTTCCTGACTTCTTTCAGAGACAGTTTGGTTTCAAGCGCAAAGGTAATAGGTGTATCTATTGAATCCCTCACCCCTCGATCGTGGGAGGTATGCAAGGCTGTGGTAACATCAGCGGCAGAAAACACACGGTTGTGATTGATAGATACAATATAAGCGCCTCGGAGCTTGGAGATAGATTTCTTATGCGAGGAGAAAAGCTTGGAGGCAGGGCTTTTGGGAAGGATATCTGTGACATATGCTCTGCCAAGAAGGGAATCATTTGCATATCGAAGACCAAAGGCTTGATCAGCACAAGAACTTGAGACAGTGAGCTGTAGATTTGTGTGATCTGCAAATGGGGAGATGGAGAATTGAAAATCACTGGATGACACCTCATTGGGTTCCGGTGGGAGAGGAATGTTGTCATCAGTCCTAAGCAGGTGCTTGACATTAGTAGGGAGGTCTGCAAGTGGTAGGTCATTCATGCCTTCATCAAACCTGACATGAGTGGCGATCTTGACGCGGTGTGTCTCAGTATCATACCAAAGGATGTTTCTGGTAGTGTATGGGACGAAGCCCAGGAATATGCCTTTTCTTGCGTTGGGTTTGAGCTTGATTGATCGCTTGCCTGGAGGCCGAACCCAAACTCTGCAACCAAAGGTGCGGAAGTCAGCAAGGTTTTCCTTATGGCCAGTTGCCAATTCCAGTGGTGAATGCTGCTGGTCGCCTTCGGGGAAGGCATTTGACAACCGAAGGGCATGATAAAAGGCAAACGACCAGAACTTGATTGGCAAGTTAGAACATGGTTTGCATTGAATTCGCCAGAGTTCGATGTGCTCTTTCAACTGTACCATTCTGGTGAGAAGCATCAGCACCGGTTGGGAAAATTGAGTATCCAAATGCAGAGAAGAGGTTTCTGATATCAGGGTTGTGATATAGTTCGCCACCTTGGTCAACTGAAACATACTTGTTTGCACAAGTTGGGTTGTGCTGAGAGAAGAAATGTTCCAGCCAATGAAGGGGTGCTGCTTTGGAGATGCGGGTATCACCATATTTCATACCGGTGTAGTGGTCTGTGATGAGAATCCAAGCTGTCTCACCATGAATGCCTTCATAGTCACGCTTGCGTTTGCTGTTAGAGGATCTGGCGCCGGCAAAGGCAAAGTCAATAGACAAACCCTGGAAAGGTTGTGTAGCTTTTCTTGTGGAACGTGAGCCTGCAGGCGTCTTCGTTTGCTTACATTGAATGCAAGTTGGACATTGATCGAGAATACTTGTTTGGCGCTTGAACTTTGGTACTCCAAGAATGTGTTTATGATCTTGGTACAGAAAGTCATCGCATGGGTGTCCTAATCTTTGGTGCCAAAGAAGTTTGGATGTTTTGGCTTTGATGGCTTGAATGGGGATATTTTTGTCCACAATCTGGGTGAAAAACAATTTTGCATCAAACTTTGGCATATCACTGAGGTCAGACTGAGCTTGAGCTGCTTCTGTGCATTTTTGCAATGTGACAAGATTTGTGTATACATCATATCTGTAGTTGCTAATGGCTTCGTCAGAGGCCATTTCGCAGGCTTTCTTGAACTGCATGTCAGTAGCTAAAGCATATGCTGAAGAGGTTGCACAATTGGCATATGGAGATGTAAGATCAATGTCTGGGATCAGTACTGGATGTGTGTAACACTGAGCATCAATGATACTTCCATGTAGGACAATACTTTTGGCAGTGCTCTGCTTGTGATGGCAGATAATGGTGAGGTGTCCATTTTTCTGAGCAGATGAGCCATGATCATCATTGAAGGCTTTGTGAATAGACTGTCCGCTGAACTGATTTCGCACGCAAGGTGTCATTCCACAAAGGTCATTCTCACTCAGCAGTGTCGTCGACAGGGAGGGAGAATAATAGAAGAAGACTTTGAGATACCCTACGTGATTGGGAGCTGGGATATGCAAGTATCCAGATCCTTCAGGGATGCATGTGGCTGCCATTCCTCCAATTGCTGCGGTGAGCCTGACTGGACATTTCCTCAGCTTCGTGTAGGGTTTGTAACCATGTAGGATATGCGTTAAGTTTGTACAGGACACTTTGGCGCCTGTATCAACCTGCGCTCTGATGCCATGTTGGAAATATGTTGCAGCTGCAATTGGATCTGGTGGGACAAGGCGTTGTACATTGTTGGTATCAACCAAGATAGGATTGTCTCGATCAAAGTGGGGATCTCCATTGGTTTCCAGGTGTGATTCTAATGCAGGAGCTGTAATTTCAATTGATTCCATATCACAGTAGACATCAATTGGGATTGAAGGCTGAAGGTTGTCCCTAGGGAGAAGATTGACAGCACCAATCTTAACACATTCATAGGAGCTGACACTGCTGGAGTCCAAGGAAGGGCAAAAGCTTTTCACTTGAGGGGCTGTAACGTCGTCAAATCCTTGAGGATCATCTTGAGGTGATGTCATATGATGGCTGCAAGAAAGACCGTCTATTCTTGGCCGTTGCAAAAATTCTGGTCTTCTACTGCATCATCGGGTGAAGCCTCATCTTGGTCTTCATCTCCAATGTTGATTTGGGAGACACGTTGAGTAGAATCTAATAGCTGTTGTGTTTCTCTATTGGATTTGTTCAGAAAAACAGCTGCAGCAATCCTATGTTTCTTCAGGGACTCAACATCCTGCAATGCAGGACAATTATCAAAGTTATGACCGGATGTGTGGCAAACAATGCATTTTCTGGATGTATCAAAGAGACTAGGTTGCTTATCGAATGCAGTGATAGCATTGCAATATGCTTGATGGAGAAAGGGATTGTCAGATTCTTCATCCATCTCGGGGAAGCCAAGTGATTCAATCAGGCTGATTGAGTGAGAAGTCAAAGTAGAAGGTGTTCTAACAGTACTGTTGCCAGCGCGTTTTTGAAACCTATCATTGCGACGGGGACCTGGTCTGGTGCCTGGGACTGGCAATTGCTTGGACTGGTTTGGTTTGGAGGTTTTACTCTTGTACTTCTGTTCAGCCTTGATCTCTTGCTCATATGTTTGCAGGGTTTGTAGAAGCCTACCTGCTTTGTACTTATCCCGTTTGAATTGGTCATCTGAGTCACGTTCATCTTCTGTTTTCCCAAATAATTTGTGACTGAGAGTGGTTCCTGCAATCAAATTGCTGACTTCTTCTGTCGAACCCATGGTGCCGGGTTGGTTTTGGAGGAAAACTCTGAGTCGCAAGTAATCCTTGTATCTGAAGTAGTATTCTTCAAGGGATTCATTTGCATCTTGGTTGGGAGGATTCCGGACCATTCTACCCGCATTGGATGGCCTTTTTGAATTGGGGTGTGTCTGGGCAATGATTGTGTAAAGCGCTTTATAACCTTGTCCCCCTTCAAAGCTCTGAATGGTGGACTTCATTCTTCCACATGAGTCAGGGATTATCTTATCCGTTCTGAGTGCAGTGTAGATGAGATTACCCCATTCTTGGATTGCCAATTCATATCTAGCAGGTAGATCATGAGGGAGACTATCACCTATGGTAAATCCTCTGAGGCTGTCAGCTTCTCGCCTGTAGAGGTAGTAAGGGTGAATGTAAGTGTGATGTTGCTGTGAATGAGCAGTAATCTCTCTGTACCCTTTTCTAACTTGGGGGTGAGTATCATCCTTTAGTTGTGGAAATCCTGAGAGAAAAAGTTTGTCTCGAGCCGCTTCCTTTGACTTGTCAGAGGCTCTGGTTAGGTCAAAGCAATCACCGCTTCTAGTGATCAGACGTTGGTCATTTCTGCCACTGCCTAGGTTGTGTAGGTAGGAGTTTTGCCTGATGATCGTTTCATTTCCGGATGAGTCGGTGTAGGTGATTGGGAAGTCTTTCATATCATCTCTGGTGAGAAAGTCATCTCTCCTGTAGTATCGATCCTTGACTGGTGGTGGTAAGGTTGCTGGGTTCCATGGTAAGTCGAGTGACGCTTGGTGGTTGGCGCTGGCATTGTTGCTGTTGTTGCTGATAGCACGTTCGGACAGTTTGTCAAGGAGGGCGCGTTGACCTTCTAGGAGTTCCATCATCTTTTCATCATAGATCCTTGCTTGAAGTGTTGTTGCTGGGATTCCTTCATCGTTGGCGTCATTTGCATTGGCATCGGCGTCGTCGTTATTTGGTGGTGACTCACCAGTGTATGCTTCCATGAATAGATCAGAACTCCATTTTTTTGTGAATCGCCAATGTGTAATGGTGAGTTCAATTACAACTGTAGGTTCTTCATCGGTGTTGGTTCGAATTGCGTGTTTCGCAGCTGCGTCAAATTCTTTCTTGTATCACAATCGCTTGGTGGATCCGTTGTTTTTGACATGCTTGATAACACATTTGCTGAGGAGATTTGCAATGTGGCCTTTGGTAATCTTGTCCGGTGGTGGGTCTATCAGGTTGATAGCAATGGCTTTGGCAATGCAATTTAGGATGTGGAGTTGTGGATCCGGTGCTATTTCTAGTGGTCCTTCTTCGTCTTCATCTTCACGGGTTACAAAGAATTCTGAGAGTTCATCTTTGCCTATGATTTCAGAGTAGGCTTTGTTGAGGGCCGTGGCTGCAGTTGGGTTGTTACCACTTGAAAATCGAAATTCGATTCCAAAGATTGGAGTCCAGTCAAATGGAGTTGGCATCGTTGTCGTCGTTGTCGATGTCGACGTTTCGGTATGAATTCGTTGTACGATCGTCGTCAATGGAGATGAATCTTACGGGCCGGGGGCAATAAAGTTTACGGGCCGGGCGGTAATGGTGATGTCAGCGAATCGTCATCGTTAATGTTGGAATTAGTATCGTCGATACGTGTTTTGTTGGGGAAAACAATCGGTCGTCGGTGCTGTCGACGATAATTAACCTTGCTTGTTAATTAACGTTGGAACTTGGTCGTGGATCAGAAAAGAAGATTCTTGTAGATGGATCTGGACCACACCCCTTGATTCACGAGCAGGGGGAAAAAAAGAGAGAAAGAATGAGACGTGGGGAGGCCGAGAATGTGCCGCACAGGGAGCTAAGCACAGAATTTCCTCCGGATTTAACCGACAGTGGAGGTGCTGAACGGCCGGAGATAGGTAGCTTAAGGTAAACACTGGTGCTCTTGCGGGACACAAGTGTAAGTCATAAGGGCTCTATAACCTGTTGTAACTCTAAAAATTGACCGAAAGGTATAGGATAATTGAAATTTAAAGAGATGTGAGCTCAGAGAGACGCTCTTATTTTTACTGTGTATTTCGTACTGTATTGGGGCTCTCTGTATTTTACATGGTAGAGATCTTCCCCGTGTTGTTACTATTCTCGTACCGATACTGCTGTTGCTGTTGCTGTATTAGCGTCGTGTCGGTCTTGCTGTATCGGTCATTTGATGGTATCGGTCATTTATGTTGTTAAGTAATCTGTTCGATGGGGCGTATGCTTGTTCGTGGTATATATGCTAGATATGACGCCCATCTAGAATGGGTACTGATTTTCTGGATTGCAATAAGTAATTTCCTCACGGGATATCAAGTATATTCTTTTGAATGTACTTATGGATTCCAAGTGTTTACTTATTGGTCAGGTCTATGGATATGTCTTGTTTCTAACCGATTATCCTCTTTTGTTTGTAGTCCTAAGTGATATTGTTTTTAGCACTTAGGGATTTTCATGTAGTGGAGGTGCGTTTGATTCTAAGACTAGATCATAGAAAAAATCGTATCTCTGTCATTACTCCGTGTTATTATTCCGCACCTCGGTCGTTTCGTTTTGTCGGCTTTTCCAATCGAATTTGATGCCGACAAAGTCCGTATTTTTTTTCGCCGACAACAGATGGAAAGGTTAGGCAGTTACTACAAATGACCAATGCCATCGAATGACCGATACAGTAAGACCGATACATGACACTAATACAGCAACAGCAACAGCAACAGCAGTATCGGTACGATGAAACCCATACTAGTGAAAAGACCGGGGAAGATCTCTACCATGTAAAATACAGCAGAGAGCCCCAATACAGTAAAGATAAGAGAGCCTCTCTGAGCTCACATCTCTTTAAATTTAAAATATTCGTTATACCTATCCGGTCGATTTTTAGAGTAACAACACAAAATATCTGATTTTGGAATTTTTAACTGCAAATTAGTGTGTAAAACTGACTAGGACTCACTATTTTGGTACCGGTACATGCATGTCCATCAAAATTCTGTCGGTGGTTGGTTTATTCTATGGTGTTCTTCGCACCTCGGTCGATCAACTGACTGATCGGTTGACTGTGTATCAACTACCGGTATGTTTTGAGAATTGAATGATATAAAATTATAAAAATTATCGGATTGATACATAAGATGTAAATTGATCTTCTGGAAGGGTCATCCTTCCTCTTCTTCCGGAAGTATGATTCTTCTCCCGGTCATTCGGGGAATCTTCATCCGGTCATTAAGATTCCCTTCAACCCAGAGTCCCGACTCGATCGGTCAGTCACGAGGATCATTGTTACACTATCCCCCACAGTGACTGACCGACCGATCGGTTCGTTCATTGCTGTGGCTGTCGGACGGGCCCTCTGTATGGTACCACTTTCCGAATGTTGTAAACTTCTTCAACTGCCTGCGACCGTTGCACTTTAATCGTTCCGTTGGTGAATACTTGGATGATCGGATACGGTCCGTGGAGTCTCTCCTGCAGTTTGGTGGGGTCATATACTCGGACCATTATCTGATCCCCTATCTGGTAATTATGGTTTATTCTGCCCTTGTTCGTTCGTATGAGATTCTGGTCGATGAGTTGCTGTCTTCTATTTCGAATCGCTTCCAGGTTGGCTATCAACGGAATGTCCATCATCATGTCCCTATTGAATGCCATGGCGCCTGGCGAGGTTTGCATCGTGTGATTGACTGCGCATCGTGTTGCGTGCATGCAGCTGGCTAGGGCATTGTCCATGATCTGTTCCGCCTCTTGCTCATTGTTGGCATGTGTGGTTCGCATGGTAACTCTCAGTATGTCTCCCATGGTGCGGTGTAATCTCTCGCAGATGGCGTTCGATTGTGGATTCTTTACTGTTGTTGGTACTGATTTGATTCCATGCTGCGTTAGTAGCGTCTGAAATGCGTGCCCTATGAATTCGCCTCCGTTATCGTGGATGCATCGATTGGGTCTCGGGTATCTGGCTAACCAGCCATTTGCAAACTGGTCCGCTATGTGCCTGCTCGATTTGTCGCTTATTCTGCTTATTTCTGCCAGGTTGGTGACCGGATCGATCGTTGTTAGTGCTTTGAATTCATATTGTCTGTCGCCCGCTTGGATTCTCCAAGGGCCTATGAGATCAATGCATACTTCATTCCATGGGGCTATTGCCGCCTCCCTGGGTGGCAGCTGTCCATATCCCCTGCCTGCTTCTTTGTACTGGTGGCAGTTAACCGGGCACACGTATTGCTTACATAACTGTTGTAGGTTGGGTGAATAGAACCGGGAGGATATGGTGTCGTATAGGCGCTGTGTTCCGCAGTGTCCTAGTACCATATGGTACCAATGTATGGTTTGTTGGATGAGGGTTGCCGGTATGACAATCTTCCAATTTGGTTCGTTTGCGTCCACGCGTGCTATTATCTGTTGGCCGTTGATGACTACTATTGGAAATTTGGTTGGATCTTCCTGATGGGCTGTGCGCAGGTGGATATCTTGATTTTGGTGGTTTTGGATATTGGTGATGGTGATTGGGTTTGGCATTTCCTGTAATGGTGGTAGGTTGAGTAGGCATTCGATCCATTCGGTGCTTTCGTCAATGTTGGTAAATGTCTCATCGTTTATGGTAATGTCATCTTTTGGTACTTGGATGGTGTGGAAATCTACCATGGTTCCGTTTCTTGTCGTGTGGCCTTGCTGGCGTTTATCCCCCACAGAGGGTGGCTCCATACGGGGCAGCCTCGAGAAGCAGTCAGCGAGGACATTCTTTTTGCCCTCTATGTGGGTGAGGTTGATATCAAATTCCGACATGAAGAGTTTCCATCGAAGGACTCTTTGAATGGAGAAGGTCTTGAAGATGAGGTTTTTGTGATCGGTGTAAACGTGGAGAATGCCACCGAGGAGAATTTTTCTGTATTCGGTGAGGGTGAGTATGATCGCTAGGAGCTCCTTCTCTATGGTGGTATAATTCTGTTGCGCGGTCGATAGCTTTCGGCTGTAATAGGCGACCACCCTGCCGTCTTGAATGATTACCGCCCCCAATTGGTAATCGGAGGAGTCGGTGTAAATGTGGAAGGGCTTGCTGTAGTCTGGATATACGTTCATTGCATCCGCAGCAAGGATTGCTTTCATTTCCTCGAAGGCTTTCTGTTTGGTAACATCCCATGTAAATTTCTTTGCTCCTGTCATCTCGGTGAGGGGTGAAAGGACATGCGCGCGTCTTGGCCAGAAGGACTTATAATAATTCACTGCGCCTATGAGAGATCGAACTTGTGTGATGTTCTGTGGGCGGCCCATGCGAAGCACTGCATCAATCTTCCTTTTCCAAGGCTTGATTCCTTCCGGCGTCATCCAGTGTCCTAAGAAGTCGGTTTCTTTAACAAGCCAGCTGCATTTCAAGGGGTTGCATTTCATTCCATTCTTTGCAAATCGTTCGAGGACCTGATCCAATAGTTGTAGGTGGTGATCGAATGATCGGTTGGTCCAGATGCCCACGTCATCTATGTAGCACTCGCAGTCGAGCCCTCGTAGCATTTCTGTCATAATGTGCTGGGAAATATCTCCACTAATTTTGACCCCCATGGGTAATCTCTTATATCGAAAAAGGCCATACGGCGTCGTGATGGTGCACAGCTTTTGGCTTTCTTGATCCAATCGAAAACAATAATACTGCATCGACAGATCGATTTTGGTAAAGTACGTATATTTTCCCCTTCTATTCATGATATCTTGTATCCTCGGCAATGGGAAAGGCTTCCGTCTAATTCTGTTGTTGAGCTCCCTGAAATCTGACACCCATCTGACTCTGTTATCCTTTTTAGGTATGATGAATGTCGGGAATGCCCATTCTGACGGCCCACATGGTTCCAGCACTCCATCCGCTATCAGGCTGGCTAGTTCCCTTCTGAATATCTCCTCCCTTTTGTAAGCTACCGGATAGGGTTTCATATGGACTGGTTTGGCATCATCTTTCAGATCGATGTGTATTTCTCGGTGGGGGTAACACCCCAATTCTCCATTGAATACCACCTCATGCTGTTTCAGCATTGTTTGTAACTTCTTCTTTTCCTCCGTTGTCATGTGCTCTTGTCTGCTGGACACTTCGGATGCCGTGACCTGTTGATAGCTCCTCTCCAATATTTCGGTTGTGGTATTAGTGTTGAACAAGGCCGCGTCGGATGCTTCGTCCGGATCCACCCGAGTGAACCTTGCTGATTCTTTCATAGGAATGGTTATATCTAGCCACGTGATTTGGTTGGTGTCAAATGATATACGTATACCTGCCTTAATGAGGAAATCTCTTCCCAGTATAACATCGTATCTGCACTCTGGGGAGTTGAAGATGGAAGCCGATATTCCTTGGATGCGACGCCCATTTACAAATTCAGGCAGCTGTAGCTCTTCGAGCTGCACCTCATGGGAAGTATCAAATCCCCCATTGGTTGTTGTTGTAATTCTCTCGTGTCCAATGTGCCTCGGGCGTACCCCGAATGGCATTGATTGTTTGTTTATCATAGTCTTTGTGCTCCCAGAGTCTAGTAGCGCTGTATAGGGTCTGTCAGCGGACACGCCCTGTATTCTTTTGATCTTAAGTAGTACCATTGGTATTGAATCGTTGTCGTTGTTGTTTCTGGCCTTTTGCCGGTGTTCAGTGGCCTGTAGCCCTGGAATTTCATTTTTGATCTTGGGCCTCTGTCGGGTCCTCATATTTTCTTTTGTGTCGGCCTGTAGCCTTCCAGCCGTGGCCTGTAGCCCGGCTGTCACTCCTTCGGTGGCCCCGGGCCCCGAATTATCATTTGAATGTGACTCCTCTAGTCATTCATATTGGTTTGTATTCTGATTGCTCGTGAAATAGCTGGCGTCGCTCGTCGTTATGTTAGAGAAGGCATCTCCTTGTTGGCTTTGTTGTTCCCAATTGTGGTTACTTTCGTCGTTATTGCTGCTTCCAGAGCCGTTTGTATTGTTGTTTCTTCCTCCAAATCTGCCTCGGCCCCCGTTGAATCGCCCTCCTCCGCTTTGGCCTCCTCCATTTCGGCCTCCGTTGAATCTGCCTCCTCGGCCTCCGCCATAGTTGTTGCTGTATCCTGAGTAAGAGCTATTGTCGGATCCCACGTAGTTCGGATAGGGTGAATTTTGGTTCCTGGGATTCATGTAACACTGTTCCCACGTATGATTGCCTTGTGGGTGATTTCTGCACTTTCTCCCTGCTCCTCTCTGTCCTTGTCCTCGTCCTTGGTTTCCCCGTCCGCCTCTACCGGGTCCGCGACCGCCCTGTTGTCTTCCTTTTCTGTCTTGTTTCCTTGCTCGGTCGGCACTATCCTTCTTCCTTGTCATGTAATCCCGGATCTGCAGGATCGATACTTCTCTGAAGTTCACTGCTGTGTCCATGTAAGCATCCTGCCAAGATCTAGGATGTGTTTTGAAGAACATTCTCTTTCTTTGTTGTTCTGTGAGGTCGCTGTCATCGTCCCCTGGGAGCATGTCGATGTAATCGAGGATCGCATCGATCCGACTGAAGTGATCGTGCTCAGTGACGTCCATTGGCTTGGCCATATGTTGGTGTTCAAACGCAGCTATCATGGTTCCCTTGGCATCGGGATCCGGAGTGATGGCGCTGATGTAGGCTCTGACTGTCCTCTTGAATCCTTCCTTGGTGTGTTCTATTTCTCTGCCTGCTAAGGTTTCATTCCATCTCTTACGGGGTCCTCTGGATAGGCATTGCCCCCATTGGGTGTGCCATCGAGCTACTGGCATTCCTAAATCATTGCATGCATCCACAAACATGTCGTACGTATACAAGACCTCTTCTATCTCTAAGTTCTGTACCCTTCGTAGATTCTTCTTACCTGCTGATCGATTGGTGGCTCTGGCATAATCCACTACGATACGATGGCTGTCATGGTCTTCTGTTACATCGAAGGTTCTTTTGTATTGGATACACGGTTGAAATTGAGTGTTCATCTTGTAGTCGACTATTGGTTCTCTTTGGTAGTCTTAGTGTAATTACAGTGTATCAACTACCGGTATGTTTTGAGAATTGAATGATATAAAATTATAAAAATTATCGGATTGATACATAAGATGTAAATTGATCTTCTGGAAGGGTCATCCTTCCTCTTCTTCCGGAAGTATGATTCTTCTCCCGGTCATTCGGGGAATCTTCATCCGGTCATTAAGATTCCCTTCAACCCAGAGTCCCGACTCGATCGGTCAGTCACGAGGATCATTGTTACAGACTGAAGGGTCGATTCTTCGCACCTCGGTTGGTTTCTTCTTCGCACCTCGGCGACAAATTTGCTAAAAAACTTGGTATTTGATTCGATTCTATTCTTCGCACCTTGGTCGATTCTATTCTTCGCACCTCGGCTGCTGCGTTTTCTGGGCTTGCGCGCAGGCTCCAAGCGTGCATAGCCTAGTAGGAGTTTCACGGAGCGTTAAGAAACAGTTATTGTACTTATGTAAAAAAGAAAGGGTTCTCCATAGTTTTTGGAGAGGGATTTTGTTAAGGCCCCCATTTTGTGTCCGTCAGATCTTGACAACAAGAGATCTGTGGACTACCGGTATGTCAAATAAGAGTGAATGAATGCTTACTATCTCAGCATTATGTGGATCTATTGTGCATTTTCAGCTGACGCCGGGTTGTTGAGAAAAGTTGGTCACAATTCAAGAATTTTCGCGCATCCTAAAAATAAATAATTTTACAGCAGAGTCTTCGTCACCCGTACGGTACGATACTAGGAGATGCCAAGGGCTATGATGTAGGAGTACGGTTGGACCTCACCACATTGCTATCAATTGCTATCTCAATTAACGGCCCAGAACGGGAGTGTCAATAGCTGCCAAAGTTCAACACATTTCATCCAATGTTCAGGAAATCGAGCAGAAGCATGCGTCGGATTTAAGGTAATCCTAATCTTATTAGGAGTATTATTTTTACCAGAATCGATCAGTTGTCAGACTGTCTGACAGACCTGCGCGCGCGCGGTTTTAGAAAGTACCATATAATAACTGAGTTATTAATACTCGAATTTAACAATAACTTAAGTTACTATTAATCCTGTCAGCGTAGGTTTTGTACTGGGCACTTATTTTAGTCCCACACGTCTTCTATCCAACGGACCAAACCCGAACCCAAACCCGACAAGTGATCACCACTCCAGTTTTTTATATGAATATGAGGAACTGAAGATCGAACATAAATTGAGACAGCCCTACCCGCTGGGACTAAACTCGCCGGCCGAGGTAAATCCCAAAACTTTTTCTAAGATGATTTCTGTTTTTTGATATTCAACTAAGCACGACGCGTTCTTCAATACTCAAGGAAATGGGAACGATTCCACGACGATCGGTTGAGATTGGTTGGAGTGATTTGCAAAAGGAAGAAATTCTAATTTCTTGCATTTTGCACGTGATTCTACTACGTACACGCGATATTACTAGATAACAAGTGATTCCAACTTCATAATTTCTACTTTTGCAACAAAGTGCTCATAATTTCAAATTTGGAACTAAACTCTGCATCTTTTTTGGCTCTGCTAAACTTGGCTAAGCGAAATCATCTTGGAAAGGAATCGACCATGGGATTCATCCTAAACTGATGCTAAGCAAAACAATCTTGGAATCGAATCGACCATGGGATTCGTCCTCCTCCACCAATCAACAATCGACTCTCCTCGTCCTCCTCCCCTCTCCAATCAACAATCGACTCTCCTCCTCCTCTCCAATCCGCGGCTCTCCCCCTCTCCAATCAACAATCGACTCTCCTCCTCTCCAATCCGCGGCTCTCCCCCTCTCCAATCAACAATCGACTCTCCTCCTCTCCAATCCGCGGCTCTCCCCCTCTCCAATCCGCGGCTCTCCCTCTCTCCAATCCGCGGCTCTCCCCCTCTCCAATCAACAATCGACTCTCCCCCTCTCCAATCCGCGGCTCTCCCTCTCTCCAATCCGCGGCTCTCCCCCTCTCCAATCAACAATCGACTCTCCAATTGACTCTCCAATCAACTCTCCAATCGACAATGGGAAACCAATCAACAATCTACAAGTCAAACTGCTTGCATAGTGTTTGATGCTTTGGGGATGGGCCATGAATCGATTGGCAATTGGTTGGTGGTGGGAAGTTGAAAGGACTTGGTCTTTCGAAGATGGGTGTGGAGTGTTGAAAGGGTCTTTGCCTTTGTCTTCATTAAGTTGTCGCCTTCTTCCAGTATGGCCTCTAAGGATTCGCCAGCAACAACTCTACCCTTCACATAATCAACAATGCACTTGAGGCGGGAGAAATGCTTCTGGTCGGCTGTGTTGTAATGCTTTCTCCATCGGCTGCCGATCTTTTCAAGGTCTTCAATCCCCCCGGGGAAGTCAATGTCATCGAAGACCCCAAGTCCAAACCACTCATTCCACATTGATGAAACCGACTTATGGGTACGAAACAACAAGTACTTCTTTCTTGTTTCTGGAGGATCCTCATCGTCCGGCGTGTCGGTTGTTGCTTCGGTTGGTGGCGCTGCTGGCAGTTGAAACGAATGCATGTGCTGCAGGAAGTGGTGGAGTTGGTTGTTGACAACACCTTGTTGTTGTCTGAAGGTGGTAACTGAAGCCTGTATCCGCCGAATGTCCTGTGAAGCATTATGGACTTCTGAATGAAGGTTTTGAAGCCGGTCGCGAACCCCCGGAAGGGCAACATCAATACTCCTTTCGATTGAGGTAGTAGCTCCCATTCCTGCTTCAACGCTGACCTTCTCCATGAGAGCGGCTTGATACGTGTGAAACGCAGTAGTTGCGAAAACAGGCAACAAAAAGAGGCGATTCTTCCTACCTTGGTGGAGCAAGATGGCCGCATCCTGCAGTACAACACATTGTAAATTGAGGAGGAGCTCAAAGAAAGCTTGAGCAGTCGGCTTTGGGGTGCTATTGACGGTGGTGTTCATTGCCTTGTCAAGGAAGGGGAAGACTTGACGCCGAAGCTCCGGAGGTGGATCGAGACTACATCTTGGCAAGAAGAACCCCCCTTTATCTTGTGAATGCCCAGCCAATGCCCTCATAGCCTTCAAAGGGAGTTTGGAAGAATATCGATCCTCTCTGACGTCAAGGTTCCAATTGCCAATCATTTTGATGTATTGGGGATCAACCTCTTGCATCTCACATGCAACGGCACCTGTACCACGGCCAAAGTGAACAAAATGCTTTGAAGTGATCCCCAAGGCCTTGCAAGCTTGTTTCATTGTACTCGCATAGGCTTGATCGGTGATGGACTGTTGATAGTTCCCTGTGTTATTACAATCTGTGAGTAATTTGACATTGAACCAAGTGGCATTACTTGCAAAGTCATAGTGCGCAAGCTCGGCCGTTGAATGGAATCGTGCCATCAAATAGAAGCCCAACGCACCAATCGGACACATGTTAACGTTTCGATGTCTCATAACGCGTCCATATAAAGTTTTCTGACCATTCGTTTTGCCTGTTATTATTTGCATAATTAGGATCTGGCAGGCGTGTGTGCCTTCATCATATTTGATGAGGTCACACAGGTCGGACAGCTCACATTTGAATAAGGACTCGCCCCGGAGAACCCCTCCATGTGTCATAAGGAAACAGAATCTGTCTCTCAAGGCTGCCACATGATAACTTGGTTTGTACTGATTCTTAGAGAACAAGAAATCCTCTATCCGCTCGATGTTTTGCACATTCATGTATGGTGACAATGCATGACCTATCTTCTCATCGAATCTCATTTTTTTGATCTTCTTCTTTCGGACTTGAACGACTCGCAGCAGTTGGGTGACTCTTTCAGATCGAATGTGCTCCTTCGTGAGATTGTTTGCGTTTTGACTCCTCTGATGCCGCAGTATTTTGAGGATGGAACACAAGTATTGATTCACTGTATCCCAACCTACAGGGTCCTCCAGCTCCTCGACAAGGGCCTCCTCGCAATTATGATTGCTGTTGTACTTTGCCATCACCATTGCATAGTCGTCGGCATCGAATATTCTTTCTACTATCGGCCGTGTTCCCTCTTGTTGTTCTCGCTTCATCTTCCGACCTCTTCTCCTTCGGGATCGATAGGCCTGATAGAAAAGGAAGCCGAATACCTTCTCTTCAGTTACTGTTTGCGGATAATCCAGGTAGCCAAACATGGTAGTGCAATACTGGAGGAACTCTGCCCCTTTTCGACCATAGGCAATTTGTGTATTTGCTGGAATGCCATCGAGGTCATCCTGTTGGACGTGTCGTGCTGCTCTGGCAAATAGGCCACTTGTGTAGGACATTTTTGTTGCTGGAGACCGAGGGGAGTGTTTTGTTGAGGATGGTGGTGTTATTTTGTGGAAATTGCAAGTGTTTTGGCTGTTTTGTTCTTGTTTTCGTTGCTTCAACGTTTTCGACGTTTTCGGCGTTTTTTGTGTCTTTATGTGTCTTCTTGTCAGAATCAAAGTGTATGTGTTTGTTGTGTTTGTTGTGTTCCTTGTTTGGTGAGAGGGCGCTGCGACGAGCCCGGGCTACAGTGACACCACGTTAAAGCTGATTGGCTGAAGAATTTGGGAATTGGAGGGTCCGGCTTTGTCACTTGGTCGCGCACATGCTTGAACTTGGTTGAATTTGATTGGTTGGTTTTAGTGTAAAGTTGTTATCTTAGTATGTCAGAGATTGCGACCGTTACCGTTAAATCACGCGCATTTTGCTAAGAGAGGAGTCCGACACTACTCTGACATACAAATAATAATCTCTTATTATTTTTATTTGTTGCTACTACCGTACGCGTCGGGTAACAATTGAAACAGCCGATTTTTAGAGGAAAATACAGAACAAAATTATTCGGAAACTCCTACCGTACTTGAATACTGTGGCATGAATCACACCTCAATCCCCGACTGAGGGACAGAAGAAGCAGAGTGTAGAATTTGTACAAGGAAAATCCCTTCACTAGTAATCTACAGTTTCGCTTCTGTGTATCAATTGTTGTACCGGTAAGATTACCCGACGGGTTCGTAGTATGCTTGTTTTTATTACATCTTCGATACATTCTTCTTCTGGAAAAAGAGCGCATACTGATAGAATATTATGAGATGCATGAGAATGAGGATTCCCAATTTTTAATTAATATCCCCATCCGTACTACATCATGGCCCTGGGCATCTCCTACCGGTATCGTAGGGTTTTTCTAGCAACTCGTATTCATTTTTTTGGAATACATATATTCGTACATATACCATTGTTGAAACTCATGAATTAGCTCTAAGTATGAGTATTACCCTATGGTTTGTAATGTTTCCAATGGGTACAATCTGATGACATTTTTTGTCTTTTCATTTATCGTAATCAGTGAGATCAATGGGGAGATATACCGTGGTTGCCTTATTTCCGATAAAAGTGTCAAGATAGTTAGTTTTTCAACGATGCGAGCTCAAATAGCTCTTGTTCTATCGAGGGTTTGAGTAACGATTAAAAAAAGAAATTATTGTCCAGTGCTGCTGGTCACTCGGCGGGATATCCACAAGAAGAACGATCGGAATACGTATCCCCTACATGATACGAGTTCGTCCCGGTAGGTTCGTACGAAAACAAAGGATTTTGTCTGTAACATTATTGTACGTACTAACGGTACGGTACCGGTACCGTGGCGTATGTTCCATTCAGTTGAGTACCGTACGTACGTACCGTAGCGAACGGCAAACAATTGTTTCTCACTCTTTCCCAAACGAAAACTCCAATACCTCACGGTATTTTTTATGTTCATTAACAAACGAAGAACACCCACAAGCAAAGGATATTACGTAATCAGTTGGTCTCATTATTTTAACTTTTTTTTCGGTTTCAGCCTAGACTATCGACGATACCGGTACAACAAAACCATCGCGAACAACAATGAAAATGAAAATGACAATGACCACCTCACACAGCAACAGCATCACAAAATCGACGTCCATTTTGCTATCACCGGAAGAAATCCTTTGCCTCGTTGATTTCGACGATCACGATGATTATGATTGTGATCATGATCATGATCATGATCATGATGACAGCGACCGTGGTATGAGCATGGCAACAAAAGCAGCATATCCCGATTCCTCTGCTTCGAGAATAAATTGCAATCACAATGAGCGAAGAAACTGTTACAACAGCGATTGTAGTTGCGATTGCGGTGACAGTCGCAGTTACAGTACCAGTTACAGCAGCAGCTGCGACTATTACGACTGTTACGACACAGCATCCGAGGACGATTCTAATTCCACGAACTGTAACATAATTTTGGAACGGGAACTGCAACTGCAACTGCAGCTGCAACATCACCAAACCCGGAGCCACAGTTGGCCGCCACGAAAAGACCAACCGAGACGAGACGGAGCTACTACGACTACGACTACGACTTCTTACACGAACAACAACGCAAGGACAATAATTCCTACCGCTCTTGTGGATAGAGAATTCGTGCCGATCCGTCATCCGGGTCGTCGGGAAGAAAGTTCCCACAAATACCAGTACAGCAGCAGCAACAACAACAACAACAACGGCATCCAACAGAAAATCGGATCTTCTCTGCCGAGCGACGTCGAGAACAAGAGGAACAAGAACAGCGATTTTCTTTGTCACAACAACAACAACAACAACAACAACAACAGCTACGGTGTCCGTTCACAACAACAGCAACGGGCAACGGCGTCCCGATTCGAGATTTTTCAACAAGCTACCGGGATATACTTCTGACGAGTTTTGTTTCAAAACGAACGAACAAACAAACAAACAAACAAGCGAGTGCACAACAGCTATAATATGAAGGGTAGGTTGTGATTCCTTCGATGGACGCCTTAGTTCTTATCACTGAATCTTTGCAAGGCAACAGAAGCACAACACAGCATACTACAAAGAAATGAATACTGCGAAGTATATTGTTAATTGTTACACTAGTAAAATACTATTTTCTTATTATTTCACTTCCACATCCATGATATTGTACTAGAGTGCGAAGTAGGTATTCGACTATTGTTCCACGCCGATCGAAACGATCAAGCGTCAACACCCGCAACTACAACTATTAATACCTCGTAGTAGTACGAACATTAACCCCCCACGCAGTCCCACGAAGTGATAGCAGCGAACGAGAAAGACAGTTTCTTTCGCCGAAGTATCGTACCGTACCGTACCGTACCGTACAGCACCTTTATTATGTACGGAGTATCGTATTATTTTCGGTTTTCGAAGGACGGGGAGGTCAAAGGTTGGAAGGAAAAAGGTGTTGGTCTCAAAGTGAGAACTTAGGGTTTGACCGATTTGGAGACCGTTATTAGTGGAAACACTGAAAAACCAAGGAAATTGAGTATCCCATCTCTCCGATTCGGATTTTGGCTGAGATACTTATTAACCTCACGCATTGTTGAAGAATCATTGACTGCGTTAAGAAGAAGCCGATGAGCGTTCAATTGCTCAGGCTTTAGACCTCAGATTACACGTGTGATTATACTCTAAAGCTTTCTCGTACTTACAGCGTTTTAAGATTTTATTTTTTATTTATTGAAAGTGGGAATGAAGAATGTTAAATACTATTTTACATGTGTACTACAAGATTTCTTTGTGCACTTAGTGGGAGATCGTGTGAATCGAATCGACAACCAATTCTGCTTAGCACTCCTCCCTACGGTAGATTCACAGATATTAAGTAATCTTGAACATGATTTCTGTGTAGAGTCAATACGAGATCTTGTCAAGCGGCTCCCAACTCGGCCTCTACCACTTGTAGGTATGTATGGTACGGTACGGGTATTGGGAGTGCTTAGATAAGACAGGAGACTAAAGACCGAAGACAAAAATCCTCCAGACCAAGCCTCATCAAGCCAACGTTCTGTTGTAGACTCAAAAATCGACCGATAAGTATTGATGTTTGAATTTTTAAAAATGTGATGTTGTAACTTAAGAATCCACTGGATTGGTATATTGATGTCTAAATTAAAAGAGAAGTGCTGAGTTCATGGAGACACTCCGTCACTTAAACGATGCTCATGGTTGCGCCAAATTTGTGTGATGTATTTAAAAATTTCCTCAAAGTTTTGTTGCGCGCATCACAAAAATTTCTCTATGTATTTTTGCACGGAACAATTTGAAGGAGGACTATTTTCGCACGGATAGTTTCAGCCCCAGTATCATGGTTCCTTCACAATTTTGGTATTGTACAACTTCGTTTCATGCTTACCCCAATAATATTTATTCTCCATTCGATTGTTGTTTTTTCCACATGAAACTCAACTTTTTAAACAATATCCTCTATGTACAATGATATTGTCATAGCGTTATTACAAATTTCTTAACAAATATATGAGCTTCTTGATAACCAGCAATCTATTCTGTTACGCCCATAACATTCACAATACTCACACTACAAATATCGAATACCAAAAGCCAAAAAACACATTTTTGTACAAAGACAAAGATAGTATTTTATCCGCATTTGCCATAATCTTGTTCATACTATTCAATTTTAGCAGCAGACAAAGTTATTGCAGCAACCCACATTAGATTCCAATAAACTAGTAACTGCTGTACTACTATAGTAGTGTTGTTACTACCATTTACTTTTATAATTTGTCTCTGTTCGAGAGGTAATATTTGCAGTCCTCGTCGTCCTTGTCAAGAGTGATATTTTTGTTTTCATTTTTCCTTTGTATTGTCTTCTTCCTCCTTACGTCGTTGTATATCATACCCATTTTGCTGTTGGTATGTTTTTATTCAGTAGTTCAATCTCTACATCGTGTGTCTGTTGTTCCTTCCTTTGTATTTCTATTTCATTTTTGACATATCCGTATAGGCCTTGTCCCTCCTCACTCCATCCCTCTTTAATTTCTGACTTACTGTCAGTGAATTTCTTTCTTATCCTTGTCCCCTTTGTTATGTTTAGCCAGGATTCATAGTCATTGTAAAGGAAAAGGAGCGCAAATGCTTCATCGCTCGAGGTGAAAATGTTACTGATTGTTGTTTGTACTGATTTTTTGAAGTCCGTCTGTTTTGGCGACACTGCTCCAAGAATTCTTTTGAAGAAATATTGTAATTCCAATGTATTTTTTCGTCGATAGTCTTTGTGTAATTTGTACTTATTTTCTGAGTTTTTGTTTTTGTTTTCCTTCTTGATTAGAACTGTACCTGGGAAACTATCTGGTATCTGTTTGTTCCTTTTATCGCCTATGCATCAGTGTGAACAAGACAATATGGTTAGTAATTGGATCGATGCATGTGAGAGCGTAGAAGCAGAATTTGATTTTGTTTATTTTGACATTCCATGGTCCAATGCAATCGACGTGTACTTCTGACCAGGGAGTTATGGGTGCCGAGCAAGGTGCTAGTTGGCCAGCTTGACAAGTACCAGTACGTACAAGTGGACAGATGAGACAGTTCAATATGGCAATGCGGCATACTGCTTGGAGATCCGGGTGGTGAAAGTGCCGTCGGGGGGGGAGCTTCGAGTCTGTCCATGCCTGTGGAGTGAACTGTGATTTTGTGATACCATTTTACAAGAGGAGCGAGCATGTCATTAGGGATAACAATTGTCCATTGAGAGTTTGGTGTTAATTTGTTGAGGTGGCAAACAATGTCTACGCTGTCAAGTTTTTGTATGAAAAATTGTCGTGGGTCTTTTTGTGGTAGTGCTAAAACTTTTGGATCATGCATTTGATATTGTTGAATGGTTGTGAAATGAAATGGCAATCTGCCTTTTTGGTCAAATCGTGGGTGAATCAGGTAACTGTCTTTGACAGGATGACTATCAGTTGATGCATCACATGATGGCAGCACCATTAGGCTCTCGGCCATTTGAGAGAAAGAGAAAGAATCGTTGTTTGAGACATCATTGTCGAAATTTGTTGTTACAAAATATGAAGTGAGTGTAGTTGGTGTACAGCTGAGGGAGTCTGCAACTGTGTTTTCTGGCCCTTTGATGTAGTGGTAAGTTGGGTTGTATTCTTCAAGGATCAGTTTCCATCGGAGTACATGTTGAGTGTTGTACGTTCAGAGCTTGTAAGTGAGGTTTTATGGTCGGTGTAGAGATAAATGAGTGCACCAAGGAGCATTGGGCGGTATTCTTTGAATGTTTCGACGATTGAAAGAAGCCCTTTTTGATGGTTGTGTAATTTGCTGAAGCTTTATTGAGCTTTCGCGTGAAGTAGGCGACAGGAATGTTGTTCTGTTTGATGACTGCTCCAAGTTGAAAATCTGATGTGTCTGTGTAGATGTGAAACGGTATGTTGTGATCTGGGTACGCGAGCATTGTTTCAATGGGGACGATGGATTTTATTTCTTGGAATGCTTTTTGGCATGTGTCGTTCCATTAAAAGGTATGATGAGGTTTTAGGAGATCTGTGAGCAGGGCAAAAATGTGAGAGCGTCATGGTCACATGTCGCAATAATATGTTACGAGTCCGAGGAAGGCTCTGAGTTGTTTCAGTGTTTTTGGCGGTAACATTGCTAAGATTGCCTCGACTTTGTTGATATACGGTTTGATGCCGTTTGGTGCGAGCCAGTGACCAAGGAAGTCTGTTTCCTGAATAATCCCTTCACATTTGAGAGGATTGATAGCAAAGCCTTTGTCTTGTAGCCAAGTGAGGACTGTGTCAATTAAATGCAGGCGTTCATTGAAGTTGTTGTAACTGAAACATGCGATGTTGTCAATGTAGATTTCAAGATTTGGAATGTCTTGTAGAGCTCTTTCCATTATTTCTTGTGCTACATCAGGTGATTTGGAGACTCCCATGGGTAATCTATTGTATTTGTAGAGGCCAAAGGGAGTTGTGATGGTTGTTAGATTTTTGCTATGATGAATGTCGGAGAGATCCATGTTGATTGACGTCGACGTGATAGTATGCCTATGGCAACAAGCCGGTTGACTTCCATTTTGAAACATGTTAGTTGTGTGCGCGGTACAGGATAAGCGTGTGAGCAATTTGGTTTTACCATCCAATCGATGTTGAGATGTATTTCTTCATCTGGATAATGTTTTAGTGTGCCATCAAAAATGGTTTCACATTTGCTCACCAGTATATCGTGCCATTGATCATGTTGTTCTGGCGTCAAATGTGTGCATTTGTTGCAGACCATTTGCACGTTGTGCTGATTGTGAGTGGAATCGAGGATGGCAGTTTTGTTGTCAGTGACTACAATTTTTTTGTTTTCGTTGTGCTGCGTGTTGATTTGCAGAGCATGGATTTGAAGGGCAAGGGCAGCAGGGTCTTCGAGAAGGCGAGGGAAGGTTTGCATGGGAATTATGTGTTTTGCACTTTTGATGAACTTTGCGTGAAAGTTCAAAACGATTTTGAATTGTCGAAGGACCTCGCATCTGAGGATTATGTTGTAGTGACACGGTGCTTGAAAGACGTGTGTGTCTAATGATGGGAGGGATAAGTCTGGGGCTACTTCAGGGAGGGTGAAGTGTTGAAGCAAAATTTGTTGGTTTGAGTTGAATTCTCCAGCCATGGTTACACCTGAAATGGGTGGGGTGACAGTTGGAACTATTGATGTGGGGAGAGCGTGTTGACTGAACCAAGTGGTTTTGGATCTGGAATCGCATAAGATGAGGTATGATCAAGGGGAAGTAATTTTTGGATGAAGCGTGCAATGGCGATTGTATATGGTACTGGTTCCATCTGCGGTGATTGTCAGTATCCAGGATGTTGCTGATCTGGAGCGTTCTGATGATAGCAATCGTCATTGTCTTCTTCGCTTTTGTATTCCTGAGTTAATGATGCATCCGGTTCTTAGTGACCGTGAAAGTAGTTGTCTTCGTTTTCCTGTGGTGGACCGTGCATTTTTGGCTGTGGTTCCATGTCGTTGTCATAGTAAAAATCATCGTTCATTTTGAGATGATGGGTGTCTTTGGTTTCTGCTTTATTGTGCGAGTGTGTTTTGTATGAACTGTTTCTTGGGTTACGTGCTTGTGCGCTTCTGGTTGTCATTGTGTGTGACTGTTTCTGATTAGAGCAACCAGAGTATGATCTCGGATATGGACTATTCTTATGTGCTGGTTATCCTTGATAAGGACGTGTAGTATGGGTATTAGAGTTCTTATACTGGTGCTGGTTGTATGTCTGACGTCCAGCTGAACTGTTGTATGACGAGTGATAACGATGAGGTGGGAATCTATTGTGATAACTGTTGTTGTTGTTGTAACTGCCATTGCTGTTGTTTTGCCGGTTGTTAGTATGTCGAGTGGCTTGTCCAGCGCCGTGACGAAGCTACTGTTGTTTCATGAGCGCGACTAGACGTTGGAAAGGATAGTTGGCATCATCAAGTTGATTACCTGTTTCATTGAATTTCAGCTGCCAAGATGGGAGCATGAGACAGTAGAATGCATTCTTCATGGATGTTTTGTCCTGAAAAAGTTTCTTTCCGTTTGAAACTGGTAGATGAACACTGGGATTTTGATGAGGCAAAGACGTCCTGCGGCGGCAAAGCAATTCATGTGATATGGCTTGGTTGCATTTGACATGTATTCTTGTTGAATGAGAAACGCGTTGGACGGGAGAAACAATGCTAGAAAGGCACGAATATTTTTGGCAAAATGCATGTCTTGAATGTCACTTCCAGCATCGTCGACGATTTTGTCCCAAGTGTGCTTGAGATTGCCTTCAAAAACTTTGCAAGCCTTGTAATGTTTCTTGATGTCCTTCTTGATGTTCAGATTGTGCAGTCTGACAGCATCGATAAAAACTTCAATGACTCAAATGAGTTGTTTGGAGCCGGTTGAATCAGGACAGAACGTGGTGTCCTGTTTCTTGATCGTGCTACCGGGTGCAGGTGGAGGTGGAGGTGGTAAAAGAGTTATTCCTGGAGTTGCTGGAGCTGCAGGAGGTGCATGAGTGAACTTTGGCACACTATGCACAAGACAAATGGTTGGATAATCCTGATAACGGATTACGGGTTTGAACAGGATTGGAGCTTGCTTTGCAGCTTGAAGTTGCGCAACAGCAGACATGGTGGGTTAGATGTTACTGTTAGTTTTTAGATATTTTTATCGATAAAACATTTCAAAGCAATACTGGGATTGAATTCAATATGAACTAAACTGTGTATGAAATTGTGTGCTATTGAGTTTAAGTGTCTACGACGACTTCGAGATACTTTAAGATGCTTCTCAGCTGGTTCTGTAATACGGTTGGAAAAGAACTGGGTTCTTTGATAATCAGAATTCAGATGAGAGTTCAAGGAGGATGTTCTTTTGATATTCGAATACAATTGAACAATGTCAGATGACTGTGACTGTTGTAACACACTAGGGGTACAATTTGAGTAGGAGTGATAATTATGATGGATTAATACTTTATGAAAATGGATGGGAACTTAACAGATAAAATAATGAGCAATCGAGCGTGCTTGCTTCGATCGCACAGGAATATTCATATTGGCACATTGATAATAATATTGTGCGCCCGCCTGTCATCTATATACCATCGTATACAGATGTTTGGTAGAGTAGTCCAGGTCTCATTAGTTTGATCGTACGTATCTTTTGTTGGTATCTTGGATAGTATGATTCCTTAGATAGTACGACTTGTACAGCAGATTGTAGTAAGTAGCTTCGTACTATGTAGCTTACCTTACTGTTGAGCACCTGACGACTCTGAATCGACTGACTGTACTGATTTGTCATCATCCGGTGGATCATCGTTTGCTGGATCCGCGTTTGCTGGATTCGCTGCCGGTTGCTCTTTGTATGGAGTGAGCTTCCGAATGTTGACCGTTTCAGTGACACTTGACGAATATCTTAGTTTCACTGCTCCATTGGTATGTACTTGAACAATCAGGTACAGACCTTTCTTCTGAGGTTGTAACTTGTCTGGGTCTGGTTCTTTGACCCATACTTTATCATCAACCTTGAAAAAATGCTTGATGCGCTTGACATTCTGTCATAGTAGATTTATGTTGATGCCTTCTTGTTGTCAAATTTGTTGTAGCGCAATGAGATTGGATGCAAGTGGAATGTCCAATAGCATGTCCCTGTTGAACACTAGGGCTCCTGGAGATGAGCCCATTGATGCATTGATTGCACATCTGGATGCATGCATGCACGTGGCTAACGCATTGTCCATGGGCTGGGTGGCTTCTTGCGTGTTGGATTGTGGTGGATTTACATGCACCAGTATTCGCAGGGTGTCTGCAATGGTGTAATGGACTCTTTCACGGACTGTGTTGCTTTGAGGGTTCTTTACTGTGGTAGCAATGCCTTTAATTCCATAGTTGGCAAGAGTAGTTTGGAATTCATGACCTAGAAATTCACCACCATTGTTATAGACACACTTCACAGGTCTTGGGTATCGGGATAACCAACAGTTGGTGAATTGGTTGGAGACGTGTTGACTTGACTTGTCCCTGATTCGAATGATTTCTAGTAGGTTGGTGACTGGGTCAATACAAGTAAGAGCCTTGAAGTTGTAGACTTTTCCTTGAGCTTTTACCTTCCAGGGTCCAATGAGATCCACATGCACTTCACTGAATCGTGCGAGTGGGGCTTGCTTGGGAGCTAGCAGCCCATAACTGGCGTTTCTGCTTTTGTACTTAATGCAGCCGTCTGGGCATGTGTATTCCTGGCATAGTTTGGCAAGTTGTTTCACGTGGAACCTGGCTGATATGGTTTGGTTGAGCCTGGAGGATCCACAGTGTCCTAATAGTAGATGGTACCACTTGAGTAGCTTGGGAGCAAGTGAGTTTGGAACGTAGAATTTCCATTCATCCCTGCTTTCAGACTTGAAGTAGCATGCAATTTCCTGATTGCCAAGTTGTTGCTTGAAAAAGGTTGGCAATTGAAGCTTAGCAGGGAGTGTGCCGTCACTTTGTTGATGTCGAGCAATATTTGTGTAATTTACTGGGCATTCCATTTCCTGGAGTGTTGGTAGATTGACCAGACACTCATTTTTCAGCAGACATGAATATAACTCACTGTCCGCATCATTACAGAAGCGTGGGAATACCTTGGGGAATTCTTGTAGAAAGAGCTCTTCATCTGACTGTTCTGGAATGTCTAATTTGAGAAAATCAACCAGAGTTCCTTTGCCTTGCTTTTGCTTCTCCTCCACGGTGGGAGGATTCATCCTTGGCAATCTTGAGAAGGCATCCGCGAGAACATTGTTGGGACCTTCAATGCAGTTCCACTTGAGGTTGTATTCTTGTAAGCAGAGATTCCAGCGCAGAACGTGCTGTGGGGAGAGTGTCTTGAAGGGGAGATTCTTGTGATCGGTGTGAATGTTGAGTTCACAGCCTAATAGGAGTTTCCGGTATTCCTTGCAACACAAGATTATTGCAATGAGTTCCTTTTCATCTGGATCCTGTGGAGCCGGAGGCAGGGTGACTGCTCTTGTTTGCTGGCTTCATGGAAGCCATATTTTTTCACCGCTCTGCACGCTGTGTTTGGCCTTTCCTCCATGTTGTTGGATGAAAGAATTGGCTGCGCGCTGCATGTGCGCTTCGAATGACTCATTGCTGGCTGTGGTGGTGCCGGCCGCGTCATTGTTTTTCTTGTTTTCTGCCCGTTGCTTCTTCTTTTGTTTGGAATATGTGTTTTTTGGGCATTTGGACCAGTTGTGGTTGTGACCGGCGGGAATCCAACAAGGGTTGGAAGATTTTCCTTGATTCTTGGTGTTGGTTTTGTGTTTTCCATTGGAATTATTGGCATTGGCTCTGGGACGTCTCCCTTGCTTTTTGCCTCCATTCTGTAGTTTGTTGAGTCTTTCTTGGCTAGACATGTATTCAACAATTTTCTGGATGGATGTTTCTTTGGTGATGCCACCATGGATTTGTCCATATAGTTCAATCCAGAGGTTGGGAAAGGTATGTAGCAACATGGTTTTCCTGCTGAGCTGGCTGAGTTTTGGGCCGTGGCCTTGTAGCTTGTCCGAGTAGCAAATGAGCCGGTTGATGCGTAGTGCGTGCTCCTTTGAGGTAGGTTTGCGGGGTTTCTTGCACGCGTCACTTCAAATGTAGGTATGCATGATTTCTCTTGCGTCGCCAGCGTCACAGTAGTGTTCCTGTATGTAGTGGTCCGTGAATGCTTCCTCGTAACCTTGGATATTGTCCGGATAGTTCAAGTTGTCATTGTCGTCCCTGGTTGTTTTGTCCCACTTGCGTTGTTCTTCAGGGCAGAGTATTTTGGTGAATAGTTCAATGTATCGGTTTTCTGGTAGTGGGAGGCGCTTTGCTCTGATGAGGAAGGCTTCTTTGCAATACAATAGTTCTTCTAGGCCTCCCTCTTCTGAAAAGATTGGGATTTTCCATTTGTGCAAATTATTGTTCTCATCATAGACTTTCAGAGTGGCAAGTTTGTTCTTAGTCCGATCAAACTAGAATCATAGGTAATTGTTGGCGGTTCACGGTGTAATCCATTCGACATGGTTGATTTTACTTACCTTAATTAGATTCGATGTTTCCGATAGACTCGACGTTTTTTGACGGAGACGGAATTTTTCTGTTGCATTGGTGATTTTCTGATTAACAATGTAGAATGGGTGGGCGTCCGGGGCTAGCGCCTCAAAATAGGTTTCTAAAATTTGTATCAGCCTCGGTGCCTGTCAAAAATTTGGCTATTATTGCTACTGGGCCTTGTTATCGGGTATTTTCTATCTACTTACATTTGAATGAGCCTCGTGATCGGTTCCTCTCCTATGTAAACGTAACTGTCTTTAATTGATCGTTATATCTATATTCAATTCCATACGTACGCCAATACTTTATATTCCCTGTATCTTTGGCATTCATTTATCTTCCTCGAAAATAATGCTCCTATCATCATTCAGCCATTTATTTTTGTTTATCTTGTTTTCCTTTATCCCCAAAAATATTTACCGACACTCAATGTACACCCAATACTTCATGACAACGAACACTTACACTTACGATTGCTTTCATTACGTCTACTTTGTGTTTCAGCGCTTCTGCCTTTATTGATTACAGTTACACTTTCTCTGATCTTGCCCGCCCACATACGATACCCTCACTTTCTCCTAAACCTTCTCTGCACAGTTTGGCTGTTTGTCGACAAAAAGCGTTTACGCCGTTCAGTTTCAGAATCCTTTTATATTCTCCGACACCGCTCCAAAGCATCACCCTCCTTCTCACTTTTTGTCACCAGTTCTTCCGGCAATGTCTACACCATAGTTGCTTCTAGCAAAACTATTATCTGTTCGTGTCCTGATATCCATCCAGTATGCAAACACATATTGTTGTCACTCACCGAACTAAAAATCCCTGTTTCTACAGGCCTGCAAACAATATTCCTACCACTTCTTAAACTCCACTTAAGTTCCTATGAGTCATTGCTTGACTATTACACTATCAACCTTTGCCTTGTCCTTATGCAGCCACATTGCGTACACTGTCAACAATCAATGCTTCATTCTTGTCTGATTATCTGTAACATGTGTTACTCTGTTTCTCATCATTCTCACAAATACCATGACTTCGATACATGTCCTCAACGTAAATCAAAATAGTTACCATATGTTTCCAAGTCTGTCGGTGAATATCGCAATTTTTCTTCCGTCCTTAGTAGAAATGGATTTCTACCAACTCATTATCTACCTCAACCTCAACAAACAATTACCACAAATGATACGCCTCAATCCTCCATCTCCTCCTCTAACGATATTCCCGTTGCAGTATCCAGCTCCAACACGCACATTATTCCCCCCTCACCTTCCACCTCGACTTCCCGCAACTACTGTCTTTCGGACATTATCCGAGAAGAACTGTATCTAATTTTTGGGTTTCATGCATCATGTATCATATTAAAATTATAATTCATTACTTTACTGTTTCTGACAATCGTTGTCTATCTTATACAGATTATATGACAGAAGTCATATTATTATCCATTATTTTTTCCTTTGTTTTCATTTAATCTCCGGTTGATTAACCGTACAATTTACATTTGTTCTCACATCCATCATTCATTTTTCCAACCATTGTGCCAACATTGGTAACGTCCGAGAACTGTTTCGCGGGGTTCGAATTTACTTCTCGCGCCCAAATTTTGTGCGTGATTTTAACACGGCAATATTTCTGGACACCCTGAAATTCGCGACGATTGTATAAGGGTATATGTAAACTCAGCACTATTTCTGTGCGCGTGACGCACATTACTCTACTCTTGAATAAAAATAATTTATTTCAGTCTCTAGCAGAACCGAATTATTATTCTGTACGAACAACACTTACTTCTATTCACGAATAAAAAAGAAATCTTGAGTCAGTATTAATTCCAAAATATTAATCTACCAAACAACAATTCGATTCTGCTCTCCTAATTGTGAATTCTATTTCTCAACTACAATATTCCCTTTTTAAAATGTAGATTCTATTATGCTTGATTTATTTCTATTGCAACGTATTACGAATCCTCCATTATTTCTAATATTTTCAAAATTAAGTTCAAGATTAGTAGTAGTTTTGTATTATGTATGTACTGTTATTTTCTACATTAGTTCACCAATAGATAAACTTGCATTCATCGATGCTGTTATTGCCGGATCAATATAGACGTTTCTTTTCTTTTTCTTTTTTGGTCCACTACAATTAGTGGAGCTGCTACTAGTAATATTTGCATCGCCATGCTTATTGTTGGTGTAATCTGTTGAACTTTCGTTCCTAAATCTCTCCCTCATCATTTCTTCCAATTTCCTTCCTGTTTCTGGGTGTTTTCGCATCTCGCCAATTTTGTCGCACAAGTCACTGAACAACTCGCGACCTTCCTCCATCCATCCATTTCTGCTTCCACTGTCTGAATCGCAGAATTTTTTGTTGTCGCGGAATCGTGGCATCACCCTTTCGCCGCTGCTGGTTCACCCATACATGATGCTCATTGTAGATCAGTACCAATGCAAATGCTTCATCTGCTATAGTAAATATATCACTCAGCAAGTGCCTCTCCTTCCGTTGTTTGAAATTGGAATTTGTCGGATTGATTGCCGACATGATTCTTGTAACAAAATAATAAAAATCTTCATCTTCCGCGTCTTTGTATGTTCTGTATTGAGGGTTTAAAATACCTGTGTCCTCATATTCTGTGTCTTGAATAACTGCAACAGTACCAGGGAATGTGATAGGGACTCGACATTTTCTGTAATCGTCTGTACGGAAGTATCATCAGTATCAACGGGCAGCATGTTAGTGTTGTTGGACCAAAAATAGATTCCAAAATTCCTAATTTCAACAACCAATTCTCCCACCTGTATTTACCTATCCAGTTTTTTCTCGCTAATGTTTGTGAGTTGTGCCTCAATGCAGTCAGTACTGTCCCTACTCGTTTCCTGTAAAAGGAACAGAATGACGCAAGTGGAATATTTGGTGGCTTCATAACCGCACTTGCTCCAACAGCCCTTTGTATTACATGCGCCATTACCTTGTCATTGATAGGGAACTTCATGTTGGGGTACCAATGTTTTTTGACGTAATCCCTTAGCTGCTTGTCCACTCTTTCAGTCATATCACTCAAAGCCTTAAGCATATCGTTGTCTGTTATAAGCCCATATTTGTCTGTAATTGTACTTACTGCTCGTTCTCTTGTGTTGCCGGCATTATAAGTCCCCTCTCCCTGCATGGTTGCCTCCGTTTGTTTAGGTACCATTACTACCTTTCCCACCCCTATATGTGGTTCCCTATCTTGTTGCCGTAAGTGTTTTGCCACTTCCTGTGCCAATTTGTCATATTGGATTTTTTTCATGACACGTTCCGCAACATCCTCTAAATCGTAGCATTCTCCGTTAGATGTTTTCTCTACCACATTGGTTTTTGTTCCTTCTTTCTGTTGGTTCGTTACTGTAGTGGTGGTTGTGTTGGTAATGCTCAGTGCTGGTTCGTTACTCTGGTTGATGGTGTTTTGTTCTTCCGTGTTTGTAGTAGTAGAAATTGTGTTGTCGGTACCATTTTTTTTACTGTTGCCCTTTGATGCGTTCATAGTTTTGGTATTACTGTTACACACTTTGTTAGTAATTTCGGTGTTTGTTTTCACTCTTTTTTTCTTACCGTTGTTGTCCCCTGTATTTTGATGATCACCAGGCCGGATGGTTTTGTTGTTTCGAAGGGTCTTCCCCTCGGATTTTTTGCTTCGTCGTGTCTTTCCGATAGCATTCATATATTTTTTTTCTTTTTTTCTGAATACGGTGCCGATCAAGAATCATGTGTTTCTTTTTGTGTGGTTTTGTGTGTGTACTAATAATTTTGTCGGGTTGTGTACGGTGTTTTGTGTTGTGTTGTGTGTGTTGTGTGTGTCGTGTGTGTGTGTGTGTGTGTGTGTGTGTGTACGGTGTTTCGTGTAGTATGTGTACGATGTTTTGTGTGTAGAGTTTTTCCGTGGGTTCTGTACTATGTTGTTTGCCCTAACTTCTTCTGTGTGTTGTCTGGCTTGGGCGCGCTGTTATATATTTGTAGAAGTAGATCACGTACCTGTGCCAGCCAGCCCTCCCGCGCCATAATTTTTTCAAAAGGGAAACTTTTGATCACACTAAGGTTATCTATTTCAATCCTCTAGTCACATGTAGAATCTCGTAGACTGCACCTAACATACCGTACTGTCTTGTGTGCCATTTGTATCTACAAACCACAACATTGTCTGTACTGTGTGTGGCAAAGTTGTTCCCAATATGCATTTAAAAATTGTTCCCAACATGCATTTCGTAAGTCATGTGATATGCATTCATGGCCTGGTACAAAAACTTTGGTAGTCATTACCCAATGAGACTGTTTGTGCCCTGGAATTGCACCAAAAATACCCTCATGTTTGCCATATGGATAGTCAAACCACAACATTTTGGACATTCTGAGTGACAACGTTGTTCCCAATATGCATTTGATGAGTCATGATAAATGTATTCATAGTTTTGACCGGATACTTTTGGAGTCATTACCCAATAACTCAGTTTGTGCCCTAGAATTGCACGAAAAATACCCTCATCATGTTTGCCATTTGGAGAGTCAAACCACAACATTTCCAGCATTCTGTGTGACAAAGTTGTTCCCAATATGCATTTGATGAGTCATGAGGAATGTATTCATTGCTTGGACCGGATACTTTTGGAGTCATTACCCAATAACTCAGTTTGTGCCCTAGAATTGCATGAAAAATACCCTCATCATGTTTGCCATTTGGAGAGTCAAACCACAACATTTCCAGCATTCTGTGTGACAAAGTTGTTCCCAATATGAATTTGATGAGTCATGAGGAATGTATTCATTGCTTGGACCGGATACTTTTGGAGTCATTACCCAATAAGTTAGTTTGTGCCCTGGAATTGCACCAAAAATACCCTCATGTTTGCCAGTTGAAGAGTCAAACCACAACATTTTGGGCATTCTGTGTGACAAAGTTGTTCCCAATATGCATTTGATGAGTCATGATGAATCTATTCATGGCTTGAACCAGATAATATTTGAGTCATTACCCAATAAGTTAGTTTGTGCCCTAGAATTGCACCAAAAATACCCCAATGTTTGACATTTGTAGAGTCAAACCTTAAGACTTTGGGCATTCTATGTGACAAAGTTGTTTCCAATATGCATTGGATGAGTCATGATGAATGTATTCATGGCTTGGACCCGATCCTATTTGAGTCATTACCCAATAAGTTAGTTTGTGCCCTGGAATTGCACCAAAAATACCCCCATGTTTGACATTTGTAGAGTCAAACCCCACAATTTTGGGCATTCTGTGTGACAAAGTTGTTCCCAATATGCATTTGATGAGTCATGATGAATGTATTCATGGCTTGGACCAGATACTTTTTGAGTCATTACCCAATAAGTTAGTTTGTGTCCTGGAATTACATCAAAAATACCCCCATGTTTGCCATTTGTAAAGTCGAACCACAACATTTTGGGCATTCTGTGTGACAAAGTTGTTCCCAATATGAATTTGATGAGTCATGATGAATTTATTCATGGCTTGGACCAGATACTTTTTGTATCATTACCCAATAAGTTAGTTTGTGCCCTGGAATTGCACCAAAAATACCCCCATGATTGCCATTTGGAGAGTCAAGCCACAACATTTTGGGCATTCTGTGTGACAAAGTTGTTCCCATTATGCATTTGATGAGTCATGATGAATGTATTCATTGCTTGGACCAGATACTTTTGGAGTCATTACCCACTAAGTTAGTTTGTGCCCTAGAATTGCACCAAAAATACCCCCATGTTTGACATTTGGAGAGTCAAACCTTAAGATTTTGGGCATTCTATGTGACAAAGTTGTTTCCAATATGCATTGGATGAGTCATGATGAATGTATTCATGGCTTGGACCCGATCCTATTTGAGTCATTACCCAATAAGTTAGTTTGTGCCCTGGAATTGCACCAAAAATACCCCCATGATTGCCATTTGGAGAGTCAAACCCCAAAATTTTGGGCATTCTGTGTGACAAAGTTGTTCCCAATATGCATTTGATGAGTCATGATTAATTTATTCATGGCTTGGACCAGATACTTTTTGAGTCCTTACCCAATAAGTTAGTTTGTGTCCTGGAATTACATCAAAAATACCCCCATGTTTGCCATTTGTAGAGTCAAACCACAACATTTTGGGCATTCTGTGTGACAAAGTTGTTCCCAATATGAATTTGATGAGTCATGATGAATTTATTCATGGCTTGGACCAGATATTGTTGTAGTCATTACCCAATAAGTTAGTTTTTGCCCTAGAATTGCACCAAAAATACCCCCATGTTTGCCATTTGTAGAGTCAAACCACAACATTTTGGGCATTCTGTGTGACAAAGTTGTTCCCAATATGCATTTGATGAGTCATGATGAATTTATTCATGGCTTGGACCAGATACTTTTTGAGTCATTACCCAATAAGTTAGTTTGTGCCCTGGAATTGAACCAAAAACACCCTCATCTTTTCCATTTGGAGAGTCAACCCACAACATTTTGGGCATTCTGTGTGACAAAGTTGTTCCCAATATGTATTTGATGAGTCATGATGAACGTATTCATGGCTTGGACCCAATATTGTTGTAGTCATTACCCAATAAGTTAGTTTGTGCCCTAGAATTGAACCAAAAACACCCTCATGTTTGCCATTTGGAGAGTCAACCCACAACATTTCCAGCATTCTGTGTGATAAATTTGTTCCCAATATGTATTTGATGAGTCATGATGAATGTATTCATGGCTTGGACCAGATATTGTTGTAGTCATTACCCAATAACTCAGTTTGTGCCCTAGAATTGCACGAAAAATACCCTCATGTTTGCCATTTGGAGAGTCAAACCACAACATTTCCAGCATTCTGTGTGACAAAGTTGTTCCCAATATGCATTTGATGAGTCATGATGAATGTATTCATTGCTTGGACCGGATACTTTCGGAGTCATTACTATCCAATAAGTTAGTTTGCGCCCTGTAATTGCACCAAAAATACCCTCATGTTTGCCATTTGGAGAGTCAAACCACATCATTTTGGGCATTCTGTGTGGCAAAGTTGTTCCCAATATGGTTAGGGTTACATCCGGTTCGCAAATTCAGTAATTATTTGTTCTTATATGTGGACTTCTCGCAAGTTCTTTACCCCCCTGTACCATCTACCAGCACTTACATCCAACCAAGGACCTCACTACCAGTTATCCACCATGTGTTTAGCTTGTTGTCAACCTACATCGATTCAATACCGAAAATTATCTATAACAAAAAACGTGTACGAATCTACAGGCGTAGAAACCTACACGGATTCACTACCGAAAATTATCTATTTCTAAAAAGGTGTAGAAATCTACTGGTGTAGAAACGTACACAAATTCAATACCGCAAATTTTCTAGTAAGGTGTAAAGATCTTCCCGTGTAGAAACCTACGCGGATTCAATACTGAAAATTATCCAGTACTAAAAATGTGTAGAAATCTACACTAGTACAAAATCCTGTAGAATTGTACAGGATGTACCTACTTCGATCGATCGATGATTTTTTTCTACCTCGCGACAAAAAAAAAATCTTTCCCACACAAACACTAATAAACTTTTCTTACCTCGCGACAAACAAATAAAATCACTTTTTCTACCTACCAAAAAAAAACCAATCACTTCATGATCTGTTCTACCTCGCAACAAAAAAAAAAATCACTTCATAATCTGCCTTCTTACATCCGACTTATTTGACTAGGGTGTTGGTTCTTATAATCAACACTCCGTCCGAGAACGTTTGATCTAAAACCTCTTTAACAGAGCCGGAGGATCTGTTGTCAGTAATAAGACCAAAGAAGCTGTAAGGCAACGTTGGTTAATTTGGTTATTTTTAGTATTTTACTTTATTTTGCTCTTTTTACGGTGTTGGAAAGAGTTATCAATAAGATTATGATCGGATTGTTTCTGGACCATATTGTTCTCTCATTTACTAATTTGTCTTTCCTTCGTGTGGAGATACGAGAGTTCGATCCTCATATCACGTACCTCTGCTCAGTGCTTTAAGTATCTTTTGATACTCACCAGCGCTTATGTATTATTTACTTATTGCGCTCAGCTTGTGATAGAAGCTCGCGACTTTTACGTATACGTAAAAGTCGCATCTTACGTATACGTAAAACGTAAAACGTAATATGCAAAGGTTGTGCATTACGTATACGTAAAACGTTGCGTATTACGTATACGTAAAACGTAGAACGTAATCACGATTGTTTTAGTAATCCAATAGTCAGATATTTTAGTCCGAAATAACAGCCTTGTACTGGAAAAGAAGTAGTTAGCATTTGACGAGAAGGGGATTTGCTGGATAGATAGTGTTGTTCGGATTCGCGACCCAAACATATACGTCTTGAAAGAAGCAATGAACTGGCTTTGTCCCCTGCAATTATATCAACAGGAACAAGGTACTGTTTTTTGTGACATGGAGTAAGAAGTATTCTACGGCAGCAACTACAATTTCATCGGGTCGATTGTCGGAACGTCGGAACGTCAGGACGTCGGAACAAGCAAAGGTAAGAATGAGAGAGATAGACAATGATTATACTGCCTCCGGCATTGCTGATACTCAATGTATTTCCTCCCTTCTGTGTTTGTTCTCATTTTCATAGGACCGGATTGGAACAACAAATCGGAACCAACGGATCGGAAGCAACGGATTGGAATCAACGGATTGGAATCAACGGATCGGAATCAACGGATCGGAATCAACAACGATCGTCGGAAGGTCGAGGGGGGGAAACAACGGATCCGTCGGCAAATCTTTAGTCTTCCCTGTAGGTGCGGGGAATTTTCCTGGTTGGTGATAATTACGAATCGGTCGGCATGTACATTATCATATTATTCTGTTGTTATTATTTACTCTATGTAGTACATCAATAGATACTCACCCATTTTGTTCAATTATCATGTATTCGAATAGGATCGTCAGCAACGAGAACGGCAACGACTCGTCGATTCGACAGCAAGCGGCAGCAAGAGCAACAGCAGCAAGCGGCGGCGAGAGCAACAGCAGAAAGCAGCAGCGAGAGCAACAGCAGCAAGCGGCAGCGAGCGGCAGCAGCGATAGAACAGACGCAAGCGGCAGCAGCGAGAGCAACAGCAGCAAGCGGCAGCAGCGAGAGCAACAGCCGCAACCGGAAACGATCGAACCACCGGCGCTCGGCAACGAATCATCGAAACGCTCCTCCTCCACCGGCGCTCGGCAACGAATCACCAAAACGCTCCTCCAACGAATCACGGAAACGCTCCTCCACCGGCGCTCGGCAGCGAATCACGGAAACGCTCCTCCTCCACCGGCAAGCGGCAACGAATCACCGAAACGCTCCACCTCCTCCTCCACAGGCGCAACACCAATCGATACGCAACACCAATCAACGGAAACGCTCCTCCACCGGCGCTCTGCAACGAATCATCGAAACACCAATCGATCCGCAACACAAATCGATCTGGCCAAATCGATTCGTTGATCTGCAACACCAATCGATCCACAGCACAAATCGATCTGCAACACCAATCGATCCAACACCAATCGATCCAACACCAATCAATCCAACACCAAATCTTCGGCATTGAATCGGTCCTCCTCCTCCACCGGCAAGCGGCAACGAATCAACGAAACGCTCCTCCTCCACCGGCGCTCGGCAGCAAATCACGGAAACGCTCCTCCTCCACCGGCAAGCGGCAACGAATCAGGGAAACACTCCTCCTCCTCCTCCTCCAATGGCAAGCGGCAACGAATCAGCGAAACGCTCCTCCTCCACCGGCAAGCGGCAACGAATCAGCGAAACGCTCCTCCTCCTCCTCCACCGGCAAGCAGCACTCCATCGGCAAATCGATTCGTCCTCGTCATCCTCCAACGGCAATTCGTCTCGGCAACAATGAAACCAACCACAACGAATGGAAAGCAATTGTCAGCACGAGGAAGGAGGCAAAAAGCAAAAAGGAAACATGAGAGAAGACATAAACAGAGAATGTCTTCAAATTTTCTGACCATTGCAGCACCAGTGTCGAAGAGCCATGAGACTTATAAACAATTGTCGCAGATAAAACCGGAGAGGAAGAGGGTAAATAAGCCCATTGACAAACCTGTCAAGACAATAGCGCTGAAAAACAAATACCGAGCAACTGTGGTGGCAGGTAAATACATGGAAACCAATTGGTGGGGTGGCAAAATAGGGGGAAAGAAGAAGTATGAACGGGAACTGGCATTGTCTATCGACAATTTTGAGACATTGGATAGTACGAAAGACGAGCATATTCTTGCATTTGACGATTATAAACCATCGTTGCGCATTTTTGCCAAAGTTTCAAGAGGTTTAGCAGAACGACACCTGGCTTCCAAGAATAATATCAACTTGTTGAGAGAATTCGCTCCTGCTATTGTTGGAGCAAAACCAGCCGTTGGAAGAGGAGTGAAGCGGGGCAGTATCAATGATGATTATGCTATCATTGGAATTCGACCAGAAAGATTGGATTCAAATAATGGTGAGTATGTTTTCAAAAGTCATGTCGATCCAAGCATGAGACTAGAGCTAGAAGAGAAAACAGTTGAAATTGTGAAGCATATGCATCATAGTTTAGTTGACGTGGAACCATTTGTTGCGGAGGAAATGGATGTGTTGTCTCAGATTCTGTCTCGTACAAAGCTAAATGCAATTGGGCAGCAGGCATTAGCATTTTCGATCGGTCGCAACTACCATTCTAGATGCCATGTAGACGATGATATGTTCTATACAAGGCTGACAGTCATTGCTCCAGCAGAAGTGTCTGCTGATGAGGTGATTTATTATTTTGTCTTCCCAACGTACCATATCAAAGTGCCGTTGCGTTCTGGAGATACTCTATTGTTCAATCCATTAGTATTACATAGCTGTTCGAATCCCAAATTCGAAGGGTGTTATATTATGAGTGCATATGTATCTCGCAAAACTGTGCTTAGAGCTAAGCCTCTATAATAATATTAAACGATAATTTAAAGTTACCTGTTACATTCCCAATCGCTACTCAATTGGAACTGCTGTCCGAGCTTTCGCTCTCTGAACTGGATAGAGAATCACTGGATTTGTTATCATTCAATGCCATCTCAAACGGTTCCAACTGGATGTCGTCCTGTAGTGTGCATGCATTGTACAAACATTCATAAGACGGTGGTGTAGCAGCATTTTTGCTTTCAAAGAAATCAAGCCACGATATACAATTTGATATCACTAGCCAATCACAATTGGTTATGGAGCCATCTTTTTCTTGCTCTGGGACAACTGCCAGCTCAGAATGAATAGTGTCGACATGAAATAGGTACAGTGAATTCATGAGGCGCCCACGTTGGACAAATTCAGAAGCTGTTTTCTTTGGCTCATCTTGAAACCGGCGAGCCACAGCATACATTCCGTTTGTATCAATTGGATAGCAACCAATACTACTGAATGGCTGCTTCAAACTCTGTACAGTTAAAAAGCATAGCAGATGGTACGGTATGAGCTTGGGATTGTTATTTAAATCAAAGTCCAATTTCATCAAACACCAATCCGTCCATACGGAGTTGAGCAGAGAACTGTCCGATCTATATGAAGGATGCGAGCGAAATAGAAAATTAGAACCACAAGCAACATCATAACGATTGTGCTCTGTAACTCCACAAATGTGCAAAGGATTCTCCAATAAAGGTAGCACAGAATCACAAACAAAGTCAAGTATGTCAGAAGGAAAAAATGGTTTGGTTTTGTTGGTAGAACAAAGCCACTTCATTGTTGATCCCCCATTCTCGGTTCTCATTATTTGAAAATGAGAACCACCACCATCAGGACGTTCAATTGAAGGAGGATCAGGCGGATTCAAGTTGAAGTGATATGTTGCCTGGCTTAGCATCATTTTCTCGGACTTTCGCTTTGCCGTTTGACCGATTAGTGATGCAGCATTACCTTGCGTGTTCTTGGAAGGAGCTTTAATCTCAGTTTTATAGTGAGACTCATTCGGAGCACTATCCCAGCCTGCGGGGCTTCCCCATAAAGAGATATAATCTGGTAGGTGAAAGTACAGGTGATTCTTGATTAGTTTTGTTCCCATCCCTTTCCTGTGACATGTTGAGTTTATACAATGAATAAAGTGAACAATTGTTTTTGGGAGATTCTTTAAGGAAGCATATTTCATTCGACTGTGTTTAAGAAATTCTTCCATTGATAGAATGAGCTGAATTACCTCTATCTGTTTTTTTACAAAACGATGGTCACCAATAATGTCAGATCCATGTTTGGAAACCATAGCGATCAGAAGAGAAATAAGCATTCCAGAGAAATCATGCCCTTCTTTCTTTGTGGTTGATAAAAGCTGAGTCCCAAATTTGGTGCAAGGAAAATCTCTATCAGACTGGCGTGATAACAAACCACCGTACTGTTGTGTTAAATGGCCAATACTGTTAGCAACAGCCACGCCGTGATTCAAATTGGGGGCATAAACACATGGAACACTTTCACGGAGCAACAATTCAATTGACTCGATGGCCCGTTTGGCAGTACCAAGCTGGTGCATGTGCAAACATTCACCGGGAGTTGCAAAAATGAATGTTGTTCTGATTAGTACCAAAGCATAAATCATGAAATACATTCCTGATGTTATGATGAGAGTTGTTTTTGAAGTTCTTATTGATATCGTTTAGATCTGTGCCGGGAAAACAATGGAAATCAACAGGTGACCACTTCTTTGTTGCAGGTTGAACAGAAGGAATGTTTATGTTCGGAGAATAACAGTTGCAGTGACGGCACATCCGCATGACGCCCTTATTGAAGGAGCCGTATTTTCCACACAATTTATCGTGAAGTTCTGTGTCGCCAATAACATAGGCAATGGCAAATTTCATTTTTACCTTCCACTGTTGATTTGCGTACGGAAGATAATTCCATTCGATACCACCGTCTTTGTTACACGCGGCTTTGAAGGAACGAAACGCTACTTCCAAACCATTGTGAAGATTCTGAATTTTTTCCTTTGAAGTGGCAGGACGAGAGTGTCTGGTTGACTCCCATTCAGGGTCGGGATGGAAGTAAATAGTTGTCCATGCTTCAGGTCGAGAACGAGTCTCCACATTAAAGATACCGAGTGTCATGTTCAATGGTGTTAACGTAAGTCGTCCGTGCGCATCCAAAGATATGCCGTCCATGTCAAATATAATAGGAACAAGAATTTCTTGCGAATTGGGATTGCAAATTTCTTTCCAAGAAGATTTCCACCACGAGCCGTGATGCAATTCTGAGATTACAGAATGAGGATTCAACTCAGGATTATTGTCGGGAGATAGAGGGGTGGAATAGTTGGGAAATGAGAGGTTTTCTTCTATCATTAGCTGCTGGTCAGAAAGAAGAGAATAAATGGCATCCTTAAGAGAACGGACATACACCTGAGTGGGCTTATTATCAGGTAACCAATTCAGTATATGAGGATGAAATTTCATATCGGAGAGACCCAGATTGGATTGGAGATTATCAAAAATTGCTTTCCGAGATCTAATTTTGGCATCGCAAAAATCAAAACCCGGTCTCATTTGACTTTTCTTTGCCCACTGGAAAATGGATTTGAATGTGTTCAGTGGCAATTTATGTCTGGCCATTAAATTCATGAGTTCCAATTCAGCAAGAAGATGATGGGGCGGCGGTAGTTTTGTGTGGCTTTGAAATGCATCCTCTCTTTCGTTCAAATTAATGCTTTCATGAAAAGATGGTGGTGGAGGGGCTGGCTGAGCAGTAGCGGCGTTAACATCAGAACCATTAGTGTGATCTTCTTTGTTGTCTCCACAATCAATGTTGTTAATAGAATTGTTGTCGTTATTTTCATTTACGTCATCGTCATTGTCATCCTTGTCATCGGAATTGGCGATATCATTATTCAGCGTAAATGCATCTTCATCTTGAACAGCAGAAACAGCCAGATAAGATTCAATGGCGTTCCGATCCATTGGCGGTAAAAAGACATCATGTACAGTCTGTTGGTTTAGAACAGAATGAAGACCCGTCGCTGATTGACTTGTGACGGTGTGGTGCTGGGAGAGATGGGAAGGGGGAACAGATGGACCGTTTTGTGTCATAGTCATCCCAAAATCTGACGGAGAATGTTGAACAGACGGCAAGGTAGGCTGCACTTTGATAGAGGTGGAGAGGTTATAGATCTTTCGTTTAATTAGACCCTGACTATGGTAAAAATGACGGCACTCATCAAGACAATAAAGATGTCTTCTTAGGCCAACAGAGACGTATTTCAAAGTACCCTGCTTGTTTGCCGTGGATTTATATCCTAAAAACTTGGAGTTTTTGCCATTCTGCGCGCAACAACGGCAGTAGAATAGAAGAGGGGTTTTGATAACAGGAGGCATGATGTTGCGGAGTTGTTTGAAGGAAAATATCAGTAGAATGGGTCGAAAGGACGGAGGTCAGGAAGATGAATCGTTGAAAGGAAAAAATTACATGTGTTATTTTGTGTGTGATGTGTTTTCTTGTACGGTAGATTTCCTTACTACCATACTTCGATTGCAAAAAAGGTCCGTAAAGTAAATGCATTACTACTTAGTGATGATTGCAACATTCCTCGTACAATATGTTTAGTAGTGAACAGTACGTACAGTCAAATCCTTAAAAGGGTTAATACACAGCGCCGGACGGGTCAATCCCACCAGTTCTTCCAAACATTCGTTGGCAGGCGCGTCAGTTCTTCCATAAGGTGCACGGAAATGTGAATCGAAATGGAAATCGTGGACAATTGCGTTGTTGATTATTGAAATGGAAATCGTGGACAATTGTTTTGTTGATTGCGATCGAGTTGATTCTGACTTTCATGTACCGGTAAAACAAACTACGCTATTTTGCATGAGTTATTACTAGTAGATACTAGTAATACATTATTTTCACTAGTACTTCATCATTATAATTCATTATTTCATTTTCTTTCCGACGAGCAAAACAAATACCAACGTGTTAGGTGTTACTACTAACTAATCTTTGAATAGATAATCTACTCTACTGATACTACTAATACTAATCTTCCAATCGACAGTCAAACCAACCATGGAGGGAATTTACAAAATACAAAAGGTGGTTCAGGAACACCCAGCTGATCTCGAACAAGAACTCTGGAAAATGCTTGTTTATCACAAGAAAGAGACTGCTCGACTCCAAAAAATGATTCGTAAGATTCGTGCAGGAAAAAGCAATCATCCAAATGTTAAAAAGGAAATCGTGGATCCTACTAGCAATCATCAAGTCGTTCCGAATGTAACCAGCATCAATCCACCTTGCGGGTTATTCAAGAACAAATCAGATTTTGGTGGCGATTCCGACAGTTTAGCTTCTGAAAATATAACGGATCTTCCTGCCATGAAACAGGAACCAAACCCTTGAGTGCAATAGCCCGCCTGGGGTGGATTCAACTTGGAGTTGGAGTTGGGATTTGAGTTGGAGTTGGAGGATTTGGGTCGGAGCCCATTATACTGGTATGGTGGCAACATGTTGAGAAAATGAAATAAGTCATTCGTGCCCAAGTTGTACACAAAATAGTGCTTGTCACGAAACGAATATGATATCCTTAACCCTAAAATAGTTATTTTATTTGAGGAGTGACGAGATATTGTCTCGAAAGTAAAGGTGTGCGACGCGCAAGGTTTTTTAGTAGACACGCGACCTAAAAAGATAGGAAATTTAAAAAATAGGGTCGAGAATTGTAAAAATACCGCGCGATAGCCCGCGGGGGGTAGAGAAACAGTTCTCGGACGAACTAAAAATAGACTAGTACTAAAATACTGTAGAAAAACACTAACATAGATCCGGTATGCAAATTCACTACTACAACTATGTACTGGTACCTACTTGGACTAAGTAGAATTTGTTTTCGCAGTACAAGAATAGTGTAGAAAACTACTTCTGTAGATTTCTACGCAAATTCAATACCAGAAATTATCTAGTATGAAAATAGTGTAGAAAACAATCACCGTCACACACCTAATTTCTTATTGCAAATTAGTATGTATTTTTCCTCCAAATACAGCACCCAAATGCACTCATTAGGTGGTGACACACAAACTATCACACATAGTAACTCACTTCTGTTTCTTTCATGATTCATCTTATCTATAAGAGGTACAATATTCATTGACTAATCACAAAAAATATCTGATCTTCCAATTTCTAATTACAAATTAGTGTGTATTTTTCCTCCAAATCCAGTACCCAAATGCACTCATTAGATGATGACACACCAACAAAATAACAAATAACCCACTTCTGTTTCCTCTGGAGTTAACCGACAGTGGAGGTGCTGAACGGCTGGAGATAGGTAGCTTAAGGTAAACACGAGTGCTCTTGCAGGACACAAGTGTAAGTTATAAAGGCTCTATAACCTGTTGTAACTCTAAAAATCGACCGAAAGGTATAGGATAATTGAAATTTAAAGAGATGTGAGCTCAGAGAGACGCTCTTATTTTTACTGTGTAATTCGTACTGTATCGGGGCTCTCTGCTGTATTTTTACATGGGAGAGATCTTCCCCGGTTACTTGTTACCATTCTCGTACCAATACTTTCGCTGCTGTTTCTGTGTCAGTGATCGTGTCGGTCTTATTGTATCAGTCATTCTATGGTATCGGTCATTTCGTCATATACGAGGTTAAGTGTTTTATCCGATGGGGCGTATGCTTGTTCGTGGCATTTGAGATAGATGAGGCCCATTCGGAATTGGTATTGATTTTCTTGATTGCAATAAGTAATTTCCTCACAGGACATCGAGTATTGTTGTTACTCTAAAAATCGACCAAAGGTATATGATGTTAAAATTTAAAGAGATGTGAGCTCAGAGAGAGGCTCTTATTTTTACTGTGTATTTTGACTGTATCAGGGCTCTATGCTGTATTCTACATGGTAGAGATCTTCCCCGGTTATTTGGTCTTCATCGTACCGATGCTGTTGCTGTTGCTGTATTAGCGTCGTGTCGGTCTTACTGTATCGGTCATTCGATGGTATCGGTCATTTATGAGGTTAAGTGTTTTGTTCGATGGGGCATATGCTTGTTCGTTGAGTAGGTAGATAAATGAGGCCCATTTGGAATCGGTATTGATTTTCTTGATTGCAATAAGTAATTTCCTCACGGGATATCAAGTATATTCTTTCGAATATACTTAAGGATTCCAAGTGTTCACTTATTGATCAGGTCTTTGGATATGTCTTATTCTAACCAATTATCCTCTTTTGTTTGTAGCCTTAGGTAATATCGTTTTTACCACTTAAGGATTTCCAAGTAGTGGAGGTGCGTTTGATTCTAAGGCTTGATTGGCGGAATATTCGTGTCTCGTATTTCGCACCTCTGTCGTCGTTTCGTCTTGTCGGCTTTTTCAATCGAATTTGATGCCGACAAGAAATCCGTATTTTTTTGCCGACAACACACCCCTTGATCCAACTCGCTATCGATGTTGGATTACTGTCGGTTTGCGTTGTATGAAGTTGAAGTATTAGCCTTCATCCATGTGGAAGTTGGTTATTTAACCTGGATCAAATCGGAGATTTGATCGGTCGAATTGACGCAAACGTAATATGCGGTCAAATCGTGATTCGATTGCTAATTGGAGAAATCGTCGAAGAGGAATCGTAGTTGTTTGAGGTCGATCGAACGAGGGTATCGATCGTACTAGTCATCTTGCTTCTACAGGAATCTTCTCGTACGAATGAACGAATGCGACTTGAATGAGACACGAATGAGACACGAGTGAATGAATGAGACGCGAATGAATGAATGAATGAGTCACGTGATCGATCGTACGAGTCATCTTGCTTCTACAGGAATGGACCAACATGATTGGAGATGGGAATGGAAGCGGGAATGAGAGTTTACCACTTACCGATTCCGGTTCTCCTTCTTACTAAAAATAGACCCTTATGTACCAATACTACGGGGCGCAAGGTAGACCCCTACAGCCCATTGGTACAAGGGCACGTGCAACACACCGGAGTATTAGCGGGCCAGTGCAAATATTAGTGATTTAGTGTGTGCATTGGAGTATTAACAGACCGATGCACCAATTTTAGTGATCTTAGGAAAGAGTGGATTCATCCGCTCACAATCTTAGTACAGAATAATTCAATGTAATAAACAAACAACCAATTCAATAGCCAAAACGCCAATCTTCTCCTGCAAGTTTGAGACCCCTCCAAACAGTAGTATCGTCTTAACACGAACGGTTCTGAGTAATTGATCGAATTGAATCATAGTAGTATCCACGTCTTAAGGTGAATGATTTAACCTGGGTAGTGTCCCATGATGTATCTTGCATGGCGGGCGTGCAAAATCCATCCCAATGGTTTGGTTAGATCATCAGCAGGATTGATAACTCCAGGAATATGAATCATCTTGATTTCACCATTTTCTTTCCAAGCTTGAATTGCAAAGAACCTGATTTCAATATGTCTGGTTCTTTCAGTTGGCTTCTGCGCATTGATGATTTCAATTGCTGACGCATTGTCTTCATAGATCGGAGTTGGACCAACTTGAATAAAGCCTAGTTCCTTGAGTATGGATCTGAGATATCTCGCTGTTTTGGCTGCTGTGACCGCAGCAATGAACTCAGCTTCTGTAGAACTTTGAGCAGTGAGCAATTGTGCTTTGGATTGATAAACAATTGCTCCACCAGCATAGGTAAATACATAGCCTGTGGTGGACCTGCGATGTTTTGGATCATTTCCATATGCTGCATCAACAAAGCACATCAGTTTGGCTTGCTTGATATCTTCAGGGTGTTTGGGGAGTGATGCATCTTGGATTGCATCGTCGTATGGTTCCCCTGGAGGCAGAGATGGCTCAGCATTTGGTCTGTAGAATCTAATACCCCATGATCTGGTTGTTCTGAGGTAGCGGGCTATGTTCTTCAGACTGGAATAGTGAAAAGCAGTGGGATTGGAGCTGTATTTTGACATCAGGGTCACTGCATACCCAATGTCTGGCCGGCAGCTGACATATGCAAACATCATATCACCCAAGAGTGTCCTGTAGGAGAAGCCAGATGTGGATTGTAATTCAGCATGTTCTTTGGTGCCTTCTAATGGTCCATCCGTATGCGATTACAGTTGGCTCAGTACTTCAGTTGATAATGGTGCTGATGGTTTTGAATGTGGCTTCATCTTAGAATCAGTTTCCCAACCATAGGATCTCATGATTCTATCAATGTAATTTGCACAGGACAGTTCAATGTATTCAGCTGTCTGTTTGACATCAATCCCATTGAAATCCTCAAGCAATCCCATTTTTGTGAAGGGGATTACATCTTCTTTAGGTAGCTTCAGTTTCGCTCCAATTATGTCATAGATCTTGTCAGATATGGATTCCGATGTGCAAGCTAGTGCAAAATCATCAACTTGTCTCAGCATGTAGACTGTTTCACCCTCAAAGACTGTCGTGTAGATTGTTCTGTCATGTGTGGTGGTCTTGAAGTTGAGATCAGGGCCTTTCAAAATCTTGTTGATGTGGGTTTCCCAAAGTCTTCCAGATTCTGGATGGCCTTGGAGTGCTCAAAGGACAGGAAGCACCAATCTTCTGTCTATGTCTGTGCCATGCTTGTGTCTGTACCATTCTGCATATGCATCATCAATAGTCATGTAAGTAGGGATGCTTGGTCCTGGGGAATGCGCATAGGCGTCAGCAGCATCTCCTGCATAGAGTTTGAGATTGAGGCTTGCTGCAATGGCAAAAAACAATCTTTGGATGGGGTGTTCAACACATGATGAATACGACATTGCAATGGCGTGCAGGATTGGGGCTGCATATATGCTTCCATTGCAGCACTGTCTTGCTCTTCTGACACCATTCCTTTTGACATTGTATTGCCAATGGGGTCTGAGAATAATGGCCTCTGGATCCTTAGGGTATGGAATTGGTGATCCAAACATTTCTAAGTCTTCAAACTGGTCAAGTTGTTTGCACTCTCCAGCTTCCCATTCAGCCCATGTTGATAATGACTTGAGGTTTCTGCGAGTGAAGTGCCCTAGTGCTTGCTCTTCTGGTGTAGTTGCTTTGGAATTGATGGCCTTGATGAAGAGTTCAATTTGTTTGGTTGGTAGTGAATCTGCATCTAGAGGTAATGCATGATTGCCGGCTTTATGAAGCTTGGTGATGGCTCTGAGCAAAGCAATGTCAATAGTGGGGATGGCAACATCCATGTCATCTTCAGTTGGTGCCAAGTGTTTCTGGATGGAGGCATGGAGTGCTTCAGTGCTATCAACCTGGTTGATTCTGGATTGGATGATTTGCTTGTATTTGGTGCCAATGCGCTTGATGGTTTTGATGGATGAAATCCGGTCCAAAAATGGTGGATCTTCTGTATCGGTAGATTCCTTCCAACAAGTGTTGGGAGCAAATAGGTCATATTCGTTAGCATGTTTCCTGACTTCTTTCAGAGATAATTTCTCTTCAAGTGCAAAGGTAATAGGAGTATCTATGGAATCCCTCGCCCCTCGATGGTGTGATTCATGCAGTGCTGTGGTGACATCAGCAGCAGTAAACACGATTGTGATTGATAGATACAATATAAGCACCGCGGAGCTTGGCAAGAGATTTCTTATGAGAGGGAAAAGCCGGGAGGCAGGACTTTTTGGAAGAATGTCAGTGACATATGCGCGCCCAAGGAGTGAATCATTTGCATACCTGAGACCAAATGCGTGATCAGTACAGGAGCTGGAAACAGTGAGCCTGAGATTGGTGAGGTCTGCAAATGGTGAGATGGAGAATTGCAAATCACTTGATGATACCTCATTTGGCTCCGGTGGGAGAGGAAGGTTGTCATCAGTCCTTAGCAGGTGCTTGACATTGGTGGGAAGGTCAGCGAGTGGCAAGTTGTTCATGCCCGCATCAAACCTGACATGAGTTGCAATCTTGACTCTGTGTGTCTCAGTATCATACCAAAGAATGTTGCTGGTAGTGGGAACTGTTTTGCGGGGTTCGAATTTACTTCTCGCGCACAAATTTTGTGCGTGATTTTAACACGGCAATATTTCTGGACACCCTGAAATTTGTGACGTACATCGCAACCAAGTGGCGGGCTATAAATAAACTCAGCACTATTTCTGTGCGTGTGATGCACATTACTCTACTCTTGAATAAAAATAATTTATTTCAGTCTCTAGCAGAACCCAATTATTATTCCGTACCAACAACACTTACTTCTATTCACGAATAAAAAAGAAATCTTTACTCAGTATTAATTCCAAAATATTAATATCCCAAATAACAATTCGATTCTGCTCTCCTAATTGTGAATTATATTTCTCCACTACAATATTCACTTTTTAAAATGTAGATTCTATTATGCTTGATTTATTCCTATTGCAACGTATTACGAACCCTCCATTATTTCTAATATTCTCAATTCTCAATATTAAGTTCATAATAAGTAGTATTTTTGTATTATATATGTACTGTTATTTTCTACATTAATTGAAGGGATAAATGGGCATTCATCGATGCTGTTATTGCCGGATCAACATTCATCACTCATGGTTGGAGTTGTGTTTATTACTCTAGCTTTTGCCGCTGTTTCTACTACTGTGCCCACGCTGTTGCTCTCGTTGCTTGCTGCTGCCGCTACTTTGTTTTGTTGTTCCATTTTGGCATTCCGTTTTGACCATGTTCCATTGTTGCTCCGTTTTTGTTGTTTCGTTTTTATTGTTTTGTTTGCGTTGTTTTGTTTGCGTTACTCCATTTTTGTTGCTCCATTTTTGTTGCTCCGTTTTCATTGCTCCGTTTTTGTTGCTCCGTGTTTGTTGTTTCACTACATTGTGTCGTTGTTTTGTTCCATTGTTTCATTCTTCCATTTTTGCTGTGAAAAATAAAAATTAAAGAAAGAAGGATCAATAAAAATAGAATCTCCAACAAATTGTTGTCGTTGTCACTCACTTGTGTTCGGTTGTTGTTCCGTTGCTCCATTTCATTTGCTATTCTGCTCTGTTGTTCCATTCAACAAAAATAAAAGAAAGAAAAATCAGAAACAAATAGAATCTCCAACAAATTGCCGTCATTGTTGTCACTTACTTGCGTTCCATTGTTGCTCCATTGTTCCATTTCGTTTGTTGTCTCGCTCTGTAGTTCGGTCCGATAAAAATAAAAGAAAGAAAGAACAGAAATAAATAAATAGAATCTCCAACAAATTGCCGTCATTGTTGTCACTCACTTGCATTCCGTTGTTGTTGTTCCATTTTGTTGTTCCCTTGTTCCCCTGTTACACTCACTAGTGTTTCTTTGTTGTTGCACAACATTCATTTTCTGTGCTTTTTAAAAAAATACCGTGCCGACCAAGAAGTATGTTTTTTTTTGGTTTTGTGTGTGTGCAGTTTCGTGTGTGTGCTCAGTTTTTCATGTCTCTTCAGTTTTTCATGTGTGTGTGGTTTTGGGTGTGTTGTGTATGCTGTGTACCCTGACTTCTTCCATGTGTCTGGCTTGTGTGTGGCCTTTATTTTCTATATAAGTAAAGCATGTACCAGTGCAAGCCACCCCTCCCGCGCCATAATTTTTTCAAAATGGAAATTTTGATTACACGAAGGTTATGTACTTAAATTCCCTACTCATCTGTAGAATCTGATAGCCAGTCGGTGGTTCGACACTGTCCTGGGTCAGCACAGTACCTACCGGTACCTACGTACACTTTTTGCAAAGTACCCAATGGTGTACCTTTTATTTTTGCATGTAGTATCATCTACAACTAGTAATGCCTGCACACTTATATTTTTGTCTGAGAATAATCCAAAAACAGCACTTCCATTTTGATTAAACAACTTATGAATTAATTTGACACTCATTAAACTACATGTTTGGTGATTGGATTATAAGTGTTATTCCAATTATGGATAAGATGAAATGTACCGGAAAAATAAATTGAATTGACCTGATACTTTGGGACGAGCCATTACCCACTCAGTCAGTGTGCGCCGGATTCGTACCAAAAATACTCTCTTGTCTGCCATTTGGAGAGACAAACCACAACATTTTCTGTATTGTGAGTGTAAATGCTGTTCCCAATATGCATCAGATGAGTAATGAAAAAATTATTCATGGCCTGGACCTGATGCTTTTGGAGTCATTACCCACTAAGGCAGTTTGTGCCCTGGGTTTACACCCAAAATTGTCTCTTGTGTGCCATTTGGAGAGATAGATCACAACATTTCCAGCATTCTGTGGGACAAAGCTGTTCCCAATATGCATTTGACGAGTCATGATTAATGTATTCATGGCTAGGACCAGATAGTTTGGGAGTCATTACCCAATAAGTCAGTTTGTGCCCTGGATTTGCACCAAATATACCCTCTTCTGTGCCATTTGGAGAGTCAAACCACAACATTTCCGGGATTTTGTGTGACAAAGTTGTTCCCAATATGCATTTGATGAGTCATGATAAATGTATTCATGGCTTTGACCGGGTACTTTTGGAGTCATTACCCAATGAGTTAGTTTGCGCCCAGGAATTTAACAAAAAATACCCTCATGTTTGCCATTTGGAGAGTCAAACCACAACATTTCCAGCATTCTGTGTGACAAAGTTGTTCCCAATATGCAATTGATGAGTCATGATAAATGTATTCATGGCTTGGACAGGATACTTTCGGAGTCATTACCCAATGAGTCAGTTTGTGCCCAGGAATTTCACCAAAAATACCCTCATGTTTGCCATTTGGAGAGACAAACCACAACATTTTGGGCATTCTGTGTGACAAAGTTGTTCCCAACATGCATTTGATGAGTAATGATAAATGTATTCATGGCTTTGACCGGGTACTTTTTGAGTCATTACCCAATAAGTCAGTTTGTGCCCTGGAATTGCACCAAAAATACCCTCTGGTGGGCAAGGTGTAAAGTATTCGTAAGCATTGTGGACTCCTCACAAATACTTTACCCCCCCCTGGTAGTACCATGTACGTCCGAGAACTGTTTCTCTACCCCCCGCGGGCTCTCGCGCGGTATTTTTTAAATTCTCGACCCTATTTTTAAAATTTCCTATCTTTTTAGGTCGCGTGTCTACTAAAAAACCTCGCGCGTCGCACACCTTTACTTTCGAGACAATATCTCATCGATCCCTATCTGGATCATCACCTAAAACTCACTCTTGACTTGGTGGAATAAAAATAATCAGTTCAATAACAATTACAGGGTTAGGGATATCACATAGTTGCCGTGATGAACAATATTTTGTGTCAAACTTCTTACCCACACATGATTTTCTCTCATCTTCGCAACATGCTGTTAACTGCACTTAGTAACACGCTGTGTACATCATAAAAATACCACAATAAATACACAGTACAAAAACCATGTACAAGACTACGGGTAATGAACATGTGTGTGCTCCGTACACTGAAATCTCTTCAAAAAAAGAACAAGTGAAAAGACCCTGCAAACACAGCAGAAAAACCCTCGAAGACATGATTTATTTTTGATAGGAATTCCGATCATCGAAATCACCAATGTCATTAACTTCCATTTTGATGACCCTGCAACGACCCTTCTGTTTTTCCTTCACTAGAACAGACCATGAAGGCTCACCACCGTACAAATAGTACAAAATGACACCAGCTCAAATACCTGCACGTTACTCCACTTAGTTTTTGATTGGGAAGGGTATTCACACGACAACTAAGCGGCGTTTTGGAGCGACTAGCGAGAGCAAAAGCAAAAGCAACAGCGAAGAGCGAGAGCAACAGCAACAACAACTAGCGAGAGCAACAGCAACAGCAATAGCGACTAGCGACTAGCGAAAGCAACAGCAGCAGCAGCAGCAGTAGCAGCAGCAGCGAGAGCAACTAGCGAGATCAACACCAGCGACTAGCGAGAGCAACAGCGAATCGGCTCCTACTCATCCAACAGATTCGTCTCCTCCTCCTCCAACAACAACAACAACAACAACGGCAATTGGTCCCCTCCTCCAACAACAACAACGGGGATTCGTCTCCTCCAACAACAAAGATGATTCAACAACTAGCGAGAGCAACAGCAACAGCGGCTAGCGAGAGCAACAGCAACAGCGACCAGCGAGAGCAACAGCGACCAGCGAGAGCAACAGCAACAGCAACAGCAACAGCGAGAGCAACAGCAACAGCAATAGCGACTAGCGACTAGCGAAAGCAACAGCAGCAGCAGCAGTAGCAGCAGCAGCGAGAGCGAGAGCAACTAGCGAGATCAACACCAGCGACTAGCGAGAGCAACAGCGAATCGGCTCCTACTCATCCAACAGATTCGTCTCCTCCTCCTCCTCCAACAACAACGGCAATTGGTCCCCTCCTCCAACAACAACAACGGGGATTCGTCTCCTCCAACAACAAAGATGATTCGTCTCCATCCAGCAGCGAATCCGAATCCGCTCCCCTCATCCAACAGAGCAGCGATTTGTCTCCTCCTCCTCCTCCTACAACAACAACAACAACAACAACAACAACAGGGATTCGTCTCCTCCTCCTCCAACAACAACAGCAATTCGTCTCCTCCATCCAGCAGCGAATCCGCTCCCCTCATCCAACAGAGCAGCAATTCGTCTCCTCCTCCTCTAACAACAACAACAGGTATTTGTCTCATCCTCCAACAACAACAACGGCAATTCGTCTCCTCCTCCAACAACAACAACAGGGATTTGTCTCCTCCTCCTCCTCCAACAACAACAACAACAACAACGGGGATTCGTCTCCTCCTCCAACAACAACAACAACGGCGATTCGTCTCCTCCTCCAACAACAACAACAACGGGGATTCGTCTCCTCCTCCAACAACAACAATGGGGACTCGTCTCCTCCTCCAACAACAACGGCGATTCGTCTCCCCCCCCCCCTAGCAGGATTCGTCTCCTCCTCCTCCAACAACAACAACAACAACAACAACGGGGATTCGTCTCCTCCTCCTCCTCCTCCTCCTCCAACAACAACAACAACAGGGATTCGTCTCCTCCTCCTCCAACAACAACAACAACAACGACGATTCGCCTCCTCCTCCTCCTCCAACAACAACAGGGATTCATCTCCTCCATCCAGCAGCGAATCCGAATCCGCTCCCCTCATCCAACAGAGCACCGATTCGTCTCCTCCCCCAAGAGCAGGGTTTGTCTCCTCTTCCTCCAACAACAACAACAACAACAACAGGGATTCGTCTCCTCCTCCTCCTCCTCCTCCTACAACAACAACAACGGCGATTCGTCTCTTCCTCCAACAACAACAACAGCGATTCGTCTCCTCCTCCTCCAACAACAACAACAACAACAACAGGGACTCGTCTCCTCCTCCAACAACAGCAGGGACTCGTCTCCTCCTCCAACAACAACAAGGATTCGTCTCCTCCTCCAACAACAACAACAACAACAACAGATTCGTTGCCAGAGGAGTAGCGTTTCGCTGATTCGTTGCCGCTTGCCGGTGGAGGAGGAGCGTTTCGCTGATTCGTTGCCGCTTGCCAATGGAGGAGGAGGAGGAGCGTTTCGCTGACTCGTTGCCGCTTGCCAATGGAGGAGGAGGAGCGTTTCGCTGATTCGTTGCCGCTTGCCGGTGGAGGAGGAGCGTTGCCGAGCGCCGGTGGAGGAGGAGCGTTTCGGTGATTCGCTGCCGAGCGCCGGTGGGGGAGCGTTTCCGTGATTCGTTGGAGGAGCGTTTCGGTGATTTGTTGCCGAGCGCCGGTGGAGGAGCGTTTCCGTGATTCGTTGGAGGAGCGTTTCCGTGATTCGCTGCCGAGTGCCGGTGGAGGAGCGTTTCCGTGATTCGTTGGAGGAGCGTTTCTGTGATTCGCTGGTGCCGAGCGCTGGTGGAGGAGCGTTCCCGTGACTCGTTGGAGGAGCGTTTCTGTGATTCGCTGGTGCCAAGCGCCGGTGGAGAAGGAGCGTTTCTGTGATTTGTTATCGGAGGAGCATTTCGCTGATTCGTTTGTGCTTGGAGCGATTCCCGGTGGAGTAGGAGGAGGAGCGTTTCGATGATTCGTTTTTGCTTGGAGCGATTCCCGGTGGAGTAGGAAGGGGTGAGTATCTATTGATGTACTACATAGAGTAAATAATAACAACAGAATAATATGATAATGTACATGCCGATCGATTCGTAATTATCACCAATCAGGGAAAATTCAGCGCACCTACAGGGGAAGATTCGTGGCTTCCGAATCGGATTCGGTTGCTTCCGATTCGATGGTTGCTTCCGCTTCCGATTCGATGGTTGCTTCCGATCAGGGAAATTTCAGATCACCAATCAGGGAAAATTCAGCGCACCTACAGGGGAAGATTTGTTGCTTCCGAATCGGATTCGGTTGCTTCCGATTCGATGGTTGCTTCCGATTCCAATTCGATGGTTGCTTCCGATCTGTTCCTGTGAAAATAAGAAGAAAACAGAAGGGAATCAGTAATGCTGGTGGAGTGGAAGACCAATATGCTGATGCCGATGCCGATGCCGATGCCGATGCCGATCTCTCTCATTCTTACCTTTGCTTGTTCCGACGTTCCGACAATCGTCCCGATGAAATTGTTGTTGCTGCCGTAGAATACTTCTTACTCCATGTCACGAAAAACAGTACCTTGTTCCTGTTGATATAATTGCAAGGGACAAAGCCAGTTCATTGATTTCAAGACGTATATGTAAGGCTGCAGTCCAAACAATATCTATCCAGCAAATCCCCTTCTCGTCAAATGCTAACTACTTCTTTTCCAGTACAAGGCTGTTATTTCGGACTAAAATAAATGAGAACGGATCGTTGTGCTCAAAGAGGGTCGGATCCCACGTTCTCGGATGGAGTGTTGATTGCAAGAACCAACACTCTACTCAAATAAGTCGGATGTAAGAAGGCAGATTATGAAGTGTATTTTTTTTTGTTGCGAGGTAGATTGTTTTTTTTTGTTGTGAGGTAGAAAAAGTGATTTTTTTTGTCGCGAGGTAGAAAATAACATTACTGTGTGTTTGTGTGAGAGAGATTTTTTTTTTGTTGCGAGGTAGAAAAAAATCATCGGTCGATCGAAGTAGGTACTACATCCTGTACAATTCTACAGGATTTTGTAGTAGTGAAGATTTCTACACCTTTTTAGTACTGAATAATTTTAAGTACTGAATCCAAGTAGATTTCTACACGGGAAGATCTTTACACCTTACTAGAAAATTTTCGGTATTGAATTCGTGTACGTTTCTACACCAGTAGATGTCTATACCTTTTTAGTACTAGATAATTTTTCGGTAGTGAATCCGTGTAGGTTTCTACCCCTGTAGATTCGTACACGTTTTTTGTACTAGATAATGTTAGGGATTGTCATGTGAAAAACTCATTTTTCGGTACATACTCTGGTCCTTACTTGTATGTAAATGCTGGTACATGGTACATGGGGGTAAAGAACTTGCGAGAAGTCCACATATAAGAATAAATAATTACTTAATTTTCGAACAGGATGTAACCCTAACCATATTGGAAACAACTTTGCCACACAGAATGCCAAAAATGATGTGGTTTGACTCTCCAAAGGGCAAGCATGAGGGTATTTTTGGTGCAATTGCAGGGCACAAACTAACTTATTGGATAGTAATGACTCAAAAAGTATCCGGTCCAAGCAATGAATACATTCATCATGACTCATCAAATGCATATTGGGAATAACTTTGTCACACAAAATGCCCAAAATGTTGTGGTTTGAATATACAAATGGCAAACATGTGGGTATTTTTGGTGCAATTCCAGGGCAAAAACTAACTGATTGGGTAATGACTCAAATAGTATCGGGTCCAAGCCATGAATGCATTCATCATGACTCATCCAATGCATATTGGAAACAACTATGACACATAGAATGCCCAAAATCTTAAGGTTTCACTCTCCAACTGACAAACATGAGGGTATTTTTGGTGCAATTCCAGGGCACAAACTAACTTATTGGGTAATGACTCAAAAAGTATCTGGTCCAAGCAATGAATACATTCCTCATGACTCATCAAATACATATTGGGAACAACTTTGTCACACAGAATGCTGTAAATGTTGTGGTTTGACTCTCGAAATGGCAAACATGTGGGTATTTTTGGTGCAATTCCAGGGCACAAACTAACTTCTTATTGGGTAATGACTCAAAAAGTATCTGGCCCAAGCCATGAATACATTCATCATGACTCATCCAATGCATATTCGAAACAACTTTGTCACATAGAATGCCCAAAATGTTGTGGTTTGACTCTCCAAATGGCAATCATGGGGGTATTTTGTGTGCAATTCCAGGGCACAAACTAACTTATTCGGTAATGACTCAAAAATTATCTGGTCCAAGCCATGAATACATTCATCATGACTCATCAAATGCATATTGAGAACAACTTTGTCACACAGAATGCCCAAAATGTTGTGGTTTGACTCTCCAAATGGCAATCATGGGGGTATTTTTGGTGCAATTCCAGGGCACAAACTAACTTATTGGGTAATGACTCAAAAAGTATCGGGTCCAAGCCATGAATACATTCATCATGACTCATCAAATGCATATTGAGAACAACTTTGTCACACAGAATGCCCAAAATGTTGTGGTTTGACTCTCCAAATGGCAATCATGGGGGTATTTTTGGTGCAATTCCAGGGCACAAACTAACTTCTTATTGGGTAATGACTCAAAAAGTATCGGGTCCAAGCCATGAATACATTCATCATGACTCATCCAATGCATATTGGAAACAACTTTGTTACATAGAATGCCCAAAATGTTGTGGTTTGACTCTACAAATGGAAAACACGGGGGTATTTTTGGTGCAATTCCAGGGCCCAAACTAACTTATTCGGTAATGACTCAAAAAGTATCTGGTCCAAGCCATGAATATATTCATCATGACTCTTCCAATGCATATTGGAAACAACTTTGTCACATAGAATGCCCAAAATGTTGTGGTTTGAGTCTCCAAATGGCAAACATGTGGGTATTTTTGGTGCAATTCCAGGGCACAAACTAACTTCTTATTGGGTAATGACTCAAAAAGTATCGGGTCCAAGCCATGAATACATTCATCATGACTCATCAAATGCATAGTGCGAACAACTTTGTCACATAGAATGCCCAAAATCTTAAGGTTTGACTCTCCAACTGACAAACATGAGGGTATTTTTGGTGCAATTGCAGGGCACAAACTAACTTATTGGGTAATGACTCAAAAAGTATCCGGTCCAAGCAATGAATACATTCCTCATGACTCATCAAATACATATTGGGAACAACTTTGTCACACAGAATGCTGTAAATGTTGTGGTTTGACTCTCCAAATGGCAAACATGGGTGTATTTTTGGTGCAATTCCAGGGCACAAACTAACTTATTCGGTAATGACTCAAAAAGTATCTGGTCCAAGCCATGAATACATTCATCATGACTCATCCAATGCATATTGGGAACAACTGTGGCACATAGAATGACAAAAATCTTAAGGTTTGACTCTACAAATGGCAAACATGGGGGTATTTTTGGTGCAATTCTAGGGCAAAAACTAACTGATTGGGTAATGACTCAAATAGTATCGGGTCCAAGCCATGAATGCATTCATCATGACTCATCCAATGCATATTGGAAACAACTATGACACATAGAATGCCCAAAATCTTAAGGTTTCACTCTCCAACTGACAAACATGAGGGTATGTTTGGTGCAATTACAGGGCACAAACTAACTTATTGGGTAATGACTCAAAAAGTATCTGGTCCAAGCAATGAATACATTCCTCATGACTCATCAAATACATATTGGGAACAACTTTGTCACACAGAATGCTGTAAATGTTGTGGTTTGACTCTCGAAATGGCAAACATGAGGGTATTTTTGGTGCAATTCTAGGGCACAAACTAACTGATTGGGTAATGACTCCAAAAGTATCCGGTCAAAACTATGAATACATTTATCATGACTCATCAAATGCATATTGGGAACAACTTTGCCACTCAGAATGCCCAAAATGTTGTGGTTTGACTCTCAAAATGGCAAACATGATGAGGGTATTTTTGGTGCAATTCCAGGGCACAAACAGTCTCATTTGGTAATGACTACCAAAGTTTTTGTACCAGGCCATGAATGCATATCACATGACTTACGAAATGCATGTTGGGAACAACTTTTAAATGCATATTGGGAACAACTTTGACACACACAGTACAGACAATGATGTGGTTTGTAGATACAAATGGCACACAAGACAGTACGGTATGTTAGGTGCAGCAGTCTACGAGATTCTACATGTGACTAGAGGATTGAAATACATAACCTTAGTGTGATCAAATGTTTCCCTTCTGAAAAAATTATGGCGCGGGAGGGGTGGCTTGCACAGGTACGTGCTCTACTGCTACAAATATAACAGCGCGCCCAAAACCAGACAACACACAGAAGATGTTCGGGCAAACAACATAGTACAGAACCCACGGAAAAATTCTACACACAAAACATCGTACACATACTACACGAAACACCGTACACACACACACACACACACACACGACACACACAACACACACAACACAAAACACCGTACACAACCCGACAAATTATTAGTACACACACAAAACCACACAAAAAGAAACACATGATTCTTGATCGACACCGTATTCAGAAAATAAAATAAAAAAATATGAATGCTATCGGAAAGACACGACGAAGCAAAAAATCCGAGGGGAAGACCCTTCGAAACAACAAAACCATCCGGCCCGGTGATCATCAAAATACAGGGGACAACAACGGTAAGAAAAGAAGAGTTAAAACAAACACCGCAATTACTAACAAAGTGTGTAACAGTAATACCACAACTATGAACGCATCAAAGGGCAACAGTAAAAAAAATGGTTCCGACAACACAATTTCTACTACTACAAACACGGAAGAACAAAACACCATCAACCAGAGTAACGAACCAGCGCTGACCATTACCAACACAACCACCACTACAGTAACGAACCAACAGAAAGAAGGAACAAAAACCAATGTGGTAGAGAAAACATCTAACGGAGAATGCTACAATTTAGAGGATGTTGCCGAACATGTCATGAAAAATATCCAATATGACAAATTGGCAGAGGAAGTGGCAAAACGCTTACGGAAACAAGAGAGGGAACCACATATAGGGGTGGGAAAGGTAGTAATGATACCTAAACAAACGGAGGCAACCATGCAGGGAGAGGGGAGTTACAATGCCGGCGACACAAGAGAACGAGCAGTAAGTACAATTACAGACGAATATGGACTTATAATAGACAACGATATGCTTAAGGCTTTGAGTGATATGAGTGAAAGAGTGGAGAAGCAGCTAAGGGATTACGTCAAAAAACATTGGTACCCCAACATGAAGTTCCCTATCAATGACAAGGTAACGGCGCTTGTAATAAATAAAGCTGTTGGAGAAAGTGCGGTTATGAAGCCACCAAATATTCCACTTGCGGCATTCTGTTCCTTTTACAGGAAACGAGTAGGGACAGTACTGACTGCATTGAGGCACAACTCACAAACATTAGCGAGAAAAAACTGGATAGGTAAATACAGGTGGGAGAATTGGTTGTTGAAATTAGGATTTTGAGAATCTATTTTTGGTCCGACAACACTAACATGCTGCCCGTTGATACTTATGATACTTCCGTACAGACGATTACAGAAAAGGTCGAGTCCCTATCACATTCCCTGGTACTGTTGCAGTTATTCAAGACACAGAATATGAAAACACAGGTATTTTAAACCCTCAATACAGAACATACAAAGACGCGGAAGATGAAGATTTTTATTATTTTGTTACAAGAATCATGTCGGCAATCAATCCGACAAATTCCAATTTCAAACAACGGAAGGAGAGGCACTTGCTGAGTGATATATTTACTATAGCAGATGAAGCATTTGCATTGGTACTAATCTACAATGAGCATCATGTATGGGTGAACCAGCAGCGGCGAAAGGGTGATGCCACGATTCCGCGACAAAAAAAAAAATTCTGCGATTCAGACAGTGGAAGCAGAAATGGATGGATGGAGGAAGGTCGCGAGTTGTTCAGTGACTTGTGCGACAAAATTGGCGAGATGCGAAAACACCCAGAGACAGGAAGGAAATTGGAAGAAATGATGAGGGACAGATTTAGGAACGAAAGTTCGACAAATTACACCAACAATAAGCAGGGCGATGCAAATATTACTAGTAGCAGCTCCACTAATTGTAGTGGACCAAAGAAGAAAAAGAAAAGAAACGTCTATATTGATCCGGCAATAACAGCATTGATGAATGAAAGTTTATCTATGGGTGAACTAATGTAGAAAATAACAGTACATACATAATACAAAACTACTACTAATCTTGAACTTAATTTTGAGAATATTAGAAATAATGGAGGATTCGTAATACGTCGCAATAGGAATAAATCAAGCATAATAGAATCTACATTTTAAAAAGGGAATATTGTAGTCAAGAAATATAATTCACAACTAGGGGAGCAGAATCGAATTGTTGTTTGGTAGATTAATATTTTGGAATTAATACTGACTCAAGATTTCTTTTTTATTCGTAAATAGAAGTAAGTGTTGTTCGTACAGAATAATAATTTGGTTCTGCTAGAGACTGAAATAAATTATTTTTATTTGAGAGTAGAGTAATGTGCATCACGCGCACAGAAATAGTGCTGAGTTTACATATACCCTTATACGATCGTCGCGAATTTCAGGGTATCCAGAAATATTGCCGTGTTAAAATCACGCACAAAATTTGTGCGCGAGAAGTAAATTCGAACCCCGCGAAACAGTTCTCGGACGTACTACTGTAGTCTGTGACAAGTGTAGATTGGTACACAATTTCACTACCAGAAATTATCTAGTACAAAAACTGTGTAGAAATCTATTCTAGTAGTAGTATGTATCTAGCACCAAAATCGTGTATAAATATAATGGCATAGAAACCTACGCGGATTCAATACTAGTATGCATCTAGTACAAAAAGCGTGTAGGAATCTACTAGCATAGAAACCTACATGGATTCAATACCAGGAACTATCTAGTACAACAAGCGTGTAGGAATCTACTGGCGTAGAAACCTTCGCGGATTCAATACTAGTATGTATCTAGTACAAAAAGCGTGTAGGAATCTACTAGCATAGAAACCTACACGGATTCAATACCAGGAACTATCTAGTACAACAAGCGTGTAGGAATCTACTGGCGTAGAAACCTACATGGATTCAATACTAGTATGTATCTAGTACAAATAGCGTGTAGTAATCTACTTACGTAGAAACCTACACGGATTCAATACCAGGAACTATCTAGTACAACAAGCATGATGTAGGAATCTACTGTAGAAACCTACACGGATTCAATACTAGTATGTATCTAGTACAAATAGCGTGTAGTAATCTATTAAATTCCTTTCGTGTCTAGGTTGGTAGAGGTACGAGATCGAAAATAATGAGACCTCGAAAATTACCGGGCTTATTCTTACGATCGAGTTCGATACTTCACTGGAAGAAAAAGGATCGATGGCTCATTCTTACGGTCAACTTCGATACTTAAACTGGAAGAGAAGAATCGATCGTCACTCCAATTTGATACTTAGTACTCAAAGAAAGAACGCACACTAGAGGTTCGCACATGCAATCTCTTGTTAAGTGTGCTGTTTTCAAGAAAAGACAGCAGAGGTTCGAAGCGCTGCTCACGAACTTGTTTATCTGCTGTGTAAAAATACGTGTTGTATTAGCGGCAACACGATATATTTCTCGTAACGCGGTATTTTACCGTATATCTGTAACAAAGTGCTGTATTAGCGGCAGCACGCTTTAAAGTGCTATCTTGCTCTCCAGCAAGCTAAAGCGCATACTTTTAGATTATTTGATTATTCAACCTTAAACCTTGCACCGGACGTCCTTGCGTCCTACTGTAGAACTACAAGCCTAAGATCTAACTGATTGCGTCGTTGTCAATAGTCAGAATAGATCTGGTCGGATTAGCATTCAGCGTCCAACCGTAGTGGATATCAGAGAAATATTAGACCACAACAGACCGGCACCTCAACCGGCCTGCAGCTAAAGCCCCTGTTGCTCTCCTTTGCCTTTGGATTGAATCAGCTCAACAGCCAGTTTCAGAAGGAAATTAACATAATCTACTCGCGTAGAAACCTCCTACACGGATTCAATACCAGGAACTATCTAGTACAACAAGCGTGTAGTAATCTACTCGCATAGAAACCTATGCAAATTCAATACTAGTACGCATCTAGTACAAAAAGTGTGTAGGAATCTACTGGCGTAGAAACCTACGCGGATTCAATACTAGTATGTCTCTAGTACAACAAATAGCGTGTAGTAATCTACTCGCGTAGAAACCTATATTGGAATATTAAATCAAGCGTGAATTTACGTACGCGCAAAATCGCTTCACGTATGTGATATGTGATACGTAACGTACAATTTACGTATACGTAATACGTAAGAACATGCAATTTACGTATACATGCTATGTAACGTACGATTCCAAGATGAGCGCAATAAGTAAAAGTGAGACGCGAAAAAAGTGATGAGTACCATAAGTATATTATACATAAGCGCTGGTGAGTATCAAACCATACTTAAAGCACTGAACAGAGGTACACAATATGGGAATCGAACGCTTGATACGACACCCGTATCTCCACAAGTATATTATACATAAGCGCTGGTGAGTATCAAACCATACTTAAAGCACTGAACAGAGGTACACAATATGGGAATCGAACGCTTGATACGATACCCGTATCTCCACACAAAGAAACGACAAATTAGTAAATGGGAGATCAATATGGTCCAGAAACAACCTGATCATAATCTTATCGATAACTCTTTCCAACACCGTAAAAAGAGCAAAATAACGTAAATACTAAAAGTAACTAAACAGACCCAACGCCGTCTTACAGCTTTGGTCTTATTAGTTATCGATAAGATTAACACACCCCAATGCCAGAAGGAACACAAACCGAAGGAATCCCCAGTCCCACAATAAGAGGAGTTACCCCTGACACCAGCATCGACACTTCCAGAAACGTTGGCCCCACCTCAATCCGGGAACTGAGAGACCAACTGGTAGAGCTCGAACATTACAACCGGGATATACTCGAGTATACCGAAGAACAAAACACTCAATTGCAAGCACAGAACAGATTGCTCTACGACTATACCGAGGACAGTGAGGATAGCGATACTGACGACGAGATGTCCAAGAAGAAAGACCATGCGTCGCTCAAGGACCACTTGGATGAGACACAGGCGAAACCGGTAGCGGTACCGACGAGCATAGAGGTATACGAGTTCAAAAAAGCACTAGCTAACGCGTTAGCAGAGGTACCCTCCATCAAATACATCCAGGGAGGGGGTTACGCGTTTCTACTGGAAACAGAAGCGCAGTACCGCTCAAGGAACCCCCATGCACCATTCCCCGGGGCTCCACAGGAACCACAAGAACTCGATAGTACTATCGAGCTCACCTCCGACGCATACAAACTATGGAAACAAAGCCGGGCCCTTTATGTAGAATGGAACAAGTACGACAGGGAAGCCCTACTACTTACAGACAAGAAATTCCCCAACATGCTTGGAGATCTGAAGGACCCGGGCTCGGACGCCTTTCCCCGGGGGACTACGATGCACGAAGCCTTCCAAGCCATGGAGGAGGACCTATGTACTACCGACGCCCAGCATCAGCTCACTCGGGAACTCACCAAGAAAATGCATGCATTGTCGTACACACCGAGCCCGATCGGGCCCAAGGAGTACTTCCGGCAGCTCACTAAGTATCAACATCAAATCAACTTACTCCCAGAGACAGCAAACGTCACGGAGGCACAAATGATCGATTACTCACGTGAGGCCTTTGCACGCAGCAAACACGACCCCATCACCCTACACCGAGTAGACGAGGACTGGAAGAAACACAGAAGCACAATGGTTAAGTGTGGGTTCACCCAATACAAGAAGTTCTGGGGACAACGCCTGAAGGAGCTATACAGCAGCTACCACAACAATACGTCTACGGCGAATCTAGCCGATATTCAGGCTGATCAACGCTTCACCGAACTCGAAAACAAGCAACGAGATCTGGCCAATGTATGTCACGAAATTTACTCCCAAGTCACCGAAACAGCCACCGCAGCATCAACGATGACAATGTCCAATCAATGGGAAACAGCTATGGCGGTCCTCCAAGCCGACGTGAACCGACTCAAGTCGGCCGACGCGAGTCGCACCACCAGGCCAGATACACGCCAACCAACGCGTCAGGAGTGGAAACAATACAAATATTATTGCCACTCGTGTGGGGTGAATCTCACCCACGACGGCCGCAGTTGCTACCGACGAAGCAACAAGGCCGGGCACCAGGAAGGAGCCACATACAGCAATCAGATGGGTGGAGCCACCAGGAACAATGAACGCTGGCTGCAGTGGAATGGGCCCGACCCCAACAGGAACGGCCGGACTATGATAGTCGATACGCCCTTACGCTCTTGATGGTGTGGGAGGGAACACAAAAGTAGCATACATAAACAACCTAGTAATCATGATTCACAGTTACTCAGTATCCTACGTGATCCCTCGAGTGAAACCCTTCCTCGACCACCGAGGACAGTTACGTTCACGCCTGACGTCCCGTTCCATACCAGGACCTCTCCGGGGTATGGAGCTCTAGATTCAGCGGCAACGGACCATTTGGTCCCAACAACATACCAAGGGGGGGCACACCAAGACATACCGGGGGCACTGACCGTAGGATGTGCAAATGGAAGCAAGATGCTATCGACGGCAACGGACCTATTAGACCTACCCCGTCTCCCCCTCGAGGCCCGAGGGGGCCACAAGTTTGACGAAGTGGAACTCCCTTTGGTCTCAGTGCCCAAACTATGCAGTACCGGATGCCACGTAGAGTTCTCTAAGGACGACGTGACAGTTATCGGCCCTACCCAACAAGTCATACTCACCGGTCAACGTGACCCCCTAAGGAATCTATACATGGTTCCCCTCCATCAGCCCGACCTACCCAAGGGGACGGCCGAATCTCCATGGGTGACAGACCCCCCCCCCCCCGCAAAACACAACCACAACCAGCGCCGCTCACCACGATACCGAAACCGAAACCGCCGCAACCAGCGCCAACCAAAACAACGCCAACCAAAACAATAACAATAAAGAAAAAGAATTTCCAATACACACGGGGGCAGGGGCATACCAGATTCAAGCCATCCCCAAACTGATCCAATTCTACCACGCAGCGGCAGGGTACCCCACTAAGGAAACGTGGGTCCGCGCAATCGAGCGCGGCTTGTTTGCCACATGGCCGGGTCTCACTGCGCAACGCGTCAACCGTTACCTCACACTCACCGAAGAAACAACTATGGGTCACCTACATATTATTTTCCTTCTGAATCCGATTCGTTGAGAGTCTGATTCAAGGACTTCTGACAAACAGCAACGCTGTGTTAGTGTGTTAGTAGACGAACGATTGTACTCTACGCGTGACAATTGTGTTTGGATACTTTCGGCAACGGATAATCGGACTACAGGCGAGACTAGGGAAACGCCAGATCTCCTCTTGCTGTGACTTATTCAGATTGCAGCGAGACAGACCTTAGTATGTAGATTACAGGTAGTTGGTAGCAACTAGTGTGAATTTTGGGATATAAATCAGTTGAATGTTAAAAGTATAAGATAAAGTGAAATCTTGCCGAAATGCAAGATATCTCTTTTATTGAGATGAATACGTTGCAACTGCTGTTGCGTAGTGCTGAGATTACTCGCTGATTATTTCCGTACATGTATTAGTCGTTGACCATATATATTTGTATGCATGTATATGTATTGTGTGAGAATCACATGTCAACGGTTTTCTTCTCTTGTTCCGTTAGGAAGACTCCATGAAATGTTTATCATTAAGGTCAGGAATTGCTCCCGTAGCTCGTGTGATATTTTATGAAATCAGAGTTTGCTCACCGAAGAACAATGGCAATATCGTAAGACAGGGATTGCTCACCGTTTATGCGCGATGGGAATCGATGCGCCGTGGGAATCGATATGCCGTGGGAATCGATTACTTAGATGGATACGGGACTCATTGATTCATGCGCGTAGGAAATCTACCCTTTGGTAGCTTTGGTACTTCTGGTCACGAAAGGAATTTAATACTCCCCATGTCTCCTTGTGAAGGGTCATCACGCTCTACATGATGCTTCCATCATCCTGGAGAAGGTCGCCAGTATTACCACAGAAGTGGAAGATGGGCCTGAGCAGTGGATACACAACTGAGTGACTCCAATGCTTGGTGAGAATGTCTGCACAGTTATCCTTACCTGGGATGTGCATCATTAAAATGAAACCTCTCGCTATCATGCTCCGTACGTAGTGAAACGATAGAATGTTATGACGCTTATGCAACCTTGCGTAAGGAAAGGTCGACGTTTGGATCATCTTTTCGTTGTCACCCCAAGAGTATGAGATATCATGGACTCGTGTTCTGAGGTATCGGAATGAGTGGCGTAGATCGACAATCTGTTCGATGCAAGTTCTTCCTGCAACAAATTCAGCTCCAAAGGTGGCTGTTTCCGTAGTAGACTGCTTTTTCGAGAACCACATCATGGGAGTCTTGTTCGCGAAATGAAGAATGCCGGTAACTGCCTTGCCACTGAGAATATCATGCATGAGGTTGGCATCATAGAAGTGTGTTAATACTACTGTCTTTCCAAGCGGTGCAGGAGCGTCGTCGGGTAGCTCTTCAGAATGCTCCCCATAGACGGTGTTGGACCAGTCGATGGTGTCGGGTTTAGTCAATATAAAATCGGGCGGTTCCACGCGGAATCTGATTTTAAAATGTCTAAACTTGGAGATATATCCATAGATACGTTTAGCACGTTCGAGATGCCCATCTCGTGGCTGAGCTCTGAAGCTTGAGAGCGTCATCACGGCTGTTTGTACATCGAAACGGCCAATAGCGATGATCCATTGGAGTGAACCGATCATACTTTGGTATTTCTGTATACCGGTTTCTTCAAGAAAGGCTGAGGAGTCCAATTCAGGATGATCGTTCTCCGCGATGGGTGATCGGAACCTAGTGTTAGGTTTGCATCCGAACATTTGTTCGTAAGATGCTTCCATCTTTTCGATGAACTTTATGGGATTCATACACAGAACACCATGTTCGTCGCGCTCAAATCCACATCCTAAATGAAAGTTCATAGGTCCGGATCCCTTCAATTTGAAGTTATATGGTGACGATTGCAATATCTTCAAGAAGGAATTGGGATCTGCCATGCAGAGACATAGGTCATCGACATATGTGCATATAAGCTCATATACCCGTTCACCATGCTTGTTCGTTCCGGGTTTGAGGAATATTTCCGATTCTGCGCGGGATCTTTCGAAGCCGAGTTCGATGAGGCAAGCCGCGAGTAAGTCTCCAAAGCACTTGCCTGAAGACCTGAGACCATATAGGGCTTTGTAAATGACCAACAGGTGACCCTCCAACGATCCGAATTCGGGACCTGCCTTGATGCATACTTTCTCGCAGGTGACTGCTTCTAAGTAGGCGTTACCTATGTCGGTGCCCCATGCTTCTAGATCGTTGAGTTCAGCTAGGAATAGGCACATACGTAGACCGCGAAGAGATACGACGCCTGCGTAAACACTGTGGATAGGGGCCTCAGTGAGATTACCGTTAGCAACGAGGCGAGCCTTGTGTCTTCCGTCGTGTTTGACAGCATATATCATGTGTACCTTGATCTGTTGGAATCCCATGGGAATGGAGCTTGTCTTGTATACGCCTTTATCAATGAATGTATTGTATTCATTGAGTTGTGCCATTTCCAGAGTGGTGGCATCTTCCCATTTGGTGTTTCCGTTGGCTTGATCAAATCGGAGGGCTTCTTCGTGGCTACGAGGAACTTTGAATCCATATTGATACTGTGGAGTGGTACGGAAGGAACGTAGTTTGGCTTGGTGCATGAGTCGATCAAGTTTCTTGGTTCGTCGGGCTAGGTTGGTGATTCTCCTGAGACGTTTCCAACCCGGGAGATCAAGCAAGTTGTTGTCTTTCCCATATTTTGCAACGGTGACCGGGTCGTCGGCTGCAATGTTGGCCAGAGGTTCATATGTGCGTTCCATATTCTCCCATTCAATCCAGAGGTTATACTTGGAACCTTTGTATTGAGGATGCTTGTTATCCAGTGGACCTTGGTGTCCTAGGATGCGGCGAAACGACCAGAGTTTGCCGTCTTCTTGTGTTGAATCACGATGTATGTAATTCATGACGTCATTGTATGCAATGATATCATCTAGTTCGTCATCGGAGTGTTTGCACTTGAACTTGATGAAGTCTTTATTGCGTTCCAGACTGTCTTCAACATCGACAATGGTAAGACGCTTCCGGGTGCCATCGAGATTGGTTACAAGGAAGGAACGTCCTTGTAGATCGGCAATCGGGATCGTAGGAATGGTAATAGGGTTACCGTCATCGTCAAACTGTGCGTTACCTTCTTCGTCGGTAACAACTACCTGTGATGGGTCTACGGAAGGAGTAGCTGGGTTTGTGTGTGGGGTTACGACGTCACTAACATCAAAGTATGCTAATTCCGGTGGGTCAAAATCATCTTCAGTAAGGAGGACGCCGTCGGATGTCTTGCTGAAGATGTGTGTCGTAGGAGGACCATCAAGACTCTCCCCATAGTTGTTAGGGAGTGGGGAAGGTGACCAGCTTGGGCTGTCATCGACTTTCGTATAAAGAAAGCTCGGTAACGAGGGGTGGGCGGGTGGTTGAAGAATTGGTTGAGTGCCAGATGCGTGGAGCGTGGTATCTGTTTGTTTGTTGGGTGCAGATGGAACGGTGTCATCGGCGGTGTCAGAATCAGCAGGTGAACCGTTAGGGGAAACTGAGCTGTTTGGTTTAGTAGACTCGTCAATGAGTTTATTCTGATTGGTATGCTCCCCATGTTTGAAAGCTGGAGCTTCTCCAGTGGCGTATAGACGGGGTAAGGAATCCTTTGCATTACGCCATTTGATGAAACCATCATCAGTAAATAAGCCCGCGCGTTTGTTACGTGACTCAGGTGTAAGAGCAGATCGAACACCGGACCGGTCTAGTAACTTGTTGGTAACTGGATCCCAGATGCGAAAGCAGAGTCCATTGCCAACATGTTCGGCAATGCCGACGAAATGACCGAGGCGTTCGGTAGATTTGGTACCGAAAGGAGAGTCATTGGTCTTGAAATACACAGGTTCAAACCAGAAGAAACTTGTGTATGCGCTGATGTCGCCAATTGTACCCGTGGCAATGAAGATCGGTTGTTTATCGGACAGCGTAGGGTCAGAGACAACATTGAGGAGACCCGCGACGTATGTCATGCACAGTAGCCATAGGTGTGGTGGTGTGCCGGTACGATCCATGACGCGATTGACAATGCGTTTGAACGTTTGGTATCGTCGTTCGAATTGATTCTGGTGTTGATGGTACGGTTCACTTTGCCAGAGTCCAATCCATAACATTTTGAGGTAATCCATGACTTTCTTACTTGATTGATAGTTACCGTGGTCGCAAAGGAGGCGGATGGGCCTGCCCCATTTTCGAACAAAGTTCTGAAAGCAGGATAGGAAATCGCCGGTGGTACGCATTTCTTCAACGTGAATAATATGCGATTTGCGGCCAAAGAAGATCTGAGCAATCTTGGATCCACCATCAATTGCTGGGACATCTGAATAGACTGCATCGGACATAACATCGTCATTGAAGGGGCGAACGTTCATGGCCGGTTGAGGGGAATGAAACCGTTTGAAAATGTTACCATCAGGGCTAACCGCTAACGAACCGTATTGGGTTGAGTTTTCAAAAGTAGCTTTGATGCGATCGGTGGAAACCCAACAAAAGAAAGGTTTGAGAGATAAGTAGTCATGTTCGTTGGGGTATCTTTCGCGGGGCGTAGCTGCAATGCGTGTAGTGTCACTGGCTGTACAATCTGTCGGAAACGCAGTGACTGTTCCAGAGACTGCGGTTGGCGCGCAGCATGCGAGACGTTCTTGATGAGCGTAGTCAGTGGAAGTAAGCCAAAAGGTGCGATCGTTGTTCTTATGATCATCAATTGGAAGAAAGGGAGATCGGGTGGAATGGCTGTAATACGAGCTGAGGGATGTGATCGTGGAGGACCCGGGAGAAACAGATATATCGAATCCTTCAAGGCAGCGTGGGTTCCCATATTCGTCGTAATCGGCATAAGGGAGTTGCTGTGGTTGGGGAGGATATTTCTGGAGAAATTGTTCATCCTTTGCACTGATCGTGGTATCGAGAACAGATGGGTCCCAATGTTTATCGGACGTCATGATAACATGTGGTAGCGTGTCAAATTCGACAGTCGTATACTTTCGCATCGCAAGGTATGGTAAGCCGTGTCGTATGCTAAGAGGCAGTGCATAGCCATCGGAGGTGGTGATGACCTGTCCTCCGCCTGCTTTGATGGACGTGTTGTCTACAGTGGAAAAATATGCTTCCATCTGGCCGGATGACAATATAGAAGGATGTCGTCCTGTATAGGCACATTCATTGAAAATAAGAATGACGGGGCCTCTGTTCGACATGGAATATGCTCCGCATGTAGCAATGGGAATGTTTTGTACCTGATGATTGTTAATGCCGGTGACGTTAACATATCGTGGTGGAATATCCTTGGAGATGAGACATGCATCATTACCGATGATGCAGCCATTGGCGCCGCGATCGACCATGGCAAAACCAGGGCTAGTAACCGTAGTTTTGTGTATACGGTATGTGTATGACGTTACGGGACCATCATTAGGAAAGGTGAGATCATCCTCGGGAGTATACCACTGGTGAAAATTGGCGGAATACGACGGTGTTCCGACAGGTATTTGGGTGTCACCGTCCTTTTTGTACTGAATGTCAGGGTTGTTTGAAAGGAATCGAGCTGGATGCGTGGGTGACACGGAAGACTTGAGAGGTCGCTGGTCCTTAGACGAGGAGGTCGTGGATTTGTATACACCTAGAGATGCATGGAAAACGCCTCTACGATCATTCTCTACAGCAGGATGTAGGTCTGCTGCAGAATTGGCATGCTCATCCTTGGTTGAAGTATCGTCTTCTTGAAAAGATACCGAGTGTTCATGTTGGTATGCCTTTCGGGTAATGGGTTTGACACTGTTGGGGTCAGGTTGGTTAGTGTTAAGTAAGTCGTGTCGCAATGAGGCAACCACGATTTTCTTGCCTTCCGGAGAAAAACTGAGCCAGCTCTTCATGTCCTGACGTGACAAGGCCTTCCATATGTTTGTAGGCAACCTTGTGGTAGGGTCAGGGGTACGTCCAGCCTTGAACACAGCATAATCTTGATAGTCTCCTTCAAATTCGATGGGGAGAGCATAGTCCTCATGGTTTTGGATCGAGTCAGAAGAGAAATCATGAACGTGTGCACGTACGGTTGACCGAGGAGCAGACATCGCAGACTGGGAATCAAGTCGAGTTGCTTCGAGTAAAAGCGTGATTTTAAGATCGTGGATAGCAGCGGCTTCGGCAACTGCATCCGTTACGGTGCTATTCGTCCCACCTGGATCCTTGACTTTGGCAAACTGTTCGCTTAGCTGGAAGCTGGAATAGCATGCCTGACACAATGCTGATTTTACAGTGTGGTACTCGAGGGGCTTGTTGGGAGGACGGAGCTTGTTGAGGTGATTCAATTCATCAAACCAATGTGTGATGAATTTCACTTTGGATTCTTTCCAATTGTTGAGGTTCAACTTGAGCAACGCTTGCAGCTGGGTCGAGTTGTCGTATACCTTTGCTTTTGATTGGCTATGAAGGTTTACGAAGTCGAAGTAGGCCTTGCGTCCATCACGAGTGGTAGAATGACTGTGTACACATGATGCAGAAAGGTCACTCTTGAAGACTTCCAACATTAGTACCCAGAAGAAGGCACATTGTTTGACGTAGAGATCACGGGTGTAACCCACAAGCGTGGCTGGAGGCCAAGTTTCATCGAGGAATGTCTCTGTATCGATGTCGTATGCCTCGAGTTTAGCTTTGAAACCGACGAGCCAGTGTTCGAATCTCGAGTCATTTGTGAGGGGTGTAAAGGACTTTTCATCTCGTGCTTTTCGGCACCATGATTCGTACTTTACCTGCTGAGGGGACTTTTTGTTACTTCCCGCCGGAGGAGGTGGTGGGTTCAGAACAGATTCGTTACGTAAGCGTTGGGCACGCTCTCCGCGGAATGCCTGGAATTCCCTGTATGTATATGACTTTACATCTTTCCAGTCCTTCTCGTCTTCTCCTAGGTCGACACCTTCTTCTTGTAGGTTGATAGCGAAATCCGCAAGTGCTTCTATGCTCCTTTGGATGGATCAAGGGATATGCGTTGCCAATCCTTGCTCCATATAGGTAAGTTCGCGTGCAAAATCCGGTTCGATAAGTGCGTCGAGGAACGACTTCCACTCGCATAATCCGCCTTCTTTGAGAGCTAGGCACAACTTGCTAGTAATCTCACTTGTTACGTTGAGTAATGATATGAGTATCTTTCTCATATCAGCATCGAAGCTGGGAAAGCGTTCGATAGTGGTGACTTCGGCGTCATTCTTCTCTTCGCCTCCGAGTGCATTGACGGGCATTACCGGTATGTTCGGCATCTGTGGTGGTTCGGAGCCTTGGAGAGAAGTGCGTGGTAACTGAGAATGGGAACTGCTTCTTGTGCGATGTGCGACGTGCATATGCCAGCGTAGGGATTATGTTCAATTCCGTTCCTGTTCCTTCTTGTGTGCAAGCCTTCTTAGAGCTTGCGACTGTTAATCTATTATTTTCCTTCTGAATCCGATTCGTTGAGAGTCTGATTCAAGGACTTCTGACGAACAGCAACGCTGTGTTAGTGTGTTAGTAGACAAACGATTGTACTCTACGCGTGACAATTGTGTTTGGATACTTTCGGCAACGGATAATCGGACTACAGGCGAGACTAGGGAAACGCCAGATCTCCTCTTGCTGTGACTTATTCAGATTGCAGCGAGACAGACCTTAGTATGTAGATTACAGGTAGTTGGTAGCAACTAGTGTGAATTTTGGGATATAAATCAGTTGAATGTTAAAAGTATAAGATAAAGTGAAATCTTGCCGAAATGCAAGATATCTCTTTTATTGAGATGAATACGTTGCAACTGCTGTTGCGTAGTGCTGAGATTACTCGCTGATTATTTCCGTACATGTATTAGTCGTTGACCATATATATTTGTATGCATGTATATGTATTGTGTGAGAATCACATGTCAACGGTTTTCTTCTCTTGTTCCGTTAGGAAGACTCCATGAAATGTTTATCATTAAGGTCAGGAATTGCTCCCGTAGCTCGTGTGATATTTTATGAAATCAGAGTTTGCTCACCGAAGAACAATGGCAATATTGTAAGACAGGGATTGCTCACCGTTTATGCGCGATGGGAATCGATGCGCCGTGGGAATCGATATGCCGTGGGAATCGATTATTTAGATGGATACGGGACTCATTGATTCATGCGCGTAGGAAATCTACCCTTTGGTAGCTTTGGTACTTCTGGTCACGAAAGGAATTTAATACTACAGATGGTACGGTAAGGCATCCAAAGCACACACAAGAAGCCAAAGAAGAAACCGAAGAACAAGCCGGCGACAGATACAGAGCCGCCCCGCGTCGACCGAAAGAAGATACATAACGTCTGTGTAGACATAGTATCCACGAATGAGATGCAACCAACTAACCAAACAGGGCCACGCACCCACAACGAACCAAAGGAACTCATCGCGTGGGACCTCCCGGGGAGATACCCCGTCACGTCACGCCGTGGGCACCAGTACGTGTTCCTCATGTACGACTACGATTCCAACTACATTGACGTGGAGCCCATCCAGTCACGCAAGAGCGAAGACCTCCTACAGGGATTCACAGCATGCTACACGCGAATGAAAGAGGACAACGTGAGCGCAAAAATAGTACGTATGGACAACGAAACCTCCAAGAAACTAATTGCGTACATCACAAAGAACAACCTCGACTACCAACTGGCGTCACCCAGGGACCACCGGCTCAACCATGCAGAAAGGGCAATACAGACTTTCAAGAACCACTTCATAGCAGGACTGAATGGGGTGGATGACCAGTTCCCGGTGGACGACTGGGATCTGCTGATACCACAGGCCCTCATTACCCTCAACTTGCTACAAGCTTCACGTACCCAGCCGAAACTATCCGCGTATGAGCTCAGACGCGGCATATATGACTACAACAAACACCCCCTCGCCCCTATGGGCTGTCGGGTGATCATTCACGACAGAATACAAGAACGCGGAGCATGGCAGGATCATGGGACAAGGGGTTTCTACATTGGACCGGCCTTAAAACACTACAGGAATTACACGTGCGCCGGTGAGGCCAGTCGCGCTAACTGAACCAGCAACACAGTGGCATTCTTTCCCAAAACCGATATGCCCCATACCTCATCTACGGACCTACTGCTCATGATCCTCCAAGACCTAAAGGAAGTCACCAATAAGCCCCATCCACCAATACCTTATTTGGAACAGGGGACCCAAGTGAATGAGGCCCTACGGAGTATACGGGATCTTTTGCATATGGGTACACGACAAAAACAAAATGGGCCCAACGCCGCGCTTAGATATACCACCATAGATCCACGCGAACCTCCAAGGGTGCCCAACAGGCCCAATACAAAATCAATCAATGAGCCAGCGAATGCGCGCGAACCTCCAAGGGTGCCGGTGAATGCGCGCGAACCTCCAAGGGTGCCGCCTACACAACAACGCAGCGCCCGCCGGGGACACCCCTGGGCCGTGGGCACCATCATTAGGAAGAAGTTCAATTCAGGGTGGTATGAAGGTGAAGTCGTAAACTATGATCACACCAACCAATACTACAGGGTAACATTCACTGATGGAGACATGGCCGACTACACACATGGTGAAGTGTCCAGATACTATAAATCCGATCAATACTACTCCAAACCCAAAGTTAAGCCCAAGGCACTAATGGGAATTTACCCACGCGACACGGTTCATCTTCCCGTCCTGAAACAGGCCCTACAAATGAACGATTTAACGTATAGGCCCCAGCTAGCATGTGGGGGTTCCATATGGGATGATGACTTGAACAAGTGGGCAGCATACCGCGATCTAATCAAACACCCCAAAGCACAAATACAAGAGTTATGGCTCAAGTCAGGCGAAGACGAGTTCGACCGGTTATTCCAAGGCTTTCAACAGAATAACATTGAAGGGATGGACGTATTGGACTGGATCAGGAGAACTGACGTGCCCATACACAAGAGAGTCACATATCCCCGTTATACAGTCGCCATCCGCCCTGAGAAGGCCGACTCCTATAGGACGAGAATCACAGCAGGGGGAGACCAACTCGAGTACCATGGCAACGTATCCACCCGGACAGCAAGCATGGAAACCATAAAGACCCACTGGAACAGCGTAGTGTCCTCCTCTGGGGCTAAATACTGTACCGGAGACATTTCTAACATGTACTTATGCTCCACCCTGGATGAACCCAAATTCGTAAAGTTCAGGTGGGACATGATTCCCCCCCGAGTCAGAATAGCGTACGGGTTGGAAGGGCTCAAACAAGGGGAATATGTGTATGCCCGGATCAAAAAGGCATGGTATGGGTTAAAACAGAGTGGAAAGATCGCCCACGACGACCTAGTTGACCACCTCCAGAAGTACGGATACAACAAGGCACCCCACACAGAGGGACTGTTCCTACACGATGAACGGGACATTAACTTTACCCTCATGGTGGATGACTTTGGAATCAAGTACACCCGACAGGAAGATGTAGATCACTTAGTAGCTGCCGTCGGCGCCAAATATACCTTCAAGGTTGATTGGTCGGGAAAACAGTACGTTGGGGTCCACCTGCGATGGGACTACGACAAACGCGAAGTGCGATTGTCTATGGACGGTTACGTGGAGCAAGCGTTAAAAGAGTTCAAACACGTGAGGCCGACACGCACGTACGCGGGCCCTTCACGCGCGGACGTCCCCGCCTATGGCGAAAAAATACAATACGCAAAGCTCGAGGACATGACTACACTATCGGACGAAGAAATAAAGTTCATCCAACAAGTCACCGGAAAATTCCTGTTTTATGCCCGAGCAGTCGATAACACGATGTTACATGCACTCAATGATATAGCCTCAGCCAAGAATAACAAAACGGCCTTAGTGGCTACGAAATACTTTCTCAACTATGCTGCGTGTAATCCCGACGCGACCATAATCTACAGGGCAAGTGATATGATACTCCGGGTAGATAGCGATGCTGCCTACCTAGTATGCCCAGAGGCCAAGAGCCGAGCTGGGGGTTATCATTACCTGGGGGATACATCCGATCACACATTCAACGGCGCTATACTGGTGTTGGCAAAGATAATCAAGAACGTCATGGCATCTGCGGCCGAGGCCGAAGTTCCGTCATTATTCCTGAATGCAAGGGAAGCGTTACCCATACGACAATGTCTGATTGAACTCGGCCACCCGCAACCGGCCACTCCACTGAGAACCGACAATAATACTGCAGAGGGCATACTCAATGGCGCAATCAAACAAAAGAGGTCCAAATCCATTGATATGCGATTCTATTGGTTAAAAGACAGGGCTCAGCAAGGGCAATTCAATATTTTCTGGGAACCGGGAAAACATAATCTGGCTGATTACCCCACCAAGCACCATCCGGGTAGCCACCATAAAAAGGTAAGACCGATATATTTATATGAGCCAGATAGTCCAAGGACCATCCAAGGGTGTATTGGAATATTAAATCAAGCGTGAATTTACGTACGCGCAAAATCGCTTCACGTATGTGATATGTGATACGTAACGTACAATTTACGTATACGTAATACGTAAGAACATGCAATTTACGTATACATGCTATGTAACGTACGATTCCAAGATGAGCGCAATAAGTAAAAGTGAGACGCGAAAAAAGTGATGAGTACCATAAGTATATTATACATAAGCGCTGGTGAGTATCAAACCATACTTAAAGCACTGAACAGAGGTACACAATATGGGAATCGAACGCTTGATACGATACCCGTATCTCCACACAAAGAAACGACAAATTAGTAAATGGGAGATCAATATGGTCCAGAAACAACCTGATCATAATCTTATCGATAACTCTTTCCAGGCCAACACCGTAAAAAGAGCAAAATAACGTAAATACTAAAAGTAACTAAACAGACCCAACGCCGTCTTACAGCTTTGGTCTTATTAACCTACACGGATTTAATACTAGTATGCATCTAGTACAACAAGCGTGTAGGAATTTACTTGCGTAGAAACCTACGCGGATTCAATACTAGTATGCATCTAGTACAACAAGCGTGTACAAATCTACTGGCGTAGAAACCTTCGCGGATTCAATACTAGTATGGTGCATCTATGACAAAAAGCGTGTAGGAATCTACTGGCGTATAAACCTACATGGATTCAATACCAGGAACTATCTAGTACAACAAGCGTGTACGAATCTATTGGCGTAGAAACCTACGCGGATTCAATACGAGTATGTTGTTTGAAGGGCTCTGAAAACTGAGGAGGGAGATTGGTGTTTTAGCTAACTTGAATTGGTTATTACATTATCTTAACACTAAAATTACGAGCGGAAAAATCCACTCTTTCCTAAGATCACTAGAATTGGTGCATCGGTCTGTTAATACTCCAATGCACACACTAAATCACTAATAATCACATCGACCCGCTAATACTCCGATGTGTTGCACGTGCCTTTGTACCAATGGACTGTAGGCATCTACCTTGCGCCCCGTAGAATTGGTACATAAGGGTCTATTTTTAGTAAGAAGGAGAACCGGAATCGGTAAGTGGTAAATTCTCATTCCCACTTCCATTCCCATCTCCATTCATGTTGGTCCATTCCTGTAGAAACAGGATGACTCGTACGATCAATCACGCGTCTCATTCACTCGTGTCTCATTCATTCATTCGTGTCTCAATCATTCATTCACGTCTCATTCATTCATTCGCGTCTCATTCATTCATTCGCGTCTCATTCATTCATTCGCGTACGAGAAGATTCCTGTAGAAGCAAGATGACTAGTATGATCGAAACCCTTGTTCGATCAACTTCAAACATATGTATCTAGGACAAAAAGCGTGTAGGAATCTACTTACATAGAAACCTACACGGATTTGATACCAGGAACTATCTAGTACAACAAGCGTGTATGAATCTACTTGCGTAGAAACCTACGCGGATTCAATACCAGGAACTGTCTAGTACAAAAAACGTGTAGAAATCTACACTAGTACAAAAACGTGTAGAATTCTACAGAAGTTGAAGTATCCTCGATGGTATCGATTTTTTTTCTTTTTCGCTATCGATTACGCGAAGTATTTTTTTTCTACCTCGCGAAAAAAATCACTTTTTCTACCTCACTACAAAAAAAAATCACTTCATAATCTTACATCCAACTTATTTGACTACGTAGGGTGTTGGTTCTTGCAATCAACACTCCGTCCGAGAACGTTTGATCTGAAACCTCTTTCACAGAGCCAGAGGATCTGTTGTCAGATATTTTAGTCTGAAATAACAGCCTTGTACTGGAAAAGAAGTAGTTAGCATTGGAAAAGAAGGGGAATTGCTCCCAAACATATACGTCTTGAAAGCAATAAACCTGCATCCCTTGCCTCTATATCAACAGGAACAAGATACAGTACTATTTTTCGTGACAGAGGAGTAAGAAGTCTGCAAATCTACGGCAGCAGCAACAACAACAATTTCATCGGGACGATTGTCGGAACGTCGGAACAAGCAAAGGTAAGAATGAGAGAGATAGACAATGATTATACTGCGTCCAGCATTACTGATAATGTACTTCCTCCCTTCTGTTTTTCTTCTTATTTTCATAGGAACGGATTGGAAGCAACCATCAAATTGGAAGCAACGGATCGGAAGCAACGGATCGGAAGCAACCATCGAATTGGAAGCAACGGATCGGAAGCAACCATTGAACCGGAAGCAACGGATTGGAAGAACGAATTTTTCCTGGTGTGTAGTCTTCTTCCCTGTAGGTGCGGGAAATTTTCCTGGTTGGTGATAATTACAAATCGAGCGGCATGTACATTACATTATTCTGTAGTTATTATTTACTCTCCTACATCAATAGATACTCACCCATTTTGTTCAATTATCATATATTTGAATAGGATCATTGGCAAAGGCAACGGAACGATCGAACCAACCGGGAACTACGACTACGACCACGGCAGGACAAAACGAAGCAGCAGCAACGAGAGACTGATCCCCTTGACGGTCTGTCTCCGTCACCGCCTCCCTCCCCCGGACTCCCCAGCTTTGCCTGCGCTGACAGCGGAACCAAACGCCATGTCCGTGGCCGCAACCGCAACCGCAAATCATTTTCCTGCTGCGACCGGGCCGACGCCAATGTCTATGCCAACACTAACCGGCCGGTTCCAACCCGAACTTGAACTCAAACTCGATGCCGAACTCCCCCTCGAGCATCGACGCGGCGGCCGATCACGATCACGGCCACGATCCCTTCGAGGCGGGGGCCCTCTCCCCGATCAATCACGAGACCTTGTACTGGGCCGGGGAAGAGTCTCCCCCGAGCGGAGTAGCAGCGGCGGCGGCATCACCGGAGGAAACCGCTGCGGGCATGGTGGAAGATTCCCGGGGGGGACTGCACATGCTGCCACTGCCACTGACGCTCGCAAAATCACCCAACAGCGACAGCAAGAGCAACAGCGACAGACAATCGGCGTCCGCGGAGCAGCGGGAAACAACCAATGACGGCAGAACCAGCCACGAGGGAGACAAAGATACAGATACACCACCATCAAAACAAGGGACCAACGACCTGGACCGCAATGATCCATCCGGTGCCGACAATGACAACAACGACGACATCTGCGGCTCCGACAAAACGATACCCATGATGGCAGAGGACGCGGACACACCCGGTGACGATAGTCACAACGAGGATCGAGGCGGGGACGAACCGCAACCGGGAACCATTGAACCGCTACCGCAACTGGGAACGATCGAAGCAACCGGGAACGATCGAAGCAACCGGGAATCATAGAAGCAACCGGGAACCATCGAACCGTAACTGGCATCGGCATCAGCATCCATCGTTGGCAACGGCAATCGTCGGCAACAGCAACAGCAATCATCGTCCTCCAACGGCAATTTGTCTCGGCAAGAATGAAACCAACCAAAACAAATCGAAAGCAATTGTCAGCACGAGGAAGGAAGCAAAAAGCAAAGAGGAAACATGAGAAAAGACATAAACAGAGATTGTCTTCGAATTTTCTGACCATTGCAGCACCAGTGTCGAAGAGCCATGAGACTTATAAACAATTGTCGCAATAGAGCTAAGCCTCTATAATAATATTAAACACTAATTTAAAGTTAGCCGTTACATTCACCATTGCTACTCAATTGCAACTACTGTCAGAACTATCACTCTCTGAACTGGATAGATAATCACTGGATTCGTTATCATTCAATGCCATTTCAAATGGTTCCAACTGGATGTCGTCCTGTAGTGTGCATGCATTGTACAAACATTCGTAAGACGGTGGTGTAGCAGCATTTTTGCTTTCAAAGAAATCAAGCCACGAGATACGGTTAGATATCACGAGCCAATCACAATTGGTTATGCAGTCGTCTTTTCCTTGCTCTGGGACAACTGCCAGCTCAGAATGGATAGTGTCGACATGAAATAGGTAGAGAGAATGTTGTCGGCGAAAAATACGGACTTTGTCGGCATCAAATTTGATTGGAAAAGCCGACAAAACGAAACGACGACCGAGGTGCGGAATGAGATACGGTACGAAGATTCGGCCAATCGAGGCTTAGAATCAAACGCACCTCCACTACTTGAAAATCCTTAAGTGGTAAAAACGATATCACCTAAGGCTACAAACAAAAGAGGATAATCGGTTAGAAACAAGAAATATCCAAAGACCTGAACAGTAAGTAAACACTTGGAATCCATAAGTAGATTCAGAAGAATATACTTGATATCCCGTGAGGAAATTACTTATTACAATCAAGAAAATCAATACCGATTCTGGATGGGCCTCATTTATCTACCCACTCTACGAACAAGCATACGCCCCACTGGATAAGAAATACTTAACCTCGTAAAAGACCAATACCATCAAATGACCGATACAGTAAGACCGACACAACGTTAATACAGCAACAGTATTGGTACGATGAAGATGGCAGTAACAAATAACCGGGGAAGATCTCTACCATGTAAAATACAGAGAGCCCCGATACAGTGAAATACCCAGTAAAATAAGAGTGTCTCTCTGAGCTCACTTTCTCTTTAAATTTCAATTATCCAATACCTTACGGTCGATTTTTAGAGTTACAACAGGTTATAGAGCCCTTATACCTTCCACTAACAAGTGGATACCTTAAGCTACCTATCTCCGCCCCGTACAGCACCTCCACTGTCGGTTACAGCCAGAGTATACTTGGTACGGGACTCGGCGACAGGCTGTATCAATAGACCTCCCCGCTTCTTTCTTTCTCCTCCTCATTACTTGCGTATCAAGGGGTGTATACAGATCCTTCTACCAAGAATCTTCTTCTGTAATACACAACCAAGCGCACGTATCAAGGGGTGTATCTACAGAACATTCTACCAAGAATCTCCTTCTGTAATGAAAAGAATTCACCGTGTAAAGGCATATTCGTTCGTACGAAGAGTCACGAAGGCAAATAACCTTATTCGTAAGGTTATTTAACCTGAGTGAATAATCGTCGGTGATTATCCATGTGGATTGCCTCTTAGGGAAATTCTCCCCATCAGCTCACTCTTCGAAGAATTAACAACTCTAAAACACTATCATGCCCTAAAATCTATGTACAACCTAGTACTAATTCTACACAATAAGGTACAAATACTGTGATATTCCAATGAGAATATCACGGTGAATTATACGGTAACACGAAAGACCGATCGAAGATGGTTTGCGTGTGTTTTGTGTCTTAAGAATTACATGTGTTTTGTATGCTTGGAATTACGCGGTAATACGCCGTAAATCGACACGATGATATGATGAGTAATTAACCTGTCGACAACGACAAGGCCGAATGAACAGTAACAACCACATTCTTGCTCACTGAATCAATCGATCGTAAGACCGTTTGCGTTTGTTTGTTACGACACACTTTCTCTAGTTTATCAGACCCACAGCACTTTCTACGAGCTGTGGAGGACCGAATAGCGTTTCCCAACGAAACGCAGTTGAGCTCGAAGACTAATCCGGATTAGCCTGATCAGCTACCGGCATCAACCCTCAAGGATGCAAAAGAGGCAGTTGCCTGTGGAGCCCTGGAACAGACCAACACCAGGGCGGTCTCCCTGAAAGAAGAGACCAAAGAATCGAACCAAGGTGGTGGCTCCACCGGGTTTCGAGATCCAGCAAAACAAGCAAGGGAAAAGGAGCTGGACGGCTCAGTCGAAAGAGCCGCCCAGGTTGGCATCAGTTGAAAGGAATCAATATCCGAGAACACTGATCTTTCACTGAAAACAAGAATGACGCGAGCTAGAAGATTGAGCCTAAACTATTATGTGGTGGGAAACAAACCGCGAAGAACAGATTGCGAAAGAACAGATTGCGAAAGAACATCTGCTCTAGAATCGAGAACACCAAATCTCAAAGAACGAAAGATCGCAAAGATCCAAAAAAGGAGAAGAGAACACTAAATTCTCAGGAAACAATCTTTCAACCTTTCACCACAGAAATACAGAATGAGCAAAATCCCGAGAAAGGATAGGAAAGCTCACAATCTTGATTTGCAACAAAAGCAAAAGCTCACACATACAAAACTAAACGGAACGAAAATTCGATCCGAATAGTCAGAAAGTATAGTCAGAAAGTATAAACAAAACCGGAACAAAAATTCGATCTGGATATACAAATACAAACAATACAAATCACTCGGCAGTCACAAACAAAATACCCATCCCTCACATCCAAACCCCGATTACCTTCTCTCTCCCACATACCACCTCCGACTCACACTGAATACCACCCAAAACGAATATCACAAAACGAATATTCCGAAACGAACATTTCGAACCTTCCCCTACGAATCGACCATCCATACTCCTCCAATATAATTCGAAACTCCGTTAGCAATTCATCACCATGGTACGAACTAGAGCGGACGACGACATGGAAGAAACAAAAATGGAAGTGGATGACGATGACGATTCAGACGATGACGATTCACAGAATTCTAATGAAAACAATGGAAGAGGTATGCAAGAAAAGGAAGATTTGGAAGATAAAATCATGGAAGTCATGGAAAGGGCCTTTGAGGACCCAGAATCAAACTCAACCATGAAGAGAATCATCGACCAAGAAATAAAGAAAAGAGTCAGGGCAATGAGAGATGCAGAAAGAAAGGGTGTGAATCCAGATGACGCGGATAGCGAAAATGAGGATGAAGGAAATGATGCTGACCAAAATGCAGAGAACGCAAGAGCTGAACGGCTGGGAAGAAGGTCATCCCAACCCAGGATAAAAATCAGGGGATTCAACAATGGTAGATTTCTGAACCCAGAACAGCTTGCTTTCAGGAGCAGCCTAATGGATTTCGGTATCAACTATGAATCAGCTGAAGAAATTATGAGGGGAGGGATGTCTAATATTCGCGAAATCACAGACCTCAATAAGGAAAGCATTAAATCGTTCATGCACGGATTGAAATCTATCAGTCCGGACTGTCCTAATCCAAAAAGTATCCACTATGGTAACAGGCTATCATCGAGGCTCCTAACTTGGGCAAATTGGGCCCGGTATCAACCATTGATTGGAGTCAAGCCAAGGGCTATCGACTGGAACGCAAACCCAAACAACCTGGAACTGCAGCAATTCAGAATCAAGATGATGGAATCAAGTGTGAAATCACAGGAAAAGGCAACTCCACCCGAGCTGAAGGATCTCACAAAATTCAGGGAATGGGAGGAAGGCTTCCGACAAAACCTGAGATACAGATTCAACTCTGAGGGATTCCCAATCTTGTATGTCATAAGACCCCAAGAAAAGGAAGAAGTTACGGATGAAGCCAGGGCTGGAACAGTTGGGCAAAGTACAACAGATACTTATCCAACTTGGAGTGATTACAATGAAAGATGTGGCGTCCTGTCAGGTCCCCAGTATGATGAGGACAACAATGTTGTCTGGAGGTTGCTGTGTGATGCAACAAGAAAGGGTCGTGGGTGGGAATATGTGGCACATTTCCAAAACACTGCACTGAATTCTGGTAATGCCAGAAACGCTTTCATTTCCCTCATGCAACATGCTTACACTGATACCAATATCACTATGGTTCTGAATAAGACATATCAGGATATGAAAGATTCACACTACACTGGAGATTCCAAGGGTTATGACTGGAACAAGCACAAGCGAAATTGGACTGCTTTTCACGGAACAATTCTGAGATTTGAAAAGAATCATAATGAAAGAAGATTTGTCTGGGATTTTATCAATTCAATCAGTGATGAGCGACTTGATGCTGCAAAAGCAGATGCAATTGATGAGAGCAAAGACTATCGTGACAACTTCAATGAATGTTTGATTCTATTCACCAACCGTCTTGGATTGAAAAAGCTTGCAACAGGGAAGAGTAAAAGAGGTTCCAGAAGTTTGTATTCTATGGGCACAACCAGCAACAAAAAGCAAAAGACAACTGGAACTTTTACAGGAAAAGTTGAGTGCAAGCCTTACCCAACAAGTGTTTATAAAACAATGTCAAAAGAACAGCGCCAGGAGCTTTACCAGATGAGACAGGCTAAAAAGAAACGAAATCTCAAGGCTGCTGAGACTAAAAAGAAAGAAACAAATGAAGGCGCTGGTGACAGTTTTGGATCAAAATCTAAGAAATGACATAATAACCGGACACTATCACTAGAACACAAATTGTTAAAAATGGTGAGCCGGTCATTATACCAGATGAATGTCCCTGTAGGTTTTGATGATGGGGAAAATGAAGAAGGATATTGTGAGTTAGACTCACATGCAGATACTACCGCAGCAGGAAGCAATATGGTATTGCTGAATCCTGACCAAATCACAACACACGTTGATGTTGCACCTTTTTCTGAAGAATACAAGCCCATCAAGAAAATCCCCATTGGAAGCTGTGCGACTGCATGGACGAATCCAACATCAGGCCAAGTATATATCATAGTGTTCCATCAAGCACTGTACTTTGGGGACAAATTGAAACACAGCTTGATATGCCCAAATCAAGTGAGGGACTGCAATTTCAACTCTGTTGAAGAGACACCTCGCCAATTTGATCCAAGATCCAAGCATGGAATTACAATTCAAACTCCACTGGAGGATGATGATCCGAAGACAGTTTTTATCAAACTGAGTATGAGGAATGTGATCTCATATTTCCCCACAAGAAAGCCCACAAGAATGGAACTTGATGAATGTCAACATTTGATAGCAACAAATGATACCCCCTGGGATCCACATTCACTGAAGTTCAGGATGGCCGAGCTAGCCATTGACAATGGAGATCCAATTTCAGGGGACCAATTCAGCCTTCAAGCTATGTTGACCGAAGAGGATCAAGCAATGGAGGAAAGTTCTGTTGTAACAGAACCTGCTAGTAATGTTACAAATTACCTCCCCAAGACCAGCTTAGGAAAAGAACGGCATCCAAGTGTCATGCAGCAATGCAAACTGATGAGGGTCCATCAAGTATCCACAAGGAGAATGCTAACTGAATGCCAGATTGCAACAGATGGAAATATTGCTCATCGGATTTCTTCAGTAAGGAATATTTCAAGCGCGCGAAGGGTAGACCAATTTTTGTTTGATGATACAGAATTTGACTTTATGGAAGCTCCTGAAGCAGAATCAAAACAGGCCCCTAGCTTGCAAGAAATTGACAATACACTTGAAAGAAGGTCTCTTGACAGAAGAAATCAATGGGGGCCATCAGTGATAACAATTGAAGGTCCAAACAAAGTTGACTGTGAACGCCTAGCCAAAACTTGGAATATTAGTTTCAAGAAAGCTGAGCAGACATTGAAAGTCACGACACAGAAGGCACTCAGGAATTTGCAATCACCATTGATGAAGCGACTGCCTACTCAGCGCTTCAGGAACAAAAGAGTCGCACAAGGAACCTGGTATACTGATACATGGCATGCAAGAACCACGAGTATTATGAGGCAAGAAAAATGTGCACAGATCTTTACAAATGGAAATGGGTTTGAAGTATTTATACCAATACAGGACAAATCACAAGCCCACCAAGGACTGAAGACGTTCATTCATGAAATTGGAATTCCAGAGCATTTGATTTCTGATGGTGCGCCAGAACAAGGATCCCCAAGAACCTACAAAACACACTGGAATTCAATTGTAAAGCGCAACCATATCCATCAGACATTCATCCAGCCACATTGCCCATTCCAAAATCGAGCAGAACAAGCAATTGGTCATCTTGGTAGCGCAATCACAACCAAGTCTGCAAAGAAGAAGTCACCGAGAAGATTATGGTCATTTTGTGGTGAACTATGTGCTAATATCAGGCAGCGAACAGCCTCCAACAACCCTTCTTCAATGGGGAGAACCCCATTTGAATTGGTCCATGGCTATAGACCGGATATTACATTATATACTTCATCAGAATGGTATGATTTTGTGTTTTATTATGAAAAAGGTGATTCTTCCACCCGAGGTGTTGAAAGGCTGGCGCGATGGTTGGGTCCCTGTGGAAATAGGGTAGGTGGGGGGGATTGTTTTTGGCTACTGCCCGAGTCGGCAATACCAATATCTACAAATTCAATGAGACCCGTCAAGGAATTTGAATGGCGGGACAGAGATATCCTCAGAAGAATGGAAGCCATTGACAAATCAATTGAATCCAAGATTGGAGATGAGGTCAAGGACAGCGCATCATTCTTCCAGGAAAACTACCCAGAGCCCCAAATAGAGCTATTTGAGAATCAACCAGTAAAAACACCGGATATGAAACTTGAAATGGCTGAGCCAGAAGCATCGGTAGAAGATGTTGATGAACCAGATGAATATCTGGGAAATGAAGTGATCATTGAAAGAGGTGATGAAAGACTCAAGTGCATTGTCAAGGACAGGGTTCGCGACTTGCAAAACAGACCGATAGAAATCAGAAATGAGAATCCCATACTAGACACGAGGCTGTATAAACTGCAACTACCTGATGGCACCATGGAGGAATACACGGCAAATATTGTTGCAGAGAGTCTGTATAGTTCTGTTGATGATGACGGACGGATGTTCACTTTACTGGATGAGCTCATTGACCATGAAAAAGACAACACTGCTTTAAGTGACATGGAAGCAACAACTATAGCAAAAAATGGCAGGAAAACCCATAAACCTACAACTAGAGGTTGGAGAATTTTAGCCAGTTGGAAAGATGGCACTGAATCTTGGTGTAAGCTAAGCGATGTGAAAGAGTCATTTCCAGTGCAATTGGCTGAATATGCTATCAACAATAATCTTGAAAAAACACCAGCTTTCAGATGGTGGGTGCACAAAATTTTGAGGAGGAAGGATCGAATCCTTAAAGCGGCCAAAACTGCAAAGTATTGGTTGAAGACTCACAAATATGGAGTTGAATTGCCACATTCAATCAAACAAGCGCTGGCTATTGATAAGAAAACAGGGACTGACCACTGGGAAAGAGCAATTCATAAGGAAATGACAAATAATATGGCAGCGTTTGAATTTTCTGATGATGATGTTATTTCAGTTGGCCATAAACAGATAACAACCCACATGATTTTTGACATCAAGCTTGGGTCCCTAACAAGGAAGGCTAGGTTGGTAGGGGACGGTCACAAAGTCCCTGCAGTGGCAAAAGAAAATACTTATTCATCGGTTCCCAGTCGAGACTCAGTAAGAATATTCTTTCTGCTGGCAGCGCTGAATGATTTGAAGGTTCTCTCAGCTGATATTCAAAATGCATATTTGACAGCCCCGATTAAAGAGAAATACTTCCTAAAAGCGAGAGAAGAAGATGGTTTTCCACCTCACCTTGCAGGAAGACCTTGTAAAATTGTCCGCGCATTGTATGGACTGCCGGTTGCTGGTGCATCTTTCAGGTCATACCTCACCCAGCATTTGAGAGATCTTGGATATTCACCGTGCAAGGCAGATCCGGATGTGCACTTAAGAATTGAAACCAGGAAAGATGGATCCAGATACTGGGCAATGCTCATTGCATATGTAGATGATATCCTATGTTCTGGCGAAGATCCAAAGTTCCAGCTTGAAAACATTGAACGAAAGTTCAAATTGAAGGATGATACGATTGAAGAGCCAACTCTATATTTGGGAGCTGATGTAGGGAAATTCTACTTTGAAGGTGATTCAAAGCCAAGATGGTCATTATCAAGCACTAAGTACACAGCGAAAGCTGTTGCAGCAGTCGAACAAGAGTTAGGAACTGAAAAATATGGCTACAAGTATCTACCAAAATCAGCATCTAGTCCACTGTCACATGATTACCGACCGGAAATTGATATATCAGAAGAATTGAACCCTGAATTGCAAAATTACTATCAAGGTTTAATTGGAGTTCTCAGGTGGATTTGTGAACTAGGAAGACTCGACATAGTAATGCCAGTATCACTGATGTCAAGGTATTTGGCACAGGCAAGGATTGGGCATTTGAATCAGTTGTTTCATATATTTGCATATTTGAAAAAGTACAACAGGTCAAAACTGGTTTTTGATGATACTGTACCAAGTGTTGATGAAAGTAAATTTCAAAAATGTGACTGGTCTGAATTTTATCCTGGTGCCACTGAAGTCATACCAACAGATATACCTGAAGCTTTGGGAAAACATGTGACGATGAGCTGTTTTGTCGATGCTGATCATGCCGGATGCAAGGCAACAAGGAGATCTCATACTGGTGTTATTATCTTCATTAATAATGCACCGATCATTTGGTTTTCCAAAAGACAAACAACAGTTGAGACATCAACTTTTGGATCTGAAATCATTGCTTTGAAAATTGCAATCGAATTGGTTGAAGGTCTAAGGTACAAGTTGAGAATGATGGGTGTTCCTATTGATGGGAGCACGAATGTGTATTGTGATAATGATTCGGTTGTCACAAATGTTACACGACCTGAAAGCCCATGTAAGAAGAAGCACAACAGCATTGCGTACCACAAAGCGCGTGAATCTATTGCAGCAGGAATTATCAGAGTTGCAAAGGAACCAGGTTCAACAAATATTGCTGATTTGTTTACGAAGCTAATGAGTGGCGCTGTTTTCAGAGAACATTGTTCTCGATGCATGTGGTAAGAAAATAAAAATCAATCGTTCGATGGAATGTTCGATCAATCGTTCGACCGAAGCAACAAGTTGATTTACGTTCGATCTGCAACGAGCATTTCGAAATGGATAATTTGATCCGTGAATACAATATATCAAACCGGCAAGGATCAGAGCAAAATGCCATGATACAAGCCAGAATGAAAGGCAAAACGCCGCCCCATTTTTCTTTTGATAGGGCCTCTGATGGTAGACTGGATACAGTTTGGTATTCAACACGACAATGACTCACGATGAATAGGTTAAGTCATAGAATCCAGCCGCTTAACGGTTGGAGGATTTACGACTGAAGGGGACTGAAAAGAATTCACCGTGTAAAGGCATATTCGTTCGTACGAAGAGTCACGAAGGCAAATAACCTTATTCGTAAGGTTATTTAACCTGAGTGAATAATCGTCGGTGATTATCCATGTGGATTGCCTCTTAGGGAAATTCTCCCCATCAGCTCACTCTTCGAAGAATTAACAACTCTAAAACACTATCATGCCCTAAAATCTATGTACAACCTAGTACTAATTCTACACAATAAGGTACAAATACTGTGATATTCCAATGAGAATATCACGGTGAATTATACGGTAACACGAAAGACCGATCGAAGATGGTTTGCGTGTGTTTTGTGTCTTAAGAATTACATGTGTTTTGTATGCTTGGAATTACGCAGTAATACGCCGTAAATCGACACGATGATATGATGAGTAATTAACCTGTCGACAACGACAAGGCCGAATGAACAGTAACAACCACATTCTTGCTCACTAAATCAATCGATCGTAAGACCGTTTGCGTTTGTTTGTTACGACACACTTTCTCTAGTAATACACATCTAAGGACGACGATCGATCAAATGATTACGATTACGATTGCATCTCCTTCATCCAAGGACGATGCTCGAATGATTAGCACAGTTACAATTACCCACTAAAGACCACCGACGTCTTTAATAAAAGCCCAGCATTGCACCGGACACGCCGACTGCAATCACCCAACCATATTTTTCTTCCGCGTCCATCATCCCCATAAAGGACCATCGACGCCCATTTGATAGTGCTAAGCACCACTTCAAACAAACTAACAGACTGCAACTCCTCCTACGATAGTAGTTACTTTATTCACTACCTTTCACACCGGTCGGAACATTCCTTCGGTTATTTATGCACCTTCGCAGATCATTCCGACGGCCTTTGTTTTCGAAATCTCGATATCTCAATAATCAATCCATTGCCCTGCGTAGCGCCGAGCAACTTCCAATCCAAACAGCAATCTCTATCCCGTTTACCTCCACAGCCTACAACATTGAATTAATTCTACCAATTATTCGCCTCACATCTTCCTTCGCAGGTTCGACCATCGATTCCTGTTCCCGGTTACTTCTGTCTTTCCGGTCACCGATCCCTGTCTCCGGTTACTTTCTTGGAATATTCCTTCTTCGGAAGATTCCTTCGGTCATCCCTTCGACACGGCCGCACCTTCATTCGGTCATTTCGTCTATCTACCAAGAATCTTCTTCTGTAATACACGACCAAGAAGCATACGTATCAGAGGTGCATCTACAGAACATTCTACCAAGAATCTCCTTCTGTAACTACATCGCAACATCGACGATTCGACCAAATGATTCCTGGAACCATCGAACCGACAAGCATAGACCAATTGATTCTCCGAGAAACGTTCCGCGGTTGATTCTTTTCTACCCATGATCAATTACCACGGCAACGACGATCATTCGTTATTTTGACAACGACGCTTAATCCTTAATCGCCACAACGGTATCCATCCCCACCGACGGACAACGGATTAATTCGGAATCTCCACCAGTCTTTCGATATTTTTGATCCACGACCTACACCAAATCCATACTCCGATTAATCTTTCGGATCAATTACCACCTCGGATCTACTCGAGATTGTTGTGAGCCTGCTGTTGAGCGACTCCCTTCCAATCTTCCTCGGATCTCCTCAAGATTGTCGTGAGCCTGCTGTTGAGCGCCTCACTACCACCCTCCCTCGGAATATTCATCCCTTCACCACAGCACCTTTGCTCGGTCAGTTTGTCGGCTCCGCCGGTTAACTCCTTCCTCGGCAATCCCGCACTCGGTCTTTTCCTGGTGTCCATTCCTGCAAACGCTACTATTCTGGACATCTGTGAACGACAAACATTCCGACGGTCTTTCGGTAATTTATTTTGACGGCAATACGTCCATACTTCCCTGTCTCACCATCAAACAATTGAGTGCAATTTTCCCACTCCACCTTTCCTTCGGCTCCTCCGATCTGTCCTTGATTCTCCACCATGGAACAACAAACCGACCAGAACTATGACAACTGGAGCGACTGGAACTATGTTGAAGCCATACAGTTCTCTTTCGGAAAACCAGTAGGAGCTGGCAAGAACAATGCCGCCCAAAACCTACTCAACGCGGCCTACTCCCAGAAAATGACTAATATTAACAGCATACTCACTGTCGACAATCATGGGGCTGAGACCCTCAAGCCGGACGCCATTTCCCGAATCAAATCCCTTGTCACCGCAGCCATCATAGAAAATCTCCCTCTATCAGAAGTATCTCCCAAATGTAAAAAACACATTAGAATGCTTCTGGAACACTCTACCATTTGGTACCTTGACAAGGATAAGACAAGGAGACCCGTTCATGACTATCACGCACTTGCTCCTGCAGCAACCGCGGCAAAGCTTAACTATCATCAGTATAAACATCCTACCATCCAATTGGAATTCAGCATCCAACATTGGGGGTTTGATAAAGGATGGTATCCATACGAATTTGCCAAGGTTTACGATAGAAACAGTGAAGCAACAGCTTCTGAGCAATCCAAGCCTCTGAAACCATTGCCCACCCTCGCGTCATACAACAATCGAGTGGCAAATATCCTAAAATTCTCCAGGAGAATCATCTCCTGCGAAAACGAATTTTGCTTTGACCTACCAGATCCCTATTTTGAATACATTGCGTTTAAACAAATTTATCGCATGGCCTTTCCTCCCAGTTACACATGGACATGGAAATACTCCCCCAACAGTGACTCTGTCTCCTTCCACCGAGTCCGATCCAACTCCATCCCCTTACAACGCTCCACTTCCTCTTCAAGTTCTCGTGTACGAGTTCAGGAGAAGTCCAATATGACTCCAATCCAATGCCAGGACAAGTCCACTGTGACTGCGTCGCATGAAACCCCATCTACAATGCCCAATTCGGATCATCATTCTGCCCCACCTTTGGCACCTACTAACTTCAGATGGACCTTCAATCCACAGAATGAAATTGCAACATTCCGCCGCCTGCCAAAATCAGCTCCCTCACCCTCACCACAGCCTCCAATGTACGATCGGCTGATACCATCTGAGACACTTGTTGAGGACCGTCCACACGCCGCTTCTGCATACATCCGATTATTGCAATCGCCATGCCACAATCACATTCTCTCCAGACCAAATCATCCGCCTGTCCTTCGACTCTCCAAACGACATCAGGATGCCGTCAAGGTCAAGCTGTATCATCTGCATGCCAACATCTTGTCCATGAATTGGTTCTATGATACTTTTGACTGATCAATTACAACCGACTGCAACTCCCTCATCAATAGTTAGTTGCCTTCACCCATCAAATTAACTCCCTCGCCAAATCCGACAAACGTTCACCGCTCTGAGCACTACAAACCTTGGTTGTTCCTTTGATTCGATTTCAAGATCGATGAATCAAATATCTCCAGTCCAACAACTTCTATGCTTTATACTCGTCGATCCCTATGTTCCAACGGTTGATTGCAATGTTCTACTCTTTGCTCAATCATCTCCGGTCAGCGGCTACCTTCAATTACTTGGATGCTCACCGCTCCCAATGCAGCGGCAGGTAATCCAACACTCCTTCACCGCGTATTACATCAAGGGGTGTGTTGCGTTGTCAGTAAGATCACTCAACTCTCCAATCTGCTCATCGCTCATGATGTCTCCGAATGAATACTCCTCAAATCCTGTTCTCTGGGTTCCGTCGCTTCTAAAGATTGTCGTGAGGCCGCTGTTGAGCGGCTCCCTTCCACTCTCCCTCCATTGCTCCTCCGACAACCGTTCCTTCGGTCCTTCCTTAGGTCCTACTGATTGCCTGCTCCGTCGTTCACTCAAGATCATCCATTTCCTTCAATTTAACAACTCCCGGACATCTGTAACCGGCCCGCAAGGTTATTTATCCCCGATGTTTGATCGTTCCTCCAACAAACGCTCCGGATGCCATAGTCAAACGACGAATCAACAGATTGCTTCACTGTTACCAACACCCCATCGATGTTGACAACCCACTGTCGCCTGCCACAATTTGATTTTGTTAGCCATCCAATTGATCCTCACACTACGATCAATTCTCCTATTCAACGTATCAAATCACAATTCGTTCTACGTTCAATCAATCATCATCCCTTTGATTATGACATCAATTCCACGATCACACGATCGATTCAATCTCCGATCTAGATCAAGTTCCGTATTATTCAACTAGTTGGTCATCCTCATTGGTCTGTTACATTTGCTCCCCGTGCAACTACAACTCTTCCAATCGTGGGGCACTAACTGTATCCTTGGTTCTAAAATTCGTAAATTGAAGATGATTCGATTCCATACGATCACAAATCGATCACTGGACCCCAGTGGAATTGTCTGGATCTGAATCTACGATTTGATCTACGATTTGATATACGATCCATCTAAGATCAATCTAAGATCAATCTACGCCCCAATGATCCTATGATCCTCCGATCCGATCAACCGATATTTGAGAATCTCCAATCAATCGATGGCGTCTCCATCCGATTGTGATCGCTACGATTTGATCGCTCTCTGTCCCAATACATGAAAGTTCGATTACATGCCAATGGCTCGCATCAAGAATACCGGTGGCTTTGATCCCGCCTCGATGTCTTCGATGCTTGATCCATTTCCACAATAGGATCTCCGGTTTCTTGATCCGTCTCTACGACTCGACTGTCTTTGATTACATCAACCCTTCGCATCCTCCATTTTGGATCCTTCACAACCATGGAATCCGTTTGAACCCCAGAATTCTATTCCATACGTATTGAATCGAGAGGTGTGCATCTGCATCAAAGGGTGTGCATTGGATCACTGCAATGACGATTAATTTGCACGCGTTTCACTTCCAGCGCTTTCCTCATACGCCTCCACCAATTCACTTATGCTCCCTGCATGCGGCACGAATCCCACTGAAACCACATCAATGAACCGACCAATAATTCAACACTCCTACACTCCGTGTTAAATCAAGGGGTGTGTAGCCAGTTCGTGTACATCCCACACAAGAGAATTCAAGGCACTTACAACTTCACGTACAGAAACATGGCTTAGCGTGCAGCAATATCTGCCATTGATCTCCTTTCCAAGTCTTCAACCCATGAATGATACCAAACATTGTCCAATCAATTCTCTCCATCGACGTCTAATCTAATTTCTATATCACCGTCGAGCAGTCGAGCACATTGCTTTGAGACGCACTACAATCATATTGATTCCTACAATCTCTCACTCGCATTCCGATCTCTCAATCGTATCCCACACTCCACCGATTGCTATTGGATTCTGGAATCGATATATCTTCTTCTCTCCAATTTTGGATTACAGTTCAATCCAATTTTGGATTCCAGTTCAGTTCAATCGATCCGTCTCCCCTCTCACTGATGGATCTCAGAATTTGCCCCCCTTCGTCGACATTTAAGACCATGTACGATCGAGCTTCTATGAATCGATTCGAATTATTCGATCCCTGACTTGATACTCTCTACCGATCGAGCTTCTATGAATACGTCGCTGTGCTCTTCTATTCACAACGTACGCTTCCATCCTACGACTTGAAGGAGCAATCAATCCATCTCATCAGCAATCTATGAGTCGACTCGAACGATTCCTTGGCACCGCATCGAAAACAACATCATATCGGACGACATCGCGACACGGAATCCATTCCTTCCTAAGAGCAGCACCAAGTTCTTGATTATGCGGTACAATTGTGAACGACATTTCAAGCATCGTCCAATCGATTCTCAACAAGTAGTTCAAGTCACGTTCTTGCTTACGACACTTCGATTCAATTATTCTGTTTTCTCTTCTTTTCCAGACACTTGAATCAAAGCTAAGCCTACATTTGGTTTATACTATGCTGGTTGATCCCTTTGTCAACTGTCGATCACATCTTCTCCACTTTTAATTCTACATCTGCGATCAATTTTCTATGAGCCGATTCTGATTCCCCAATCACATCTTCCTTTCTCGATTGATCCTACCGATTAAGCATTCAACAATTCTTTTGTCTGTACAAGACAGCCATCCCAAATACTCACAAGTCTCCTTCCCAATTATGGGGGCACGATTAAATCCACACTTCATTCCAAGACACATCGATCGTCTTCTTCTACGGTATGATCAAATGTTTGATCCAATTCCTACGATTGTCTGCAACGATCAATCAATCACGTTCAATACAATTTGATTCTACGATGATCCGTGTCAGTTCTACGATCCAATATAGCTCTCGATTTCTCTTGGCTCCCTCCATTGACGATTCGTTGTTATCTCATCCACGAGATCAAACCAACATTCTCATCTACGACAAGTCAATCAATTCCTTTATAAATTGATTCTCAACAATTTGAATCATTGTTTTTCCTCTGATAATCAAATGCCTCAACTACAGCCATGAGTACGATCAAGTTTTTATGCGTCAATTATGACTATGAATCCACTTCCTTGATGTTTAATCTCTACTACCAATGTCGTCACGTCGATTCTATTCTACAGCTTGGAGCAGCAAGCAATCCTCGACGTTCGACTTTATTCTACAAGTCTCCACATATGATCCTTTCAAGGATACGTCAACCTGATTCAGGCTGATGCAATCGACTTTGATTTTCAACAAAGCATTCACGTCGTTGCCTTCCTATGACACTCAACTGTATTCCATACTCAACCGATCCCTACAATCCAATCCCTTTGTCGGCACTTGATATTTGATCCTGGAATCGATAGATCTTCTTCCTACCAAGTCAGAAATGAATCCCCTTCGATTCCATTTGTTGCTACGACACCTCTCTTTGAGATTCTATGATAAGCCAATCTCATCTTCGCAAATATGACTCCCATCTATTGCGATCCAAAATCAATCCACCTCATCAGTAATCAACTCGTTTGATTCTATTCGACGATTGAATTGAACCCAAGACTACATCCAATTCCAATATCAATTCCTGCAATATCCGATTGAATTCTTTCCTACGCTCGATATGGCATGAGCTCTGCAATATGTTTTACAAATCTCGAACTTTGGATCCCACTACGATTGATTCCTTCAATTCTACGATACGATCAATCTATCGCTATCTACTATGATAACCATTGGTTTCCTCCCCATCAACGTTCAATTTCTCATTTTCCCACGAGTTACGATTGATCAATACTCAACATGTTTCCAACCTGATTCTAAAATCAACTCCGGTTAATTGACTCATCGACTGACTAATCGACTCCGTCGATTTTGCAACCAACGCATACTCAAGAACCTCTCCATCAATGCTACTCCCATTCTACGGTCACCATTTCCCAATTCAATAGATTCATATTCCTGGAGTCATCAACCTCGCTGATGATCTAACCAAACCATTAGGATGGATCTTGCACACCCGGCATACAAGATACATCATGGGACACTGCCCAGGTGAAATCATTCAGAAATACACACTTGGACAATTGTTTTGATTGATCTCATATTGAAATCGCGTTGATTCGATACCAGGTTAAATAACCAACTCCGACTCGATTCAAACAAAGTATACACCGACAGTAATCCAACATCCAGTGACCGTGTTGGATCAAGGGGTGTGTTGTCGGCAAAAAATACGGACTTTGTCGGCATCAAATTTGATTGGAAAAGCCGACAAAACGAAACGACGACCGAGGTGCGGAATGAGATACGGTACGAAGATTCGGCCAATCGAGGCTTAGAATCAAACGCACCTCCACTACTTGAAAATCCTTAAGTGATAAAAACAATATCACCTAAGGCTACAAACAAAAGAGGATAATCGGTTAGAAACAAGAAATATCCAAAGACCTGAACAGTAAGTAAACACTTGGAATCCATAAGTAGATTCAGAAGAATATACTTGATATCCCGTGAGGAAATTACTTATTACAATCAAGAAAATCAATACCGATTCTGGATGGGCCTCATTTATCTACCCACTCTACGAACAAGCATACGCCCCACTGGATAAGAAATACTTAACCTCGTAAAAGACCAATACCATCAAATGACCGATACAGTAAGACCGACACAACGTTAATACAGCAACAGTATTGGTACGATGAAGATGGCAGTAACAAATAACCGGGGAAGATCTCTACCATGTAAAATACAGAGAGCCCCGATACAGTGAAATACCCAGTAAAATAAGAGTGTCTCTCTGAGCTCACTTTCTCTTTAAATTTCAATTATCCAATACCTTACGGTCGATTTTTAGAGTTACAACAGGTTATAGAGCCCTTATACCTTCCACTAACAAGTGGATACCTTAAGCTACCTATCTCCGCCCCGTACAGCACCTCCACTGTCGGTTACAGCCAGAGTATACTTGGTACGGGACTCGGCGACGGGCTGTATCAATAGACCTCCCCGCTTCTTTCTTTCTCCTCCTCATTACTTGCGTATCAAGGGGTGTATACAGATCCTTCTACCAAGAATCTTCTTCTGTAATACACAACCAAGCGCACGTATCAAGGGGTGTATCTACAGAACATTCTACCAAGAATCTCCTTCTGTAATACACATCTAAGGACGACGATCGATCAAATGATTACGATTACGATTACGATTGCATCTCCTTCATCCAAGGACGATGCTCGAATGATTAGCACAGTTACAATTACCCACTAAAGACCACCGACGTCTTTAATAAAAGCCCAGCATTGCACCGGACACGCCGACTGCAATCACCCAACCATATTTTTCTTCCGCGTCCATCATCCCCATAAAGGACCATCGACGCCCATTTGATAGTGCTAAGCACCACTTCAAACAAACTAACAGACTGCAACTCCTCCTACGATAGTAGTTACTTTATTCACTACCTTTCACACCGGTCGGAACATTCCTTCGGTTATTTATGCACCTTCGCAGATCATTCCGACGGCCTTTGTTTTCGAAATCTCGATATCTCAATAATCAATCCATTGCCCTGCGTAGCGCCGAGCAACTTCCAATCCAAACAGCAATCTCTATCCCGTTTACCTCCACAGCCTACAACATTGAATTAATTCTACCAATTATTCGCCTCACATCTTCCTTCGCAGGTTCGACCATCGATTCCTGTTCCCGGTTACTTCTGTCTTTCCGGTCACCGATCCCTGTCTCCGGTTACTTTCTTGGAATATTCCTTCTTCGGAAGATTCCTTCGGTCATCCCTTCGACACGGCCGCACCTTCATTCGGTCATTTCGTCTATCTACCAAGAATCTTCTTCTGTAATACACGACCAAGAAGCATACGTATCAGAGGTGCATCTACAGAACATTCTACCAAGAATCTCCTTCTGTAACTACATCGCAACATCGACGATTCGACCAAATGATTCCTGGAACCATCGAACCGACAAGCATAGACCAATTGATTCTCCGAGAAACGTTCCGCGGTTGATTCTTTTCTACCCATGATCGATTACCACGGCAACGACGATCATTCGTTATTTTGACAACGACGCTTAATCCTTAATCGCCACAACGGTATCCATCCCCACCGACGGACAACGGATTAATTCGGAATCTCCACCAGTCTTTCGATATTTTTGATCCACGACCTACACCAAATCCATACTCCGATTAATCTTTCGGATCAATTACCACCTCGGATCTACTCGAGATTGTTGTGAGCCTGCTGTTGAGCGACTCCCTTCCAATCTTCCTCAGATCTCCTCAAGATTGTCGTGAGCCTGCTGTTGAGCGCCTCACTACCACCCTCCCTCGGAATATTCATCCCTTCACCACAGCACCTTTGCTCGGTCAGTTTGTCGGCTCCGCCGGTTAACTCCTTCCTCGGCAATCCCGCACTCGGTCTTTTCCTGGTGTCCATTCCTGCAAACGCTACTATTCTGGACATCTGTGAACGACAAACATTCCGACGGTCTTTCGGTAATTTATTTTGACGGCAATACGTCCATACTTCCCTGTCTCACCATCAAACAATTGAGTGCAATTTTCCCACTCCACCTTTCCTTCGGCTCCTCCGATCTGTCCTTGATTCTCCACCATGGAACAACAAACCGACCAGAACTATGACAACTGGAGCGACTGGAACTATGTTGAAGCCATACAGTTCTCTTTCGGAAAACCAGTAGGAGCTGGCAAGAACAATGCCGCCCAAAACCTACTCAACGCGGCCTACTCCCAGAAAATGACTAATATTAACAGCATACTCACTGTCGACAATCATGGTGCTGAGACCCTCAAGCCGTATTTCATTCGACCGTGTTTAAGAAATTCTTCCATCGATAGAATGAGCTGAATTACCTCTATCTGTTTCTTTACAAAATGATGGTCACCAATAATGTCAGATCCATGTTTGGAAACCATAGCGATCAGAAGAGAAATAAGCATTCCAGAGAAATCATGCCCTTCTTTCTTTGCAGTTGATAAAAGCTGAGTCCCAAATTTGGTGCAAGGAAAATCTCTATCAGACTGGCGTGATAACAAACCACCGTACTGTTGTGTTAAATGGCCAATACTGTTAGCAACAGCCACGCCGTGATTCAAATTGGGGGCATAAACACATGGAACACTTCCGCGGAGCAACAATTCAATTGACTTGACAGCCCGTTTGGCAGTACCAAGCTGGTGCATGTGCAAACATTCACGGGGAGTTGCAAAATGAATGTTGTTCTGATTAGTACCAAAGCATAGATCGTGAAATACATTCCTGATGTTATGATGAGAGTTGTTTTTGAAGTTCTTATTGATGATATCGTTTAGATCAGTGCTGGGAAAACAATGGAAATTGACAGGCGACCACTTCTTTGTTGCAGGTTGAACAGAAGGAATGTTTATGTTTGGAGAATAACAGTTGCAATGACAGCACATCTGCATGACACCCTTATTGAAGGAGCCGTACTTTCCACACAATTTATCATGAAGTTCTGTGTCGCCAATAACATAGGCAATGGCAAATTTCATTTTTACCTTCCACTGTTGATTTGCGTACGGAAGATAATTCCATTCGATACCACCGTCTTTGTTACACGCGGCTTTGAAGGAACGAAATGCTACTTCCAAACCATTGTGAAGATTCTGAATTTTTTCCTTTGAAGTGGCAGGACGAGAGTGTCTGGTTGACTCCCATTCAGGGTCGGGATGGAAGTAAATAGTTGTCCATGCTTCAGTTCGAGCGCGAGTCTCCACATTAAAGATACCGAGTGTCATGTTCAATGGTGTTAACGTAAGTCGTCCGTGCGCATCCAAAGATATGCCGTCCATGTCAAATATAATAGGAACAAGAATTTCTTGCGAATTGGGATTGCAAATTTCTTTCCAAGAAGATTTCCACCACGAGCCGTGATGCAATTCTGAGATTACAGAATGAGGATTCAACTCAGGATTATTGTCAGGAGTTAGAGGGGTGGAATAGTCGGGAAAGGAGAGGTTTTCTTCTATCATTAGCTGCTGGTCAGAAAGAAGAGAATAAATGGCATCCTTAAAAGAATGGACATACACCTGAGTGGGTTTATTATCAGGTAACCAATTCAGTATATGAGGATGAAATTTCATATCGGAGAGACCCAGATTGGATTGGAGATTATCAAAAATTGCTTTCCGAGATCTAATTTTGGCATCGCAAAAATCAAAACCCGGTCTCATTTGACTTTTCTTTGCCCACTGGAAAATGGATTTGAATGTGTTCAGTGGCAATTTATGTCGGGCCATTAAATTCATGAGTTCCAATTCTGCAAGAAGATGATGGGGCGGCGGTAGTTTTGTGTGGCTTTGAAATGCATCCTCTCTTTCATTCAGATTAATGATTTCATGCAAAGATGGTGGTGGAGGGGATTGCTGAGCAGTATCGACGTTAACATCAGAACCATTATTGTGATCTTCTACGTTGTCTCCACAATCAATGTTGTTGGTAGAATTGTTGTCGTTATTTTCATTTACGTCATCAACATAGTCATCCTCGTCATCGGCATTGTCGATATCATTATTCAGCGGGAACGCATCTTCATCTTGAACAGCAGAAACAGCCATGTAAGATTCAATGGCGTTCCGATCCATTGGCGGTAAAAAGATATCATGTACAGTCTGTCGGTTTAGAACAGAATGAAGACCCCTGGCTGATTGACTTGTGACGGTATGGTGGGAGAGATGGGAAGGGGGAACAGATGGGCCGTTTTGTGTCATAGTCATCCCAAAATCTGACTGAGAATGTTGAACAGACGGCAAGGTAGGCTGCACTTTGATAGAGTTGGAAAAGTTATAGATCTTTCGTTTAATTAGACCCTGACTATGGTAAAGATCGCGGCACGTAACTCTATGCCAGAGATGTTTTCTTAGGCCGGTGGAGACGTATTTCAAGTTACCATTTGAAATGGATTTATATCCTACAAAACTCTTGGATTTTTCCCTTTCTTATCCCAGCAACCACGGCAGTAGAATAGAAGAGGAGTTTTGATAACAGGAGGCATGATGTTGCTGAGTTGTTTGAAGGAAAATATCAGTAGAATGGGTCAAAAGGACGGAGGTCGAAAAGATGAATCGTTGAAAGGAAAAAATTAAATGTATTATTTGGTGTGTGATGTGTTTTCTTGTACGGTACTAGATTTCCTTACTACCATACTTCGATTGCAAAAATGGTCCGTACAGTAAATGCATTACCACTTAGTGATGATTGCAACATTCCTCGTACAATATGTTTAGTAGTGCACAATACAGTCAACAGAAAAGTTGAGAAGATGAAAATAGTCATTCGTGCATACGTTTTACACAAAATAGTGCTTGTCACGAAAAGAATATGATATTCTTAACCCTAAAATAGTTATTTTATTTGAGAAGTGACGAGATATTGTCTCAAAAGTAAAGGTGTGCAATGTGCGAGGTTTTTTAGTAGACACGCGACCTAAAAAGATAGGAAATTTTAAAAATAGGGTCAAGAATTTTAAAAATACTGCGCCATAGCCCGCGGGGGGTAGAGAAACAGTTCTCGGACGCTGTATGGTACGGAACCCAGGAAGATCCCTTTGCGCGCATTAGGTTTGAGCTTGATTGATCTCTTGCCTGGAGGCCTAACCCAAACGCGGCATCCAAAGGTTCTGAAGTCAGCAAGATTTTCCTTATGTCCAGTTGCCAATTCTAAGGGTGAATGGTGCTGGTGACCTTCAGGGAATGCATTGGACAAACGCAGGGTGTGGTAGAATGTGAAAGGCCAGAACTTGATGGGCAAGTTTGCACCACTGAGCATGGTCCTCATTGAGTTAGCTAGAGTTTGGTGCGCTCCTTCAACGGTACCATTCTGATGAGAAGCATCAGCACCAGTGGGGAAAATGGAGTACCCAAAAGCAGAGAAGAGGTTTCTGATGTCTGGATTGTGATATAGCTCGCCCCCTTGATCTACTGAAACATACTTGTTGGCACAAGCTGAGTTGTGCTGGGAGAAGAAATGTTCCAGCCAATGGAGTGGTGCTGCCTTGGAGACTCTGGTATCCCCATTTTTCATTCCGGTGTGGTGATCTGTTATGAGTATCCAAGCGGTTTTGCCGTGGATACCTTCATAATCACGCTTTTGCTTACTGTTCGAGGACTTGGCTCCTGAAAATGCAAAGTCAATAGACAAGCCCTGAAAAGGTTGTGTAGCCTTTCTTGTAGAATGGGACCCAGCAGGGGTCTTTGTTTGCTTACAAAGGATACAAGTTGGACATTGATCAAGAATACTTGTTTGACGCTTGAACTTTGGTACTCCAAGAATGTACTTATGCACTTGGTATAGGAAGTCATCACATGGGTGTCCCAGTCTCTGATGCCAGAGAAGTTTGGATGTTTTGGCTTTGATGGCTTGAATAGGGATATGTTTGTCAGCAATCTTGGTGAAAAAGAATTTTGCATCAAACTTTGGTATGCTGCTGGTAGCAGGCTGAGCTCTGGCAGCTTCAGTGTATTTTTGTAGTCTCACAAGATTTGTGTAGATATCATACCTGAAGTTGCTAATGGCTTCTTTGGAGGCTAGTTCGCAAGCTTTCTTGAACTCCATTTCAGTGGCTAAAGCGTATGCTGAGGAAGTTGCGCAATTGGCATAAGGGGATGCAAAATCAACATCTGGTATCAATACTGGGTGTGTGAAACACTGGCCATCAATGATGCTTCCGTGGAGGACAATGCTTTTAGTAGTGCTATGTTTGTGATGGCAAATAATCGTGAGGTTGCCATGCTGTTGAACAGACGGGTCATGGACGTCAGTGAAGGCTTTGTGTATGGACTATCCACTGAATTGTTGTCTCATTTGCGATGTCATCCCACAGAGGTCATTCTCACTCAGTAATGTTGTTGACAGTGAGGGAGAATAATAGAAGAAGACTCTAATATACCCTAAGTGGTTGGGAGCTGGTATATGCACATAGCCTGATCCTTGGGGAATACAGCTGGCTGCCTTGCCTCCAATTGCTGCTGTGAGCCTGACTGGACATTTTCTCAGCTTGGTGTAAGGTTTGTAGTCATGGAGGATATGCCGTAGGTTTGTGCAAGAAACTTTGGTACCGGTATCAATCTGTGCTCTGATACCCTGTTGGAAATATGCTGCAGCTGCAATTGGATCTGGGGGGACAAGATTTTTTACATGGTTGGTATCGACTGAGATAGGATTGTCGCAGTCAAAGTTGGGGTCTCCATTGGTTTCCAAATGTGATTCTAATGCAGGGGCTGTAACCTCAAATGATTCCATATCACAGTAGACGTCAATTGGGCTTGAAGGCCAGAGGTTATCCCCAGGGAGAAGGTTGACAGCACCGATCTGGAAGGATTCATAGGAGCTGACACTGCTGGAGTCCAAAGAGGGGCATAAGCTGGTATTGTCAAATCCTTGAGGTTCATCTTGAGGTGATGTCATATGGCTCCAAGAAAAACTGTCTATTCTTGGCCTTGGCAAAAAACTTGGTCTTCTGGTTCATCATTTGGGGAGGTCTCATCTTGCTCCTCAACTTCAATGTGGATTTGGAAGATGCGTTCAGTAGAGTCCAAAGTTTTTGTGTTTCCCTCTTGCTTTTACTGATATAAACTGCGGTTGCAATCCTATGTTTCCTGAGGGACTCAACGTCTTGCAGGGCAGGACAGTTGTCAAAGTTGTGTCCAGAGGTGTGACAAACAATGCATTGCCTGGAGGTGTCAAAGAGACTGGGCTCTTTGTCAAATGCAGTGATGGCGTTGCAATATGCTTGATGGAGGAAGGGATTATCAGACGCTTCATCCATTTCAGGGTATCCAAGGGAGTCAATCAGACTGATTGAGTGAGAAGTTAGAGTGGAAGGTGTTCTAACAGTATTGTTGCCAGCACGTTTTTGAAACCTATCACCGCGGCAAGGACTTGGCCTGGTTCCTATGGTTGGTAAGTGCTTGGGCAGACTTGGTTTGGAGGTTTTGTCCTTGTACTTCTTTTCAGCCTTGATTTCTTGCTCATATGTTTGGAGAGTTTGCAGCAACCTGCCTGGTTTGTATTTGTCTCCTTTGAATTGGTCATCTGAGTCGCGTTCATCTTCTGTTTTCTTGAAGAGTTCTTGTGAGAGAGTGGTTCCTTCAATAAGGTTGCTAACTTCTTCTGTTGAGCTGATTGTGCTGGGTTGGTTGTGGAGGAAGACTCTAAGTCTCAAATAATCCTTGTAATGAAAGTAGTATTCTTCAAGGGATTCATTTGCATCTTGATTTGGAGGATTCCTGACCATTCAACCTGCATTGGATGGCCTTTTGGAGTTGGGATGTGTCTGAGCAATGACTGTGTATAGAGCTTCGTATCCCTGTCCCCCTTCAAAGCTTTGGATGGTGGCCTTCATACTTGCACATGAATCAGGGATGATTTTATCAGTTCTGAGTGCAGTGTAAATGAGATTGCCCCATTCATTGATGGCCAATTCATATCTTGTAGGTAGGTCATGCGGGAGGCTATCCCCAATGGTAAATCCTTAGAGATGATCGGCTTCACGCCTGTAGAGGTAGTATGGGTGGATGTAGATGTGGTGTTGTTGTGCATGAGCAGTGGTTTCCCTGTACCATTTTCTAACCTGAGGATGGTGGGTTGAATCCTTTAGTTGTGGGAAACCGGAGAGGAACAGTTTGTCTCTAGCAGCTTCCTTGGATTTATCAGAGGCTCTGGTTAGATCGAAGCAGTCACCATTTCTGGTGATCAGGCGCTGGTCATTTCTACCACTGCCTAGATTGTGAAGGTAGTAGTTTTGCCTGACAATTGTTTCATTTCCTGATGAATCCGTGTAGGTGATTTCAAAGTCTTTCATGTCATCACTGGTGAGGAATTCATCTCTTCTATTGTATCTCTCCTTAACTGGTGGTGGTAAGGTTGCTGGATTCCATGGTAGGTCAAGTGTCGCTTGGTGGTTGGCGCCGTTGTTGTTGTTGTTGTTGTTGTTGTTGTTGTTGTTGCCATTGTTGCCATTGTTGCCATTGTTGCCATTGTTGACCAATTGCTGTAATAGATTGGTCAGTTGACTCATGTCGGTGCCTTCCGCAGTTTGTGTGTCTTCGATGTCGTCATTTGTTTCAGGGAAGCTGTAGATTTTTGTGTCATAGACCTCGTCAAAGTGTACTGCGTCCCAATTTGGTTTGAAGCCCCAGTGTGCTGCTCTGATTTCTTTGAGAAGTGTGTCTTGTCCTTGTGCGATGGCTAGTGCTCCTGCCTTGTCCATCGAGTGTTTGTTTCTGATTCTCTTTGTCGATTTGTTTGTAGCGACATACCAGAAACAAGCGTCTGCAAAGAGGGTGGATATGTGTCCTTTATTGATCTCAGTTTGTTCCTTGGGGGGGATGATATCCATGATTGCATTGACAATGATTTTCTTGAGCATGGTAACCGGATCTGGAGCCAGCGTCTTGGGTCCTTTGGTGTCGGCGTTGTTGTTGTCTGTGAGGAACAGGCCGGCAGTGTCTTCTAGATCGTGGTGGAATGAGTCGTTGAGGGCCTCATGTTTGTGGGCACTGCCCTTGGTGTTGAATGTCCCAAACCGGATTGCAATCTCCGGGATTTGATTCCAGTCAAATGGAGGTGCTGGCGGCATTGTTTAAGTCGTTCGGTCTTGTGTGAAAGTTTCGATTGGTAGCGGTGTTGGGGGGGGGGGGGGGGGGGGGGGGGGGGGGGGACGTTCGAACGTCCTTGGATGTGTATTACAGAAGGAGATTGTTATTTGATTAGCCGGTGCTGTCGAAACGTCGATGTGGTGGAATGTTCTGAATGTTCCGCGGTATTCGATCGACCTTATATGTGGATCGTTCGATCGTACTTGTCGATGATGTTGGAGGAATCGTTTGATCGTAGGCGTAGGAACAGGTTATTTGATCATCGATCGTCCTTGGATGTGTATTACAGAAGAAGATTCTTGGTAGAAGGATCTGTAGATACACCCCTTGATACGCCAGCAAGGACGAGAAGAAAAAAAAAGAGGCGGGGGGAGGTCTATTGATTGAGCCCGGCGATGCGAGTCCCGTACCAAGTATACTCTGGCTGTAACCGACAGTGGAGGTGCTGTACGGGGCGGAGATAGGTAGCTTAAGGTATACACTTGTTAGTGTAAGGTATAAGGGCTCTATAACCTGTTGAGATATTTTAGTGCGAAGTAACTGCCTTGTACTGCAGGACAATAGAACGCTTCGGACAAGAGGTTAGATCCTAGAAAGATATTCTTGTTTGGATTAGCTACCCAAACATAGATGTCTTGAAAGGAAAAAATCTGCATCCCTTGCGTATCTATATCAACAGGAACAAGATCCAGTTTTTTGTGACATAGGAGTAAGGAGTCTTCAAATCTACGGCAGCAGCAACAACAATCGCCGGAACAACGTATCGGCAACAACAATTCGACAGCAAAAGGATGGCAACGGTGGAACGATTTGACAGTGAAAGGACAATGAGGTGAACTGATGATAGCAACAACAACAACAACAACCAGTCGAGGGTCTCACAGCAACGAATGGTCGGCACCACCGAGAACAAACAACAAATAAACACCAAATCGACAGCAACATGAATCATCCGCAACACCGAATCGAAGGCAACATGGTGAGATAGATAGACTATGATGCCTGCCTGTTCCATTGCTGATGATGCATTTGCTCACTTTGGTTTTTCTTCTCTATATTGGCAACAGGAATTAACAGCAACACAGATCTTTGGCAACACTGAATTGAAGGCAACAGGAGTCGGCAACAACAACACCGGCAACAACACAGCAACAACATGGATCCAAGGCAACAGCAAAAGGATGGCAAGGGTGCAGGTTAGCATGTAAATTGTATTATTCTGTTGTTATTATTTACTCTACATCAATACATACTCACCCGATTTTGTTCAATTAGTATAATGTTATAGGATACTACAACAAATTGTCAACAACTAATCTCTACTACCCGGTTCCTCCTTTTCCGAATGCTTCTAAATTCTCCGGCTTTTGGTTATTTCTTTGCAACTCTGACCGACGCACCCCCGCGGATTGTTTTGGTATTCTTTTGGTTATTGCTTCAGCAGCAAGCGGCCGCAACAACCAACAACGATCCAACCAGCAAACAGCAACAGCAACAACGGCAACAGCACAATGGCAATTTGTCTTCTCCTCCAAGCGGCGCTCCTCCTCCAATAACACCGGCGTTTTTTGTCCAACAACAACGGCGCTCCTCCTCCAAACGGGGCTCCTCCTCCAACAACACCAGAGCTCCCCCTCCAAACGGTGCTCATCCTCTCTGGTTCCTTCTTCGGTTAATTCGTTGGACCTAGCCACACCATACCATAATGTCAGTCGTGCTATTCAGAACCTATTGTCAGGTCCCTCGTTAAAGGTAATGTAGTACTTTGGTGTTTTTTACGTACGCCGCCGCCAAAGAATGAATGGCAATCATAAAAAAAATTCTCTTCCCCTTCCACTACTCACACATGTATTACCTACTACCTATTGGGTATTATTGTAATCCTATTCAATGAATGCTGGGTCAAATCATATCATCTACCCAACCGAACAACGTCAGCAATCTTCCGCGGAGCATTATGTCGCAACAAAAACAAAATATTGCATCTACCAGTGGGTCCGGTCTTGTCTCAAACCCAAAAGTAGTTTTTGTTATGTGTCATGCAAGAAGCTTATCCAACCATGTGTCTTCCAATAAGAAACAAAAAAAATCAACACAACATTGCATGGATCCGGCCTCCTTTGCAGAAGTAATAAGGATCCACAAAGAGGACATGGCACACTCGAAAAAGAATTTGAAAAACAATATCTCCAACCGTAAGAATAGTGAGACCTGGAATTTGTTTTGGAAACAAGCTGGGCACCTTGAGAAAGCAAGAAAAAAGGAGTGGTGGTCAGTTTTGGAGGGAGTCTCAATTGTCCCACTGTGGTATTGCGGAAGTAAATGTGAATTCCAAAGATACGGATATTGAAAATGAACGAGTGGAATTGGTCATCCTCAAGGTTGGAAAAGAGTCCCAGATGAACATTCTAGACAACGATCCACAATACGACGATGAATATGACAATGCTCCACTAATCAGATTGTTGAACAAGCTCTAATTAAATTGCTGTTATCACATTTTGGATTGCTATCCGGAACAAAAACTTGTTTTCATTTATTTTTTAACCTAATTGACCGTCGAGGGGACCGTCGAATTGATTTTTTCGGAACATTAGGTACTGCTGCTGCACCATTCCTTTTATGTTTCTTTAAAGAGTATTCTGTCGGAATTGGATTTGTTAGTCCTTCTTCATCATAGTTTCTTCCGAGGCTGGAAGGGTGCATCATGACTTAAACAGACGACTCTGATCTCAAGATCGCAACACTCACACTTTAAAGAATGATTGCAGCGGTGGGAGCAGTAGTTTGTTCTATGAAAGGTGGTGATCTTAAAGCCCCACTGATTGAAGCAGTATGCTCCGAGAGAGTCAAGCAAATTGTCCACATGACTTAACGGGTTTATGGTCTGAAGTGAAAAAATTGATCATGGGAAACTTTGCTCATTCCAAAAAAGAGTACGTCGGGAAATAGAATGAATAATAACCGATGAACAATGAATGGTGGGATGTGCATCAGAAAATAAGTGCAAAGTAAAGAAAAAACAATCCGATCCCGAGGATGAAGGGGGGGGGGGGGGGGGGGGGGGGGGTGAGAAATATAGACTAAGAAAAATTACCGGCTGAAAACAAGATTTGACCAAAAATAATGATAGCGATAAAATGTTACAAGAATAAAATACATGGGTGGAACAAATATAAGCCCAAAAAAATGATGGAAAGGATTGCGTACGAAGGTAGGCAAGGGAACCTATCACCAGGCTCAAAGGTGCGGATACTAAATTTTTAAACTGACACTGAGGTCCAGCGGAACATAAACAGCAGGTTAAACACGCGCGGTCAGGCCCAGTAGCAATAATAGCCAAATGTTTGACAGGCACTGAGGCTGATACAAATTTCAGAAACCTATTTTGAGGCTCTTGCCCAGGCGTCCGAGACAACTTTCGTTTTGTAATCGTTTTGGTTAGTTATTTCGTTCCAAAGTTCTTTACGTTCGAAAAAGGTATACTCCGTAGTAATTACTGTGTAACACACTACTAGGGGTATAATTTGAGGAGGATTGATAATTACTATGATGGATTAATACTTTACGAAAATGGATGGAAACTTAACAGATAAAATAATGAGCGATCGAGCGTGCTTGCTTCCATTGCACAGGAATATTCATATTGGTACATTGATAATAATATTGTGCGCCCGCCTGTCATCTATATACCATCATACAGATGTTTGTTGGATACTTAATGATTCCTAGAGTAGCCCAGGTCTCATTAGTTTGATCGTACGTATCTTTTGTTGGTGTTGTCGGCGAAAAAATACGGACTTTGTTGGCATCAAATTCGATCAGAAAAGCCAACAAAATGAAACGACCGAGGTGCGGGAAGACGATACGAGATATGAATATTCCAAAGACCGAAGCTTAGAGTCAAACGCACCTCCACTACATGAGAATCCCTAAGTGGTAAAAATGATATCGCTTAGGACTACAAACGAAAGGGGTTAATTGGTTAGAAACAAGACACATCCAAAGACATGACCAATAAGTAAACACTTGGAACGCTTAAGTAAATTCAGAAGAATCTACATGATATCCCGTGGGGAAATTACTTATTGCAATCAAGTAAATCAATACCGATTCCGAATGGGTCTCATCTATCTCAAATACCACGAACAAGCATACGCCCCATCGGATAAAACACTTAACCCTGTACATGACCAATACCATCAAATGACCGATACAGTAAGACCAACACGACGCTAATACAGCAACAGCAACAGCAACAACGGTATCGGTACGATGAAGACCAAATAACCGGGGAAGATCTCTACCATGTAAAATACAGAGAGCCCCAATACAGTGAAATAAACAGTAAAAATAAGAGCGTCTCTCTGAGTTCACATCTCTTTAAATTTCAATTATCCTATACCTTTTGGTCAATTTTTAGAGTAACAACAGGTTATAGAGCCCTTATAACTCACACAATTGCTGACCATCCGTAGGATTGTGTATACCTTAAGCTATCTATCTCCGGCTGTTCAGCACCTCCACTGTCGGTTAACTCCAGAGGAAACTTGTATTGACACCCATCCGTGTGCTACTTTTCTGCCTCCCCCAGTCTCATTCTTTTCTTTCTTTTCACCTCCCTGCTCGTGGATCAAGGGGTGTCACACCGATCCTTCCACAGGAATCTTCTTTTGTAATCCACGACCAAGACCGGTTAGTCAAATAACATCAACAACGATTGGTGTTTCTCCGACGATCGTTCCCACGGTTAATTCGTTTATACGCTTTTCTACAATCAAACTATTCCACCATCAACGGATTAATACGGATTAATTACAACAGATTGAAACGCTGACATCAACTGTTAATTACATCCCAAGAACAAGCTTCTCCACCATTGACGGACGACAACGAAACGAGTCGATAAACGACGATCACTGCTTTTCCCTCCCCGACGGACATTCCAAAGTTAATTCACCGATTCGTTATTTCGACGACGCTGATTAATCCAATCCACCATGGTTCCTCCACCAGAAGCATACGATTGGTCCGGTGTCTATGGGATTGCATTCAAATTCCAAAGTGACAACAACCCCCAAGAAGTCCTTTCTCTCAATGGCTCTTATGCGGAGACTGTGCCACTTACAGCACCCAAAATATCAACTCTCTTCACATCAGATGCTAATGACGAAGGCCCCAGAACCCTTGGTCCGGCCCCAGTCACTGCACTCAGGGAAGCCTTCTGCAACAGCATCACCTTGGACATGGCCAACATCGATGAACTAGCAAAGGGACACATAGCCCAGCTCCTTGATTCATGCCCCGTACGATTTGTTAAACCTGGATCCCCAAACCAAAGGATCAGAAACCCACAGGAGTTCGACTCTGCAGGAAGAGAAGCTGTCAGACGAGCTGAAGCAACCAACGACCCAGAACCACTTGCAACAGTACTATTTAACATCAACCAATGGAAATTCAAAAGGAACTGGAAGACCAATGACCCCGGCAACTATTTCAATGGCATCTACACAGGTGAACTCCAATCCGACATCGACGAAAACGAGGCCAACAATGAAGATGCTACAGCTACACCCGCCGTGCCCACTGCGGAAGGCGCCGACATGCAACAGTTGACGACCCTACTATAGCAATTGGTCAACAATGGCAACAACAACAACAACAACAACAACAACAACGGCGCCAACCACCAAGCGACACTTGACCTACCATGGAATCCAGCAACCTTACCACCACCAGTTAAGGAGAGATACAATAGAAGAGATGAATTCCTCACCAGTGATGACATGAAAGACTTTGAAATCACCTACACGGATTCATCGGGAAATGAAACAATTGTCAGGCAAAACTACTACCTTCACAATCTAGGCAGTGGTAGAAATGACCAGCGCCTGATCACCAGAAATGGTGACTGCTTCGATCTAACCAGAGCCTCTGATAAATCCAAGGAAGCTGCTAGAGACAAACTGTTCCTCTCCGGTTTCCCACAACTAAAGGATTCAACCCATCCTCAGGTTAGAAAATGGTACAGGGAAACCACTGCTCATGCACAACAACACCACATCTACATCCACCCATACTACCTCTACAGGCGTGAAGCCGATCATCTCTGAGGATTTACCATTGGGGATAGCCTCCCGCATGACCTACCTACAAGATATGAATTGGCCATCAATGAATGGGGCAATCTCATTTACACTGCACTCAGAACTGATAAAATCATCCCTGATTCATGTGCAAGTATGAAGGCCACCATTCAAAGCTTTGAAGGGGGACAGGGATACGAAGCTCTATACACAGTCATTGCTCAGACACATCCCAACTCCAAAAGGCCATCCAATGCAGGTTGAATGGTCAGGAATCCTCCAAATCAAGATGCAAATGAATCCCTTGAAGAATACTACTTTCATTACAAGGATTATTTGAGACTTAGAGTCTTCCTCCACAACCAACCCAGCACAATCAGCTCAACAGAAGAAGTTAGCAACCTTATTGAAGGAACCACTCTCTCACAAGAACTCTTCAAGAAAACAGAAGATGAACGCGACTCAGATGACCAATTCAAAGGAGACAAATACAAACCAGGCCGGCTTCTACAAACCCTGCAAACATATGAGCAAGAAATCAAGGCTGAAAAGAAGTACAAGGACAAAACCTCCAAACCAAGTCCGCTCAAGCAATTGTCCACCACAGGAACCAGGCCAGGTCCTCGCCGCAGTGTTAGGTTTCAAAAACGCGCTGGCAACAATACTGTTAGAACACCTTCCACTCTAACTTCTCACTCAATCAGTCTGATTGACTCCCTTGGATACCCTGAAATGGATGAAGCGTCTGATAATCCCTTCCTCCATCAAGCATATTGCAACGCCATCACTGCATTTGACAAAGAGCCCAGTCTCTTTGACACCTCCAGGCAATGCATTGTTTGTCACACCTCTGGACATAACTTTGACAATTGCCCTGCCCTACAAGATGTTGAGTCACTTCGAAAGCATAGGATTGCTACTGCAGTTTTTATCAATAAAAGCAAGAGAGAAACGCAACAACTGTTAGATTCCACCCAACGCATCTACCAAATCCATATTGAAGATGAGGACAAAAATGAAGGCCTTCCAGATAATGAACCAGAAGACCAAGTTTTTTGCCAAGGCCAAGAATAGACAGTCTTTCTTGCAGCCACACGACGTCACCACAAGATGATCCTCAAGGATTTGACAGTGCCACAGCCCATCCAGAGGACGCCTTATGTCCCTCCTTAGACTCCAGCAGTGTCAGCTCCTATGAATCAATCCAGATTGGTGCTGTCAATCTTCTCCCTCAGGACAGCCTCCAGCCCTCGATTCCAACTGATGTCTACTGTGATATGGAATCACTTGAGGTCACAGCCCCTGTATTGGAATCACATCTGGAAACCAATGCAGATCCCAACTTCGACAGAGACAATCCTATCTCAGTTGATACCAACCATGTAAAAAATCTTGTCCCTTCAGATCCTATTGCAGCTGCAGCATATTTCCAACAGGGTATCAGAGCACAGATTAATACTGGTGCTAAAGTTTCTTGCACCAACCAACATGTCCTCCAACCTTACACCAAGCTGAGAAAATGTCCAGTCAGGCTCACAGCAGCAATTGGAGGCAAGGCAGCCAGCTGCATTCCCCAAGGATCAGGCTATGTGCATATACCAGCTCCCAACCACTTAGGGTATATTAGAGTCTTCTTCTATTATTCTCCCTCACTGTCAACAACATTACTGAGTGAGAATGACCTCTGTGGGATGACATCACAAATGAGACAACAATTCAGTGGATAGTCCATACACAAAGCCTTCACTGACACCCATGACTCGTCTGTTCAACAGCATGGCAACCTCACGATTATTTGCCATCACAAACATAGCACTGCTAAAAGCATTGTCCTCCACGGAAGCATCATTGATGGCCAGTGTTTCACACACCCAGTATTGATACCAGATGTTGATTTTGCATCCCCTTATGCCAATTGCGCAACTTCCTCAGCATACGCTTTAGCCACTGATCTGGAGTTCAAGCAAGCTTGCGAGCTAGCCTCCAAAGAAGCCATTAGCAACTTCAGGTATGATACCTACACAAATCTTGTGAGACTACAAAAATGCACTGAAGCTGCCAGAGCTCAGCCTGCTACCAGCAGCACACCACTGTTTGATGCAAAATTCTTTTTCACCAAGATTGTTGACAAACATATCCCCATTCAAGCCATCAAAGCCGAGACATCGAAACTTCTCTGGCATCAGCGACTGGGCCACCCATGTGATGCCTTTCTATACCAGGCGCATAAACACATACTTGGAGTACCAAAGTTCAAGCGTCAAACAAGTATTCTTGATCAATGTCCAACTTGCATTCAATGTAAACAAACCAAGAATCCTGCTGGGTCCCATTCCACAAGAAAGGCTACACAACCTTTTCAGGGTTTGTCTATTGACTTTGCTTTTTCAGGAACCAAATCCTCCAACAGTAAAAGGCAGCCCGATTACGTAGGAATTCATGGTGAGACAGCTTGGATTCTCATCACAGATCACTACACAAATATGAAATATGGCGACACCAGGATATCCAAAGCTGCACCTCTTAATTGGCTGGAACATTTTTTCAATCAGCACAACCCCACTTGCTCCAACAAATATGTGATAGTGGATCAAGGTGGTGAACTTTATCACAATCCTGACATCGGGAACCTCTTCTCTGCTTTTGGATACTCCACATTCCCCACTGGTGCTGATGCTTCCCATCAGAATGGTACCATTGAAAGAGCGCACCGAACTCTAGCTAACTCAATGAGAACCATGCTCAGTGGTGCCAATCTACCAATCAAGTTCTGACCTTTTGCGTTCTACCATGCACTGCGCTTGTCCAATGCCTTCCCTGAAGGCAACCAACCCCATTTGCCCTTGGAATTGGCAACTGGTCATAAGGAAAATCTCACTGATTTCAGAACCTTCGGGTGCAGAGTTTGGGTGAGACCTCCAGGGAAGTGACCAGTCAAGCTCAAACCTCATTCCAGAAAAGGCATCTTCTTAGGTTTTGTACCATACACCACCCGAAACATACTTTGGTATGATACTGAGACGCACCGAGTCAAGATAGCCACCCATGTCAGGTTTGATGAAGGCATGAATGACTTACCACTTGCTGACCTTCCTACCAATGTCAAGCACCTACTCAGGACTGATGACAACCTTCCTCTCCCACCGGAGTCAAATGAGGTGTCATCCAGTGATTTTAAATTCTCCATCTCACCATTTGCAGATCTCATCAATCTCAGGCTCACTGTTTCAAGTTCCTGTACTGATCAAGCCTTTGGTCTCCGGTATGCCAATGACTCACTACTTGGCAGAGCCTATGTCACAGATCTCCTTCCAAAAAGTCCTGCCTCCCAGCTTTTTCCCTCTCTCAAGAGGTCCCTTTCCAAGCTACGGGGTGCATACATTATCTCTATCAATCACAATCGTGTGTTCACTGCAGCTGATGTCACCACAGCGCTGCATTCCTCATACAATCAAGGAGTGCGAGATGATTCCATAGAGATACCCATCACCTTTGCACTTGAAGAGAAACTATCTATGAAGGAAGTCAGGAAACACTCAAACCAATATGGTATATTTGCCCCCAATACTTCTTGGAATGAACCCACTGATGAAGAAGATCCACCATTTTTGGAGCGGATTTCATCCATCAAAACCATCAAGCGCATTAGCACCAAACACAAGCACATCATCCAATCAAGAATCAACCAGGTTGATAGCACTGAAGCCCTCCATGCTTCCATCCAAAAGCACTTGGCACCAACTGAAGATGACATGGAAGTTGTAATTCCCACTATAGATATTGCTTCGCTCAGAGCCATTACCAAGCTTCATAAGGCAGGGAATCATGAATTACCCCTAGATGCAGATTCACTACCAACCAAACAAATTGAACTCTTCATCAAGGCCATCAATTCCAAAGCAACTACACCAGAAGAGCAAGCACTAGGGCACTTCACTCGCAGAAACCTCAAGTCATTATCAACATGGGCTGAATGGGAAGCTGGAGAGCGCAAACAACTTGACCAGTTTGAAGACTTAGAAATGTTTGGATCACCAATTCCATATCCCAAGGACCCAGAGGCCATTATTCTCAGGCCCCATTGGCAATACAATGTCAAAAGGAATGGTGTCAGAAGAGCAAGACAGTGCTGCAATGGAAGCAAATATGCAGCCCCAATCCTGCACGCCATTGCAATGTCATATTCATCGTGTGTTGAACACCCCATCCAAAGATTGTTTTTTGCAATTGCAGCTAGCCTCAACCTCAAAGTCTATGCAGGAGATGCTGCTGACGCCTATGCACATAGTCCGGGACCCAACATCCCTACCTACATGACTATTGATGATGCATATGCAGAATGGTACGTCCGAGAACTGTTTCTCGACCCCCCGCGGGCTATCGCGCGCTATTTTTACAATTCTCGACCCTATTTTTTAAATTTCCTACCTTTTTAGGTCGCGTGTCTACTAAAATACCTCGCGCGTCGCACACCTTTACTTTTGAGACAAATATCTCGTCACTCCTCAAATAAAATAACTATTTTAGGGTTAAGGATATCATATTCGTTTCGTGACAAGCACTATTTTGTGTACAACTTGTGCACGAATGACTTATTTCATTTTCTCAACATGTTTCCACCATACCGGTATAATGGGCTCCGACCCAAATCCTCCAACTCCAACTCAAATCCCAGCTCCAACTCCATGTCAACTCCAAGTCGAATTCACCCCAGGCGGGCTATTGCACTCAAGGGTTTTGTTCGTGTTTAACGCCAGGAAGATCCGCTGTATTTTCAGAAGCTACACCGTCGGAATCGCCACTCCAATGTTGTTCGCTCCTCTCAAATAACCCGCTTTGTGGATAGATGCTGCTGGTTACATTCGGATCGACTTGATCATTGCTAGTAGGATCGTCGCTTTCAATTTTAACGTTTGGATCATTTCTTTTTCCTGCACAAATCTTACGAATCATTTTTTGGATTCGAGCAGTCTCTTTCTTGTGATAAACAAGCATTTTCCGGAGTTCTTGTTCGAGATTGGCTGGGTGTTCCTGAACCACCTTTTGTAGTTTGTAAATTCCCTCCATGGTTGGTTCGACTGTCGATTGGATGATTAGTATTAGTAGTATCAGTAGAGTAGATTATCTATTCGAAGATTAGGTCGTAGTAACACCTAACACGTTGGTATTTGTTTTCCTCGTCGGAAAGATAATGAAATAATCAATTATAATGATGAAGTACTAGCGAAAATAATGTATTACTAGTATCTACTAGTAATAACTCATGCAAAATAGCATACTAGTTGGTTTTACCGGTACATGAAAGTCGGAATCAACTCGATCGTAATCAACAAAACAATTGTCCACGATTTCCATTTCGATAATCAACAACGCAATTGTCCACGATTTCGTACTAGTATCTACTAGTAATAACTCATGCAAAAATAGCGTACTAGTTGGTTTTACGGGTACATGAAAGTCGGAATCAACTTGATCGCAATCAACAAAACAATTCTCCACGATTTCCATTTCGATAATCAACAACGCTATTGTCCACGATTTCCATTTCGATTCACATTTCCGTTCACCTTATGGAAGAACTGACGCGCCTGCCAACAAATGTTTGGAATAACTGATGGGATTGACCCGTCCGGCGCTGTGTATTAACCCTCTTAAGGAGTTGACTGTACGTACTGTTCACTACTCAACATATTGTACGAGGAATGTTGCTGTAACACACTAGGGGTAGAATTTGAGTAGGAGTGATAATTATGAATGGATTAATACTTTACGAAAATGGATGGAAACTTAACAGATAAAATAATGAGCGATCGGGCCATGCTGGCTTCGATCGCTCATGGGCATTCATATAGAGTGGGGATATGAATCATGCCGCCTGCCTGGCATCAGTATACCATTGTATACAGATAATGCCTCGCTACTTAATGATTCTTAGAGTGGTCCCAAGTCTCATTAGTTCGATCGTACGTATCCTTCGAATGGTATCTTTGGATAGTATGACTTGTACGGTAGATTGCAGTACGTAGCTTCGTCGTACGTAGCTTACGTTACAGAGTCCCCCAATGAGTGACTTGAGGATAATCGTTTCATTACTAGACTTCTTCCATGTCTAGATCATTGTTGGCCGGTGCATCGTCTTGTGCTGGCTCCTCGTTTGCTGGGTGCTCTTTGTATGGAATAAGCTTTCGAATGTTGACTGTTTCCGTGACATTTGGAGACAGCCTCAGTTTTACCGTGCCATTGGTATGCACTTGAACGATTTGATATGGGCCTTTTTTCTGAGGTTGTAATTTGTCTGGATCTGGTTCTTTCATCCATACCTTATCATCAACCTTGAAAACATGTTTGATGCGCTTGGCATTTTGACGGAGCAGATTCATGTTGATGCCTTGTTGTCGTATTTGTTGTAGCGCAATGAGATTGGATGTAAGTGGGATATCCAGCAGCATGTCTCTGTTGAACACAAGGGCTCCTGGAGATGAACCCATAGATGCGTTGATTGCGCACCTGGTTGCGTGCATGCAAGTAGCTAACGCATTGTCCATGAGCTGTGTGGCCTGCGTGTTGGTTTGAGGCGGATTCACATGTACTAATATGCGTAGGGTGTCTGCAATGGTATGATGAACCCTTTCGCAGACGGCATTGCTCTGAGGATTTTTGACTGTGGTAGCTACACCCTCAATTCCATAGGCTGCCAGTGTATTTTGGAATTCGTGGCCTAGGAATTCTCCACCATTATCATAGACACACTTGACTGGCCTTGGATATCTGGATAACCAGCAGTTGGTGAACTGGTTGGAGACATGTTGACTTGATTTGTCTCTGATGCGAATGATTTCCAGCAGGTTGGTAACTGGGTCAATGCACGTGAGAGCCTTGAAGTTGTAGACCTTTCCTTGGGCTGTTACTTTCCATGGTCCAATCAAATCCACATGTACTTCACTGAATGGTGCCACTGGCGCTTGCTTGGGCGCCAGCAAGCCATAACTAGCATTTCTGCTCTTGTACTTGATGCAATCATCCGGGCATACGTATTCTTGGCATAGCTTGGTCAGCCGTTCCACATGGAACCTGGCTGCTATCGTTTGATTGAGCCTGGTGGATCCACAGTGCCCTAGTAGTAGATGATACCACTTGAGTAGTTGAGGAGCAAGGGAATTTGGAATGTAGATTTTCCATTCCTCTCTAGTTTCTGCTTTGGAGTAGCATGCAATTTCTTGATTACCAAGTTGTTGTTTGAAGAAGGTTGGTAATTGAAGCTTGGCAGGGAGCGTGTCATCGCTCTGTTGATGTTGAGCAATGTTGGTGTAATTCACTGGGCATTCCATCTCCTGGAGTGTTGGCAGGTTGACCAGACACTCATTGTTCAGTAGACATGAATATAATTCATCGTCTGCGTCATGGCATAGGTTTGGGAATACCTCTGGGAATTCTTGTAGAAAGAGCTCTTCATCTGCTTGTTCAGGGACGTCTAGCTTGAGAAAATCGATTAAAGTTCCTTTGCCTTGCTTCTGTTTCTCCCCCACTGTAGGTGGATCCATCCTGGGTAATCTTGAGAAAGCATCCGCGAGCACATTCTTGGGTCCTTCCACATAATTCCACTTAAGGTTGTATTCTTGGAGAAAGAGATTCCATCGGAGCACTCGCTGTGGAGAGAGGGTTTTGAAGGTGAGATTCTTGTGGTCTGTGTAAATGTTGAGTTCACAGCCTAAAAGTAGTTTCCTGTATTCCTTGCAACACAAGACTATTGCAAGTAGTTCCTTTTCAGTTGTAGTATAATTCTTCTGAGCTGCATTCAGCTTTTTGGACCAATAAGCAATTGGTTTTCCCTTTTGTAGGATTGCTGCGCCAAGTTGTAGATCTGATGCATCTGTGTAGATATCGAATGGTAGATTCAGATCTGGGTATGTGTTCAGCGCGTCACTTGCTATCATAGCTTTCATTTCTTCAAAGGCTTTTTCCTGAGCCAGCCCCCATGTGAAGGCCGATTTTGTTGTTGTTTTAGGCTGCCCATTGGCAGTCTTCTTGGGGGTTCCCGTGAGTTCAAACAAAGGAGCGAGGACATGTGATCTTCTCGGCCACATATCCCGGTAGTAACCAACAGCACCTAGAAAGGACTTGACTTGAGTGATAGTTTTGGGTCTGTCCATTCTCAGAATAGCTTCAATTTTCTTCTTCCAAGGTTTCACGGCTTCTGGAGTCATCCAAAATCCGAGAAAGTCAGTTTCCTGTACAGCCCAGTCGCATTTGAGAGGGTTGCACTTGAGACCATTTTCATTCAGGCGTTGCAGAATTGTGTCCACTGTTTGCATGTGGTGGTGGAAGGTGTCATTTGTCCAGATTCCAATGTCATCAATGTAGACGGTGCAGTCGGTACCTTGCAAAATGTCCTCCATCAGCTGTTGCGCGACATCCGGAGAGATTTTCACGCCCATTGGCAGTCTTTGGTATTCATAGCAGCCATATGGTGTGACAATGGTGCATAATTTCTTGCTTGGTTCATCCAGTTCAAAACAATAGTATTGCATGGATAAATCAATCTTGGTAAAGTGGGTGTATTTGCCACGTCGATGCATGATGTCTTGTATTCTTGGGATTGGATATGGTCTTCTGACTAGCAGTTCATTGAGTTCTCGGAAATCTGACACCCACCGAACCCTGTTGTCCTTCTTTGGAATGATGAAAGTAGGAAATGCCCATTCAGCTGGGCCATCACATCTTTTGAGGACCCCATCATCTACCAGATTCTGGAGCTCCCTTTTGAATAGTTCTTCTCGTTTGTATGCGACTGCATATGGCTTCTTGTGGACTGGCTTGGCATCGGGCTTCAGTTTGAGTGAGATTTTCTTGTGTGGGTATTTTCCTAATTTGCCATTGAAAACGTTTGGATATTTGGATAGGACAGCTTGGAATTGTTGTTTTTCTAATACTGTCATATGCGATTGCTGTTCTGCCACTGATGTTGGATCCGTAGCTTCATATGCTCTGTCAAGGATGACAGGTGATGAAGATACTGCATCATGCACAAATAGCTCGGAATCAATGGATTCCTCCAGTAATGCTTGGAAATATGCTTCTTGCAGATCTGGAGTAATATCAAAACTGGCTGTTTCGCGCATTGGGATTTGTCGTTTGTTCCATTGAATCATGCTGGATTCAAATAACAAGTTGATATTGGTGCTGCATAGAAAGTCTCGACCAAAGATAATATCATATCTGCATGATTTGGATTCAAATAATCTGGCCTCACAACGCTCGATTGTTGTGTTCCCAAATTCTTGTAGCTTGAGATTCTTCATTACGACAAACAACGAGGTGTCAAATGATCCATTGGCTGTGGTTGTGATGGTCTTTGTTTTGGATTGAATTGGTAGAACTCCAAAGGGAAGTGCCCTTTTGTTGATGAGGGTTGTTGTGCTGCCGCTGTCGAGTAGGGCAAGCATTGTTTTTGTTGTTTTTACAGGAATGCCTTGAATGTATTGGATGGTTGTTAAAACAATAGGAGCCACATCGCTCTTATGTTTGGTAGATACGGGGTATTCCGTTTTTGGTTGTAGGGTCTTTGCTAGACGCGAGGTCCAGCTTGTGGTCATTGTACCCGTTTTATTGGCTGCTGTACCCGTGCCGATCGAATCGTCATCCGATTTGGCTGTTTTATTGGCTTCTGTACCCGTATTTTTATTTTCGTTTTTGTTTTTATTTTTTCCGACGCGTTCGTCCGTTTCTTCAAACTGGACTCGTCGTGAGCGCTTGTCAACATCAGATATACGTTCTGTAGGCTTCTTCTCCCCTTCTGTGGAGAGAGTTCCTCCTGCGAGCCCAATTGGCTGTGCCAAATTGGCATCCAGGTCCTGTGGAGCTGGAGGCAGGGTGACTGCTCTTGGTTGGCCTCAAGGAAGCCAGATTTGCTCACCGCTCTGTACGCTGTGTTCTGCTTTGCCGCCATGTTGTTGAAGGAAAGCTTCCTTTGCGCGCTGCATGTGTGCTTGGAATGATTCATTGCTGGCTGTGGTAGTCTTGCCTGCTGAGTCATTATTGTTTTTCTTGTTGTCCGCGCGTTGTTTTTTCTTCTGTTTGGAGTACCTGTTCTTGGGACATTCAGACCAATCATGGTGGTGTCCGGGAATGCGACAGGGATTAGAAGATTTTTGTGCTTGATTTTTGTTGTTGGTTTTGCGTTTGGATTGGTTGGCATTGTTTCCAGGACGTCTCCCTTGTTTTTTGCCTCCTCCATTCCTTAGCTTGGACTCGCGTTCTCGACTGGACATATATTCCACAATTTTCTGGATGGATGTTTCTGCAGTGATGCCACCATGAATTTGTCCATATTGCTCAACCCACAGGTTGGGGAAGGTGTGGAGTAGTATTGTTGTTTTGTTGATTTTGTCGAGATTTTGGCCATGACCTTGCAGCTTCTCAGAGTATCGAATGAGCCGGTTGATGCGCAGTGCATGATCCTTGGCGGTGGTATCATGTGGTTTCTTGCATGCCTCACTGCGAATGTAGGTGTGCATGATGTCTTTTGCATCCCCTGCATCGCAGTAGTGTTCCTGAATGTAGTCCTTGATTGCTTCTTCATATCCTTCAATATTTGCTGGATAATTTATATCGTTGTTGTCGTCGCGGGTTGTCTCCTGCCATTTGCGCTGTGCTTCCGGGCATAGAATCTTGGTGAATGATTCATAGTACCGGTCTTCAGAGAGTGGCAGGGTGCTTGCCGCGATGAGAAAAGCTTCCTCACAGTACAATAATTCTTCCAGGCCCCCGTCTTCTGAAAAGATGGGCACCTTCCATTCCTGTGAATTCCCATCTGCATCATAGACTTTCAAAGTGGCAAGTTTGTTCTTAGTCCGGTCAAAGCTGGAATAATAGGTGATTGGTGGTTCTCGATGCAATCCGGTCGACATGTTGATACTTGCCTGATTTGAGGTTCAGATTGTTTGTTTCTTGATTTCGTTTGTTTCCGATGATTTCGATGTTTTCGATTGTTGGAGACAGGAATTTGTTGATTAACAATGTCGAATTGGCGTGAGACCGCTTTTTCGTTTCGGAGTTATTTCGATGAGTTAGAAAGTTTGTTATCAAAGAAAGAGCCGTTGTTGTTCGAAAATTCGTTAGCGAAAAAATCGTTGTCGTTCGAAAATTCGTTATCGGTTTGTTAGGTTATTCGTTATTGGGAAAAAAACCGTTACCGTTTATTCTACAGTAGCTGTAAGAGTAATTACTGTGTAACACACTAGGGGTAGAATTTGAGTAGGAGTGATAATTATGAATGGATTAATACTTTACGAAAATGGATGGAAACTTAACAGATAAAATAATGAGCGATCGGGCCATGCTGGCTTCGATCGCTCATGGGCATTCATATAGAGTGGGGATATGAATCATGCCGCCTGCCTGGCATCAGTATACCATTGTATACAGATAATGCCTCGCTACTTAATGATTCTTAGAGTGGTCCCAAGTCTCATTAGTTCGATCGTACGTATCCTTCGAATGGTATCTTTGGATAGTATGACTTGTACGGTAGATTGCAGTACGTAGCTTCGTCGTACGTAGCTTACGTTACAGTTGCAATCATCACTAAGTAGTAATTACTTTACGGACCATTTTTGCAATCGAAGTACGGTAGTAAGGAAATCTACCGTACAAGAAAACACATCACACACAAAGTAACACATGTAATTTTTTCCTTTCAACGATTCATCTTTGTGATCTCCTTCGTTTTGACCCCATCTACTGATATTTTCCTTCAAACAACTCCGCAACATAATGCCTCCTGTTATGAAAACCCCTCTTCTATTCTACTGCCGTTGTTGCGCGCTGAATGGCAAAAACTCCAAGTTTTTAGGATATAAATCCACGGCAAACAAGCAGGGTACTTTGAAATACGTCTCCGTTGGCCTAAGAAGACATCTTTATTGTCTTGATGAGTGCCGGGATTTCTACCATAGTCAGGGTCTAATTAAACGAAAGATCTATAACCTCTCCACCTCTATCAAAGTGCAGCCTACCTTGCCGTCTGTTCAACATTCTCCGTCTGATTTTGGGATGACTATGACACAAAACGGTCCATCTGTTCCCCCTTCCCATCTCTCCCAGCAACACACTGTCACAAGTCAGTCAGCGACGGGTCTTCATTCTGTTCTAAACCAACAGATTGTACATGATGTCTTTTTACCGCCAATGGATCGGAACGCCATTGAATCTTACATGGCTGTTTCTGCTGTTCAAGATGAAGATGCATTCCCGCTGAATAATGATATCGACAATTCCGATGACGAGGATGACAATGACGATGACGTAAATGAAAATAACGACAACAATTCTACCAACAACATTGATTGTGGAGACAACGAAGAAGATAACACTAATGGTTCTGCTGTTAATGTCGTTACTGCTCAGCCCGCCCCTCCACCACCATCTTTTCATGAAAGCATTAATTTGAACGAAAGAGAGGATGCATTTCAAAGCCACACAAAACTACCGCCGCCCCCTCATCTTCTTGCTGAATTGGAACTCATGAATTTAATGGCCAGACATAAATTGCCACTGAACACATTCAAATCCATTTTCCAGTGGGCAAAGAAAAGTCAAATGAGACCGGGTTTTGATTTTTGCGATGCCAAAATTAGATCTCGGCAAGCAATTTTTGACAATCTCCAATCCAATCTTGGTCTCTCCGATATGAAATTTCATCCTCATATACTGAATTGGTTACCTGATAATAAGCCCACTCAGGTGTATGTCCGTTCTTTTAAGGATGCCATTTATTCTCTTCTTTCTGACCAGCAGCTAATGATAGAAGAAAACCTCTCCTTTCCCGACTATTCCACCCCTCTGTCTCCCGACAATAATCCTGAGTTGAATCCTAATTCTGTAATCTCAGAATTGCATCACGGCTCGTGGTGGAAATCTTCTTGGAAAGAAATTTGCAATCCCAATTCGCAAGAAATTCTTGTTCCTATTATATTTGACATGGACGGCATATCTTTGGATGCGCACGGACGACTTACGTTAACACCATTGAACATGACACTTGGTATTTTTAATGTGGAGACTCGTTCTCGACCTGAAGCATGGACAACTATTTACTTCCATCCCGACCCCGAATGGGAGTCAACCAGACACTCTCGTCCTGCCACTTCAAAGGAAAAAATTCAGAATCTTCACAATGGTTTGGAAGTAGCGTTTCGTTCCTTCAAAGCCGCGTGTAACGAAGACGGTGGTATCGAATGGAATTATCTTCCGTACGCAAATCAACAGTGGAGGGTAAAAATGAAATTTGCCATTGCCTATGTTATTGGCAACACAGAACTTCACGATAAATTGTGTGGAAAATACGGCTCCTTCAATAAGGGTGTCATGCGGATGTGCCGTCACTGCAACTGTTATTCTCCAAACATAAACATTCCTTCTGTTCAACCTGCAACAAAGAAGTGGTCACCTGTTGATTTCCATTGTTTTCCCGGCACAGATCTAAACGATATCAATAAGAACTTCAAAAACAACTCTCATCACAACATAAGGAATGTATTTCATGATTTATGCTTTGGTACTAATCAGAACAACATTCATTTTGCAACTCCCGGTGAATGTTTGCACATGCACCAGCTTGGTACTGCCAAACGGGCCATCGAGTCAATTGAATTGTTGCTCCGCGGAAGTGTTCCATGTGTTTATGCCCCCAATTTGAAGCACGGTGTGGCTGTTGCTAACAGTATTGGCCATTTAGCACAACGGTACGGTGGTTTGTTATCACGCCAGTCTGATAGAGATTTTCCTCGCACCAAATTTGGGACTCAGCTATTATCAACTACGAAGAAAGAAGGGCATGATTTCTCTGGAATGCTTATTTCTCTTCTGATCGCTATGGTTTCCAAACATGGATCTGACATTATTGGTGACCATCGTTTTGTAAAGAAACAGATTGAGGTAATTCAGCTAATTCTATCAATGGAAGAATTTCTTAAACACGGTCGAATGAAATATGGTTCCTTAAAGAATCTCCCAAAAACAATTGTTCACTTTATTAATTGTATAAACTCAACATGTCACAGGAAAGGGATGGGAACAAAACTAATCAAGAATCACCTGTACTTTCACCTACCAGATTATATCTCTTTATGGGGGAGCCCCGCAGGCTGGGATAGTGCTCCGAATGAGTCTCACCATAAAACTGAGATTAAAGCTCCTTCCAAGAACACGCAAGGTAATGCTGCATCACTAATCGGTCAAACGGCGAAGCGAAAGTCCGAGAAAATGATGCTAAGCCAGGCAACATATCACTTCAACTTGCATCCGCCTGATCCTCCTCCAATTGAACGACCTGATGGTGGCGGTTCTCATTTTCATATAATGAGAACCGAAAATGGGGAATCAACAATGAAGTGGCTTTGTTCTACGAACAAAAGCAAACCATTTTTTCCTTCTGACATACTCGACTTTGTTTGTGATTCTGTGCTACCTTTATTGGAGAATCCTTCACACATTTGTGGAGTTACAGAGCACAATCGTTTCGATGTTGCTTGTGGGTCTAATTTTATATTTCGCTCGCATCCTTCATATAGATCGGATAGTTCTCTGCTGAACTCCGTCTGGATGGATTGGTGTTTGATGAAATTGGACTTTGATTTAAATAACAATCCCAAGCTCATACCGTACCATCTGGTATGCTTCTTAACTGTACAGAGTTTGAAGCAGCCATACAGTAGTATTGGTGGCTATCCAATTGATACAAACGGAATGTATGCTGTGGCTCGTCGGTTTCAAGATGTGCCTAAGAAAACAGCTTCTGAATTTGTCCAACGTGGTCGCCTGATGAATTCACTGTACCTATTTCATGTCGACACTATCCATTCCGAGCTGGCAGTTGTTCCAGAGCAAGGCCTTGATGGGTCCATAACCAATTGCGATTGGCTAGTGATATCGAATCGGATCTCATGGCTAAATTATTTTGAAAGCAAAAATGCTGCTACACCACCGTCTTACGAATCTTTGTACAACGCATGCACACTACAGGACGACATCCAGTTGGAACCGTTTGAGATGGCATTGAATGATAACGAATCCAGTGATTCTCTATCCAGTTCAGAGAGCGAAAGCTCGGACAGCAGTTCCGATTGAGTACCAAGGGTGAATGTACCGGCTAACTTTAAACTATTTTTTAATATTACTATAGAGGGTTAGCTCTAAGCACAGTTTTGCGAGATACATAGGCGCTCATAATATAACACCCTTCGAATTTGGGATTCGAACAGCTATGTAATACTAATGGATTGAACAATAGAGTATCTCCTGACCTCAATGGAACTTTCACTCCATACGTGGGGAAGACAAAATAATAAATCACCTCGTCAGCAGACACTTCCGCCGGAGCAATTACTGTCAAACGAGTGTAGTACATGTCATCGTCCACATGGCATCTAGAATGGTAGTTGCGACCGATCGAAAATGCTAAGGCCTGCTGCCCAATTGCATTTAGCTTTGTACGAGACAGAATCTGAGACAACACATCCATTTCCTCCGCAACAAATGGTTCGACGTCAATTAAACTATGATGCATATGCTTCACAATTTCAACTGTTGTCTCTTCTAGCTCTAGTTTGATGCTGGGATCGACATGACTTTTGAAAACATACTCACCAATATTAGTATCGGGTCCAAGCCATGAATGCATTCATCATGACTCATCCAATGCATATTGGAAACAACTATGACACATAGAATGCCCAAAATCTTAAGGTTTCACTCTCCAACTGACAAACATGAGGGTATTTTTGGTGCAATTCCAGGGCACAAACTAACTTATTGGGTAATGACTCAAAAAGTATCGGGTCCAAGCCATGAATAAATTCACTGACTCCAAAAGTATCCGGTCAAAACTATGAATACATTTATCATGACTCATCAAATGCATATTGGGAACAACTTTGCCACTCAGAATGCCCAAAATGTTGTGGTTTGACTCTACAAATGGCAAACATGATGAGGGTATTTTTGGTGCAATTCCAGGGCACAAACAGTCTCATTTGGTAATGACTACCAAAGTTTTTGTACCAGGCCATGAATGCATATCACATGACTTACGAAATGCATGTTGGGAACAACTTTTAAATGCATATTGGGAACAACTTTGACACACACAGTACAGACAATGATGTGGTTTGTAGATACAAATGGCACACAAGACAGTACGGTATGTTAGGTGCAGCAGTCTACGAGATTCTACATGTGACTAGAGGATTGAAATACATAACCTTAGTGTAATCAAATGTTTCCCTTCTGAAAAAATTATGGCGCGGGAGGGGTGGCTGGCACAGGTACGTGATCTACTGCTACAAATATAACAGCGCGCCCAAAACCAGACAAGAACACACAGAAGATGTTCGGGCAAACAACATAGTACAGAACCCACGGAAAAATTCTACACACAAAACATCGTACACATACTACACGAAACACCGTACACACACACACACACACACACACGACACACACAACACACACAACACAAAACACCGTACACAACCCGACAAATTATTAGTACACACACAAAACCACACAAAAAGAAACACATGATTCTTGATCGACACCGTATTCAGAAAATAAAATAAAAAAATATGAATGCTATCGGAAAGACACGACGAAGCAAAAAATCCGAGGGGAAGACCCTTCGAAACAACAAAACCATCCGGCCCGGTGATCATCAAAATACAGGGGACAACAACGGTAAGAAAAAAAGAGTGAAAACAAACACCGCAATTACTAACAAAGTGTGTAACAGTAATACCACAACTATGAACGCATCAAAGGGCAACAGTAAAAAAAATGGTTCCGACAACACAATTTCTACTACTACAAACACGGAAGAACAAAACACCATCAACCAGAGTAACGAACCAGCGCTGACCATTACCAACACAACCACCACTACAGTAACGAACCAACAGAAAGAAGGAACAAAAACCAATGTGGTAGAGAAAACATCTAACGGAGAATGCTACAATTTAGAGGATGTTGCCGAACATGTCATGAAAAATATCCAATATGACAAATTGGCAGAGGAAGTGGCAAAACACTTACGGAAACAAGAGAGGGAACCACATATAGGGGTGGGAAAGGTAGTAATGGTACCTAAACAAACGGAGGCAACCATGCAGGGAGAGGGGAGTTACAATGCCGGCGACACAAGAGAACGAGCAGTAAGTACAATTACAGACGAATATGGACTTATAATAGACAACGATATGCTTAAGGCTTTGAGTGATATGAGTGAAAGAGTGGAGAAGCAGCTAAGGGATTACGTCAAAAAACATTGGTACCCCAACATGAAGTTCCCTATCAATGACAAGGTAACGGCGCTTGTAATAAATAAAGCTGTTGGAGAAAGTGCGGTTATGAAGCCACAAAAAATTCCACTTGCGGCATTCTGTTCCTTTTACAGGAAACGAGTAGGGACAGTACTGACTGCATTGAGGCACAACTCACAAACATTAGCGAGAAAAAACTGGATAGGTAAATACAGGTGGGAGAATTGGTTGTTGAAATTAGGATTTTGAGAATCTATTTTTGGTCCGACAACACTAACATGCTGCCCGTTGATACTTATGATACTTCCGTACAGACGATTACAGAAAAGGTCGAGTCCCTATCACATTCCCTGGTACTGTTGCAGTTATTCAAGACACAGAATATGAAAACACAGGTATTTTAAACCCTCAATACAGAACATACAAAGACGCGGAAGATGAAGATTTTTATTATTTTGTTACAAGAATCATGTCGGCAATCAATCCGACAAATTCCAATTTCAAACAACGGAAGGAGAGGCACTTGCTGAGTGATATATTTACTATAGCAGATGAAGCATTTGCATTGGTACTAATCTACAATGAGCATCATGTATGGGTGAACCAGCAGCGGCGAAAGGGTGATGCCACGATTCCGCGACAAAAAAAAAATTCTGCGATTCAGACAGTGGAAGCAGAAATGGATGGATGGAGGAAGGTCGCAAGTTGTTCAGTGACTTGTGCGACAAAATTGGCGAGATGCGAAAACACCCAGAAACAGGAAGGAAATTGGAAGAAATGATGAGGGACAGATTTAGGAACGAAAGTTCGACAAATTACACCAACAATAAGCAGGGCGATGCAAATATTACTAGTAGCAGCTCCACTAATTGTAGTGGACCAAAAAAGAAAAAGAAAAGAAACGTCTATATTGATCCGGCAATAACAGCATTGATGAATGAAAGTTTATCTATGGGTGAACTAATGTAGAAAATAACAGTACATACATAATACAAAACTACTACTAATCTTGAACTTAATTTTGAGAATATTAGAAATAATGGAGGATTCGTAATACGTCGCAATAGGAATAAATCAAGCATAATAGAATCTACATTTTAAAAAGGGAATATTGTAGTCAAGAAATATAATTCACAACTAGGGGAGCAGAATCGAATTGTTGTTTGGTAGATTAATATTTTGGAATTAATACTGACTCAAGATTTCTTTTTTATTCGTGAATAGAAGTAAGTGTTGTTCGTACAGAATAATAATTCGGTTCTGCTAGAGACTGAAATAAATTATTTTTATTTGAGAGTAGAGTAATGTGCATCACGCGCACAGAAATAGTGCTGAGTTTACATATACCCTTATACGATCGTCGCGAATTTCAGGGTGTCCAGAAATATTGCCGTGTTAAAATCACGCACAAAATTTGTGCGCGAGAAGTAAATTCGAACCCCGCGAAACAGTTCTCGGACGTATAAACACAAGCATGGCACAGACATAGACAGAAGATTGGTGCTTCCTGTCCTTTGAGCACTCCAAGGCCATCCAGAATCTGGAAGACTTTGGGAAACCCACATCAACAAGATTTTGAAAGGCCCTGATCTCAACTTCAAGACCACCACACATGACAGAACAATCTACACGACAGTCTTTGAGGGTGAAACAGTCTACATGCTGAGACAAGGTGATGATTTTGCACTATCTTGCGCATCAGAATCCATATCTGACAAGATCTATGACATCATTGGAGCAAAACTGAAGCTACCTAAAGAAGACGTAATCCCCTTCACAAAAATGGGATTGCTTGAGGATTTCAATGGGATTGATGTCAAACAGACAGCTGATTACATTGAACTGTCCTGTGCAAATTACATTGATAGAATCATGAGATCCCATGGATGGGAAACTGATTCTAAGATGAAGCCACATTCAAAACCATCAGCACCATTATCAACTGAAGTACTGAGCCAACTGCAATCACATACTGATGGACCTTTAGAAGGCACCAAGGAACATACTGAATTACAATCCACATCTGGCTTCTCCTACAGGACACTCTTGGGTGAAATGATGTTCGCATATGTCAGCTGCCGGCCAGACATTGGGTATGCAGTGACCCTGATGTCCAAATACAGCTCCAATCCTACCGCTTTCCACTATTTCAGCCTGAAGAACATAGCCCGCTATCTCAGGACAACCAGATCATGGGGTATTAGATTCTACAGACCAAATGCTGAGCCATCTCTGCCTCCAGGGGAACCATACGACGATGCAGTCCAAGATGCATCACTCCCCAAATACCCTGAAGATATCAAGCAAGCCAAATTAATGCGTTTTGTTGATGCTGCATATGGGAATGATCCAAAACATCGCAGATCCACCACAGGCTATGTATTTACCTATGCTGGTGGAGCAATTGTTTACAGATCCAAAGCTCAGTCACTTACTGCACCGAGTTCTACAGAAGCGGAATTCATTGCTGCAGTCACAGCGGCCAAAACAGCCAGATATCTCAGGTCTATACTCAAGGAATTAGGATTTGTCCAAGTTGGTCCCACTCCGATCTATGAAGACAATGCATCAGCAATTGAAATCATAAATACCCAGAAGCCAACTGAAAGAACCAGACATATTGAAATCAGGTTCTTTGCCATCCAAGCATGGAAAGAAAATGGTGAAATCAAGATGATTCATATTCCTGGAGTGATCAACCCGGCTGATGATCTAACCAAACCATTGGGATGGATTTTGCACGCCCGACATGCAAGATACATCATGGGACACTACCCAGGTTAAATCATACAAACGTACGCGCTTCGATGAAGCTAAAACATTTGTATTAACGCGGATGAACTGGTCCGGATTCGTTTGTCGATTCAATCGAGGAATCGTCGATCCCTCTGATCAACAGCCGGATCTCTTTTTGCAATCGCGTTGAGTCAATCTCAGGTTAATTTCACTTGAAAAACGAATGCCCGAAGTCAATACACAATCGATCCAAGAGAATATACTCCGACAGTAATCCAACACCAAGCAAGTAGAGTGTTGGATCAAGGGGTGTGTTGTCGGCGAAAAAATACGGACTTTGTCGGCATCAAATTCGATCAGAAAAGCCAACAAAATGAAACGACCGAGGTGCGGGAAGACGATACGAGATACAAATATTCCAAAGACCGAAGCTTAGAGTCAAACGCACCTCCACTACATGAGAATCCCTAAGTGGTAAAAATGATATCGCTTAGGACTACAAATGAAAGGGGTTAATCGGTTAGAAACAAGACACATCCAAAGACCTGACCAATAAGTAAACACTTGGAATGCTTAAGTAAATTCAGAAGAATCTACTTGATATCCCGTGGGGAAATTACTTATTGCAATCAAGTAAATCAATACCGATTCCGAATGGGTCTCATCTATCTCAAATACCACGAACAAGCATACGCCCCATCGGATAAAACACTTAACCCTGTACATGACCAATACCATCAAATGACCGATACAGTAAGACCAACACGACGCTAATACAGCAACAGCAACAACGGTATCGGTACGATGAAGACCAAATAACCGGGGAAGATCTCTACCATGTAAAATACAGAGAGCCCCAATACAGTGAAATACACAGTAAAAATAAGAGCGTCTCTCTGAGTTCACATCTCTTTACATTTCAATTATCCTATACCTTTTGGTCAATTTTTAGAGTAACAACAGTTGGTATCTTGGATAGTACGATTCCTTAAATAGTATGACTTGTACAGTAGATTGTAGTATGTACTAGCTTTGTGCTATGTAGCTTACATTACAACTGCTGTGTCATTGACTCATGATCAATGGAGTGTGTCAATGACTTGTGACTGGACTGATGGAGTGTGTCAGTGACTCATGAATGAAGTGTCTGTGCGCTGATCACACACACACACACACACACACACGCGCGCGCGCACGCACACTCAAGAATCCATTCAATCATTGTTTAGATTTGTACACGATAAGAAACAATTTCCACTGCACACCACAAGTAATCAGGGGAGTTGTTGCTACAACTCCCCCTTGTTCAAACTGTGTGAGGTGGGGAGTTCTAAGGGGGTGGAAAAGACTAAAAATAGACGGTTTAATTTTTTTAGTCATAGGCTCTGGTAGTGTCTTCATGTTCAAAACAGTTCCACTTTTATGTATTTAAGGAAAAATATGTCTTCAATTTTAAAATGTCAATCTATATTTTAATATCTTTATTTTTAATTAAAAAAATGAGGTGTTGGTTGTGAGTTGTTACATAGAGTATATTATCCTCTGAAAAATATGGAGAACCCTTTCTTTTGAACCTAAGTTAATTAACTGTTGATTAACACCCCGAACACCCTTAAAAACCCTTTGTGTCAGCCAGCAACAATAACAGGACAGACCATAATGATAAAAAACAGAAAAAGAACAAACCATAAAAAACGGAAAAAGAACAAACCATAAAAAAATGGAAAAAGGACAGACTAAAAAAATGGAAAACGGACAGACCATCAAGTGCCTACCAAATACCGGTACTACTGCTATTATTATTTTCCTTCTGAATCCGATTCGTTGAGAGTCTGATTCAAGGACTTCTGACGAACAGCAACGCTGTGTTAGTGTGTTAGTAGACGAACGATTGTACTCTACGCGTGACAATTGTGTTTGGATACTTTCGGCAACGGATAATCGGACTACAGGCGAGACTAGGGAAACGCCAGATCTCCTCTTGCTGTGACTTATTCAGATTGCAGCGAGACAGACCTTAGTATGTAGATTACAAGTAGTTGGTAGCAACTAGTGTGAATTTTGGGATATAAATCAGTTGGATGTTAAAAGTATGAGATAAAGTGAAATCTTGCCAAAATGCAAGATATCTCTTTTATTGAGATGAATACGTTGCAACTGCTGTTGCGTAGTGATGAGATTACTCGCTGATTATTTCCGTACATGTATTAGTCGTTGATCATATATATTTGTATGCATGTATATGTATTGTGTGAGAATCACATGCCAACGGTTTTCTTCTCTTGTTCCGTTAGGAAGACTCCATGAAATGTTTATCATTAAGGTCAGGAATTGCTCCCGTAGCTCGTGTGATATTTTATGAAATCAGAGTTTGCTCACCGAAGAACAATGGCAATATCGTAAGACAGGGATTGCTCACCGTTTATGCGCGATGGGAATCGATGCGCCGTGGGAATCGATATGCTGTGGGAATCGATTACTTAGATGGATACGGGACTCATTGATTCATGCGCATAGGAAATCTACCCTTTGGTAGCTTTGGTACTTCTGGTCACGAAAGGAATTTAATACTCCCCATGTCTCCTCGTGAAGGGTCATCACGCTCTACATGATGCTTCCATCATCCTGGAGAAGGTCGCCAGTATTACCACAGAAGTGGAAGATGGGCCTGAGCAGTGGATACACAACTGAGTGACTCCAATGCTTGGTGAGAATGTCTGCACAGTTATCCTTACCTGGGATGTGCATCATTAAAATGAAACCTCTCGCTATCATGCTCCGTACGTAGTGAAACGATAGAATGTTATGACGCTTATGCAACCTTGCGTAAGGAAAGGTCGACGTTTGGATCATCTTTTCGTTGTCACCCCAAGAGTATGAGATATCATGTACTCGTGTTCCGAGGTATCGGAATGAGTGGCGTAGATTGACAATCTGTTCGATGCAAGTTCTTCCTGCAACAAATTCAGCTCCAAAGGTGGCTGTTTCCGTAGTAGACTGCTTCTTCGAGAACCACATCATGGGAGTCTTGTTCGCGAAATGAAGAATGCCGGTAACTGCCTTGCCACTGAGAATATCATGCATGAGGTTGGCATCATAGAAGTGTGATAACACTACTGTCTTTCCAAGCGGTGCAGGAGCGTCGTCGGGTAGCTCTTCAGAATGCTCCCCATAGACGGTGTTGGACCAGTCGATGGTGTCGGGTTTAGTCAATATAAAATCGGGCGGTTCCACGCGGAATCTGATTTTAAAATGTCTAAACTTGGAGATATATCCATAGATACGTTTAGCACGTTCGAGATGCCCATCTCGTGGCTGAGCTCTGAAACTTGAGAGCGTCATCACGGCTGTTTGTACATCGAAACGGCCAATAGCGATGATCCATTGGAGTGAACCGATCATACTTTGGTATTTCTGTATACCGGTTTCTTCAAGAAAGGCTGAGGAGTCCAATTCAGGATGATCGTTCTCCGCGATGGGTGATCGGAACCTAGTGTTAGGTTTGCATCCGAACATTTGTTCGTAAGATGCTTCCATCTTTTCGATGAACTTTATGGGATTCATGCACAGAACACCATGTTCGTCGCGCTCAAATCCACATCCTAAATGAAAGTTCATAGGTCCGGATCCCTTCAATTTGAAGTTATATGGTGACGATTGCAATATCTTCAAGAAGGAATTGGGATCTTCCATGCAGAGACATAGGTCATCGACATATGTGCATATAAGCTCATATACCCGTTCACCATGCTTGTTCGTTCCGGGTTTGAGGAATATTTCCGGTTCTGCGCGGGATCTTTCGAAGCCGAGTTCGATGAGACAAGCCGCGAGTAAGTCTCCAAAGCACTTGCCTGAAGACCTGAGACCATATAGGGCTTTGTAAATGACCAACAGGTGACCCTCCAACGATCCGAATTCGGGACCTGCCTTGATGCATACTTTCTCGCAGGTGACTGCTTCTAAGTAGGCGTTACCTATGTCGGTGCCCCATGCTTCTAGATCGTTGAGTTCAGCTAGGAATAGGCACATACGTAGACCGCGAAGAGATACGACGCCTGCGTAAACACTGTGGATAGGGGCCTCAGTGAGATTACCGTTAGCAACGAGGCGAGCCTTGTGTCTTCCGTCGTGTTTGACAGCGTATATCATGTGTACCTTGATCTGTTGGAATCCTGTGGGAATGGAGCTTGTCTTGTATACGCCTTTATCAATGAATGTATTGTATTCATTGAGTTGTGCCATTTCCAGAGTGGTGGCATCTTCCCATTTGGTATTTCCGTTGGCTTGATCAAATCGGAGGGCTTCTTCGTGGCTACGAGGAACTTTGAATCCATATTGATACTGCGGAGTGGTACGGAAGGAACGTAGTTTGGCTTGGTGCACGAGTCGATCAAGTTTCTTGGTTCGTCGGGCTAGGTTGGTGATTCTTCTGAGACGTTTCCAACCCGGGAGATCAAGCAAATTGTTGTCTTTCCCATATTTTGCAACGGTGACCAGGTCATCAGCCGCAATATTGGCCAGAGGTTCATATGTGCGTTCCATATTCTCCCATTCAATCCAGAGGTTATACTTGGAACCTTTGTATTGAGGATGCTTGTTATCCAGTGGACCTTGGTGTCCTAGGATGCGGCGAAACGACCAGAGTTTGCCGTCTTCTTGTGTTGAATCACGATGTATGTAATTCATGACGTCATTGTATGCAATGATATCATCTAGTTCGTCATCGGAGTGTTTGCACTTGAACTTGATGAAGTCTTTATTGCGTTCCAGACTGTCTTCAACATCGACAATGGTAAGACGCTTCCGGGTGCCATCGAGATTGGTTACAAGGAAGGAACGTCCTTGTAGATCGGCAATCAGGATCGTAGGAATGGTAATAGGGTTACCGTCATCGTCAAACTGTGCGTTACCTTCTTCGTCGGTAACAACTACCTGTGATGGGTCTACGGAAGGAGTAGCTGGGTTTGTGTGTGGGGTTACGACGTCACTAACATCAAAGTATGCTAATTCCGGTGGGTCAAAATCATCTTCAGTAAGGAGGACGCCGTCGGATGTCTTGCTGAAGATGTGTGTCGTAGGAGGACCATCAAGACTCTCCCCATAGTTGTTAGGGAGTGGGGAAGGTGACCAGCTTGGGCTGTCATCGACTTTTGTATAAAGAAAGCTCGGTAACGAGGGGTGGGCGGGTGGTTGAAGAATTGGTTGAGTGCCAGATGCGTGGAGCGTGGTATCTGTTTGTTTGTTGGGTGCAGATGGAACGGTGTCATCGGCGGTGTCAGAATCAGCAGGTGAACCGTTAGGGGAAACTGAGCTGTTTGGTTTAGTAGACTCGTCAATGAGTTTATTCTGATTGGTATGCTCCCCATGTTTGAAAGCTGGAGCTTCTCCAGTGGCGTATAGACGGGGTAAGGAATCCTTTGCATTACGCCATTTGATGAAACCATCATCAGTAAATAAGCCCGCGCGTTTGTTACGTGACTCAGGTGTAAGAGCAGATCGAACACCGGACCGGTCTAGTAACTTGTTGGTAACTGGATCCCAGATTCGAAAGCAGAGTCCATTGCCAACATGTTCGGCAATGCCGACGAAATGACCGAGGCGTTCGGTAGATTTGGTACCGAAAGGAGAGTCATTGGTCTTGAAATACACAGGTTCAAACCAGAAGAAACTTGTGTATGCGCTGATGTCGCCAATTGTACCCGTGGCAATGAAGATCGGTTGTTTATCGGACAGCGTAGGGTCAGAGACAACATTGAGGAGACCCGCGACGTATGTCATGCACAGTAACCACATGTGTGGCGGTGTGCCGGTACGATCCATGACGCGATTGACAATGCGTTTGAACGTTTGGTATCGTCGTTCGAATTGATTCTGGTGTTGATGGTACGGTTCACTTTGCCAGAGTCCAATCCATAACATTTTGAGGTAATCCATGACTTTCTTACTTGATTGATAGTTACCGTGGTCGCAAAGGAGGCGGATGGGCCTGCCCCATTTTCGAACAAAGTTCTGAAAGCAGGGTAGAAAATCGCCGGTGGTACGCATTTCTTCAACGTGAATAATATGCGATTTGCGGCCAAAGAAGATCTGAGCAATCTTGGATCCACCATCAATTGCTGGGACATCTGAATAGACTGCATCGGATATAACATCATCATTGAAGGGGCGAACGTTCATGGCCGGTTGAGGGGAATGAAACCGTTTGAAAATGTTACCATCAGGGCTAACCGCTAACGAACCGTATTGGGTTGAGTTTTCAAAAGTAGCTTTGATGCGATCGGTGGAAACCCAACAAAAGAAAGGTTTGAGAGATAAGTAGTCATGTTCGTTGGGGTATCTTTCGCGGGGCGTAGCTGCAATGCGTGTAGTGTCACTGGCTGTACAATCTGTCGGAAACGCAGTGACTGTTCCAGAGACTGCGGTTGGCGCGCAGCATGCGAGACGTTCTTGATGAGCGTAGTCAGTGGAAGTAAGCCAAAAGGTGCGATCGTTGTTCTTATGATCATCAATTGGAAGAAAGGGAGATCGGGTGGAATGGCTGGAATACGAGCTGAGGGATGTGACCGTGGAGGACCCGGGAGAAACAGATATATCGAATCCTTCAAGGCAGCGTGGGTTCCCATATTCGTCGTAATCGGCATAAGGGAGTTGCTGTGGTTGGGGAGGATATTTCTGGAGAAATTGTTCATCCTTTGCACTGATCGTGGTATCGAGAACAGATGGGTCCCAATGTTTATCGGACGTCATGATAACATGTGGTAGCGTGTCAAATTCGACAGTCGTATACTTTCGCATCGCAAGGTATGGTAAACCGTGTCGTATGCTAAGAGGCAGTGCATAGCCATCGGAGGTGGTGATGACCTGTCCTCCGCCTGCTTTGATGGACGTGTCGTCTACAGTGGAAAAATATGCTTCCATCTGGCCGGATGACAATATAGAAGGATGTCGTCCTGTATAGGCACATTCATTGAAAATAAGAATGACGGGGCCTCTGTTCGACATGGAATATGCTCCGCATGTAGCAATGGGAATGTTTTGTACCTGATGATTGTTAATGCCGGTGACGTTAACATATCGTGGTGGAATATCCTTGGAGATGAGACATGCATCATTACCGATGATGCAGCCATTTGCGCCGCGATCGACCATGGCAAAACCAGGGCTAGTAACCGTAGTTTTGTGTATACGGTATGTGTATGACGTTACGGGACCATCATTAGGAAAGATGAGATCATCCTCGGGAGTATACCACTGGTGAAAATTGGCGGAATACGATGGTGTTCCGACAGGTATTTGGGTGTCACCGTCCTTTTTGTACTGAATGTCAGGGTTGTTTGAGAGGAATCGAGCTGGATGCGCGGGTGACACGGAAGACTTGAGAGGTCGCTGGTCCTTAGACGAGGAGGTCGTGGATTTGTATACACCTAGAGATGCATGGAAAACGCCTCTACGATCATTCTCTACAGCAGGATGTAGGTCTGCTGCAGAATTGGCATGCTCATCCTTGGTTGAAGTATCGTCTTCTTGAAAAGATACCGAGTGTTCATGTTGGTATGCCTTTCGTGTAATGGGTTTGACACTGTTGGGGTCAGGTTGGTTAGTGTTAAGTAAGTCGTGTCGCAATGAGGCAACCACGATTTTCTTTCCTTCCGGAGAAAAACTGAGCCAGCTCTTCATGTCCTGACGTGACAAGGCCTTCCATATGTTTGTAGGCAACCTTGTGGTAGGGTCAGGGGTACGTCCAGCCTTGAACACGGCATAATCTTGATAGTCTCCTTCAAATTCGATGGGGAGAGCATAGTCCTCATGGTTTTGGATCGAGTCAGAAGAGAAATCATGAACGTGTGCACGTACGGTCGACCGAGGAGCAGACATCGCAGACTGGGAGTCAAGTCGAGTTGCTTCGAGTAAAAGCGTGATTTTAAGATCATGGATAGCAGCGGCTTCGGCAACTGCATCCGTTACGGTGCTATTCGTCCCACCTGGATCCTTGACTTTGGCAAACTGTTCGCTTAGCTGGAAGCTGGAATAGCATGCCTGACACAATGCTGATTTTACAGTGTGGTACTCGAGGGGCTTGTTGGGAGGACGGAGCTTGTTGAGGTGATTCAATTCATCAAACCAATGTGTGATGAATTTCACTTTGGATTCTTTCCAATTGTTGAGGTTCAACTTGAGCAACGCTTGCAGCTGGGTCGAGTTGTCGTATACCTTTGCTTTTGATTGGCTATGAAGGTTTACGAAGTCGAAGTAGGCCTTGCGTCCATCACGAGTGGTAGAATGACTGTGTACACATGATGCAGAAAGGTCACTCTTGAAGACTTCCAACATTAGTACCCAGAAGAAGGCACATTGTTTGACGTAGAGATCACGGGTGTAACCCACAAGCGTGGCTGGAGGCCAAGTTTCATCGAGGAATGTCTCTGTATCGATGTCGTATGCCTCGAGTTTAGCTTTGAAACCGACGAGCCAGTGTTCGAATCTCGAGTCATTCGTGAGGGGTGTAAAGGACTTTTCATCTCGTGCTTTTCGGCACCATTATTCGTACTTTACCTGCTGAGGGGACTTTTTGTTACTTCCTGCAGGAGGAGGTGGTGGGTTCAGAACAGATTCGTTACGTAAGCGTTGGGCACGCTCTCCGCGGAATGCCTGGAATTCCCTGTATGTATATGACTTTACATCTTTCCAGTCCTTCTCGTCTTCTCCTAGGTCGACACCTTCTTCTTGTAGGTCGATAGCGAAATCCGCAAGTGCTTCTATGCTCCTTTGGATGGATCAAGGGATATGCGTTGCCAATCCTTGCTCCATATAGGTAAGTTCGCGTGCAAAATCCGGTTCGATAAGTGCGTCGAGGAACGACTTCCACTCGCATAATCCGCCTTCTTTGAGAGCTAGGCACAACTTGCTAGTAATCTCACTTGTTACGTTGAGTAATGATATGAGTATCTTTCTCATATCAGCATCGAAGCTGGGAAAGCGTTCGATAGTGGTGACTTCAGCGTCATTCTTCTCTTCGCCTCCGAGTGCATTGACGGGCATTACCGGTATGTTCGGCATCTGTGGTGGTTCGGAGCCTTGGAGAGAAGTGCGTGGTAACTGAGAATGGGAACTGCTTCTTGTGCGATGTGCGACGTGCATATGCCAGCGTAGGGATTATGTTCAATTCCGTTCCTGTTCCTTCTTGTGTGCAAGCCTTCTTAGAGCTTGCAACTGTTAATCTATTATTTTCCTTCTGAATCCGATTCGTTGAGAGTCTGATTCAAGGACTTCTGACAAACAGCAACGCTGTGTTAGTGTGTTAGTAGACGAACGATTGTACTCTACGCGTGACAATTGTGTTTGGATACTTTCGGCAACGGATAATCGGACTACAGGCGAGACTAGGGAAACGCCAGATCTCCTCTTGCTGTGACTTATTCAGATTGCAGCGAGACAGACCTTAGTATGTAGATTACAAGTAGTTGGTAGCAACTAGTGTGAATTTTGGGATATAAATCAGTTGGATGTTAAAAGTATGAGATAAAGTGAAATCTTGCCGAAATGCAAGATATCTCTTTTATTGAGATGAATACGTTGCAACTGCTGTTGCGTAGTGCTGAGATTACTCGCTGATTATTTCCGTACATGTATTAGTCGTTGACCATATATATTTGTATGCATGTATATGTATTGTGTGAGAATCACATGCCAACGGTTTTCTTCTCTTGTTCCGTTAGGAAGACTCCATGAAATGTTTATCATTAAGGTCAGGAATTGCTCCCGTAGCTCGTGTGATATTTTATGAAATCAGAGTTTGCTCACCGAAGAACAATGGCAATATCGTAAGACAGGGATTGCTCACCGTTTATGCGCGATGGGAATCGATGCGCCGTGGGAATCGATATGCCGTGGGAATCGATTACTTAGATGGATACGGGACTCATTGATTCATGCGCATAGGAAATCTACCCTTTGGTAGCTTTGGTACTTCTGGTCACGAAAGGAAGAATTTAATAGCTATTACCAGTAGCACATAAAAGGTACACACTAATTTGCAATTAGAAATTCAATAATCAGACATTTTTTGTGATTTGTCCATGAATATTGTTGAAGTTATGGATAAGATCAGGAGTTACGTGTTAACATGTGACACAACACCGTAACTTTATAAATCTGGAGTTACTACTAGAAGATGCTTAACACATCAGTGGAAAGCTTAAGTATGAATCTATCCAACAACCGTCGTGGAAACAGAAAATCGACTTTTTGATTTTTAGGGTTGTCTCGAACCTAGATGTGGGACATTTCTACGTTACCATGCTTAAATACATTATCATACCATAATATAAGCATAGTATCTATCCACATAAAAAAGGACAGCAGTTCTAGTACGGTATCAAAGAGGAAGTATTTTCCCCCAAACAAAAATTCACACCCTTCTTTTCCATTACGGTACAACAACTCCCCCGCCCCGCCCCTGCCCCGCAGGGCCTTGAATTGAATTGCTGTACGGTACCGTACCGGAACAACTACAACTACAACTACAAGTACGGTAAGGTACGAGTACATACTCGTACTATCGTGCACGGTTCGTGACGATTGCATGATTGACAAGGTTGTTGTGATTGGAAACAAACAACAACACAAGACCAGCCACTACGGTACAATGCTGTCGCTGTTGTCGTTGCCGTTGTCGTTGCCGTTGCCGTTGTCGTTGCCGTTGCCAGGGTCACCCCGATCGCTCCAACGGCTCGCCTCCATCGCTGTCGCCACGAGAACAAGAACAACAACAGCAACAGCAGCAACAAGAACAAGAACAACAAGAACAACAAGAACAACACCAGCAACGACCACAACCCGATCCCACGAGATCCGATCCCGGGTGCTCCCGGACGTTCATCCCCTCCAATTGTTTCGGATCGTCCAGGACGTGGACCGCTACCAAGATTTTTTGCCCCTCTGCAGCGAGAGCCGCGTCTTTCCCGAGACGATTCGGGAGGGAGGCCGGTGCTTTCGGGCCGAGCTGGTGGTGGGATTCGGCGGCGGCTTTGACTTTGGCGGCTTTGACTTTGGATCTTTGTTTCGGACGCAGATGCGGTACGTTTCCGAGGTGTGGGTCGATCCGGAGGCACTCACCATCGAAACTACCAGCGACGGCGGCACAGGTACAAATACAAGTACAAGTACAAGTACAAATACAAGTACAAGCCCATCGACAGCGGTGGCTAAGGGCAACAACAACAACAACAACGACGACGACGAGAACCACGATCGTTCCGGACGCATGTTCGAGTCCCTCTCGAGTTGCTGGAAGCTTCGTCCGGTCCGGATAGCGCAACGGACCGGAAACAACCACAACAATAACAACAACCACAACAACAACAACACTAACGAAGACGACGAAGACGAAGACGACAACAACAATACAAATACTACTACTACTACTACTATCATCGGCACCAGCGTCGATTTCCGGGTCGAGATGACCGTGTCGGATCCGGTGACCGCTGCGGTCCTGAACCAGGTCTTGTACAACGTTGCCGAATCGCAGGTCACCGCCTTTCACGAGCGGTGCTTGCGCCTGCCCCGTCCTACCCCCGAGGAACTCGAGCGCGCGGAACGATTTTTTTCGACACATACACACACACACACACACAACACACAACACGTCGCGACGCGACGCGACGCAGCGGCTGTAGTAGAGTGTAATTAATACTAGTGTGCAGTGAGTGGGTGAGTAGTGTGCAGCTTTTCGAATCGAATCAAATCGAATCGAATCGAATCGAATCGACTCACCGAGTGAGTGAGTGGGTGGGTGAGTGAGTAGGTGAGTAGGTGTCTGTCAATGCGAGTGCGAGTGCGAGTGCAACACCGAACCCGGCCGAGCTCCAACCATCCATTGGCACGACATTGCAATCGGCACTGCAATCGGCACTGCAATCGGCAATCGGCAATCGGCACACAAACCACCCGGAAGAAACACACACAAGACAAAAAGGCTTGGAGATGCCGTGCCGTGCCGTGCCGTGTCGGGTTGGGTTGGGTTGGGTTGGGTTGTCATCGGAGATCAAAACGATTGCATTTGCCCGCACCTTCTTTCGCCAATGACACGATCCGGCAAGCACCAATTCGGAGTGCGGGCAATAGGTACGATACGGCACGGTACGGTACGGAATGAACCGAAACCAAAGGGTGAGGTTGTAGGGCAGGGCAGGGCAGGGACGTACCGTACGGATTCATTTGCTTGCGGGGTGTACCGTACCGTACCGTACCGGTAGCATCGACGCACGGATCGGGGCATTCGTGACCGAGCAACGCCCCCCGTTGAGTCGGTGTCAATCCATCCAACAGCTAGCTAACGTGTACTACACTGGACAAGTGAAGTGATCAATTTTGCAAAGTATTCACCAGACACAACGAGAAACGAATGGGAGGTTTCACCCCGTGCACTACAGTGCACTACACTGCACTGCACCAAACTGCACTACACTGCACTGCACTGCACGCAGACATATCTACGAGGATCCGACAGAGTACTGTACCGGCCAGAGAGACCACAAGTTGTTGTTGTAACACCTATTCACATCACCCACTGTAATTACTTAAAGAAAGACCGCACCGCACCAAACCGCACCAAACCGTTGTGACACGAACCTTGACTGCAGTACGTGTACCTACTAGTACTAAGAGTTCCCAGTGCTTACTGGTACGTCACAACCAGCCACTGTTGTACGTGATGTATTAACCAGAAACAAAAGCGGCCCCCCTTCTATTTTTTCCCACTCTTCTTGCAACATGATCCTCGACGTGGTGTTACTGGTTCTTCCATAGTGCTGCCTGGACAGTTCGTGTTCGGGTGGGGGGACAACCGCTGCGGTGAGACACCAGCAGGATGAACTTGCCCGGCATTCTGTTCTGTTCCTCGCGTTCGTTGTCCAGAACAACGCACGCCCGTACCGTACCGTACCGTACCTGAAACTCCATGTGGATGTCGGATCGATCTCGGCACAAATCTTCTTGGATGGCAAACAAACAAAAATTCGTGGATGAATCCGATGATTATTCATTGGGAATCACGTGAACACTCACTCACTCGTCGAAACAGAAACGAAACGACCAGCTGAAAGCAACGAGCAATGAACGAATGAAGGACGCAAAGCAAACAAAGGCCGAGTAAACTAACCCGGCATGAAGACGGTTCCGTTTGTGTTCATGCCCAACCCAATGGACGTGCGGTACGGTACGGTACATCCATTGCGAATAAGTACCGGTACGTACGTACGTACGGTATGATCGAGAGTAGACGACAGGTATTCGCACTTTGATGGAACAGGAACATGGTGGTGCTTGGTTGATGGCTGCATGGGTAAGATTACGGATATGGTACGAGCTTGGAGCCTGTGTCGTTGAAACAATAGTTTCTGTTTCGTCGCTTTCTCTCTCTCTTTCTGTGTGTGTGTGTGTGTGTGTGTGTGCGTGTTCTATTGAACAACTCACAACGTTCGAGAATTGTTTCCTCTTTTCGCTGTTTGCGACGAAACTTTTTTTGGACGGATCTGTATTCAGTATTCAAGTATCGTGATCTGAACAAACAAACACAATAATTACAATCCAATCATCCAAAAATAATACTGTAACAATCATCGTCATCATCTAGTCAGATACCACACAAATACAACACAACATAACAACTCGATTTACCTCTCCTACAATGGCTGAAGTTGTTACTGTTACCACCAATTTTACTACCATCGCTGCCGTGGAGGATGCCGGTGTTGATGCGGACAACAACGCGAGCGAAATTCCCGCACTCACGGTTCTCAATTGGGTCAATGGGGCTGTCTTTGTCCTCACCATTCTAGCGACCTTCGGGACCCAGGGCAACAATCGATTTACCCGGGGTTGGATGATGCAGGACAACGGCACTCTCTCGGCCAAGTACCAAAGCCTCGTTACGCCCGCCGGATACGCCTTTTCGATCTGGGGATTGATCTTTGCGACGGAAGGTTTGTGGACGATCCTGCAGTTCGGTGCCGACTGGCGATCCTCGTGGTTCGTCCGAGACATTGTGGGTTACAATTTTGTGTGGGCGTGTCTGTCGCAGTCCGTCTGGTCCGTTGTCTTTGCGTGCGAACAAATCACGGCGTCGATCGTGCCGATGCTGGCGACCCTGGTTTCGCTGGTGCCGATCGCCCACCGGATCTTCTTTCGGTACAACAACAACAACTACAACAACAACTACAACAACAACTACTACTACTACGACGACGACGACAAAGACGTTGCGGCCGGCGGCACGACGACGAGCTTTTGGCTCATGGCCTTTCCGATGCTGCTGCACACGGGATGGATCCTGGCCGCAACGCTGGTGAACACCAACGTCGTGTTTGTTGCACGGGGTGCCCCGAGCCAGGTTCAGATCGTGGTGGGATGGATCTCCCTCTCGATCCTGGTCCTGTCCGGGCTGGTGATCCTCAACTTTTGCTGGTGGTTCGGGACCGATTCACGCAACGCCCTGGTGATTCCGTGCGTCCTGGCGTGGGCCTCCCTGGCGATCTCCCGGGAATTGGACGATCCCAGGGAGTCGATCGCGACCGGCTTCGCTCCGGACATTGTCTCCTGCACCCGCTTGGCCTCCAGGAATGGCGGACTGCTGATCTTGTTCGTTGCCCTGGTGATTGCCATTGTGTGGTAACGAGTAACGAGTAACGGTAACGGTAACGAATGCAAGCGAGGTTTTTCTGGCTGGGCACGATGGCAATGTATTACCGAGGAGTGGAAATTATGGAGTGAGTGAGTCGAGTCGAGTCGAGTCGAGTCAACGAGTGAATCAATGAGTTGAGTGAATCAATACATGCGGTGTCTTCCACTCGGCATTCGACGGAGTGAGCGTGAACGTGAGCGTGAACGTGCCGTCGACATTGGTAGGCAGATGCTGATGATGCATCATCATCAGATAGAACGATTGCGTTAACGAATAATTACCGGTCTGTGAGTGAGTAAGTGACACATACCGAACTTGGTATAATATTATGATTGCTCACCGGCTCAAACCCAGCGGTGCAAGTGCAAGCGGTGCTCCCTTTTCTCTGATCCACGACCGTACGGTATTCATCTGACCGCACCAAACTGTTCGGCTTTGAAAAAATAATATAATTGATCGCGATATTATAATATACCGTACGTACGGTACGGTACAGGAACAGTATAGATTTTGCATTGCATTGTGCAACCAGCACTCTGGACTGCGTACTAATGGAAAGTGTGAATCATTGGTCTAATGGAATTACTTGCGTGTAGTGTAGTGTAGTGAAGTGTAGTGTATTGTACGTGTAGTGGATTTGTGTTGCAGAACCGTTGTACCGTACGGAACGATTTCACTATTCTCGAGGTCAATCATCCGTTCCGTTCCGTTCGACGACCGCCGTTGTGTATGTATGCATGTATGCATTCCTATCTAGCTGATGGGTTAGTTCCTCTTCTTGCTGGCGTGTCTCTCTGTCGGTCTGTCTCGTTGTGCATCTAATGCAATGCGGGCATCTAACGAGTGCAACGATAGCGGTTTCGGTGAAACGATCCTCGTTTCCCCGTTGGTTTTGTTCGTCGTGGTGTCGATGGAATCCATGCAGATGCATGCATGCCACGGTTTGTTTGTTTGTTTTCGATGGTGTTTTGCTTTGATTTGGGTGTGTGTTCGAAAATTTGTACTGTTGCCGTTGCCGTTGCTGTTGCCGTTGTCATAGTCGGAGTTTGTTTGAGGCATTGTACGGGCGCTGTTCGTTCCGAGCAACGCAATGCAACGCACCGATGCGTGCTCGGAACCGTGATGATGGGCGGTGATGATGGGCGGTGATGATGGGTGGTGATGATGGGTGGTGATGATTGTGGTAGTGTTTGTTGCCCGAAGAAACGCAAGACGTGTTTGGATTACATTGGATTGGATTGGATTGGATTGGTTCGGTCTTGGTCTTGTGTTGGTGCTAGTAGATGCGTGTTCTTCGTTTCTCGTTCCCACCGTAGAAATACAGCATCACAATAATATTGTAATTATTATAAGTTGATCATGCTGCTACAAGCAAACGGGCCGCACGGTTCGCGTGTGCAAGTTACGTGTGGAGGGTTCCTTCCAATTATATTGTTGATAGTCAGTCGGTTGGTTGTGTTGTGTTGGTTGTGTTGTGTTGGTTACTGGAACGTCGCCGGAAAGACCTTGCTGGAACCAACCTTGTATTTCAGCCTGGCCGGTTCTTCGGCGAACGGCCAGGGAGACAATTTCTTGTCGCGGTCGGATTTTCGCACCCATGCCTGCCGGACGGCTTTGCCACCCATCGAGAGGGTATTGTCGGTGGGATCCATCCACAGACCGTCGCGGCAGGAGGAAGCGGTTGTTGTAGTAGTAGTATCGTTTTCTTCACCACAGACATTTCCCCGGAGAATCATCGACGGCTTGCGATCCGAATCGTACAGGGTGACGGTGCCATCGTATCCGACCCGCAAAAACTCGTCCCGGCACGACAAAAACCCGGGTGGTGACAACGACGACAATGTTTCGTCGCCGTAGTAGTAGTAGGAGGAGAAGAGACTCCCGTACCCGGTGGCGACCGCCTCCTTCCATCCGGCCGGCGCGAACAACGAAACGTAGCCAAACAGGCCGCACTTGGTCTTGTAGGTACCCGGTGTGAGAACCGCACCGGGGGAAAGGGGTTTCACAACGACGGACTGGAAGAGCATTGTGGCGACCAGGGCAAAGACCAGTCCCAGCGCCAGGTAGGAACCGGGCGAGTTGGGGATCGGGGGAGCAGCAGCAGCAGCAGCAGCCTTCTTGGTCTTGGGTGGTGGGGTGGCAGATGCGATAGCAGCGGCGAGTTGCTGGTGTTGCTCCCCGAGTTTCTTGGGGCCTGCTGTTGCTGTTGCCACTGATGTTGTTGCTCCTGCTGTTGTTGCTCCTGCTGTTGTTGCCTTCTTCTTGTTGGCCTTGTCGACTTTTTCGGCCGCCCGGGACGGGAATTTCTTGGACTTCCATCCGGATACGTTGAATCCGCTCAATTCGAGCTGCGGGTGTGTGGGTGGGTGGGTGGGGGGAGGGGGTATTATTTATTTATTTCATTAGCGAGTCGAGTCGAGTGAGTGAATTGAGAAAGAATGAATGGTTCGGTCGCCGATACGATACGATACGATACAAAAGCAAAAGAAAGAAGAAACAAAACAATCGTCGTTGTGAGAACAAAACGTTGGGGGGAAGAGAGGAAACACAAACTAAAACCGTGTCTGTCTCTTTTTTTGTTTTGTTTTTTGCTCTCACCATTTTGGAAACATCTCTGTTGGTCAGGATGGGCTTGGCCAATCGCAGGCATTCCGCGTTGGAAACTCCCACGGGCTTGGCCACCAGGACCATCTTTTTGCTGCCGACAGAAGTTGTTGTCACAACGGGTGCGCTTGTCGTATGGTCGCTAGTATAATAATAGCTGTTGTTGTTGTTGTTGCTATTACTACAATAGTTGCTGCCAAAGGCCTCCAGCAGCCTCGACGAGGGCCGGACGGTCGTTCCTCCCCCCAATACCTCCGTCGTCGCCCTGTAGTAGTTCTCGTCGAGGACCCCGTCGTACACCAATTTCTTGAGGGACGGTTCGGTGACGGAGATCGGGATCTGTACCAGAACGTCCGAGACCTTGGCCCGGTTGGCGTCCTCGAATTCGAGCTGGAGCAATTCGAATCGATGGGAGGCCGGATCCATCAGCAGGACCACCAGATCGAGGACGGCGGCGGCGGCAGTAGACGAAGCAGCAGCAGCAGCCTCTGCTGTTTCGTGTTCCGCTTCGTTTCCTTCGAGGATGCAGCTGCCGCCCGCAACCACGGCTCCTTTCTCGTCGGCAAGCGCCGGGAGTGTGTTGGAAGAGGAAGTCGCGCTTGCTCCGTCGTTGAGATAGGTCTTGCTGGTCTTGGAGGTAGCATCGTCGTTGTTGTCGATGACCACGGATGCGGCGACGGTGGACTGGGCGCTCAGGATCGAAGCGGCATCGTCGCCGCCACCACCAACGCGGGAAGTGCTACTGCTGTTGTTGCTGTTGCTGTTGCTGTTGTTGCTGTTGCTGTTGGATCTCTTTTTGCTGCCGCTCTTGTTGCTCTTGCTCTTGCTCTTTCGTCCGGACAACCAACCGGATTTCACCAGTCCCTTCACCTTGCTTTTTCCCGACGATTTAGCGCCCCTTACGGCGCCGGTGGAAGAGGGGGAACGCATCACGGTGCCGCCGGTGGAAGATGGGGAACTCATTGCGCTGTTGGTGTCGTTGTTGCCGTTGCCGTTGCCGTTGCCGATGTTGATGCTGATGCTGCTTGCGAACTGTGTCGTCTTTTTCGGAGATTCGATCACAGACATTGTTGTTGTCTTGTGTTCTCTTCTTGTGTTGTCTTCAGTTGATTGATTGATTGATTGATTGATGCCAAACGGATAGGCACTTGTACTTGTACTTGTATGACGTCGGCTTTGCTTCACGGTGCGCTATGAGTACAAGCAAGATTACGAGGAAGGTGTATGTTCTTGTTGTTCTGTCGACTAACTTACGATGCTGTATCCAACCAAGCCAGCTGCATGCGATCCGTTGGGTTCGGAGGTATCTGGTGAGGCAATCTTACAATTACGTTCATTGGTGGGCTGAGGTCACGCACGGGTGGTGTCTCTGTCGAGTCTCAAAGGTGCAAAAGAACAAATTACTCCCGATAGTTCAACTCCGAAGCTACTTGTACTTGTACTTCTTCTTGTACTACCGTACAAACTATTTTTTCTAATCTTACTTTACCGTTACTGCACAATACCTACGTACGGTACCGGCTGCATACCGGTACAAGAAATCTTATGAAACAGAACATACGGTACCGGTAAGTCTTATGCAATACTAGAATTAAGCAGTAATAGTTCGTACCGTACGCCGGTACTCATACTCCGTAATAGATTACCGAATTGATACATGTGGTACCGGTAGAGTAGTAACAAATAATAATAATAGTTTAGTATTTTACCGTATCATGCTTGGTTTTTCTTAGTCTTGCCCCTGCTGCCAAGGAAGCACACAAACCGGCAAATGCAACGGATAGTATGCAAATCCACAAATCAGATCGCGCCAGCTATCGATGACGTCTAATGATAACGTTGGGTTTGACAAAAAATGAGGGGCATTCGGATCGATACTTAAGATTCCACATGAAAGATACCACATTTGAAATTCAATACTCGTTTGGCGACCGACGACTCGATCGACTAAATACCGAATAGGATTCTGCCGTGATACCTACCGTACTCGTACCGTACGGTACTCTACGGTGTTTTGTACTGGTACGAGTGCATACAGATACGAAAATAATGAGATCCGAGAACCAAAAAAACATACGTATGAAGACGTACAACGTACGTACGCTGGGGACCGATGCGACATATTCTTTTGTCAAACGAATTGTGTCCGTCTCATTTACCGTACCGTACGGTACGGAACGGTACCGTACATGGAATTCTTCTTGTTCTTTTGCTTTGGTTTGGTTAGCTTCGAAAGAAATTTCCCGGAGCCGAATTTCCGAGAGACGTTTCAGTTTTCCGTCACTTTTTTGTTTGCTATGGTACGTACGTACCGTACAGAGAGTACGTTAGAATCCTCCCTCCTAGTACGAGTACGAGTAGTTGTGGGGTGTACCAGGTATTGATTTTGGGATGAAGGACGCGTTGTAACAATGACCTGGGAGAGCACGTGGTGGTACTACGGTACGCCCAAAATACGATACCTCAAAGAACTTCTACAAAATACGAAGTAGTAAATTTATGTGTTATGCTACGAGTATAGGTGTGAAGTAGGGTGACCAGTTTGAGACAGCTTTTTTTTTCTTCCCCCTCCGACACCCATCGATTTGGGTCCTGTTAGTCTTCTTGATGTTACTCTCCACCTGGAACTTCTCGACCAAAGTAATCACCGCGCCAGAATTGGCAAAAGCTAGAGCTCTCCATAGATACCCAATTTGCAGGGGTTGCGCGCGCCGGAACCCCTTCCGACTTTATGATTCTTCTGGTCAAGAAAATCACAAAAAGTTGAAAAAACTCCATTAACACACCCATCACAATACCAAGTGGTCTCAACCAACCCATTCCTTAACCATAGCATTAGAGGCGCCCGCTACTTGGGGATCCCTTCCTTACACCAAGATCAACAAGACCTGCAAGTTTTGGATCGATCGACCGAGTCCTTTAGGAGAAACCAGCTGGAACAACAGCAACACGAATTGAGTGGTGACGACACAACACAACACGACACGAATCGACGTCGCCGTTGTCGAAGAAACCCCCCCCTGCCGCGGAGCCCTGCACGGCAACAACAACAAGCAATGCTACTACAGTATAATTCAATTAGTGGTTTAATGTTCTTTATTTGTTATTCAGTGCTGTTAAATTAGTTGCAATTAGATGGAGTAGGAAGCAAAGAAGTGAGGATGCGTTCGAGTTTTGCAATAGAGGTTCGTGAGTTTCGCAATAGAGGTTCGAAGTGTATGGTACATGTAATAAAGAGAGAAAAAAGGGAAATTTCGATCAAAATAATCAGTCATGAGACCAATTTTAATCATGAGTGTTATGTTGAACATTTTGCCTTGGTACAAATTCTACATGGGCCTACTTGGTCTCTTCGTCATTCGCACCTAAACTCGTATCATCGGTAAGGTAAAACAAAAAGAACAATGAGACAACCACGACTGTCCCATTTCTTTTTGTGTGGTTTCTTTTCTTTGTTGATTGGCTTGTTGTTCCTACTTTTTAGTAACAACCGGTATGATGGCGTTCCGACCCGTCTGCCTGTCTTGTCTGTTCTTGCTCCAACACACCACTACTGCAGCGCTGCGTTAAACGTTCTTTTCGATGTGGCATTAAATACATCCATCGTGCTCGGCGTGTGCCATTTTGGCGGCTTTAAATGCCTTTCTTTGACAAGCTACTACTACTACTACTACTACTGAATAGTTGTCTTCGGTAGCTAATGCCCAGGACTTTATTCCGGAATTTGCGGAATTGCAACCCTTGCAGCAGCGGCTTGGTGAACAGCATGTCAGCAATGATCATGTCACCACCTGCTGTTGGACACCAGTGTGCAATCGATACCTCCCATTTCTTTGCTTGTAATCAGGAAGTATGTATCTGATGATGTTGATTTGCCGGGCCTGTTTTGTGCTTGACGCCTTTCCATTTTCTTCCAAACAGATTGTGCTGCTGGTGTTGTCCTGATAGAGTATGTTTGATTCTCCTAGCACTGGACTCTCTGGATTGTCCCCTTCTTGAGGATTGCAACCCTTCTCGTCGAAGGAGGAACCGAAGAAAGGGCCGAAGGAACGTCAGGGCAAGTGAGGACCAATGGGGACTAAAATGATTTAACCAGGCTGAACGTATCAACGTAGAGATCGGTGGACCGGAGAACGATTCTGATTATATAATGAATTGTAGAAATTGTCAGAGATCGAATCAGAGATGATTGATAAAGGGAAGAAGGAAATGCCCCTGCAAGAGGCCCGGAAGGGTAACAGGGAAGCTGATGCTGTATTGTGGTATACACCCCCTGAGCCAGAATGGATGACGTCTGTCAGAAAGGAGGAGAGAATGCCGAGTATGAGATCAAAGATGTGTCGCAGCAATTGGCACGAATACAAGGGAAGAAAAGGCACAGTTGGACTGCAGAGAGGCATGTCACAACGCGGTTTTGGCATGCTTGAACATTGATTTGCATAGAACAAGCCATGGGAACAGAATCTGTTTGATCGTAGATAGGTGGATCGTAGGAGTTGCCCAATCACAACATCAATTCGTAGAAAATGTTTTGGTATCGCGGTTTGTAGATTCATAGCTTTGTACCAGACGTATGCCGTCTTGATCGTTGAAGCGATGACCAATGGGCACGAGAACGCGTTCACACTTCTTAGCATGGTGGTATCCTTGCCATTGCAGAAAATAGAAGCACCAGATGTTGAACAGTTGAAAGGGATGGTGTCGTCAACACCCACCACCACTTCTGCTTCCGTTGAGCTCTTTGTGTTGATATTTTGCTTGGTGGACAGCGATAATACGGCACCTTGTCCCATTGTCATCGCAATGGCTTTGGTATGGCTCCTCATGTCTGCGTGTACCCCAAACGACGCGTCAACGTACCACCAGTAGTATGTGTTGCCTGTGCCGTCCCACCCGAGCACGAGTGAGAGGAATGGTGCTGTGTCTCTCGGAGATAGGCCGGTATTTGCCAAAATTTTCGCTGGTCGTGTATGTCTGGATGCTGCACTCAAGTGCATAGGAAAGCAATTGCTGTCTGAATATTGGGCCTTGCTCATTTTGCGGCGAATAAACGTTTCGCCAAATATATGTGTGGAAGATATCTTTCTCTTCTTCTCCTAGTAGTCGTTGTACGCTCCCGTCATCCACTTCAGACAGTTGCGATGCTGCCGGAGTATTTGCAGTTTTGTCCTCGGCCAAACAGTTGGGCAGGTTCTCTAGTAGGATGTTGGCCACGTAGTCGAACATGCTGAATTTCACTTTCCCTCTCTCTGAATAATCAATGGTCATTCCGACGTACTTGTGAACCTTTCCACAAGTTACTGCTGATAATGGTTTGATCTTCCCAAATTCTTTGTTGAGCTCCTCCAACAGTCGGTCCACAACACATGAGATTTTGTGCAATATCTTTAGATTGTCAATGTGCCACACTAGTACAGTGAGCTGATTAGTACCATGTCATAGGGGTTGGCTGAGAAGCCCTGCTGGCTTTTGAGCCATGCAACGAGTTTCTCCCAAAATAGAAGAGCCGCACGAAGCGTCCCAAAAATGCTTGTTTTGCTTTAGCAAACATGACCTTCTTCCTGTTGCGGTTCACCAGGCACTTGTTGCTATATTGAGCCGGATCTAATTTTGCAAACAGCTCCGCCATCGTCCCTTCTATGCAGATGTAGATTCTCCCCTTCTGGCATTGGTGTTTGTAGAAAAGTTCCCGGAATAGTATCAACAGTGGCGGCATCCCGCCCTTGTTGGATTGCATCAATAAGACATGATAGCATGAGAGCGTACCGTACAAAGACACGGTTGGTGAAGACGCGTCTTCCCTGGATATGAATTCTCTTTGCAATTGACCATCTCCACAGCCCCGTGCTTGCTTTAATCTTGCCACAGCGTTTCCGCTTGAGAAACATCAGATATTGCAGTGATCTTTGGACATCTTCTTTGGTCACGTTGCGTGGATGTAGCGGTGCAAATACCTCCATGCCGTGCATTTGATTGAGCTCTGAGAGGATTGCCTCAACACCGGCTTCACCAAAGAGATTGAGGCCCTTTTTTACGCCATATTGTGTTGTAGCTACTAGTAGAGATGCGTCAAGGTTGTTCTATTGTTCCAGCGCTGCTCCCACCGGCAGCATGAACTTGTGGTGCTCGCATTCCATGGACTTCACTGCCTTGCGATACCCTAGGGTGAAAAAATATCAGTGTTGGGTTTCTGATATGTATCCGGCGGCTGCCCCATATTTGTTGTGGCTATGCTGCACGGTTGGCCGAAGTTCATAGCGGCGCGTGGGTTCTTCGATCGGTGGCGCTGTGTCCCGGCACAGCGGGGTCCGAGTCTGAGATTGCGTCGCCGTCAACAGGACCCTCTTTGGCATTGTTGTCAGGGCCTTTGGCGGTGTTCCCTTCCTTGGTCGGCACCTCGTCAGCATTTCCAGGGTTGGGGGTATCTTGTCTTCTCCATTGGATATTCCCTTCATTAGAAACTGGCGCGCCTCTTTCATGTTGCCACTAGTAGTCACTTCTCCTTTGGTGACAAATGCTGTTTTGTTAGTCATCTTTTCATCCTTCTTGTCATCTTGGCTTCCGGGCGTTTGGTTCTGGCGCCGGTCACTTCAATTGTTCCGAGACGGTTTGGTTGTCTTGAACCTTGTGATGATTTCAAGAGCGGTGGCTGGGGATGTTGGGTATGCATCTTGCTGTAAGCAGAAGTCATCTCTGAGGGTCCCTTGAATTTTTTGATGATTCTTATGGTTTGCTCCTTCTATGATTTGCACAGATTGGAGAATGTTTTTCTGCTGATTCGTGGACACTCTTCTTTTCCTCCTTTGTCATGGCCTCATAGGTAGCATATGTTGTTCCATTGTGGCATTTCTTCAGGGCGTACTTAATTAGTTCTTTCAAATAGATTGTAATTTCTGCTGATTTGAGTACTTCAAAATGGAGCACAGATTCTTCCACATATTTCGTTGCATCTTTGTTACCATCTTGGAATCCCTCGATCCATCTTTTCAGTTTCAGGAATACGTCCAGAGCTGGGCATACGGTGGTTTTGTTGCCGCGATAGCATATTTTGCGGAGTCTTTTGGACGAGCTTGAGGGTATCGTCTGCGTCTTGAATTTCCTTCCAGTCGCTGACCCCCTTTAGTATGTCCATGATTCTGCTGCTGGGCTGTCTGCAGAGAATGGAGAACATCTGACTCAGGTCCTCTTCATACCTAGCGTGTGCTTAGCGCTTCTCCTTGACTTTATCTAGTCACAGTTTGGTTTTCATCTCCTTCTTGAAAGAGTTTATGATGATATTTCCATCCATATTCTTCGATGTCCATTTGGATTCCATGGGCATGTCCTGCTGCTCATAGTCTTCTTCCTTGAGTCCCTTCAGTTCCCGCACCGGTTTGTTGAACTTGGCGTTTATCTTTCCTGCCTTGTAGAATGAGTCAAATTGTAGCGAGAGGGGCACTTTGTGGTCAATGCTGTGATCAATCGCAATGTCTTTCATGTTGTCTTGGTTGAGTCCGACAAACTTGGGGGTGGTAGGTGTGTTGCCGTTTGTCGATCTTCCCCGGCTACGCTGCCGGGGTGATTTGTCATCGGTAGATTTGTTGTTGTTGTTGTAGCTATTGGGATTTTCCCCTCTGCCATTTGAGTTCTTGTTTCTTGCGTCCATTTCTTTTCTGGAGCACGCTCGGGCAGAAGAATGTGACAGGATTGGCACCGGATGGCTCTACGGGCACTTATAGTAAATAGCTGGGTATTCAGAGATGCTTGACAAAACCTCTACTTGATCTTGCTTGAATGCGTTAGGTGCTTTCGACTCCTGTTCCTTTTTGTTTTACGTTTTTTCAATGACCTGGGAGAGCACGTGGTACTACGCCCAAAACACAATACCTTAAAGAAATTTCACAAAATAGTAAACTTATGAGTTATCCTATCGGTAAGGTAAAACAAAAAGAATGAGACCACTGTCCCATTTCTTTTTGTGTGGTTTCTTTCTTTGATCGGCTTCCTATTTTTTAGTAACCGGTATGATGGCGTGCCGGCCCGTCTGTCCATGTCCCGTCCTTCTTGTTGTTGTCATCCGGTCTTCATTTGACATCATCCATGGAATGATGGATTTTGATGGATCATGCTCTCCTCCTATTGAACGCAGCATAGGGGGCTTGCACAATCTTTCCGCCCTTCGCATTATTTTGAATGTGCTGCTGCTGCTGCTGCTGCTGCTGGTGGTGCTGGTACTATACTAAATCCATTGTATTGTTGGGTCAAGCGACACTCTGCCTGTTGGAGCACCAGCCAGTCATTCTTGCAACGGATGATAGCGTGTCAACGAAATGCAACGGAAGCGTTAATTCTTTCTGAACAGTAGCATTGCAGCGAATGATAGTTTATCGTTTGTTCTTCGTGTTCGGTTATTTGAAGTACGCCTTGTTGTTGGTCAAAGGGTGCTTGCTGCTGTGCTGGACAAGACCTGCAGAACCTTCGCAACCTTGTCGAGAACACAACAGAGCAGAGTAGAACACAACACAATACAACCTTCTATGCTTGTTTGGCATTTCTGAATACACACATAGTCATTAAAAATGACCACAAGACAAGACAAGACAACAAAATCCGCACCATGATAGCTGGCTGTCGTTGTGAATGAATGCTTCCCCTGTTAAAGTTTTTGGTTGGTGCCAGAAGACCCTCCTCTTCTAGCAGTTTCACAATTTGTCAAAACCATGAAAGCAGCCCGGGGGTACGAGTATAGTACTTTATGCTCTCGTGTTGTTTTTTGGGATGGATTGGATGGTGCGTTGTGTGCCGGTCGGTACTGTTGCGAAGTACGTGCTGCTGTATTGGGCTACATCCCTTGCAATAATATAGAACTGCTATCGTCGCCTACAGCAAGTACCACCGTTGTGTCGAAACCAAAAACAACGACTGCATTCGCCACGGGCAGAAGCAGCAGCAGCTGCTGCAACTGCAGCAGTAGCAGCTCGAGCCATCAGACGAATCTATCTGCCCCGTGATGTAATATGCAGAGCTTACTCGGGGGATCGTTACCGGTGCGGATCATTCCATCGTCGCGGTGTTTGTTGTTGATGTTGTCGTTGCTGTTGCTGCTGTTGCTGCTGCTGCTGCTGTTGTTGTTGTTGTTGTTGTTACTGCTGTATCTTGTCTCCGTAGACGTTGCAGTCCCATCCGGTGTCCCGAGACGCGGCCTCGCTCCCGTAGAATCCGGCACGAATCACCCGTTGCAGCAGGGACACCAGCAGCGGGTGCCGGAGACGTTGGTTGTTGGGTTTGTGGTTGTTGTGGTTGTTGTTGTTGTTGTTGTAGTTGTGGTTGCGGATCGCAAGAGTGGTGGCGGTGGCGGCGGCGGCGGCGGCGGACGACGACGGCGGTTCCGCGTGCCTCGCAATTGCCACGCGTTCCGTCGCCAGGCAGGACAGGTTGAAGGATGCCAGGACGGAGGTCTCGTCGGTTTCCCAGTTGGTGTTGCAGCTACCGCTGCCGGAAGGTTTCAGCGTGGCACGGGAGTAGGAGGAGTTGTCATCGGGATGCATCGGTTGCTGTTGTTGTTGTCGTTGTCGTTGTCGTTGTCGTTGCTGTTGTTGTTGTTGTTGTTGCTGCTGCTGTTGTTGCTGTTCCCGCTCGTCGATCCATTCCGAGACGGTGTCTAGGAGCCGGTGGGCGCCATCGATCCTGGATCGTACCTTGGCATCGAAACGGGTTTGATTGTACCGTCGGAGTCCTCCCAGTTGCGAGAGAACGCGATCAAAGTCGAGGTGGTAGATCCTTCCCGTAGCGTCGGCAATGATCTGGAAATCGAGGGCCATCAGCGGTTCGCACGCCAGCAGGTGCTTCGTTTCCGATATCCCGGCCCGGAGCGTCGAAAGAAACTGTAACGGGAACGACGACGACGACGACGACGACGACGATGACGAACCAATGGACGGGGGAAGAGGAGCATCCCCGGACGCTACCGGCGACGCAGACAACGACAACGACAACGACAACGGCAACGACAACGACAACGACAACGACAACAAATGATCCAGGCGAGACCGGACCTCGTCTCGGTGATGGCGCAGTCGCAATTCCTGGGAACCCTTCGGCATGATCCGTATCTTTTGAACGGTTGCAGTGGTGGTGTTCGTCTCCTCTTTTGACGACGAACGCCGTTGCCGTTGCCGTTGCCGTTGCTGTTGCTGTTGCTCCGAGCGAGTTATGGTGGTGGTGTTGCGATGCTCGTCGTCGCTACCGGAGGGAAACCCCGCAGCAGCCGAAGCTGCAGCCGTGCCCGAACCAAACAGGGTCGCCACCTCGGAGTCCGTGAAGGTCACAGTTTCCGGCGGGGAGAGCAGAAAGTGTCGAATCCCAAAGGTTGCGGTCAGGTATTGCGATATCCTCCACCCGTCCTGGATCGAATCGTCGGTCTGCTTGCCGGGGTTGGAGATCAAGAAGCCCATCGTCTGGACGAGCGATTCCGAATCCTCCCCGTCCTCACCGCCCTCGTTATCGTTATTGTTATTGTTATCGTCCTCGTCGTCGTTGCCGCTGCGCAATCGAAACAAGCACTTGTCTTCTCCGCACGAGGGTGCCTTGTGCAAATCCAGGAATTCAAACCGGAACGATGATTGGGACGTTTCATTTGTCATCGGATGGTTGTGGTTTTGATTGTGGTTTTGATTGTGGTTTTGATTATGGTTTTGATTGTGATTGTTAACATCGTTTGCCTTGTTGTTTCCGGTGGTTTCTCTTTCGATGGGTTGCTGCTGCTGCTGCTGCTGCTGCTGCGGTTCGGACAATGGCGGGGATTGGCCGCGAAGCCGCCCCGAATCGATCTCGACATCGGTGCCATTGGTTCTAGCTGTTGTAGCTGTAGCTGTAGCTGTAGCTGTAGTCGCGACAGTGACAGCGACAGGAACAGCAACCGCAACCACAACCGTTGCGTTGCTGCCCTTTACATTTGCCGCCAACGCTGTAGCACGCACGAACTTTTCCAGAATCCATCGATTCAACGATGCGCCGACCAGTCCCGCCAACAGGACGATTGCGAGTCTTCGGTGGCTTTCTCTTCCGAGGATCATGTTGGTTGGTTGGTTGGTTGGTTGATTGATTGATTAGTTGATTGATTAGTTGGTTGGTTGATTGATCGGTTGGTTGGTTGATCTCGCCAACGGATCGATCCGAGGCGAAACACGAAACTCTTTTTGCGGAGAGCGGAGAGGACGGCCTGGTTCCGGATCGGGTCGGGTCGGATCGGATTGAGTGGTGCAATAACAAATTCGGCACCGAGCACTACCGTATTACGAACTGCGTGTATACTGCAATAAGCAATAGTATGCGTTGCCGACTCGTTATCTCACATCAATAACCTTCTCCGATACGTTGCGTGCCATACAGTAGTAAGATTACGGTACGATACAGCGCAGAGGTGAGTAGACCGCAACGAATTGGTGACGTTGAACCGGTAGTAATAATACTCCGTAATAATACTCCGTAATAATAGTATCGTTAGTTCGTACCGGTATCGTTGCTTCGCTTTGTTTTGTTTCCAGAAGATTTCCAGAAGATTCATGTGACGGGGGACACGATCGTTACGGTAGTTGGACAACGTGTTGTAGACACTTGTATTTGTATTGCATCGGTATGAAAGAAATTATGTTGTGAAAGTGTGAAATGAATACTGAATAAGATCACGGTACGTACCGGGACAATACTCGTAACCTGCTCGTAACGGTAGAAGATCAAAAACTCAAGCCGAACGGTAATCTTACCGGTACTTGTAGCGTACGAGTAATTACGTACTTATCGGACCTGGTATAGTACAGTCCCGTCTGAGTACGAATAGTACTCGTACATGCGTCGATTCAAAAAGAACGTTGTTGGGCGCCGGGCGAGCGAGCAATCACAACCGTGACTACAATTAGCGAGGTTTCTTGACATCAAGTGTCGACGTCTGTTCTTTGTCCGTTTCTGTTGCTTCATTGCTATTCGAAGAAGAAAATGGGAGCTAAATCAATCGTTGTACTAGTACGATAGTAGCGAGTCACAAATGATAGCACCAAGGAGCCAGGAGGACAGCTCATTTGAGTGGAAAAGATACTGTAACGCTTGTGTATACAGCTGGATCTAGGGAATAACAGCAGCACCAGCAGCAGCACCAGCAACAACAAGGGGCGGGATCGTGCACTTCGTGTTCGTGTTTGTGTTTGTGCCGTACGTCGCAGGACTCCCATCAAATCCAAACCGCTCTCGTACGGTACAGCACGATGGAATCAAAGTCGGAGGTGGTTCGACACTTTGTACGGCCGTTCCTCCTCCTCCTCCTGCTTTCCGGGCCGAAAACCCCCAGGACGGCCGCGCGGCAGTTGTTGGTGTGGGTGTGTGGGTGTGAGTTCTAGTTCCGGTTCCGGTTCCACCGCACAGATGTATCCACCACCAAACTCGGGAATCTGCACGATCAACGAGGCATTCATTCATTCATTCATTCATGGCGTATTGAATGAATGCCGAGCAAGGTCTCGGCTTCGATCGTCGGAGCCGGTGGTCGGTGTTGTTGACTCCATTTTTTTTTGCTTGTGCTTTGTGCTTTGTGCGTCTGCCCGGCAGCTTGCTTGCGCGAGCGACGACGACGACGACCACAAACGTGAACGTGAACGCAAACGAGACGCTCGATGCGTTGCGTTGCGTTGTGTAGCGAGGAGACGTACCGTACCAGTCCAGTCCAGTCCAGTCCAGGCCGAGGCAAGAATGCGGGGATGATGGATGGATGGATGGATGGATGGATAGACGCTTTGAGGAGGAACAACAACAACGGCAGGACCACAAGACGATTAAATTAAAAAGAGCACGAGGTACAACAACAGTATTTTGTTGTGTTGCCTGGTGTTGCCGTCGTACGCCGGTATATTGTTATAATGATACCCGTGCCGATTGTGTTGGCCTCTTTGTTTGAACAAACGTTTCTTTGTTATCTGCCCGTACAAACGATGGATTGTGGTTGTTGCTCCGCGAGAACTCGGCCCTGTAATGATGAACACCGTGTGGTGTTTTTGTTGTTGTTGTTGTTGTTGTTGTTGTTGCTATCGGAACCGTCGGTTGCCGTGTGTGGTACTACTTGTTGTAATGACCTGTACCCGTACCGTACGGTACCCGTACCCGTACCGTGATATCCGGGAGACCTGTGCGGTATGTTGTTGATGTGCCATGCTGTAGTACTATCAGGTAATGGTAGCAGTATAATATGTGTAAGATTGTGGGCATGATTGCCGCACCAATCAATCGTCGAGAAAGATCCATTCGGTGAAAAAGGATCTTTTGGGCGGGGTTCCCTCCTCGAGCGATGGGATCGCTGGTTTTGGATTCGAAACCTTGGAATGGATCAGCAGGTACGAAATCTTACGTACAGTACGGTAATTACCGGACAATAATGAAGTACCGTACCGTACCGTACAAAAAATATGGCATAGATTGAAGTGAACGACACGTCATGGTCAACTCCCTTGCTTCTTTATTCCACGTGGAAGATGAAGATTATTCGTTGAAGCTTCCTCCGATTCGGTCCAATCTTGCATTTACTTTTTTAATTAGTGGATTCTGTACAGTACACGTAATAATTACGATACTCGTACCCCATGGTCCTCCTTACTTATAGATAGCTCGATTTATGGGCAGAAACGGAACGTACTTCTGTTTTTAGTTTGTGACGTTGTCTTTTTGGCGAGCACAAGCAACCGATTCCAAACTGCACATGCACATGAGCGTGCGTTGAGTGAGCATCTGTTTTGTTTTGTGCACGTTCCGTCATACAGTACGTACGTACTATGATGTAATGTACCGTACAATGAATTACAAACCGTACGATACCCACATTCTCGTTTCCCCGTAACCGAAGTACGAACGGTACCGTATCGTATTACAAATACAACCAGTACTATGTCAACCGCTGGTACGATACGGTACGGCAAAACCTCCGAGACACGATGGAAAATAATGTTGTTGCGTTTTTTGTGTGTTTGTTTGTTGTACGGTACGAACTCGTATCGAATTAGAGAAGAATCTTCCTCCTCTCTCAAGCTCGCCCCGAGACTGCTTATCGTACTACACCGAAGTACTTGTACTTGTACCGTACTAACTAAGATTACCGGTAGCTTGGCTTGGCTTGGCTTAGCTTGAGTATTGCGTAACTTACCGGTACGGCACTCGGTATAGTCCAACTTGTGTGCCGGCCCTGCTAATCGTGGATAAGCGAAACAAACATCCCGGATTGGACCCGTAATATACCGGGCAATTACGGTAGTGTAGGAAGAAGGTCAAAGAGATACCATAACATAACACAACAAAACACAAAAGTGGTGCCGACCAACCAAAACCCGCAGAAACGCAACAGCGATCGATTGTAGTACCGGTAGTACGTACCGTGCCGTGCCGTACTATACCGGCATCACAGTGGAAGTGGAAGTGGAAGCAGGAGCAGAAGCAGAGGAACCAATTTCAATCCACATCGTGGTTCCATTCCGTTCCATTGATTCCATTCCATTGATTCCGTTCCGTTCCATACAGTTGTCTCGAAACTACTGTACCGATCCCATCCCATCCCCATGCCATCCAATACCAGAAGCATGACGCAGCAACAGCAACAGCAACAGCAACAGTTGTCTCCAACATCACCACCACCACAGCAACAGCGACAGCGGCCGCTGCCCCCCTGGCCGGTCGTTTCTCCGGCACCCCACACGCGTAGAGAATGTCCGGGAGCACCGATCCAGCAAAAGAAGAGCCGGAGTCGGATGGTCCTTGCCGAAACCGGATGCCTCCTCGACTGCAACGACTACTACGACTACAACGACGACGACGACTACAACGACGAGAGCAACAACAGGGTTCCCCTTCAACCGAGGCAATTGTTTCGGGGCGATGAGTACAACACGTACGACGTCGACGAGTATCGCGCTTTAACCTCCTCCCGGCGCCGAGACCTTTGCAACCGAAACGAGCAGCGGGGAGAAGCACGAGGACAACAACAACAACAACAACAGCACGGGAACCCCGGCACCGATCACTTTATGGATCGTTACACGTACTCGGTAGATTCTCCACCGGTATCACCGGTGCGATGGGATCCGGGATTACCATTGGCATCGGGGACGGAACGAGAACGAGAACAGCCCGCGGGTCCTTGTTCTTCTTCTTCTTCTTCTGCTACTACTACTACAGCAACTCGGATGCGGAGAATCATTAGTCCGAGCCGCGGAACGAGCAATGGAAATAGCCATGGAAATAGCAGTGGCAACAACGAAGGGGGAAGGCCGTCATCGACATCGACATCGAGATCGAGATCATCATCGTCCTTGTTTGGGAAGGAATTCGAGGGGCGAATCCGGAGCGCGAGCACCTACAACACCAGCAACACGAGCCAGCGCGGCGACAGCCACAATCGCCGGTAGGGTGGATGTGGTTGTGGATGTTGATGTTGATGTGATTGTGGTTGTGATTGTGGATGTGGATGTGGATGTGATGACGCTGCTCGACCGAACACGGGGTAACAGAACAGAACAGAAGAGAACAGCACAGCACAGAACCACACGGGGTGGGAGATGGGAGATGAAAATTGTAGTGCTGTGCAGTGAATTGCAGTGCATTTTTCATTTCGTGATAGTTTGTGGACTGGGGTGGGGATGGGATGGGGTGCAGTAGAATGGAAGGCTTGCGCAAGAATATGGTATTTATTTGTGTTTATTTGCGAATACTTGTATATCGGGGTTTGGATTGATGGATTGATGGATTGTTTGTTTGATTCATTCATTCATTCATTCGTTCGTTCATTCGTTCATTCTGCCGTCGAGACTGTTGATTTTGTGTCTTATCCGCAAATACTGTGCGTTACAGTTTTTGGGGCACACAATCCAGAGGATTGATTCTATTCTACGAGGGATGGCATATGTTGCACATTGGTGCAGTTGATGAATTAGTTCGCTATGTGTCATAATAATAATAATATTAATAATGAAATAATATATGTACGTATTTACATACCGTTCCACCACAAAGTGAATCGTAATACTACACTGCATCACGAGTTCACTATGTTTTATGTGTATGCATTCATAGCAGGTCCCGTGAAGGAAAAAAGGAAAAACTACTAGTGGATGATAGCTGTGGACCACCATCAGCGTGGCAACCGTTTTTGCTCCCAACCCGAATCATATCATCAGCCCGGATGATGTCCAACAAGAACCACCACCACCAAGCAGCCAATTAATTATGAATGTCATGCCATCCAATAGTAGGTACTAGTAGCCTGCTGAACGAAAATTGCAGCAGCAGCAGCAGCAGCAGCAGCAGCAATCAAAGAAGGAGGAAAGAGCAGAGAGGAAATACTACTACTACTACTAGTAGTGCGACCTTTGCAGATACGAGAAATAATGATATCCACAATAGCAGCAGTGCTGGCTGGCAGCAAGGGAAGAATCGGTCGGTTCAGAGGCTAGCTAGTACTGGTACTACTAGTACTACTATTAGTAGCTGCTTCAGAGGCCCCGGAAAGAAAGATACAATGAGACATACAGCACCATCAGAATCACGATGGCGTGAAAGATGATATAACACGGGAGGCCACACACGCACACACACACACACACACACTCTTCCTCTTCCTCTCCACCACATGGAGGACACCGAGACGACTGATCTGCATACCTGTAGTAGTAGTGGAGGAGTTACCGCTGGAGGTCCAAGAGGAGGAAGTTGAGGAGCAACCAACTGCTGGCGGACAGTACAGTGAATTTGGCAGGAGTCAGCAGGGATGAAAATGTTGTGATGAGTATCATGCCAATAGCAAAGAACAAGTCTTGGTCCAAATAGAGCCACCAGCAGATAAAGAGCTTCCCTATCAACTCAACGAGGCCTTGAAGAGATAGGGCCAACCAACAAGATTTGAACACCAGACGAGGATAACAATGATAGGGCCAACCTGTTCATTACGTTGAGCCCATCAGTCTAGAGAGTAACCTTTGTCAGCCTGATGTCCCTCAACCCAACCCAACCCAACCCAACCAAAGTGGACAAAATTGGAAAGTGAAGAAGAGAACATGATGTTCTGAACGACCTAAAATAGTATAATCAAGGCAGGTCTAAGGGACAAAGGGCCGGCAGAGAGCGAGCGTGCTGATTGTTTGAGAGCAGAATCACAATCCAAAGCAACAATGGTAAGAAATTTCCAGGAGTCACAGCCACAACATCGGCCACACAATTGAACCAAGGTGATGGTAGAAGTGAGTACCCCAATAACAACAACACCAGCAAGCTTACTCCTGTAGCAGGGGGATTGGTCTTCTGGAGAGCCGTTCACAAAGTTGCAGCTATGGAGAAAGTCCCGCTTGGAAGTAGCGGTTTCAATCACAAAGACGGGTGATTCACACAACACAAATGTAAGGGTCAAAAGAGCCATCATCACTAACAGCGCATGCAGTACCTAGCCTGACGATACCCTCTGCAATAAGGTGACAACCACCAACACACACAGTGAGTAGTCATCCAGAAGAGCCCTTGGAGAAAAACAGAGAGCCTCCAAAAGCAACCTCCCTCTAGTTTCAAGGCCAAGCCCCCGGGGAGTCAGAGAGGTTAACACTACTACAGCAGAGGGAAGCCTGCCACTGAGAAAGTCTAGCCGAAGAACGAAGCGGCAATGACCGTGGCAAGCTCCCAATTTGCCAGCCACTCGAGATTCGGAATTCAAAAAGGCACTCCATAGAGAGAGAGAGAGAGAGCCCTGTCCGCACCTACTACTTACCAATGATAGGAGAAGGCCAGGCCAGTGGTTGTGGAGCTTGGGCACAGTCGAGGACGTCCGAGGTGTCCCCTGATATGGTTGGAAGTCTGAAGGAGGTAAGCTTGGTAGGAGATTCGAAGACCACCATGGGTGCGGAGATCAGATGAGGAAATAGTCCGAATAGATATTCGAGCAAGATTCAACATAGAGAGGTCTGTGTACACCCCGGAATCCGGCATCAATAAAAGCCTGCTTTAGAAATTGATCGTTTGCACGGAGGATGGTGGCATTAGGAAATTTCCTCCTAGAAACTGTTAGGATACTTGGAAAAGAACTGTCAAACACAAACATGCCAACACAGAGTCGCGCAGGAAGAGAAGGGGAGGAAGGGAGTGGTACCCAGGTGAAGGGGGATACCCAATTCAAGACGGAGAGGACGAGCTCTAGCAGCGAGCCGGAGAATATGCCCAGTTTGAGCATCTCTCGCTAATTCCTGAGAGAGGGTTGCAAGATGGCTACATTCCTGAAGAAGGCATGGACGAATGAAACCAAAAACTCGAAAGGGAAGGCCCAAAAAAGATGCACCTAGGAAAGTTCCGCGACATTGATTCACTATGTGTCATAATAGTACGAACAGCACGAAGTGATATCTTCTGTAAAAGTAATGTAGAACTGTGTTAGGTACGTGTAGTTTAGAGATAGGATACTAGTCACCGGAGCACGACCAAAAGAACTCGATTTGCAAGGAATCTGTTGCTATTGTTTTTTGGGACGAGAATGCCAATGTTTTGCTCTGGAGTGCGTGCTCCAGCACAACTATCGATCGTTATTTTCTTGCGATAGGAATAGGAATGTACAGTAGTCAAAATCAGTACCGTGTAGTTGATATTCAGCAAATTGGCCCCACGGAGAGTTATTGGTGGTCACATTTGGTCCAACTCGATTCGTGTAAAAGTTTGATGTTAGTAATACTAGTTGCCCATCCACTCGACCGACAGCCAATCGAGGTTGGGTCGGTTCTTGGTTTCGATCCACATCAGATCGAGGGTGTGGCTTCCCTCGGTGTCAAAGGTCACGGTCTTGCTCTCGACGGACCAGATGCTCCATCCGTAGGTGGCGCGAAACTCAAACTCGTAGTCGTCCGTGCGTTCGAGAAAGTCCCCGTCCACCATAAACAACCCGGGACGGCTCGAGTTCAGGTCTCCACCGTTGGCGTACCGAAACGACACCTTGTACGTTCCGGCAACGGCAATGTCGATCACAAAGGAGATACCCACCACATTGGGCGCACGACGTGTACCCTCCCGGGAGACAGCGACGTCGCCCCAGTCCCTGTCTCTCTTCTTGTTCCACCGGCTCGTGTTGGGACCGCTTCCGCTCCCGTCTTTTCGGTCAAAGACGGGAAGGCGTCCGATGCCGTTGTTGCCGCCGCCCGAGATGGGAACCGCCGAAAAGCCGGGATCTTTGTCTCCGTGCGTGGCGGCGGTAATGTCCACAAAGTCGACATATCCGGAACCGCAAAAGTGGTCGGCGCTGGTCTTGATCCACGCCGAGTACAGGATGGCCTCCTCGGCCTGGTAGACCCGGAACAAGCCCTGGGCGTCGGCCTCGGGACAGTCTTGGCTGCTGTCATAGTTGTTGTCGGCCACGATCGTTGAAACGGGTGGCTTCGTTGGGGGAGCTGTAGTCGGAGACGGCAACGGAGGAAGCGTCACCGGAATCGGCGTGGCGACCGGGGGAGGGGTTTCGGTTTCGCCACCACTGCTGCCCACAACCAACGAATTGAGGCTCGGATTGAGCAGGAGGGTAATGCTGCTGGGATATCCCTGGTTGGTGGTGATCATGGCGGATGCCGGGGGATAATCCAGGAGTTCCGAAACGTCCAGGATCCCGGTTGACTCGCCTCCGTGGCGGGTCTCACCGATCATGGCCTTGTTGGTTCCGTCCGGATTCATGTACCAGATTCCACCCGTGTCGTTGTCCTTGTTCCTGAGGGGGATTATTCATTTTATGATTCGGAAAATCAATGGTACCCATACGCACAACCGGCAGACAGAGAAAAAGAGCAACATCTTCCTTGTGTGAGAAGAGAACCATGCAACAGCAACAGCAACAGCAACAGCAACAGCAACAGCAATCAAGCACACGACCAACGACTTGCGTTCCGAAATAAAACTCACACAAAGATGAGGTTGTTCTTGGTCCAGTCTACGTTGTCGGGATTGCGCTCGGAACTGCCCACGTTGTCGTTGCTTGCAATCATGCGGACCGAGAAGGTGGATCGTGCCGGCAGAAACTTCCCGCTGGCATTATCAAACACCAGGTTCAGGTCCAAGATGTACACACCGCTGTTGCTCTCCGCCAAAACCACCTGCGTGGGACGAAGGGGATTGGTGTCGATGTCCTCGAACTTGGATTCCGACCAGGCGTCGTCGATGTCCGTCACGAAGCGTCCCGGTGTCGTGGTTTTCCACAGGGGATCTTCCGCCCATTGGAGGTCGTCGCCGCCCAGATAGAACCATCTCCCGTGCGCCAGCCCGTTGCGTGCCAAAAAGTTCGTCTTGTCGGGGGTTCCGTCCCGGGACGCAAACTTCTTGCCGATGTAGAGCCGGAGGGTCTCGCTCCCGCCGTCCGCCGACAGGAGGAGGCCCACGTGATCGGTTTCGCCCGTGTCGAGAAGCGCGGCGTTTTCCCAGGAATCGTGGGGCATGCCGCCGTGCCCGGCATAGTAATAGCCATCGCCATCGCCATCGCCATCATCATCGCCATCATCATCGCCATCATCATTACCACCGGATGATGCCGCCAACGGCATGGACCCGGCGATTCCCGACACGAGGTACAAATCGCGGAACTCGTCGTGGACGTCGAGTGCAAAGAGTCGGCCCCCGTTGTCCCAGCATTCCTCTCCGGTCAGGTAGACGGCGTCCGTGAAGCCGCGTCCCTTCCCAAAGGCCTCCGGGGGAATATACTGACTGGAACAAAACCGGCAAAATCCTCCCGCTCCCTTCGGATCGGTAATGTCCGCTCCGATGTACTTCCAGGAGGATCCTCCGTCCGGGCTCCATCGATCGTAGGCGACTGTTGGCAGAACAGAAATCGCAGAATTCAATACAATACAATACAATACAAAACAATGCAATGCAATGCAATAGCAAAGAAAGGATGGATGGAAGGAATCGCGGGAGACAGCACGAAACCAAGGAAGGACGCGGCACGGCACGGCATAGAAGAAAGCAAGAGTGTTGAGTTTTTGTTCCGTAACTCCGCACGGGCAGGAACTGGATATTGCACAAACACAAACACAAACACAAACACGAACACAAACACGAACACGAACAGACAAACACAAACACAAACACAAACACGAACAGACAAACGGACAGACAAACGGACAGACAAACAGACAGACAAACAAACAGACAAACAAACAACGAAATAGAACGAGTAAGTAAGTACCGAACACTTACCCCGCGTGGATTGAACAAAGTCGTAGTTGTTGTTGCCGTTGGTCCCGCCGTTCTCAGAGGCCAAGGTCTTCCCAATGGCTTGTTTCAGGCGTCCCTTGTGCAGGTTGATTTCCGAAATGGTGGCCTCGTCCTCGTCTTCGTGGTTCACGTACAACCGCAGAACATCGTTACCATCGTCGCTACCACCCTGCGTTCCAGAAACCACGAGGGCTCCCACTCCGTCCATCTTGTCGGGAATCTCCCATCCCCCGTTGCCGTTGTTGGGACTGTCTCCCTCCGAGATGATTTCCAGTGCCTTCCATCCCCGCAGCGGCAGGATCATCGATTCGCGGTTTCCGTTGTAGGCTTGGGTTGTGGTGCAACAACACGACAACAGGAGCACCATCTGTAACACCAACACCAACACAACCAGCACCCGTTGTGCCAGCACCGTTCCCGTAACAACCGCGCACGGGAGCGGTTGTTGTTGTCGTCGTCGTCGATGAAAGGCCGACGCACCCGCAACAGTACCAACAACAACAACACCAACACCAACAACAGTAGTAGTAGTAGTTCGCCGGCGGCGGCGGCGGCGGCCATAGTTGTTGTTGTTGTTGTTGATGATGATGTTGTTGTAGCCGCCATCATCATCGGTGGTGGTTGGAGGTTTTGGTTTTGTCTCGAAGGATCGTGGTGTTCGGGTCATGGTGATTTAGTAAACAAGCAATACTGGTAGTAGCGCTGTAGTAATAGTGATGGATCGGAACACAACACAACACAACACAACACAACACACAACACAAAACAAAACAAAACAAAACAAAACAAAGCACAACCGGTGATTGATTATACTAGTATGCGTCGGATGTTTGATATGGTTTTTGGAAACAAAAAATTATGTGAGGTGAGTGATCCCCAGACCAACACAATTCGAATCCGAGCTTGTGTGTGTGTGTTTGTTTGTTTGTTTGTTTGTTTGTGATGTGTGTGATGTGTGTGAACTTCTTGCCTCTGCAACGAACGGAATGAGTGACCTTTGTAGACTTGCTTGTTAGCCTTGTCTGTTTCTCCGGGGAGGAGAAATCCAGCGATCGAATATATAAGGGATGTCTGTTTTTACGGAGTGACCGTGGATGATGGGAGTGTAGATTGATTCCTCAAATAATGGAACAATCGGACCCGATGCGGTTTAGTTTGGTTTGGTGGTTGTGTGTGTGTGTGGTTGTGTGGTTGTGTCTTTCTTGCGTTTGCAACGAACGGACGGGACAATGTGTGCGTGAGTGAGATTCGTTTGGTTCCAGTTGTTCGTTCGTTCGTTCGTTCAGTACCTGTGGTACCAGATGTTTGTGGACGCGAGTGAGAGGTGCTGTGGCTGTTGTTGTTGTATCTTTCGTTGGTTGTTGGACTCGAATCAGCAGGCAGGCCCAGAAAAGAATCAGCCATGCAAAGAAGCGTGTGTGTGTGTGTGTGTGTGTGTGTAGTGTCTGTTTTTAGTTCATTACTCATTGCATTACGCGCATTACGTGCATTACGTACATTGATGAGAGGCTTTTGCAGAAGGAAGGAATCAATCCAACAAATGCGATCTGGAGTCCTCTAGATTCCTCTAGATTCCAATGGGAAATCCGACTTGTCCTAGTATGTGTGATTGTGATTGTGATTGTGAGTGCTCCACACTCGTGTCAACTCGGAGGAAACGAACCGAAGGAAGGGAAGGCATCATCTCTCTCTCTCTCTCCGGAAAGATGTGTGTCCTCCGTTCTTTGGTATCGTGTGAAAAACAACAACTGCAGCAGTGTAGCATCATGGAATCATTTTCCAGATGTGCATCCATTACATACGAACTCCGTAATCTTACGCAATCGTCGTCGATCTAAGGTACGGTACGGTACGGTACTATGCCTTCACATCTTTTTGGTGTCTCCGAACCGAACGATTATCATTACGACAAATCGATTCGTGTCGCAACAAACAACCGAACAGGATCGATTTGGTTGCGATACGGGATCCGAAGCGTGTATGTTTGTGCCCTATGCACACGAAATCGGATTCTCTGGAAGGATCAACATACAAAAAACTTACTCGATACTTAGGATGTTGTTGCTGGTAGGCAAAGTTGGTCACGCTTTGGGATTGCAGAACACGTGAATCATGCCCGAAACGATCTAATCGGACGCGTGCTTCAAAATGGATGTGTGAAACAAAAAATGAAGACGGATGGATGTCTGTCCTCGTCAGTACGTACCGTACGGTATCAAACGGGAAGGCCTGAAAATAGATCAAATTATGACGGACGAGGACAGATTTTTAAGCGTTAATGGTGTTGGATTTGAATCCTTGTGCTTGTCTCAGAATTGGACAGCACCTGTCAACAACACGAAACGCGACCCTCTGTCTTCCAAGCACGATTATTATGTGTGTTGCTTTTCCATCGTCTTACTACTATTGGATACGAGTTATTCACGACAGGAAGGTCCCACTTGTACGAGGAGAGTACGGTACGTACGGTATCGTACGGTATCCTTCTTCTTGTTAATTATAAGAACCACGGACCCTCCTCTCGTTCGAACGAAATCTCAAAGATGGGTTCGTTTGTGAAGACAGTCGCATGACTCACGAGAACGTGACGACCAAGACGTGGTCCTCGTCTCTGCTGCCAATCAGCACCACCACCAACGCTGTTCCATTCAGCATGATAGCAGCAAACGGTGCTGTGGCAGCCATTCTTGGATACTGCCTACTAGTAGTCGTACCGTCAGTGAGTTTCTTGACAGGGCCTTTATTGGTGTAGTATCCTCCACACGATTTGACCGCTCTCTGTACTAGTAAGAATGCCAGTAATATTATGAAAGCGCCACTCCTCGTCAACAAAATGGCGGATGGTGCATGATTGGTGGCTGCTGCTGTTCGTCACTCTGTTGTTTGTTGTCGTTGTTTGTTGTTTGTTGTTTTTGTTGCCTGGTAACTCTTTCTTGGCAGGGCATGTAGAATGTGTAGTACTAGTACTAGTAACGTCCGGACGAACTTGTACAAGCAAGGACAGTGTGTTTCTGTTTTCTTGGATGATCATTGATGATGTCATCCTCAGCAGGCACCAGCACAATAAAGAAGATTGTAGCAGTCTTTCAAACCGACAGTTTCAGTAACTCTTCTTGCCGGATGCAAGACCAACGGGATTCTCAGATGGGGCATCAATGTTGGTTTTTTCCTTCAGGGTTGGTGGATTTGTGTTTCTTGCAAATGCATGAGGATTGCTTTCCTAGTATTCCCTTAATTGGATTGTACGCGTACAGCCGTACAAATCAATCTTTTTTTTTTTTTTTTGGGGGGGGGGGGGGATGAATCTAAACTCTCTCTAATCTCCAATCCAAATTGATATTCTTATTACTTGTAAAAAGTTGACCTTAAAACACTTTGTCGCAAGTCCCTACTTGCTATTTTGGTTGCTCTATGAGCAGCATAAGCTCCAGCATTACACTTGGTATTTTTTCCAACCATTTGTACTACAAACTCAAAATTCCATCGTGTTTCGTGTCCGATGGTAATTTTCAGAACGTTCGTCGGGGAAACAATCGATCGTCCGGTGCTGTTGTCGCTGTTGTGGCAGCGTTTGATCCGTTTGATATAATTAAGCTGTTGGATGGGTGAAGTAGATTCCGAATGAATCCGTCGTTCTGTGGTGGCAGTAGCGTCATCCGTTTTAGTGCGCCGGAGGAACAATCTAACGTTGGTGATAATTAACCTTGCGGGCCGGTCACAGATGTCCGGAACATTCCTTTGGAGCTTGGTCGTGGATTACGAGAGAAGATTCCTGTAGAGGGATCGGTAGATACACCCCCTGATTCACGAGTAGGGAGAAAGAGAGAGAAAGAATGAGACGGGGAGGCCGAGAATGTGCCGCACAGGGAGCTAAGCACACAATTTCCTCTGGATTTAACCGACAGTGGAGGTGCTGAATGGCCGGAGATAGGTAGCTTAAGGTAAACACTGGTGCTCTTGCGGGACACAAGTGTAAGTTATAAGGGCTCTATAACCTGTTGTAACTCTAAAAATCGACCAAAGGTATATGATGTTAAAATTTAAAGAGATGTGAGCTCAGGGAGAGGCTCTTATTTTTACTGTGTATTTTTACTGTATCGGGGCTCTCTGCTGTATTTTACATGGTAGAGATCTTCCCCGGTTATTTGATACTGTCATTTTCATCGTCGTACCGATACTGTCTCTGCTGTATCTGTATTAGCATTGTGTCGGTCTTACCGTACCGGTCATTTGATGATATTGGTCGTTTAGGGGGTTAAGTGATTTATTCGATGGGGTGTATGCTCATTCGTGGTATATATGCTAGATATGAGGCCCATCTGGAATTGATATTGATTTTCTTGATTGCAATAAGTAATTTCCTCACGGGATATCAAGTATATTCTTTCGAACATACTTAAGGGTTCCAAGTGTTCACTTATTGGTCAGGTCTTTGGATATGTCTTGTTTCTAACCGATTATCCTCTTTTGTTTGTAGCCTTAGGTGATATCGTTTTTACCACTTAAGGATTCCAAGTAGTGGTGGAGGTGCGTTTGATTCTAATGCTTGATCATTGGAATATTCGTATCTCGTTCCGCACCTCGGTCGTCGTTTCGTTTTGTCGGCTTTTTTTATTAAATTTGATGCCGACAAAGTCCGTATTTTTTTTTGGCTGACAACATTTAGATCGTTGTTTGTTTGTGTGTGGAAGGGAGTTTTGCGTTGCAACATTGCTTCATCTAATGGGACGCCATACCCAGGGTCGTAGACTTTGTGAAATTCATATGGGGACCAATCTTCGCGGAATTCCCAACTGAAGATGGTCAGAACCAATCTGATGATTGGATCTCCATTATTTGTGCGTCTGGCTGCATTATCTAGTCCACGTTGGTCTCGAACTCGGAATCTCCCGTGGTCTTTCTTATGGCAAAAGATGGCGGAATTGGAGAGTAACAAGGCAATACATTGTTTGTGGGCTTTAAATACTTCAGACGCAGGGAGTTCATCCACGATGGCTGCGACAATGAGGGACTTGAGGACAGGGATTGGATCTGGTCGGAGAGTCGCAACACCATCCTCGTCAACAATGAACAGGCTGGAAATATTTGGCAACGTCTGCGCAAAAGCGGCATTGAGTTTCCATTGTTTATTGCCGCATCCGAAATGGTGGCCAAATGAGAAATGTATGCCGCGAACTTCATTCCAGCTGACGGCGGGGTCTGGCATGGTGGAATTACTCTGCGGGGAAATAATGGATCGTCCGAGCTGTTGTAGTACAGGAAGTTGTAACCAGAGAAAAGAGCAAAGGAACTTTCTGTGGAGAAATGGATGGAGTTGTCAAAAAATCGGAATGTCGAATGATTGTCGGAACGATCCGCGGTAAGACGAGGAGAGATTGATAGTGAGGCGCTCAACAGCGGGCTCACAACAATCTGGAGGAGATCTGAGGTTGAATCGCAATTGCAGGGCGTTGAGCGGAGCAATTGGCGTAGGAGTTGTTTGGTAGAAGAAGGATTCTCTAGTTTGTTGGAGAAACAATTGTCGTAGATTGGAGAGAGATTGGTCGTGAGGCGCTCAACAGCGGGCTCACAACAGTTTGGATGGACGGAAATAATGATGGGTTATCAAAATATCGAATGATCATCGGAATGACCGGAGAGAACGTTCGTCGGAGGAACCGTAGAACGGTCGTTGGGGAATCAATGGAAGTGAATTGTTGTTGTAGGCCGTGGAGGTAAATGGGGTAGATGTTACTGCGGTTGTCGGCGTCCTATCGTTTGATGTTGCGTCGACGTCGGTGTTATTTATTAAAGTGTAGGTCGGGGATCAAAATTTTGAAGGACCGAGTGATCGTTGGAACGATCCTCGGAGGTGCAGAAATAACCAAAGGAATGTTCCGAAGAAATATCGACCGGTGTGATATACGAAATGACCGAGCGAAGGTGCGCCGGCCGTGTCAAAAGGGGATTATTGTCGGCATCGAAGTTGGCGTTATCGGATGAGTTGCAGTCTGTTGTACTGTTGTATAAAGAAGTGCTTAGCACAATCAAATGGGCGTCGATGGTCCTCTATAGGGATGATGGACGTGGAAGAAAAAATATGGAGTATTGCAATCGGCGTGTCCGGTGCAATTGGCTTTCATTAAAGACGGTGGTGGTCTTTAGTTTGTAACTGTGCTAATCCAGAGAGCTAGTTGTGGGTTACAAGGCTTGTGAGAGCGAGTACACCCCCTGATCCACAAGCAGGGAACAGAAGGAAGATGTACGTCCAAGGTGCGGCCCTTGAGAGGGAGGCGTCGCCGAAGCTTGGAGTGGAGGCCTAAGAGTAGCACACGGATGGGCGTCACTACAAGTGTCCTCTGGCGGTAACCGAACAGTTGAGGTGCTGGACGGGCGGAGATAGGTAGCTTAAGGTAAACACTAGTAGTGCTCTTGCGGGCCACTAGTGCAAGTTATAAGGGCTCTATAACCTGTTGTAACTCTAAAAACCGACCAAAGGTATATGATGTTAAAATTAAAAGAGAAGTGAGCTCAGAAAGAGGCTCTTATTTTTTCTGTGTATTTTACTGTATTCGACCGGTATCCCTGTGTTATTCGTGTTGTATGTAGGGATGTCTAAACCGGTCATAGATCATGTGTAATTCGTCATAAGACAGAGAACACATGATGTGACGTAGATATCTTGATACTTGAAGTCATTTTATCTCTGGAGGAGTATAAGTAACTTTTCAAGTGTAGAATGGATGTAACTATTGTAGAACGTACGTAAGTACGATACGTGTATTTTTGACCGACAACAAACAGCTCATCAATCAGAACCTGATGCGAACAAACAAAGGCAGAATACAACACAACTATCAAATAGGAGACACGATCATGGTAAAGACGTATGATCCAACTAAGCTGCAGGAAAGATTTCACGGGCCGTATCCTATTATCCAAGTATTCACCAATGGAACGGTTAAGGTACAACGATCTGAAGCAGTCGAAGAAGTATACAACATCCGGAAGATAGTGCCGTACAGAGGGCCAGCAGTCCAGCAGCAACAACAACAACAACAACAGCAGCAACAGTAATTGTGAAGCGACCGATCGATCAGTCACTGTGGGGGATAGTGTAACGATAATCCTCGTGACTGACCGATCGAGTCGTGAGGAGAAGAAGTTGAAGAAATCTAATGACCAGAAGAAAGATTCTCAATGACCGGAGAAGGGAATTCCAATGACCCCTCAAAGGAGACCACTTTACATTTTGCATTTCACTTAAGCATGGTAATACAGAAACGTCCATCCAACTTTTGCGCACACCAAAAAAATCAATTTTTTTCTTTTGGAGAAAATTGTATTACAAAGCCGAGACACAAAAATCCAAAAAACATCACACAAATAACACGGTGTTGGAAAATTGTTTCCAAACTACGATTTACGAAATCGTCGTCGTCCTAACGGCAAAGACGATGCCAATACAATAGCTACTTTGATGACGCCGCCGATGCCAATACAATAGCTACTTGCTTGTTGACTAGGACGTATAGAAACAAACCGTTTAATGATGTAGGCTACTGTGTAGTACTAGGTTATTGGGTCTTCTTCGTCGTCGTCCTAACGGCGACGACGATGCCAATACAATAGCTACTTTGATGACGCCGCCGATGCCAATACAATAGCTACTTGCTTGTTGACTAGGACGTATAGAAACAAACCGTTTAATGATGTAGGCTACTGTGTAGTACTAGGTTATTGGGTCTTCTTCTTTGTTGGACGGCTATCTCGCTGCCGCTGAGTCCGTTCACGTGCTTTGCGTTTCTCTCTTCTTTGAACTTCCGCATCACCTCATCCCCTGGGTAGGGGCAAATGATGTCGACGAATTCTGCAGGGACAAGCTTTCTCCACTTAGTGTACAGCTCTATCTGTTTGATCTCTTTGATTCCTGTTGGTGCAACTGGATCTAGCAACACGAAGTCCCATACGGCTTCCCGAAGTCGACGATCGCGATCCACCACGGTTACGCGTTTTTGTAGGTCTTGTACACTAACGTCTGCCGTTCCAAGACAGTCTTGCCATATCTTTATTGTAGTGGGTGCATCTGATTCAACTGTAAAAATGTGACCTGGTTGAATTGTCCCTGTCTTCAAGTCCTTATAGAACAAATCTTCCAACCGTTTGTAGTGTTTGAAATCACCGTCCTTTATAGAATGTATTGTTATCCGTTCATTTGTACCCAGCGCTTTACGTAGTTGTTCAAAGGTGTAGAGGTTCTGGTTCCGGTAGTCCCTTTTCATCGTGTTGAACCATCAATCAGTGCAGTTCTTTGTGTGGCCTACAACGTAGAACATGAAATTCACCTTCTTGAAATACCCAGCTTCAACAAGCAAGTTTGCAAGACGGAGCATGTGGTTATTTTTGTTCTGGCCACCACAGTTATCCATCAGCACTGTCAATTCGCCGCCTACTTCATTTTCTTTCATCCATCCTTTGTGTTTCAGTAACATGACAATCATGGAAGCAACATTGTCTCCCCCCTTCCCACCAATCCCTTCGTGGTATGCAAATGCATCTAAACTTCCTCCTTCCAATGAGCAATCCATGATTCCTAAGATTGCAATGGTTAAAGGTGTCATGTAGTAAGTATCCCCTGGCTGGGTTGCTCCAAGATTTGGCAGCTGGGCATTCTGGCAGTAGTCAACAACTAAACAATACCGCCGCTCGCTGTATTGAACGCCGTGTAAATAATCGTGATGGGCTTCTTTGATTTTCATGCTACACACCTGCCTTTGGTCCGCCGCTTGTTTTACATGCAGGCTTGCATCAATCAGAATCTTGTTGTTCTCTGAAAGCGCTGCCTCCGGCTCCATCACCAATGGAGCATACACATTGTTCCGGTCAAAGACTTCGCGCGTTTCGCGTTCCGCAACAACAACTTCACTGCCGTTGTCTACTAGTTGTTTCTTCTTATTCAGAAAGTATCTCTTTAAACTTGTTTCTGTGGAGCAACAAGTTGTATCAGCACCAGGCTCTGTTGTTGTTTCATATCTCACATATCTCAAACGATTGCGGAACATATGGCACTTGCTGCAAATGTCTGCGGACCAACTTACAATTTTAATGTTTGGAAAATTGGTATCCCAATATTTCAAGAAGTATGGCCAAGAACAAATTATTTTACGATCCCCTTCAAAGGGCTCTACAGGAGTTACTTCCAACACTGAATTCGAATTCTTCTTGAATTTCACGGTCCATCCCCGGTCATGACAAAACTAATAAGACCCAAGCTGTAAAGCGACGTTTGGTTAATTTGTTGCTTTGAGTAATTACGTTATTTTGTTCTTTTTACGGTGTCGGAAAGAGTTATCGATAAGATTATGATCGGATTGTTTCTGGACCATGTTAATCTCCCAATTACTTATTTGTTGTTCCTTTGTGTGGGGATACACGTACCGTCGTGAGTTCAATTCCCATAGAGCTCGATTCCCATATTGTGTACCTCTGTTCAGTGCTTTAAGTATCGCTCGATATTCACCAGCGCTTATGTATAATTTAGTTACGGTCCTCATCTCATTGGTTGCGTCTCACTTTTACTTATCGCGCTCATCTTTATCTTGGAATCGTACCATTTAGTACCGTACCATTTAGTACCGTGTACGTTAAGGAGATTTCGCGCGTACGTCATCACGCTTGATTTAGTAATCCAATAAAAACCGATAATAGATACTTCTTTTTGAAAATGATGGGGGCAACTCAACAACACCTTCTTCTCCATCGCGCAATCCAACACCGGTTTCAACTTGCATGATCCTTGTTGACTGTGGCTGGCCAAGTTCCTTAAGCTCATCAAAGAAGTTAACAAGGTCTTCAACAATTGTAGAGTCATCAAATTCAATGGTGTTGTTAGGTCGCTTCCCTTTCAGTCCATGTGTGGGAGTAGTGTTGTCCTCCAAATTCCTACAACATGTTTCCCACTTGCGCCGTCCCCAATCAAGCAGTACACTGATTGCATACCTACAAACGCATGTTTGCGACAATGCTGCAAGTACAGCATGTTTCTCTGGGGTGTCCTCATCAATGAAATCGTGTTCACCTCCTTCTTCATATGGATTTAGAAAAGGGACAAAGAACCATCGTTTCCCTTCTAGACACGTCTATCTTAGCCAGTCCATGATAGTAAGCTGTTGGTCAACCTTTGACTTGTTGAAGAAGGCCACCATGTAGAGCGCGACGGCTTCCCTTGCTATTGACTTGTCTAGGAACTTGAGGCAGTTGCACTTTAGTGGCTTTGAAGTGGTGTTCGATTTGCAGTTTCCACCATGCAATGATGCATCCTCCAGGAAATCCCTACATTTGCAAACCATCTCCCACTCATTGTGTTTGTAGTTGGTGAAGTCTGTGAATGGGTGATATGGTCTTTGTCCTCGCGGCATGTTGCTGGCGTTTTGATTTGAATTGGTTGGCGTTTGGATTCAATTCGATTTGATGCGTTGTTGTTGTTGTTGTTGTTGTTGTTATCGTTGTCGTTGTTGCCCTTGGGGATGCCCTCTGTTGTTCCTTGTTTCCTTCCTTTGTAGATTCAATTCGATTTGATTAGTTTGATTTGTTTCGATTCGATTCGTTGGCGTTTCGATTCGATTCGACGATTTGACGATTGGACAATTCAATGTGTTGTTGTTGTTGTTGTTGTTGTCGTCCTTGCCGTCTTATTCTTCTTCCCTGCCTTCGCTGCTTTATTTTGTGAGCAATTGCTTCAGTGGGTCGTAACACTGGGTCAACAGGCTCACTTTTGTGGTATAGTAGAGGTGCTGAGGTGCTGTGTAGCTCACAAGGTTGATGAGTAGTTGTAATGGATCAGAATCGTCTTTGCAAAAAAAGATGTGTTTCTTTTGAACAGAAAGAAAAGATGGATCGATAAGAAGATAGGACAGCAAGAGTATGAATAAACTCATCAAGCGCGCATGCTTGCATGGTTGACAGAGTGAAAAAAATTCCATTACGACTACTACCAACTCCTACAGGGGCTCTGTATGGGGGCCGGCGTTCAAAGCTAGAGTTACACGTTAAACTGTAACAGACTGTTACTCGCTAAGTATCTGGAGTTACAAGACACTGAATACATCAACGGAAAGCTTAAGTATTGATCTATCCAACTGTCGACGAAGCTGAAAATGGATTTTTTTGTTTTTTGGAGGGGGGGACCCGGATAATGGACGTTTCTGTATTAACATGCTTACTTATGAATTTAGTAATTTTATAATATCGATTTATCACCTTTCTAAAAACGTATGTACCGATAGTTTGATACATGGTGTACCGTACAACTGGGTTCTTTATTTATTTATTTTTGCGAACCAGGGGGCATTCTCGAGTAACAGCAAGCATAGATTCGATGCGGTATCCTCGATTTTTGGCGCGTGCCGCATTGAAAACCCAATGGTCTCCGACTGCTTCCCCCAAAAACGTTTGAATTGCGAGCTGATTCATACAGATCAAACAGAGAATATCACGACATTTCGAATCTGATCGATTGGTTATTTCTGGCGAATCATCGGAATCAGAGTGTACCGATTCACAAAAGAATACGGTCCTTTTTGGGCCACACTATTTTTTTTTTAAATGCACCATTTTTGTTTTAAAGCATTACCGTACACGATCGATCAAACTTTCAAAGAGGCCGTACAAAACTTCACTAATGAGACGTGATGTTCGTGTGAGGCATTCTAACGATCGATCACCGGAGTTTTTGTAATCCTATTCTAAATAAGGGTACGTACCGTAGAGTCCCGAACAAACTCGTATTCGGCACGCGCACTCGGAGTTTACATAATAAGAGAGTACGAAGTATTTGTTTTCTTAATGCATAATAATACCGGAACATAGGAAAACCGCCATCGATTGATTCCTTGTCTTCATTGCTTCCTTTCCGTTGATCGTTCGAAAACCACTCCGGAAAACCGCAAAAGTGTTGGGTAAGATAGACAGCACCTACCGGATCGACTGCGCATCACAACAAGCACAAACACAAACACAAGCACAACACAAGCACAACACAAGCACAACACAAGCACAACACAAGCACAAGCACAACAAGTCGGTTGTGTTTGTTGTTGAGCTCGCTCCGAGTGTAGTGTAGTGTAGTGTAGTGCAGTGGACTCTGGCACCAAACACTTTTGTTCCCTGCACGATGCCAAGGCCGGGCGCAGGCATTCGCCACAAGAAGGCGTCGTGCGCTCAGAAGAAACATTCTCCGATCACACGAAACACCCTCTTGTTTCCTCCCACAAGTCTCGAGGAAAGCACCCCGAACAAAGACAAAGACAACAACAGCCAAAGGAGCGCTAGGAGCGGCGTCGTCTGGAATGCCCTGAAGCGCCTCAACGTCTTTCATCAGTACAAGATCACCATCAACAACAACAACAGCAGCAAAAACAGCAATGATTCAAGTCCCAAACAACACAAGCACCACCGCAACAGCAGCAGCAGCAGCAGCAGCAGCAACAAAAACAGCAACAACAAAAACAAAAACAACAACAACAACACAAAGAAGGAACGTCCCGGTTCGGAAAACAACAACTGCTGCGTTTCCAGCGAATCCCCGGATTCCTCTCCCACCCGAAAGAGCTTGTTGCGTTCGAGCACGCCGGGGGGTGAGAGCTTGCAGTTGCAGTTGCAGTTGCAGAAACAACTGCTGCCAAAGCCAAAGCCGAAGGAGCTTTCGGAACCGTCGTCACAACGGCGAAGGGTGACCTTTGCGACCCAGGTCGCAAACGATCTCTGTCCACCCAACCACAAACAATCATCTTCTGTTGTGTCCTTGGTCTCGTCAACATCATCACCATCATCATCATCGTTGAAGCCATCTTCCGTTTCCTCCCAGCTGTCCTATACATCGTCATCATCATCATCGTCGTCATCATCATCGTTGAAGCCATCGTCTATGTCCTCGCTTTGTTCGACGTCCTCTTCCTCCTCTTCCTCCTCCTCGACGAAATCCACCAAGAGGAGCAAGAGCAAGCGCAAGCTGCGAAAGAGCATCATCCAGCGATCGGCGGCCGACAAGGCGAACGTGCCGGAGAGACGGGAACCCCTCCAAGACGGAGACGAACCCCGGTGCGGTTCCGTGCCACCGGAGGAGGAGGAGGCCTGCCTGCAAACGGAAGCGCAAACTAAAACGCAAGCGCAAGCGCAAACTAAAACGCAAACATCACCCAAATCCGTGACGGACGATCCCGAGACTTGCTTTCCGCACCAGCAGCAGCAGCAGCAGGCGTTGCGACAATAACGGAAGAGAACCGAACCGAACCGAACCAAATCGAACCGAAGCAACAAACAAGCACGGGAGATGAATGTAGGGTCGTGTGGCTGCTACCGGATCCGCGTCTGCGTCGCGCATCGGACACGATGCTTCCCGTCGTTGCCACAACCCCGGCCTGTTTGCAAACTACGTGCATGCGTGCGTGCGTGCGACGTTCTTTTGTACATACAGCAACACATTAGAGTACGAGTACAGTACGGTACAGTATCTTATTAGTATTTCCCCCGTGCGTCTATTGTAATGATACAGTATTATTAACAATGCTTGTAGGCGACTTGCCACCTCGTGTCGTGTCGTGGCTTGGTTTGCTAGTAGTAGTAGTAGTAGTAGTAGTAGCCACCCCCGCAGCCCGGATGGATGGATCGATCGATCGATCGATTAGACCGCGTGCTTGGGCGGAAGCTTGGCGTTCACCGCCTCGTCCGTCTCGAGTTCCAGAACCTTGCGGACGACGTCCCCGACCTTTTTTTCCAGCCCGTCCGCGAGCTGGTCGACAAAGTCCATGCACTTTCGCTTGCGGGTCTTCCATTCCTCCCGCATGGCGTTGATCCGTTTCTTGAGCCGCAGGGGGGTGGTGGCAGCAGCAGCAGGAGGTTTGCGCTTGGCGTTGGCGTTTGCGTTTGCGTTGGCGCTTGCGTGCCGGCCGACCACGCCCAAGCGATGGATCCCGGCGCCGAACCGGGGTGCACCGACGGCCGTTCCCACGCTGCGACGATTGCGATTCGAGGGTGCGCTCGCTCCCGCGGTGGTGGAGTTGGTGGCGGTGGAGTTGGTGGCGGAGGTTGCGGTGCGTATGCGTGCCTTCACGGCGTCCAGCTCGGCCCGCAGCGCGGCCACCTCGCCACGAGCGGCGCGGCACCTCGCTTCCAATTCGTCGTTGGAGGGGGCCTGCTCGACGGTGGCAATGTCCCGGGCGATCGTTTTCTGGCGCTTTTGGAGGGCGGCGAGTTCCGATCGGGCCTCCCGGATGGTCTCTCGCGAGGGCAGTTGGAGGCAGTCCCTGGCCCAGAGCTTGGGGTCTTTGCAGTCCTGGTTGGCCCAGTAGAGTTCTTTGGTGGTGCGATTCTTACTAGAAGACTCGAAGGTCTTTTGGAGGACCCATTTCTTGTCGATGTGGCTAAGCAAGCAGAACCTGACCGATGCCTCGCTGGTGGTCTTGCCCATGAGCTGGATCAGGTCCCTTGTGGAGTACGGCCGGCACGCCAGAAACATCTTTTGGAGCAATTCGTCCTCGAAGGTGGTGCGCTTGGCTTTCTTCTTCTTCTGCTTGGGTTTCGTTGCCGCCTTGGCGTTGCTCTTGGTCGGCGGGTTGGTGGATGGGGCAGCAGCATCCCCATCGGCAGTAGCAGTAGCAGCATGGGTGTTGCCGTTGTTGGTTGCGGCGACCGGTTTGGTCTTTGTCTCTGTCGCGGTGGTGAATGTCGTAATTTTGGCGGCAGGCTTGCCCGATGTCTTTTTGGATTCCTTTGTTGTTGTCGTTGCTGCTGTTGCTGTTGCTGCTGCTGCTGCTGTTGTTCTTTTGGCCTGTTTCGATCCCACGGGCTTCGGAGGGGACCTTGTTTTTGTTTTCGTTTTCGTTTTGGCCGATGGGGTGGACGATTTCTGTTTCTTCGCTGTGATCTTTTTTTGGGGGGGACGAGTCGATGCTGGTTTGGGTGGTGTCTCCCTGCTCGCTTCGGCGTACTCGATCTCGATGATTCTCGACGGCCGGTCGGCCGCCGTTGTTGGCGGGGGTGAGGCCGAGAGATCGATGCAGGGAAGCGGTTCGTGTTCGTGTTCGTGTTCGTGCTGCTCCCCGCCATTTGGTTGCCTGTTGTGCCGTGCTAGCGAGTCGGTGGGGGAGAGAGAGACCTTGCGTTTTTTGAACGGCGGTTGCTTGGATTGTTGTTGCTGCTGGTCGTGAGCGGTGGTGCTCGTGTTCGTGTTTGTGTTTGCACTCGCGGTCGCGGTCGCCTGCGTCGGTGGTTGCGTGGAAAGCAACGGAGACGGAGACGAAGACAAAGACGGCGACGGATCCTTGGGAGACAGATTTACCGCGCTTGCTTTCCGGCGGGGGGAAACAGAAACAGAAACCATCCCGCGGACGGCCGTGGTTTGTCTCTTTTCCAGCACGAACGCATCGTCGCCGATGTCGTTGACATCTTTATCGTCGTTGTCGTTGTCGTTGTCGTCTCCTTGGAAGCTAAACTCGTCGTCGTCGTCGTCGTCGTCGTCGTCGGGTGGGGGAGACAGGAAACTGCACGATGACTCGGAATCACTCTCTAGCGACATGTTGTTGTTGTTGTTGTTGTTGATGCTGTTTCCAATATTAACGGTGTCTCTCGATCCTACATACAGGGGCGCGGGGAGACGTCAAAAGATGATGATGACGTTGTTGTTGTTGTTGTGGTTGTTGTTTGTTCCTACCTATTGCGGTAGCCAGGTCTGGGAACGAAGTCAACTACTTCGTAATTACTTCGCGCCGTCGTCTTTCCGAGTCTGTGTCATACTCGTAGTCGTACGAGTACTCGTAATTACCGGTACAGTTCAGAACGAGTAAGATTTACCGTTCGTACGGTAAGACATAGTCAACAAAGATGTGCATTTTTCTTGTTTTTCGTTCCGATAGTACCGTACTCATACCGGTACCGGTACGTACTCGTACTTCAAATTCAGTACTCGTACTGTACGGTACGCAGCTACAGAACCGTACGTACACGTATTAGTACGTAATGGTACCGTGTCAAATACTTCAGTGGATGCGCCATTTACGGGGAGTAGAGTAAAATACTCGTACTCGTACCATACTGTACGTAAGATACAGTTGTGTACGGGTTCTATCTGTACGGTACTAATGAACGCCGCGGATGCATCTGGCGCGAATTGACGAACCGTACTGTACTGTACTGTACTATGTACACATGTACAGAGCTGAACGATGTATTTACTATGTAACTACCCCTCCTCCGTTTTGGTTGGCACGACTCATCCCCTCTCTAAAGAACCTTGTAACACCCCCTCCTCCCCTGAATACTACGAGGAGGAGAGCAAGGAGGAGGGGTGGTTAGGTATGTAATACCATGGACGTAAGGGAGAGCACAAAGGGAAGGAGGGGGGAGCTTCTTCTGCTTGCTAACGAGCGGCGATTGCTGTTTGTTGCTGCTGTTGGGGGGGGGGGGGGGGGGGGAGCTTCTTGCTAGCGAGCGTTGCTCTTTCTTCTTGTTGCTGCAGTTTTGCAGGGGGGACAAGGATAAACCTGCTCTCCCCACGGTCTACCGGGTTGTATGTGTGAAAAATTACTTTAGTATCGGAAAACGGTACTAAAGTAATTTTTCCGACTCCGTGTTGACCAATCAAAAAGCATTTTTCAGCCATTTTTCACACGCAACGTGTGTTAAGCAAGCAAGTATTGCTCAACACACGGAGTTGTGTGTGAAAATCATCAAACATTACTTTAGTAATTTTTGACACATACAACACGGTGGACTGCGGGCAAGGGGGATCCTCTTGCTCAACACTAGTACAAAGAGGGTACTAACTCCCGGGATTTAGCAGCAGCCCCGCAAGATTGATTGATTCCAAATCCCTACTAAATCCATATGTAACATTCTCTTCTGCACTCTTGATGTGTCCCGACTTGTAGATCCCTTCACGACGATCAATTCTTTGTTGTCTTTCTACGACACTCAACGCGTTCAATTCTACAATCCCTCGATTACGATTGGTAACTCTTCCACGATCAATCAGCTCTCCCCGCAGACGATCTCAAACTCCAATCTACTCAGCACTATGATTACTTTCAATCTCTCCTCTTTGATTGCATCATACAATCCTTTGAGCCTTCCACTCTGCTCCATAATCAATCAATTGTCTTTGATGCTGCTCACTCAAATTCTACGATCTCTTCTTCTTCAGTTTTACATTTCGCCAATTGCCCACTTATGATTGATTCCTTCCCTCGGTCACTTTGCTTTTCTAGGAGTCAATTCTGATTCTCCAATCAATTCCGGTTAATTGACTCATTGACTCCATCGGTTTCGCGACCACCGCATACTCAAGCACCTCTCCTTCAATGCTACTCCGATTCTACGATTACAATCTTCCGATTCGATATCCAACCATACTTAAGTTTTTAGAGTTCTACAAGATGGAGAACCGACTTGTAATTCAACACTCCTTCACTAAGTGTTGAATCAAGGGGTGTGTTGTCGGTCAAAAATACACGTACCCTACTTACGTACATTCTACGGCAATTACATCCATTCTACGCTTGAAAAGTTACTTATACTCCTCCAGAGATAAAAATGAGTTCAAGTATCCAGACATTTAGGTCATATCATGTGTTCTCTGTCTTATGACAAATTACACATGATCGACGACCGGTTTAGACATCCCTACATACAACACTAACACAGGGATACCGGTCGAATACAGTAAAATACACAGTAACAGAGCAATCTCACGATATGCTCGCATCTCTTTAAATTTTAACATCATATACCTTTGGTCAATTTTTAGAGTTACAACAGTAGGGGGACAATGCGTGATCGATTTTCTCATCGTGTCGAATCAGCTTGTTGATCCGTTTCTTTCTTACTTGGACAACAACGCAGAGCAACTGTGTAACCCTGTCACTTCGAAGGTGTTCCTTTGTAAGAGTGTTGGCATTCTGACTTCTCTGATGCCGCAATATTTTGAGGATGGAACAAAAGTACTGATTCACCGTATCATAACCTACAGGGTCTGTCTCCAGCATCGACTCGCAAGAAGCGCCGGCAGCCCATGATTGGTATTGGTGTTGTTGTATTTGGCCATCACGGCGTGGTAGTCGACGGGGTCGAAAATTTGCGTTCACGATTGCCCCTTCTTACGCCGCCCTCTTGTCCTCCGCGTCCTGTAGGCCTGATAGAAGACGAAGCCAAGGGCCTTTTCTTCAGTCACTATTTGAGTGGAGTAACCAAAGGAAGAAAACACACTGGTGCAATACCGAAGGAATTCCTCCCCTTTTCAACCGTAGGCAAGTTGAGTATTCATTGGAATACCATCATTGTCATCATGTTGGACTTGCCGTGCTGCTCTGGCAAATATTCCACTTGTGTAAGACATTTTTGTTGCTGGAGACCGAGGGGTGTGTTTTGTTGAGGATAGTGGTGTTATTTTGTGGAAATTGCAAGTGTTTTGGCTGTTTTGTTCTTGTTTTCGTTGCTTTGTCGTTTCGACCACGTTTTCGACCACGTTTTCGACGTTTTTTGTGTCTTTATGTTTCTTGTTGGAATGAAAGTGTATGTGTTTGCTGTGTTTGTTGGTTCGGCTTAGCCTTCTGATGTTCTTGTGGGTTGGTGCCGCCGGCGCCAAAGACTTGTTCTATGTTCATGTCACATGTTCGCTTTCATGTGCTGTTTGTTCGCTTTCCTATTAGTATGTGTTCATCTCATTGGTTGGAATTTCTGAAATGATTGAATTTGATTGGTTGGAATTTCTGAAATGGTGGAATTTGATTGGTTAGAATTGCGAAAAGTGGTTATTCGACCAAGTCAGAGGAAATTGCCGTTAACCGTTAAACTGCGGGCAATCCTACCGTACAGACCGAGGTCTGACTTTTCTCTGACTTCGTATAAATAATCTCTTACGGAGTACTCCTATTATTTTTACCAGAATCGACACCAAGTCAGACTCCCTGACTGACTTGCGCGCGCGCGATTTTTGACTTGAGTATATAATAACTGACTTATTAATACTGGAACGTATTAATAAGGAGAATTATTTTACCGGAGTCAGTGTAGGTTTTGTACTGCAATTACTCCATCCGGGCCATATATCCGGGTTTCTTTACAATATCCGGGTTTTAAATGGCATAAGGTTGCATTTCATTGGTTCGATCCAATCCCACATTTGCATGGAATTCGCCGGCCAGGCCGGCATGCGCGTACATGGTTGAATTTGATTGGTTAGAATTGCGAAAAGTGGTTATTCGACCAAGTCAGAGGAAATTACCGTTAACCGTTAAACTGCGCACAATCCTACAGACCGAGGTCTGACTGTTCTCTGACTTAGTATAAATAATCTCTTATTATTTTTCCTAGTAGTACCGTATGTACCGGTAGGTACCGGTAGGTCCCATATTTTTAATTCTGATTCTTTCTTACAGGATGCATATTTTGTTGTACGGTATTTTTATTGCTAAGCAGAATTTAGTATCAGTTTCCCGAAGACTACGGTACCATACGAATAATATCATTGACACTCTCTTGTTGGGACTTAGCTCGTACATAAGGTACGTACTGCGTGTGTCACGGTCAAAAGAGAACCGGTGACGCAACTAGTACCGTACAGACGGATCCGTATCGATTAAGCCTACCGGTACTACCGTAGAGTACGGTACGGTATTATTTTTTTGTCCACGTCTTTGATAAAAATGCCGTAAAAATTTATGAGTCGTTGTACGGTATCGTACGGTATGGTACGGTAACATCGAACCGACAAAAATGGGGGATAACAACAATAATGTTCCGAAATTGTCGTGTCACACTCTCTTTTTGTGGTGTGAATGTGTCTGGAGCGAATTCATTCATACGGTATTCTCGGTGTGATAATAATAATATTATGATTATCACTGCTTATTAGTTGAGTAGAAAGACCACCAGCAACAACTTCCATGGTATCAATAGTTTTGTTCGAGGCTTATCAATACGGTTTTTGATAAATTGTATACAGTGAGTACGAAAATGATACCGTACACCTCACACCGCTATTTTACATTATTCTTTCTTCAAGCGTGACATATACACAGCCATCTAATTAATTTAATGGGGAGTACAGTAATTACGTACCGGTACGAACATACCGGTGGTAGTCGCGATGAGAGAGATAAAAGAATTTAAAAACCCACAAATTGGTGTTCTTGTTGTTGTTCCACAACACACAAAAGTTTTCTTTGGGTTAAATAATAATTTGAGTGTGTAACTGAAACAGAATAGTGCACTAAATCAAACGCACACAACAGAAATCCTAGAGTGGGACAAAAACAATGAGAGATTGCAAGTATCGTATCTCACTGCTTCTTTACAGAATAATATCTAAGAGACCCATTTTCCTTCCTGGAAGGGCGGAATTTTTCAGATTCCAGAATACGTACTAGTTACCGTGCGGTAGTAATAACGAGTAGGAACAACTTCAACGGTGACCAACAACAACAACTGTAACAACAACAACAACAACAACAACAACAACGAACCCGTATCGACCCGTGGTGTGTGTCTCTCGAGAGTGCACACAATCAATTAGGGCCACAAAAACTACGAAAACCTACTAGCAACAACAACAACAACAGGAACTGCAACAGCAGCAACAACAACAACAACAGCAACAGCAACAACAGCAACAACGACGCCCATCCACTGTTGAATGATGATGATGGTGGTGATGTCGAAGAATGTTAAGACTCATCGTCTGTCGCTTTGGCTGGCATTGGCAATGGCAATGACATTGGCAATGGCGTTGGCGTTGGCAATGGCGGTGGTCCTTTCGACTCGAAACAACAATGCGGTTGTTGTAACCGTAACAGCAAGACTACTCGGCGAGAAAGTCGATAGCAACAATAGTAGCAACATCAACAGCAACAATAGTAGCAACAGCAACAGCAACAATAGTAGCAACAATAGTAGCAACAGCAACAGCAACAGCAACAGCAACGACGCCGATGTCGATGCCGATGCCGACTGGCTGTTGACCATTCCCGAACGGTTTCTCTCGCCGATACTGGCAGATGATGATGATGACGATGACGACGATGATGATGTTGGCATTGATATTAATGGTCATAACATCAGTGAGGGGATGATTGTCGCCCACTATGGGAACGTGGAGGGTGAGGTGAGTGCTTTCTTGCGCAGCAGCTATAGCAATAGCAATAGCTATAGCAATAACAGCAATAACAGCAGCAGCAATGTCACCATCGGCAGAAAGAGAAACGGCCGCGTGGGCCGGAAGCAAATGAAATGCCGGACGACGTGTCCCACGATTCTAACCGCCAAGACGCTGAATCACTGCATCGATCTGTGCCAAGCCACCGACCATTGCTGTGGAAACCGATTGAACGGACAAGACAGCTTTACCGGAAACCGATTGCTCTCCTGCGGTACGTTGCGTTGCGTTGCGTTGCGTTGCGTATGTCGTGTGTTGTGTTGTGTTGTGTTGTGTCGTATGTTGTGCTGTGTCGTATGTTGTGTTGTGTCGTGTCGTGTCGTGTCTACGGTCGAGATGCGGATGTCGATACCGCTGTGCAATGCAATGCCATGCAATGCCATTCTGTGCAATCCAATCCAATCCAATCCAATTCCAATTCCAATTCCAATTCCAATGGAATCTGTCGGGTTGGGATTCGAATATGAAACGCGGAGCGAAAAGTCGGAAAGATATCCCACATCCAATCTCATATCACATCTCACATCTCACATCTAACATATCACATATCACATATCATATCATATCACTCCTTCGATTTGTTTTTCTTTGCGCGTTTTGTTTGACTCTGGCCACGATTGATTGCTGGGTTCCTCTCCGCGGTATGCGTACCCTCTTGTGTACATGCACATCATCCATCATGCATACATTCGTGCACGTCCACGTCCACGTCCACGTCCTCGTGCACGTGCACACAATTCCTGCCTGTGCATGCTGCATGCCCAACGCAACGCAACGCAACATACAATTACTCATACACACATCCATACACACATCCATACACACAACACAAACACACAAACACACAAACACAAAGCCAACGGGTGCGAGCTCGCCTTTTACGCGACGGGCTACGACGCCTGCGCACAGCAGTGCGACGACGGCAACAGCCGTTCTCACGGATGCGAGTTCGTATCGGATTGGATGGAAGGACACGGCGTGGAATCCTTTAAGATGTGCGGCGTGTGCAACGATCCGAACTGTCCCACCCAACGAAAATACCCCCGCAGCCGCCAGGATTGCAAGGTGGGATGCAACCTAGCCTCCAAGCTCGATTTTTTTTACACGGCAAAAGAAGAAGGAAGAAGAAGAAGGGCAACAACAACAACAATAACAACAACAACAACAACAACAACAAAAGGAAGGGCAACGGAAAAGACGTTTCAACCGACCGACGAACCCGGCGATTCGGAAGAAATCACCAGCGCCGCCGACGCTGCCGCTGCCGCTGCCGACGACACCGGTGTCGATGATCACAACAACAACAATTGCGACGGAACGACGCCGGATATTCCTCGCTTTTTGTTTGCGGGACAGAGCAACATGGTCGGGATTTCGAACCAGGCCAAGGAGGAATTGTTCGACGAAATTGTCCAGATTGTTCACAAGGAACGGTTTGCCAAATACAAAGACAGCAACAACAACAACAGCAACAACAGCAACAACAGCAACGAGACGAGAGCGGAATTCCGGCGCAAACGCAAAATACGCACGCTCGATGCCCTCACGGAAGCGTGCATGGGAGCGCGGTCGTCCACCCAAGAATCCTGCCAACACATGGCCGGTCGGATCTTTGCTCTCGCCGGGGGAGGGCCCAAGAACAAATCGATCCTCCGCAAGAGGACCATGCTGAACGAGCACCCCACCAACGTTTGTTCCTTTACGGATCCGACCCAACCCTCCACCGCGGAGCTGGGCTTTCTCGCCTGCGAGCGGCCGGTGACGGCCAAGTCCTGCGGGTACAAGCGCGACAATTTCGGGCCCGAGTTTATTTTTGCGCACCTCTTCTCCAGGATCAAGGGGACGAAATACCACAAGCAAACGATCGGGATCACCAAGGTGGCGGTGGGGGGGACCAAGATCTCGCAGTGGGTCAAGCCCGACCACGATAACAATAACGATAACGATAACAACAACGATAACGATAACAACAACGATAACAACAACGATAACAACGATAACAACGACGACAATTTCTGGAGCTCCCTTTCGGATGCGATCCATGCCGATCACGGCACCATTGAGGGCTTTGTCTGGTTCCAGGGCGAGAACGATCACTTCACAGAGCAAACAACGGTGAAGGAGTACGTGACGAAACTGATCCAGTTGGTGACCGATGTCCGGACCGAGATTTTCGACGCCTACCAACAAAAGCGGATCCGGGACGAGAACCGGGGCATCGAGCGAGAGAAAGCTATCTTTCAGAAAAAGGGGGACATTCCCGTCGTCATCATGGAGCTGGGTGCCTGGATCGGAAATCACGTGGCAGTCACGCAGGGAAACCCGCCGGGAAACATCATCATTTCGCAGCGCATGTATGTCAACCAAGTGTAAGTAAGAACCGGACCAAAACAGAACCAAAACAAACCAAACGAAGCGAAGCGAATGGGACGGCATAAATTTTGGGGTTGTTTTTTCCTTGCTTGTTAAGTTTGGTCCGTGCTGCGGTATGGCATTTTCTTGTTCTCAATCACTCGCTATCTCTCTTTTCAATCCATCCATTCGTATTTGTTGTTTGGCACACACACACACACACACACACACACACACACACACACACAAAAACACACACACACAAACACACACAGTGACAACAATGCCGTTTTGGTCAACACGGGAACCAACGACGACCCGGCGAAGCGCCTCAGTAAATTTTATCACTTTGATGCCATGTCCCACATGATCATGGGTGCAGATCTTGCAGTGGTACGTACGGTACTTCGGCAGCAACAGCAACAGCAACAGCAACAACAACAGCAACAGTCCTGGGAGTTTTCCATCGCGTCAAATTCCCAAATCCAACACCTGACTGACTGACTGACTGACTGACGATTTTGATATTATTGTTCGTTTTTAATTTGCGTGCGTTTGTTTTTGCTAGGAACTGGCGAACCACCTGATGTCGAGGTCGGAAGCCAACGAAAAAGAAAGACGCATTGATTGATGCTCGCTGCTGGCTTTCCGTTTTGTTTGAGAACCAACCAACCGACCCATCATCTCTCGCATCCCGTTCCGCTACATTCCTTTTCGAGAACCAAATCTAGAAACCCTAGAGCCAAAGTGACAAATAGCATACCTAGCTAGCTAGCTAGCTAGCTCTACCTCGCGGGCAATGCACCAGCACCCCCGTACGAGACCGTCCCGAAACGAAACCCATTCGACGGTCGGTCCATCATTCTATCTGTAGAGGTGACTCTTTAAGATGTAATCTAATGCTTTAAAAAAGTGAGACAAGACTGGGTGATCTTACTGATTTCCGTGAAACTTGCTGAATCACGTATATGCCTCCTACGGAAAGTTTTAAAAACTATTGATTCATTCTTCATTCTGTTAACTGGATAAAACCAAAATGAATGAGAGGAATGTCTCTTCACAAACTAAATTTGCTATCACATCATGTGCCTGTCATTTGGGTGTATGATGTCTTTGTTTCCTGCCGTGTCAATGTATCATTGACATATCGTGATATTCCACCTGGTATCACCTGTATTTCCACAGTAGTGGAAGATGGGCTTGAGTAAAGGATACACTACTGAGTGCCCCCAATGCTTGGTGAGGATGTCGGCACAGTTGTCCTTGCCTGCAAGGTGTTGCATAAGGACAAAACCTCTTGCAACCATACTTCTGACATAATGGTAAGAGAGATTGTGGTGTCTCTTGTGGAGTCTTGCATACGGGAATGTGGATGTTTGGATCATCTTCTCATTGTCTCCCCAAGTATAGGATGTGCCGTGTACCTGAGTACCAAGGTACCTGAACAATGACTGTCTGATGTCAACTATCTGCTCAATGCATGTCCTAGCAGATACAAATTCAGCGCCGAAGGGGGCTGTCTCTGTAGTTGCTTGTTTCTTAGAGAACCACATGATGGGAGTTTTGTTTGCAAAATGCAGAATGCCAGTCACAGCTTTCCTTCCAAGAATGTCATGCATTAGGTTTGCATCATAGAAATGAGTCAAAACAACTGTCGTGCCTAGAGGTGATAGTGCATCACTTGGTATATCCTCAGAGTGCTCCCCATAGACTGTATTGGACCAGTATGTGTTAGCATTTTCAGTCAATACAAAGTCAGGGGCTTCCACATGGAAACGGATTTTGAAGTGTCTGAACTTGAAAATATAGCCATAGATTCTTTTGGCTCTATTGAGATGACCTTCTCTGGGTTGGACTCGAAAGATTGATAAGGTCATGACATCAGTCTGTATATCAAAGCGTCCAATAGCAATGATCCACTGCAGAGAGCCAATCATGCTTTGATACTTTTGAATCTCAGTGTCATCCAGGAAGGATGTTGAATCAAGTTCGGGATGATCATTTTCAGCAAGTGGTGAATGGAATCTGGTGGTTGGTTTGCAACCAAACATCTGTTCATATGAGGCCTCCATTTTCTCAACGAGCTTGATGGGGTTCATGCAGAGTACACGTCCGAGAACTGTTTCGCGGGGTTCTAATTAACTTATCGCGCACAAATTTTGTGCGTGAATTTAACACGGCAATATTTTCTCGGCACCCTGAAATTCGCGACGATCGTATAAGGGTATACGTAAACTCAGCACTATTTCTGTGCACGTAATGCACGTTACTCTAATCATGATTAAAAATAATATATTTCAGTCTCTAGGAGAACCCAATTATTATTCTGTACCAACAACAATTTCTTCTATTCACGAGCAAAAAAGAAATCTTGAGTCAGTATTAATTCCAAAATATAAAGCTATGAAATAACAATTTGATTCTGCTCTCCTAATTGTGAATTCTATTTCTGGACTACGATATTCCCTTTTTTAAATGTAAATTCTATTGTGCTTTTTGTATTCCTATTGCAACCTACTACGAATCCTCCATTATTTCTAATATTCTCAATGTTAAGTTCATAATTAGTAGTAGTTTTGTATTATATATGTACTGTTATTTTCTACATTAATTCACCAATAGATAAATTGGCATTCATCGATGCTGTTATTGCCGGATCAATATAGACCTTCCTTTTCTTTTTCTTTTTTGGTCCACTACAACTACTGGAGCTGCTACTAGTAATATTTGCATGGCCATGCTTATTGGTGTATGGTGTCGAACTTTCGTTCCTGAATCTCTCCCTCATCATTTCTTCCAATTCCCTTCCTGTTTCTGGCTGATTGCGCATCTCGACAATTTTGCCGCACAAATCACTGAACAACTCCTGCCCTTCCTCCATCCATCCATTTCTGCTTCCACTGTCTGAATCGCAGAAAAAAATTTGTCGCGGAATTGTCGTCCGAGAACTGTTTCGCGGGGTTCGAATTTACTTCTCGCGCACAAATTTTGTGCGTGATTTTAACATGGCAATATTTCTGGACACCCTGAAATTCCCACCCCCAGTTATTGCCTTAAAATCATACAAAAAATAATTCTGTGCGCGTGATGCACATTACTCTACTCTTGAATAAAAATAATTTATTTCAGTCTCTAGCAGAACCCAATTATTATTCCGTACGAACAACACTTACTTCTATTCACGAGCAAAAAAGAAATCTTGAGTCAGTATTAATTCCAAAATATTAATCTCCCAAATACTAATTCGATTCTGCTCTCCTAATTGTGAATTCTATTTCTCGACTACAATATTCCCTTTTTAAAATGTAGATTCTATTATGCTTGATTTATTCCTATTGCAACATATTACGGATCCTCCATTATTTCTAATATTCTCAATATTCATGATTAGTAGTATTTTTGTATTATGTATGTACTGTTATTTTCTACATTAGTTCACCAATAGATAAACTTTCATTCATCGATGCTGTTATTTCCGGATCAATATAGACGTTTCTTTTCTTTTTCTTTTTTGGTCCACTACAACTAGTGGAGCTGCTACTAGTAATATTTGCATCGCCATGCTTATTGTTGGTGTAATCTGTTGAACTTTCGTTCCTAAATCTGTCCCTCATCATTTCTTCCAATTTCCTTCCTGTTTCTGGGTGTTTTCGCATCTCGCCAATTTTGTCGCACAAGTCACTGAACAACTCGTGTCCTTCCTCCATCCATCCATTTCTGCTTCCACTGTCTGAATCACAGATTTTTTTGTCTCTGAATCGTGGCATGATCACCCTTTTGCCGCTGCTGGTTCACCCATACATGATGCTCATTGTAGATCAGTATCAATGCAAATGCTTCATCCGCTATAGAAAATATATCACTCAGCAAGTGCCGCTCCTTCCGTTGTTTGAAATTGGAATTTGTCGGATTGATTGCCGACAGTACTCTTGTAACAAAATAATAAAAATCTTCATTTTCCGCGTCATTGTATTTTCTGTATTGAGGGTTTAAAATACTTGTGTCCTCATTTTCTGTGTCTTCAATAACTGCAACAGTACCAGGGAAGGTGATAGGGACTTGACCTTTTCTGCAATCGTCTGTACGGAAGTATCATCAGTATCAACGGGCAGCATGCTAGTGTTGTCGGACCAAAAACAGATTCCAAAATTCCTAATTTCAACAACCAATTCTCCCACCTGTATTTACCTATCCGGTTTTTTCTCGCTAATGTTTGTGAGTTGTGCCTCAATGCAGTCAGTACTGTCCCTTGTTGTAACTCTAAAAATCGACCAAAGGTATATGATGTTAAAATTCAAAGAGATGTGAGCATATCGTGAGATTGCTCTGTTATATTAAATTCCTTTCGTGTCTAGGTTGGTAGAGGTACAAGATCAAAAATAATGAGACCTCGAAAATTACCAGGCTCATTCTTACGATTGAGTTCGATACTTAAAACCGGAAGAGAAGAATCGATCGTCACTCCACCAAATCGATCGTCACTCCAATTTGATACTTAATACTCAGAGAAAGTACGCACACTAGAGGTTCGCACATACAATCTCTTGTTAAGTGTGCTGTTTTCAAGAAAAGACAGCAGAGGTTCGAAGCGCTGCTCACGAACTTGTTTATCTGCTGTGCAAAAATACGTGTTGTATTAGCGGCAACACGAATTTTCTCGTAACACGGTATTTTACCGTATATCTGTAACCAAGTGCTGTATTGGCGGCAGCACGCTTTAAAGCGCTATCTTGCCCTCCAGCAAGCTGAAGCGCATACTTTTAGATTATTTGATTATTCAACCTTAAACCTTGCACCGGACGTTCTTGCGTCCTACTGTAGAACTACAAGCCTAAGATCTAACTGATTGCGTCGTTGTCGATAGTCAGATTAGATCTGGTCGGATTAGCATCCAGCGTCCAACCGTAGTGGATATCAGAGAAATATTAGACCACAACAGACCGGCACCTCAACTGGCCTGCAGCTAAAGCTCCTGTTGCTCTTCTTTGCCTTTGGATTGAATCAGCTCAACAGCCAGTTTCAGAAGGAAATTAACAGATTAACAGTCGCAAGCTTGTTGAAGCTTGCAAAAGAAGAAGACAACAATCCGACACAGATCATCGATCGACTCGACTACGGACGACGATCGATAGTTCTCTGATCCGATTACAAGATAAAGACAGTAAATCGAACAAGTCAAGATCTCCAATAGAAGCCATTGCATTGGACGCGCCAATAGCAATCTATACATCCAAGGACCGCATCACAAGTTCTCCGGATCTCATTTTTTATGTCTTACACCTTACGTCGACACAACAACGAACGACGATCGACAGTTCTCTGATTCAATCACACGAGAAAGACGATACATTGGACACGCTAGTAGCAATCCAGTCAATCAAGACCCAACAGCTTACTGGGTCCATTCTCTTATGCCCACCATCCCTGTCGCCGGCAGAACGCAAAGCAGGTCGACAGGCCGAAGCAGGTCGACAGGCCGATTCCAAACGCTCCAACCTGGAAGCGCTGCAACCACATCTCGCCTGCCCACAACTGACATGGCAACTGATCAAAACAACCCAAACCAAGATGAAGAGGACACGCCTATTATGGACCTCTTCCCGTTGTTTGATCAAGCACTAGCCACTTTCTTGCACGACTCCTTCGATGTCCCAAGGGAGTCCCACAGCACCTTGTGTGAGGCGCTCATTGCTGGCCAGTACAAGACATGGTTGGACTTTCTGTACATCGAGAATATCGGTGATCTCGCATACCTTGAAAGAGGAACAAGAACACCACTTTATCGACACGTACAGATGACCCTACAGCGAGTCATCAACTTTGGGCAACATCTCACAGCACAAGGACTAGACTGGGAAGATAGAACCCATTATACCAAGGATGCCTTTAAGAGTTACTGTCGCGGGATTGTCAGAGCCAGAAGAGAATCTGGAACTGACGTTGAAACATCAGCGCGCACCGGCACCGACACATCCCAACGACAACAAGAAAGATCCTCCAAACCCATCGAACAGCTTAGGTATGAATCATGGACCAAGAAATCAAGGGATGAAACCACATTTCCAACCCTGCAAAATGATGCGCGTTTTGAGCACTGGCTTGTCAAATTCAAAGCAAAATTGGAAACATCTGACATAGATACCCATACATTCCTTGATCCAAGCTGGCCTGATGTACCACTCATCGGGTACGAGAAGGCCCTTCATGACAAGCAGTGTGCGTTCTTCTGGACTCTTGTCCTACATGCCCTCCAGAGTGACCTCTCCTACTCCTGCATGCTCAGCCACACCACCTCAAGAGACGGCAGACAGGCATTCTTTGACTATGTTTCATTGCATGACCGGTCCAAATCCAAGGTATATGACACCTCCATTGTGATGCAGCACCTATTGGACATTGACTTGAGGACATGGAAGGACACCAAAGTCAAGTTCATCACCCAGTGGTTTGCTCAGCTAGAACATCTCAACACATTACGCGATCCACAGAGGCCACTTGATTTTGATACCGTCAAAACACACCTTTGCAAGGCCTGTAGTAGCAGCTTCCAACTCAGTGAACAGTTCTGCAAAGTTGATGATCCCCCTGCAGCACAGGATTTGATCAAGTTCCGGCAGAATGAAGCCGTTGCTATCAGTGAATTGAAAAATATCCTCCTCCTTGAAGCAACCAGACTGGATTCCCAAGCATCGTTGTCCCAACCTCGGAGTCGGACGTCTGTCAAGGCCAATACTCATGATTTATCTTCTATGACACAGTCCACATATTCTGCTATCACTGACGACTCGGCCTCATATTTACCTCCTATTGATTTTGATGGTGACTACCAGGACTACGCTGTTTACAAGGCCGGAAGAACACCAGACCCAACCACAAGACTACCGTCTGCAGTTTGGAAAACTCTCTCCAAGCATGGTATGAAGCATTGGCTTGGCTTCACAGCTGATGACAAGAAGCGACTAGTTGCCTGCCTCAGGTCTGAGCTCCTTGATGCTGCATTACCACCGGACCCCAATTCTAGCAAACCAATCACACGTCGGGCTTATGAACACCATACTGACGAGCAAGTCCCCTCACCTGCTGATGAACAGATCCTCTCACCTGCTGAGGAAAGCTCCGCCAGATCCGCGTTCCATGCATCCCTTGGTGTCTACAAGGCATCTTCTCAACCCGATAACAGGCCTCTCAAATCTTCTGTTTCTCCCGCACATCCAGCTTGATTCCTTGCAGATAACCCTGATATCCTTAACAAGAAAGAAGGCAATGTCTATGTTCCTGTTGGACAGACTTCAATGTCTGTGAAATTCCACTATTGGGCATCACCGGACTGTGACTCTCATGTTTCACCGGCAAACCCAATGGCCACGTACCACTCTAGCAAGACTACTGTCTCCACACCCGGTTATGTTATGGTTGACAGAGGTGCAAATGGATGTATCATAGGAAATGATGCATGTCTCATCTCTAAGGATATTCCCCCAAGGTATGTTAATGTCACTGGTATCAACAATCATCAAATCCAGAACATCCCTATTGCAACATGCGGCGCCTACTCTGTTTCCAACAGGGGACCAGTCATTATCATCTTTCATGAGTGTGCCTACACCGGACAACACCCATCTATCTTGTCTTCTCCTCCGATGGAAGCATACTACTCGATCGTCGATGATACCTCTATCAAGACAGGTGGAACCCAAGTCATCACCACTACTGATGGTCATGTCTTTCCACTCAGTATATGCCATGGATTACCATATCTTGCCATGCGCAAGTATACCAGTGAGGAATTTGCTCATCTTCCTCATGTTGTCATGACAAGTGATCAGCATTAGGACCCATCTATACTGGATAGCGCATATACCCCCCAGGATGATACCTTCATTCAGAAATACCCGCCTCTTGCCGCATCGCTTCCATATCAAGATTATGATGAATTTGGAACACTCAGGGATATCAACATTGGCACATCTTCTACGATCACCTCATTCCTGTCCAACCGTTCCACTCCAGCCCTCCAGGTATTGGATGCTTCTGATACCTCCTTTTGGCTCAGCCCCACTGATTATATCCACCAAGAAATCCTCAGTAGGTGCTCTAATCAGTCTCCTTCCATCTCCATCACTGCTGCAGCCCATGTTCAATCACCCACTGATACAGACTACCTGTCGCTGAAGCCCTTCCTTGGATGGATCTCCCTTGATCGTATCAAGGCTACCTTCCGCAATTCCACACAGTATGGCTCACTCTCCATCAGTCCAGACGGCAACATATTCAAAAGGTTCCAATCACCGCAGCCTGCCATGAATGTCCGCCCTTTCAATGATGATGTCCTCTCTGATGTCGTATATTCAGATACCCCTGCCATCAATGGTGGCTCCAAAATTGCTCAAGTTTTCTTTGGCCGGAAATCTCATATCATTCATGTCGAAGAAATGAGAACTACTGCTGATTTTCTCCCTTGCCTACAAAATTTTGTTCGACAATGGGGTAGACCACTCAGATTGCTCTGCGATCATGGGTCCTACCAGTCCAGCAAGTCTGTCCTTGGTTATCCCAAGATGATGTGGATTGGTTTATGGCAAAGTGAACCATATCACCAGCATCAAAACCTATTCGAACGTCGCTACCAGACTTTTAAACGCATTGTCAACCGGACAATGGATCGCACCGGCACCCCTCCTCATCTCGGGCTCTTGTGTATGACTTACATTGCTCGTCTCATGAACCATTTGTCTGATCCCACTCTCTCAGACAAACAGCCCTTCTACATTGCCACTGGTATCATTGGTGACATCAGCCCCTACCTCAGTTTCTTTTGATTTGAGCCTGTCTACTACAAAACTCCTGACACACAGTTTGGCTCTCAGACCACTGAATGCCTTGGCCATTTTGTTGGCATTGCCGAGCATGTTGGCAATAGTTTATGTTTTATCATCTGGGATCCCATCACCAATAAACTCCTTGATCGCTCTGGTGTCCGCACTGCCTTAACCCCTGAGCATCGCAACAAGCGCGCTGGCTTGTTCACTGATGATGGCTTTCTTGCATGGCGCAGGGCCAAAGATGCTTCTCGCACTCCTAAATCTTCTGGTGACAGTCCCTCCTTTTGCCATCCTACACCACCCAGTTCGGTCCCAGAATCACCTCCTCTGCGCATCACACATCCATCCTTGCCTACCTTTCTTTATTCCAAGGTTCCTAATACCCGAAGCTATGTACCTTCTCCACTCCCTAACAACTATGGGGAGATTCTTAATGGCCCTCCAACCCCTCACATCTTCAGCAAAACCCCTGACGGCGTCCCTGCTACTGAAGTTGATTTTGGTCCCCCTGAGTTAGCATATTTTGATGTTAGTGAAGCAGCACCTCCATCCACCAATCCTGCTACCCCTTCTGTAGGCCCATCTGAGGTAGTTGTTACTGATGAAGAAGGCAATGCCCAATTTGACGCTGATGGCAAACCCATCACCATCCCTGCTATCCCTGTTGATGACTTGCAAGGTCGATCCTTTCTAATGGCCCTCCCTGATGGCACACAGAAAAGAATGACAGTTGTTGACGTTGAAAACAGCCTTGAGCAAAACAAGGACTTCATCAAGTTCAAGTGCAAGCATACAGATGATGAACTCGAAGATATCATTGCCTACAATGATGTCATGAATTATATCCACAGGGATGTCACTCAAGAAGACGGCAAACTTTGGTCTTTTCGACGCATACTTGGTCATCAAGGTTCCCTTGACAACAAGCATCCCCAGTACAAAGGTTCCAAATACAACCTATGGATTGAATGGGAAAATATGGAACGGACCTACGAACCCCTATCCAATGTAGCTACAGATGACCCTGTTACTGTAGCCAAATATGCCAAAGACAACAACATGCTTGATAAACCTGGTTGGAAACATCTCAAACGCATTGTTTCCATTGCTCAAAGAACCAAGAAGCTAGACAGGCTAATCCACCAAGCCAAGCTTCGCTCCTTCCACACTGCTCCTCAGTACCAGTATGGATTCAAGGTACCTCGCAACCATGAAGAAGCCATCCAGTTTGATACAGCTAATGGCAACACCAAGTGGCAAGATGCCATAGCCCTCGAAATGTCACAGCTTCAAGAATATGACACCTTTATTGACAAAGGTATCTACAAGGCTAGCAATATACCAACTGGTTTCCAACAGATCAAGGTCCACATGATTTATGCAGTCAAGCATGATGGCCGACACAAAGCCCGGCTAGTTGCAAATGGCAATCTCACTGCAGCTCCTATTCACAGTGTATATGCAGGCGTTGTTTCTCTTCGCGGTCTGCGCATGTGCCTATTCATTGCTGAACTGAATAGCTTAGAAGCATGGGGAACCGACATTGGTAATGCATACCTCGAAGCTGTTACCTGCGAGAAAGTATGCATCAAGGCTGGCGCTGAATTTGGATCATAAGAAGGACACCTCTTATTGATTTACAAGGCCCTATATGGACTTCGATCATCTGGCAAGTGTTTTGGTGATCTACTTGCTGCCTGCCTCGTTGAACTAGGTTTTGAAAGATCCAGGGCAGAGCCTGAAATCTTTATCAAGCCTGGCAACAACAAACATGGGGAGCCAGTATATGAGATTATATGCACATATGTTGACGACCTTTGCTTATGTATGGCCAATCCTGAACCTTTCCTGGTCATCCTCCAGTCTGAATCTTATAATTTCAAATTAAAGGGTTCTGGCCCAATGAACTTTCATTTGGGATGTGGTTTTGAAAGAGATGAACATGGTGTGCTCTGCATGAACCCCATCAAGTTCATCGAGAAAATGGAGGCCTCATATGAACAAATGTTTGGCTGCAAACCTACCACCAGGTTCCATTCACCCCTTGCTGAGAATGATCACCCAGAGCTAGACTCATCATCATTCCTAAGTGATACTGATATCCAAAAGTATCAAAGCATGATTGGCTCACTTCAGTGGGTCATTGCCATTGGACGTTTTGACGTGCAAACTGCTGTGATGACTTTATCAAGCTTTCGAGTGCAACCTAGGGAAGGCCATCTCAACAGAGCCAAACGAATCTATGGATACATTTCCAAGTTTCGTCATTTCAAAATCAGATTCAGAGTGGGCATACCAGATTTTGTACTCACTGAAGGTACCAGTACAGACTGGTTCAATACCGTATATGGGGAGCATTCTGAAGACCTACCAAGCGATGCTCCTAAACCCCTAGGAAAGGTAGTTGTATTATCTCATTTCTATGATGCAAACTTAATGCATGACATCCTAAGTGGTAAAGCTGTCACTGGTATTCTGCACTTTGCAAACAAGACCCCCATCATGTGGTTCTCCAAGAAGCAAGCAATATCTGAAACAGCCACCTTCGGCGCTGAGTTTGTATCTGCTAGAACCTGCATTGAACAAATTGTTGACATCCCCCAGTCATTTAGGTATCTTGGTACTAGAGTACACGACACATCCTACACGTGGGGAGACAATGAAAAGATGATCCAAACCTCTACATTCCCATATGCAAGGCTCCATAAGAGGCACCACATTCTCTCATATCACTATGTCAGAAGCATGATCGCTAGAGGTTTCATCCTCATGCAACATCTTGGAGGCAAAGATAATTGTGCGGATATCCTCACCAAGCATTGGGGACACTCAGTAGTGTATCCTTTACTCAAGCCCATCTTTCACTACTGTGGAAACACCGGTGATTTGTTGCAGGATGACTGCACCAGATACTAGAGGATGCTTTCATGTGGACACATGGGGAGTATTAAATTCCTTTCGTGTCTAGGTTGGTAGAGGTACAAGATCAAAAATAATGAGACCTCGAAAATTACCGGGCTCATTCTTACGATTGAGTTCGATACTTAAAACCGGAAGAGAAGAATCGATCGTCACTCCACCAAATCGATCGTCACTCCAATTTGATACTTAGTACTCAGAGAAAGTACGCACACTAGAGGTTCGCACATACAATCTCTTGTTAAGTGTGCTGTTTTCAAGAAAAGACAGCAGAGGTTCGAAGCGCTGCTCACGAACTTGTTTATCTGCTGTGCAAAAATACGTGTTGTATTAGCGGCAACATGAATTTTCTTGTAACACGGTATTTTACCGTATATCTGTAACCAAGTGCTGTATTAGCGGCAGCACGCTTTAAAGCGCTATCTTGCCCTCCAGCAAGCTGAAGCGCATACTTTTAGATTATTTGATTATTCAACCTTAAACCTTGCACCGGACGTTCTTGCGTCCTACTGTAGAACTACAAGCCTAAGATCTAACTGATTGCGTCGTTGTCGATAGTCAGATTAGATCTGGTCGGATTAGCATCCAGCGTCCAACCGTAGTGGATATCAGAGAAATATTAGACCACAACAGACCGGCACCTCAACCGGCCTGCAGCTAAAGCTCCTGTTGCTCTTCTTTGCCTTTGGATTGAATCAGCTCAACAGCCAGTTTCAGAAGGAAATTAACATGTTACTGTGTATTTTACTGTATTTGACCGGTATCCCTGTGTTAGTGTTGTATGTAGGGATGTCTAAACCGGTCGTCGTAGATCATGTGTAATTCGTCATAAGACAGAGAGCACATGATATGACCTAAATGTCTGGATACTTGAAGTCATTTTTTATCTCTGGAGGAGTATAAGTAACTTTTCAAGCGTAGAATGGATATAATTGCTGTAGAATGTATGTAAGTAGGGTACGCGTATTTTTTGACCTACAACACACCCCTTGATTCAACACTTAGTGAAGGAGTGTTGAATGACAAGTCGGTTCTCCATCTTGTAGAACTCTAAAAACTTAAGTATGGGCCTGGATATCGAATCGGATGATTGTAATCGTAGAATCGAACCAATCGTAAATCAATGAGAGAGGAGAGGTGCTTGAGTATGTAGTGGTCGCGAAATCGATGAGAGGGTTAATCGGAGTTGGTTGTTGTAGAATCAAACGCCGGCGGAGGGGCGGATGTTGATGGAGAGGAGCTCCATAATCAAAATAGGTACTGAGTGGAATCGAGGTTTGGGTTCAACCTTGGAATAGAATCAAGTGGATCAAATAGAGACAAGACCGTAGAAATTGAGGATTGTTTTTATCAAAGGGTTGGACCAAATTGTGGAGGCTGGTTGAGAATGCGATGGTCGCACGAAAGTCATATTGCCTTGGAATTGATTGGATGGGTAATGAATCATCAACTTGTAAGAGACAGTAGGAATTGATATGATCGGAGAATCTAATCGTAAAAGTGGAGAGATTGAAAGTGATCGTAGTGCTGATTAGATTGGAGTTTGAGATCGTCTGCGGAGAGAGTTGACCGTAATCGATGAGAATCGAATCGGAATTGATTTTTTTTTTTTTTTCTGAATACGGTGTTGATCAAGAATCATGTGTTTCTTTTTGTGTGGTTTTGTCTGTGTTTGTACCTTGAGGTACTAATAATTTTTTCAGGTTCTTTCTTTTTCGTGTACAGTGTTTCATGTGTGTACGGTTTTTTAATATGTGTGTGTGTGTGTGTGTGTGTGTGTGTACGGTGTTTTGTGTTATATGTGTACGATGTTTTGTGTGTAGAGTTTTTCCGTGGGTTCTGTACTGTGATGTTTGCCCTAACTTCTTCTGTGTGTTGTTTGGCTTGGGCGCGCCCTTATATATTTGTAGACGGAGATCACGTACCTGTGCAAGCCAGCCCTCCCGCGCCATAATTTTTTCAAAAGGGAAACTTTTGATAACACTAAGGTTATGTATTTCAATCCTCTAGTCACATGTAGAATCTCGTAGACTGCACCTCCTACTAACATACCGTACTGTCTTGTGTGCCATTTGCATCTACAAACCACAACATTTTCTGTACTGTGTGGGGCAAAGTTGTTCCCAATATGCATTTAAAAGTTGTTCCCAACATGCATTTGATGATTCATGTGATATGCATTCATGGCCTGGTACGCAAACTTTGGTAGTCATTACCAAATGAGACTGTTTGTGCCCTGTATTTGCACCAAAAATACCCTCATGTTTGCCATTTGGAGAGTCAAACCACAACATTTCTGGCATTCTGTGTGACAAAGTTGTTCCCAATATGCATTTGATGATTCATGATAAATGTATTCATGTCTTGGACCGGATACTTTTGGAGTCATTACCCAATAAGTAAGTTTGTGACCTGGTATTCAACCCTAAATACCCTCATGTTTGCTATTTGGAGAGTGAAACCACAACATTTCCGGGATTCTGTGTGACAAAGTTGTTCCCAATATGCATATGATGAGCCATGATGAATGTATTCATGGCTTGGACCGGATACTTTTGGAGTCATTACCCAATAACTCTGTTTGTGCCCTTGAATTTCACAAAAAATATGCTCATGTTTGCCATTTGGAGAGTCAAACCTCAACATTTTGGGCATTCTGTGGGGCAAAGTTGTTCCCAATATGCCTTGTTTGATGAGTCATGATAAATGTATTCATGGCTTGGACCGGATACTTTTGGAGTCATTCCCCAATAATTCAGTTTGTGTCCTGGAATTTTTTCACCCAAAATACCCTCATGTTTGCCATTTGGAGAGTCAAACCACAACATTTTGGGCATGATTGTGTGTGGCAAATTTGTTCCCAATATGCATTTGATGAGTCATGATAAATCTATTCCTTGCTTGTACCGGATAGAACTCTGGGAGTCATAACCCAATAAGTCAGTTTGTGTCCTGGAATTCAACCCAAAATACCCTCATGTTTGCCATTTGGAGAGTCAAACCACAACATTTTGGGCATTCTGTGTGGCAAAGTTGTTCCCAATATGCATTTGATGAGTCATGATAAATCTATTCCTGGCTCTGACCGGATACTTTGGGAGTCATTACCCAATAATTCAGTTTGTGCCCAGGAATTGAACCAAAAATACCCTCATGTTTGCCATTTGGAGAGTCAAACCTCAACATTTTGGGCATTCTGTGGGGCAAAGTTGTTCCCAATATGCCTTGTTTGATGAGTCATGATAAATGTATTCATGGCTTGGACCGGATACTTTTGGAGTCATTCCCCAATAATTCAGTTTGTGTCCTGGAATTTTTTCACCCAAAATACCCTCATGTTTGCCATTTGGAGAGTCAAACCACAACATTTTGGGCATGATTGTGTGTGGCAAATTTGTTCCCAATATGCATTTGATGAGTCATGATAAATCTATTCCTTGCTTGTACCGGATAGAACTCTGGGAGTCATAACCCAATAAGTCAGTTTGTGTCCTGGAATTCAACCCAAAATACCCTCATGTTTGCCATTTGGAGAGTCAAACCACAACATTTTGGGCATTCTGTGTGGCAAAGTTGTTCCCAATATGCATTTGATGAGTCATGATAAATCTATTCCTGGCTCTGACCGGATACTTTGGGAGTCATTACCCAATAATTCAGTTTGTGCCCAGGAATTGAACCAAAAATACCCTCATGTTTGCCATTTGGAGAGTCAAACCTCAACATTTTGGGCATTCTGTGGGGCAAAGTTGTTCCCAATATGCCTTGTTTGATGAGTCATGATAAATGTATTCATGGCTTGGACCGGATACTTTTGGAGTCATTCCCCAATAATTCAGTTTGTGTCCTGGAATTTTTTCACCCAAAATACCCTCATGTTTGCCATTTGGAGAGTCAAACCACAACATTTTGGGCATGATTGTGTGTGGCAAATTTGTTCCCAATATGCATTTGATGAGTCATGATAAATCTATTCCTTGCTTGTACCGGATAGAACTCTGGGAGTCATAACCCAATAAGTCAGTTTGTGTCCTGGAATTCAACCCAAAATACCCTCATGTTTGCCATTTGGAGAGTCAAACCACAACATTTTGGGCATTCTGTGTGGCAAAGTTGTTCCCAATATGCATTTGATGAGTCATGATAAATCTATTCCTGGCTCTGACCGGATACTTTGGGAGTCATTACCCAATAATTCAGTTTGTGCCCAGGAATTGAACCAAAAATACCCTCATGTTTGCCATTTGGAGAGTCAAACCTCAACATTTTGGGCATTCTGTGGGGCAAAGTTGTTCCCAATATGCCTTGTTTGATGAGTCATGATAAATGTATTCATGGCTTGGACCGGATACTTTTGGAGTCATTCCCCAATAATTCAGTTTGTGTCCTGGAATTTTTTCACCCAAAATACCCTCATGTTTGCCATTTGGAGAGTCAAACCACAACATTTTGGGCATGATTGTGTGTGGCAAATTTGTTCCCAATATGCATTTGATGAGTCATGATAAATCTATTCCTTGCTTGTACCGGATAGAACTCTGGGAGTCATAACCCAATAAGTCAGTTTGTGTCCTGGAATTCAACCCAAAATACCCTCATGTTTGCCATTTGGAGAGTCAAACCACAACATTTTGGGCATTCTGTGTGGCAAAGTTGTTCCCAATATGCATTTGATGAGTCATGATAAATCTATTCCTGGCTCTGACCGGATACTTTGGGAGTCATTACCCAATAATTCAGTTTGTGCCCAGGAATTGAACCAAAAATACCCTCATGTTTGCCATTTGGAGAGTCAAACCACAACATTTTGGGCATTCTGTGGGGCAAAGTTTTTCCCAATATTCGTTTGATGAGTCATGATAAATGTATTCCTGGCTCGGACCCGATACTTTTGGGGTCCTTACCCAATAATTCATTTTGTGCCCAGGAATTGAACCAAAAATACCCTCATGTTTGCCATTTGGAGAGTCAAACCACAACATTTCAGGTATTCTGTGTGACAAAGTTGTTCGCAATATTCATTTGATGAGTCATGATAAATTTATTCATGTCTTGGACCGGGAACTTTTGGAGTCATTACCCAATAAGTTAGTTTGTGCCCAGTAATTGCACCCAAAATACCCTCATTTGTGCCATTTGGAGAGACAAACCCCAACATTTCCTTCGTTTTGTGTGGCAAAGTTGTTCCCAATATGCAATTGATGAGTCATGATAAATATATTCATGGTTTGTACCGGATACTTTTGCAGTCATTACCCAATAAGTTAGTTTTTGCCCAGGAATTGCACCCACAATACTCTCATTTGTGCCATTTGGAAAGTCAAACCACAACATTTTGGGAATTCTGTGTGGCAAAGTTGTTCCCAATATTCAATTGATGATTCATGATAAATGTATTCATGGTTTGGACCGGATATTTTTGGGGTTATTACCCAATAAATCAGTTTGTGCCCTGGCATTGCACAAAAAATACCCTCATTTGTGCCATTTGGAGAGTGAAACCACAACATTTTGTTGTCGGTCAAAAATACACGTACCCTACTAACGTACGTTCTACAGGAATTATACCCAATCTACGCCTGGAAAGTTACTTATACTCCTCCAGAGATAAAAATGACTTCAAGTATCCAGACGTTTAGGTCATATCATGTGCTCTCTGTCTTATGACGAATTACACATGATCTACGACGTCCGGTTTAGACATCCCTACATACAACACTAACACAGGGATACCGGTCGAATACAGTAAAATACACAGTAACAGAGCAATCTCATGATATGCTCACATCTCTTTAAATTTCAATTATCCTATACCTTTCGGTCGATTTTTAGAGTTACAACAGGTTATAGAGCCCTTATAACTTGCACTAGTGGCCCGCAAGAGCACTAGTGTTTACCTTAAGCTACCTATCTCCGCCCCGTACAGCACCTCCACTGTCGGTTACAGCCAGAGTATACTTGGTACGGGACTCGCATCGCCGGGCTGTATCAATAGACCTCCCCCCGCCTCTTTCTTTCTCCTCCTCCTTACTTGCGTATCAAGGGGTGTATACAGATCCTTCTACCAAGAATCTTCTTCTGTAATACACAACCAAGCGCACGTATCAAGGGGTGTATCTACAGAACATTCTACCAAGAATCTCCTTCTGTAATACACATCTAAGGACGACGATCGATCGAACAATTACGATTACGATTACATCTCCTTCATCCAAGAACGATCGAAAGTCACAAGCCTTGTAACCCACAACCAGCTCTCTGGATCACAGTTACAAGATAAAGACCACCACCGTCTTCAATAAAAGCCCATTGCAACGGACACGCCGATTGCAATCACCCATCCATATCTTCTTCCGCGTCCATCATCCCCATAAAGGATCATCGACGCCCATTTGATTGTGCTAAGCACCACTTCAAACAAACTAACAGACTGCAACTCATCCTACGATAGTTGCTTTATTCACTACCTTTCACACCGCCGTTTGTTCCCCCTTCGGAACATTCCTTCGGTCCTCCCTTTGACACGACCGCACCTTCGTTCGGTCATTTCAATATTTCGATCCCCGACCTACTGTATCTACAGATCCTTCTACCAAGAATCTTCTTCTGTAATACACGAACAAGAAGCGTACGTATCAAGGGGCGCACCTACAGAACATTCTACCAAGAAGAATCTCCTTCTGTAACTACACCGCAACACCGACGGTCGATATTTCTTCGGTTATTTCCGCACCTTCGCGGATCCTTCCTTCGGTCATCCCCTTCGACACGGCCGCACCTTCGTTTGGTCATTTTGTTCACCACTCCTTTTCTCCTTCTGCCATTTCTTTTGACTAAGACGACGGTCTTTTCGGTTATTTCTGCACCTCCGAGGACCGTTCCGACAATCTCTGGATATTTCAATTTCAATCACTCCATCAATTGCTCGTTTGTACATGTCTGCCTCCATTCTCTCCTCTATCCAAGGGGAAAGAGATGGGTTGGGGTAGGAAACATTGTTGGCTCGTTTTTTTTGTATCTTTGTCATTCGGATTCATCTTTGCCATTTGAATACCCTTCCCGGTCAAAAACGAAGTAGAGTGACCTGTAGGTATTTGAGTTGGTGTCATTTTGTATTTGTACATTTGTGAACCTTCATGGTCTGTTATATCAAAGGAGAAAGTGATTTCAATGATTGGAATTCCTATCAAAAATAAATCATGTCTTCGAGGGGTTTTCTGCTGTGTTTGCAGGGTCTTTTCACTTGTTCTTTTTATGAAGAGATTTCAGTGTACAGATCACACACATGTTCATTACTCATAGACTTGTACATGGTTTTTGTACTGTGTATTTATTGTGGTATTTTTATAAGGTACACAGTGTGTTACTAAGTGCGGTTAACAGCATGTTTCGAAGATGAGAGAAAATCATGTGTGGGTAAGAAGTTTGACACAAAATATTGTTCATCACGGCAACTTTATGATATCCCTAACCCTGTAATTGTTATTTAACTGATTATTTTTATTCCACCAAGTCAAGAGTGAGTTTTAGGTGATGATCCAGATAGGGATCGATGAGATATTGTCTCAAAAGTAAAGGTGTGTGACACGCGAGGTTTTTTAGTAGACACGCAACCTAAAAAGATAGGAAATTTTAAAAATAGGGTCGAGAATTTAAAAAATACCGAGCGATACCCCGCGGGGGGTAGAGAAACAGTTCTCGGACGCATCTCTTTGAGATGGACTATTGGCCGGCCTACCTGAGGTTCTATCTTAAGGCCCCGGCCGGCAAATCAATTTCCATTCCCGTTTCCAATATGGCTGTGACAGTCAAACTGGTTTCCCGCTGAACTGGAGTTATTGGGAGGGTTTGCAGCAGTGGCTGCTGCCACTTTTGATTGTTGGTTGCCCCCGCTATTGCTTGCATTCTTAGCTTGTCGGACTCTTTGTTGCTGCTCTTGAGACATGCTTAACCATACTTCTCGCGGATAGAACTTGCATTCAACCGGCCCTTTATAGGTCCCTGGTTGTGCTTTTGAACCACCACTACTATTGTTGTTGTTGTTGCCTTGTGGCTTGTTGGAAGAGAATGTTTGAGAGGGCTCCAAAAGATGAGGAGGGAGATTGGCGTACTAGCTAACTTGAGTTGGTTATTACATTATCTTAACACTAAAATTATGAGTGGACGAATTCACTCTTTCCTAAGATCACTAGAATTGGTGCATCGGTCTGTTAATACTCCAATGCACACACTAGATCACTAATATTCACATCGGTCCAGTGCATTCCTCACATGCCCTGTCCCTTTATTACCAGGGGCTGTAGGCCTTTACCTTGTGCCCTGTAGATTCTAGTACATAAGGACCTATTTTTAGTAAGGTGGAGAACCGGAACCGGCAAGTGGTAAAATCTCATTCCCACTTCCATTCCCTGTTCCATTCCTGGATTCCATTCAGCTGGATTCCTGTAGAAACAGGATGACTCGTACAATCGACCGCGCGTCTCATTCATTCGCGTCTCATTCATTCATTCGTGTCTCATTCATTCATTCCCGTACAAGAAGATTCCTGTAGAAGCAAGATGACTAGCACGATCGAAACCCTTGTTCGATCGACCTCAAACAGAGAAGTTGCCGCGTTCGTTGTCACCTTTCCTCTTTTTGTTGTTAGTGAAGGCTGACACGTTCCTACCCCTCTTGTTTGGTTGATTCTGGAGTTTATTTACTCCGAGTGCCCAAGTAAGATACGCCAAAGCTTTCTCAAAATTTGCATAATAGTCAGATCCTTCTGTAATTATGATTGGGATGGATTGCTCTAGACGTACATCTTGTAGGGAACGTATGAAGTCATACACAAACTGATCCTCAGGTGGGAATGCCTTGTATCTTATCAAGGTTTGCTTTGCATCGTGCCGTAGCCTTTTGTGCCTGTCAAAATTGTAGTGTTTGGAATCCCCTGTGTACACTGATTCCCAGATAAAGCTTTATGTTGGTCTCCTCATATGCCTGAGAGTAAAGGGCGAAATACGCCTTACGTCCATCGCCTCCTACCCCGTTTTTGGTCCCAAAACTTTGTATATAAGACCAACCAGGACCAGACCCTACCAACTTAAACAATATCCCCCAAAGAGTATTGTTGTCTTTGGACCAATGAGAGTTGGCATGGATTGTGCACCTTATTGCATACTCAGTCCAGTCGGAGTATGCGTTGTCTGGGCCCGGGCCAACAGTTCCACACCTGTCGGCTCCTCCAACCGTAGATTGTTGTCTTATTGTGTAGAGTAGGGATGTTTTGGTGACACCTCTTTTATGTTGGAGGTATTCGCATAAGTTCTCATCAAATTCCCTGAACTTCGACATTGTTGTCAGTTTGCTGGGTAGTGTTAGGTCCTTTACCGCTGTATTCTCGTCGTCCTCCTTTGTAGATCTCAAGCGCTTGCGCGTATCTATCTCGGCCGTTGGGTCCTTTATCTATTAAGTTCCTTTCGTGTCCGGCGTAATAGAGGTACGAATCGAGGATAATTGAAAGTTCGAGACTCATTCTTACGATTGAGAATCAATACTTAAGTGAAAGGGAAGAATCGATCGTCACTCGAGTTTGATACTTATCAATCCAAGAAAGAACACGCGCCAGATATTAGTGTATGCTATTTCTTGTTAAATGTTCTGTTTTCAAGAAAAGACAGCAGAGGTTCGAAGCGCTGCTCACGAACTTGTTTCCTGCTGTACAAAATACGTGCTGTATTAGCGGCAGCACGATAAACCGTGTTGTATTAGCGTCAACACGGTAACACGGTACTTTACCGTATAAAATATCCATATCGTGCTGTATTAGCGGCAGCACGATCTATCTTTACTAAAGCGTTATCTTGCTCTCCAGCAAGATGGATTGCTTATACTTTTAAATTACTTGATTATTAGTCTTAAACCTTGCATTGGGCGCTCCTGCGTCCTACTGTAGAACTACAAGCCTAAGATCTAACTGATTGCGTCGTACGCCGATAGTTAGAATAGATCTGGTTGGACTGGTGTTCAATCGTAGTGGACATCAAAGAAATATTAGAAACAACAGACCGGCACCCCAACCGGTTTGCAGCTATCACTTCCTACGTCAACTATCATTGCCTTTGGATCAAGTCAGCTCAACAGCCACTTTCAAAAGGAAATTAACAGATTAACAGTCGCAAGCTTGTTGAAGCTTGCAAAAGAAGAAGACGACAATAGGAGCATCTTCCATGACGACAAAACAAACAATCCGTCAGCAGACCATTGATTGACTCGGCTACGGCCGCCGATCGATAGTTCTCTGATCCGATTACATGACAAGGACACCAAGCCATTGCATTGGACACGCCAATAGCAATCCAACTACATCCAAGCATTCACTTCCTCAAACAAATACATGTCCAACATCCCCATTGCTGGTAGAACACGAAGCAGATCCTTGGGATTCCAAACACTCCAACCCGGGAGTGCTGCAACCACATCCCTCTTGACTCCAACCAAGGTAGCCGGCATGGCGCCCGACCAACAGGATAACCCAAGCCAAGACAATGAAGAGGACGTCTCTATCACAGACCTCTTCCCTTCATTTGATCTAGCGCTAGCCACCTTCCTACACGACTCCTTCAACGTCCCAAAGGAATCCAACAGCATCCTGTCTGAGGCGCTCATCACTAGCCAGTATAAGACATGGTCGGATTTCCTATTCATCGAAAACATCGATGATCTTGCATACCAAGACAGGGGAACAAGGACACCACTCTCGCGACATGTACAGCTAAATCTACAGCGATTCATTGACTTTGGTCGACACCTCACTGAGCAAGGCCTAGACTGGGAAGATCGGGATCACTACACCAAGAAAGCTTTCAAGGACTACTGTCGAGGGATTGTCAAAGCTAGAAGAGACTCTGCAGCTGATGGCGGGGTAGTGACCAATCGCGCCACGCTACTACTAGATGGATCAGGCCAATCAACAAAACCAATCGACCAACTCAAGTATGAGTCGTGGATCAGAAAATCAAGGGACGAAACCACATTCCCAGTGCTACAAAATGATGCAAGGTTCAAACATTGGCTTGTAAAATTCAAGGCCAAGCTGGAAACATCTGATATCAATACCTATACGTTCCTCGACCCGAACTGGCCCGACATCCCACTCACAGGATACACCAAGGCCCTTCATGACAAACATTGTGCCTTCTTCTGGACCCTTGTCCTTCATGTTTTTCAAAGCGATCTCTCCTCCTCATGTGTGCTTAGCCATACAACCACGAGAGATGGCAGTATTAGGCAGGCAAGCCTTCTTTGATTTTGTGACGCTACATGACAAGTCCAAATCCAAGGTATACGACACCTCCATTGTAATGCAGCATCTATTGGATATTGATTTGAAGTCATGGAAGGATACCAAAGTCAAGCTCATCACTCAGTGGTTTGCCCAGCTAGAACACCTCAACAAACTACGAGATCCTCAGCGGCCACTTGATTATAACACTGTTAAGACACACCTGTGCAAGGCTAGCAGTAGCCGTTTCCAACTCAGTGAGCAATTCTGTAAGGTCAGTGATCCCCCTGCAGCACAAGATATGATCCGATTCCGACAGCATGAAGCCATTGCTATCAGTGAGCTAAAGAATACCCTCCTCCTTGAAGCAACCAGGCTGGATTCCCAAGCATCCCTAACGCAACCCAGCAGCCACGCATCTGTCAAGGCACATGCGCATGACCTCTCATCTATGACACAATCCACATATTCAGCCATGACAGATGACATTACCTCATATTTGCCCCCTATTGAATTCGACGGTGATTATCAGGATTATGCTGTGGTGTACAAGGCTGGCAGAACACCAGATCCAAGCACAAGGCTACCATTTGCCGTCTGGCAGACACTTTCTAAGCATGGTATGAAGCATTGGCTTGGCTTCACTGCTGATGACAAAAAGAAACTCGTTGCATGCCTGCAAACAGAACTTCTAGATGCCGGGCCTGCTTCAGACCCCAATTCCAGCAGGCCCATCACAAGACGCGCGTAGGAACATCATATCGAGCAGGACCTTTCACCTACAGATGAAGCCTCAGCCCGGGCTGCATTTCACAAATCTCTTGGAGTCTACAAGGCATCCTCAGTCTGATAACCGGCCCCCCAAATCATCTGTTTCACTGGCTCATCCCGCTCGCTTCCTTGCTGACAACCCTGATGTCCTCTACAAGAAGGAGGGCAGTGTCTATGTTCCTGTAGGACAATCTTCTCTATCTGCAAAATTTCACCATTGGTCCCAACCAGACTGTGAGCCTTGCATTTCCCCAGGAACTCCTACCACTGTATATCACTCTAGCAAAACCAATGACTCCACACCTGGTTATGCCATGGTTGACCGCGGTGCCAACGGGTGTATCATAGGACACGATACATGCCTTATCTCTAAGGACATTCCACCTCGCTACGTTAACGTCACCGGAATCAATAATCACCAAATCCAGAATATTCCTATTGCAACATGTCGGGCCTACTCTGTCTCTAATTGAGGACCAGTTATTGTCATATTTCACGAATGTGCTTACACTGGACAACACCCATCCATTTTATCTTCTCCACAGATGGAAGCATACTTCTCCCAAGTTGATGACACATCCATCAAAGCTGGTGGCACCCAAGTCATCACCACCACTGATGGTCACGTGTTTCCCCTTAGTATACGCCATGGCTTGCCCTACATGGCCATGCGCAAGTATACCAGTGAAGAATATGCCCAGCTTCCCCATGTTGTTATGACCAGTGACGAGTATTAGAATCCATTTGTGCTTGATGGTACTTATACCCCTCATGATGACATCTTCATCCAAAGATATCCACCCACAACCAACCTGCTCCCATATCAGGACTATGATGAATTTGGTGCCCCGCGCGGTATCGCACAAGACACCTATTCTGATGTCACCTCTTTCATGTCTTGCAGCGCCACCAGCCCTGTTCTCCAGGCACTGGATAATCATGATACATCCTTCTGGCTCAGTCTGACTGATTACATTCACCAAGAGGTACTCAGTAGGTGCTCCATTTGATCCCCCTCCAATTATCTTACGGCAGCACCACACATCCAATCACCCACTGAAATGGATTATCTGTCTTTGAAGCCCTTCTTTGGCTGTGTATCCCTCAATAGAATCAAAGCTACCTTTGACAACTCCACCCAATATGGTTCCTTATCCATTAGCCCAGATGGCAATATCTTTAAAAGGTTTCAGTCACCACAGCCTGCCATGAATGTCAGACCATTCCATGATGATATACTCTCTGATGTCGTCTACTCTGATACCCCTGCTGTCAATGGTGGTTCCAAACTTGCTCAAGTTTTCTTTGGTCGAAAGTCCCATATCATCCATGTTGAAGAAATGAGAAGTACTGCTGATTTCCTACCATGCGTTCAAAATTTTGTTCGAAAATGGGGTAGACCTCTCAGACTTCTTTGTGATCATGGCTCTTACCAATCTAGCAAAAGTGTCCTAGATTACCTCAAGATGCTTTGGATTGGTTTATGGCAAAGTGAACCCTATCATCAACACCAAAACCTATTCAAACAATGCTATCAGACATTCAAGCGCATTGTCAACAGAACTATGGACCGCACTGGTATTCCACCTCTGCATGACATATATTGCAAGTCTACTGAACCATTTGTCTGATCCCAATCTCTCTGACAAGCAGCCTATTTTCATTGCTACCGGCGCCTTAGGTGACATCAGTCCTTACCTCAGTTTCTTTTGGTTTGAACCTGTTTACTACAAGACTCCAGATACACAATTTGGCTCACAGACCACCGAATGCCTCGGTCATTTTGTTAGTCTTGCTGAGCATGTTGGCAATAGTCTCTGTTTTAAGATTTGGGACCCTATCACCAACAAACTTCTCGATTGGTCTGGTGTCCGCACAGCTTTGAATCCTGAGCATCGTAACAAGCGTGCTGGCCTGTTCACTGATGATGGCTTCATTGCTTGGCAAAAAGCCAAGGATGATTCTCCCATCCCTAAGTCTTTTGGTGATAGCCCTTCCTACCGACAGGCTTCTCAGCCTGCTTCCGAACCCCAGTCTTCCACATCTCCTGGTCTTCCACAGCCATCTTTGCCTAACTTTCTTTATTCCAAGGTTCCTAATACTCCAAGCTACACACCTTCTCCAATCCCCAACAACTATGGGGAGATTCTTCTTGATGGCCCTCCAACCTATCACATCTTCAGCAAAAAAAACCTGCCAGCGTCCCTGTCACTGAAGATGATTTTGGTCCCCTGGAGCTCACATATTTTGATGTTAGTGAAGCCACGCCTCCACTCACCAATCCTGTTACTCCACCTGTTGGTCCATCCGAAGTAGTTGTTACCGATGAAGAAGGCAACGCTCAATTTGATGCTGATGGCAAGCTCATTACCATCCCTGCCATACCTGTGGATGACTTGCAAGGCAGATCATTTTTGATGGACCTTCCTGATGGCACTCAGAAACGATTGACCATTGTTGACATTGAGGACCGCCTTGAGACCAACAAGGACTTCATCAAGTTCAAATGCAAGCATACCAATGATGAACTTGAAGATATCATTGCATACAATGATGTAATGAATTATATCCATAGGGATGTCACTCAAGAAGATGGCAAACTCTGGTCATTTCGACGCATCGTTGGCCACCAAGGCCCCCTTGACAACAAGCACCCCCAATACAGAGGCTCCAAATACAACCTATGGATTGAATGGGAAAATATGGAACGCACATATGAGCCACTATCCAATGTAGCTACAGATGACCCTGTTACTGTAGCCAAATATGCAAAAGATAATGACATGCTCAGTAAACCTGGTTGGAAACGTCTCAAACGCATTGTTTCTCTTGCCCGAAGAACCAAGAAGCTAGACCAACTCATCCACCAAGCCAAACTTTGGTCATTTCGCACTGCTCCTCAATACCAGTACTATGGATTCAAAGTACCTCGCAACCATGAAGAAGCCATCCAGTTTGATGCAGCCAATGGCAACACCAAGTGGCAGGATGCCATAGCTCTTGAAATGTCACAGCTTCAAGAATATGACACCTTTATTGACAAAGGTATCTACAAGGCTGGCAATATACCATCTGGTTTCCAACAGATCAAGGTCCATATGGTTTATGCGGTCAAGCATGATGGAAGACACAAGGCCCGACTCGTTGCAAATGGTAACCTCACTGAAACCTCAGTCCAAAGTGTATATGCTGGGGTTGTTTCTCTTCAAGGCCTGTGAATGTGCTTGTTCCTTGCAGAACTGAATGGCTTAGAAGCATGGGGAACCGACATTGGTAATGCATACCTCAAAGCTATCACTTGCAAGAAAGTATGCATCAAGGCTGGAGCTGAATTTGGACTACTAGAAGGACACCTGCTAGTCATTTACAAGGCTCTATATGGACTTTGGTCATCGGGAAAGTGTTTTGGTGATCTACTTGCTGCCTGCCTCATCGAACTAGGTTTTAAAAGATCCAAAGCAGAGCCTGAAATCTTCATCAAGCCTGGCACAAACAAACATGGGGAGCCAGTATATGAGCTCATATGCACTTACGTCGATGATCTGTGCTTATGCATGTCTAACCCCCAGCAATTCTTGGTTATCTTACAGTCAGAACCATACAACTTCAAATTGAAGGGCTCTGGACCTATGAACTTTCATTTGGGATGTGGCTTCGAGCGGGATGAATATGGTGTACTCTGTATGAACCCCATCAAGTTCATTGAGAAAATGGAGGCTTCCTATGAGCAAATGTTTGGGTGCAAACCAACCACCAGATTTCAATCTCCACTCGCAGAAAATGACCACCCCGAACTTGATTCAACATCATTTCTGGATGTTACTGATATCCAAAAGTATCAGAGCATGATTGGATCACTCCAATGGATCATTGCTATTGGACGCTTTGATGTACAGACTTCAGTCATGACTCTTTCAAGCTTCCGAGTGCAACCAAGAGAAGGTCATCTTGATCGCGCCAAAAGAATCTATGGCTATATCTCCAAGTTCAGGCATTTCAAAATTCGGTTTCGTGTGGAAGCGCCTGATTTTGTACTGACTGAAGGTACGACTAACACAGACTGGTCCAATACTGTCTATGGGGAACATTCTGAAGATCTACCAAGCGATGCTTCTGCACCTCTGGGTAAAGTAGTCGTACTGTTGCATTTTTATGATGCCAACCTAATGCATGATATTCTAAGTGGCAAAGCTGTTACTGGTATCCTGCATTTCGCAAACAAGACTCCCATCATGTGGTTCTCCAAGAAGCAAGCAACTTCCAAAACAGCCACCTTCGGTGCTGAATTTGTATCTGCTAGAACCTGTATTGAGCAAATTGTTGACATCTGGCAGTTATTTGTTGTCGGCGAAAAAATACGGACTTTGTCGGCATCAAATTCTATTGGAAAAGCTGACAAAACGAAACGACGACCGAGGTGCGGAATAGGAGATACAATTACTACAATGATCAAGCCTTAGAATCAAACGTACCTCCACTACTTGGAATCCTTAAGTGGTAAAAACTATATCACCTAAGGCTACAAACAAAAGGGGATAATCGGTTGGAAACAAGAAATATCCAAAGACCTGAACAGTAAGTAAACACTTGGAACCCATAAGTACATTCAAAAGAATATACTTGATATCCCGTGAGGAAATTACTTATTGCAATCAAGAACATCAGTACTACCGATTCCAGATGGGCCTCATATTCAGCATATATACCACGAATAAGCATACGCCCCATCGGACAGAATACTTAACCCCAAAATGACCGATACCATCGAATGACCGATACAGTAAGACCGACACGACGCTAATACAGCAACAGCAACAGAAGAATCGGTACGAGGGTAAAGAAGACAGTAACAAATAACCGGGGAAGATCTCTACCATGAAAAATACAGAGAGCCCCGATACAGTAAATATAAGAGCGTCTCTCTGAGCTCACTTCTCTTTAAATTTCAATTATCCTATCCTTTCGGTCGATTTTTAGAGTTACAACAGGTTATAGAGCCCTTGTAACTTACACTTGTGTCCCGCAAGAGCACCAGTGTTTACCTTAAGCTACCTATCTCCGGCCGTTCAGCACCTCCACTGTCGGTTAAATCCAGAGGAACTTCTGTGCTTAGCTCCCTGTGCGGCACATTCTCGGCCTCCCCCCCGTCTCATTCTTTCTCTCTCTTTCTCCCTGCTCGTGAATCAAGGGGTGTGATCCAGATCCATCTACAAGAATCTTCTCTTTGTAATCCACGACCAAGCACCGACGACCGATTGTTTCTCCGAACATCGTCACCAACATTACATCGATCCTGTTCTTCGGCCCTCTCTTCCGCACCTCCGCGGATCGTTCCGACGATCACTCGAAAATCCAACCTCCGATCTACTCCGATTGTTCCTCCGACACTCGGTTACTGTAATCCACGACCAAGAATCGGTTAATCGCGAGAACAACGTCGACGATCTGATTCCCCAAGCTTAATTATCATCACCAACGATTAATTCGTTTCTACCCACAACAATTGTTCCACCGACGATTGTCCTACAAGACGATTAATTCGTACCGACGATACCGGAACGCAGACACCGACGACGATATCGAGATACCGAAACCATGCCAACTCCATTTGACTGGACTCCAATCTTTGGAATCGAATTTCGATTTTCAAGTGCTAGCAATCCAACTGCGGCCACTTCCCTTAACAAAGCCTACTCTGAAATCATTGGCAAAGATGAACTCTCAGAATTCTTTGTGACCTGCGAGGATGAAGAAGAAGAAGGACCACTAGAAATAGCTCCGGATCCACAACTCCACATCCTCAATTGCATTGCAAAGGCTATAGCCATCAACCTAGTGGAACCACCACCGGATGAAATAACAAAAGGCCACATCGCCAATCTCCTCGACAAATGTGTTATCAAGCATGTCAGAAATGGTGGATCTACAAAGCGCATGAGATATAAAACAGATTTTGATGCTGCTGCAAAGCATGTCATTCGGACCAACACAGATGATGAGCCAACTGTTATAATTGAAATCACAATTACCCACTGGCGCTTCAAGAAAAATTGGCGCCCAGACCTATTCATGGAAGCCTACACCGGAGACCCACCATCAGATGATGAGGTAGTACACGACACATCCTACACATGGTGGGGAGACAATGAAAAGATGATTCAAACGTTCTTTTCCATATGCAAGACTCCACAAGAGGCACCACATTCTCTCATACCATTATGTCAGGAGCATGATTGCAAGAGGTTTTATCCTTATGCAACACCTTGCAGGCAAGGATAACTGCACTGATATCCTCACCAAGCATTGGGGACACTCAGTAGTGTATCCATTGTTCAAGCCTATCTTTCACTATTGTGGAAATACGGGTAATTTGTTGCAAGACAACTGCATCGGATCGTAGAAGATGCTTGCGTATGGACACTTGGGGAGTATTAAATTCCTTTCGTGTCCGGTGTAGTAGAGGTACGAATCGAGGATAATGAGACATTGAAAGTTTGAGACTCATTCTTACGATTGAGAATCGATACTTAAGTGAAAGAGAAGAATCGATCGTCACTGGAGTTTGATACATATCGATCCAAGAAAGAACACGCGCCAGATATTAGCATATGCTATCTCTTGTTAAATGTTCTGTTTTCAAGAAAAGACAGCAGAGAGGAAATTAACATTATCCAGTCTACTTCGGTGGCCGTTGCGCCTATTATAGGCTGGAATCTGATCCAAGCCACAAATAGCTTCAGTCGGTTCCTGAATGCTCTACCAATAAAGACCTCTTGTGGATCCGGGCATAGATGGCGTTTTGCCTTGCTTAACAACCCTAGGAAAGACTTGGTCCCTTCTGAGTCCAGATCTGCGATAGCCTTGGTGTTGGAGTATCCATGTCTAAATATCTTGTTGGCTGTGGGCCTGTTGACTCCAAAGGACTCAAGGGTCTCCCTGAAACAGACTTCAGCTGCCGTTAGCGCCCTCTCTCCTGCATATCCAGGGATGCTCAGATTGGCGTCCGCTCTTTCCTTGGCCTCTCTTGCTGCCGATGATAGAAATAGGTTCCTGTTCGATAGTTTTGCAACCAACGATCTGGTAAGCTGCTCAAGCTATTCCAGGTGCAACCTTGTTGTTGCCGACGGAGGTAGTAGATCCCCCAGGAGACCATCTGCTTCAACTGCTTCTGATTCTTCCGCTGCTGCCGCTTCTGCTGCTGCCGCCGCTGCAATTGCGGCCAGTTGAGCTCTGGTTGGTGGCGCTATGGTGTTGGTTTCGGAGTATGCTGAAGGAATTAGGCTTGTAATAGGAAGGTTGTTTGCTTTTGCTTTTGTGAAGAAGCCGTAATTGTGATTTTCTGAGTTTTGCAGCAACTTGTGGAGTATTTTCTTTTCCACGCGCTTTTTCTAGTAAATAGGCTCATTTCCATGGTGTGAGGAATGATTCCTGTCCGAACTCGAATTTTCAGTTCCCCAATACTTAAGCTCAATCGTTGTTTCACTTTTATCGAAACGGTATCAAATATTTGTTTGTCTCTTATTAAATATTTGGGTTGGCATTTTTTGTCATTTCTATTTTTTGAGTATGTGTTTATCCAATACTGGGTATGTAGATTACCTCGGCTGGTTTTGCCATCATATCATTTGTATACATGTGAGTATACTTGAGCTCGTTTGTTTAGGAATTAAATTTGATTCCCTTTTGTTTGTCTTCAAGGTCACGTTCTTAAGGTCACGTGTCACCTCTCTTTGTAACGGTTCTTTTGTAGCAGTTATGTGATTCTTAGTACTGAACACACGTACATCACATTTGTGGTAGGTTCGACACATCCCTTTGCTATCCCAATTGATGGGGATCTCCTGCAAGAAGTGTCTCATTTCATAGGTGAATAACAATCTTTTGGTGTTCTTTCTCCCTTACAAACCTCAGTAGAAGCCACGGGTATTAGCCTGGTGTGCTCTGCTGCGCTAGTGTTGTTAACCTTCTAAGCGCCTGAGTCTCTTCTGTAGGGGAGGGTCTTTAACTGGCTTCAGACGGTGATTAACTGATGACCAGTCGGCAATCAGCTTTCATTTGTTACCCAGACTCTTTGAGTGCATTTGGGTCTGATAAACTTTAGTTTTGCTCCCATGAGCCAGATACATCACTAACGCGTTCTACGTGTAAGCTACTAGGTAAGTCTAGTGGTATTCAGTGATTTCAAGTATTTGTATTTAGATTTGTGAATATTATCGTATAAGATGATTCTCGGATTGAACCTCTATCAGTGCACTATTAGCGCACCTTTACTGTTAGCGATTTAGCGAGACGACTCGCTTATTTGTCTGTTAGTCGTATGTGTGTTATCTCATTCGTGTGTATCTCCGAATGTCCGTACGTCCGTACGTTTGTACGTTTGTTACCGGCGCTTTTCTAGACAAATTAAGAACTACCGGTACTTGAAATCACTGAATAATAATACTTGGTAGTTACACCACGAATAACCGTGTGAAGTGAAGTAGACTCACGAGAGTAAAGCTCACGAGAGTAAAACTAGAATTATACCGTGTAGTAGCATTATTAGAGAAAGTGTGGCGTAACAAACAAACGCAATCGTCCTTTTGATCGATTGATTTAGTGAGTAAGAACAATCATTGTTACAGTTCGACCGTCTTTGCCGATCGACAGGTTAATTACTCGTCGTCATCGTGTAATTTCTAGCATACAAAACCCGTAATCTTAAGACACAAAACACACACAAAACCATCTTTGATCGGTCTTTTTACCGTATAATTTGCCGTGATATTCTCATTGGAATATCACATGTGATTGTACCTTATCATGTAGAATTAGTACTAGAATGTACATAGATTTTAGGGCATGATAGTGTTTTAGAGTTGTTAATTCTTCGAAGAGTGAGCTGATGGGGAAAAACTCCCGCTAAGAGGCAATCCACATAAAAAGTCGTTGACGATCATTCACTCAGGAATAGCCTTAAGGATAAGGTTATTGCCCTTATGACTTTTGTAGAATATGCCCGCTTAGTACGTACGAATACGCGTTACACGGTGAATTCTTTTCAGTCCCCTTCAGTCATAAATCCTCCAACCGTTAAGCGGCTGGATTCTATGACTTCATCTATTCATTGTGAGTCATTCGTGTGTTGAATACCAAACTGTATCCAGTCTACCATCAGAGGTCCTATCAAAAAATGGGGAGGCATTTTGCCATTCATTCTGGCTTGTATCAAGGCATTTTGCCCTGATCCTTGCCCGATTGATATATTGTATTCATGGATCAAATTATCCATTTTTGTAATGCTCATTTCAAATTGATTCGTTACTTCGATCGAACGATCGAACATTCCATCGAACAAATGATTTTAACAAACTTACTTACTCACCACATACACTGAGAACAATGTTCCCAAAAAACAGCGCCACTCATTAGCTTAGTAAACAAATCAGCAATATTTGTTGAACCTGGTTCCTTTGCAACTCGGATGATCCCTGCTGCAATAGATTCTCGGGCCTTGTAGTATGCAATGCTGTTGTGTTTCTTCTTGCATGGGCTTTCAGGTCGTGTAACATTTGTGACAACAGAATCATTATCACAATACACATTGGTGCTTCCATCAATTGGAACACCCATCATTCTCAACTTGTATCTTAGGCCTTCAACCAGTTCGATTGAAATTTTCAATGCAATGATTTCAGATCCAAAAGTTGATGTTTCAACTGTTGTTTGTCTTTTGGAAAACCAAATAATTGGTGCATTAGTAATGAAGATAATAACACCAGTATGAGATCTCCTCGTTGCTTTGCATCCAGCGTGGTCAGCATCAACAAAACAACTCATTGTCACATGTTTTCCCAAAGCTTCAGGCATATCTGCTGGTATGACTTCAGCGGCACCAGGATAAAATTCAGACCAGTCACATTTTTGGAATTTACTCTGATCAATGCTTGGTACTGAATCATCAAAAACCAATTTCGACCTGTTGTATTTTTTCAAATATGCAAATATGTGAAATAACTGGTTCAGATGTCCCTTTCTTGCTTGAGCCAAATACCTTGACATCAATGAAACTGGCATTACAATGTCAAGCCGTCCAAGTTCACAAATCCATCTGAGAACTCCAATCAAACCTTGATAGTAATTTTGCAATTCAGGATTCAATTCCTCTGATATATCAATTTCCGGTCTGTAATCATGTGACAGTGGACTGGATGCGGACTTTGGTAGATATTTGTAACCATACTTCTCGGTTCCAAGCTCTTGTTCGACGGCTGCAACAGCTTTTGCAGTATATTTGGTGCTTGATAATGACCACCTTGGCTTTGAATCACCTTCGAAGTAAAACTTTCCAATATCAGCTCCCAAATACAGAGTTGGTTCTTTGATCGTATCATCTTTCAACTTGAACTTTCGTTCAATGTTTTCTAGCTGGAATTTTGGATCTTCGCCAGAACATAAGATATCGTCAACATAGGCAATTAGCATTGCCCAGTATCTGGATCCATCTTTCCTGGTTTCAATTCGTAAGTGCACATCTGGATCTGCTTTGCAAGGGGAATATCCAAGATCCCTCAAATGCTTTGTGAGATATGACCTGAATGATGCTCCTGCAACTGGTAACCCATATAGTGCTCGAACTATCTTGCAATGCCTTCCTGCAAGGTGTGGAGGAAAACCATCTTCAGCTCTCGCTCTTAGAAAGTATTTCTCTTTTATCGGGGCTGTCAAATATGCATTTTGAATATCTGCTGAGAGGACCTTCAAATCATTCAGTGCTGCTAGCAAGAAGAATATCCTTACTGAATCACGGCTGGGAACAGATGAATATGTATTTTCTTTTGCTATGGCAGGAACTTTGTGACCATCCCCTACCAACCTAGCTTTCCTTGTTAGGGATCCAAGCTTGATATCAAATATCATGTGGGTTGTTATTTCCTTGTGACCGACTGGAATAACATCATCATCAGAAAATTCAAACGCTGCCATATTGTTGGTCATTTCTTTATGAATTGCTCTTTCCCAGTGATCAGTTCCTGTTTTCTTATCAATTGCCAGTGCTTGTGTAATTGAATGTGGTAATTCAACACCATATTTGTGACTCTTCAACCAATACTTGGCTGTTTTGGCCGCCTTAAGGATTTGTTCCTTTCTTCGCAAAATTGTATGCACCCACCACCTGAAAGCTGGTAGTTTTTCAAGTTTGTTGTTGACTGCATACTCGGCTAGTTGCACTGGGAATGATTCTTTGACATCACTTAACTTACACCATGATTTGGTTCCATCTTTCCAACTGGCCAAAATCCTCCAGCCCCTAGTTGTCGGCTTATGGCTTTTTCGGCCATTTTTGGCTATAGTTGTGGCCTCCTCATCACTTAACGCAGTGTTGTCGCGTTCATGATCAATTAGCTCATCCAACTGTGTGAACATTCGTCCATCATCATCAACAGAACTGTAAGGACTTTCCGCAACAATGTTTGCCGTGTATTCTTCAATGGTGCCATCAGGTAGTTGCAATTTGTACAGCCTTGTGTCCAGTATTGGATTCTCATTCCTTACTCCAATTGGTCTGTTTTGCAGATCGCGCACCCTATCCTTGACAATGCACCTGAGCCTTTCATCATTTCTTTCAATGATTACTTCATTCCCCAGATACTCATCTGGTACATTAATATCTTCAACTGACGCCGCTGGTTCAGCCATTTCAAGTTTCAGATCAGATGAATTCACTGGTTCTTGCTCCTCAAATAGCTCTAGTTGAGGTTCTGGGTAATTTTCCTGGAAGAAGGACGCGCTGTCTTTCACTTCATCACCAATCTTGGATTTAATTGATTTGCTGATTGCTTCCATTCTTCTTAGGACATCTCTATCCCTCCATTCAAATTCTTTGACAGGCCTTATTGAATTTGTAGATATTGGGATTGCTGATTCAGTCATGATCCAAAAACAATCACCTCCACCCACCTTGTTGCCGCAAGGGCCCAGCCACCAACCCAACCTTTCAACTCCCCGGGAGGAAGAATCACCTTTGTCAAAGTAGAATATGAATCATATCATTCTGATGATGTGTATAATGCAATATCGGGCATATATCCATGCACCAATTCAAATGGAGTTCTTCCCATTGAAGAAGGGTTGCTTTATGCCGTCCTCTGCCTGATATTAGCACATAGTTCACCACAAAATGACCATAATCTCCTTGGTGACTTCTTCTTTGCTGCCTTGGTTGTGATTGCACTACCAAGATGACCTATTGCTTGCTCTGCTCGATTTTGGAACGGGCAATGTGGTTGGATGAATGTTTGGTGTATATGATTGCGCTTCACAATTGAATTCCAGTCCATCTTGTAGGTTCTTGGAGAGCCTTGTTCTGGAGCACCATCAGAGATCAAATGCTCAGGGATTCCAACTTCATGAATGAATATCTTCAACCCTTGATGCGCTTGCAATTTGTCCTGTATTGGTATGAATACTTCAAACCCATTTCCATTTGTAAAGATCTGTGCACATTTTTCTTGCCTCATAATACTCGTGGTCCTAGCATGCCAGGTATCAGTATACCAGGTTCCTTGTGCAATTCTCTTGTTTCTAAAGCGCTGTGTAGGCAGACGCTTCATCAAAGGTAGTTGCAAATTCCTCAGTGCTTTCTGAGTAGTGACTTTCAGTGTCTGTTCCGCCTTCTTGAAACTGATATTCCAAGTCTTGGCTAGGCGTTCACAGTCTACCTTGTTTGGACCTTCAATAGTTGTCACTGATGGTCCCCATTGATTTCTTCTATCAAGCGATCTCCTTTCAAGTGTATTGTCAACTTCTTGCAAGCTAGGGGCTGGTTTTGATTCATCTTCAGGGGCTTCTGTGAAGTCAAATTCTGTGTCATCAAACAAAAACGGGTCTACCCTTCGCGCGCTTGAAATATTTGCATCTTGAAACTTTGTGGTCACTGACGAAATCCTGTGAGAAATATTACCATCTGTTGCTATCTGGCATTCAGTCAGCATTCTTCTGGTTGATATCTGGTGCAATCTCATCAGCTTGCATTGCTGTGTGAGATTTGGATGCTTGGGCTCTATGCTAGTCTTGGAGAACATGTCTGTGACATTACTTGTAGGTTCTGTTACCACTGAGCTTGCATCTTCAGTTGACATGGCTTGAACGCTGAATTGGTCCCCTGAAACTGGATCACCATTGTCAATTGCTAACTCCGCCATCCTGAACTTCAGTGAATGAGGGTCCCATGGTGTGTCATTCGTTGCAATCAAATGTTGACATTCATCAAGCTCCAATCTTGTTGGCTTTCTTGTGGGGAAGTATGAAATCACATTTCTCATACTCAGTTTTATGAAAACTTTCTTGGGGTCATCATCTTTCATTGGGGTTTGGATTGTAATTCCATGCTTGCATCTGGGGTCAAATTGACGAGGGGTTTCTTCAACAGAATTGAAATTGCAATCCCTCACTTGATTTGGACATATCAAGCTGTTCTTCAATTTGTTCCCAAAGTACAGCGCTTGGTGGAACACTATGATGTAGACTTGACCTGATGTTGGGCTTGTCCAGGCTGTTGCACAACTTCCAATTGGGATTTTCTTGATTGGCTTGTACTCATCAGAAAAAGGCGCAACATCAACATGTGTTGTTACCTGATCAGGATTGAGCAATATCATGTTGCTTCCAGCGGCAGTGGTGTCAGCATGTGAGTCTAACTCACAGTATCCTTCTTTGTTTTCACCATCATCAAAATCTAAAGGAATATTCATCTTATATAATGACCGGCTCACCATTTTTAAACATTTGTTTTCTAGTGTCCGGTTATGATGTCATTTCTTAGATTTTGAGCCAAAGCTGTCACCTGCACCTTCCTTCTCAGCTTCTTTTGCCTTTTTGGTCTCAGCGGCCTTGAGAGCCCTCTTTTTCTTACTTGCCTGTCTCATCTGGTACAGTTCCTGTCGTTGTTCCTTTGACATTGTTTTATACACACTTGTTGGATAGGTCTTGTTCTCAACTGTTCCCGTGAATGTCCCAGTTGTTTTCTGCTTCTTGTTGCTTGACGTGCCTACAGAATACACACTTCTGGAACCCCTTTTATGCTTCCCATTTGCAAGCTTCTTCAATCCAAGTTGATTGGTGAATAAAATCAAACATTTGTTGAAATTGTCCTGGTAATCTTTGCTCTCATCAATTGCATCGGCTTTAGCAGCATCAAGTCTTTCATCACTGATTGAATTGATAAAGTCCCAAACAAATCTCCTTTCATTGTGGTTCTTTTCAAATCTCATAATGGTTCCATGGAAAGCAGTCCAATTCCTCTTGTGCTTGCTCCAATCATAGGACTAGCTCTTATGATCACCCGTGTAGTGTGATTCTTTCATTTCCTGGTAGGTTTTGTTCAGAACCATAGTAATATTGGTGTCAATGAAATGAAGGCGTTTCTTGCATGACCTGAGTTCAATTCAGTATTTTGGAAATGTGTGACATATTCCCAACCCGGCCCTTTTCTTGTTGCATCACATAACAACCTCCAGACGACATTGTTATCTTCATCATACTGGTGACCTGACAAAACACCACACCTTTCATTGTAGTCACTCCAAGTTGGATAGGTATCTGATGGACTTTGCCCAACTGTACCAGACCTGGCTTCATCAGTAACATCTTCCTTCTCTTGGGGTCTTATGACATATAAGATTGGGAAACCTTCAGAGTTGAATCTGTATCTCAAGTTTTGACAAAAGCCTTCCTCCCATTCTCTGAATTTTGTGAGGTCCTTTAACTCAGGTGGAGTTGCTTTTTCCTGTGATTTCACACTTGACTCCATCATCTTGATCCTGAATTGTTGCAGTTCCAGATTATTTGGGTTCGCGTTCCAGTCAATGGCTCTTGGTTTGACTCGAATCAATGGTTGATACCGAGCCCAATTTGCCCATGTGAGGAGCCTTGATGATAGCCTGTTACCATAGTGGATACTTTTTGGATTAGGGCATTCCGGACTGATTGATTTCAATCCATGCATGAATGATTTGATGCTTTCCTTGTTGAGGTCTGTAATTTCACGAATATTAGACATTCCTCCCCTCATAATTTCTTCAGCTGATTCGTAGTTGATACCAAAATTCATCAAGCTGCTTCTGAAAGCAAGCTGTTCTGGGTTCAGAATTTTTCCATTGTTGAATCCTTTGATTGTTATTTTGGGTTGAGAGGACCTCCTGTTGTATCGTTTAGACCTTGAACTGTCATCGTGTTGATTACAATCTGTTCCTTCCGGGCAGATGCTCTTTGCAATCTGTACCTTCCAATCTGTTTCACCACAGGATACTTCAGGCTCAATCTTCTGGCTCACGTCATTCTTGTTTTCAGTGAAAGATCAGTGTTCTCGGATATTGATTCCTTTCAGCTGATGCCAACCTGGGCGATTCTTTTGAATGAATCGCCCAGCCCCTTTTCCCTTGCTTGTTTTGCTGGATCTCGAAACCCGACGGAGCCTACCATCTTGGTTCGTGTCTTCGGCCTCTTCTTTCAGGGAGGCCGCCCTGGTGTTGGTCTGGTCCAGGGCTCCACAAGCAATTGCCCCTTTTACATCCTTGAGGGTTGATGCCGGTTGCTGATCAGGCTACTCCGGATTGTCTTCGAGCTCAACTGCGTTTCGGTAAACGCCATTCGGTCCTCAACAGCTCGTAGAGTGCTGTGGGTCTGATAAACTAGAGAAAGTGTGTCGTAACAAACAAACGCAATCGTCCTTTCGATCGATTGATTTAGTGAGTAAGAACAATCATTGTTACAGTTCGACCGTCTTTGCCGATCGACAGGTTAATTACTCGTCGTTATCGTGTAATTTCTAGCATACAAAACCCGTAATCTTAAGACACAAAACACACACAAAACCATCTTCGATCGGTCTTTTTACCGTATAATTTGCCGTGATATTCTCATTGGAATATCACATGTGATTGTACCTTATCATGTAGAATTAGTACTAGAATGTACGTAGATTTTAGGGCATGATAGTGTTTTAGAGTTGTTAATTCTTCGAAGAGTGAGCTGATGGGGAAAAACTCCCGCTAAGAGGCAATCCACATAAAAAGTCGTTGACGATCATTCACTCAGGAATAGCCTTAAGGATAAGGTTATTGCCCTTATGACTTTCGTAGGATATGCCCGCTTAGTACGTACGAATACGCGTTACACGGTGAATTCTTTTCATTATTGTAATAATATTACTTCGTATTATTTTATTTCTAATGGTATTATACTAATAAGCGTAGAAGTAGTATTTAATAAGTACTCCGTAGTACGGAGTATCCTATTATTATTATCATACAGTATTTAATATTAAATTGGAAATAAGGTAGCACGGCACAAACATCGGAAACCATCAGAATGCATGCATTCGATGGATCGATGGATCGATTGATGACGTCGCAATAGGCGAGAGAAATGGCATTGGCGTTGGCTTTGGAGTGTGTCTTATGTTAAAGTCCTTCAGCCACTTAACACGTGTACGGGAGTCCCAAACTCACTCACAGCTCCTCCTGGGTCGGATCATCGTAATCGTCTTCTTCCTTGCCTTCCTCCGAGTCCTCTTCTTCTTCTTCTTCGTCTTCGTCGTCTTCTTCTTCTTCCTCGCCCCCGGTGGTGCTGGCCATCCTCATGGAAGCCTCGTAGTGCTTCATCTCGAGCTGCCGCGCAAAGAGCATTCCACGGTCGATGGGCACCGTGTCTTCGGGCAGGTGCACGACGTCACCGATCCCCCGTGGCTGCGCGTCGATCGCTATAGCTTTCAGGGCCGAGTGGCTCTGGATCGCGTCGTTAAAATCTTCGGCGAACATTGTGGCCCACAGCAGGTCCCCGTGGGCCACCAAACTAACGTCGACCTTCTCCCGTCCGTTCCAGACCAGAACGACGTGGTAGTTGGCTCCGGCGACCGCCAGGACGCATCCATCTGCGACGGGAACGATCGTTCGATGGTTCTTTGCGTACGAGTCAAAGCCTCCTTCTCCATCGTCGTTTGGATCGTCATCGATCAGGCCGAGTCCCGTTCTTGTCGATAGGGTTCCGTAGACGAGTTTGTCGAGGTATCCGGTGGACAGTCCGAGGAGATTGATGTCGTAAAAGTTGTGTTCCTTGACCTCGGGATCGATCCGGTACCGAAAGACGGTCTGCCGGGCCAGGGGAATCTGTGCTTCAAAGTGTTGGGTGGCGAGGGTGGTGTCGTAGTCCTTTTGGGAAAATCGCTTGGGTCGGTAGTCGTGTTGGTACCGGTACAATCCTCCGTGGATCGTGCGGAGCCGGACGACGGTCGTCGTCGCCATTCGCTTCTGGAGGCGTTGCTCGAGTGCCACAAATCCGTAGTTGGCATCGGGATCCTGGGTCGAAACGATTCCCAGCTCCAACAGGCTGGTACTTGTACTTGTACTTGTACTTGTACCGGTACCTGTGCCTGTGCCTGTACGAATATCCAGTAGTCCGAGCTTGACGGGATCGTGGTGTACCTGTTTTCGGAACCGATCGAGGAATTCTCGTCCCCACGGCCGTCGATCGGACGAGAAAGCCACGGCGATGGTGTTGATGTCGGTGTAGGTGTAGGTGTTGGTGTTGGTGTCGGTGTTTTGGCGTTTGCTAGTATTGCTACTACTATTAATGCTCAGAAGAAAGGTTTCGCGGTGTTGGTGGGAATCCAGCACGCTGTTGGCAATCTGGTAAGCCGCTTGCGACACATCCGCATCGATGACCACCATGCTGGCCTTGGCCTTGTTTTTGTTTTTGGCGGTTCCGAACCGGGACTCGAGTGTCTGCAGGATGCTTCGCTCGCAGGCGTAGAGTTCTTCGGCGATATTGTTGTTGTTGTTGTTGTTGTTGTTGTTAGTGGTGATGGTGGTGGTGGTGGTGTTGGCACAGTCGTGCAAGACCAGGACTTCCGCGACGCTGTCGTGGTCTTCCAGAGCGTCTCTGGCCGCACACGAAGCACCCTCCGTTCCGCACCACACGATGGCAACGACCGAGTCGGTCCCCGTGAGGGCCACCGTTTCCTGGATAGCAGTGGAAACTGTGGATGAAACATCCACGTCCACGTCCGCGTCCACGTCCGCGTCCGCGTTCGTGCTGCTCGGATTACTGGGTTGGGTTTTGTCATTCTTAGCAGTGTCGGCAGTGTCGGCGGAGCATTTTCGCTTGGCATTGGAGTCCCGGAACTTGGCCGCCGCCCGTTGCAAGCCAGACGGCCGATCCTCCTTCTCTGCATCGTCGTCAAAAAACATGCCACTCACCACGAGTTTGTGTGAGGATACGGTGTTGGCTCCGTATCGTTTTTGGAGGACGTCTTTGAATTCTCCGATGCGGTCCGTTTGTGCCCATAGGTGGACGTCCAGGGCCAGGGCCAGGGCCTGTGTTGGTGCCGGTTTATCATCATCGTTGTCTTTGTCGTCGTCTTTGTCGTTGCTGGTGCGCAATATGCGTGCCGTGATTGACCCCTCTTCCATCACGGTCAGCGTGATTGGAAGCCCGGTGGGATCGCCTTGGATCGCCGTGTGTTGCACGAGGTTGAATCCATCGGGAATCGGAATCGAAATCGGAACGTCTACGAAAGCATCCCCCCCGTCCTCAAATACCGGAATCGAAAAATCTTCCAGTGTCACGAGTTCGAGGACCCCGAGGCGGGGAAGCGTGGGGTGGTTCATTTCGTCTTCCTCATCGTCTTCTTCCTCGTCGTCGTCTTCCTCGTCGTCATCGACAAATTCGGCTTCCAATTCGGCTTCCAATTCGGCTTCAAATCCGTCGTCGTTGCCGTCGTTGTTTGCATTTGCATTATTTGCATTTGCATTCCTTCGGCTGCTCCGGTAATCGTGCACCAGATCGTGTCTTCCTTCTTCTGTGGACATCCTTGGCTCGTACAACAAGTTGTGAAATCCGGCCACCCCGTGGTCGTAGACGGGATCGTTGACAAAATTGATGGCGTTGGATCCCATCGCGAGCGTCTGGGAACAAATCATGGGGGTCGGTCCGAGGTCGAGCTCGGTCGCATATTGGAAGAGTTTCTCGAATTTGTGGAGGTACAGTTCGGTTTTGGCCATGATGCCCGTGTCCGGATTCAGCAACATAGAGAGGGCCTCGACGAGCTCGAGCTCGATGATTGGTTTCGTTGGTTTCTTCTTCTGTTTCTTCTTGCTCTTGGTGATGGATGGAACCGGAACAAAGAGCTTGGCGGAGAGTTCGTTTTCGCCGAGATCGACCAGCACCAGATCGAAGGATCCAAAGTCGGTTTCGGGTAAAACCCGTAGGGTCCCCGCAATGTCCCCGAACCACCACTCGACGCGTGGATCGGAAAACTTCGGATCGGTGGCAAAGTGCCGGGCGGATTTCCGGGTCAGGGTCTGGTCCGGTTCCAGAATCACGACCTTTTCCAGGGTGTTCGTATTCGTATTCGTATTCGTATTCGTATTATTATCGTTGTCGTTGTCGTTGTCGTTGTCGTTGGTATACTTGAGTATTTCGTGGAGGAGCATCCCGTTGCTCCCGCCGACAATGGCAACGCGTTTCAATTGCGGAACGTACCGCGCCGCCGCGTGGGCCAGATATTCGTAGTGGTGGGGTCGGTGGGACGAACAGGTTACCACGACGTCGTCAACGTCGTTGCAGACTTCCACCTCGGAAGTGTCGGTCAGAAAGGCAAAGGACTCGTAGAAGTTGACGGCACGTCCGGTTTCCGTGACGAGTTCGGTCTCGGTGTCGACCCACCCCCGGAACTCGAATTCGCGTGAATTGTCGCAGGTGTATTTCGAATACATCAGGTCGTCCACCTGGGGTTGTTCGAGTGCATCGTAAAAGTTGGTGGGTTGGAGTTGGAGGAGGGTTTGGAGTTGGGCCGGCGACACGGTGAGGGGGGAGCGGGGTGAATCTTCTTCGTCCTCATCGTCGTCGTCGTCGTCGTCGTCTTCTCCATAGCCATAATTGCGGACTGGCCCGGAATTCACTCTTAGATCCTCCCTGGCCAATGTCATGGCCACAATGTTGGCATCGGCAAACTGAAAGACATTGGAGAGTTCGTGGGGAGTCATTCCCATTCCTATTCCCATTCCGCGTTCCTCCCATTGTTCCTCCGTCCAGGTTTCGTGGTCCTTCAAATGCGCCCACTCGACGTTCTTCAATCGATTGAGTCTCCGGATCTCGGTTTCCAGAAAGTTTGCAAATCGTTCCAGCCTGGACGGATCGACCGACAAATGGGTCCACCGCAGGGTGATATCTTCGGATGTTTCGTCTCGGAAGAGATCGAACTGCGCAATCTCATCTATATTATCGCTCTCGCTCAAGTCCCCAAATCCGGGATACCACCACCGCTGCGGAAACCACTCGACGAATCCGTATTCCCGGTACATCTCGCCCGTTCCGAACATCGCGTGCTTCCGTCCACCGCACTGTTCGCACATGTTGTAGCTAATGAAGATTTGTTCTCCCTTTGAAATGTCCCGCAGCGCGAGCGTCTGGTGGTGCTTTCCCATGGTGGTGACCGTCCGGGCGTTCATGTATTGCTTCTTGTTGTGGACGTCGTTGTTCCGGTGGTTGTAGGCATCGTAGGCCGGAATGAGAATGTCATCGTCCGCGCGCTGGATGACCATCGATGCCGCCTTGATCGCCACTAAATCGTTGCGGTCCGCCCCACAAATGCCGAACCAATTGTGTTCGATCGAGTCGGTGATCGCCTCCGGCATGAGACGCTGAGGGGAAGCCCCGGAACGCTCAACGGCCGGGCTCCGTTCTACTTCGTCGGGATGCGCTCCGACGAGTTCGTGGAGGAGTTCCTTGGCCGGCGCGGAATACAGGTGCGTCAATTGCCGATCCGGTTCGGCGTTGATGTACTCGACGTACGGTGCGTAGAAACTGTCTTCTCCCTTTCGCATTTCCTCCGCGAGTTTCGTCGCCGTTCCGCAGTACCATCCCAGTTCGTCGTCCCGTTCGTCGTCGTCGCTCTTCAGGATGTGGCTCCACGGGGTTCGGACCAGCAATTCACCGGCTCGGATGTCCTCCAGCGCGTACACCATCAGCGGTGTCTGGGTGTTGCCGGGAACCATCCGGGAGACTCCCTGTTTCGGGCTGACGTAGCCGCCGTTCGGGGCGTGCCGGATCCAGTCGAAGATGCGCTCGACGCGTTTCAGGTGGGGGTCGTCGGAATTGCTGTAATTGTTATTGTCATTGTTATTGTTGTTGTCATTGTTATTGTTGTTGTTGTTGTCGTTGTTATTGGCATTGGCATCATTAATATTATTATTATTAGTAGTAGTAGTAGTGTTTGTAGTAGCAGAAGTGGAAGTGGAAGTGGAAGTGAAAGCAGAAGTGGAAACAACAGCAGATGCAAAAGCAATGCCGAGCAACAGCGTCCGAATCACCGTCATGTTTGTTGTCCGAGTGTCGTGTCGTGTCGTGTCGTGTCGTGTCGGGACGTGACGTAACGTGACGTAACGTGACGTGACGTGTCGACCGGGATTGTGCTGTCTGTCGTTGTTGCTTCTCGGAATCCAAACTCTACTCTGGGACGATTGTGGTGGTTGTTGTTGTTGTTGTTGTTGTTGTCGTTGTTTCGATGGAAAGCGCACGCTCAGTTGTTGTTGTTGTTGCCTGGATGAACACCGGATGCTGTATAGTGGAGAATAGAAGGATGGTCTTTCGGTACAGTCGTTGGATTACAGTACGAGTATTGAGTGTGATGAAACTGTATTCACTTGACTTGAATTGAATTGACTTGACTGGAATTGACTGGAATTCACTTTGGACCGTGCATTGCCGTGCATTGCCGTGCATTGCCGTGCCGTGAAAACAGCACAACGGTAACCGAAACGGAACCGATGCTTCTGCTTCTTCGTCTAGAGTTGATTCTTGCTTCGATGCAATACGATACTCGTACCGTACGGTACGGTACTGTAAGATTAGATTAATAGAAGTAGGAGTAGTTCGTAATAATTAAGAGCGAGGTGATGCTGCCGGACACACTCAATGCCTCGAAGGATCGTGTCTCATTTTCAATCCATGATAAATAATCTTCTTCTGCTAGACGTGCAGACAACAAAACGCGACCATGCGCAACGGTGCAACCCCCCCAACGGTCGGAAAGAACGTTCTACCTGGGTCGTATTTCCGTACTTATCGTATTGTACGGTACTCATACGCAGGCTTCCGGAAAAGGAACGTTCTCGATTTCGCCAAACAACCGTTGGCACGCGGTACGTACCGTACTTCGTATCTACTACGCCGCGCGGACGGAAACGAGCGCGGGAGGAAGAGGGGGGGGAGGAGGATGTGCAGGCAAGGCATTCCATTCATCCACAATCCATCCACGAATGCACACAGACAGACATCCACAATCCATGCATCCATGCATCCATGCATATATTATTACCGCAATTTCACCACCACGGACGAGCTTCCTTCGTGCATCGCTCCATTATCTACCGTGCGAGTATTCAAAATAAATAACAATAATAACAGTATTATGTACCGAACGGAGGTGTGGCACATGGCACGTGGCGTGTACCAGGTACGGAACGATACGACACGATACGGGACGGGACGGGACGGGACGGCACGAGCTTTTGGTAACGTCACTCCGAATACGAATACGAGTACTTTCATACTTCGGTACTTCGGTACTTCGTTCCTTTGTATTGTGCAAAATACACCCACCGGGAAAAACAATGTCAAAAGAGGAGAAGGAACGGAATCTACGGTATCAAAATAATATGTACTGCATGAATACCACACCGTACCAACAATCCGGCCCGTCCGGTTCGTTGGATGTTTTGTTTTGTTTTGTTTTGTTGCCTTGGTGTACCACACACACCGTATAGAGTACATAGCTCGATGAACCGAACGAACCGAGCCGGTCGTCGGTATCGAATTGAATTGAATCGAATTGAATCGAATCGAATCGAATCGAAGCCTTCATTCCTGCCAATGCAATGCCTCCGAACCGTTCGTTGACCATTGCATGCATTGGTAAGTGTTAAGGGCTAGCAGGGACTTTGGTCGTGCGGCTTCGGTTTCGACTGCAGCCACGGTCGCAGATGCAGATGCAGATGCAGACGCAGACGCCTACCGGAACGGTAATTACGACCGACAAGCCCGGAAGAACGAGGTGAGTGCAAGTGCAATTGCAAGTACTTTGTGCTTTAACTTCTTTTCGCGTTGTGTTGTATTCATGATTATATTATTTGTACCACATTATATTCGATCGTAATTGTATGGTACAGTATAGCACTAATTACAGTACTGAACTGTGTACTCGCAGTATTCGATTCGATCTTCCGGTTGTGCCGTAGCTGTAGAGAGTTGTTGTTTGTTCTACTGTACATACAGTATCCGTACTACATTACAAACACTAGTAGTAGGATGCCTTTCTTTCTTCCTTCGGCGAGGATCATCACACCACATTGCACCACATTGCACCACACCACAGTGCATTGCATTGCATTATATTGCATCACACACGGGTGCCCGTGTCCGTGTCCGTGTTCGGGATCCGCCAGTTGGCGGGATCCGGGTTGGGGAACTCCCGTTGCGGATCCCGCGCGTTGTTCTTTAAGCTGCTGAACCAATACGGGTCCTGAGATATCCACAGGTCCGTGCGTTGAACCGTCGCGTACATGGAAGCCAAAAACGCCGTATACGTCGCAAGGGCAAACAGCAGGCAACTGGTGAAGCGAAGCGAAGCGAAGCGAAGCGAAAAACAAAGCGAACGGAAACAGAAACCGTACTAGTGTGTCAATACCGTATCTGTCCATGTCAATTTTCTTTGCCCGTTTCCGTATCCATAACAATGCAAATCGCGCACCACGAACATTTAGAACAGTGCAGTACAGTGCAGTGCAGTGCAGTACAGTGCAGTATAGTTGTGTACTTACAAATAGTCGATTTTGCGCAGAGAAACCCCATCCAGGCAATGACACCCCCTACGCTTTCGGGGAGACACAACCGCAACAGCAGATTTGGCCATCGTCGCCTCGTTGGTGTTGTTAGTATGGTTGGTGTCATTCTTCGTTAGCGATGGCGGTTGAACGCAAGGTTTGTTGGTGTTGGTGTTGTCGTCGTCCTCATCATTATCGTGGAGTGGTGCGCGTTCTGCATCGTCGTCATCGTCGTCGTCGTCGTCGTCGTCGTCGTCGTCGATGTCGTGCTCCTCGTGCAGCTCGATGCGATCCATGAGCTTCATCGTCGACAACCGCTTGTTTTGTTGCTTCGCGGCCCTGTCCTCCCGGATGTAGTAGAAAAACCCAATGACGGCGCTCTCGACCATCGTGAACAAGACCCAATAGAAGGACCAACCGACCAGCTTGTCGATCCACAACCGCTCGTTCGAAATGACGATCAACGAGGCCGTGACGATCTGCTGGGCAACGACCACCAGGCACAGGGCCATGCCAAAACCGAGGCGCTCGCTGGGAACGGAGCAGAGCAGAGTAGAGTAAAGTAGAGTAAAGTATAATATAATACAGTTGGTGGTATGTTGGTAAGTTGTTGCCAGCCAAACACGGTGTCATTATCATCCATTGTCGTTGTCGTTGTAGTTGTCATTGGTTTGTTGGTCGGTTGGTTGGTCGGCCGGTTGTTGCCAATCACGGTGAAGAAGGATTTGGATGGTGGATGTGCGATCCCGTCCGAGCCAATGGATCGTATTACATATTGGATACAGAAATGCGACAATCCACAAAGGACAGAAGGAAACGAAACGAACGAAGAAAAGAAGCATGAGATCGAAGAATTCATGTGTGACGATGCGGAGGATCTGCCATGTATGCGGTAGGAGACGAATGAATCCACACATCCGTACTGTACTAGATCCGTGAACAAACCGCAGCAAAGCAAAACACGGTACGGTGCAGAAGTACGGTGCACTACAGTGCAGTGCAGCGCCTTCGACGACATTCCACCGTGCCGCAGTGTAGTACAGAACAGAACAGAACAGAACAGTGGGGTGCATTGCATTGCATTCCGTTGCGCCAAGGTCTCATTGCCATCGTAATCGCCACCGTAATCGCCACCGTAATCGCCACCGTAATCTCCATCGATGTTGCGTTGCATTCGGTTCGGTTCCATTTTGTTCTGTTCTGTTCTGTTCCGTTCCATTGTCATTCCCTGCGGTGCGTGCACCGTATGGATGCTGCACTCCACGCAATACAGTATATTCACACAATTCATGCGCGCAATCTTACCCGATGCGGACATCCAAGAGGAACGTGAAAAAGCTGAGATACGTCAAAATAATGGTTGGAATCTTCAATGCGATGCGGTACGATGCGTTGTAAATGCAAAGGAGGGGAGGGGGGGGGGGGAGAGAGAGGGAAAAAAAACCGGCAACTGGTTCGTGAGCAACCACGGAGACAGGAAGGAGCAGGGTACGCCCAACTCGACTCGACTCGACTTCGTTCCACTCACAATCACATTGGAGACGTAATGCCCCTCCGCCCTCGCGAAATAAACGTTGTAGTAGACGACCGGCATCCCCGCCATCTGCGCCTTGGAGGCCAGCTCGGGAACGGGCTGCCACTCGTTGTAGGGCGACTCCAGCCCAAAGGGCGAAAAGGCCATGACGTCCGGATCCAGGTAGTACAGCTCGTACTCGTGGCTGCTGCCATCGTTCATCCCAAAGAGAAACTGACACCCCAGCGTGTCGTAGGGGATGTTGGCGAGGCCCTTGAAGTTGCAAAAGGCCTCCATCCGTCCCTCAAACATCAAAACGACCCTGCCGTCGGAATTCACCGTTGCCTTTCTGCCGGAGGGCAGCGCCTCTGTGCCCTCGATGCGGTTCAGCAGGTTGAAGGGGGGGACCCAGATGCTGGTCGTCTCGGTGTCGTGTCCGGTGTAGACGGTGGTAACGTCCGAGCAGGTCTCGGGGGTGATCTCCCAGGCCAGCCGGGGATCGGTCCAGGCCAGCGTGATGTTGAAGACGACGCTCAGTGAGCCCTTTTCCTCGTCGATGCCCTCCAAAAAGAGGTACATCAGGCGCACGCCGAGGCTGATGGGCGTGCTGGTCCGGATCGTCGGGGGGATGTCGGTGTCGTAGCGGCCGAGAATGGTGTCGTGGATGGTTTGTTCGCACTCGTAGACCGGGACAAAGGCCTCGCAGCAGTGCCGAAAGAAAAAGTGGCGGACGGCCGCACCGTCATCGTCGTTGGTGTTGGCGGGGTTGTCGCTGTCGCTTTCTTGCACGATGATCGCACTCTCCGCATCCTCCGTGTTGTTGTTGCTGTTGCTGTTGCTGTTGCTGTTGCTGTTGCGCTCCCCACCAACAGAGGTACCAAATGTGCACTGGTTCGCTCGATAGTATTGATCGATTTCGGCACAGGTGGAAGTGTTGGTAAGAAGAAAGGGAACAGGACTTTCACTATCCTCCTCGATAATGCTGCTGCCGTCGATCTGAAACGCTGCGGCGTATGCGTACGCCAGTGCTTCATCGAGAGGGGGAGGAATCGCATCGGACACGAGATCGATTCCCTCGCAGAGTTGACACTCCTGGTTCGTATTCGCGTTCGTATTCGCGATCGTATTCGCGTTTTCGGTTTGAAGGCTTCGATATTTTAGTCTGTTTCGGTTTCCGTTTGTGTTTCCGTTTGTGTTTCCGTTTCGACCAACTTTGTTCTGGGTAGCTTCAATAATTTCAAAGGTGTCGTCGATTGGTTCTATTTCTGATGTTTCTGTTTCTGTTTCTGTTTCTGCTCTTGTTCGTGCTCTTGTTCTTGCTCTTGTTCCGGGACGATTCAGCCAATTTTGCCTCGCACCACCCGGTGTTTCTATTTCGGCTCTGCTTTCCGATATTACCAAATTGCCAGCGATACTGGTGGAGGTTGGCATCAATAGTACCGGTACGATTGTCGCAGCAGCTGCTACGAAGATCCATCCCATCCGTCGTGTTCGCAGCAGCTGTAACATCATCGGTGCCGGCCGTATTGTGGAATGTACCGTTCGTACCGTACGAATGTCGTTGTATAGTATCCTAGTGGTTTGCTTCTGATCCTGATCCTGATTCTGATCCTGATCCTGATTCTGATTCTGCGTAAAGTGTTACAATTACGGTACAATTGCAACTTCGTACAATTATTTCCACCGACAACGTCGCCGTCCCATCGATGCTGTAAAAAGATTTTACTGGGCCGCTTCCGAATACGGATAGTACTGTACGTACCGTACTACATACATACTGTGTCACTGTTGTTCTGAAGTGAAAAATGCCCGTGTAGATCGTCGTTCGTACGGAGTATCTTCTTGTCCCATTCAAATCGAAGGACAGACAAAAACATCACCTCTGTTCTATCCGTCACTGACATGATGCCAAAGAACAAAATTGTTGTAGGGAGTGAGTCACGAAACGAGGGATTGTCGTACGCCTCTAAAAAGGTACTAAAATAAGGTTTATGCATTTGTTAAAAACTAAGATTGAGATTGTGAGCTAGCTCTGTCAACTACTCCGAGGAGCGGTTGAAAGGCTTGTAACAGTAAACAGCCGTTGAATCGAAATTCAACATACAGTTTACATAGAAGATTTGGATATTTTCTTCATCCAGTCTTCAATATTGAAGACCGGCTTGCTTTTCAGATTTTCTTGAATCGTGGGTAATTTCAATCGTGAGCGTTGGAATACCACACTCTTCTCCTTCTCGTAAAAGTTCGATTGGTGGCACAGAATTTTTGTTAGTCGTGTGCGACCAGTATTGCTTAGATAAGAAATTTTTAGTTGGTGTGATATGGTTTCAGGTTTCGAATGTTCATGCGTTGGATTACTTGATTTCGTAAGAGAAAGGAAACTGTACCATTCGTGTGGATTTGCTGTATGGTGTAGGGGCCTTTGCTTCTTGCTTCGAAAGCTCCAGGGATTTGCTTTTCATTTTTCACCATAACTTGATCTCCTACACTGTAATCATGAATCTTCCTGTGACTGTTTTCTTTCATAGCATTCTTGTCGATTTGAGCTTGTCTTTTGTTTCTGACCATGGCCAAGTCAGTAATTACTGGAATCGGTAGGAACATATCTCTGTGGAATACAAGGGCTCCGGGTGTCATTCCAAAGGTCTTGTTGATGGTTGATCGAACCGCGAACTGAGCCGATGCGAAGATGGTGTCAATAATATCAGTTGCTTCCTGGAGAGTCTGTGGAGGGTTGGTGTTGAGTTCTGTTCTCATCGCAGACTTCATGGTATCGTGGACGCGTTCAAGTACTGCGTTGGATTGTGGGTTCCGGACTGAGCAGACCTTAGCTTTGATTCCTAGGTTGGCAAGATGGAGTTGGAAGTCGTTGCTCATGAAGTTGGTTCCTTGGTCGATAATACAATTTACTGGTTTTGGGTATCTGGAGAGCCAGCCATTGTCGAGGGCATGAACTGCCATGAGGCCGGTTGGGTTTACTTGTGGGGCTCGAATGATTTCAAGGAGGTTGGTGCACATGTCCATGATGGTAAAGCCATTGAAGGAGACTGTTCCATGGCCAGGGATCTTGATTTTCCAAGGGCCTACTCCATCGATTGCAATGGTGTCCCAAGGAACATATTGGTGTTCTTTGGTGGGGAGCTGTCCGTGGCTTTGGTGGCTATTCTTGTATCGTTGGCACGTGTCACACGTTTTGCAGAAGGCGTTGATTTGGTCCTTCAGGTTTGGGGCGTATACAAATTGGTTGATGGTTCGGTACAATCATTCTGCGCCGGCATGGCCAAGCACGTGGTGGTAGTATTTGATGGTGGCTTGCACTCTGTTTGGAGGGAGTACAATTTTCTGTCAACCGTTGGAGTCTACAACTTTCAAGTCGGTTCCGTTGAAGTTTTCAGTTGTGTACCAGGGATTGGTAGAGATATCTGCATTGGCTGCTTGATCTTGGGTGAGTTGGTCGAAGGCTAAGGGGTACATGGGAATGTCTTCTGGGTAGTTAAGAAACAATTCAGAAAGAGAGAGAAGGTCAGAGTCGGTTGAGTCAGTTGAGAGGTCCAAGTTGTCGTCCGTTGGAGCGGGAGTTGGGGGACCGAAGAACTCCTTCTTCTTCTTGGGAGGGTCTTGCTGGATTGGGAGCCTTGAGAGAGCATCAGCAAGCCCATTATCTTTGCCTTTGATATACTTGAATACTGGGGAAAATTCTTCAAGGAGCATTCTCCAAGTCATAATTCTGTGGCTTGTGAGGTTTTGTCGGGTTAAGTTGATATGGTCTGTCCATACGATGATTTCAGCACCCCAAAGAATGGTTTGAAATTCTTTGAAGACTTCTACAATACAGAGCATTTCTTTGTCGATTGTTGGGTATTTTCTTTGGGCTGAGTTGAGTTTGCGAGAGAAGCAAAGAATGATTCTGCCATCTTGGAGGACAATAGCTCCGAGTTGGTAGTCAGAAGCATCAGTGTAGACATGGAATGGCTTGTTTGGGTCAGGAAAGGCAAGGAGGATGTCATTGGCGATGAGGGACTTGGCTTTGTTGAAAGCTTCAAGTAGCTCTGGAGTCGGAGTGATTTTGCCTTTGGCTCTTCCAGAGAGGTCTGTAAGGGGTGCAAGGACTTCAGCACGTTTGGGGTAGAAGTTTCGGTAGAAGTTAATCATCCCAACAAAGGATCGAAGTTGGGTTGTTGTTGAGGGAAAAGCAAGTTTCAGAATAGGAGCAATCTTGTTTGGATTGGGCCTAATACCATCGCGCGAGATAATGTGGCCAAGCCAAGGAGCTTGGGATTGAAACCAGTGGCACTTGGAGGGCTTGACAGAGAAGTTGTGACACTTCAGTAAGGATAGAACAGAGGAGACTGATTTGCAATGGGAGTCAAGGGTGTCGGAGAAGATACCAATATCATCGATGTATACTTCGATGTCCTTCAGGTGTGAGAGCATTTGTTCCATGCAGCCTTGGGCCCAACTTGGAGAGTTAAGGAAGCCCATTGGCAATCGGAGCAGTCTGAACTTTCCGAATGGAGTAACAAGGACACAAAGCCATGTGGAGGCTTCATCAAGTTTGAATGTGTGGAATTGCATGCTCACATCAATAAGGGTGACGTATTTGAATCCTCTTCTTCTGTGGAAGATGTCTTGGAGCTTTGGGAGCGGATAGTGAAGTTTCTTGGTGACTTTGTTGAGTTCGCGGAAGTCACTGATGAGTCTACAGGAGCCATCTGGTTTGGGCACTACAAACGTTGGCATTCCCCATTCCGTGGCATAGCATCTTTCTAGGATGCCAAGTTTCACTTGTCGGTCGATTTCTTTCTTCACTGCTTCTTGTTGGTGCAGTGGAATGGAATATGGTTGTTTTACATGAAATGGCGTTGCGCCTTGCTGGAGATCAATGTGGAACGTTTGATTAGGGAAAGTATCTAATTCTTTGTCATTCAGTCCTTCAAAAAGTTCTTCATTTTGGAGGAGTATTGGTAACAAGGCTTGTTTCTCTTGGTAGGAGAGATGGATCTGGTCGGTGACGAGCTTGTGGAGGTCAGTTTTCTCATACTTGGTGGTTCCATCTACATAAGATTGTTGGATTGATTGGTTGGAGTAACTTTCTGCAACCGCGTGTGGTTCGGCAGACATAACCTTGTGGAGCAAGGACTTGTTGTCAAAGTAATTGCGAGGATGGAAGTCCATTGTCTTCTCATACCATTCTATGGTACAAGTCTCGAAGTCCATTTTCATTCCAAGATCTCTCATGGTTTTCCTTCCGATAAGGAGGTGGTAGTTGATATTCTGAGAGACTACAAAGCACTTGATTTGTAGGACTTTCATCGAGTATGATAGTTCTGGGAATATGGTGTTCTCCAAGGTTACGTAGTGGTTGCAAGTGGTTTTGCCGTTTGTTGTCTGCATCTGGATTGGTTGGTCTAGAAGGTTCTTCTTGATTCCAGAGGGAATTGCTGATTCCACTATGAGATTGTCGGTTGATCCGGAATCGAAGAGGGTTTTCAAGTAGTACTTCCCAAGGGATCCGTTGATTGAGTTGCAGACACTTACTGTGGTTGGAGCAAGGTCGATGTCGACATTGTCCTTGCTAGGAGCAACATCTTGCTTGTTGTTGTCGGAATTGGTCTTTTCAGAGGGAAACCTTTGAAGATCTGTGTTGTAGTATTCTTCATCAATATCCATATCGACATGGAAGAGATCCGGCCAAGGAGTTGTAGGGATGGTAGTTTCTTCTGGTTCGTTGATGAAGACACACATGTGTTGTTCTGGTTCATGGAAGTTACTGCCGTGGGAAGAGGTAGTGGATCGATTGCTGTTGTTGGAATTGCTGCTGCGATCATTCACGTGCGAGTCGGTGTTGTCCCTAGAGTTGTTATTAGACTGATTGGAGTTGCTGCCATACTTGTTGGTATAGCATTGACCCCAAGTGTGATTGGTACCAGGGTGGATAGGACACGGTGAGTCATTTGAGATCCTAGTCGAGCCTTTGTTGTTGTTGTTGCCTTGGTTGTTGCTGCGTTGATTGTTGTTGTTGTTGTTGTTGTTGTTGCGTTGGTTATTGTTGTTGTTGTTTCGGTTTCGATTGTTGCGATTGTTTCGGTTGTTGCGATTGTTGTTGTTTCCGTTACGGTTGTTACGGTTGTTGTTGGCATTGTTGTTGTTGTTGTTGTTGTTGTTTTGAGACTGGTTGTCTGATTTCTTGTTCTTTCTATTCTGTGCAGATTGGAATCTTTCAAATCTTATCATCATTTCAGAAAGAGAATCTCTATGGGGAGAGTGGTGTTGTTGATAGATGTCTTTCCAGTCCTCTTGCATCGATTCGAAGACTAGATTCTTGAAGTCTCTTTCATTGATCTCTGCATCTTGCGGTGGGTGTCCCGGTAGTAATGGGAGGATAACATGGTTGTGGAAGTTGACTTGCGCTACGAATTGATGTACAGTCATGGAGGTTGTCTTCTTAATGTTGGTGAGGAATCTCTTGTGATTCTGATAGGCATCAAGGTTGCTGTTGAACTTGAAGTTGATGAATGCTTCCACTGTTGTCTGGAAGTTGTCCACAGTTCTCTGTGGGACGTTGGCTGACACATAGCTGTTCCACCAGCTACAGTCGGTGTAGTCTCTGAGGAGATCTACAAACTTGTCATAGATTCTTGGTCCTGTGGTTAGGTTGAGGGTCTTCTTAGATCTAATGAACTCATTGATGGTGAAAAGAATTTGTAATTTGGTTGATCCTGCAGTAATCAAAGGGATTTTGATCTTGGTAACTTCTTGGGATCCATTGACTTCTTGGGTGTTCTTGTATTCAATTTTGTCAATAGACTCTTGATCAAAGTCATACTTGAAGGGAATGACTGAGTAAGACATACTGGTCGATTTCTTATTGTTACTGGACAATCTTCGGATTGGTTGTTCGTTTGTTAGCTGTGTAGTGGTGGTAATTTTTTATTCGTGTAGTAGTTGAAGTAGTCTTTACCGGTAGAAAAGGTCGAAGCGGTTATTCGACTGTTTAAACAGTGTCGTACGCCTCTAAAAAGGTACTAAAATAAGGTTTATGCATTTGTTAAAAACTAAGATTGAGATTGTGAGCTAGCTCTGTCAACTACTCCGAGGAGCGGTTGAAAGGCTTGTAACAGTAAACAGCCGTTGAATCGAAATTCAACGTACAGTTTACATAGAAGATTTGGATATGTTCTTCATCCAGTCTTCAATATTGAAGACCGGCTTGCTTTTCAGATTTTCTTGAATCGTGGGTAATTTCAATCGTGAGCGTTGGAATACCACAGGGATCACGAATATTTCGAATTTGAATCGTTTTTCTCCCTCATTCAAAAAATTGAAGCAGGAAGAGGGCACCAAGACAAATGTATTTTGGAATACCCCCAAAAATACTGCCCCGATTGTGAATGTAATTTTACGATCCGTCCGTCGTACCGTACCGGTACCGTACGACCCCCGGACGGCCAAGTGCCTGCAACATAACGCTATTTTTTCATTACCGCACCGTATCTTTCATCTTCAAAATCGTTCTTCGGTATTCAATAGATAAGAATTTCCCGTCGCGCGCTTCCTGCGGTTTGCCCAGTCGGCCACTCTCTGATTGTATCGGTTCGAAACCAAATTCCGGTATTTACCATCCGATGCATCGACCCTGATCAAACTTAAATACGGTACCTAAATGTAGTAGTACGAGTAAGACACTCGTTGCGTACAATACAATACAATACAATTGAACAATAGAATCACAACGATTCTAGATTCCTGTCCGATTTCCAGAGGGCACGACCATGCCAAATGTTCCGTACATGCGTTAGAGTACTACGGGGGGATAGGAACAGAGAAATAGAAATACGGTAGACAGAGACAGAGACAAGAACAGACCAATCAATCAATCAGTCGGTCAGTCAATCCACGCACTTCTTGCGAAAGAAACCAAGATAGAGCCAGGCCAGGCCAGGACAAGACAAGACAAGACAGGCCACAACCGAAATCAATCAATCAATCAATCAATCAATAACAGTTCGGCATGTCGAACCATCCCACCGATCGCCATTGCTCGCAGGACCAGCTGTTCTCGCAACAGGAATGCTACGCCCGATGTTACCAAAATTCGTTTCATCCTGAAATACACTATCGACCTGGCTGTGCAATTTGTCATCGTCTGGTATGTTCCATAACGAATACGAATACGAATACGAATGCTTCTGCCGATGATTGCAATTCCCACCCGCATCGGACGATTCGCCGAGTGCCGACGAAACGACAACGACAACGACGTCACCGAAAGGCATTTCTACTCGCAACAACGACCTTCCAACGGTGGATGGTGTTGGCCTTGTACTTGTACTTGGTGTTCGTAATCGCCCTGGATACAACAACACAAACCGTCACCGGCTTTTGGAGTTGTCATTCCGTCCGAGCATTCGCATTCGCATTCACATTCACGTCGACAAGATCCACATCTACGAAGGCGGCGGCGGCGGCGGCGACGACAATCCGAGCGCGCGGGACCATGGATTTCCAACACCATGCACACAAATCGCCTTTGCATCATCATCAACAACAACAACAGCAACTACGAGTAATGCAACAACCACCCCCTCTGTATAATAATCTACGACGACAGCATCAACAGACAAATACAAAACTGGAGATGGCGGCCGTCTTTGTAGAGACGATCGCGGCGGAAACCGTTGCCGCCACCGCTGCCGCTGCCGAATACGCATCCCCTCTCCGGGTATCGGACCTGGCGGACTACGCCCCGGCCGCCACCTCCCTCTTCAACAACATGAAACTCCCGGCCGCGGTGGTGACGGCCGGAATGATATCGCTGGGCTTTGCCACGGGCTTTCCGGAATTGCCACGGGAGACCCCCGACAACAAGCACATCTTCACGCCCCGGATCCGGAAACGCTGCGAGGCTCTCAAGCGCCTCCACATCGTTGTGGCCCTCATCGCCGTGACCTCCGAGCTCATCGTCGTCATGTGGGCGGCCGTCGAGGTCAACCAGCTGACGGAAAAACGGTACGCGCTGGCGGCCTCCGTCTGGGACCTCATCCAGAGGGACTGCGATCTGGCCTGGAGCGCGGTCAACTCTCATTTCGTGCTGGGCATCATCGGATTCGTGGCGATGCTGACACTCCGGGCCTACGTCATGCTGCTGGCGGCCGAGGCATCGAACGCCCTGCTGACGGCGGCCGGAGCCGGGACGGGGGCCGCGCTGTGCCTGATGATCTCGATCGTCAACCGGGGGGTCGAGTCCGGTGGGGGGAACGGGGAGCGGTACGGGAGCACCATCGTGGACCTCCTGCAGCACTACGTGGTCTTGTTGTTCCGGGAAGCGACCCAGGAAATATCGCCGGGGCCGTTGCAGCTGGCGGCAATTGTTCTGGAAAGCATCTCGCTGGTCTACATGGCAAACGTGTTGGTCTTCCAGAACGGCAAGGCGGAGAATCCCCCGCCGTCACTACTACTACTACAAGCAGACGAGACCCAACCACAAGACGAGGAATGTAATAATAATAATAATAATGACAATAGCCCGCCGGTGACGGTCCTGGAGTGGTTCGATGCTACATCTCCCGGGTCTTCGACCAACACCAACAGCAGCGGCGGAAGTGATCCGAAGGAAGGCAACAACAAAAACAAGAAGAAGAAAGTCCTCGTGATGGTGGACGTAGACGGCAGTAACAACAACATAAATAATAATACTACACTGAAAAATTCAAATTCAGAAACCAGCATTTCTGATGCCAACGACCAACCCGGTTCGAAGAAGGCCGGTCGGCCGCTCACACTAGAAGAACGGAAGACCCTGGCCGAGTGCCTGGACCTAAAAGACGAACGCAACGATCAGCCAGACGGGGAAGAAGGCAACGACGACGAAGACGACGAAGAAGAACAGCGGAGAATGGATTCCGGTGATTTCCCCTCGGTGACCGTTCTGTGAGGTGTCCCGTACTGGTTTGAATTGAATCGAATCGAATCAAATCGAATCAAATCAAATCGAATCGAATCGAATTGAATCGAATTGAATCGAATTGAATTGAATTGAATTGAATTGAATTGAACCGAGAGTCTGCGCTCGTCGTACCTATTATCGAGCAGTGGAAAAAAGGAGAATCTGCTAGTAGGTGGCGGAGCAAGGCGAGGCGGGCTGGCCTGGGTTGGGTTGGGCTGGGTTGGGTTGGGTGGCCACAATCACGTCAAGGAGGAAGAGATGCGGGGAATACCTACAGTACATACCGCAGCATTGCTGAATAGAATATCGAATCGGAAGGGAGTCGTCGAAAGATAAGGTAGACCACTGCACTATACGGTACGGTATTGTGGCCCTTCCTTTCGTTTGTGATGAAACTCGACCTGGTGGTTTGGTTTCGGATAATAGATGAATCACTTCGTTCCTCTATTGCTTGCGTCCTTGGTTCGTTTGATATTGTGACTCATAGGCAGATATGATGATCGTTTCGACGAGTGATACTACATACTATGTCCCACAACGAATCCAACTCTCGAACTGGTGCACTGTCGTATTATACCTTTCGTTTTGTCACACGCAATGATGGGTTACCATGACGAATTAGCAATGATATAACTGTAATACTATAAAACAATTTTACAAGTCCAGAACAAGTATTCTTAGTCACATTGTTCTACCGTACGACGGTAGAATCATTGCAATATTTGGACCATGGTCCAACGGACAGTAGTGCCGGGTTGCTATCCTTGCTCTCGCAACCACTACCATCTTTGAAGATGTTTGCCACCTTACCGTTCTAACAGTGTTGGGACTCTTGTCGGCCCAGGTAAGTATAGTACAAGTAAGATTACTCGTAGGCATTGATTGAAATATTCTGCAGAATAGAACAATATTCCTGACATCATCTCCTCCTGGACCTTGCTTGTACACATTCCAGGAGCGAATCCAGATTCTGATGGAACACTGCCTGATGCAATGCATTCCTAAACATGTTGTTTGTGGTGGCTCCTGTGACGGAGGAAACAGTCCAATTCTGGGGAGGCTGGTGGTTGAGCGCATCATGTTCTTCCTTAATAAACAAACCCTGCTGAAGTATTTGGACGCCTGTCACATTCCAGTTGTTGTTGTTGTTGTTGTTGTTGTTGTGGATGGGCTGTTTGAAAGAAGTGAGCTGAGCTGAAACATACTGGAAGTCACACTACTCGTAACAGAGGAGGACACATCCCGGCAGCTCTGGAGGGGGATGGTTTTGAAAATGAGATTGCCTTTGTTATGTTGCCTGCCCCTTGGTTTTGATTCCCGAAAACTCAAATTAAGTTTCGGCATTCTATTCTTTTTTGCATTTTGGGAACGAATCACCCAATAAATAAAATAGTCGTGCTCAATTGTCCATGCGATGCTATAATATGAGCTGTACTAGTACCCTACTAGCTCCTGCCTGTGCCAAAGTATATGAACGGTGCTGCTAGTAGCTCTAGCTGGTACAAGTCGTGCTACGGTAGCCGAAAAATAACAGTATTGTAGAGAAAACAAAATAATATTATGATTATTCAATGGATGGATGGCTGTCGGCTTGGATAGCGGCTCTCTCAGACCTTCGGTACGGTACTCTACCATATGTATGCATATGCCGTGCCTCGTTGACGCTCCGGCTTTCATCTCACCTCACCTCACCTCACCTCACCTACCTCACCTCACCTCACCTCACCTCACCTCACCTCATCTCATCTCATCTCACCTCACCTCACCTCACCTCATCTCACCTCACCTCACCTCACCTCATCTCACCTCACCTCATCTCACCTCATCTCACCTCATCTCACCTCATCTCACCTCATCTCACCTCACCTCACCTCACCTCACCTCACCTCACCTACCTCACCTCACCTCACCTCACCTCACCTCATCTCATCTCATCTCACCTCATCTCATCTCATCTCATCTCATCTCATCTCATCTCACCTCGCGGAAGACTCTTTTTGCCTTATCGTATCGTATCGTATCGTATCGCACGAACGGACCAAGCAAGTGAGTGGAAATGTGTGCTGCATTTATTCCAGAGAAGCGTTCTCCGATAATAACATACTACTATACTGTATTAATAAGACACAAGCAAACGAACAAACGAACAAACGAACAAACGAAGCCATCGATCCGTGTCGGTGGGTGGTCTAGTAGGTCGATGCATGCGTGCATGCATGCATGCGTGCATGCATGCGTGCATGTGTGCGTCGCAATTCCTACGATTCCTATGACAACCATACCCACAGCAATGAATGGAATGGAATGGAATGGAATGAAACATACTTGTCAGTACAGTGCCTACATATGGTACATCCGGTACTGAAAGGAAAGGGAAAGGGTAGAATTGGTCCGGTATCACCGGAGAGCCACGGGTTCGTTTCCGACACGATACTGTATACCGACACTATTATTACGAATTATTTTTTACTGTATTGTACTGTATTGTACTGTATTGTGCCTCCTCGAGAACGCTTTCGCTCCTTGCACGATCTGGAAGCCAAGCAACGGTTGCGTTGCGTTGTATTCTATTGTATTCTGTTGTGAGGTCGTGATTGTCTCGGTGTCACACAGATCCGAAACGTCGTCTCGTCTCGTGTAGTGCAGTGCAGTGCAGTGCAATGCAATGCAGTGCTGCGTTGCACTGCATATTGCATATTGCATATTGCATATTGCTTTGCGCAACGCAACGCAACGCAGCACAGCACAGCACAGCACGAAAGAGCGACGAGGCATCCCCACTCGAGGTCCCAGTCCCAGTCCCGTTCGGTGCTGTGCTGTGATGTGCCTATTTCTTGGTCGAATTTGGGTATTGGCGCACCGGTATTGTTCGTGCGACCGACCGACCCATCCAACCCGGAGCGAATCGATGGTTGAGTTGATTGGTTGCTTGGTTGGCAAAGGTATTTGTTGCTGTTGTTGTTGCTATTGCTATTGCTGTTGTTGCTATTGCTGTTATTGCTGTTATTGCTATTGCTGTTATTGCTGTTATCGTTTCTTCGCCGCCGCCGCCGCAGCGTCGAAGATGTCCCGCGGAATCGCCGGATTCTCGATGGATTTTCGAAAGAGCTCCTCGTCGTGAAAGTGAAATGTTTTTTGGTATGCTTCCGGGTGCTGTTCGGGTGTTCCACAGATCTCCCTCCGGTACGCCCCGATGGCCTCGTTGATCCCGAGGATGATCGCGCAGAGCATCCACCCGTTGGTCAGGTGCCGGTGTGAAAAGATTTTTGCTTTCCACGAGTCTTGTTGGCTGCTGCCGACCGCATTATTATTATTACCATTATCGTGATCCCGAACCTCAAACGCGGCAAAGTCGTTCATTTCGATTCCGTTCGGAAACAGGTTCCAGTCGTATAGTTCCGCGACGTTGGACGGTGGTTCCAGCAGCATCGGCGACGAGCAGTCGTCGAATACGGGTTCCGGTAGCTTGTACTTGGAAAAGAAGTACCGTCCGAGGGCGTAACGCTGGCAGTAGTGCAGCACAAAGGGCAGGTCCCGGGCCCCGATCCCCCGTTCGGCGTACAACGGATCCACGAGCTTGCTGGCGTCCGTCGGATCGTACCGGTAGGACTGTTGTTGTTGTTGTTGTGACTGTTGTAACTGATGTGACTGTGACTGTTGGAACCAGTCGGGGGGAGCCATGCACACGTTTTTCTTGGTCATGTTGTCGTCGATGAAATCGAAATTCTCTCCATCGGTCCCGGCTTCGACGTCCGAGACGATGAATCCCCTCGCGAGCTTGTGCGGGAGCCGCAGGTGCGCCGCCGCGATCGAGTAGGCGTGCATCTCGCACATGAACCCGTCAAATATGGAAAATACCTTGGGGAGGAATTCGACCCAGTGGACGGCGATTTTGTACATGTCCTTAGCGGTGACGATGTAGGGAGGACCCGCGGGATAGTAGTCCTCGGCGTCGTCGAGGGACACGTCGAGGGCGGGAGAGCCGGGGGGGACGACCTCGTTGAGGCGTCCGCTTAGCGATTCGACCCACGCGCTTCCAAAACCGTACCGTTGGGCGTAGGGCCGTCCGTGCCGAACACTGTCACCGTCACTGTCACCGTCGCCGTTGTCACTGTTGTCACTGCTATCATTATTATCATTGTGGAACGGATCCCTCCCGTCTTTCTCGTTCTTTCTCGTGTTGGCGGACTCGGTCCATCCGCCTCTGTAATTGTTCGGGGACAGGTTCGCCGTGATGGGTCTCAGCAGCATCATGTCCGGATCTACGAGAATGACGATCGCGTCGTCCTGCTCGTGGTCCGACTTTCCATCGAAGCCCAGCGATTCTTCCATCCAGTGCAAGAGGCCGTTGGGTTTGTTCCAGTATTTCCGGTCTCCCCCCCCGCTGTCGTCAAAGGCCGGCGTGACGTGCATCTCGAACGTCTGGAGGCCGTGAATCGCCATCGGAACGACGCGGTGTTCGTGGACGCGCTTCAGCTCGGCGGATTGTTCGTCGGTGCACCCCGAGACGAGCCGCGTGACGGTTCCCGGTTGCCGCACCTTGCGGGCAAAATAGAAAAAGGCCAGAGATTGCCAGTTCTGGAACGGCGAGCAGCTGGTGGAAAAGACCACGTGGTATTTTTGGTTCTCGTCGTTGTCGTTGTCGTTGTCGTTGTCATTGTTGTTGTTGTCGGTTCGCGGCTTTGATTCGTTGCGCCTCCTCTTTGCATCATTACTATTATTATTATTATTATTACTATTATTATTATTGTTGTTATTTGCGTTTTCGTTCTCGTTCTCGGCGATTTCTATTTCTCTCGCCAGCACCTTCGGATCCGGCATGTGGTACGCATTCTCGAATTCGTGCTTGTGCAACGAGTTGTGCTCTTTCGCTTTTGCTTTTTCGTTTGCTTGCGCTTGCTTCCGCCGCAGCAACAAATTGTGGGGCGCGTCGAAGGATGGTCCCCGTACCCGTACCCGTCCCTGGTTGTCGTTGTCGTTGTTGTCGTTGTTGTACTTGTTGTGCAGCCGGTCGTGGTCTTGGGAGTGCAAGCGATCCTCCATTCCCGGCAGAATCACCATGCCGAAATACACGGCGACGAAGCACGCCACGGCGGTCCCGGCCACAAAACCCCTGAAGCAGGGATTGTTACAGTTCTTTCTCGATGACAACGATGGTGATGACGACGACGACGACGACGACGATGATGATTTCTTCATGACTGTTGTTGGTGTTGTTGTTGTTGTTGTTGTTGTTGTTTTAGGTGTGTAGTGTACCAGGTATGGAGTTGAATGGAACGCAATGCAACGTACGGTACGGATCTCCAGTTCAGTTCAGTTCAGTTCAGTTCAGTTCATTGAAGTAAAGTGAAGTGACGAAGCGTTTTTTGGGGAGACAACAGGATGTCCTGCCGGGTCTCGGTGCTTTTCTTTTTGACGTCCATCGTGTATCAATTGTTTGGTGATGCAATGCTCCACCGGTACGAGTACGAGTACAGTACGGTACGAGTAAGTTGCTATTCGTGCCGTACTCGTTCTCGGGTTCGGTCATAAATTCCACAGGGCTAAACTAAATTGGGTTGGAGGTCATTAGCTCATTCAATTCAAAAAGTACACGAGCTACTCGTACCGGTACCGTGCCGTGCCGTGCCGTGCTCTGCTCTGTGGTATTCCAACGCTCACGATTGAAAATTACCCACGATTCAAGAAAATCTGAAAAGCAATGCCACACAAGCCGGTCTTCAACCTTGAAGACTGGATGAAGAACATATCCAAATTCTTCATGTGCTTCTCTATGTGCAATGTACGTTGAATTTCGATTCAACGCCTTTTTACTGTTACAAGCGTTCTCAACGGCTCCTCGGAGTAGTTGACAAAGCTAGCTCACAATCTTAGTTTTTAACCAATACATAAACCTTATTTTAGTACCTTATTTTAGAGGCGTACGACACTGTTTAAACAGTCGAATAACCGCTTCGACCCCTTTCTACCGGTAAAGACTACTTCAACTACTACACGAATAAAAATTACCACTACTACACAACTAACAACCGATCCGAAGATTGTCCAGTAACAATAGGAAGACCAGTATGTCTTACTCAGTCATTCCCTTCAAGTATGACTTTGATCAAGAGACTATTGACAAAATTGAGTACAAGATTACCCAAGAAGTCAACGGCTCACAAGAAGTTACCAAGATCAAAATCCCTTTGATTACTGCAGGATCAACCAAATTACAAATTCTTTTCACCATCAATGAGTTCATTAGAGCTAAGAAGACCCTCAACCTAACCACAGGACCAAGAATCTATGACAAGTTTGTAGACCTCCTCAGAGACTACACCGACTGTAGCTGGTGGAACAGCTATGTAACAGCCAATGTTCCACAGAGAACTGTGGACAACTTCCAGACGACAGTGGAAGCATTCATCAGCTTCAAGTTCAACAGCAACCTCGATGCCTACCAGAATCATAAAAGATTCCTCATCAACATTAAGAAGACAACCTCCATGACTGTACACCAATTCGTAGCTCAAGTCAACTTCCACAACCATGTTATTCTCCCATTACTACCGGGACACCCTCCACAAGATGCAGAGATCAATGAAAGTGACTTCAAGAATCTAGTCTTTGAATCGATGCCAGAGGACTGGAAAGACCTCTATCAACAACACCATTCTCCCCATAGAGATTCTCTCTCTGAAATGATGATAAGATTCGAAAGATTCCAATCTGTACAGAATAAAAACAAGAACAAGAAATCAGACAACCAGTCTCAAAACAACAACAACAGCAACAACAATGCCAACAACAACCGTAACAACCGAAATGGAAACAATCGCAACAATCGAAACAACCGAAACAATCGGAATCGAAACAATAACAACAACAACAACCATAACCAACGCAACAACAACAACAACAATCAACGCAGCAACAATCAAGGCAACAACAACAAAGGCTCGACTAGGATCTCGAACGACTCACCATGTCCTATCCACCCTGGTACCAATCACACTTGGGGTCAATGCTACACCAACAAGTATGGCACCAATTCCAATCAGTCCAATAACAACAACAGAGACAACACCGACTCGCATGTGAACAATCACAGTAACTCCAACAACAGCAATCGATCCACTACCTCTTCCCACGGCATTAACTATCAGGAACCCGAACAACACATGTGTGTCTTCATCAATGAACCAGAAGAAACCATACCTGCAACCCCTTGGCCAGATCTCTTCCATGTCGATATGGATATCGATGAAGAATACTACAACTCGGATCTTCAAAGATTTCCCTCTGAAAAGACCAATTTCGACAACAACAAGCAAGATGTTGCTCCTAGCAAGGACAACGTCGACATCGACCTTGCTCCAACCACAGTAAGTGTCTGCAACTCGATCAATGGATTCCTTGGCAAGTACTACTTGAAAACCCTCTTCGATTCCGGATCAACCGACAATCTCATAGTGGAATCAGCAATTCCCTCTGGAATCAAGAAGAACCTCCTAGACCAACCAATTCAAATGCAAACAACAAACGGCAAAACCACTTGTAACCACTATGTAACCTTGGAGAACACCATATTCCCAGAACTATCCTACTCGATGAAAGTCCTACAAATCAAGTGCTTTGTAGTCTCTCAGAACATCAACTACCATCTCCTCATTGGAAGGAAGACAATGCGAGACCTCGGAATGAAGATGGACTTCGAAAACTGCACCATTGAATGGTATGAGAAGACCATGGACTTTCACCCTCGAAGCTACTTTGACAACAAGTCCTTGCTCCACAAGGTCATGTCTGCAGAACCACATGCCATTGCAGAAAGTTACTCTGCCCAATCAATCCAACAGTCTTATGTAGATGGAACCACCAAGTATGAGAAAACTGATCTCCACAAGCTTGTCACCGACCAAACTCATCTCTCCTACCAAGAGAAACAAGCCTTGTTACCAATACTCCTCCAACACGAAGAACTTTTTGAAGGCTTGAATAACAAAGAATTAGGTATTTTCCCTAATCAAACGTTCCACATTGAACTGCAGCAAGGCGCAACGCCATATCATGTAAAACAACCATATTCCATTCCACTGCACCAACAAGAAGCAGTGAAGAAAGAAATCGATCGACAAGTAAAACTTGGCATCCTCGAACGATGCTATGCAACTGAATGGGGAATGCCAACCTTTGTAGTGCCCAAACCAGATGGCTCCTGTCGACTTATCAGCGACTTTAGAGAACTCAACAAGGTCACCAAGAAACTTCACTATCCACTCCCAAAGCTCCAAGACATTTTCCACAGAAGGAGAGGATTCAAATATGTCACCCTTATCGATGTCAGTATGCAATTCCATACCTTCAAACTTGATGAGGCCTCCACCTGGCTTTGTGTCCTTGTTACTCCATTCGGAAAGTTCAGACTGCTCCGATTGCCAATGGGCTTCCTTAACTCTCCAAGTTGGGCCCAAGGGTGTATGGAACAAATGCTTTCACACTTGAAGGACATTGAAGTATACATCGATGATATTGGTATCTTCTCAGATACTCTCGAATCCCATTGCAAATCAGTCTCCTCTGTCCTGTCCTTACTGAAGTGTCACAACTTCTCTGTCAAACCCTCCAAGTGCCACTGGTTTCAATCCCAAGCTCCTTGGCTTGGTCACATTATCTCGCGCGATGGTATTCGTCCCAATCCAAACAAGATTACTCCCATCCTGAAACTTGCTTTTCCCTCAACAACAACCCAACTTTGATCCTTTGTTGGGATGATCAACTTCTACCGAAACTTCTACCCCAAACGCGCAGAGGTTCTTGCACCCCTTACGGACCTCTCTGGAAGAGCCAAAGGCAAAATCTCTCCGACTCCAGAACTTCTTGAAGCTTTCAACAAAGCCAAGTCCCTCATCGCCAATGACATCCTCCTTGCCTTTCCTGATCCAAACAAGCCCTTCCATGTCTATACTGACGCTTCTGACTACCAACTCGGAGCTGTCATCCTCCAAGATGGCAAAATTATCCTTTGTTTCTCCAGAAAACTCAACGCCGCTCAACGGAAATACCCAACGGTCGATAAAGAGATGCTCTGTATTGTAGAAGTCTTCAAGGAATTTCGCACCATTCTATGGGGTGCTGAAATCATCGTATGGACAGACCACATCAACTTAACCAGACCAACGCTTACCAGCCACAGAATTATGACTTGGCGCATGCTCCTTGAAGAATTTTCCCCAGTATTCAAGTATATCAAAGGCAAAGACAACGTCCTTGCTGATGCCCTCTCAAGGCTCCCACTTCAGCAAGATACTCCGGAGAAGAAGAAGGAGTTCTTCGGTCCCGATCCAACGGATGATTCGGACCTTGCAACTGCTGACTCAACGGACTCTGATCTTCTCTCTCTTTCTGACTTGTTTCTTAACTACCCAGAAGACATTCCCATGTACCCCTTAGCCTTCGATCAACTCGCCCAAGATCAAGCAGCCAATGCCGATATTGCTACCAATCCCCGGTACACAACTGAAAACTTCAACGGCACCGACTTGAAAGTTGTAGACTCCAACGGTCGCCAGAAAATTGTACTCCCTCCAAACAGAGTGCAAGCCACCATCAAATACTACCACCACGTGCTTGGCCATGCCGGCGCAGAACGATTGTATCGAACCATCAACCAATTTGTATATGCCCCAAACCTGAAGGACCAAATCAACGCCTTCTGCAAGACTTGTGACACGTGCCAACGATACAAGAATAGCCACCAAAACCACGGACAGCTCCCTACCAAAGAACACCAGTATGTTCCTTGGGACACCATTGCAATCGATGGAGTAGGCCCTTGGAAAATCAAGATCCCTGGCCATGGAACAGTCTCCTTCAATGGCTTTACCATCATGGACATGTGCACCAACCTCCTCGAGATCATCCGAGCTCCACAAGTAAATCCAACCGGCCTCATGGCAGTCCATGCCCTCGACAATGGCTGGCTCTCCAGATATCCCAAACCAGTAAATTGTATTATTGACCAAGGAACCAACTTCATGAGTAATGACTTCCAACTCCACCTTGCGAACCTAGGAATCAAGGCAAAGGTCTGCTCGGTTCGAAACCCACAATCCAACGCAGTACTTGAACGCGTCCACGATACCATGAAGTCTGCAATGAGAACAGAACTCAATACCAATCCCCCACAGACTCTTCAGGAAGCCACGGACATCATCGATACTGTCTTTGCTTCCGCTCAGTTTGCCGTTCGATCAACCATCAACAAGACCTTTGGAATGACGCCCGGAGCCCTTGTATTCCACAGAGACATGTTTCTACCAATCCCTGTAATTACTGACTTGGCCATGGTCAGAAACAAAAGACAAGCTCAAATCGACAAGAATGCTATGAAAGAGAACAGCCACAGGAAGATTCATGATTACAGTGTAGGAGATCAAGTTATGGTGAAAAATGAAAAGCAAATCCCTGGAGCTTTTGACGCAAGAAGCAAAGGCCCCTACACCATACAGCAAATTCACACAAATGGTACAGTTTCCTTTCTCTTACGAAATCAAGTAATTCAACGCATGAACATTCGGAACCTCAAACCATATCACACCAATTAAAAATTTCTTATCTAAGCAATACTGGTCGCACACGACTAACAAAAATTCTGTGCCACCAATCGAACTTTTACGAGAAGGAGAAGAGTGTGGTATTCCAACGCTCACGATTGAAATTACCCACGATTCAAGAAAATCTGAAAAGCAAGCCGGTCTTCAATATTGAAGACTGGATGAAGAACATATCCAAATTCTCTATGTGCAATGTACGTTGAATTTCCATTCAACGGCTTTTTACTGTTATAAGCTTTCTCAACGGCTCCTCGGAGTAGTTGACAGAGCTAGCTCACAATCTTAGTTTTTAACCAATACATAAACCTTATTTTAGTACCTTATTTTAGAGGCGTACGACACGTGCTCTGCTCGTGACTCGTGACTCATCCTCACGACTCACCAAGGATACTCTTACCGGTACATATTCGGTACCATACGGTTCGTACCTAAATTCGGTAGTACGAAGAACGAATACTCCGTATGTACCTAACATAGGAGTACTAGGTACGTACGGTGACGAGGATACGAGTATATCAGTAAGAAATACATGTACCGGTACGTTCTACGGTACGAGCTACCGTACCGGGACGGTGCGAATACCGGTCCTAATATTTCAGTACGAACCCTACGTACCGGTACGTAGTCGTACCGGTACCGGTATGTGTGGGATGGGAATGATGTCGTTTTGGGCAACAAGAATGGACGACATTCGAACATGGTAAGATTACATACCGGTAGCATTCGTCAGACCCAGACTCTAACTCTAACTCCGACGCAAACGCAAACGCAAACACAACCACAACCACAACCACAACCACAATCGAATCGAATCGAATCAAATCAAATCAAATCGATAGTTCAGTAGCAATCTCGAAGTCAAGACCACCATCCGCATAGAGCAGAGCAGGACGGAGTTGCTGCATTGATAGAAACAGAAGATAGATACAGAAACCAGACCGGAAATCAAATCAATTCCACCTTCCAGAGTCGTTGCGTGTGTCAATCCCAATCGAATCGAATCGAATCGAATCGAATCGAATCGTCGTCTCGATGACAACGATGATTGGAAATCCCTCTTCTCACCAGCAGTCGCACCACCGACGGCGTCGAACGGGAACGGGCACGGGAACGGGCAGCCACCAACACCAACACCAACACCAATACCCACACAGTCCACAGCCCACCAACGAGCACAACACCAACAGGATTCATTCCCATTCCACTCCCGGTAGTAGCAGCAGCAGCCACACGCATGCACATCCCCATGTACACACGCATGCACATCCACATCCACATCCACATGCACATGCACACAAACCGTCACCGGACAGCAGCAAGAGCAAGAACTCGAGGGGGATCTGGTCGCTCGTCGATGCTGTTGTGTCGTCCAATATCAATCTCAAATCCAAGCGGAGACCCCGCAATAGCAATAACAATAGCCACAGCAATAGCCACAGCCACAGCCCGGGGCAGTCCGG